>CM077220.1:2950659-4325659 GCA_039654775.1 Spinibarbus caldwelli | reverse complement strand
GTTATTTTACTACTGTGATAATACACTAATATGGGATCTCCTTATATTTTATGTGTTATTTTTATAATAAGCACTTTGTTCGTGATAGCTGGTTAAAATCAATCATCAAACTACCAGAAAAAAAGCAAAACAATTTACAGTGCACCCTGAAAAAAAAAAAACAACAAAAAAAAACATGCATAAATACTAAACCTTGTAATTTTTTTAATAAACGTGGACGCTTCAATCCTCGACATTACATGTGCGGAAACTTAATAAAGTTAACCTGTTGTATGCAACAGTTAGGTAAGCAAAACTTTTAATTTTACCTTAACAGTTAAATGCATTATTTCTTGTTTGATTCACAAGAATCTGACAGCTGCGATAAGGAAAATAACAAACTCAACAGCTGAACACATCTGTAGAATCCTTCATACAGCATCAAATGGACCAAGAAAAGATCTTACACAACCAGATCAAGTCAACCATATGGTAGAGCAGCAGTTTGCTGGGAGAGGAAGACCACTTAACACTCATATCAAAGATGAAGAAGATGTCAAAGGTGGTTCTTCTCATAATTAAACCATGTATTATTGTTATTTTAATCGATTAAATAAAAAAATGCACTGTTGTAGGAGGAAATCAGCAAGATTTCACCTCAGACGTTGTGTCTGGAATCCAGGGAAGACTGAATTGCACCACATCCGGTGGACATCTTCTTCAGACTGTTGAAGTAACCCACGTCCTTTTTGTGTTCTTGAATATACAAATGCTTTGATTTGTTGTACATCAAACTAACATAGCCCTGTCTTCATCTAGGAAGAGCCGGAGTTTAGATTTGAAGAAGTATTTGTCCACGAAGAGGAACAAGTAGAGTGTCAAACACCTGCTGCAGATGGTACAGACTCCCTGACATTAATGCATTTGGATTAACATGCTATAATATGTTAATATGTTAAGGCTTAAACATACAATATCATATCTATAAACATGCCTTGTTCATGTTACAGAATCAATAGAGCTAAATGCAGATGAATCTGAATCTGTAGAGCATCAAAGAGAAGAGCAATGGACCACTGAACCAAACTCTAAGTACATTTCAGTACAATTAAACACACTGGATTCACCCGACATTATCGAGACAGGATTGGACGTCCCAATAGACACCGCTGAAGAAGTGCAACCGTATGCAAGCGATGAGCAGAACATATGCAAAATCTGTGGAAAGACCTTCACCCACCTCAACAACCTCAGGAGACACGAGCAGAAGTTCCACAGCGGAGAAACACCTCACGTTTGCCAAGAGTGTGGCGAGCGTTTCGGCTCCAGACGCCTCCTCCAAATCCACCGCAGAGACCACAAGGTGGAAAAACCTCAGAAATGCACGCTCTGCGACAAGGTGTTTCGCTTGCCCAACCACTTGAGGAATCACATGATGAGTCACGGTGACCAGAGACCGTTCTCCTGCACCACATGTGGGAAGAGCTTTGCATTGATAAGCATCCTCAGAGCTCACGAGCGAACGCATGCTGGCGAGAAGAACTTTGTATGCTTGCAATGCGGTTCGCGGTTTCTCACCAAGTCTTACTTGGACTACCACCAGCGAGTTCACACTGGAGAAAAGCCATACCTGTGCAAACACTGCGGAAAGAGCTTCGCTCAAAAGGGCAACCTAAAGGCGCACGAAAGGCTTCACACAGGTGAACAGCCCTTTAGATGCGAGGACTGCGGAAAAACCTTCGTACACGCCAACACCTTCAAATCCCACAAGCAGCTCCACACGGGAGTCAAAGCTTTCTGCTGTGAGCTTTGTGGGAAGGGCTTTCGGCGAGGAACACATCTCAAGACTCATCTACTGACGCATTCTGGAGACAAACCATTTAGTTGCGACGTATGCGGGAAGACTTTTGCCCTTAAAGGATCTTTAAAGACGCATCAGCTCACTCATACGGGGCAGAAGAGTTACGTTTGTAACGTCTGCAGCAAGCAGTTTACTCAGGCCAGCTCGCTAGCGAAACACAAGCGGGTTCATACAGGAGAGAAACCACACCGCTGCGGAAGCTGCGACAAGTGTTTCTCTCAAAGCAGCCATCTTAACTATCACTCGAAGGTTTGCCAGTCTGGGACAAAAAGTTCTGCAAACACTAATGTGGAGGAGAACTAAATGAGCAGTCATTCCATTTGTGCCTTACTTGAAAAAAACCCAACTGTGACCAAATATTTGAGACTTTTCTTAGAAGATCTGCAAGATGTTTCATGCTTCATTTCTGGATATTATAAGGGTGAATCTCATGAAGAAACACCTGAGTATTTCACAATGAAATAAAGCAATTATATTTTGCATAAGAAAAACTAATTTATGAGACTATTTGAAGAGTTCATTTGCAAAAACAGATAACTCTATTTTGACAATTTAAAAAAATGTTTTTTTCACTGTGCATTCCAATTAATTTCAATCAAACTGCAGTTGGGTTATTTTGAAGTAAAAATAACCAAAAAAAAAAAAAAAATACAGCTAACAATAAAACACAAAAACATCAAAAAAACATGATTTTTGAAAAAAGAAAAGGTTATCTGTGTTTGCCAATAAACTCTTCATTTGCAGATTTGTACATTAATACTTAAATGTCTCAAAACCAAACTGAAACACAGGAGTAGAAATGCAATTTAAAATGTAAAAAAAAAAAATAATAATTTGGAAAAAATTGTCATGAAAAAAAAAACATTTTATTTAAACAAATACATTTTATTTTTCCTTTTATTTTTTTGTTTGAAATATACAGAGATCACGAGTGGACACAGCGTTGGAAAAAAATATTTGATGGGAGGAAGAAAACAACAACATTTCAACACTTTGCATTCACTCACAAAATTTTTGCATTCTCTCACAAAAATATTGCATTCCCCCGAGAAACTTTGCATTCACTCACAAAAAGCACTGAAGTAATTGTTCCTTCAAAGTAATATTATTTCCATCACAGGTTTTGGGAAAGGGCAAAATAATTAAAACATTTTATTTTCTTCCATCTCAATATTTCCCTATCATCATGTCCCTTTTTGTGACTCTGTAGAAACTAGGGCTGTTAAAATGACTGAAAAGCTAATTATATTCGAATTTAAAAGGCACAATTTCAGTTAGGGGGAAAAAGCTTTTGGCTTCTCTCCTGATGCCACAAGAGGGCGCATCGAGCAAAATATTATGCAAGACTATCTTTGAAAAAAAGTGCATAATGTTTAAAATAATGTTTATAAACCATATATAATTAATAAAGTTGCTTAAAAAAACAAAAACAAAAACAAACAAACAAACTAAAAAAAAATAAACAGCACCATGCATGTATGTATAGTTTAATACAAAGGACCGAAAACCAATCACAAAGAGTAGGCTACTTTCTTCATTTAAAAACTTGACATGCAGTGGGATGGGGAAAACCCGCCATAAGAGTCTTTAGACATGTTTTTTAAAAGTTGAACTTACATTAATTTTACATGGCTTTCTAAACATGCGTCTCGTGCGAGACACGAGTGCAACGTGATAGATGTCCCTATTGAAAATGCGATAAATATACGTTCTGTGTGAACGCTTGGTTTTAGTTTCACTGTAAACAACAACATCTCCACACTGATGCTCTCGTTTTCCGCAATATTTTGAATGAACAACGTAGCAGCGCCGCATCTAGTGGGTTCAGCTGGATAGGCTAACAAAAGCATTAAAATGCAATGACAGCGACATCGTCGTCGCATCTCGTGTGACACTGATAAGGCTGCCTGACACACACCTAAAATTCGAATGCAACGTTTTGCATTCGAATGTGGATTTTTTTTTAATTCGACAAATATTCGAAATTCGATTTTTTTTGACAGCCCTAGTAGAAACACCACCAGCATTTAAGACATTTTTTGTGTAATGTGATATCAATATTGTACACAATACTCACTTTTCCGCCTAAAAAAAGAGGGAGACATGCGTAATAAATATCCAAATTTACTAATAAATGTTAAAAAACACATTAAGATAGACATTTACTGTACATCTACTGACAAATACTACAAAGCAATCAAAGTTTTACAGAGAATTCAACGTTTAAATTAACTAAGACGTTAAATAAGAAACAGTTTTAGCATTCAGAGGAATGTAAAAATTATTTGTATTTTTTTGTATTTTTATAAAGAGAAAAAAAAATAAGCACTCTCCTGTTGACTGGGTTTATGTACATAAGGGCAAAATAACACAGACCAAAACTGAATGAAAGCTTTAAGAAGATTCAGCAAATATAAATAAGTGGGAGCCAAGTGGAATTGACCTGTATAACAAGGTTTTAGTAACTATAACCATAATGTTTGTTCACAGATGAATCGGCGTTCTTTGGTCTGTGACTGATATGAGAACAGTCTTAAGCGAAATTGTTGTTGTGCTCTATCCGGGTGACTATGGTGGTCACCAGCCTCTCCAGCTGCTCCGCCCTCTGTTTGCCCGTCTGCAGAACTTCCTCATGATTGGCCTTTTCCTCGCTGTCGTAGTCCATCACTGCCTTATTAGTTATCAAAGACAGAGCGAAGACGCGCATCCCACAGTGCCGTGCCACGATCACCTCGTGAACCGTACTCATGCCTAAAACACATGAAGCCTGGTTATTAAACTAGTTTGCACAGAAAAATCTGTATTTAAATGCATTTTATTTTCAAATGTTACATAAATTTCACTATACAGTACAATAACTCACTGGTTACTAAATCATTGCTTATTTGCATAAAAAGTTACATTTGGTTCAACTTCAGGTACGTTTACACAACCACTATTGTACTAAAAATGCATTTTTGAGAGGTTTTGCATACAGACAACAATGTTATCAAAACAATCCCTCTTCATTCTGATCTGCAAAAACAACTAAGAGTGCTGTTTTATGCATGCCAGGCCAGTAGTTGGCGATATGCATGCACATGACGTCACCATTTACACAAATTTGGGTTTTTATAGTTAGATTCTGCGGTTGTAACTTGTACTTCGAAACCTGTTTTCAGAAGTTTGCATTCTCAGTCCCCGAAAACTTTTAAGTTTTAAGTTGAAAACTGTGTCATGGAAACACCCCCTTCTATCTCGTTTCCACCGAGTGGTATGGGTCAGTACAGTACAGTACGGTACGATTCGGGACACCCTGATCCAGCTTGCTTTTCCACTGCCAACAGTACCCTTACTTGATAGGCGTGGTGTATGCCGTAAAGTAGCGATCGACAATAAAGCGCGAGCACAACTCTGCCTCTTTTTGTTAAATGTCAGTTTTAATGAACAATAACACCCATTACAAAAGTATAAGTACAAAGTATAAGAGGCTTATATAAGATATACCGTATATCTACCATACTGTACCGAACCATACCGCTCAGTGGAAACGAGCCATTAGTTGCCTTGCAAAAGACTGAAAATTAATGCCTTCCAGCCACTTTGTTACAGCATCACTGTTTATTTGTGCTGTATTATGCATGCCAGTCCATTAGTGGGCGATATACATGCGCATGATGATACCTTTTACACACATTTGTGTTTTTATAGTTAAGATAAAACTCGTACTGTGAAATCCCGTTTTCAAAAGTTTGCATTCTCAGGACCCCAAAACGCCGTTGTTGTGTAAATGAATGGCCAAAACGCATAAAAATGTCCTGTTTTATTTGCCTTGCAAAAGTTTGAAAATGACTGCCTTCCAGCCTTCCAGATGCTTGTTACAGCATCACTGTTCATTTGCATAAAGTTACATTTAAAACTGTCACATTTACATTTACATTTATGCATTTGGCAGATGCTTTTATACAAAGAGGCTTGTATTACATTTCAGCTTTACATTTAATTTGTTCATGCATTCACCGGGAATCAAACCCATGACCTACAGGAACACTAACTTTTGTCAGTTCGAATGCTCTTTTCAGCCTATCTGAGAACTGCATAATACTCTATTATATTATTTTATATAATAAATCTAGGATAGCATGTTCTGATTGGTTAAAAGAAGCTTTAGAGCAGATGAGACTCTTACCGACAGCATCAGCTCCCAGTTTGTGCAGCATGCGGCACTCGGCGATTGTCTCGAATGATGGTCCTCCAAGAACGCAGTACACGCCCTCTCGCAGGAAGTCGCTGTAACCGAGCTCCGAACCTACATCGAGCGCCAGCTGCTGGAGTTCCCGATCGTATGCGTCAGACACGCAGGGGAAACGAACGCCAAACCTAAGAAGGTAAAGTAAGGCTTATATAATGAACAGTATTTACAGGAGCATGTGTGGAATCTCTGTCAAAACAGCTCCATGAGGTGAGTGTGGTGATTCAAGAAACTAAATAAACACATATAAACATGCCTTTCGTCATTGGGTCCAGCCAGAGGGTTGTTTCCAGCAAATCCGGGCATGTTGAGATGATCTTTGATGATCATGATGTCGCCTACTTTATAGTCCTGGTTCAGACCGCCAGCAGCGTTGGTGAGAATCACGGTCTCCACACCAAGCAGTTTGAATATCCGCATAGGCATCGTAATCTAAAACACAACAACAATCTTAGTTTGAGATGCTTTGAACCTCGCATCAGTTGCAGTTTGCATCAGTTGTGTTCCATTTGTGACCACAAAACCAGTCATAAGTAGCACAGGTATATTTGTAGTAATAGCCAACAATACATTGTATGGCTCAAAATGATCGATTTATCTTTTATGCCAAAAATCATTAGGATAATAAGTAAAGATCACGTTCCATGAAGATATTTAGTAAATTTCCTACCGTAAATATATCAAAACGTAATTTTTGATTAGTAATATGCATTGCTAAGGACTTCATTTGGACAACTTTAAAGGTGATTTTTCTCAGTATTTAGATTTTTATTTATATATTTTTTTTTTCACCCTCAGATTCCAGATTTTCAAATAGTTGTATCTTGGCCAAATATGGTCCTATCCTAACAAACCATACATCAATGGAAAACTTATTTAAGTGTTCTGGTCTTTGCATTCCACAGGGTCAAAGAGTTAAAAGGATACTCCACCCCAACATGAAAATTTTGTCATTAATCACTTACTCCCATGTCCTTCCAAACCCGTAAAAGCTTCATTTGTCTTCGGAACACAATTTAAGATATTTTGGATGAAAACCGGGAGGCTTGTGACTGTCCCATTGACTGCCGAGTAAATTACACTGTCAAGGTCCAGAAAAGTCAATCTGAATTTTATGAAGCGACGAGAATACTTTTTGTACACAAAGAAAATAAAAATAACAACATTTATTCAACAATTTGTCTCCTCTGTCTCTCTGTGTCAGCGTAGTGCCATTTTGGAGAGCATCCGATGGACGCATGCGTCACTGATGACAGAGAATAGCGTACGTACTTTGCGTCCATCGGATGAGAGACAGAGAGGAGACGAATTGTTGAATAAATGTCGTCAGATGGAGTATTCTGACGATGTGTTTCATACTTTTCTGGACCTTGGCAGTCAATGGGACAGTCACAAGCCTCCCAGTTTTCATCCAAAATATCTTAAATTGTGTTCCGACGACGAACGAAGCTTTTACGGGTTTGGAATGACATGGGGGTAAGTGATTAATGGCAAAATTTTCATTTTGGGGTGGAGTATCCCTTTAATGCTTCAATCAGGCACACAACACAACCAGTTAAAACTAATTCAGTTTTCAAATATAGTTAGTTCCTGGTTAAGAAGGATCTTTAGGTCAGAGTCCTTCAAGTTTGTGCAGCTTGCAATTTCAGGGATATTTAAATACACAGAAGTGAACCCTTCTTAAACCCAGAGACCTGGATCAGCACCCAAGACCGTGTTAGATCTCTAATCCAACAATACAGCGACAACTAACTCTCAATTTAACTGTCAGACTGACAAAGAGCTGTATTGTTTACATGTTTTGGACTCTGACGAGCCAGAATGTATATATATTATAGGGTGTTCATACCTTTTGGATGGGATATCCCTCATAGAGATGAAACCGTCCCTGCATGCAGACACAAGGTCTGCCCTTCAAAGTGCCAAACACCAGCCGTCCTGCGTGACCGTGCACTGCAGAAGAGAAAGAAACGCACAGATTCAGTAATGGTTTTTACAAGATAAGGTACACAATATCCTAAATTATACAGTATACCGCACCTGTACTTTGGGGGAAGTTGGGGATGTCCCTGTAGTTGAAAGCCACCTGGTCTTTCAAGGCGTCAGCCAGCCCACCCAAACCAGAACCGCACACAATGCCCACCAGAGGACGCACTGCAGTCTGGGACAGAAGCCAGTCAGCTGTGGCCTGGCAGTCCTCATAGCTGTACCTGTGAAGAGAGAATGGAAAAAATGAGTTTATGAGGCTCCACACGACTGTAACCGAATGTGTTTCCACCGCACTGAATTCACAGCACACACATGCACGTTTCCCATCCACAAGTCACGTCCCCTGACACACTTAAATGCCACACACAGTCGCATTACACTTTTATACAATATACTTACACAACTGACATATATAAAATAGCATTTGCATATGTATTACATAACCATGTATTATATAACTACATAACTAAGTTGTTGAATACTGTAACATATTTGAATGGCTATGAAGCCTGCAGATACCAAATAAAAATATCCTGGCAAATCTGAAACACGAGCCACTTTCTGACACATCACTACTGTAATCTGAGCGGTTGACTACTAAAATAAACTTCCTGTGACAGAGCATCTTTATGATTAGTACTATGGCCTTTACAAAAACATTAAGAAAGTTTCATATAAAAATCAGTTTAGAATTACAATTTAATTGCAGCAAACATACATTTAAATACAATCAATTGTCAAAACAATTCTTGTTCTCAAAATAACTAGCAGATGTCCAAAAAGTGTTTTTTTTTCTTTTTAAATCTGTCAAGCACTTCTCCAGAGGTAGTATGGAAATGGTATTAGTGGTATTTATAGTAGTAGGTTAATGGTTGACCAATATTATTGACTAAACATATCTAGAGAGTATGGTGTCAAGACTATATTGTGTCTATATGTTATTCAGTATATGTTATTTGCAATTTAATTTTTGTACATTTTAACATAATGTCAGTACAATCAATTCAAAGTCAATTTTTCCCTCCAATTAATAAGTACTTCAAAGCGTTCTTTCTTAACCCCGCGTTTAAATCCGAAACATTCGCTTAAATAACGGTTCCGTTCGCTGGCAGCTGTTCAAGACGCGCGCGCCAGCGCAACACCATGTGCTCGCCACTGCTAAAATTCATTAAAATTAAATGTCACACTGTTAATGAAAGAAGAAATGGATGAATTATTATAGGTCGACTTTAACCAGCCAACTTAACTCCCTGTACTATACGCCACTAACTTACATTCACCATCGAAATAAAAACTAATATACACTTTCAAAAGACAAAATAAAGACAGTAGAACTAGAAAATTAGATTCGAAAAAATAAGAATCGTTTACCCAGTGCTGCTCTCAGGAAACATGGTTAAAATCGCTGGTCAGATCCTTCACAAATACTGAACGGAAATGTCGATGTTACTATGTAGCGATGTACGGTAACGTTAGACAAGAACGTACGCGACGAATTATTAACGAAACAAATGAAAGAGATACAAATAAAACAAAACCACAAGAACGAGACGCGAGAATGAATAGAAGCGCTGTTTAAAATTCCTGAAGCGTCGCTCACGCAGCCGGTTTATTATATAGCCGCCGATCCGCCTCGCGTTTGACGCAGTGAACACACCTCCTGACGCACATGCCTCTGGGCCAGGGTGGGCCGTCATGGGCTCCCGGTCTGTTATCAGTAAAATCTCACTAAAACTTCAGCAATAGCTGTCAGACTGAACACCTGATAACCTGAAAATCGGTTTTCCGGGATTAGATTTATGGGTGGTTGAACAACACAAACGCATGTGACTAAGAGTCATCCGAATACAAACACTGTCATGTGCTGGTCCATGTTTATTTGGCTTGTTCAAACTAATTCACAATGATTCCGATAAAGAAATCATGCACTTTTACCCAGATAGCCTCAACTGCCTTTTCTTTTTGGCTTTGAATCAATCTAAACTAGACAAACGGGCATAGGTTGTTTAATAGCTTACTATAATTTTAGGGTGTGTATTCAAAAACGTTAAGTAGCCCATGGAAAACCTCTTTTGTTGAGTTTTGAACCTACAAGAACATATTTTGTCCCGCTTTGCTCCAGCTGAGTCAACATTACAGAAATGCCTAAGAAAGTCTCATAAGTCAAAGAATTCAGCCCTTCAGCATTCCCCTCATGCTAAATCAGGGGTGTCCAATCCTGATTTGCCCTGCAGAGTTTAACTCCAGTCCTACATAAACACACCTAAACCAACTAAACAAGGTCTTCAGAGTCTCTAGAAACTTCCATGCAAGTGTGTTGAAGCTGGTTGGAAGAAAACTCCGGCAAACCGGACACTTGCCCTCCTGGAGCAGGATTAGCTGCCCTTGTACTAAATGTCATCACAGAAGTTATTGTGGCATTTACATTTAATCATTTAGCAGACGCTTTTATCCAAAGTGACTTACAAATGAGGACAATGGAAGCAATCAAAACCAACAAAAGAGCAATGATACGCAAGTGCTATAACAAGTTTCAGCCTATTACAGTACATATAAGTTTAAAAAAATAAATAAATATAAGGAAAGTAAACAAGTAGATAGAATAGAAAAAGAATAGTGAATGCTGGTATTAGAGGCTCATTTTTATAATAAATAAAAAGAAAACAAGTAGATAGAACAGAAAAAGAATAAGGAACGCTAGTGAATAAAAAAATGAACAAACCCATATGTTTAAATGGTCGAGCATGCTTTATTTTAGACTTAACCAAAGAACAGGACCTACCAGGGTGACTCAGAAACAAAGTTCACGACCCCCGTTGACCTATGACCTGTTTCAAACATATCACTTTAGGTAGAAGAATCCTATTCATATTAGCAGCTCGTATAACACACTTCCCACACATGATCATGTCAGTCAAAACCATCTAAGGGTTATCAATGGAGAATGATGTCAATATCACTTTCGATAACGATTTTACATTTATAAATGATTATACATTGTATTTATAATACATTTTATTTGATCACCTCTGTGACTGCCAGTTTAATGCAATATTTATCGTAACAGCACAGTTCCTATCATCATTGCAATTCATGACATCTAATTCCCTCAAACTGCTTCTGCTTTTTTTTTTGTCATATCCCTTTGTTGTGATCAGCCGAGTGTAGTTCAGGGTACCCACACGACTAAATGACAAACTGATAAGCATAATATTTACAGCCTCACCTGTAATATTAGGCCTGATAGGGGGCCTGTTTTTGCCACATGACGCTGTTGTGACTGCTTATAATCAATCTAAAAACATAGCTGAAGAGAAGAAAAGCCTGTATAGATGACGTGGTTTTTCTTTGCACAAGCTGACACGCCTGTATCCTGACCAATGGTGTGACTGCTCAGCTCATGATGGCACAAAACAATTTAGCCTTTTCCTCAGAGGTTACAGCCTTGTAGGAATCAATAAAAATGTTCCCAAAGCTGTCCAAGTTCATTTTACAACAAGTCCTGCAGAACAAGGTCAGGAGGCCCTTAGAATTTCTCACTGGTATGATCTG
Organism: Spinibarbus caldwelli; assembly: GCA_039654775.1. Classification (NCBI taxonomy): domain Eukaryota; kingdom Metazoa; phylum Chordata; class Actinopteri; order Cypriniformes; family Cyprinidae; genus Spinibarbus; species Spinibarbus caldwelli. The sequence continues at coordinate 4,314,047 of CM077220.1, read as the reverse complement.
AAGCATTTAAACATTGCTTGAAAGCCTCCATCTAAACAAGCAAAGTATGATTTACTTAAAAATAAATCAGTCATATTATCAACTGAGGGGTTTTCTTTCAGACTGACAAAATCTGATCAGCACAAGTCTTGAATGAACACAAGAATCTTTACGCAACAAACTGCATGCATAACATCTGGTAATATTGTTATCCACGTCTGATAATTGCAAAACATACTCACTTCAGACCAGGGGCGTGCATGAAAGTCACATGTCTCGGTCAGCACTCGTCATCATACATAGTGACCCCATTATTCATAATGATTGAGAGTGTGTGCAGAACGCGTGAAATGCCTGCGAGTTTAACGGGTTTAGCTTGACGTCTTTGAACCTGACTAGACAAAAATGTACGGTTTGGCTAATGCATGCATTAGTCCTTTTATTTGGTCCTTATCATTGATTAAAAAGGCCACAAGCTCAGTTGAGACAAGTCACGAACAAAATCTGGCAGATCTAGAATTTTCCAGGCTTCAATATTGCCTTGTCTGATTAATATCAACAGATTGACACAGGAGCATGTGACTGAGAATTTGCAGAAAAGTTTCACCCTGCACGGAAATGCTTAAAAAAAGAGCAGCTTTTATGGCAGAATCAAGTGTAGTCAAAGTTAGGAAATAAAACAGTCCAGTACCAAATGGGCCACAACTCTTACTGTCATTTCCTGAACTGACAAGCACTGAGGTGTTTTTGTGAGATCTGCATGAAAAAGGCCGGTTCGAACCTTCTAGTAGGACTGAGAAACATTGTTGAATTTTGTCTATAAAGTTACATAATAAATGTGTGGGTCAGTTTGACTGCACAAATTCACTGCCAAACATATTTGGACTCGGACCAAAACAAAGGTAAACTTTAACTCGGTTTTTCTCTAACACAACTTTTCATTAAACTTCATGTGCAGAAAACACTGAGCCTTAGTAAATATAGGTCCAAAAGTCATTTGTGAACCGGCTTCTATTTGGCATTTTTGCTAAACAGATTATTTGAAGTGAAAAAGAGGTTTTCAACACCTTTCAAAGAGGAAGAACTTTGATAAATGTATGAGGAAATTTTGGACATTATAAAAGTGATGCAATTGAAAGAGGGGGTTTAAACTAGTAGCCATCAAGTTTTGTCTTTCTTATTCAATCAGGTTTTCCAGATGAGCTCATTGTACTTTATCATTCTTATGAAAAATTCATCAGAGTCATCTCTACTGTCACCTTATATCAGAATGTGGACACTGTGCCAGCCTTCCCCTTCTAGAACATGCCATCAGTCTGTCTTATCTAATCTCTCTTATCACCCTCATTAAGTAATAGTGGGTTGAAAAGAGACAAAATAAGGAAATGGGAGATAAGCCTCGATAAGTTTTATCGATAAGGCAATCTTTTGTGTCCACCATAAAACACTTCCATCACTTTTAGACTTTGTCAATAACAGAAACTTGCTGGAATTTACAGTTTTAACATGTCACAACAAACCCATTATGAAACTCACCCAATTGCAAGAATACAGGCCTCATTTAGCGTTATTAAATTCCAAATAGAGAACTCGAATAAAAGCTGCAGACATATTATCGTGTGCAGACACTGTTTATTTTACCAAATATTTAGGCCAAGGCCCTATACAGGTTAGTCAATACATAATAGATACATGAAGTGAAGGAACTGAGGCACGTCAGCGATTGGCGCGTATAGAGGGTGGTGCGATGATGGTGGCGTTTACAATCATTTTGAGAATAAAAGTGAATGGCCTGCATGTCCCTCCCTCAGCTCTGAGCTTAACAGCCTGCTTTCTTCAATTACCATTGCATAACACTTCTTGCTTTTTGCAAGTCATTGTATACTAAGGCATCAGTTGGGTTGCTGATGTAATGAACACAGTCAAATACAAATATCCCAGTGTTCTTTCCTAAAAGGGCTCATTCTCTTGCTATTATAGAATTCAGAAATAATTCATTTACTTAATATTGCTCCAAAACCTTGACTTTCTTTCATCCAAGCAACTGTGTTGCATTCAGTCAAAGTGGATGGTGAGTTTTACGCCATTCAATGAAGATGCATCACGACATCGCCGGTGCTGAATTGCACTAGTCCTCTGCTTTTACTGTATGGAAAACAGCAGCTTGGACAAGCAAACATTGCAAAATCTCTTCTTCTGTGCTCTATGGGAGAAAGTTAGTCATTGATAATGGAAAACAGACTGTACTAGAATTACGCAAATTTAGAACACAGAGTTTTCTCTGTTTGTCAACAGTGATGGGGAGGTTGACATTGGCTGTGGTTCTTGATGTCTGAGATTGTTCATGCTTTCGCTTTTCTCTCAGACATAAATTAGATCTTTGTGGAACAGAGTCGGTTATGTGAGAACGTATCTGGAGAATCTCACTGCAGTGTCATGCGTGAAACTTGCGACATTCACTTTGGTCCTCACAAGAGTAACTTGAAGGCCTTTATTGTTGTAAGTGACGTGCTCCTCCTGAAACTGAAAATTAGATGAGCTATTTGAAGGGACGTGCCGTCTCGTATTATGTCAAATGAGTTAAAATGCAAAATGCAAACCTGTCTGTGTCCTGGACGTGAGAGAGATAAAGACAATTAGAAAAACAGAAAGAGATGACTTCACTAGTAAAAGAAAAAAAAAAAGATCCATGAATTCAATTACACCTAATACACATGCCTTTATCATCTCCTTTTGATAACATGAGCTGTTTCAGTAACAGACCTTCAGGAAAAAGATGAGCTTCATAAATCCTGAATTCTCCTTGATCTTATAATTAGATGAGTGCCCACATGTCTCCAATAATGTGGAGAAAGACATGGAGCAGAACAAACCTAAACAGACATATTGAATGTATTTGATGCAGTCTGACAGGGAATGTGGGATCTTTATGAAATCAAGCCAAGATGGGTTTATTTATCCAGAGCTTTACAAAACATACATTGCTTCAAAACCGCTTTACTGAAAAAAAATATTTCAGTATTAGTATCTGAAATGGATGCATGCAATAAAATAAGATAAAGTGACGGCAGCTGTGAATGTGCTGATAAGATATTGAGATAAGACAATAGATGAATTATGTCTGAAAGGAACAGATAAGGTTCTCAATCACTTTTTTCTACTTGATAACAGGACAACAAACAGTCCTTAAAATCAAGGCTTTGCATGTATTGGAGACTAAAACTCAGGGTGAAGACCATCTATATCAGAGGTCTCTGACAGGAACGGATATTTCAGTCTTTCTTACGGACTGTGTGTCTAAGATAGCCATAACAAAACCATTACATTAAAGCTTTCAGATAAAGAACAACTCATAATTTTGAATGGCAAAACGTGGTTTATTTATACTCATCTTCATGTCGTTCCAAACCTATATGACTTATTTTCTTCCACTGAACATAAAAGGAAATGTTTTGAAGAGTGCAGTTCTTCTGAAATACAACAGTTGACTGAGGAACAGCAAGACATTGAAGTCATTGTTTACTGATAATATTCCCCTCCAAGCTATTGCATTATGCACATACCTTCACATACCTTGACCCTACCTCAGGTAAAAATGGGTGAAGGTCCCTCTGACATACAGTAATTCTGGTTCTACTTGACAAACTCTTGAAAATGTAGAGGTGAAAAGATGCGCAAAACTCCTGAGATGCAACAAACATGGTACTCATTACGTTGCATGTTTAGTTCAGCAAATCATCACCAGTTGTTAGTTTGGAAATAAATATGGTTATAATGCTCATTTATTTATTGATTTTCTGTAAAAATGTGTAAAAAAATGTGTACATTTTTTTTTTAATTGTGATTAAAACAAATAGTTTAATTAAATCAAGGTCAAACGCATTGCATTTTGGGATGCAGTAGCCTATTCAGTGCAGTGTTCTGTATGTTCTAAGCATATTAAAAATTTGCATACTGTGCACTGTATACACAATAGGCCTACATATTGCAGAAATAGTTAGTGCAGTATGTTAGTGTGCAAATACAAACTTACATACCCTAGTTGTCCCAGTGCTCTTGAGTCTGCCCATACTGGAGATGAACTGTGCAGCACTGCCCTCTACTGGATATATTCATTCATAGATCATTGCTGAGCTTTTCAATAAAGGAAGAGGACTTGGAAAGCTGTTTCTCAAGAAAAGAAATCTAAATCGACCAGGTTTTAAATTAAAAAGTATATGATTTTTAAAGAAAAGAATTCTTTATGCGCTGATATTGTTTTTCAGTCATACAATGCATGCACAGTTATTAGCAAAATACTGTTTAAAACGGTTTTAGATGAACAGATGCAATAGCGTCACACCACAGAACATGTTTATTTCCCAAAAGCATTAATACCAAGTTGTCAACTACTCTAATGTCAGAACAAAACAGACTGCAAGACAAAATATCACCCATTACTAAATAAAGTCTTTCAAAATTAAAGAAAATTGACATCTACCAGTTAGAATGGTCTCTTTAATAGCCACAGGAGGGCTCTAGAGCGAAGGGTTTCTAAGAGACCATGCATCTGATTGCAGGAATGGAAGAACACGATGGAGAATCCCTTGGTTGAACCATGAGGCCAGCTGTGAGTTACAGGAGTTAACACAGTCAGGGCACTGATTACCCTAATAAAACTTCCCTCACTGACTGTCCTAATAAAACTTCCCTCACTGACTGTCCAAATAAAACTTCCCTCACTGGGAGGACATAAAACTTCACTGAGCGGCTCCCTTGGACAGAAAATGGGCACCAGTATCCCAGACATAGTAATGGTTTCCTCTCTTTCTTTGAATAAAAATCCTGAATGAAAGTCTCTGCGCAGTGTGTGTGTTTATGGATTGTACTACAAAAAACATTGAAACTCATTATAATGCTCAAGGAGGTATATGAAAAAGTTGTAGCTAGACTGAACTGACAGAAAGGGTATGATACTGAATTGAATATCAACAGCTCAAAAGGGGACTCTTGAGAGAGAAACAGCAAGAGACGGAAGTTGAGTGGGAAAAAGAACACCATGTTTTCAGTAAACAAACGAAGTGTAATGCCAGAGAAAAGGGTCAACAAAAGAGAAGAAACAGAACACAAGAAAAAGTTTCTTCCGACAGAGCCGTCCAGCCAAAAAGAGTCCTGACCGACTTACTTCACCTCTGCTTCCTTTTTGTGCCTCATCCTGTTCTCTTCCATCCATCCTTTCTTCTCTTGTTTATCTACATCCTCTCATTTGCATCTTACATCCTTGAGTGACAGATTAGGGCCTACCTTGCCTTTCTTTATTAGATTACTTTTTTGTTTTTTGGTATTATTCTATTATTTTGTTTTTCAATTTAGTTCGATGCCATATTAAAGTTACATAGTTTTACGTTCTTATATTTAATCCTCAAAACAATGAAAAAGTACCCCAACCTTGTTGAGTTATTTCGGCCTAAGAAAATTGCGCGCTTTGGCAGGAGGGCGGGAAATCAAGATTAACGCGCGTGTGAAAAAGCCGCGCGCAATACGTCTCGGGAAAAACCGCCGTCCGCGTTAAGATTTAGGATGTGTCTGGTTCGTCTAGAATAGGGCACGCGGTAAATTTAACTTCCGCCACAACAAGCTTCGGTTTTATGTAGTCCAGTCTTCAGAAATAACCTTTTAGAGTGTAAATAATTAAATTTCATTAGTTATATGACAGTCACTTGTTAAATTTACGCACGATAATTTAGACGCCAGCGACATAAACAGTGAACAAGACTTTAGCTAAACAGAAATTAAAAGGCAACGTGAGCTTTTATGTGAAAGGTAACTTTTTATTTTTTTATTTTTTTTTTTACTTATGCAAGATAGCTGTTGACATTCGTTTTGTGAAGTTAAAAAGACAAAATATCACAGACAGGCCCACTGCACCAACTGCAACAAAAATCAAATCAAGTCATTTAGCCTATTTTTGCGAATAAAAAGATGAGAGGAACAGTCATAGGCTTTCAATCGGTTGGTTCAAAATCATCTGCTTATGCAACAGTAAAATTAGGCCTACATATTAGACTACACAAACAAATACATTTTTTTTCCGTTTTTATTCGCGAAAAAAGAAAAGAAAGAAATATGACATCTATACTACCTTAAAACTTAATAATAAAAAAAAAATAAAATAAAAAAAAAAAATAAAAATTATTTCCCTCTCCGCCACATGCTTAACTTAAATTATTCACCTTTTTTCCCCATATATTTTTTATATTTAAGTTTTTAGTTTTGTTTTTAAAATTATTTTTTAGTTGTTGTATAGTAGTAGGCTAGCCTATATAATAACAGTGTTACATAATACGAATAGTAATCATAATTACGGTAATTCTTTCTTTGTCCCCTTCAGCGCCTCTTTTCAAAGGTTTGCACCTGTTTTCTGCGCAGTTATTCAAGCGGACATGGATCGACTTCAAAGTCATGTCACTCTTATGTCGCAAATTCCGCTCGGATAGAGAAAAGAAAGAGGGAAAATCGCCACAGAACTAATTCAGCATCCGAGGTCGTATTTATAAATAATGTATGTGTCCTCCGAACAACAGCAACATGCAGTTTCTTCATTTCGACATATTTAAATCAAGCAGCAAAGTTTACAAAGGCTGAGGAGCGGAGGAGCTCAACAAGGGCTCTATTTACAGACGGAGACACGGGGGGCGGGAGGAGGGCCGCTGAATTAATGAATTAAACAGTGCTGAGGCGCTGAAAGTACGTATTTCATCAACAATGAAAGGCAGGACTGAGACGAGAGGAGAAAGTTTTCAGATAGTGCTGCGAACAAAACTTATTGAGGAGTTCCACTTAAGACGAGACAAGAGATAGAAAGAGAGTGAGGAGGATAGACAGACAGAGAGAGAGAGAGATAGAGAGAGAGAGATAGAGAAAGGGCATTACATAATAAATCGGTAACATTCGACCGGCACTGACTGACACTTATTGCTTAGGACACGACTTATTGCGAACCGATTATACATAGGCTATATTTTTTTTAACTTGACAAGTTTTGTATATTTGCATACATATTTAGGCGTATAGGCTGGAGTTTTAAAATCAGTTTCAAATGTGTTTATTTGAATGATAAACATTATGAGACCTTGCCATTCTTCTGGCGCGGATGATGTTGACAAAGTTGTCAGGAGCGCGCTTCTCTCCGTTCTGAACGCTTTCTCAACTTTCGCCCCAGATTATCCTCTGATGTTTCCTGAAACTGGAAAACAGCAGTGACTGTTGTGAATAACAAAAAGAGAGAGCTCTGCATTCAAGTCCTCAGTAAAAGGTAAGTGCTGAAGTAAACATATAGCCTAACATCTATATGTCACTTGTGAGGGGTCAGAGGTCGATGTGCTGAGAATGCGTTCATTTAAGATGAAGGAGATTAATGAAGAAACTAAACCATGCAAACCATGCAGATTTGAATCCAGCAACATGTCTCATCCTTAAATAAGGCATCAAGTCCAATATGAGTAAGATCCTTCCAGACATGATGTAAGACATCAGGTGCATCTCAACAAGATGTATTAGGATGCAAAAACATATATCATTGTTAAAAATTAGTGCATAGAAATAAGTATTATAGTGAAAATAGGTTGTTCTGATGTGTAGCCTGATGTTTGATTGCTCAAATGTCCTGTTGCATGTTAAATTTGTCATTTAATTAGTTAAAATGAATTAATAATGCGCACGCTTAACTGTTTGTCAATATTAGATTGCCTCATTTTATTCGAGTTTGTGTCACTCTCTTTTGTATGTTTAACATTATAATGCAAATTGAAAAAAGAAAAAAGAATTAATCTAAAAAGCTTTACAGTAATATTGAACCTGCAAAAGATGTTTTTTTGTTTGTTTGTTGTGTTTTGTTTGCCAGGTATTGGTTTTGGTCTTGTAAAATGCATTTGTCTGCAATGAAATACCTTTTAAATATCAGGAACATTTATTACATTTGTAGTTTGATTTATAATTAGAACTTTCAGTGTGTTTAAAGCTTTCAAAATCAATTTACAGTTACAGTTCGCTCTATTAATTAACTTCTGTTTAATGCATGAGCTGTAGAAAAACAATATTTACTGATGCAGAGATATAAAAGAGGAGGATTATCCGCTGCTATCAAAATAATTTCATAGACTCTGACTGAAACACAACATCGCGTGGGTATTCTTTTCTTTTTTTGTTCCTTTCAACTGATCTGATATGCTCCCCATGGCTCTTTCTGGCAAACATCAGACCTGGCAAAGTTTTTGGATTTCCTTTTTGGACTTTTCCCTTGCTTTTTTCCCCCTTCGTTCATTTCAACCTGGTTATTTTGGAGATCTAAACCAAGGCAGCCAATGAAATAACTGATCTGCCTATATTAGATAACTGTACAATTGATTAATTAGAGGTTAAGGAAATGTTGATGTGTTAAGCGAGTCGATTTGTTCGCAGAGTGATTTCCTGAGCACTTTAAAATAGAAAAGTCAAGTATGTTCGACAGTGACTGTGAGAAATGCATTGGATCTGGTGAGGAAAGTAAAAGTTTGAGAGAGTTTTAATTTCGGCCTGTTTTCTGTCCATCTCTCCATGTCACTCCTTACTTTCTCTCTCTCTCTCTCTCTCTCTCTCTCTCTCTCTCTCTGTCTCACTTACTCTCTCTCTCTCACACACATGCAGTGTTGTATTTTTCAATGGTGGCTTTTGTCTCTTTCATCTCGTCTCTAAACAAAAGGATTCTTGTGTATACAGGACAGCGAGTGAGAAAGAAAGACATCGAGGGAGGACAGAAAGTGAGAGGAAGAGTGAGAAAAAAGACGAAGACAGTTTGTAAACTCTCGCAGTAAAACAACATGGCTTCGTTTTTGACGCTCTCTGAGAACTCATGTGCATCAGTATAATACGAGTCAAAAGTTTGAATGCACCTCGTTATTCGTTATGACTGTTTTTCCACATTGCAGAATAATAATAAAGTCATAAAATAACACACTGATGTATGGAAATGATGATGAATTTCCCGTTAAGTAGTATGGAATTAGTTTGCATGTATTCTTAGTGAAATATTCATGTGTAGGCACAATGCACATTTGTCTCCAAAACTAATTTCATGCATTTCAAGCCTTTAAATCAAAGGTATTTGAGAGCATGAGAAACATACATTGAGTCAAGTGCGTGTCAGCGTTTGTCTACTGCATGTACTGTATCAGTGTGCACGCGTGTGGGCGCGTACTCGCCGGAGTTCAAAGGTCAGCTGTGTGTACACTCAGCTTATAACACGTGCCTCGGCGAGGAACCGCCTCCTCCCTCTCGGCCAGCGTTAGTATTCAGAGCACAGCGATCCAGACAGATACCTATTCATTCTCTCAGTGTGAGTCCAGAGAGAGAGAGCGAGGTCAGAGAGGGGAGAGCGTATCACATCTCGCTGGTACTCATTCATTTCATTTATTTATTTTATTTGGTGCGGAAGGCAGAAGCTGACTGAGACTAAACTACCACTTAGACATTTAAACAAGAATGCAGAGAAGGAGAGAAGAGAGTGAGATTGAACAGTGTGAATGAATGGAGTCACCCTTGAAAGGGATTCCTTGTGTAACGTAGCTAAGATATTGGTTCTGAGTTATGTTTTCAAGTTGCTGTTTGTCCTCAAATTCACAAATGAGTCAACTGTTTGTCATCAAGAGCAATTAAATTAATGTAGATAGCACCTCAGATCATTGATCCTGTAAGAATTTAATGAGTCAAGTTAAATCAATACATATTGTTTCAAAGCAGCTTTACAGAAAAACATGATGTTAATGTTTATAATTTCTTAATATCTTGTGTTTATAGTCACATTTAGCAGATTAGAGCTGAGTGAAAATATGTTTTACATTTTGCAACAATACAAGCAATCAAGAAGTTCAGATTTGTTATATAGTATATATCGCTGTACAGGAGCATGAGAGCTGGGCGATAATATAGTTACATTTTGCAACACAATTAAAAAAGAAATGTGTAAGCTCATATTGAGATTTTTTTTTATTAAAGTCTTTAATAAGCAAATTTTGGCGAATTGAAGCACAGTTTGAGTCACTGTTGAGATGTCTTCTGAGACGTGAGATTACTGCCAAATTTTTTCTTAGGCAAAGCACTTTTCTTCATTTTTGTCTCAATTTCTTTGAATCATCTGGTGTTTTGGTGATTTTTAGTGGATGTATGAAGTCAGTTGTCCTCAGGTTCACAGAGGAACCACAGGTGTAGAGAATCACACTAACAAGCAATATGATTCACTAAACAAAGTCACTTAATTCTGATTCTTCATTTTCAACACTACATCTATTCTTTTGTCATTTCAAACTGTACAAACTCTTTCTTTTGACAAATGTTTTGCTTGAAATTTGTGTTTGTGCTATATTTTGGTAAGGAAGAAGATATTGTGAGAATTTTTTTTTGATTGCCCATACAATGGAAGTCAATGGTGTCCAAAGTTATTCGGTTCCCAGTGTTCTTCAAAATATCTTTTGTGTTCCACTGAAGAAAGAAATGTCTAGATGTTTTGCTTAAAAAAGTGTGTTTATGTATTCTTTCTGGAAAATAAGTGATAATTGCTATTTAGTTATCCGTAATGACATTCAGACAATTTAAAGAGTTAGCCTGCTTAAGTGTACAAATACTTTTAGATTATTTCCGAAGAATTTGGAAAGTTTGTGGAGCTTAAAATGGTTCGTCTATGACATCAGACTGTAAAACCATTATTGGTTCTTGAATAGTGTATGATTGTGTAATGAAGTTTTATTCCAGGACCATTTGAGATCAACACTGTCAGAATAGTCAGATTTTTGAGCATAATCGCTGCACTTTTTCTAGCTAATGTGTGGTTTGCATACACAAAAAGTTTGATCTAAAGCTGTAGGGGAAGTGAGTGAATCAGTGATTGAAAAAACTGTCCAAGCAGCATCTACGAAACAAAGTTTATAAAGGTGAAGGATTAAGAAGGGTCATCCTCAATGTAACAGACGAATGCAGAGAAAATGGGAAATATTGTGGTGTTCTTTTCATCTCTGATTCCTTCCTGCGGTTTTGTGTTTTTGGGTGGTGAATAAGTCACCCTTTTCACCGCTCACCCGGGCCAACTGAGCACGGCGTGTGAGTTGGTCAGCGTTGACGACTAGCCTTTAAATGAGAAAGGGCAGCTGCTTCCACTGTGTGAATGAGGGGCATTTAATGCGCTTGGGCAGCTGGAGGGTCTGAATGTAGAGTCAAAAAAGAGTAACGGACCACCAGGGTCGCCCCCAAACCTGGCCCTGTACCCCTTCCTGGCACACACAAACCTCGAGAGAGAAGGATGCGCTCACGTGTTCACGATAAAGATCGCTGTGAAAGCTACTTTGCCTATTTCAGCTTTTAGAGAAGTCTTTTAAATACTGCTGAGAGTCGCTAATGTGTCCCTAATGTGGCTCTCTTTACTTGGACGATACATGTCTTTCAGATAGAGCTCAGATAGAGATAGAGCCCTCTCTCTTCCCATGTGCTTTTTCTTCTGAAATGCTACGAGACGACCTAGATTTTACAGAAGGAGATAAGGTGACAGGTTTCTCACACAGAAGCCTAACTGCTGGATCGGTTATTTCATTAAAAAGAACTTCTTTTTATGTCAGAGTAACAAGATACTAGTTTCTGTAACGTAAACTGTGGCATGTATGAGTCCCACCTGATAACATCCACTGCTGGCCAGACAAAAATGAGGGAAATAAGTGGAATTATTAGCAAAATATAAATGGCAATGTGAAAACTCGAAATGACAGATCACAACATTATAGTTCAGTGCTGCTGCAATTGTCACAGCAAAACCTGAACACAAACAAAAAGATGTCCAGGTTTCAGTGTTTGGTCAACTGAACATTAACCCAATTGCAATCTGTATCTTTTCTACATAACAACCAGTCTATTGTGCTTAAAGCTTTAGCAGTCTTTAATAAGAGTTTTGGATGAAGAAAGCCTGGTCACCTGTGCATTTTAGAAACTGCATTTGCTTGCATTTTGAACACAAACAACTACATCAGTGGATGAGTTTTAATGCAGAAATGATTTATGAAGCTCTTAGTTCAAAATCTCTGTTTCCAGATTTGACCTCAGAAATAGTGCAAATATTATAGTTTAATCGTTATCAATCAATATTAGCTAATTTGCAGAGTTTATACTGAAGAGTCAAGACATGATATGTGTTATAAATAACAACATTTTTTTTTTTTTTTTTTTTTTAAATTTCCCATTACCTGTGTACATGCACATCTGAAACCAGGGGTAGCTATCCATGCAAATCCTGCAACCCTGGAACTCAAGTCTGCAGGAAGATAGAAGAAATTAGACTACTTATTTTAAACCATCTCTCTCTTCCCTCCTAGCTATGACCTCAGCCACGCCCCCTTCCTCCTGTAGCCCCTCCCCACAGAAGGTCTGCCACTCCCAGACACAGACAGATGTTCTAAAGCCACTCCTAGGCGGAGGAGGCGGGGCTTCGACAGGAAACGGACCTGCGGCGTTGAGACGCCGTCGACGGGTGCTATCTAAAGATGGGCGGAGCAATGTACGCATCGAACACGTCAGCGGCCGAGGGACGCTTTACCTGCGCGACCTGTGGACGACCTTTCTGGACATGCAGTGGCGCTACAAGCTTTTCCTGTTTTCTGCCACCTTCGCTGGCACCTGGTTTGTCTTTGGAGTGCTGTGGTACTTGGTGGCACTTGTGCATGGAGATTTGCTAGGTGAGGAGGGAAGGAGATGTTCTTTAAAAGGACCTGGGTATTTATTTTCATAAATATTGCAACCCTGTTATTTCCATGTCTTTGTTTCTTGTCCTTTTCTCACCAGAGTTTGACCCTCCGTCCAACCACACGCCGTGTGTGATGCAGGTCCAAACCCTGACTGGAGCGTTCCTTTTCTCCCTGGAATCACAGACTACGATTGGTTATGGCTTTCGCTGCATCACTGAGGAATGCCCACTTGCTATAATCCTGCTTATTGTCCAGCTTGTCATCACCATGGTGATGGAGATCTTCATAACTGGAACCTTCCTTGCCAAGGTACAACTAAAACTAAATTACTTTTGGTAAAAAGTTGTTACAGCACGTAGCAAGTGTACAGTTACAATATCATTATTTCTGGCTGTCAAAATGTTAAACTCTCAAGGAAAACCTGACATGAGCCTGTTTGTGAGCTCTTCTAATCACAAATTTGGGAAGGCTTGCAAATGTTGAGTTCCTAAATGTATAAATAACCCAAACTCACAGCAAATACAGAGTCACATAGATGCAAATTCCTCACCTTTCAGTGACAACTCACTTTTTTGAGATCAAAATAGGTCACCTATGAGATTTGCTTAGATTCAATTAGAAAGAGTTTTTATTAGGGGAGGGGGGTGTCTTGCAAGGAGTGTCGTACAAGGGTACTTGTGATCTTACAAGGGTAAATAAAGAACTGGTTGTTTCAATATGTTTTGTATAGTATTTTCTTTACTCTTCAAAAACTATGTCTAAAAAGGGTAATATTTTATATATTTGAGGTCTGAGATGTGGGAATGGTGAAGAGAGAGAGGGCAAACATTTTGCATTTTAGGTCAGCATTGCCGTCTAATCAGCCAATATTCTATTAAATAGCCTGCATAGCACTTCATCTTTTATAACATGAGATTTTGACCAAATATATTCAGTCCTGATTTTTGTAAAACGTTGCAACAAGATGTTAATTTTTTTTCTTTTTTTGTGAAAAAATACAGTTTTGGACATATAAGGTAATAATAATAATAACAATAACAATAACAATAACAATAATAATAATAATAATAATAATAATTATATATATATATATATATATATATATATATATATATATATATATATATATATATATATATATATATATATATAAACCTTAAAGTAACTACAAATGAGCATGTAAAGCAAATATCTTTAAAAGAAATTCCGTGTGGAGCATGCCCCCGATCCGTGCAATGTTCTCACCTTTTTTCCCCCTTACCTGTTTGCATCTCTGGAGTCGGAGTTTGTGTGGAGCAGCATTTGTTGTGAACTGCTCTGCTCTGTGCTGCTCTGAGACACTGAAAACACTTGATGATCCATCATGAGCTGCCCACGTGTAAATGAACACAGTGCCGAGCTTCAGTGCATATTTTTATTCAAATAAATTGTAACGTTTGCAAGATAATAATCCTATAAAGCTGCATTTTGGTTTTATTGTGATTAAACATGTAGCCGTACTGGAACTGGATTGAACTGGAACAATATCTGATTAAAAATATATATATTTCTGTGACCTGCACAGTTCTCTCAGATCTAATAAGGCATTTATGATTTCATTTTGGGTATGTAGGTAGCACGGCCGAAGAAACGTGGTGAAACGGTGAAGTTCAGTCAGCATGCTGTGGTCGCCAATCATGAGGGTAGACCTTGTCTCATGATCCGTGTCGCTAACATGCGTAAGAGCCTCCTTTTGGGCTGCCAGGTAAACACATCTGATGAAATAACGTTGAATTTCATAATCATTTCGAATGTAGTGTATGGGCAACTCATCATATGTCCAATTCCTGGGATTCCTCAGGTAACAGGTAAGCTCCTGCAGACGTCGCTGACTAAAGAGGGTGAGACGGTGCGTCTGGATCAGAGAAATGTAGCCTTCCAAGTGGACACGTCCAGTGACAGCCCCTTCCTCATCCTGCCCCTCACTTTCTACCACGTGATAGATGATAACAGCCCACTGCGGGCCTGGGCTGCCAAAGGTACGAAAGCCTAGGAGAACTAAGGAGGGTAAATGGAACAATAAGGTGTCATGTTGAAATGTTGGAATTCCAAAATGGAGCCTGAAAGCCTAAGCCTAGAATCATCCCATTCAAAAAATGTATTCATTACTTTCTACTGTAAGTTGAAATGGTATCATTGTAGCTCAACTGGAAGAGCATGGTGCTGGCTATGCCAAGGTCTTGGGTCAAGCATCTGTCAAATGGGTAAATGTAAAACAGAACAGGCACAGTTTCAGCTGGTGCAACCTTAGGTGTCTTGCTCTGTTGGCTCATGGATCGTTCTTTTCGGTGAATGAACCAGAAACCATCTGGTTATCAGCCTTAAGCTTGAACTACTAGACAACACTACTCCATTTCCTTATGCATGCACAATTCAAACCCATCACATATCAGGAATTTTGAGATTCCTGTAGAGCATAGTGCTAATAAAGCCATGGTCATGGGTTCGATTCCCAAGGAATGTATTCCTTGAGAATTAAACCCATGACAATGTGTATCGTGAATGCAATATAATTAGCTTTTGGAGCACCTGCCAAATGCATGTGGGTTTGATTCCCAGGGAATGCATGAACTAATGTTCATGCATTCCTTGGGAATTGAACCCACATGCATTCCTTGAGAATCGAACCCATGAGCATGTGTACCATACATGCAATTTAAGTTGCTTTTGATAAAAGCATCTGTCAAATGCATGTTTTTTTTTTAGTTCTTTGCACATTGAAAAACCTACTGCTAAAGATTGTGCGAGTGATTGTGTGAGAGTGCAGAGATGGCGCTGGCTCTGGTGGCAGATGAAGACTGTCAGTAGGATACACCTGAGAACAGGGACAACGTGGTTGGGCACCGACCCGTGTGGCTCCAGCAGAGTTGCTCTGAGGATAGAGTGCTACACGAGAGAAACGTGAAACAGCAGTGTGGGGAGAGGTGTCAAAGACACCAGAGAAGCTCCGTTTCAGCGCAGAGGTCACGCTGCAGGCAGAAGGTTCAAGGAGTTCTGGCACTTTGAGCACACGCTGGTGCCCTGTTTCCACTGACACTTCACACCTGAATCAAGTGTGCATGGCTGGCCAAAGTGGCTCAATTTATGTTTCCATTTTGCCTCTCATTGATTAATCATGAAGATAAATGTGAATTAGATTTGTACATGTACTGTTTGCCTGCACAAAACTTACTGCCATGATTCTAGGGTGTTTGGGTAGCTTGCTAGAGCATTGGTTTTTAGAGAATTGCTTTGAGAATTTACTTTGAGCCCTAAGTTTCGGATGTGGGAATGTGTCTTCCGCTCATCATCTGTGAATTTGTGGAGGACAGCTGTTGTCCCTCCAGTCCTTGCTTCAGTTTGAGCAATAATAATAGCACTCTACTAAACAGCAACGATTATCAGAAGTAATCATCCAACCAACAGCCAATGTAGCTTGCTTTTCGATGCTTCTATAATCTATAATTATTTATTGAGGTACCTACAAATTCACTGATTATGAGACTAAATGTAAACAGATCTACCTCCATCAAGCGCTAATTTGGTTTTTGCGGGTTTGCGTGTCAAAATCAGAACCATACTGGGAAATATAGACTGGACAAGCAAGTTTTTCAGCAAGGACCTCTGGTGTCAGGATTGGCATTTGAGAATTATAAAAACCCTTTGTGGGAAAGACTGCAAAAGTTTAATTGAATATTGGGAGGTTAAAGGACAGAAGCAGATTTCACATTCTCTCTGCAATTTTAGTGTGAATTGTAGAAAATTTAATAAAGTCTTAGGTGAGGGGGGCATGTTTACAGGAACTTGGGGTTTCTATTATTGGCAGATGAGCTGCATTTATTGTCTTCATCCTCCCTTCATCTCATTTTCTCTCTGTTAGCCCACATTCACTTTCTCTGTAGACGTAGCTTTCCCTCTTTCTTTTATACATTCTCTCTCTTTGGCTGGAATGCGTGTATGAGAGCGTGCCAGAGCGTCTCATTAGAGGCACAAAGCAGCCCAGTTCCTGGTGCTGACACGCAGGTCGTGGATCCAGTTACGGTCCCAGTCTCTACCCCATCGAGGGCCCAAGCTATCAGCCCCTCCGGTCCCCGCTTTTGCACTTGATTCACTGAATGCGACTCTCATCTCGCACGTCTATGAGTTTTCCCTGTATGTGATTATCCTCGTGTATGTTTATGGTTTCTGTTGTGCTTTTTCTCTCATCTCAATGCTTCTTTCTCATCGTGTTTGTAGTCTAGCCAGATTGCCCAGTGTAATTGACTGTAGTCGGATTATACAGTATAGGGTTATATTTAATAGACCCCACTTACGCCTAATGCTACCTAATCCAAACGAAACTCATGATGACTTCCCGTTTCATTGTGTCCTCCCAGAAATGACTCTGTTTTGTATGTTGACCGTTAAATTTTTCTTTAAAAAACCTGAATATGAACTAGAAATAGCTATTCAGAATGCTCCAATGGAAGCACATTTGCATATGAATAAAGAAACTGGCACCGGCCTTAAAAACGTGTCTGAAAGCGTGCTGGTGCATTACAGTGTGAAGCTGTATGTGCCTGAGTGGCTGTGTGTAAACGTACGTGTATGGATGTGCGCCAGTGCACCAGTGTGTGTGAATCTATAGTAAAAAAAAAAAAAAAAAAACCCCAAATACACAGTGTGCCAGTCTGCTGAATGTGGCATTGTGTTTGCGTAAGAGACTGAGAAGAAGAGACACGGGCCTCTGCTGGAACCCAGTGACAACTCAGCATATAGCTATATGAATCACCAAACAAGATGTTCTCTCATGAATGTGTGTTTGTGTATGTTCGTTTGACTCAAAGACTATGTTTTACTTGTGGTTTCAAACTAGGGATGCATGATGTATCAAAATAAAATATTATGATAGGGCTGAATGCAGTCATCAAATCGTGAAGGCTACGATTTAATTTAATAGAGTTTTAACATCTTTGTGAGCCTTCGTTCATTTACTGAGAATCAAGCTGCTGTGAGATGCTGAAACACTGTATTGTAATATGCACACGTGTAAGTGAACACATTCCCAATTTACTCTGAAACTGGCAATGCATTTATTTGCAGGCAAACCATCAAAATTTAAGCTTGATGTTTTGAAAATGAAGAATTTAAAATGCAAATATTACTTTTGTAATTTTATCTTTGTACTAATAAAATTGTCTTTAAAAAAAAAAAAATTTTATTTAATAATCACATTTTTTTTTTTTTTTTTTAAACCAAGTTCACGTTATGGTTCCTGAAAGAGGTTTGGTTCTTGAGTAGACCAAAGGGTGATTTGCACTCAAAAATTTCTCAGATTTTCATTTTTTCAGATTTCTTTTCAGAATTATTTTTATTTTCTGTGCAGAAGTAATTTGCAACAAAATCACCCCAAGCATTTTGGAATGATTAATTCTTTCCAAATTCTATTAAAGTTATATAAAATATTGTTATTTTCACCAGATCACAATATATATTGCAGAAAAACAAAATATCACATTGTCAGTTTTTTTTTTCAAACATTGTGTTAAAAAACCGTTCAAAAGAAATTATATTTCTGTCATCCTTTACTCATTTACAATAAATAGAGCTTTTAATGTTAGAAATTACTGTAGTGCAGCACCCAGAGACATTTAAAAAATGTCATGTTCAAAACATGCCATATCAAATTTACCCCTATGTTTACATATTCATACATATAAACTGTGATAAAAGAAAGGTAACTAATAAGATTTCATTCCTTTATATAACTTATATTTGATGGGGACATGAAAATGTACCAGATAGTAGGAATGACCCATTTCCTGAAACACATTAAAGACACAGTGAGAGGCCACATCAGATCTGCCCGCTAGTAAACACCGACATCCCCTGAGGGACTTTCCACTGAGTTCTGTCATGATCAGCGTGTGAACGACAACAAAGAATATCTTCGTATGCTGATAATTAATACTTTTCAGTGTATTTGCATTAATTAGCCAGTAAGCTTTAAATTTATGAGAATTTATGATGTGTATACATTGGCCCTAAAATGTTTTGAATGCTTAATGCAGTTCTTACTCTCCGAATGTCATTGCATTAGGAAATATGTCACCATTTATCATCTGTTGTTTTAGCGTTAACAATAAAATAAATGATACTAAACTAAATATTTAATAGTGTAATTCAGTAACATTTCTAATTGTGACTCAAGTGTCAGATACTTTTTTGGGGGCACTGTAGAACATGATTGTGAGGATGATCTTGTGTGTTTGTGGGTTATGAAACCCCATGTTTTTTGCTCGCAGAATGCAGAAGTGGCTCTGGGTTAAAGGAGAGACTGTTTGCACAGATGACGGTCTCTCGCTCTGAATGTGGGATGTTGATGCAGGTGTGTGTGCGATTGTGTGTGTGTGTGTCAGTGGGTGAATGGCATGTTTACGAGTGAAGGCATTTCTATTTCTGCTGGTATGAGCTATAAGCTTCCTTATGTACCATCACATTATGTGAATTTTTACATTTGTTGATTAAACTAAAGTATGTACATGGTGTCAAATTTTATTGTAGGGGACAAATGTTTTGAGAATTTTGCAGATGTCTTTCTTAACTTTTAAATCAGAACCAATATTTGCTTTATTCACCAATTGTTCACAAACACACAAATAATGTGGTATGGTTTCCAGAAGCTCTAGGTACTTACATAGAATAGAAAACTAAATAAAACTTAAACGTAATATCAGTGTTATTTTAGCATCATTGTGCATTTTTGGGTATTACAAGTAAGTTTAAGTAATTTTGTGTATTTCTGTTTTTATTTTCAAATGTCTATTTAAATTTTTATTTCAGGTTTAATTTGAGTTATTTTAGTATATCAAGAAGATTAACTGAGTTAACACTTTATTCCACTGTGTCCTTGTTACACGTTACATTATTTACTATTATAATAACACAAAATTATGCATAATTACATGCAAGTAACCCTAAGCCAAACCCCAATCCTAACCCTAACCAAATTGTAAGTACATGTAGTTGATTAATATTACTCAGATGTAACTTAAATACTATACTATACTTAAATGTATAATTACACTGTAACAAGGACACCTTAAAACAAAGTGTAACCGTTTAATTTATTTCAAGGAATGAAAATGTTTTTCAGGGTTTTAATTTTAGTTAACTAAAATAAGGCTTAATGAACAGATGTTCACATTAAGTATTGTATATACTTAATATACTGAATAAACTATGTATTTACATGATAAATATTCTATAATATTCTTTGAAAAATATCCAAGTTTTATTCAATAAGAGAATGTAAATGAAAATAGACAAATCCCACTCTAAATCTGTTAGATATAACACACTAGGTTTGCTTATGTTCAAGCATGAATGAGATTTGAGAGCTGCACCATTTCATTTGCTATACTGAAAAAAAAAAGCCATTCATGTTTGGGACAACATAGGATTAACACTATCCGCTACTGAATTTCTGTTGTATATTTCACTGTGTTTGCTTCTTTCTAAGGTGGCGGGTGGACGGATCCAGAGCTGGCTGACTTTGAGCTGCTTGTGATAATGAGCGCCACCGTGGAGCCGACCTCGGCCACCTGCCAAGTGCGCACCTCCTACCTGCCTGACGAGATCCTGTGGGGCTACGAGTTTCCTCCCGTCGTCTCCCTCTCCCCCTCCGGAAAGTATGTTGCTGATTTTGCCTTCTTTGACAAGGTTGCCAAGACCAAGACCCCGCCCATTTTTAAACAAGCCCCACCTCCAAACACCCAGTCGCCCCAACAACAAGGCAATAGTGGTGGAGACCAAGGGGCAGATATGGAGAAGATGCGATTGGAGGAGAGCTACCGGGAGGAAAGGGGGCGTGACAAGGGGCGTGTCCGAGACCAGCTCAGTGTCCGCATTAGTAACGTCTAGAGAGCGGAAAACACAGATGAATGAGTGAACGGGGGATCAGATAAATTGCTTGAGTTCTTGTTTGATTCAGTGTTAGCCAACTTTTTTTTTGATGCCACTAGGGCTTACCTGTTTTACAAGGTAGGGTGCCAGTAGAGTTGGCTAGCGCTGAAATGCACTGGCATACAAGCATGAAATAGAGAAGATAAAGACAGAGCGGCTATGTTCGGAATAGCACACTACCATACTACACTTGTTGTTTCTGGTACGTACACTGTGCATAGCATGCAAGTTTTCTGTATGAACAAAACACACAGATAATCTACTATGGCAAAATTATTGGAAAAACATGCCTTGACCTATATTTTTGGAAAACTCCAAAAACATACCTGTACATACAACTCACTGCAGTTTATAGTTGCAGTGAGCACTATGGCGGTAAAGCACCAACAACTTTTATTCCAATTCACACAGATTATGATTACAAGTAATACATTTTGATGTTCACACATAATCAGCTCTATATGTATGACTTTTCTGACATAGTAAACTTGCTCGAAAGCTCAGCCGGTACAGCATTGCACTTGCCATGCAAAGCGAAGAGTCTCCTGAAATATGACTAATGATAAAAGAGCTCAAAGCAAGCAAGCTAAAACGGTACGGTTGCCTCAGAAAATGTGTTATTATCTCACTGTTGCCTTTGTTAACACTATCGGCTACATTTAGGGATGAATTTAATGCAGATGGTACGTTATTCATACAAGATACAAACAATAACCTTATAGTGCCAGTCACCGGACATTCAATTCCGAACTATACATCGCTATTCGTACAGCAACCAACATCCGTTCCCAGAATCATGTTCATTTGTTTCGAATAAACTGTACACTGTATTAGCGCCACTCAGTGATCATTTCACGTATCTCACAATGCAATGCACTCAAAATTATGATTATCAAGTGCTGCTGATAGTGCATTAAAATGATATGTTTCTAGAGCAGGGGTGTCCAATTCTGCTTCTGGAGGCTGGTGTCCTGCAAATTCAGCTCCAACCCAATTAAACATCTGAACCAGCTTACTAGGCAATGGCATACTAGAAACTTCCAGGCAGGTGTGCTGAGGCAAGTTGGAGCTAAACTCTGCAGGACAGTGGCCCTCCAGGACTGTGTTTGGACACCCCTGTTCTAGATGCTCAACCAGTTGTGGAACCCATTTTCCTATATTTCTTTGTTGGGCTGCCAAAAATTTTATTGAAAATGCAATTACAACTGCAAAATAATGCACATTAATTTTTTTGACAACAATATGGCAACAATGTCACATACGATTATTTGAAACTCTTATCAATGCATAATGCATATTGTTTCACATGATACTTTTTAAAAATAGTATGCTACATACATATGTTAGTATGCTAGTGTTCCATTCCGGATATAGTTGGAGTCTGTAAATGAGAAATACTGTAAACTACTAAACTATTAGAACATGTGGAATCAAATGATGATTCAACATAGATCTGCTGCTTAATTCATGACAAAACAGCAACAGATGCTGGTGTGATGGACCTGCTCACTAGGAAGGACTACTTTACCACCTTGTGGCCAAGAAAAGCAGTGCCACAGATTTGAGACACTTTGAGAAGAACAACTATTCTGTAAACTCTGATGGACAATACCTGATTTTATAAACACATGGATATCGATCTATTTTTGCAGAAGGATTATGGATTACAATGGACTGGAGGGTTGCATGTCATTGACTGGAAGAAATCATAATATTTAAACCACTGTACTGTAGTTAATGATAGAGCAAAGGTACAACATTTAGAGTGAATAACTCGTGTGTGTCTTCTTGACAGACTGCGCTGGATGTGATTTGTAGCTATATTTGTGTCTAACAGTGCCAGTATAGAGCTATTTTGGGTAAATATCTAGTTTTTTCCCCCATAGTTGATCTTTTGTCACTGGAATAAACGATGTTTGTTAACAATACTAAAAGCACTTTAACTTGAGGAGGAGGCTTTATTTTTGATATTTTGTTTGAGTCCAACTTAACTGTACATTGTCTTTTATATGTGAAGATAATGACGAAGAGTGAAAGAATGTATTTTGAATTATAGGAATTGTAAAGTTAACGTACCTATGAATCAACAACAACAACAACAACAACAACAACAACAATAATAATAATAATAATAATAATAATAAGTGAGAGCTGTTTATTAAGTCAAGTACCACTGTTACTGTTGTAAATTACTATTGTTCATCCATTGTGCTATTGTTAGTCCACAAACTCCCCATTATACAAATTATTGAGGTGAAATGTAATTAGTTTAATAAAATACATTTTATGATATCGGATATAAGCTTTTCAACTTGCAAGTGATATAAACCACCCATGGCCAGTGTTGGGGAAAGTTACTTTTAAAAGTATGCATTACAATATTGCGTTACTCCCTAAAAAAGTAACTAATTACGTTACTTAGTTACTTTTTATGGAAAGTAATGCGTTACGTTACTTTCGAGTTACTTTTTTTTTTTTTTTTTTTAAATCTGGGCAGGGCTTGCTTGTTTTTAATATAAAAAAAGTTCTTCTTTTACAAATGTAAAAGCGCTTTCACACCAAAAGTGACAACCTAGGCTCATTGGAAATACGTACCTCTACATACATTTTTGCAAAACTGAAAAAACGTGCCTATATGTACGATTCACTGCAGTTTCCAGTTGAAATGAACACTAGAGGCAGTAAAACTCCGACAAATTTTATTCCTTTTCACACGAAGTATGATTTACAGATGCAGTTTTGATTAATTAAGGCTAATTTTCACACAATCACTTGAAGAATGTTATGTTATGACTTCAAAACAATCTTAACATCCTGCATGATTTGAAAACTGATACTTTTGAACGTTGTCGTCACGTATACAGCTTCATATGTATGAGTTTTCCAATTCAGTTAATTTACTCGGTAGCTCACGCGATACTGCGTTGCACTTAGGTGATGAAGAGCTCCGGTACGAATCTCGTGAAACTACGGTTCAACAAAACAGCTGAAATCCGCATAAGGAAGTTAAAATAGCAAGGCTGCATCAGCGAAAACGTTTTATATTACTTTTGCATTTGTTAACACTATCGGGTAGGTTTAGGTTTGGGTTTGGTGTAAGGGATACTTCCAACATGATAGAGTATTAATCTTTAGCGACACTCACTGGATATTTGAATTCTGAACGGCCGCAAAACGTACCTCAAGCAGCATAATAAAAACGCTGCAATACGTGCCTGTACCAACGTAATAAAAATGTGTCACGGTCACGTATTAAACGTGTGTTTTAGCGCCACTCTCTGGACATTTCACTTTGAAACTGCTGCGAAACGTGCAGTAAGGTACGTAATTACGGTGCTGCAGAAATATATGTAGAGGAACGTATTTCCAATGAGCCTGGGTTGAAATGAATATGCCTCAGGCTGAAGGAAATGTAAATTCAAATGTCCACTCAAACAAATTGCATGAAGAATATGATGCAGGAGAAGAAAGTTTAACACTATTCAGCAACAAAAATGAAACACAAATGTGTAATTTTTGCTTATTAGTATGGTTGAATTGGATCATCAAAGGTCAGCAGCAAAGACATTGGTTAATAAAATGGGATTAAATGCATACATTATATTTGTCTTATTTAACATTTAATTATTGCAGGTTTGTATAATATTCTGAGTTTGCATTTGACAGTTTTTATTCATTTTGAGGGATACTGAATCTGTTTTTGTGCAGGTGAGATGAGTAAATACATGTTCACATTTAGTCTAGAACTACAGTAAGATCATGTTCACACACAACACCTCTGCACTTACTCACGATTTCTCTCAACATGGCAACACAAGAGCTATCAGTCAATACATGGGAAACAAAGGAACTGGTGTTACTTATTTGAAAAAGTAACTCAGAAATTTCCTTCTAAATTAAAAAGTAATGCATTACGTTACTAGTTACTTAAAAAAAGTAATCTGATTACGTAAACTCACATTACTTGTAATGCGTTACCCCCAACACTGCCTATGACACATTATTATTATTATTATTCAGATGGTTTATGTTGTTGAAAAAGAATGAATTTGGTTTTATCTTTAGCACATTTTGCCTGTCTTCAACTGCGGCTGTAAGGAAACATCTGTTTCATGAATTTCCTTTTGTGTTTCATAACTGGACTTTCACTTTAACTGCTAATGATCTCAAATGATTGTTTTTAATAAATGAGAAGTTTTGAAGCAGTTGCACAGTGATTTTATCAATGTGTTCAATGAACAGTGTTAAGATCAGTTTTCGTAACACCTGGTGTGATTTTGTGGTGAGTGTTAAAAACACCCGGCGTTTATTCCCTAGAATTCCCAGCATCATGAAAATGAAAGATGAAATTGTGATGCAGATCCATCTGCGATGAATTCAGCCTTCATCTGAAGGCACTCTACAGTATGTACAGTATTTTACTTTGAGTAACTGTACGCAGTCACATACACACACAGAGAATCAAAACACTCAAGATTGTAGTAGTTCTCTACTGAATATTTACTGAATATTTATTACTTTACTGCCCTGGCAGCGCTTATTGAATTATGTGTGCCGATGACTAGGACCTTTCAAAAGGTACTAATATGTACACTTTAGGGTACAAATATGTACTTTTAAGGTACTATGCACTTATAAAGTACTAATATGCACTTCAGGGTAGTAATATGTACACTTTAGGTACTATAATGGGAAAAAATAAGGTTTAAAAATACACCTTTTAGCATTTGAGTACCTCAGTGACAGCTTAGATAGATAGATAGATAGATAGATAGATACATAGATAGATAGAGATGGTCTATTAATCATAGTTTCCTTATGACATCACTTGGGTTAAAAATAAAACTAAACCCATGTCACTTGTTTCCAACATGCAAATGAACAGGAAGACTTCACTTTTGAGTTTGAGAGTGGAAACCGTTGCATCTCATCCTGTTCAAGACATTTACTACAACAGATCTTGCAGGTAAGGACTTAGGCTCTAGTATGTGATCAATTTCTTGCTTTTATACATTTGACATATAATGAGTGACATGTTAATGCATGCATATTCTGTTTCATTTGAATTCATATTGAAATAGACTGAGTTTTGTATGCACAGCTGTTGCTATCTGAATGTACAATGTCTACAGCTCTACAATTTTGGATTTAACACAAGTAATATGCACTTTTGACAATATGCCTGTTGTTTTGTGTTTACATTAAAGTTGAAATGACTGGTTAAATCAAGTGTTCCCTCATCAGGCAGGTTTAGCTGCTTGTGGATTACTCTGCTTATTTCTGTGTAAAAAGGTGGACACGCCGTTACAAGAGCACAAATTTCCATTGTAATCTTTAGGATTTCATTTAGAATGTATAATATGTGCATGTGGAGTACGTAGGCAAGACTTTAAGTCTGAAATTCCATTTGAATTAATTTCATATTTGTGTGTCAGAGTGTGTGTGTTGGTGGAGATAACCTTTTCTGTTGTCTGTGACTCACTGTGAAAAAAACACTGAAATATTTTGTCAAGCTCAGAGGAGATTCAAACTTTCCACTAGATTAGGTGAAATGTTACGCTGATATGCTCTGCTAACTGCATAACTAAACACACATGCACACCCACCCATCCACAATCACCCACATGTATTTACAGTAATCACTCATTTTCTATTTTGTTGAGCTTTACAGAAGTACAGACGTCTGAGCCTATTGTGAAAATAAGTTATTAGTGGACATAAGAAAGTTGGTCTTAAACAGTTGGTTGAGGTAGACTTATTCGCGCATTTAGACTGCTAAACTGGTTTGGTGCTCTGTATGTAAAACTTGTTTTGCAGAAGAATTGCACTGCTGACATTCACTTTTCTGTTTCTTTTATGTTTCCGGCCTGCAGGTTCTCAACAGGAAATCTGATGTCTTTCGAGCTGACAGCTATGAAACTCATTTTGCAGTGGTATATTTTCCTTAGTTTTGGTACGTATCTTTTTGCCTGCTCAAAATAGAATCTAAAGATTCCCTTGCAGGTTCTTGTTAAGCATTGAAAAAGTATATTTCTCACAAAACACCCTTGTGGTATTCCAAACTCATATGACTTTCTTTTATCTTTGGTACAAAAAATAAGTTATTTGAAAGAATTCCCAGGCTTATTTTTATTTAAATTGAAAACATACAGCATCAGAACCCTATAAAAGTAGTCCATACAGCTTGTGCACTATATTCCACGGGCCGTATTCACAAAGCATCTTAAAGGGATAGTTGAAAAATTAAAATTCTGTCATTAATTACTTACCCTCATGTCGTTCCAAACCCGTAAGACCTTCATTCATCTTCGGAACACAAATTAAGATATTTTTGATAAAATCCTAGATAGACAGCAAGGGTCCTACTATGATCAAGGCATAGAAACGTAGCAAGGACATCGGTAAAATAGTTCATGTGCAGGGGCGGACTAGGGCACAATTTCAGGCCGGGAAATCTCACACTCATCCAGGCCATCTCATACATCCACAACAAATTTTGAAAAAAGTTTAAATCCCTAGGCTGGGGTTGCACAAAATAACTAAATGTTATCTCTTGAACTTCCATTTTCCTTTTTAGTCTCTTCATTTTCCCTGACATCTCTCTGTCCCTCATGTGCATGTCTACTTTTTTCACTAATTTTCTTGTACCTGTCACTTCATCAACACATCTCCATGTTGCAAAACAACCACCTCATTGTAATTTGTTTGCACACTGTATACATTTATTTTAGAAAAAAATTAAGTATTATGTGTTATTGTTTTATCTTGCCTAAATGTCAAAATTAGTACAATAATAGCTACATCTTGAATATATCTTTACAGAAAAATCTTAACACTGAACATGTTTTTGCATTATCATGGGTCATGTTTTGTCCTAACTAAAATTAACCATGGTATTATTAGACCTATGGTAAAAGTATAGTAATCATGTTTTTTGGCGGATTGATTACCATTTGTATAGCCAGAGTTTTACTACAAATACCATGGTGAAACAGTGTAGCAAACCCATTGTTAATTTGTGGTTACACTCTCAAAAACTAAAGGTGCTTAAAAGGTTCTTCACAGTGATTCCATAGAAGAACCATAAAGTCAAAGGTTCTTCAAAGAACTATCGTTTTCTTACCTTTTTATAATCTGAAGAACCTTCTTTAGCCACAAAGAACCTTTTGTGAAACAGAAAGGTTCTTCGGATGTCAAAGGTTCTTTATGGAAGCATGTAGCCAAAAAGGGTTTTTCTGGCATCTTGAATGAAGCACCTTAATTTTAAGAGTGTACTTTAACTATAGTAACCATGTTTTTTAGTTTTATTTTTAGTAAATCCAGGTTAATTTTCGTAAGGGTTGTGTTGTTGTCTGCCTTAGCTCCCTCTAAACCTGTTATAATAAAACGATGTGAATATTTGTCTGCTATTCCTACTCTTTACAATAGTAATTATGTCCTTTTGATAATTTTTCAGCAATTGACTGCTACTGCTAACATTTGCTAGCAGTTTAATGCTTAACTAAGTAAACAAAGACAAAACTAAAAGAGTCTATTTACAGATGTAACTGACCTGCACTTGAAGTCCTAAACAGGACAGTTTTGCCTCTCTACTCCACCTGTGCACTTCCGCTCCAATCTCCAGTCTCGCATCCTGTTGGTGGACGCACAGAGCGTGCACGAGGCGAATCGCGTTGCCAGTCACGACTAACCGATTCATGATTTATTAGAGTTTTATTATTGAATGGCGAATTCGGAAATAATCACTTTAGTAAATTCGGCAGGCAATAAAAACAACAACAACAACAACAACAATAAAAATAAATAAATAAATAAATAAATACATACATACATACATACATACGTACATAAATAAATGTAGGGTAGCGGGCCAAATTGGCTGCCAGGCCACCGGTGCTCCCGATGGGCAGTCCGCCCCTGTTCATGTGACATCAGGGGTTCAACTGTAATTTTACGAAACTACGAGAATACTCATTTTTGTTTTCTTTGCGCACAAAAAGTATTCTCATAGCTTCATAAAATTACTGTTAATGGTGTTCCTTCTCCACTCTTGTGAACTGGGTTGGTACTTCCACCTACGTCATGTGTGACCTTTCCAACGTGACTGTGTAATGCAAGACGCAAAATACTTGTTCTGCAATATTCCTAATCATTGACAAAGACCCATCCCCTCTCAGCCAATCACTGTGGGCATAGTTGGTACCTGATACCTGATACCTTTTACCTGATAGCACATTTTAGCTGACTTCACCCAAAGTAAACTTTGAATCACCCGGGATAATCCCGCAGCTCCTTGATAAGGAGGTGGAATTCTCCTTTCTCTCTATGCAATTTCAGGATTGGATGAACCTAATATTTCCTCTTTCTTTTCTCTTTTTAAGAAGAAAGAGAACAGCAAAATCATCCTCATTGCTTGAAGACTACTATATTGTTTTGCTAATGTTTTTTGTAAATTTTGTTTTAGGATGACAAAAAAAAAAAAAAAAAAAAAAAACGCATACGAATACAACAACAACAACAACAAAAAAATGCAAACGAAAATTTTGGACCCAGTGTGCAAGGACCTTTAAGGTTGCACACAGAGTCCGAAATTTTTGTATGTTAAAAAATAAATACGACCTCACACTGTGTCAATCACATTAACACACTGCCTCCGAAACTTTCGTCTGTCATAAAACAAATTGGATCGGGTTAAATTTTCTGCGTTTTTCGCATCCATAGCACTCTCCTTCCTCTCTACACTGTCTCAAGATTGGATGGACCCAATATTTACTCTTTCCTTTTCTCTTTCTAAGAGAGAGACAGGACAACAAAAACCTCCTCACTGCCTGAAGACTCCATTTTGTATTGTTTCGTGAATTTTATCACAACGGATTAATAAATATGCATCGGACTGAGTGTGTAAGGTTTCCGCGTGTTACAAATTTTTAGGATGACGAATACAAAAAAAACGCATACGAAAATTTCATACTCAGCGTGCAAGGACCTTTAGTGCTAAGATAAAATTCTTTGTGAATATGGCCCCTGATCTTCAACATATTGAAAGGTTATGTATGACCATAATAATATGACTCAGTCATAAATTACATTTTTCTTTTATGCAGATTTTGGCATTGATTGCCTAGAGAATCGTTATGGATTGAAAGGAAGCTCAATCCAACTGAGTATCAGTCCCAGAAATCAGTCACATCAGCAAGATAGCGTTAAATGGCGACGATTCAACAGGAGAGA
This sequence comes from Spinibarbus caldwelli, assembly GCA_039654775.1. Lineage (NCBI taxonomy): Eukaryota > Metazoa > Chordata > Actinopteri > Cypriniformes > Cyprinidae > Spinibarbus > Spinibarbus caldwelli. The sequence goes on along the minus strand of CM077220.1, from coordinate 4,284,138 downwards.
CTTTCTTGGAGACAAAGATGGAGTTCCCCGTAAATTTCAGAAAAGAATGAATTTAAGCGACTCAGACTGGTCTTTGACCATACACAACCTGCAGGAAGATGACAGTGGACTATATGAAGCCCTTTCAAAACAGGAGGATGAAATTTTGGCTGCATTCACACTTACAGTGGAGAGTAAGATCTAGCCATCTATCTCATTTAACACTGTATGCTTATAACATGATATATATATAATTCAGTATCTCAGCTCAGATGTTAATAACTTATCTGTGCTCCTTTTCCAGACACTGTCTCTAAGCCTGTAATCGAAGTGAATCAATATGACTTTAATTCATCTGCTGCGTGTCGGGCCACAGTGAACTGTTCGGCTGATGGGAGCTGGGCCGCATATGACTGTGACCAAAATCTCTGTGAAGAAACACAAGCCTATGCTGTATCCTCCATTAACATCACTGTCACTGCAGTGGACAGCAGCAGCATCAAATGTAATGTGAAAAACCATGTGAGCAAGAATCACTCTACAGCTCCTAACATTAGGTGTAAGCATGAATTTTTTTTAATACTCATCTTGTGTCACAAACACTCTTTGTACTTAACCCTGTAATCATTCATCCATTCATCATCAAGTCAAGTTTGGGATTTCACACTGTATATTCGTAAACCCTGAGTTAAAGTGCCCCTATTATGGGTAATGAAAGGTTCATATTTTGGTTTTGGGAGTCCCCAACAACAGGTTGACATGCATGCAAGGTCAAAAATCACATTTATTGTCTTATAATATGCCTTTATTTTTACCTTACTTGCTCAACAACTCCCAAACGATTCGCTCAACGATTTATTTTTCCAAACCCCTCCTTTGCGTGATGCTAATCTGCGGTGATTGGTCGATTGGTCTCATTTTCATCTCATCTCGCCTGTAATGCCTGATAAAGCAGTGTTTGTGAGCGCAGTGCTGCTTTGTGTACAGCATTATCGGGTAAATAGCTATTTTTACCGCTCCAAAAGCAGCACCTAGTGGCAAAGAATGAATTGGCATTTTCATTCAGACCAACGCGAAAAGACCAACAAGTGGGCATCAACAAGAAACGACTTGGGATTTGTTTTTAAAAACGACTCGTTTCAATGATTAAGAGTCGACTCTTTCTTTTGAGAGACAATAACTTTATACACGGTGCACTTTCAGATTTAAAACTTTGCAGGATGTTTTCATTCACATAGAGCTGTGTTACAGACTGCATGAAAGGTAATGTTCAAAAATCCATAATAGGGACACTTTAATGTCCTTATTTGCATATTTATGCAATTAGTAACGTTAATTGGATGAGTGTAGCGTGCAACGAGCATATGTTTTATTAGCTGTTACATCTGTGGATATGTGGTCAAGAAAATCACCTCTGGCTTCTTATGAAAGACAAACAGAAGGAAGGAACACAAACGAGTGTTTACATCGCTGTTTGATGTTTAGAACTGTTTCCTGCAGACGCTGAAAACATATGAACATTTCTGTGGTGCATGAATATTTAATAAGGCAAACAGAGGCTGTTGATTGCTTAATTATTGCCATAGTGTTTGGCACCAAAAACTGCATTAGCCTATTTTTTATATCAGGAGTCGACAACCTTTTGGGCGGTTAACCACTGAGCCAATAACACTCCCCTCTTTTTAAATGCATGCTGTTTTTATACAGAACATAAGCATTTTTAAATGATCAGATAAAAATCTATATTTTATTAACATGCAAATAACTTCTGAAGCATTTCTTTTTTTATAAATTGTAAAAAAATAAAATAAAAAAATAATAAAAAAGTTTCTTTCTTTTATAAATATACAGTGGGGAAAAAATTATTTGATCCCCTGCTGATTTTGTAAGTTTGCCCACTGACAAAGAAATTATCAGTCTATAATTTTAATGGTATTTTAACGGTATTTGAACAGCGAGAGACAGAATAACAACAAATATATCCAGAAAAACGCATTTCAAAAAAGTTATAAATTGAATTGCATTTTAATGAGTGAAATAAGTATTTGATCCCCTATCAATAAGCAAGATTTCTGGCTCTCAGGTTTCTTTTATACAGGTAAGGAGCTGAGATTAGGAGCACTCTCTTAAAGGGAGTCTCAGTTTGTTACCTGTATAACAGACAACCTGTCCACTGAAGCAATCAATCAGTCAGATTCCAAACTCTCCACCATGGCCAAGACCAAAGAGCTGTCCAAGGATGTCAGGGACAAGATTGTAGACCTACACAAGGCTGGAATGGGCTACAAGACCATCGCCAAGCAGCTTGGTGAGAAGGTAACAACAGTTGGTGCGATTATTTGCAAATGGAAGAAACACAAAATAACTGTCAGTCTCCCTCGGTCTGGGGCTCCATGCAAGATCTCACCTCGTGGAGTTTCAATGATCATGAGAACAGTGAGGAATCAGCCCAGAACTACACGAGACGATCTTGTCAATGATCTCAAGGCAGCTGGGACCAGAGTCACCAAGAAAACAATTGGTAACACACTACACCGTGAAGCACTAAAATCCTGCAGTGCCCGCAAGGTCCCCCTGCTCAAGAAAGCACATGTACAGCCCGTCTGAAGTTTGCCAGTGATTCAGAGGAGAACTGGGCTCTTCGGCATCAACTCAACTCGCCGTGTTTGGAGGAGGAGGAATGCTGCCTGTGCCCCCAAGAACACCATAATCACCGTCAAACATGGAGGTGGAAACATTATGCTTTGGGGGTGTTTTTCTGCTAAGGGGACAGAACAACTGTACGGCATCAAAGGGACGATGGACGGGGCCATGTACCGTCAGGGCCAGGGCATTGAAGCCAGCCAGGGCATTGAAAATGGGTCGTGGATGGGTATTCCAGCATGACAATGACACAAAACACACGGCAAGGGCAACAAAGGAGTGGCTCAAGAAGAAGCACATTAAGGTCCTGGAGTGGTCTAGCCAGTCTCCAGACCTTAATCCCACAGAAAATCTGTGGAGGGAGCTGAAGGTTCGAGTTGCCAAACGTCAGCCTCGAAACCTTAATGACTTGGAGAGGATCTGCAAAAAGGAGTGGGACAAAATCCCTCCTGAGATGTGTGCAAACCTGGTGGCCAACTACAAGAAACGTCTGACCTCTGTGATTGCCAACAAGGGTTTTGCCACCAAGTACTAAGTCATGTTTTGCGAAGGGGTCAAATACTTATTTCACTCATTAAAATATAACTTTTCTGAAATGCATTTTTCTGGATTTTTTTGTTGTTATTCTGTCTCTCACTGTTCAAATAAACCTACCATTAAAATTATAGACTGATCATTTCTTTGTCAGTGGACGTATACAAATCTGTGTGTGTGTGTATATATATACGCTTTTTTAGGCCTTTTATTGAGATAGGACAGTATAGAGATGACAGGAAAGCATGGAGTGGAGAGAGGGGAGTGGGATCGGCAAAGGACCTGGAGATGGGGATCGAACTCGGGTCACCATGAGCGCAGTTGCGCTAATTTTCCATTTTACCTAAAAACTCTACACTCTTAAAACAGATGTGTTAAAAACAACACAACCTGTGTTATATTTTAACACACCTGTGTGTCAACTTAAGGACAGCACATTTTGTGTTAATTTGAACTCAACCAGTGTGTTATTATTCTTAACACAGGTTGATATACTTCAAATATTTAAATAGTGCACCTTTAAGAATAGCACATCTATGACACAAATTGTGTTATTTATGACACATTAGTGTGTTAAAAAAAGGGATATGTTAAAAAACAACACAACCTGTGTTATATTTTAACACACCTGTGTGTCTAGGCAAGGACAACACATTTTGTGTTAATTAAATTTGAACACAACCAGTGTGTTATTTTTCTTAACACAGGCAGTGTGTTAAAATTTAACACACTAATCTGTCATAAATCACACGATTTGTGTCATAGATGTGCTATTCTTAACCAGCTAAAATGAATGCAATACAAAAAAGATATTTTTAAAATATATATATATTTATTAAAACTTTACTGCTACATTTACACCAAGTCAGTTTTCACATGTGATTTGAATACTGAACATTAATAATACAAAAAGTAGTTAACAAGCACTGTTAGAATGAACAACATCTACCCCGCTAGAAAAGTAAAGTTCTCAGGACGTCCCGTCGGTGTCATTGACGTTCCCAGAACGTTTCCCGAGATGCTCATGATGTGGAGTTCTTTAAAGGGTGGGTGACGTTATTTGAAGGACCTTCAGGGATTAACACTACTTAGAGACAAAAGTGCTTAATGAGAATTAACAGAGGTTTAGATGTTAGTGTCATTTCACAAAATGTCACCATCACCATCACTGTGGTCAGTGTTTGCTTTAGTTGGGCTCTTGACCCTTGACTTTATAACATTAGTTTTTCTTTGGCTGTTTTAAATCTGTGTTTGCAAAACACTTTTATTATGACAAAAAAGCCAGAAAAAAAAAAAAAAAAAAAAAAAAAACATGATCAGTTGGTTTTGGCTGATCAGTGATTTTTTTTTTTTTTTTAAAAAGATTTGTCTAAATCTGTGATTATGTTTGATGTTGAATTAATTTAGTGCTTTAATCACATAATTTATTGGATTTAATAATAACAAAATATTTTGCACAAGGCATTTTGAACATCTGTGCAACTGAGATACAAACATTCATCAAGAATCAGCATATGAATCTCAATGACGGTGACAATAAACAAAAAGCTTCATGCTGCAGTGCATTCTGGGTGCACCAATCAAACTCATTCATGGCTCCCAGAATGCATTGCAACACGAATAAATTATGTACCTGAATTGTCTTAGTATTTTCTTTTTATTCTTATTATTTGCTTTAATTGTTGCTATTTTTGATGTGACTTTATAGTAGCTTGCTTTGTGATGTTTATCTGAATATTTTGTTGATTGTCACCATTGTTGAGGTTCATATGGAGATTCTTCATGTCAATGTGTGCCATATACAAAAGCTTTTAGTGCACAATTGTTTTAGTTGTCCAAACACTGTTAAAATTCAATCTGTAAAAACAAACTTCTAAACAAGCTTCTTTTTTCAACACTGTGAAATGCAACAGTCAGTGAACCAAGCTCTTACATGATGATTGCTTCAGCATCATATTGTCACAAAGTTTCTTTGCTATATTAATGTGCTTTGTAAACACAACACTACAGCAAAAAAATAAAAAATCATAATTTTGTAAATTTAAGGGTCAAGAGCCCAACTAAAGCAAACACTGACCACAGTGATGGTGATGGTGACATTTTGTGAAATGAAACTAACATCTAAACCTCTGTTAATTCTCATTAAGCACTTCTGTATGACAGAAATAAAGTCAAACTGGTTAGTCATAAGTGAAGCTGGTCATGCTGTTTGTGGAGTTGTTTAATCCTTGAGATATGTAATGTGTTTTATTTCAGTTGATTTCCTCTAAGTCTGTGACTAAGTCAGCTGTAGTTGTGTTTCTGTTTGTCTCTCTCTGTTTTTCTGTTTCTCTTTCCTTCAGTAATTCTGCTTGTTAACATTCTCATTAAGTTCAACTCTGCTTCAGTGTTACTTTGGCCACGTACACACTACAGCTAAATTCGGTTGTCAGTTCACCTTTTACTCCTTAATCACGTTCTGTACACACATAATTCACTAAAATACGGGAGTGACAACCGCATTCCACAAACGCAATAACTCCCGAAAAATACAGGTAGTGACAACCGCATTTACAGAAATTCTACGCAGTGTGTACGGAACTGAACTGAACAACTAGTTGTTAATGACGTATTTAAACATGCATCAGAAATGTGTCTTTGTCTGTATGTGAGATACAAGAAAATAAATGCGTTTAAATGCGGTTGTCACTCCTGAAACTTGCAGTGTGTACGTGGCCTATAACACTCTGTATTGTGGGACCAGTAATGTGGCAAGTTTCAGGAGTGACAACCGCATTTAAATGCGGGAGTGAGTCCCATAAATTATCGTTCCATGTGTGTACGGAACAGCAGTCACTCCTGCATTTGTAACCATAGCAACATTTTGGCTTCTTGCAGGAGTGAAGAAGAATTTAGCCGTTTGGTATCTGCCATTTCTTGGCTAAAGACTCTTTTTCTCCGTCGATTTTAACTGAACTACCGCTGATAGACATGCTGTGTTTTATTTCTGCTCGGTAGGCTGCTAGAGAGCGCTGTCTTGCAGTGTTGCCATGTCCTCATAATTACAAAGGCTTTTAGGCATGTTGTTTGGTCTTAGCTCATAAAGCTAGGCACTTTATGGAGTTAGTAAAGTGGTCTGTTGTAGATATGAGATATAAGATTATTTTTGGTGTTATAAAACAAAGCATTTGGGTGTTTTAGTGCTTGTCTTTGTTTGTTGTTTTTCTTTCTGTGAAGATCTGGCAACACTGGCACTTTACCGCAGTGCTCATGAGCGTAACTAGCCCCGGCCGTGTCAAAATGTGCTAAGGTTAAGACTAATTTCACTGTTATTTTCTTGCATCTCACATACAGACAAAGACACATTTCTGATGCATGTTTAAATACGTCATTAACAACTAATTGTTCAGTTCAGTTACGTACACACTGCGTAGAATTTCTGTAAATGCGGTTGTCACTGCCTGTATTTTTCGGGAGTTAATGCGTTTGTGGAATGCGGTTGTCACTCCCGTATTTTAGTGAATTATGTGTGTACAGAACACGATTAAGGAGTAAAAGGTGAACTGACAACCGAATTTAGCTGCAGTGTGTACGTGGCCTCTAAGTAGTGTTAATCCCTGAAGGTCCTCCAAATAATGTTCCCCAACCCTTTAAAGAGCTCCACATCATGAGCATCTCGGAAACCGTTCTGGGAACATCATTGACACCGATGGGACACTCTGAGAATGCTCTGGGAACATTACATTTCTAGTGAGGAAATCCATATACCTGACCATATACCTGAGTGCATCCACGTCATCCACCAATGAAAAAGAGGCATACATTTGGTTAACAGCTTGTGGAGTGATGTAGGCAGCAATGTGATTGGATGATAGTTAACACATATTGTGTTGGACACACTGTGTTGTTTCTCTCTCTCTCTCTCTCTCTCTCTCTCTCTCTCTCTCTCTCTCTCTCTCTCTCTTTTTACACGATCAACTTAAAATTACACAAAATGTGTTAAAATGGCCATAACACAAAAAATGTGTTATTATTTAACACATCCTTTTTGAGAGTGTACATTTACAAGGTCACATTGTAAAGTATGCACAGTTATTAGGCACATGTTATCAATTTCGCTGAACATCTTCATTATAAACTTATCAGCTCATTGAATCAATAGTGGTTTATTGAATCTGCCGGCTAACAGGGGATGAGGGCATTAAAACTGCAGTGAGCTAAATGTACGAAAGCGTCTGAGCTTTTAAATACAATATAAAAGAGCCAAATGTCTCCAGACGTGTTTTGAAAAGTTTAACTTTTGACCTGACACAGCGTTTTAAAATGCGGCGCAAGAAATCGAAAGAGCAGATGAAGCGCAATAGTCAAAGACGGCTGTTTAGTGCATGTTTACATTGAAAACAACCTTTTCTCCTTTTTCATTATATTAAAATCTATTTTATTTGACGTTTATAACGTGAATATTAAAAAAGATAAGCGGCTTTCAACAATTATCAGGTGCAATAGCCACCAGTGAGTATCACATCAGTAAGCACATCAGGCCTTCAAATTTTATTTTATTTTATTTTTAAAATGTTGTTTTGCAAGTTTGTTTTAAAAAACTAAATAATAAAATAAAAAGAGTAAATAAAATTAAAAATAAATTTTGTTTTGTTGGTTTTTTTTTTTCTAAAATGTGTTTTAATATTTTTATTTATTTTCAGGCCATGAAAAGCTGCAAAGTGATTTGCGCTCTTCACCACCACTCATCGTTTGGATCATTGTAACCGTTATTGGTGGTGTTTTGTTGGGTTTGATTATGGGTGTGATTGTAGTATTTGTCAAGAGAAGAAAATGTTCAAAAGTTCATCCACAGGTATAATTCAGTCAAATTGTCTCTCAGAACTGAATTATTTGTTATGACTCTTTCTTTTTTTTTTTTTTTTTAAACTCTGTTCTTTGTCTCTGTATTAGTCCAGTCATGTTGTGATTGAACAGCATCATGAAACAATTTACTGCACAGTTGAAAAGCCGGCCGCATCCCAGACATCTCCAGTAAATAACACTGTCAGCAACAAAGTAGAAACCATCTACGACACTCCATCACGACATGTATGTAATATCTTACTGAATCACATCTGAACAGTGAGATTGTAATTTGAATCAATGTCCTTAGATCCGTTTAGATGCAGTGAAACTCTGTGTGACCTGTTTCTTTGTTGGTTTGTGTCTTGCTCAGACCAAGGCTTGTCAAGTAGACAGTGTGGAGGTGATGAGAGACAAACAGGAGCAAGAGCAATCTGGACAAGACAGAACTATTCAAGTGAAAGCTACAGTTCACCAGGCAGCAGAACCCGATTCAGATCCAATAAACACGGTTTACTGCAAACTGGGAGAGATATGACACAAACACATATAAACGAATTTGTACTTTAATGTAAATTTTGTGTGTTTTCACTAGTGAATAGATGGGTTTAAGCATCATTGATGGATACAATACACACTGTATGCTGTCTGCTATTTTGTGAAACAGTATATGCAATACATGCTTAAAATAAATGTTCAAAAAGAGTTTTTGTAGTGATGCAATGGAAGGACCATTTTTGTTTCCCTAAAGAACCTTTCAAAAAAAAAAAAAAAAAAGAATATTTTAATAATCTCAGGAACCTTTCAGGAAAGATTCTTCATGGAACCATCAATGGCAATAAAGAACCTTTATTTTTAAGAGTGTATGCAATGATTTACATTTCAAACAGTCCTATATTGTTGTCCTGTGACTTCACTGTGTAGCATGTTTAAGTCAGCAAGTATTGAGTTGAGTTGTCATCTTTGAAAAGTGTTTAACAAAAAACAGTCCAAGAGCGCACATGCAATAGGCAAAAAGCTCAATGTGGGTGCTCCACCACACAAGAATATGAACCAAAAATTCAAAGTGGGCACACCATAGCTCCAGAAATAGAAAAATATTTATTTATGTTCTCACCACAGGTGACGTTTTGAGCTTAGACACGCTATGGTGTGCCCACTTTTAATTTTTGGTTCATCGCTTTAAAGTGTGTCATTTTGCATTTTTAATTCCATTTTGTTTAAAAATGTCATAATTTTGAAATGGTGATGTTAAAAATTACAGCACATATCATGTCTAGTTCATTCCTTACACTGGAAATGAAAAGTCAAGTTGAGCGCAATTACATAATTATCTCATACATCCCCGTGGTTGCACTTTTTGAAGAATATAGCGTGCAACATAATTGTTTTTTTTGGTGCTCAGGTTTAAATTAATTAAAAAAATAGTTTAAATTCTCATTTGCTCATTACAGTATATGAATCTGTGCTGACTAGTTAGGAATGGAGATGAAATATTGTAATACTAAACAGTTTTATTTTTTTAAAATAAAGGAAATTTGCAGAAGAATTGTTTTATTCCTCTGTTATTTATTTACTACACGCTCTCCATTTCATTTAGGTCATAATGAAGATAAACTGACATATTCAGGTTCAAATAATACTAGTTCTAGAATCTAGACTGTAAAGCATTTAGTGCTAACGGTTTCCGCATGTGGTTTTTACTTGCAGCTCAAACAGGAAGTTCACATTTATCTTTGGTGAACAAAATAAGACACTCAAATCTAAAAAAAAAAAAAAAAAATGCCATAGAGAAAATTCAAAGATACATACATACAAAATTAATACAAAAACAGTCTTAAGTTTCTGCTACATCTTTATGTCACTGAAGATGCTGTAAGACATACATTTTGAAACAAACACAGCAAATAATGTTATTATAAAATTATTGCTCAGTGTATCTACACTAAAGAAACGCTGAAACAGTGTTGGAATTAATGAGATAATTAAGTGATTAATCGACTGAAGTTTGATCATTAGTGATGAACACCTCCTGTTAACAAGCAGAATCACTGAAGGAAAGAAAACCAACAAGAACAGAAAAAAGAGATGAGCAGAAACCAAGAAAAAATCTGCTCAGGTGCTGATGATTATATAATCATTATGAAAATAATCATTATGCAGTGACCTGATTAACTCAGAGTCAAAAAGTTCTGATTATATCAAGGTTGTAGTTTTATGGAATCGGTTACAGAAACCCTGTGATACTACAGCTTGAGATCCAGCAGTGCCGTGACAATCAGATAATCTAAACAAAGAAAAAGAAAAAGAAAAAAAGAGTCTGCATCATTCAGATACACAGAGACATCAAAAATCAGTGTATGAATCTCAACAGGGCAGGTGACAGTCAAATGAAAGACTTCATGCTGCAGTGCATGATGGGAGACACAAACAAACAAACAACAACAACAACAACAACAAACCTCAACCATGAATCCCAGCATTTCGTCATGAATAAGTTATACAGATGAATTGTCTCACTATTTATTATTCTTACTATTTGTTTTTTGTTTTGTTGTGACTTTAGTTGCTTGTTTTGTGATGGTCAGAGATTATCTGTATGTTTTATTGATTGTTGAGATTCATACGCTGATTCTTGATGTCTGTGTGTGTCTGACGCTACAGGAGTTGAAAAAATGTTGTGCAAATTGTTTTTGATGTTCAGATTAGCTGATTGTCACAACTCAGCGAAATCTCTGAGAAAGTGTAGCCTACTATCACAAGGTTCAGCCATAAATTAAACATCACCCACATAATAAGAGTGTTACCTGAATGTGTTACCTGTATCATCAATGTATAACAATCCGATCCTGATTATATTTCTCTTGGCTTTTCTTGTGATAATAAACATATCTTATAAACACACAGTTATCACAGCCAGAAACAAATGCACAATAGTCAAAGATCAGGAGCCCAAGTGAAGCAAACACTAATCGCCATAATGGTGATTTCAACTGAAATGCAATAAAACATCCGTGTTTAAATCTCTGTTAATTCTCAGTAAGAACTTCTGTAGATGACAGAAAACTCAAGTCAAACTGGTTAGTAATAAGTGAAGCTGGTAATGCTGTTTGTAGAGTTGTTTAATCATCCTCTGCTGGCTCTTGAGGGTCTGGTCTTCAACACACCTCTGGTCTTGATTATTTATTTTATTTATTACAATTTATTTAGAAAGGGACCATGTCAAATTTTAACATAGATGTTTCCACTGCATGCATTGTACTGAATTTAGCCAATGGCTAGTTTTCATCCGCGGTCCCTTGGCAGGTAATCATAATCCAGCCCGGTCTCATGAAAATGCGTATACGCCAAATAAAAACGAAAACTCGTGGTATTGATACACACAAATGGACTTTGGCGTACATACTGTATGATACGAACGTATTTGGCGTGCATATAATACGCAGTTTTCGCGTACATATGATACAGATCTGCCCCACAACCCTAATCCTATATCCATCGCATAGCATATACATGCCAAAGTCCATTTTTGTGTATCAATACCACGAGTTTTCATTTTTATTTGTACTATTATACGGACTTTCATGAGATCGGGTAGCATAATCATAGGTAAACATAAAACAACAAACACATACAATACAGTAACACTTATACACATCCTATCAGAGCCAAAAAAGAACAATAAAGATAACGTCCAGTTAAACCACAACCATGTCAGTGTTTACAGAGTTGAGTTTATTTTAAATAAGATTTCAGTTTTAATTTAAAAAATGTCAATAGATGTGCACATCCTTATGTCTTCTGGTAGAGTGTTCAAATGAATAATAGCTCTCACTGAAAAAGACAATAATCCAAAGGCAGAGTGACGAAAAGGAACAACACAATCACTAGTAGATGATGATCTAGTAGATCTTACAGAGACTGTGGAGTGAAAATGCACAAAATCACAAAGTATGGAAGAGGCCAAACCATTTAAAATTTTATATACCATACACAAATTTGAAGAAGAAAAGTCTAAAATTATCAGAGCTCAAAAAATTGTATTTCTCCAAAACCCTACAGTGGTGATATTGGTTAGGCTTTTTGTCCAGAGTTTTTAAAGTATGTTTATAAAGAGATTTTAAAGGTTTTCTAACAGTTTCTCCTGCTTGACCCCAACATGTCAGACAGTATGACAGATGAGAAAAGATTGTAGCATGCATAAAAGTCTTAGCTACATCAGTGGGTAGACAGTGTCTAATCTGTCTGAAATTTATTGAGTTATATTTCCATTTTCTTTACATGTTTTTTTAAAACTAAGATTCAGTGTTAAACCAAGATAATTAAACTCAGTAACAATTTTCACCATTTATAAAAAATATCTGCATTGGAAGAACACACATTAATTTTAGAAAAAAAAAAAATAAACAAAAGAAACATCCCTTTTGTTTTACCAGTGTTCAAAGTAAGACGAGATTGTTCTAATCACTGTGTAGTCCTCTCCATAGCCACTTTTTGGATTGGTCTTGGTGGTCTGGGCAGATGCTGGAGTTTTCACGGTGTGCTGCGGTACATTGCTATCCCCGTTGCTATATGTGAGTATATTAAAAGAATAATGAATGTAAATGTACATACAGCCTGTCCTTCCATTGGCCCAGGAGACTGACCCATCCAGCCTGCTTGAGTCAAAATCCTTTTACTTTATTTAGAGCAGTTAGTCTAACTCCAGTAGTCTAACAGAGCTGGTCAAATGGCAAATTGCTTGAGATGTCAGAAGTTCTCAGAAGCTCAAGCTTCTGTAAAATGATAATGCATAGTGGATGATGCATAGAGAATGTGCCTTTGTGCATGACATAAATGCCAATAAACAACATGCAAAAGACAGTCATGCTGGTCTACTCCTGCACTGTAAAAATAAATCCGTAAAATAACAGAAAAAGTACTGGCAGCTCATTACACATAACATTATCCATTAATTTTACGGACATTTCTGTTAACTCTAAAAGACAATGCAATGAAGTATAAAATTCAAAATACTGGTAAAACACCTGTAAAAAATAAATACGGAACAATTCCTTTAAATTATACAGTATTTTGTGCCCTATTTTTACAGATTTTTTTTTTTTTTTTTTTTTAGAGTGTGGAAAACTGAGCCAGATGTATATGGGATGCTTGAGAAAACCCACTACACAAGCCTTCACCAACACACCCACTGAAGCTAAGCAGACCTTCTGGGTCTCCCATCCAGGTTGCTGCTGGAAGAGGTGTTAGTGAGACCAGCAAGGGGTGCTCATCCAGGGGCCTGAATGGCTCCTAATGCCCCAGTGTCAATAAACTGTACTGTAAAAAGGCACCTGTGTGGTTAATATAAACCTCAGAGTCTTTCTCAGAAAGACTAGGGGTGTAATCCTGGTGTAAAATAGGTCCTACATCACATCCAATTCCCACAGAGAAGCATTAGTTAGTTTCACTTCACAAGCGATATAGTACTTTATTTAGATTTTGCAACTTGTGTGATACATTTGATTAACTTACATGATTAAAGTAGCCTACAAGCAGTGCAGGCATGAAAGCAAGAGGACTAACACACAGTAAATAGCAAAAGAATGCACAAGTGCAAATCAAAAACTGTCACACAATAAAATGTGGATGAAACAACCAAATCGTCTATATGATGACATCTAGTGGACAACAAGAGGCTATAGATTAATACATGAACAAAGGCCTATTGATATTTTTTTGTAATACCCACAATTCTGTAATATATTAGAAATGTAACAGTAAATGCAGTACTGTATTAGTGGTCAGAATCATGTTTTAAAATGTCACAGATTAAGAAGATTTGCATGTCATGATCAATAATTTAAACAATATGATTAATAATTAGGGTGATAAATCCAACTCAACTCATTTTTTTTTTTTTTGTATTCCAGTGTTGATGAAAGTTGTCTGAGCATTCATCATATTGATCCAGCAACAGCACCTGAAATTATGCAAATTAATTCAAAAGTATAAAACATTTTGTATGTATGTATTTTTTGTAATTGCTTTATATTGTGATATTTTGCATTGTTTTTAGTTTATTTCACCTTAAATCTTCAGTTTGGAGTAAACAGTGTCAGAACTCTCCTTTTCTAACAGATGACAAGAGTTTATCATATATTTATTATACATGCATTTATCTTAATGTGTTATGTTACAACAAACAACTGCAAAAGACACCTCAGCAGGGTTGTTGTTATACCTTTATTTTCTTTATTTTTCTTCATTTCCTTCATTGATTTTATGTCAATTTTAACATAGTTCTCACATGAAGGCCCAATTACAGTGTCTGCAACAAAAAAATAATGAACGAGTAAGACATTTTCTTCTATTTTTCTGATTTAAGTCTTTCAGTTATTTGTGGTTACTGAGTTTATGTCTTGTTCAAAACTGATGATGGCTACTATTTTGTTGTCTATGATAAAATTAAATTAATTTAACCAAACCACATGATTCTATACAGGTCAGATACACAAAAATCATCTATGTATCCATCCATGCATCCCACTGTAGCCATCTAGTCACACATTAATATTTTATAATTTGATCATTGCAATTAATGTAAAGATATTGTGAGTGGGACTGACTGGAGTATGATGGTGTTTGTTCATTCGTCCCCTGATGTTCTGATGTCTGACTGATGTTTTGCAGCTGATGGTCAGTAGAGAGAGACGGAGATCCTCCATCTACTCAAACACAGAGAAACTTCAGGAATGATTCACAAATGGCTTTCCTGCCTCAGTTTATGACAGATATTTATATAAAATCATCTTTAACCATAAAATATTTCCAAAGATCATTATAGTTAAGATTGTCTGTATAAATAGTCTATGTTGATTTGAAGAGATGAGATGAACCTTTGTTGCGTTTGCAGCAGAACAGCTGGGCTAGTAAGAAAATGAGCAGAAATGCACCACTCAGTCCTGAAATCACTCCAATGATCAGAGCATTAAACAGAGCTTTTGGAAATTCTGGTACTGAAGATCCTGATGTTTTAAAATAAAAGGTCAGCAGGTCAAATTAATCAAGTTGGTCATCTGCAATTTGATTATGACATGTTTTGACCTAAATTAAACACATTTATTTATTAAAATAGCTTTTGTTGAAGTTATTTATCTGCAGAGTTACTACATATTATATACTGCAAATAAGTAGCTGAGGTTTATAGACATTTTTACTCATGAAGTCAGAGTGATAAACAGATATAAAGACTCTCACCTGATACGGTCAGTGTAAATTCATCACTGGTGTGTGAGTATCGTGATCCTTGGGTCTCGCTTCCAGTACAGCTGTAATTACCCGTGTGAGATTCACTAACAGAACTGATTCAGTATTCCTGTGATTGACTGACGTGAATCACTGAATCATCTTTATTCCAGCTGTAGATCCAGCTGCTGACGTCTGTCTCCTGTATGTCACATGTGAGAGTGACCGTCTGTCCTCTGAACACACGTCCAGCAGGCAGAACATGCACTACAGGCTTGGGTCTCTCTGTGCAAAATTTATTTAACAGACAGCACATGATACTGTTAATGCATGCTGTTCATTTTCATAATTGTTTAGTAAACTCAAAATCAGATTGCCCTGTAAAAACAGCACTTACCTCTTACTGTCAGCACGAGTCTTTGGCTTTGTATGGTCTTTTTTCCTACAGAACATGCATATTTTCCTCCATCAGAGACTGTCACATCTCTCAGTGTTTTTGTTACATCACCAGGATTTATTGTTTTAAAGTCTTTGAACCAGATAATCGTTTGTCCAGCTGACTGTCTCACGTCACAGCTCAGAGTAACTGTGTCTCCAGTGAACACTGAACTCTGGGGCTTCACAGTCACTTTGGGTCGGTCTGTAAATATTTCATGATACAATCTTGAGTTAATAGTCTTTAGTCATCATCTATTGCTGCTTATGATTTCTGTTATTTATATGAAAGGTTTCCTTATTTTGCCTTAACCTTCAGTTGATTTTCTTTGTCATTATTAGTAATGTAATCGTATAGTTGTTTTATGCTCTTCTAACACAAGAGGTCTCATAAAGACAACACAAGAAGATACAAATCCCGTGAGACGTGGCACCTCAAATTGGGTGCTTAACTCATGCACCAGTAGTTTATTTGTTTATAAGTTTATTTGTATTGGGCTTTTCACAGTAATACATACTGTTTCAAAGCCGCTTTACAGAAAATGCTGGCATCATTTCTATAATTTCGGAAGCATTTTGTTATCAGCCAGAGATATGTATCAATGTAATGTCCATAGGGCAATAACATCTATAATATAATGCATGATATGTGGTTAATTAATGTCATGTATTGAGATTAAGCAGACACAGTTAACATTCAATCTGTCCAATATAAAGCATCTAGAAAGTTTACTAGTTTTTCTCTCAGTTGGAGTTAATTAATTGTTTATGTACCATTTGATTGGTAGCTCTGTAAGAACCGAAAAAACAGAAGTTATGGTAAAACATCCAAAGAAGCCACAATAATCTACACATCTATAAATGCGGCAGTGTTTAGTTTGTGTCTTTGCCCAGGAATGGTGCAATACAGTGAAAACACTTACTGCGGTTTTCCTCTGGACCCTCATGCCCTGCATGATGAGAACAATAAACTCACTTTATTTACAACCACCTTTTATTCTTCTGTGTAAATAAAAGTCCTTCTTATAATGTCATCATAATTTTGAGTGTAACTTGTTTTATGCTGTGAAGATCATCAGACTCACGTGGTGCAGCATCCCTGATCTCTGATTTCTGTCCGTCACTTCTTCTGTCTCCTCTACTGGTGATGTTAATGCTTCGGCCAGATACAGTCATGATGCTGAATTCTCTGTCAGAGCTGAAGGGCCAAGATGATCCCTCTTTGTCAGGCTCTGTAATCACTACAGCCTTTGGTTTCCCTATAATATCACATAAAACACTCAGATGAAATTTAAACATGAGTAATATTAGAGACATTAATTTCATACAGAGCTCATCTATATCATTTAGGACCCAATAAGTGACATAAACAACAAACACAACACACACTGCACACAACGACACCCATGCTACAAACACTTTCTCTTTCTGTTCCACTGTGTTATATGTGTGAAGATTTTAAGAAATATAACTCACCTTGAGTTTGTCCAGGGTGGATGTTTGAAATCAGCACTAAAAACCAAAAAGAGACAATTATATAGATTTAGTTACATTGATTGAGTAATTGATTAATTAATAGATTTTGTTGCTTCTAAATAGAATTATATGAATATCTTTTAAAACTTTTAAAAGGAATTCCACAAGAGAAGCATAGTTTAAATCACCATTATTAGTGTGTGAGAGAAATGAGTTGTTTTATAGAAGAATTAAAAACTATAAACTGCAAGCGGTGACAATGGTATTTTGCAACTGATTACATTACAATTGATTTTAGGTCAATTTTATACTGTTATTGAACCGAACTGCTCAGCTCAATTCTTTCTATCATCTATATTCTATAAAATCAACTCAATGGATCTCTATTCTTTCAGATCTATCAACAATGGAGTGAGTCAATAATGAGTGACAGAGGGTCAAAGAGGAAGTGAAATGAAGACTAAATCTATGTGGATTGCTAAGAATATCTTTGTGATTCTGTCATGATGCAGAGTGAAGGGAAGCTCACGACACTGGATCTTATTTTGTATGCCATCAGTGCTTCATGAGAAATGGCATCACTGTGGTCAGAAACATCACCACATCACACCACAACCAAAGACTATATATGCACTGACTGCTAGTCAAGATCTACTGAAGAAAACAAACTTCCAAAAAGTACAGAACATGATAAACAATAAATACACTGATCTCACTCAGCTACATGCAGCACATGTGAGTATAGCGTTCACACAAAGATATCAGATGGAGTATCTGCAGTATCTTCAGATGGATTTGATATTAAGATTATTAGCAGCATGAATGAAAGCATACATTAAATACATAAGGGCCCAGTTTCACAGACACACTGTTAAGCCATAGTTCAATGAGGACATTTAAGTAATTTTTATAAACATGCTTAGAAAAAAACAAACAAAACAAAAACATTACTGGGGTGCATCTTGAGACAAAACAAAAGCACTGATTTATTTTAAGATCAGTCAGTGCAAGTTTCTTTCAGTTGAAACAGCTCAGACTTACATTTTAGTCTAGGACTAGGCTTAAGCCTTGTCTGTGAAACCGGGGAAGATGATGAAAGATGAACACTGATTCACTATTATTATACAAAATAAGAAATTAATGTATAAATGAGAAAATGATACTCACAAAACATTAGAGGAAGTAGACTGGGGTCCATACTGATCTATTAATGACACGCTGTCAAACACACAGGCTGTTTTATAGACTCAACACTTCCTGTGCAAACGCAAGGAAGAAAATGACTTTCACATAAATTGTGTCATCCTGTCTTTTGTGAAATTTATTTTTATTTTTTTGGATAAACTAGGAAGATTCTTTATTAAGTAATTTAATTTAGTTTCATTTCTTGCAGAATTGAATAATCTTACACACAAAAAAGTATAATTTGCCAAAAGCATGATTATGGTTATGACTTTTTTATACTTAATACCCCTGACAGTCTGTATTTTGTTGATATATTGAATTTTGTACATGATTAATAAGCATATCAATGATTCATTGTTTCTGTATAAATTATAAGAACATACAAAACTCTCATGTTCATACACATACTTTATACTGATGATTTGTTAGGAAGGGACACAACGTTCAGACTGAATGAGAAGGGATTAATTTCAGTGCCGCATCTAAACCGGGGCTTTATGTGGATCGTTTTAAGGCAAACATTATGAACTATCATCAGACTGGTCAAATATAGCTTTGCCAAATGTTGACTGTCTCAGAACATGAGAAAAGGGAAGTGTGAAGACACAAAATGTTACTAAGTATTTCTGGGTAATTTCACAACAAACTGTTTAAGGGTAATTGAATCATGTCTGGTCCATTGACATTTTTATCAGTTTTCATAAGTGCAAAACGAGAATGTGAGATGTGCAAGTGTGGGTGATTTATAATCTGCTGCACAAGTCAGTGAACCTTCTGCTGTTGTCATCTCATGCTACCAGTGTGTGCATGAGGGCCTTTGTCTATGAAAGTTTTATGTATGACAGGGGTGCCCAAACTCTGCAGGACACCGACCCTCCAGGACCGAGTTTGGGCACCCTGATGTATGATAATATTAGATTAGATCTTTACAATGGAGATCTTTCTGTATTTCATATATTAAATATTTATATGATATTATTCAGTTTTAAATCAATACTGGGTCAGTCCCATGATAAGGGTGGTTTCACTATACAGTGGTTCAGGCTGTATTGCTGAATGACTAAAGCAATGTTATCAGCATGATGGTATAAAACTTGAATATATACCCACCCACTGCTACTAATACCAACAATGGATAAAGGTATAAGTGCGATTAGAATAGCTAAATATGTGGGAGAGCATTGCTATTGTGTGACTATATTGTATCGCAACAGGAATTCCAAATGGAAGATGGGTTTGGGACTGGAAAGCAAATGTCTTTGTTGGTATTCAACTCTAAAACAATTTTGAGTATTTTGATACTCAAACCATGACATTAATCTTATTTTGCCACTTGATTAGAGTGTGAATTGTTACACCCACAGAGCAGCAGTGGAAAACATGTCAAAGTACAACTGACAGACTTTCTTCCGCTCTCAGGCCTCTGACAGTCGCTGTGGGCGCTGACGTGTGCCTTAAATAGAGAAATGACATTATGACCTCCATAAACAGAATTAGCATGAAACAAGATAAACATATTTCTCACATCATTAATTTGGTCACATCATTCAATATCAACATGTTTAAAGTAATTGTTTAAAAAATATAAGGCAGATAATATACAGTACATTGTAACCATAATTTGATAATGTCATGTTTGCTGCCTTCTTGTTGTCTGATTTGTGATGCTGTTTGAATTTGTGAAATAATGATGTAATATTTGAACTCTTACATGGAAAAAAAAATATATTGATACTGTTGTTTCATCATTTCATCGTGTAATCATGCCATAACAATAAAGCATTAGTATATTATGTGAAAAAATACTTGTGCATTTCCCTTCCAGCCAATGAATGATCTGCTCCATTTATGTTATTCTGATTCTGATTGTAACAAACGCTTGCACGCAGTACCAATAAATTAATTAGCTTTATTCATCTGTTAAAAAAATAAAATAAAAATAAAATAAAAATAAAAAAATAAAATAAAAATCTGGCTTAAAAACCCTATGTAATGACATATGCGATCAGGTGCTGAGTTTGAGTTTTAATCGAGGGTTTTGTATCAATAAAGCAGCGAAACGTGGGAAGCAACAGTGACCGGAGAAGAAGGACAGACTCCTGTGTCGTGTGCTTCAAGCTGACCGAAACAACGTCTGAATAAAACACTCCACAAGTCCCTCCGCGATGTTTCTTTCATTAAAGATATTTTCAAAGTGTTTGTTAAAAACACGGATGACACATTCAAATATTCACCACTGTTAATACACAAAATTACATGAAAAGTACACGCAACCTTGTACATTTCCGTGCACACGCCGTGGATTTGATCTGACGGTGTTAAAATAAATGTTCACTTGTAGCAATCTTTAGTCTCTAAATAAAGTTCAGTACCTCTACTCGATGTATACGTTGGTTTTACTTGACTAAATTACTTAACATCTTCAATTTTATTCAAAATATGAAAGGAGAAAACACAAGCACCGGTCGCTCGTGGAGAAGCACAGACACTGAGCAGAGCTGGTTGAGTCTACACGGTTCTCATGCTGTGGTTAAGTGCGCAGCGCCGCTCAGCAGCGGCTCATTCATTGTTTACAGTCAGAGTTCGAGTCCAGATTAGTTCAGAGATCATGGCAGAAACCGCTCCAGCAGCTGTCGCGACCAAAGCGGCCAAAAAGAAATCAGCAGCTAAACGCAAGAGAACGGGTCCGAGCGTCGGCGAGCTCATCGTCAAGGCTGTGTCCGCATCTAAGGAGAGGAGCGGTGTGTCTCTCGCCGCCCTGAAGAAAGCGCTCGCTGCCGGTGGCTACGATGTGGAGAAGAACAACTCCCGCGTCAAGATCGCCGTTAAGAGTCTGGTGACTAAAGGCACCCTGGTTCAGACCAAAGGAACCGGCGCCTCAGGCTCGTTCAAGCTGAACAAGAAGCAAGCCGAGACCAAGACAAAACCCGCCAAGAAAGCCGCTCCTAAAGCCAAGAAGCCCGCAGCTAAGAAGCCTGCAGCCAAGAAAGTAGCCGCCGCTAAGAAGCCCAAAGCCGCAGCCGCAAAGAAGCCCGCCGCTAAGAAATCCCCGAAGAAGGCCAAGAAACCCGCTGCTAAGAAGGCAACGAAGAGCCCCAAAAAAGCAAAGAAAGCAGCGACTCCTAAGAAAGCAGTCAAGAGCCCTAAAAAGGCCAAAGCAGCCAAACCAAAAACGGCGAAACCCAAAGCTGCCAAGCCTAAAAAGACAGCAGCTAAAAAGAAATAAACTGCGTCTTTTTCAATGTTTTATAAAAACGGCTCTTTTAAGAGCCACCCACTAATTCAAAGTAGAGAGCATTAGTTCCTCGGTTATCTGTTTAGTGATGTGTCCTTGCATAATTTGGACATTACTGATTAGAATTTAAATATAGCTTCAAGGCAAACTATTATCATTCTTAAAACCAGACAATTAAGTAAATAATTGTTAGGGATGGGTGATACCTCTTATTTTATTTTCGATCTGATACCGATATTTTCAAGCCCAGTATCATCGATATTGATACCGATACCTCTAAACTAAACTGATCTTTTAAATTATTAAAAGAATATAATCAGTAATTATACTCACTTAATATTGCATTTTAAAGCAATGTATTTTTTAACATTTCATAGGCCTTTTTTTGTTTACACTGTCAGAAATAAAATATACTATAATTGTATTTTAGCCCTTTACAGGAGCAGTAACCTCAAACGTGCAACTACACCCCTAAAAGGGAGCATATTAGTACCATACAAGTATGCATGCTTTAAGGGTAGATAAGTTACAAAGGTGCACCTTTGAGGGTACCTCATGAAAATTAAACATGGTACTAAAATGTATTATTATTACCATGGTAAATTTGTGGTTACTGCAGTTTTACTACAAATTCTGTGGTAAACTGGTTACTGTAATAAAACCATGGTTAATTTTTGTAAAAGGCTGCCAGGCTGTTGTACCCCTAAAGGTGAAACTTTAGCATATATATATATATATATATATATATATATATATATATATATATATATATATATATATATATATATATAATTTTTTTTTCCCTGACAGATTGACTAACAGCAATTACAGAACATAACATAATCCATTTGAACTTTTAACAACCAGTTTAAATAAATTTACTTGCACAAACTTTATTAACTTTAAATAAATATTACATGTACAGAAAAGTTTGGGGTAAGTAAGATTTTGTAATATTTTTTAAAATAAGTCTCATGCTCACAAAGGCTGCATTTATTTGAACAAAAGTACAGTAACAACTGCAATATTGTGAAATATAACAATTAAAATAACTATTTTCTATTTTAATATATTTTAAAATGTAATTTAAAATGCATCTGTGATCAAAGCAAAATGCAGCCTTAAATGTCACGTGATCCTTCAGAAATAATTCTAATATCATTTGCTGCTCAAGAAACATTTCTGAATATTGCTGCTTCATGTTTGTGGAAACCGTGATGCATTTTTCAGAATTAATTTTATATATAGTAACAATGTTATGTAATGTAATGTAATAATGAGGCAATGGTTTCTTAAGATCTACTTACGCTTCTGATGCTTTTGGGAAACGCAGCCCTATTTGAACAAACACTGACTGAGCCATGCGTCAGCAGCGAACGCTGTCTGTATTTGATTGGATTATCCAACACAATTATTCGCTAATATAGTCAATTTTTCCACTTAGAAGCTTATTTTATGCACCAAATTTCTTGATAAATAAATAAAATTAATGGTTAAAAAATGCACTTTAGAATCGATATTTTTATGTGAGGATCGATCCTTCGATACAACATCAGTATCGAAAGTATGGATACTTAAGGATCGATTCGCCCATCCGTAATAATAGGTAAGGCAGGGTTATTGGTGTAGCATATTTAAAAGAAAAACAGTAAAGTGCTATATACATAAAATGTCATATAAATGTCCTTAAAAATAAAAAATAATCAGAAATAAACAAATGAAAAGAAAACGAAATAAAGGTACACAAAAAGAAGCTAATACACTATGTTACTATTGAGAGGTGTAAACAATGGAAGGGGGTTGAGTTTGGAGTTTGGAGGGAGGTTCACTGATTGGCTTAGAATCTGTTCAGACTCCAGCCAATAAGAGACTGGTACACTTTCTTTTAAAAGTCACATTGCAGCCTTCTAAACGATTATTCTTTCTTTGAAGTCATTTTGATCAACAATGAGTGGAAGAGGTAAAACCGGTGGCAAGGCCCGCGCTAAAGCCAAGACTCGCTCCTCCAGGGCGGGATTGCAGTTCCCCGTCGGTCGTGTTCACAGGCTTCTCCGCAAAGGCAACTATGCCGAGCGCGTCGGTGCCGGAGCTCCGGTTTATTTGGCCGCTGTGCTCGAGTATCTCACCGCCGAGATCCTGGAGTTGGCTGGAAACGCCGCTCGGGACAACAAGAAGACCCGCATCATTCCCCGTCACCTGCAGCTGGCGGTGCGCAACGACGAGGAGCTGAACAAGCTTCTGGGCGGCGTGACCATCGCTCAGGGCGGCGTGCTGCCCAACATCCAGGCCGTGCTGCTGCCCAAGAAGACCGAGAAACCCGCCAAGACTAAGTAAACTGATGTAGCTTCTCTTCAAACCAAAGGCTCTTTTAAGAGCCACCTATTTTTTCTGTCAGAGAGTGATTTTTCTTTTATCCAGTCTTTGAGTTTGTATAAACACAGGTTTATTTATTTTTTTTTTTAAAAGGACTTTTTCTTTTTTTTCTCGTTTGTTCTTTTCTCTAAAGTTAATTGTGAAAATACATGTGGTTCCTAAACAAGTAATATGTCACGTTGCACTAATATTCAGTACTACAGTTAAAAAAACTTACGGTGTATTCTGAAAATACGCTCTTGGCATGGACAAATGGACATAAGCGGCTAGACTGATATATAAATTAATAGTTTGTACGTAGTTCCAAATGTCCAACTCCACACATTCAGGAAGGTTTGAAAAAAACAAAACAAAACAATCACAGGACGTGACTTGCACATTTTAAGACGTATTTGGCTAGTCTCTTTTCTTACAAGACAAAGAGAACAAGAATACATACAGGACATTTTTTTAAGCGGGAACCACAAACTCTGGTCTCTTGTTTGAAAACAGGAGGCGCACATTCATTGGTCAACTGTCTTTTAGAGACGCTAGAGAATAAGCAATCAAATACCTTTGAATCTATGCGTCCAATGAGCGCATGGCAGCCCTAGGCTTCAAATAAGCGTTGCGTTTTGATTTTCTTTACTACTTCATTTTGTTCGTACTGTGTAGTGTTGTTGTGAAATAATGGCCAGAACCAAACAAACCGCTCGTAAATCCACCGGAGGTAAAGCCCCGAGAAAGCAGCTGGCTACTAAAGCCGCTCGTAAGAGCGCACCCGCCACCGGTGGCGTTAAGAAGCCTCATCGTTACAGGCCCGGTACCGTGGCTTTGAGAGAGATTCGCCGTTATCAGAAGTCCACTGAACTGCTGATTCGCAAGCTGCCCTTCCAGCGTCTGGTGAGAGAAATCGCTCAAGACTTCAAGACGGATCTGCGTTTCCAGAGCTCCGCTGTCATGGCCCTGCAGGAGGCTAGCGAGGCTTATTTGGTCGGTCTGTTTGAGGACACCAACTTGTGTGCCATCCACGCCAAGAGAGTCACCATCATGCCCAAAGACATTCAGCTGGCCCGCCGCATTCGCGGAGAGCGCGCTTAAATCCAGTTACTTCAGCCATACAAACCCCAAAGGCTCTTTTAAGAGCCACCTCAATATATCTTTGAGAGATGATTTCCAATGAATTACCTGAACTACGTTCATGAGTAAAGTCTAAGTAATTTAGGTGTGTTTGAGTCTAGACGAATTAAGTTTAATTTGGCTTTTACTTTCATGTTAACTGTATACCAAAACGTTATAATAAATATGCAATGGGTATAATGTGAATTACAAACATTCTTTATTTGTAAGTTTATTTCATTCTCTACTACTAATGTAAAAAAAAGCCTTCGAAGAAGCTTGAACATAGAACACTTGCGTCTGTGCTTCATTCCCCCCCCCTTGCGGCCGTTTATTTCTGAGGGAGGGGCAACAGAGTATAGGGGCGAAAAGTCTGAACCGTTGCCTATTCGACAAATGTCAAAATGTTTGTTCGGTGCTGCTAACGGAAACGGAAGAGAATGTGTTCGAATTCATGTTAAGATGATTTTATATGAACTTTTTAAAAAATTTTCCGCATTCAAGCATGAGAAGGCAGACATAGATTTGGATAAGGCCTAGAGGATGACGTTTCGTACCGCCCATGATTGTGGTTTCAACTAGGTCCTCTAGTCAACCATAAAACGTTCGCCTCTTAGGTTATTCTTACATGTTAATTTTATTGTGAAGAGAGCGGTCATTTTAGAGATGTCTGGAAGAGGTAAAGGCGGTAAAGGACTCGGGAAAGGAGGCGCTAAGCGTCACCGAAAGGTTCTTCGCGATAATATCCAGGGAATCACTAAACCCGCTATTCGTCGTCTTGCTCGCCGCGGCGGCGTCAAGCGTATTTCTGGGCTGATCTACGAGGAGACGCGCGGTGTGTTGAAGGTGTTTCTGGAGAACGTTATTCGTGATGCTGTGACCTACACTGAGCACGCTAAAAGAAAGACCGTCACCGCCATGGATGTTGTGTATGCTCTGAAACGACAGGGACGCACTCTGTACGGATTCGGAGGTTAAGAGATTCCTGAACAAAACTAAACCCCAACGGCTCTTTTAAGAGCCACCCACTTTTTTGCATAAAAGTCAAATTTTTGAACTGTAACTTCTGAAGTGTCAAGATGGGTTTTGTCTGATTTAGTTTTAACAGTCTCAGCCCAACAACATAATATTCTAATTGCATTGGATACATTTAAAGATTTAGATTAAATGGGGTATTCTGACATTCTGGTTTTTAAATCTGTAAACGTTGTAAACATGGTATTTGCAAAATTATATGGTGTACGTGTTGTGAAAGGCTAGGTCCGCTTTTTAGTACCAACCCGCCCACTAAATGTTACAGAAACAGAATCTGCAACGTCTGTAGTTATTGTAGAGTTACTTTTTGTGTTTGCGTGTCATGCAATTACAACGATCCATGAAACTGTTCGCAATATTTCATTATTAATACATCTCCACAAAAAGCGGGAAAGTTAAACAAAGAAACAGAATCGGTGGGGGATGGTAGTTGTCAAACTTAAGGCAATGGGCGGGATTAACACTTTAAAGAAACTGATTGGCTTTACTGCATATCAGAAAGTTTAATGTAGCCAATCAAGACATTCTGTGGGTTGGTCTAATTGAGATACGCAATCACAGATCTGCAATTTTTCTTTTGAAATTAGCATAGGGCAGTGCATAAAAATCCATGTGTTCCAGTCATCGCGTTATTCACGTTTGGTTCTTCTAAAGTAAACATTATGCCTGAACCCGCGAAGTCCGCACCCAAGAAGGGCTCAAAGAAAGCCGTCACGAAGACCGCCGGTAAAGGAGGAAAGAAGCGCAGAAAGTCCAGGAAGGAGAGCTACGCTATCTACGTGTACAAAGTGCTGAAGCAGGTTCATCCTGACACCGGGATCTCCTCCAAGGCGATGGGCATCATGAACTCTTTCGTCAACGACATCTTCGAGCGCATCGCCGGTGAATCGTCTCGTCTCGCTCACTACAACAAGCGCTCCACCATCACATCGAGAGAGATCCAGACCGCCGTGCGTCTGCTGCTGCCCGGGGAACTGGCCAAACACGCCGTGTCTGAGGGCACCAAGGCTGTGACCAAATACACCAGCTCCAAGTAAACCTCATCTGATCTGATCAGCGACCCAAAGGCTCTTTTAAGAGCCACCCACACGGTCTTTAAAAAGAGGTTTCATAAAATAATTTATATTTCTTCACTTTTTTTTTTTTTATTTCTACTGGTTCCTGCATGAAGAACTACAATTAGCAGTTAATTCGTATTGATTCCTTCTTAATAGTCTCTTTCTCTCTCTCGGACAGCCCATCTGGAAATTGTGAAATTATTATTATTTTTTTTAATTGGAATACTTTATTAAACATTTTGACAAACAACTAATTAAAAAATGTTTAGTTTAATACATCAGGGTTTTGTGGCTCATATAGTTTGATACAATTATTTGAAGCTCAAATAGGCACGATTTGGTGCTGATGTTTATACAACTCTGAGATATAAATATCAGTTGTTACTGTGTCTCCTGATGTTGTAGTTAGATATTTAATTGCTTAGTTTTATGAACAAACCTCAACATTTCCAAAATGCAATGCATTACATGATTGAGAAATGAACAAATAAACAAAATTGTGTTCAGACAATCAGATAAACACAACTTCCTTCAGCCTTGCAAATGTTTCACTTGAAATGGTACTAAGAATATAAAAATTATTTTAAAATCAATGAAGACTTCACAATGAAATATAATTTTTAGAGTTATAATAAGACTTTTACTTCCCTTACGAAAATTAACCATGGTTTTATTATAGTAAAAATGTAACCGTGGCTTTTTGGCACATTGATTACCATTTGTATAACCATAGTTTTATACCGTGGTTAAACTATGGTTAGTGTAGGAAGACCATGGTTAATTTGTGATTACCATGGTTGAACTATAGTAACCATGTTGTATTTGTAGTAAAACCATGGTTAATTTTTTTAAGGATTGCTAAAAAGTATAAACTACCACTCAGATGACCGAAGTCTAAGCAAAGATGTTTAATTGTTTAAAAAGAGCATCATAAACAAAATACTTGTTAAGATGTAATTTGACATTATTAGTATAATTGTTGTTAGTTGTTCGTAGTAAACTTAGAAGTTGCTCATTCTTGTTGATAGAGATCTGTTCACTTAGTGTCATAATGAACCTTTTCCTCACATTCAATACAATTTTAATATATCTGATATTAGCGATATCTCTGTCTCAGCTTTTATTGACAGTTTAAAACTGACTAAAAACATCTCTGTGCTGATATTTCATCAGTTTGAACATTTCTCATTCATGGGCCTGTATAAGGAGTTATAAACTGCTGTAATATATTTTTTTTAAACAGTTTTGTTTGTTCCCTGAGTGTTTTTAAAGGGCAACTTTCAATAGCATACAGTGAATTTTACTGACACTTTAAGAAGATTAAGGTGAATTAGAGACACTAAATCGGCAGTATGAGTGAGAGTGTGAACGTGTCTGTTCCTGTGTTTGGAGAATAGATGAAATATCAGGTTGAAGTTCCTTCCTCTGTTACGGTGTACTGGCTGTGGTCTTGAGTAGATGTAACTGTGAAACACACACACACACTTATTTTGTCAACACTTTCTGTTTTTCTTCCACTGCAGATATTTCTTATGAACAACCACACCATCTGTTGTAAATATTGATCTACAACATATAAAAAGACAGAGAGTAAAAGCCTGTCTGTCAGTGAATGTAAATGGTTTGAAGAAAAGACACTCAGAGGAGAGACGGATCAGACAGATGTTTTACCTCTCGCTCTGCAGCATTTGAACAGCAGCACGACTGTCGACAGCAGATATGGACAAACTGCCAGAAGAAAACTGAGGATGTTGAAGACAGAAATCTGACCTGAACGTGACACTGAAAAACAGAAGCACAAGCACATTACTGAGAAACATACGGAGCCCCTGGCCTAAAGGCTTTCAATAAGGAACCTAAATTTGTGTGAGTAAACACAAAAGCACTGAAATATCTCATCTATAATGTCCCCTTAGCTCTGTATTAAGGGAATAGTTTACCCCACATAAAAAATAAAATAACATAAAACAGTTATTTGTTTGTGTTCCAAAGAAGAAAATACAGGATTGGTTACAATGTGAGTACATTTTATTCTAATCCTGCCCTCTTCATTAGGATGTTGGTTATGAGGTGTTGATGATTTCATTGTAATTCAGTATATGTGATTTTTTTTTGTTATACTTCTGTTAATGTGAGTTCAAATAAACACAGCTATCAATAGCTACTGTAATTACACATGAATAAAATCTCATCAGCTGACAGAGACTGAGCTCCACTGACTCTCACCTCTGACTGAGATCCAGCTCTTGGGTGACTGTCCTCTCTCTGTTTTACAGTAGTAGAAACCCTCATGTGACTTTGAGACAGTCGTGATGTTCATCTCTCCTGTCGTCTGATTCTGGACGAGTGATCCGTCTTTATAGAAATCAGCTCTGAGGATCGAGGAGTTTGTAGATCGATGTAAACAGTGTAGAGTCTGAGTATCTCCCTCAATCACAGGATCAACAGAACTCTCCAGAATCACATCACCATCTACACAACACAAGAGATTCATGAATGTAAGAAGATGGTGATATAGATTGTTAACCAGAAACAAACATGTAAAAATATACTTGCAGAAACATAGCAAGGAGATCGTTAAAATAATCCATGTGACATCAAGGGTTCAACCGTAATTTTACGAAACTACGAGAATACTTTTTGTATGCAAAGAAAACAAAAATAACGACTTTATTCAACAGTTCGTCTCCTATAGGTCAGCGTAGCGCCATTTTGGAGAATATCCGCTGGACGCAAACTGTGTACACTCTTCTGTGTCAGCCACATACCGGATGCGCTGTTTTCATTCAAATCAAAGCATAAATATATGTAGAAGACGTATTCGTGCGGTGCGGCTGACACAGAAGAGTGTACACAGTTTGCGTCCAGCGGATATTCTCCAAAATGGCGCTATGCTGACGTAGAGGAGACAAACTGTTGAATAAAGTCGTTATTTTTGTTTTCTTTGCATACAAAAAGTATTCTCGTAGTTTCGTAAAATTACGGTTGAACCCTTGATGTCACATGGATTATTTTACCGATCTCCTTGCTACGTTTCTGGACGTTGATCGTGTTTATTACATTTCTGTCTATGGGAGGGTCAGAGAGCTGTCAGAATCTATCAAAAATATCTTAATTTGTTTCCCGAAGATGAACGGCGGTCTCACGGGTTTGGAACAACATGGGGGTAAGTGATTAATGACAAAATTTTCATTTTGGGGTGGAATAACCTTTAAT
The DNA here is from genome assembly GCA_039654775.1 of Spinibarbus caldwelli. Classification (NCBI taxonomy): domain Eukaryota; kingdom Metazoa; phylum Chordata; class Actinopteri; order Cypriniformes; family Cyprinidae; genus Spinibarbus; species Spinibarbus caldwelli. The sequence continues at coordinate 4,253,820 of CM077220.1, read as the reverse complement.
ATACTGTCACATTATATGTAGTTAAAAACAGATTATCACCATGTACAGTGATGTTGAGAGGATGACGTTTCTCTCCAGATTCAGACTGACACCAGTAAACTCCAGTGTCAGATGTGCTGAGAGAGAAGATTCGACATGTAGATCCTGTTTGTTTTGAACAATCTTCTGTGTTTCTGTCTGTGTATCTTCTCACTGTCCATCCAGTAGAGTTACTCTGATCCTCACAGCTCAGAGAGAGAGAGTCAGACGAGAAGTGTTGACTTCTGCTGGGACTGACCTCCAGAGACACTGAAGGACAAACACCTGACAAGAAGAAAATCCCACTCAAAACTGACAGCACATGTGTTTGTGTAGTACAATAATCTGTAACAAGTAATGGAGTAGAATTAAGATGAAATTTAGTACCAAGCACTAAAGTTTAAAATAAGGGCCTTATGCATATATGAGCATTTGATAGTGCTGGTAAAGACTGAGAACTGGAGGGAAGTAAGAGCAGTTTTTTTAAGGTTGGCATTGGTTTCTGATGTTTTTGCCCCTTGTCCCAGAGACTGTGATGAAACACAAATACAGATGAACACAAGAATAAATGCTGTGACACAGACTCACCAGTGATCCACAGTGTCTGTGTGTTACTGTAGTCTGTGTAATAGGCCGGTCGTCCTCTCTCTGCTCTGCACGTATAAACTCCTGTGTGCTGTAGAGCAGCAGGACTGAGAGTGTAAGAGCCTCCAGCTCCTCTGCTGCTGTCTGACAGACCATCATCATCTCTGAACCAGCTGAACGTCCAGCCTGTAGAGGAGCCTGTAACCTCACAGATCAGAGTCACTGAGTCTCCTTCAGTCAGCCACGGCTGTGGAGACACTCGCACTGCTGCCTGAGCTTCAGCTGAACAAAACATGACGAGTTATAGAGAGAGAAGCTGTTCACACTGATGATAATCAACAAACACACAAACTCACCTGATACAGTTAGTGTAACAGCATCACTGCGCTGAGAGCTTTGTGTTCCCATCTGTCCTGTACAGCTGTATTTACCGCTGTGAAATTTTTTAACTCTGCTGATGTTCAAATCTTGTGTTGTGATTTGATTGACAGAGTTTTTATATTGGTAGTTCGTTCCCTCTATTTCCCATCTGTACGTCCACTCAGTGTCTCCTCCCCACTTTATATCACATCTGAGAGTAACTGTTTCTCCTCTGAACACTCGTTCATCAGGCCGAACCGTCACCACAGCTTTAGGACTCACTGCACAAACACAGATTATTACATTTATTTTTGATTAATTTCTGCAGATATTGTCTCTGATCGGTATGTTCATCACATACTATATTCTCTCTCACCTGTAACATTTACCCACAGTGCATCACTGTATTGTGTGTAGTAGACTGGTTTTCCTCTTCCAGCTCTACACCAGTACTGGCCTCCATCAGACACTGAATCAATCTTCACTCTGTAGGAGTTTGTTTCTGTCTTTGTCTCAGAGTTCAGTGTGTGTTTGTTCCAGTAAAAATCCCATCCAGTGGCTGGATTCATGCGACAGGTCAAAGTCACTGTGTTTCCTGTCAGTGCAGCTCCTGCAGAATCTGATGTGAGTTCAGGCTTTGGCTTCAGATCTGCAGCAGAACAAGAACACATTCAGATCCTGAAGAGTCAGAGTTCAGCTGTGTGAGATAAATCATTGAGTATTTGTCTGTAAGAAAAAGTAAAATTGATGCCAAAAAAAAAAAAAAAAAAAAAAAAATAGATATTGATAAGTCAGTATGAAAGTGAAAAAGTGAAAGTGAAGTGTGGCGACCCATACTCGGAATTTGTGCTCTGCATCTAACCCATCCAAGCGCACACACAGTATGAACACACACACACCGTGAACACACACCCGGAGCAGTGGACAATCTGGGGGTTTGGTGCCTTGCTCAAGGGTCTCACCTCAGTCGTGGTATTGAGGGTGGAGAGAGCGCTGGACACACACAATATACTCCCCCCACCTACAATCCCTGCTGGACCTAAGACTCGAACCTGCAACCTTCGGGTTACAAGTCCAACTATCTAACCATTAGGCCATGACTGCCCCAAAAATATTAATTTAATTAACTTTAAACGTGAATATCACTCACCTGATACAGTCAGTGTAACAGCAGCACTGATGTCTGATCTCTGTGAGTCTGATCTCTCTCCTCTACAGCTGTATTCACCACTGTAAGACACATAATCAGCTCTGAAACTGTACTCTGCTGCTTTTGTTGAATGTGGATAGAAAGTGTTTCCATCTTTAATCCAGCTGTATCTCCACTGAATGTGTCCTGCTCGCTGTATGTCACATGTGAGAGTGACTGTCTCTCCTCTGAACACACGCTGATCTGGAGTCACCTTCACTACAGGTTTTGGTCTCGCTGTATTAATACACATATTAACTGAAATAACACTGTGATGGGGCCATGTAGCAATGTAGCATACTACAGTTTAAATAGTTTATTGTTGCATAATGTAATCTATTTCACATACTATTAACATTATATTCAGTAAGCAAGCATAATACATATTTTAAACAAAACCACAGTCTGACTAGATATCTCGACATAATACAGTGAGTTTATGAGGACGTTGATATTCAACTCACCCTTCACAGTGAGTTTAACAGCAGAGCTTGATTGTGATGATTTTGGTCTTCCATCTCTCTGTCCTCTACACCAGTACTGATCCTGATCAGACTCAGTAGCTCCTCTGATAGTGAGAGTGTCTCTGTTTACAGTGTAACGATCAGACGTCTGTAACATTACACTGTCTTTATACCACTCATATCTCCAGTTACTGTGAGACTCAATCACACACTTCAGATTGACTGTCTCTCCAGTGAATACAGGACTGTCTGGTGTCACAGTCAGTGTAGATCTGGGTAAATCTGTGAAGAAAAACAAAACCATGAAGTGACTAAAACAGCACTTACAGTGAAAAATATTTTGTAAATGTGTTACAAAACTATAATTAATTATGGGATTTGTTCTGTTTTGCTTTTGTCCTGTGATTATTTTTCTGATCTGAGTGTTTTTGAGGAGGCTCTGGCTCCGTCTCGTCCTCAGACAAACGCCTCTGACTCGTCATAGAAAGCAGAATGAAGCTCCTGCTGAAGGAGAGCTGAAGACCTCCAACAACAACCTCATATGAGGAGAAACTGAATCTCAGTCAACTTCAGCAGACTATCTGAAGACTTCATCAACTCATTTAACATCATTATCTGTAAGACACTTCATTCACTCTGACTTCAGGACAAAACTCATCTTGGATTCTTTCACTCATGTCCTTTTTTTTAATAACAGTCATGAATATCACCTATAGCGACAGTGTCTAAAGTAAATACCAAAGATGTCGATGCCCATAACAATGGAAAGTCTTTTCCACAAACATACACACAAGACGTGTAATATTGCACAGAATAATTACAGAATAATGAAAAGTGAATTGCTTCAGTCCTCTTATAAGAACAGATGGTAAAAATAGGCCACAATGTATTGTTTTAATTTGAAGGAATTTTCTGTATTTATATATTTTTTTATAGGTGTTTTATTTGTACTTTGTAAATGTACCAAAAAAATAAAGTCATGCCAATAATTTTACACCGGACTGCCTCACATTTCAACACTGGATTTTCGCAAAGTCTGATTCTGAAAGAGGGATCAATACCAATGCTTTGTGCGCAAACGTCAGATTTGAAATTGCCTTTCTGAAAGAGCTTCTTGGCACTCTGTAAAGGCTAATGTTGCTACAGCTACCATCGTCTCTGCCTGTTTTCACTGATGCTTCCCTCATTTGCTACCAGAACGATCGTAAATAGGAATGTGGTAGTTCAAAAATGCATATGAAAGCAATGTGAGTCGATCGCTTGAGAGTTTCTGACAGTTTTAGTGCGTGAGATTGTTTGTTGTTGCCAGTGTGCTGGCGGGAGCATTAGCTTTTGAAGATCCGCCCTCTTCTGAAAAGGGGGAGCACTAGCTCATTTGCATTTAAAGGGACAAAGACAAAAATTCTGCGTTTTGGCTCATACCCTTAGAGAGTCAAATTAAACAAGCAATTAAAAATGATCTGTGGGGTATTTTGAGCTAAAACTTCTCTGGGGACCCTCTGGGGACAACAAAAACTTATTTTACATCTTGTAAAAAGGGGCATAATAGGTCTCCTTTAAGAATGTAGCCAACCATTGATCTGGCCACACCTAAGGTTTTTACCATCTCTCTTATAGATTTATGCTGTTTTTTCAGCTTAATGATGGCCTCCTTCACTTACATCGAGATCTCCCTGTACTTCATATTGGTAGCGCTAGTCAAACAGCGTTCAAATGCCAATTTGATACCTTCTAATAATATTTTATCTGCTTAATTTGTCTTGAAGAAACGAGGGAGTGGACAGCACCTGGTCAATTAATCTTTTCTTAGTGAACTGTCTTATATATATACAGTATCTCACAAAAGTGAGTACACCCCTCACATTTCAGCAAGCACAATACTACAAAAATGAAACTTGGGTATAGAGTACTCAATGTGCAACATGTATAGCAGTGTAGATTTACTGTCCTCTGAAAATAACTCAACACACAGCCATTTTTGTCAAAATAGTTGGCAACAAAAGTGAGTACACCCTAAATGATAACAGCTATACTTCGTTTAACCATGCAAAGTCACATATCCTATTCATCATGTACATGTTTTTGTCTGCTCGACAGGACCACACAAATTTGTGTATCTTGTATTAGAGCAGTTAAAATTTGGTGCTATTCTCTACAATTCTCTCATACTGACCACTGGATGTTCAACATGGCACCTCATGGCAAAGAACTCTCTAAGGATTTGAGAATTAAAATTGTTGCTCTCCACAAAGATGGCCGAGGCTATAAGAAGATCAGTAACACCCTGAAACTGAGTTACAGTACAGTGGCCAGTGTCACAGAGGTTTTCCAAGACGGGTTCCACTCGGAACAGGCCTCGCAAGGATCGATCAAAGAAGTTGAGTCCTTGTGGTGTGCGTCAGGTGCAGAAGCTGGCTTCAAAAAACAGATGCATGAGTGCTGCCAGCATTGCTTTAGAGGTTGCAGAAGTGAAAGGTCAGCTTGTCAGTGCTCAGACCATACGCCGCACACTGCAACAAGTTGGTTTGCATGGCTGTCGTCACAGGGTCCCTTCTGAAGCTGGCTCACAAGAAAGCCTGCAAACAGTTTGTTGAAGACAATCTGTTCAAGAGCATGAATTACTGGAACCATGTCCTGTGGTCTGATGAGACTCAGATAAACTTGTTTGGCTCAGATGGTGTCCAGCATGTGTGGTGACGGCCTGGTGAGGAGTACCAAGAAAATTGTGTCTTGCCTACAGTCAAGCATGGTGGTGGTAGCATCATGGTCTGGGGCTGCATGAGTGCTGCTGGTACTGGGGAGCTGCGGTTCATTGAGGGAAACATGGATGCCAACATGTACTGTGACATTCTGAAGCAGAACATGATGCCCTCCCTTCAGAAACTGGGTTTTCCAACATGATAATGATCCCAAACACACGGCCAAGATGACAAGTGCCTTGCTGATGAAGCTGAAGGTGAAGGCGATGGAGTGGCCAAGTATGTCTCCAGACCTGAACCCTATTAACTACATGTGGGGCATCCTCAAGCGGAAGGTGGAGAAGCGTCATGTGTCTAACATCCAGCAGCTCCGTGATGTCATTATGGAGGAGTGGAAGAGGATCCCAGCAACAACCTGAAGCTCTGGTCAATTCCAAGCCCAGGAGGATTAAGGCAATGCTAGATAACAATGGTGCTCACACAAAATATTGACACTTTGGACACAGTTTTGAAATGTTCACTTAGGGTGTACTCACTTTTGTTGCCAGCTATTTTGACAATAATGGCTGTGTATTGAGTTATTTTCAGAGGACAGTAAATCTACACTGCTATACATGTTGCACATTGACTACTCTAAAATGTATCCAAGTTTCATTTTTATAGTATTGTCCCTTGAGAAGTTATAATAAAATAGTTGCTGAAATGTGAGGGGTGTACCGAGCCGGCCAATGTAGAATCAGCATCGCCTAGGAATCAACGGTCGCACAGCAATCACCATGGAGTGCATGTTGATCACCGAAACTTGAATCCCATCAGCAGCACAGCTTTTAAGCAGAGGGAAAGAGGAGGAAGATGAGCTTCGACTCCAGAGCAAGTCTAACACTGTGTTCTGGTTCTCTTGCGGATTCAAGCTTCTGATGATCAGCACATCACCCCACTCACATGGACACTTTGCTGCACAACTAGGATCTACTGCACCGGAGCACACCAGTACAACGTTTCACCAGCTCTTTTCGTTCAATAAACCGCCCTCCGGGGAATTTATTGCACTTCTGTTGTCCGTGTGACCACTCTCCACGCTACTATATATATGTATATATATATATATATATATATTTATATATACATACACACACACACATATATATATATATATATATATATATATATATATATATATATATATATATATACAGTGGTGTGAAAAATTGTTTGCCCCCTTCCTGATTTTTTTGCATGTTTGTCACACTTTAATGTTTCAGATCATCAAACAAATTTAAATATTAATCAAAGATAACAAAAGTAAACACAACATGCAGTTTTTAAATGAAGTTTTTTTATTATGAAGGGAAAACAAAATTCAAACCCACATTGCCCTATGTGAAAAAGTGCTTGCCCCCTAAACCTAATAACTGGTTGGGCCACCCTTAGCAGCAACAACTGCAATCAAGCGTTTGCGATAACTTGCAATGAGTCTGTTACAGCGCTGTGGAGGAATTTTGGCCCACTCATCTTTGCAGAATTGTTGTAATTCAGCCACATTGGAGGGTTTTCGAGCATGAACCGCCTTTTTAAGGTCATGCCACAGCATCTCAATAGGATTCAGGTCAGGACTTTGACTAGGTCACTCCAAAGTCTTCATTTTGTTTTTCTTCAGCCATTCAGAGGTGGACTTGCTGGTGTGTTTTGGATCATTGTCCTGCTGCAGAACCCAAGTTCGCTTCAGCTTGAGATCATGAACAGATGGCCGGACATTGTCCTTCAGGATTTTTTGGTAGACAGCAGAATTCATGGTTCCATTTATCACAGCAAGTCTTCCAGGTCCTGAAGCAGCAAAACAGCCCCAGACCATCACACTACCACCACCATATTTTACTGTTGGTATGATGTTCTTTTTCTGAAATGCTGTGTTACTTTTACGCCAGATGTAATGGGACACACACCTTCCAAAAAGTTAAACTTTTGTCTCGTCAGTCCACAGAGTATTTTCCCAAAAGTCATGGGGATCATCAAGATGTTTTCTGGCAAAACTGAGACGAGCCTTTATGTTCTTTTTGCTCAACAGCGGTTTTCGTCTTGGAACTCTGCCATGCAGGCCATTTTTGCCCAGTCTCTTTCTTATGGTGGAGTCATGAACACTGACCTTAACTGAGGCAAGTGAGGCCTCCAGTTCTTTGGATGTTGTTCTGGGGTCTTTTGTGACCTCTTGGATGAGTTGTCGCTGCGCTCTAGGGGTAATTTTGGACGGCCGGCCACTCCTGGGAAGGTTCACCACTGTTCCATGTTTTCGCCATTTGTGGATAATGGCTCTCACTGTGGTTCGCTGGAGTCCCAAAGCTTTAGAAATGGCTTTATAACCTTTTCCAGACTGATAGATCTCAATTACTTTCTTTCTCATTTGTTTCTGAATTTCTTTGGATCTCAACATGATCTGTAGCTTTTGAGGATCTTTTGGTCTACTTCACTTTGTCATACATACATACATACATACATTTATTTGTTTTGTCAATTCAATTGGATTTTGAAATGAGAAAGTAATTAAAACATTATTGAAGAGTTCTTGTTCTGGCCAGTAGGTGGGACAGTTTTCAGTCAGAGTTTTCAATAAAGCATTTATATTTGCAAATTTACGTTTGATCATTTAGCAGTAGAGGTCTGCATGGGCTTTCAGCTGAAGCCTGGCCCGTACCCGAGATCATCTGTTGTGACAGAGACTGCTAGAGCAGGCACAAGAGCAAAACAAGTTTCGTTTGAAATATAGCCTATACAACAAACGGCACGCATATGTTATTTGTAAGGGATAATCCACAGCTAGCATGTGCCTCAAAAGATTTTAATATAGGACTTGGAGGCAAAGGATAAAAACTATGGTCATTTTTGTCAGTTAAGGCTCGTTAGCATTTGGCCTGCTTTAATTTAGACACAGAGGTGAAGTAGTGCGGTAAGATCACAGCTATTTGAATGAATTATTTCATTTATTTTAATTGGCGTGCAAGAGAGAGAGAGAGATAGAGTGAGGGATGAAAGCTGTGTTTGCGCGTATCACTCTACAAGCAATAAAGCTTAATTACTTCAAAATAGCAATTTTTAACCCCCTCATCATTGCTGAGAAATATAACGTAGCAAGTCAGTATGGAAGCTATTTTATTAATAAAAGTTTCTGTGCTGTGTGTGCGCTGCGAAAGGGCAGTGTGAAAGTGAACCAGACCAAAAAAAAAAAAATTAACATTGTGTTCGGTCCGGACCAAAGCTGAACTAATGGACTTTCCTGGTGTGAATACACCTTTTAGTTTAGCTACAAACCTGAGCCCAACCTGAAGCTATTCATTAAACATTAACCCGAACCCAACCCAACCAGAGAGTATTTCGGGATCCGTCAGGCTCGGGCAGGGCCGGTTCTAGACATTAGGAGGCCATAGGCAAAATTCATGTTGGAGGCCCCCCACCCCCAATAAAAAGCACTTGAAACAAATATAATTCCTAACCTTTTTATTTATACAACATTTAATTTAAAATGTTGTATATTTTTACTTAGATAACATGGTAAATGTGCCATGGTTTAGTGGTAGATTGCTGCCATAAAATGAAATAACATGGAATTTCAACTACAGCCATTATAAGGCTGCAATGATCACACACTGGCCAATTTAGGTATATGTTGAGACATTATAAAATCATTATTATAACAATAAAAAAATGAGTCTTTGTCAAAGCTTAACTTTTTTTGTACTATTTTTGCATTTATGTTACAATATTTTGACAAATTATGTAACAGAGAGGAGTTCTTTTGTCATTTGTTTACACATGTTTTTTGTTGTAATACCCATGTCATTATACACATTGTGGATGTTGTTTAGGACAATTCCAAGGGCCTGGCGATAAAGGGGGGCTAACAAGAGGGACCCCCCCCGAGTTTAATAAATCAAATGTACTGCAGAACTTCACAGTACCTTGAGTGAGTCCAGTGTGGATGAAGAATATCAGCACTAAAAGCAGAAGAAACACAGATATGAAACATTTCCATTCATTCAACACAATGTAAATCACTGAAACATGTCTAGAGCTTCAACTGAAAGTGTTTTTCTGTGTTTCAATGAGAACCGATGCTGGAGATTCTCCATCAATTAACATCAATTCACAAAATGACGTCACAGGACTCATGAACTGATACGAGAGTCGATTCACTGATGGATTTACTGCTGCCCAGAGAAGCACTTTCAGCCACTGAGGTTCACAATATACAACACATGACCATATTCTCATCAACCAATGTGGCGTCAGACAGTGAAGTTCTGTCTCTTTGGTTTTGCTTATTTTGAGTTTTAGTATTCTTTATAAATGAGCAACTTCTTAAACTTAAATGGATACCTGGACAATTTTTCATCTGGTTTCCGACTGCATCACAACGCAGAGACAGCTGTCATAAAGATAATAAATGATACTCAATTAAATACTGATTCTGGAAAAAGTGGACATCCAAGTGGATGTCCATGACATTTGGAGTCCCACAAGGCTCAGTTCCTGGGCCACTCTTGTTCAACTTTACTGAGTCAAATAATGAGAAAGAACCAAATTGCCTATCACAGCTATGCAGATGATATCGAGATTTGGTTTTATCTCCAAATGACTACAGTTCCATTGATACCCTCTTCCAGTGCATTGATGAAATTAACAGCTGGATGTGCAAAAACTTTCTTCAGTTAAGCAAAGAGAAAACTGAAGTACAACTAAAAATCAAGTCAAGAATCTTGGTGTGATTCTGGAGACAGACCTTATAGTCGTCATGTCAAAGCAATAACTAAATCAGCATATTATCATCTCAAAAACATTGCAAGAATTAGATGTTTTGTTTTTAGTCAAGACTTGGAGAAACTTGTTCATGGCTTTATCAGCAGCAGGGTGGACTATTGTAATGGTCTCCTCCCCGACCATCCCAAGAAGACCATTAGACAGCTGCAGCTCACCCAGAACATCAGAAAATCTGAGCATATCATACCAGTCCTCAGGTTATTATGTTTTCAGTTACATTTATGATCGTTTTTAAAGTATTATTACTCATTTTAAAGCTCTCAATGACATAGGACATAAATACATTGCAGATATGATCACTGAATATAACCAAACAGACCACTCAATTCATTAGGATCAGAGTTCACTCAAAACAAGCAGAGTCCGCTTTTAGCTTTTATGATAATTGCAACTGGAATCAGCCTCCAGAAGGGATCAGATGTGCTAAAACAGTAGCCACATTTACATCCAGACTCAAAATTCATCTGTTCAGCTGTGCATTTACTGAATGAGCTCTGTGCTATGTCCCAATGATTGCACTGTATTATATGCATCCCCATTGTTTAGTCTCAACTGTTTTAATTCATTTTAATTCATCATTTAAAATCATTTTAAAATGTTCATTATTTGCTTTTATTGTTGAGATTATTTATTTATTTATTTATTTATTTATTTTAATGTAAAGCACTTTGAATTTCCATTGTGTATGAAATATGCTATATAAATAAACTTGTCATTTTGATCCAGAGATGATTTTCATTTTCCCGAAAAATGCAAGTTAATGTTATCACATTGGACTGAATCTTACTGCACACATGGGTAGTACAACTTCCCAAATGTTTTTGGATAATTTTTATACTTTTTGGGGGGATTTTTTCTCCCCATGTTGTTACCGGTCTACAAAAAAAAATAAAAAAATAAATAAATAAAAAATAAATAAATAAAGCTTATGAATCTATTTATGCTATATTATCACCAAATATTGGATTCAATATTTTTTTCAGCTTGTTTTCTCTCATTTAGGACAGGCTTTAAAATTATCCATAAATAACGTTTCTCTCAAAAACTGAGCTCAGATTAATGACACCTACAATCAATCAGTTTCAAAAACAAATACAAATTCTGTCTTAATTGAAAGAAAACAAGCTGACAAAAAAATGATAACTATAATGTATGGCGGAAGAGCACTTCGCAGCACTTCGACCTCGGCGCAGTAATATTGGTTCTATTGATGGAAGTTAGAGGGAGAGGGGGAGTTTTCAGGAGTGATTATATTACTGCGCCGAGGTCGAAGTGCTGCGAGAAGAGAGAAGTACTCTTCCGCCATACATTATAGTTATCATTTTTTTATCCGCTTAGAAAATCGCCCCATTTTATTTTGTGTCACCATACTTACTCGTGTAACTACTCATGTAACCGTCTTTAAATAGGGAAAACATGGAAGTGTTTGGTAGCTTCTAAATTCATCTCTGTTTGGATCCTAAGGAATGAATGGTGCTAAGCTAAACGCTAGCATAGTGGCGCCGTGCGCTAGAACGATTAAGTGCACGCACTGAGACGGGAGAGGTACGTATCAACTCGTCTAAGTTAAGGGAAAAACATATTGGAATATGGAAAAACGGTGGCGTTTTCCTTTAAGGGGAAGATGGATGCATTCCTCTTACCAAAACTCTGATCTGGTGGAGGGAATGTAGATGGGCGAGTGCCTATCTTCTTCCTCACCCAAGTTAAACAAGTTAAACATCGAATGGCCTGCCGAGAAACAGGCTGAACCGCAGAAAAGCAAGCTGGATGAAAGCTTTCTGCGGACTAAGCTGCCACCTCCACGCCGGAGCCTGCCATTCTTTCCAGACCTCCACACCGAGGTGTCGAGGTCGTGGGCTAGACCATTCTCGGCTCGCCTCTTCATCCCTGTCTCCAACTACTATGGCAATGTGGCGGGGTTGAATGAGCGAGGTTATAGAGCGATGCCCCAGGTGGAACAGACGCTCGTGAGCTATATATCCCTCAGCACGTCGTTGTCGCTAAAGGCTCCGACCTTGCCCTCCAAGGCGCTGCACACAACATCAGCGCTGGTGGGCAAGCGATACGAGGCTGCAGGTCAGGCTGGTGCATGTCTGCACACCACGGCGGTGTTACAGACGTACCAAGCCAAACTGCTAAAAGAGCTAGACAAAGGTGAGGAAATAAAGACTCCGCAGAACTGCTGATTGGTCTCTCCGTGCCACCAAGGAGACCGCCCGTGCTATCGGCAGGTCCATGGCAGCGCTGGTGGTGGCGGAGAGGGATCTCTGGTTGACCCTGTCCGACATGAAAGAGAAGGACAGGTCTTCCTCATGGACACCCCGCTTGCGCCTTCTGGCCTGTTCGGCAACGCCATCAATTCCGCTGTCAACAGGTACTAGGAGGCCCGTAAACAAGCCGCGGCGTTCCAGCGGTTTCTCCCTTGCTGCTCTCTAGCTCAGGGGGCTGCTGGGCGGGAGTGCTAGGCGATGCTCTGGTCGGGGATCTGCGGACCGTACTTCAAGCTAAGAAGTCCAAGAAGCCCTGACGCCTATGGCCCAGGGCTTATGAGGGCAGGCCCCTCTGGGGAAGAGCAGGGTTCACCGAATTACACGGTGCCCTTCTCTCCTCAGTGCCCTCAGGAGATTGTTCTGCCAACCCTGCCAGAGTTCCAGGGCGTAGTGGTCTCCAGCGAGCGCTTCTCTCACTTTTTTCTGCCCAGAAAAGTAGCGGAGCTAAGAGGCTCGCCACCCCTTCAGGGGTCTCTAGAGCAGCTGGTTTGGCTGTCCCCTGCCGGTCCTCCACTTCAGGGCACCGAGCTAACAGCTCTAAGTACACCAGAGGCCAGACCCCAATCATCATAACAAAATCATCAAATACACAGAAAAGAAAATGAGACCACATGCCATTTCATTGTCGTCAGAAGATCCAGATGTTGGAATATCATGATGAAAATGTGTCTTGAGGAATTTTCCCTGTTTTTTTTTAGAGGGGGGGGGGTGTGTTATGGTAACAGGACTGAGTGAAAACCTGAGGACACAACTAAAATGTGTATTTTATCTAAAATATTATAGATTTATTTTGAAATAAATATATTTAAAGTACAGATGGGATATTGAGGTACACAAAAATGCAAAATAAAAATGATTTCTGAAGGATTTTAAACATTATATTTCATGTTAAAATGTAGTGTTAGAGACTGGGGACATTTATAAATGCTATTTTTCAGTGTTTTAGGTAGATTGTAATAATTTTTTTAATTATATATTTTAAATTTGGAGCTAGATTAATGTGCAGGACCCTTTGCTTAAAAATAAAATGTATTTTATAATTAATTTTTTATGCATATTATTTGCATATTTGTACACATAATGTCCTGGGGACATAAATAGCACCCATTCATTGGAATGGTCCTCATATGTTAATGTGATGAGCTGTGGTTTTTCTGCAAAGAATGTGGGAACTGACTTCACACATCCGCTAAAAATGACACTGAGTCAAACTGTTTAATCTTCACTATTTCCTCGCGTTTTGTAACAAATCTTTTCAAATCTTTTTTTTTTTTTTGGTCCAGAAAGCTTATATTGATCCATAATATATTATATTGACATTTTTTTCTTAATATTTACGTAGTTTTTTTTAAATGCTTTTTTTTGGTGATTTTCATTTAATTTAATTTTTATTTACCTTGTTTTCCTTAATCATGCGTGTTATAATGTGTCTCTATGTGTGTGCGTGTACCATGTATGTGTTTGTGTGTGTGCGTTAAGTAGTGTTTTTTGCCCTGGGAATATTCTGTACTCTCGGCCCTTCGTTTGGACATAAATTTTAATTAGGAGTTATTAGGAGTCTGACCGGTTTTACATGCCCCAATCTAATCAGCATAATTGTACCATGCAGATGTAGAGTTAAAAAGAAGTCCACACCATAAATAGTTATGGTCATAAACACTTGCCACAACTTCAAAGTCTGGAGCAGGGCCGCCAAAAGCCATCAAAAGGTGATCATCTCAGGTACTACTCTTGTTTAATATCAATATGGAGAAAAAGAACTGGCAGAAGCCTCTCACTAGAAATTTTGCTTCACCAATAGATACTATTATTGCTTGACTATCAAAAATAAGAAAACAGGGACTCTTAAATTTAATATTAGATAGAGGGATTTCTAAGAAGGGGAAGTAGATGAAAAGAACACACATGTTGCTGTGAATCTTTTGCTCTTGTGGTAGTATTTTGAGGTTTATGAAACTGAAGATGCAGAATAAGTATAATTATCTTCCCCACTCTGGTTAAAACCATAGAACAGAAACATTAGAAGCAAATATTAACATCAAAGTGATCATTGTTTCACACCACTGATGCTTCACTGAAATAAAACAAATAAACGTATCTAGGTTACGTATGTAACCATGGTTCCCCGAGGGGAACGAGATGTTGCGTCAGAAACATTTTGGGCATGTATGAAATCAGTCCAATGGAATGGTGAGAAATCACAGGCGGGGTGACGTAGAGACCAGGAAACTTAAAAGCGCATCTGAAAGAAGCAGTGTTAGGTTCTGATAGTTCAAGTCGCTCACAGGGATGCAGGAAGTATGGCAGGGAGATGCAGCATCTCATTCCCCTCGTGGAACCATGGTTACATACGTGACCTAGAGACGTTCCCTTTCAGGGAACTCGAGCTGTGCCAGAAATGCTTTGGGAACAGCAATGCCCATGCCACCATACTGACAAATAGTCTGTTGGTCTCAAAGCACCACGATTGAAACATGTTACCAACGGGTTTCTTCCCAATGACTTACCACCCAGAGGGGTGTGGTAAGCAGCTATGTCCACCACGTTCACTCACTGTCAAACAGTTTCAAAGACTGTTGGGTCTGATGGCAGCTGCCTGACTGCTCTAGCGCCCTCATCTGAGGGGATGAGCATTCCCGTGCTGTACCGTTGCCGGGTGGCAGCTGGGAACTTCGCTCGTTGGAGCCCACTGAGCCCTGAAGCACCGGTGGTGGCAGGGGTGTCAGCTGGGCTGAGTACGCCAGCCCCTCAGAGACTGGCATCGACTACAGCTAGAGAGATTGATTCGGTATCCTGAAGTGGATGACTGGCAGGAAGCAACCGAAATATCCATTTTAGCGACCTCACTGAAGGAACAAGCATTCTCATGCCAAACCATTGCTGGGTGGCAGCTGAGAACAGTGCTCGCTGGAGACTGCTGTGTCCCGAAGCACCAAAGGTGGTGGGGTTAACAGACCGGCCTCCTGAGGCCATTGAGGAGAGATGGGCACCGTATGATGAGGTGTGAACCATTTCTCCCCAAATAAGGAAACCAGTCTCTTGAAACTGGTCTTTTAAGCAGTCAGCTCAGTGCCCTAAAGCGGATGACAAGCAGGGACAAACCGAACTGGCCGCTTGTCAAGTTATATCAGGATTCTCGCCTCAATGTCAGCCCAAACTTGAAAAAGGCTTCATTCAACAATGAAGGGCGCATAGAATAACTCAAAACATCTGATTCTTGATTACTGATGCAATTTATTTGAAGATCCTTCAAACAGTAACTTGATCTTCTTTGCATAAATTCAGTGCTTCAATCAGATCTGTTTAGCTTAATAATCCATACAGGAAACACAAACAATATACAAATATAATTATATATGAAATACACAGCAGTGAAATAATCAAGCAAGTTTAAGGATATTGACTACAAACTTGCTAGAATACTCACAAATCACTTATCAAAGAACATATAAACATAGCGATTCAACAGCAATACTAAATCAAATGCTATTACTGCACATGGCTAATTAGCACATTAGATGCTAAACTGCTTACTATACAAACAACTTGCAAGTTAACATAGCATTCTCATAAACAGTCTGTAGTTACTAAAGAAATCTAGAGTCTTTATTCTACCAGTAGTGTCTCAAAGTTCAACAACACATTATGGCTTTTCCCAGGTGTTTTTGAATGAATGAACTCAGCCTGCATATTAATCCAAACTTGATGATTACATCCATGCAGGTTTAACAATCTTTCTCCGTTTGTTTTACAACCAGCAGCACCAACTTGGGTAGGAGCAGTGTATGCACTTCACAAACAAGAACCTCTGCATGCTGATAATCAGACACACCTGCCTCTATCAGACATGAGCATGACATGGCATTGGCCAGTCAGCTTCCTTTTTACTTCCATGTTGCCCTATGTGTTCACACCCAATAGTTTTTTCTGTTTTAATCTCAAGGTTAAATTCATTTTATCAGATAGATCTTTCCTTACTTTAATAATGATGAATATGTATTTTCACTCAATTCCAAAATGAACTTAACACCGCTTGATAACCTCTTCAGAGGACGCAAGCCTCCCAGTGCCACCACTTTTCCGGGCGGACACTGAGAACTGCAGTTGCTGGAGAGCATTGTGTCCCGAAACACCAAAGGTGGCGGGGGTAACAGACCAGCCTCCTGAGGGCACTGAGGAGAGACGGGCACTGTATGATGAGGTGTGAACCATTTCTCCCCAATTAAGGAAACCAGTCTCGAGACTGGTCTTTTGAGCAGTCAGCTCAGTGCCCTGAAGCGGATGGCCAGAAGGACAAACTGAACTGGCAGTTTGATAATCTCTTCAGAGGACGCAAGCCTCCCAGTCCCGCCACTTTTCCGGGGGACACTGAGAACTGTAGTCACTGGAGACCGCTGTGCCCCGAAGCACCAAAGGTGGCGAGGGTAACAGACCGGCCTCCTGAGGGCACTGAGGAGAGACGGGCACTGAATGTGTGAACCATTCTTCCCCAGAGGGGCCTGCCCTCAGAAGTCTGACACCACTGGAATCAGGACTTCGTGCTGCGCTGATATGCGGAGCTGGCCCACAGCAGGGGATGCTCCAGCCCAGCAGCCTGTCTCCACTGTGTAGGCTTTATCCACCAGAACCGCTTGGTGGATAACATAGGGGCCTTCTGGGACGATGCTGGACAGATAGCTCACAAGCATCAATCCCACCTTAAGCATCACCCTATAGCCCTACTCATTCAGCCTCCTAAAGTTAGAATAAAGCAAAATAATAGCTGAAGTGCTGGACTAAAAATGGTTCAACACGTGATCTCAACACCTCTGTGTGGAGACCAGGGAAACTGGTAGGTCCTGACATGGAGGTTTTGATTAGCACAGAAGAAGTGTCCATCCAATTAACTGTTAGGATGAACATCCTGCTTCCCGGCTGGGCAGTTAATGTTTAACCTGGCTACGGCATGAGTCACAACCTCCCCCAACTCCTCATATGCCATAGATTGAGGTGGCCTAAATCTTTTCTGCATCAATGTGCTGACCACTTCAACCTCCTCGGAGGAAGAGAGGAGAGCACAGAACGTGCTTCCGTACCCCAAGAGAGCACTGTGTTAGAGGACGAGGGAGGAGATAGGGAGGCCCATTTCCAAACCCTCTGATACATAAATAAATATAGACATCTAACTTCTCAAAGCCAGATGAATAATTCATAATTTAATTCCTCAGAATTAAATGCAGCAAAACAACTACACAAGTGAAACATGGTGTGGACGTTAAACTGAATATTATACTAATATATGCAATTTAAAAGAATCATGAATAACAGCTTGCAAATGCATTAATACGTTTGGACGCGATCGGAGGAAAGAGAGAGAAAGGGAGCCTCCCGTCTACTCACAGTTTCATCGGCATTATTTTGTAGACCCGTAATGCAGATCCGAGCCAAACGATTCTATTTTGCATACGACATTCTTCCCTACAGAAGAAATGCCAGCGAGAGCAGAGCTAACATTCAAGATGTGCACCACGTGTGAATGAACACAGCCAGCCCCTCAAGAGCTGACTTTGTGCGCTTAGCTCGTGAACAAACCACACAGAAATCGCATGTAAATGTAGCGAGGGCAGAGATAAACGAGCGATCTAAAATGCAGTTTGCTCATATGCAAGAGATTGAAGTGGCGAGCCTTCATTTTCTTCTGCATTATTGCTAACAACATCAGCCTCCTCAGAGGAAGATAGCTGCAGCAGTGAGCTCACACAGCGCGGGCTTCTGAACCCTGAGAGAGAGCACTAGATCTAGGGAGTGAAGGCAGAGAAAGGGTGAGGCCTGTCTTCAACCCATCTGCTAGATCCATATGTGATTCCCACGATCTCAATCGCCACCGTGCCTCAGCAACAGCGGGACCGGAACTGCAAAGATCGCAAACACGGACACACTCCTCGAAGTGTGCCCGGTGGGAGCATGATGCACAATCAGCTCCCTCGAGAGCTGACTAAGCGTGCTCCGCTCTGCTCCCAAACAAACAACACAATGATCGCATGCATTCATTCTAGAGGTGTTCTCGGGTCCTAAAATCCGTACCTGACCCTAATCGGCCCGAATCACTTCTTACCCAAACCCGACGTGCATAAATAATTTTTTTAAAAAGATAAACCCGACCCGAGACAGACCCGATGAAATTAGACCCAAGTCCGACCCGACTGCATTTATTTTCGAACCCGACTGAACCCGAACGTAAACGGCATTGATTTGTGCACAGCTTGTAGCCCCGCATCGGTCCGGAAAAATCTTGGGGTCTTGCTGACTGATTTGGTCACTGCTCCATTACTTTCATTCAGTTTTTTTTTTTACTTATTTATTAGCCTATTACTTTATATTTTTGCCTGCCTGATCGATAAATTTCTGAGTTTGGCTTTCAATCGTAACCAGTTGATTTGAAATATAAACGTGATAGTTTTATAAAAATTAAATCGAAAGGGTAATAAATCATGGATTTGCTAGTTTTGTCTGCAACGTTATTTACCTCATCTCCGGTGAAGGGCTCCTGCACACAAAAACAAAAGCCTTGCATTGACACGCAGCGTAATAAGGTGAGTGGATTTTCCTGATGGATCTCATATCTTTAAAATGGATTTCTGAATTTACAAACATATGTTCCTTTTTTACGTGTGTTTCTCAAAAATGAACTTAACATGAACGCACAAGTAGGCTACGCATCCGGGAAAGCTTAAAAGAATTCGGGTCTAATCAGGTCCATTTGGGAAAAGCACATTTATTTTAATTACCTGAGACCCGAGGCTGCTAACACCGAACCAGACCCATGTCTGAGGCACTCGTAGAAGTTTTGGACCTGAACCCGCTCGGGTCTCGACCTCGGGTTTTCGGATCCAAGTGGACCCGTGAAGACCTCTAATTCACACACGTAATGTTTAGCACGGGTAGAGAAAAAAACACGGTCTAAAGTGCTGCCTGCTTTTCTAGCTCGCCTTATGTAATGTTGTGATTGCTGAAGACTTCAGAAACTAACGCTGCTTGTTTCGCATGCGCTTTTAACCCTTTCACACGTGAGTTTAACCCTTTAACCTTCACTCCTAAAAGGAGCTAATGAAAAAATTATTTAACTTCAACTTCTTATTGGTAGACATCTAATAGCCCCAAGTTGTGGCCTAATGGTTAGAGAGTTGGGCTTGTAACCTGAAGGTTGCCGGTTCAATTCTCACACTGGTGGGGATTGTGAATGAACAGCACTCTCTCTGCCTTCGATACCATGACTGAGGTGCCCTTGAGCAAGGCACCGAACCCCCAATTGCTCCCCGGGCGCTGGAGCAATGGCTGCCCACTGCTCCGGGTGTGTGTGCGCGACTTTCACTTTCAAGCACTTTTTTTTTTAAATTTATGTTTTATATAAAACTCTACCGTACGGTTGAGCTGTCAGTCCATGGTAAATCTCGATTTAAATTCAGAGAACTATTTCAGGAGTTATTTTCCAATAATAAACATTCCTTTAACTTTATTAGTATCTTGGATACATTTCATAACCTTCAGGCTCCACAAAGATAAAAAAAAAATATATTTAAGCGTCTGTATAATAGGCCTACTATATATAGCCGTATGGCAATATATTTGCTATATGATGTCTTTTACAGACATATCAACCGTACGGTCACGCATGATTTTGGATAATTATGGTAAATAAACATTTTTGCATTTCTCATATATTTTGCTATATTTCTGTTCTTTACCCCCTTCCCTATTTACAACAACATTATGGTTTCATCCCTACTTCCTTGATTGCTTGTTTGACCCTATTATCTGATGACTGACCAGCACTGTTCTCCCTTCAGTGTGACTGACTGAAGTTTGTAAACTGCTGCTGTCACTTGAAAACTGGAAATACCCAAACCCCCCATGGCAACAGCAGACACAGAGATGGGGCAGTACAGCTGTGGAAAGATTGCTCTCTCATCTCTTGGGTGAGTTTTTTAAGACTGGAATACACTACATGACTTTTAAAATCTGAACAGATTTTTAAAACACTAGGCATCGTACACTTACGACTTTGTAAATAGTGACAAAGGAAATCTGGGCATCATATACTACACGACTGAAGATCATACACTACCAGACTTTAAAGTAGTTCTGATCACAACAAACTCATGCAGAAACGTGCGCCTTGTTGCTAGGAGATGCATGACAAATGAAAACAATATGTGTTCTAAAATCGGCTGAAAATATCAAACATGTTTGATATCCTCCGAATGGATGGAATAAAAGTCTGAAGCTAAAAAATCGGAGATTGTGATCATCATACACTACGAGATTTTCTGTGGAATCTGTCAGCTGTAATCTGCATACTGGCTCTGACTTTCCTCAACTAGCGTCAACTTGCTCATACTGGAAAATCGGGGAAAAATCGAGGCAAAAATCGTGTAGTGTATTCCAGGCTTTAGGCGACCGCTATTTTAGAATGTATGGCCTTATTGTTTCCATGGTGACGCGTCATACTTTTCATGTGTCACACCACAGCTACAATAGCGCTGTATTACAGCTGTATCACTTTTATTTAGTTTTTAATTTCTTTATTATTAATATTCACATACATACTCATTATATTATTAAATATCTGATATTCCGATTCTGAAATATATGCAAGTAAATGTATTTGGAAGTTTAAACACTTTTATAATGATTGTGTTAGTTGATCTATGATGGGTGATGGGCGCCGCCATGTTAGTTCACGCTGAATCCGAGATGTGTGATTAACAACATGTAAATTCATCCCCTTCTCCCGAGAGACATTAAAGTAAGTCTCAGGTGAAATGGAAGAAGAGCAGAGTAAACTTTATAGTTACCTACACACTTTACTGCATGATCTTCACTGGTTGCCTGTGGCATCACGTATTCACTTTAAGTTACTGATTCTAAACTTTAAGGCACTATATGGTCTTGGACCACCAGATCTGGCTGATCTACTCCACCTATATTGCCCTGTCCGGTCTCTCAGATCTTCTGAACTTGGCCTTTTGTCCATCCCTTGCTTTCGATGGTCTACTGTAGGCTGAAAGTCATTTAGTGTTAGTGCTCCTAAATTATAGAACTCATTACCCCTTACCTACCTAAAAGCACATGCCCACAGGGGCTCCATCTTTCACATGCAGCACAGATAAATGCATGTTCTCTGAAATTCTGTATTTGATCCACACGTAACATATCATCACAATTAATCTGAACAATAAATAATAAAATAAGCACTGAGACCCTCCTACATACAGCACAACCAGTATTTTATCTTCAGCAAAAAACAAAACAAAACAGAAGATAGAGTAGAATATAATGAAATACTCACAGATTATGAGAGGCAGTGCACTGGAGCCCATACTGACACATTAATAGACTGTTTTAACAGAGATGCGTGCGCTAAATCAAACACTTCCTGCGTTTCACAATTCAAGAAGAGATGAGGGAGGAGACAAAACTCTACACAGAAACACATGAAGAAATTGGAAGAAAAAGACATCCATTCTAAGATATTTAGCTGCTCTTTCAGTGCATGCAAGTTGTTAAAGCTGTTTTTCTACTGAAAAGACTGTTTCACAGAGAATGTCTTCTAATCTGCTTTTACACAATGATTGATATAAAGAACGAGTAATCCAGTGTATCTGTTAAATTCGGGCAATATCAGCATATTGTCTGTCTATTTTTAGTTTATTAAAAACATGATTTAAAATGATTAGATACAAATCTGCAACCGCTTTGCTGTCATTAAAGTATTATTGCATGCATCACTGTATTTCATATAAAAAGACTTTGCAGCAGCAATAACCCAGAATCAAAACCCAGTCTGATTGTTGCTATAGAAATATATAAAGTAAACACAAAGACCAAGTTTAAGATATTTCACTTTTCTTTCAATCAAATGGTCAGAGACATATAAACACTGACACATGTATAAATGACTTAATGTAAATTACATACAAAATGATTTTGATTCATAAGGGGTTCACCACAACAATATTTAAAATATTTATTTCTTCTCCAAAATGAGGGTAGTTACATGACAGCGGCTACTTTTAGAAGTGAGAAGTGTCATGTAGAAGCAAAAACCAGGAGACTCTTGTATCTTCAGAAGGATTCTTTATTGAGAATGTGCTGTTTGATGCTGCAGTCATCCAGTCTAACTAAAGCAGTGAAACATTGTAGTTTTATTATATATATATATATATATATATATATATATATATATATTAGAGAGCAGTACTTACATAACCACTTGTCAATTGTCACAACTTCAAATGCTGGAGCAGGGCCACCAAAAAGCATCAAAAGGTGATTGTCTCAGGTACGGTACTGCACTTGTTTAACTATCAATATGGAGAACAAGAACAGGCAAAAGCCTCTCATTAGACATTTTGCTTCACCAGTAGGTACTATTATTATTTCTATTATAGACCCTTAAATTTGATATTAGACAGATAGATTTCTAAGAAGGGGAATAAATAAAAATTACATGCACATGTTGCTGTGAATCTTTTGCTCTTGGGGTAGTATTTTGAGGTTTTTGAAACTGAAGATGCAGAATAAGAATAACTATCTTCCCCACTCTGGTTAAAACCATAGAGCAGAAACAGAGAAGTCAAACCACAGCCATCAGCTCAACTCTTTTATTAGGCCTCTTAACACTTCTGTCATTTTCTCACTACTACAAGCAGCTTCTAAAGTTGGCAATACACAAATAACAATGTGTCTTCAATGATTAGCTTCTTACTTCTTAAAAATAAAAAATAATCAGAAATAAACTAATGAAAAGAAAACGAAATAAAGGCACACAAAAAGAGCTAATACACGTTTAAACTATTACTATGTAACGATTGAGAGCTGTAAACAGCGGAAGGGGGTTGGGTTTGGAGTTTGGAGGGAGGTTCACTGATTGGCTTAGAATCTATTCACACTCCAGCCAATAGGAGACTGGTACACTTTCATTTAAAAGTCACATAGCCGCTTACTATACGATTATTCTTTCTTTGAAATAATCTCATCTTCAGCTACAATGAGTGGAAGAGGTAAAACCGGAGGAAAGGCCCGCGCTAAAGCCAAGACTCGCTCCTCCAGGGCGGGATTGCAGTTCCCCGTCGGCCGTGTTCACAGGCTTCTCCGCAAAGGCAACTATGCCGAGCGCGTCGGTGCCGGGGCTCCGGTTTATTTGGCCGCTGTGCTCGAGTATCTCACCGCCGAGATCCTGGAGTTGGCTGGAAACGCCGCTCGGGACAACAAGAAGACCCGCATCATTCCCCGTCACCTGCAGCTGGCGGTGCGCAACGACGAGGAGCTGAACAAGCTTCTGGGCGGCGTGACCATCGCTCAGGGCGGCGTGCTGCCCAACATCCAGGCCGTGCTGCTGCCCAAGAAGACCGAGAAACCCGCCAAGACTAAGTAAACTGATGTAGCTTCTCTTCAAACCAAAGGTTCTTTTAAGAGCCACCTATTTTTTTTCTGTAAGAGTGATTTCTTTAAATCAAGTCTTGAAGTTCGTATAAAGTCGGGTTGAAGTTAATTTTATTTTTTTATTTTTATCTATAAAAGTAGACTAATTAATTTGAAACTTTATTTTGTCCAAAAAGGTGAAAATACATGTCAGGTTGCACTTTTCTTCAGCAGTACTACGGTTTAAAGTTTAATGTGTGTAATCAAGAAAATATGCTCTTGACATAGCCAAGGGGACTTAAACGAGTAAACCAATATAACGTTATATAAAATATTTACTCTAATAGTCTAGTTATTTCCAAAAGTGCAACACATTCAGGAAGGTTAAAAAAAAAAAAATCTAACGTTCGAATTTAATTTTTCTAATAAGACAAACCGAACAAGAATAGAGGATATATTTTTAGGGGGATACCACAAACTGTCGTCTCTTGTTTGAAAACGAGGCGTACATTCATTGGTCAACTGACTTTTAGAGACGCCAGATAGTAACCAATCAAATATCTTTCAATCTATGCCGTCCAATGAGCGCATGACAGCCCTAGGCTTCAAATAAGCATTGCGTTTTATTGAACAGCACATTTGTGAAGTGTTGCTGTGAAATAATGGCGAGAACCAAGCAAACCGCTCGTAAATCCACCGGAGGTAAA
The DNA here is from genome assembly GCA_039654775.1 of Spinibarbus caldwelli. Classification (NCBI taxonomy): domain Eukaryota; kingdom Metazoa; phylum Chordata; class Actinopteri; order Cypriniformes; family Cyprinidae; genus Spinibarbus; species Spinibarbus caldwelli. Next base: position 4,229,313 of record CM077220.1, on the reverse strand, counting down.
GCCCCGAGAAAGCAGCTGGCTACTAAAGCCGCTCGTAAGAGCGCACCCGCCACCGGTGGCGTTAAGAAACCTCATCGTTACAGGCCCGGTACCGTGGCTTTGAGAGAGATTCGCCGTTATCAGAAGTCCACTGAACTGCTGATTCGCAAACTGCCCTTCCAGCGTCTGGTGAGAGAAATCGCTCAAGACTTCAAGACGGATCTGCGTTTCCAGAGCTCCGCTGTCATGGCCCTGCAGGAGGCTAGCGAGGCTTATTTGGTCGGTCTGTTTGAGGACACCAACTTGTGCGCCATCCACGCCAAGAGAGTCACCATCATGCCCAAAGACATTCAGCTGGCCCGCCGCATTCGCGGAGAGCGCGCTTAAATCCAGTTACTTCAGCCATACAAACCCCAAAGGCTCTTTTAAGAGCCACCTGAATGTTTCTATAAAAAGATGATTACCATTTAATCAATTGCTATGAACATGTGAACGACTCTTAACAGGTCTGAGGTGTAGTTTACTTTCCGTTAGGATATATTAAAATGGTAGTAATCAAACGTTAAAATGACTTAATACAGAAAGACTGTCCTAGGTTGTTTTAAATCGTAAAGTTGGTCCTGTTAACGGAATTAATGACAACTTAAGTGGTCAAATACTTCTAGTGTCATGCTAAATATTTAATAATATATATATTTAGTTATTTAAACCGTTTATTTCCACAATGGAGCATTGGAAAACTCGATTCGGATTAGAGATAACGAGTGACGCTTAGTAGAACCGCCCTTGTGGTTTCACCTAGGTCCTTTAGGGAAGAATAAACTCCCCTTCTGTTTGGTTTTCTTAAACTTATTATTTTTGTGAGTTAAGTAAGCGTTAACATGTCTGGTAGAGGAAAAGGTGGTAAAGGACTCGGTAAAGGAGGCGCTAAGCGTCACCGAAAGGTTCTTCGCGATAATATCCAGGGAATCACTAAACCCGCTATTCGTCGTCTTGCTCGCCGCGGCGGCGTCAAGCGTATTTCTGGGCTGATCTACGAGGAGACGCGCGGTGTGTTGAAGGTGTTTCTGGAGAACGTTATTCGTGATGCTGTGACCTACACTGAGCACGCTAAAAGAAAGACCGTCACCGCCATGGATGTTGTGTATGCTCTGAAACGACAGGGACGCACTCTGTATGGATTCGGAGGTTAAGAGATTCCTGAACAAAACTAAACCCCAACGGCTCTTTTAAGAGCCACCCAACATTTCACTCAAAGAACAAGTTTCCAAATGGTAAAACGATTCGTTTTTCTGCAGCTTAAGTCTGTTTATAATAGTTGGACTTAAAACTTACTATCAGTGTTCATGGTCATTGTTCAAATTACATATAACGTTTTGAGGATTAAGTGAATTATAGTTATAAGTGAAACAAATTACAATCAGCTCTGTAGTCGGTACCATTATAAAATGATGAAGTTACATCTCTGACAATATTTCAGTCACATTGTTCCGAAAAATGCGGGGAAATCAAATAAAGAAACGGAAATGAATGGGGGATGGTAGATGTGAATTATGATGCGATGGGAGGGATTTACATTTTAAAGAAACTGATTGGCTTTAATGTGGCCAATGAAATCATTCTGTGGGTTGGTCCAATCAATATACCCAATCACAGATTGCCGTTTTCCTTTTTGAAATTAGCATAGGGCTGTGCATAAAAACGCGTGTGGTTTAACGTTACTTTATAGTCAGTTTCGAAGAATAGTGAAGTAAACACTATGCCTGAACCCGCGAAGTCCGCGCCCAAGAAGGGCTCGAAGAAGGCCGTCACTAAGGCCGCCGGTAAAGGAGGAAAGAAGCGCAGAAAGTCCAGGAAGGAGAGCTACGCTATCTACGTGTACAAAGTGCTGAAGCAGGTTCATCCTGACACCGGGATCTCCTCCAAGGCGATGGGCATCATGAACTCTTTCGTCAACGACATCTTCGAGCGCATCGCCGGTGAATCGTCTCGTCTCGCTCACTACAACAAGCGCTCCACCATCACATCGAGAGAGATCCAGACCGCCGTGCGTCTGCTGCTGCCCGGGGAACTGGCCAAACACGCCGTGTCTGAGGGCACCAAGGCTGTGACCAAATACACCAGCTCCAAGTAAACCTCACCTGATCTGATCAGCGACCCAAAGGCTCTTCTAAGAGCCACCCATATTGTCTTTCAAAAGAGTTATGCAGCATTATAAATCGAAATGACTCAAAATTACAAAAAGAAGGGAATAAAAAAAAAAGCAAACATGTTTGATACAAGTAAAGTAATATACTTAATCTGAAAATGTCTCACAATGTCTGAAAAATATTTATAAATGGTAAGAGGCGGTTTCTCTGAATCTGGAGAACTTGAGGGGCCTTTTTAATTGTCTTGTTATTAGCAAGTTTTTGGCATAATAAAACAAACAACAACAAAAAAAAGACTTCTCTTTCAAAAAAAAGTGTTCCAAAGTGAAAGGAAGTTGTTTGTTTTCAGAAGAGGTCTGTTCTCTTAAAACGTCATAAGGAACTTTGGTGTTAAATTTTTGAAACAAAATGGCATTATTTTTGGATTAGATGAATTACAAACAATGATACACATGCAAGACAAACTAAAATATTAATTTGCTCAATGTTACAGTTACTGGAATACACTAATTTAAACAGTTATTCATAGAGTAAAACTTCCAATAAAACTACTGGAAGAACAGACAAATATCACAAAATCATAAAGTCACTGGCCTTTTTTTTTATTTATTTATTTTTTTATAGGACAAAAGGAGCATATAAAAGCAGAATAACACTAAAATAGTTGTTTAATGAAAGAATAAATGATATAAGGTAAATCAAACATGCTGACGGAATTTTTTAAAAACATGTTAATATCAGATTGAAGTTTCTTCTGTCACTGCGTACTGGCTTTGGTCTTCAGCAGATTGAACTGTGAAATACAAAATGAAATTTTTTTTTAAATTTTTTTTTTTTTAGTTTGTAAAAAAGACAGATGCTTTACCTCTCACTCTGTAGCATTTGAACAGCAGCATGACTGTCGACAGCAGATACGGACAAGCTGCCAGAAGAAAACTGAGGATGTTGAAGACAGAAATCTGGCGTTCTGACAGTGAAAAACAGATGGACATGCAAATGGAAGCACATTACTAAACAATATAGCTGTATATTAAAAGCCTAGTGTACATAAATATAACTTTTCCACAAACTAAATTAACTTAACATTGTTTACACATGCATCCTCAGTGTTTATGTGCTTTAATCAAAAAATCTCTTCCTTAATGATAACAGACAATGCTGAAGAATGAAATGTAGGCTTGTATGCATTTATGGTAATTTAATTCAATGTTTTAAGGGGATACACCAATCTCCTCACACCAAAATGCTGTACTTGGCACTAACCACAAATGAGCACATTCAGCTGATTTTAAAAGAAAAACAGTTCATTTATTGACACATATCTTGACAGGAACACCACTAAAATGCTGTTGAGTGAGTGTAATTACAGCACTCTTAATATTATTGAATAATACGTTGGTTATGAGGTGATGATTTCACTTGTAGTTGGCTACTATAACAGCACAATATCCAGTATGTTCGACATGATTTGATACTTTTGTTCATGCACTCAAAGGGTGCTTTCAGACCTGTAGATCGTTTGCTTTGTTCTGAAACAGGGATTAATTTGTTACATTGTTGCATTTTCTTCTTGGCCCGGTTCACTTTCACAAGGCAACATTGCAAAGCGTACCAAACTGTGTTTATGCAAGTCACATACTGTATGAGTAAAGCCAGAGCTTAATTTGAGCTTAATTTCCTGTTCCAGAAAATGTCAGATTTTGGATTTTTGCGTTCCGGTATTTGTTTTTAAAGATCCGGCATTAACAAATGCATTAGATCGTGCAGTGCCTGCATGCATACGAGACAGAGCGTTTGCGGGTACTGTTGCCAACTCTCGCGAGACAAATAAGCAACCGCAGATTCAAAAACAAGCCCAAAACAAGCCCAGTAATTTTTTGATGATTTATTGCCATCAATATTATTTATTATCAATTATTTATTGCCAATAAATGAGCCTGCAACATATTAAACTGAAACCACTCTTTTTATATTTTAAAAAGAAACAATGTGCTATTTTAACAATTACACCTTCTTGAGCCATCAATGTGCCAATATTTGTTTTTAATTAATTATAAAGAATTCCAAGCACCTCAAAACTGCTTGTCCCCACAGCCATGTACAGAGGGAAAGTGCTTTATTTTGAGGTCAAAAACAGGTTTTTCTACCATTTAAAGTAAAATAATGTATACATGACTATCAAATAAATGACATAAAAAACAAAAACAAAATGCCAAATAAATATTATAGAAAAATATATAAAAATATATTGTTTTAAATTATATATTAAATTATAATATATATTATATTAAAAAAGAAAATATTATATAATATTACTAAAAAATACTATAAAAAATAACAATTAAGCTGTAATTTATGTGTATTCATGAAGTCAAAAGGTAATCTAATAATGTGGTCTACGTTTAAATGTAAAAAAAAGACGAAGAAAAAAAAAAAGAAATACATTTTAAGACATCTTGCCATACCAGGCTACTCGAACCAAATGTATTTACTCTTAGTATTAGGATATGACTACTTGTTTTTTTATTACAGCCCGTGATAATTAATACATTACAAAAACATTGTAAAAATTAGGCTAAAAGAACGTCATCCCACTCCTCTACATCTGCTTCTATCATCGCTTGGATTCCAGCATCACGCGCCTTCTTTTTGAATGTGATTTTTCTCCAATGAGGGGGCGGAACATTTGGCAAATGACGCTACGGCACTTATATTATTGCACTGGTTGGCTATTAACTGCGAGCAGACAGAGTGTCAATCAATGCATTGGAGAATACGACAAACATAAATAAAGAAACAGATTTCAAACGGATGAAGAAACGGGCCATCAGATTTCCCTAACAAGCAACCATATTTTTTGAAATAAGCCCAAAAAACCGCAACCCGCGACCAGGGATTTTTTCACGCAACTTTACAAAAAGAGAAGCCCAAAGTCACGTATAATACGCGGACTTGGCAACTGTGTTTGCAGGTTTATGTAGATGCATTTGGAGCATGATTTGTAGATTATGTATTGGTCCTCAACATATTATTGACCAATCAGGTTTCTTAAATTCAAAATCGCTCTCGTTGATTGGTGCTACTGCTTAACCCACTCTCTCCAAAAGTTCTGCTGCTCACAAAACAATAATTTGTTTTGTGATCAGCGGAACGTTTGGAGGGAGTTTAATAATAGTAGAAATAATACCAAATAAAGTGAAATATTATAATGTATAAACACTATAAATAATCATAGCCTAGTTCCCCTCACTCCAATACAAATAATTTAAATGTGGTATGCAGAACAGATCAAGAATGAAAAAAAATATAAAGCTAAAGAAAACAAAACAAAGCGAAACTGAAAGTACCGTTGGGCTCACTTACCTCTCTCATTCAGCACAAATCCAAATGTTTCCATATTCGCAATGTATTTCAGTGTTGAACTATTATTTATAATGTAGGGTACCCAGATAGCAAATGACATCTGGCCCACATACCGCGCGGAATGACGGTGATGACTCAACCTTAGTCTGGCTGACAGAAGTCAGCCACAACTGAACCGGATCTGGGCCACACCTCATAAATGGCACGGGCAACATCTGGCCCAGATCTGGCCCAGTTTTGGCTAACAGAAGCCAGCCACAATTGGACCAGTTCTGGGCCACGTCTCACAAATAGCATGGGCAACATCTGGCCCAGATGTCACCCACTCCATTTCTGAGATGTGGCTGATTCTGGGTTAGATATGGCACATTTACCCTTTCTAGATACAAAAGCATATGTAATTAATCTAGAATAAAGAAAACACTCATATATACACTCATAACTGCTTTATTAAAATATAAAAATGAGAGAAATACAGATATTAAAAAAAATATATATATACATAGAGAAATAAGATAAATAAAAAAAATGCATGTGTAGATATAGATATAAAACAAATACAGACAGATATTTATAAATATAGATAAATACAGATACATACAGAATTCCAATAAAGTGTATACATTCAACTATTCTCACTGAACTGATACATTGTTAACCAGAGGAGCACAACAAATTTCAAGAGGAGTCAAAGAAATAGAGAATTCAAATCAACAGTTTGATAACTAGATAACTAACCATGAGCAGGGCAAAAGGGGAGTCCATTAAACAGGCAGGGGTCAAAACCAGAAAGCAGCCCAAAGAAAACATCAATCCAGAGGGTAATTCAGACACGAGGTCACCTTTAAGACAACATCTTAAAGGTGCTTTATGTATTTTTTGACAGTATTAAAGCATTAAAATATTATGTTTGCAGATATAGAATATTTGCAGCACTCAGTTCAACCGCTGGCTGTCAATATTACATAATGCACCTTTAAATCTTCTCTCCTGGCCGACGGCCTCCATCCCATCTCTGGCAAGCTGCAGCCATCTTTTAACCCATACTTCCTAGTCTGTTGCCGTGGTGGTATAGATGTATGTCCATCTATAGCTGCCATCATCTAAGGTCTTTTTGAGTATTCATCTGAAGTCCTCACAAGTCCTGGTGCTGTGCAGTTTCTAATTACCCTGGGATGGACATTTAGAGAAACAGGTAAGCAAACGGAGAAGGATTAGCATAGCTGCTGTTCATATTATTTCAGGCAAAAAATGATCATGTGCACTTTTTACTATTTCATCAATGGACTACAAGGTTTTGATGTGTTTTGTGAATGCTTGGCAAAAAATGAGTGTTTTAAATCTAGGTTTAAACTGAAAGAGTGTGCAGAATTTTTCTAGATCCCTTAATAAACATATTATTTGTTCTCAGTATTTGAGGAACAGACAGTCTCTATAGAATGGACTACATACTGTATGTTAGAGTATCGTTTAAGCGGGAGGAACATCATAACTATAATTTACACAACTGTTCAAGAGTTTGGGGTCTGTAAGATATTTTATACCTTTAAAAGAAATCTCTTATGCTCACCATGGCTCAATTTATTGGATCAAATTACAGTAAAACAGTAACACTGTGAATATTATAATTCAAAACAACTATTTTCTATGTGAATATTATGTTAAAATGTAATTTATTCCTGCAATCAAAGCTGAATTTTCAGCATCATTACTCCAGTCTCCAGTGTCATATGAAGCTTCAGAAATCATTCTAATATGTTGATTTGCTGCTTAAGAAACATTTCTGATTATCATAGATGTTAAAATACAGATATGCTGACTTTTTTTTCTGTTTTTGTTGTTACATAGACTCCAAACCTTTGAATGGTGTTGCACATTACATGCATTAAATTGATCAAAAGCATGAGTAAAGATTTCTGTTTCAAATAAATGCTGGTCTTTTGAACTTTCTATTCATCTGTGAATCCTGAAAAATAAAATGTATTATGGTTTCCACAAAAATATTGTGCAGCACAACTGTTTAAACACTGATAACAAGTTTCTTGAGCAGCAAATCAGAATATTAGAATGATTTCTAAAGGATCATATGACACTGAAGATTGGAGTAATGATGCTGAAAATTCAGCTTTATCATCACTGGAATACATTACAGTTTACAATGTATTCACATAGAAAACAGCTATTTTAAATTGTAATAATATTTCACAATATTACTCTTTTTACTTATTTTTAATCAAATAATTACTGCAGAGGTAAGCAGAAGAGAATTCTTTCCAAAACATTAAATTTAAAATTGTATCAACCTCAAACTTTTGAACACTAGTGTATGTTTGAGATTTGACTTACTTGTCTCATGGTCAATAGCATCTTGGAGATGTTGTTCGCTCCAACTCTGCTTATGTGCAGGAGGCCATCAGCATTGAAGAATCTAGGATCAAAACAAGCAATCTGTCACAGAGCCAACAATATTTAGTATGCAGTTCCACACTAGAGCAGAGGTGAAATGCAAAAAAATAAAAAGGTTAATATAGTGAATATATACAAAAAAAGAATTTACGTTTTAGGTTTACTTATTTATTTAATATTGCTCATATAGTGTCACTCACGTTAGGATGTCAAAACCTTCTTAAAATAATTGTAATACATCAAAAAGGTGTATTTTTCCAAAAGCAAATAACAGATTATTGGTGATATACACGAAATATTGTGAAAATATGTGAAAAATGCATATTAAGTTATTTAATGACTTTTTCAGCTTATCAATGTTTCCTACATCTGTGTCAGCAGCTCCCTTCAGAAATGTTGAAATCTTGGACATTCCCTTCTGTTGTAGAAGAGTTATTTAGTCACTCTGAAATCACAGAACAGTTTTATCAATATTTGTTTATCATAAAAGATCAAAACAGCTTTACATTAGTTTTCAGCTCATTTTCGCGCTCGTTGATAACGTTACGTCACCGGTAAACATATGGTTAGGTTAAATAAATTAAGCAATTTCCAAACATCCATTGAAAAATTACCAGCAAAACCTTAACAAATCTGTCAAAAACTCTCATCTACACATAAAGATTTGATTAAAAGCCCAAACTTTCATAAATAAGAACACAATCTAAAGAGTTAGCCCGCTTAACTAGCTAAAATGGCTGAGATGCTAACGGACTTTTTCGAAAACATTAAACCATTTCTATAAAGTAAATAAACAACAGAAGCGAGTCGAATACAAGTAAGAGAAGTGTCAACAACAGTTTTATGTAATATTTGTGTGATTTTAGGTTACTAAACTCACCTGAAAGCAGTGAAAACAGCAGAGAGACGGGGTGATTCCTCTTGTCAGTTACAGTGTTGCGACCCGTTTCCATGGCAACTCCCTCAGCTCCAGTGTTTGAATGATACTGGAATGTTCAGCGCGCGAGCACATTAAAACACGTCATGCATTAGAAGTCACGCGTTCACATAAATAAACATATAGACATATTTTTGAACAAACATATCCACCTTATTTTTCCTGAGTGGGCGCGGCCATTTGTAAATTTAATGTGTCTGGCTTCCGGTGTCATTCCAGCTATATTAGCTGTACAAACAGCTCGATTTGCTGTTTGATATTGCAAACTGGTGTATCTTACCATGTTATTTTAATGCATTGTCTTAATTATGAATGTACTGGTTTGTAGTGCAAACAGTTTTATCGTTTACTGCACTTTGTTCTTGTCGTTATTTCCCTATAGCAGATAGCCAAGTCTCGCACATACAATGGCTTGGTGGATAGAATTAGATCAATACATAAACAATTTAAAATATCATTATTATTATTATTATTATTATTATTATTATTATTATTATTATTATTATTATTATATTTTAATAATAATAATAATAATTATTATATAATTCTAGCAATCTCCATTCTAATTCTATTCTTTAAAAAAAACTTGCCCCTTTTAGACTCGGACTCTTTTCATTTACTAACTTCTTGTTTTCTTAAAAACAAAAACCAAAAAACAACCAAACAACAACAACAAAAAAAAAAACACTAGCTTCTCTATTCTATCTATTCCTTTTCTTTTCATTTATTATACAATTAACAAAAACAACAAAAAAGGCCTCCAACACTAGGTTGCTCTATTACATTCTATTTTCTATTCTATCTGATTTCTTTTTATTATATAATTAAAAAAAAATCTTGCTACGTGTACTACATTAAGCTATCTGAGACTTGTTATAGCACTTGCATATCATTGCTCTTTTGTTGATTTGATTGCTTCCAAAGTAAGTCGCTTTGGATAAAAGCGTCTGCTAAGTGACTAAATGTAAATGTAAAATATCATTAAATTATGACATTGCTAATTTAAAATTCATTTTGTAGTTGAATGGCCCAGTGCAAAATGCCAAGCATGCCCATGATAGTGGGACAAAGTGGCACTTTTATAGTTTAAGATTTTGTATTCTTGTTTTTACGAAGTGTTAGAGGCCTTGTTTGCTTTTGTTAATTGTATAATAAATAAAAATAAAACAGACAGAATACAAAAAGATGAGAAAAGCTAGTGTTATTATTTTTTTTTTAAGAAAAGTAAAAGTTAGTAAATGAATAGAGTGCAAGTCTAAAAGGGACAAGTTTATATTTATATATATATATATTGTAGAAATTGTAAATATATAAGTAATATATATAAGGGAAACAAGTCAATTTAGCTCAAAGGAAATCATTTATGATTTTATAGGGAATTTGAACAGAATCACTGTTTCACGGCTGATCACTGAGTCAGCAGCGAGTCACTGAACGAGCCGTATAACATCAACTCTGCACTGGATATTACAATCCAAAATATAGTGAAAACACTATTAATAAGCACAGTAACAAGATCGGCAGATTAAGACATTAACTTGTAAGCACAAAACACAAGATACTTCTCTTTTCAATATAAATAAGACTTTATTTATATAAACCTAAGACATGTAAACTAATCTAATCTAACACACGAACACACGCATTCACACATTCACACGTTGCAGAAAGAGAGGAAAGGATGAGTTTACAGAATGAAAATGTGAAATCCCAAGTTTACAGCAATATGTGCAATTGCCTATAGACCTGAACCATCAATCATTTGACCCTCGCATTGAGTTTCTCAATGAGGCTAAAATTTATATTAAACTGCACCGACTCAGCAAAAGTCTGGAGGTTGTACTTGCTTGTGTTGCCTTAAGGGATTCCCTTGTGTCCTTGTCGTCTTTGGAGAAAGGGGTTTCCCGAGGTTGCTGATTGGCTGAGTTCAGTGGTCTTTCATAGTAAAGTCTTGGGCGTTGGCTCTTGATGCGGAGTTGGTCTGGTTGAAGTTTGGGCGGGTGCAGTCGAAGCTGGACTTTGCGGCAAACTTAACTTAACAAAACTCTCACGGAAAGACAAGAAATTAAAGTAAAAGAATAAAAGAATGTAACGAGACTAGGTGGTTTTTCTTCTCATTGTGTTGGCAGCTGGCACGTAGGCCAGAGCACGCTCAAAGAGCAGCGTCGAAACGCGGTGGCAAAAGAGAAGAAGAGAAGCAGAGGAAGAGCCAAGAGAAGAGCTGTCCTGAGTATTTAAACTCGGTTTCTAGACCGTCCTATCTGGATGTCTTGACCAATTAGAAATGATCTTGGCTCGTGGTGTTGTATGTTTCTCCTCCCCATTCATAAATCTAACATGTTATCTTATCAGTCATATGGTCCAAATGTTCCCGCTCTTACAGAGTACAATTTTGGACATGATTTCTCTAACAAGACTGTGGTACATTTGACAAAGAATTGATTGGAAGAAACATTTAAAGCATGATTTTTCAAACTCATACATACCAAACATGAGTATTAAGTCTTAAAACTATTCCCTAGTTATTAAAAGACATACATCATATGTGATTAAAACATGATGGTTAATCGTGTGGGTTACATACATGATATGGGGTTATGCATAAACATGATAAGTCCTTTTAAGATGATTTTGGTGCATCTATATGTGAAAAGGCAGTTTCTGTACCATTCTGTGAACATAAGGACATGTTCTCTGTGAAGACTAGAGAGGTTAAAAGGTCTCTTAAGGAATTTCAGTCTCCGTCTGTCTTCTATGTGGAGAGCTGGGATGACCCACCCAATGAAGTCTCTAGCTCGTGATTTTGATCACAGATTTTCAAGTGACAGCCATATCTTTGACCATCAGTCCTGATTACTTGCTCCAAATATGATCGTCTCCTTCCTGAATTGGAATTATCAATAAGTGTTCTTTTGTTTGAATGTTGCAAGCTGTTCTGTGAAAGAGGCTTGTTGGTTTGCTTTCTTCAGAGGGCTGGAGCTAGGAATCTGATTTATGACGAACATCCTGTTGCAGCCTTGGGATCCTCTCTGGAATTTCGGCTCCTCGTGTTTCAATGTTCGGATCGAATCTTAACTTTATCTGACTCATTCTGATCCTACAATATATATATATAGATAGATAGATAGATAGATAGATAGATAGATAGATAGATGTCCTGAGATATTATGGGGGTCCAGTACTCCAAAAAGGTTGAGAACCACTGGCTGGTAAAGTAAGGTGACCAGACGTGCCATTTTTCTGGGACACGTCCTGGCCAGAATTTCTAAATTGCCTAAAATAACCAGGTTTTGGCTGTATGCGCTGCACAGATCGATCGTTGTTTGACATCAAAGTACAGCAAAAACGATTCGAAAGCATAAGGAGCTGTCTGCTCTGCTCTCTATAGCTCTCACAGTAATTAAATGTCATATAACAATCGATCTGCACAGTACAAAACAACCAACACCTGCTTATTGTAGGCAATTTAGAAATCCTGGCCAGAACGTGTTCCCGGAAAACGGCATGTCTGGTCACCAGTTATAAGCCATGTCTGGCCCACACACAACAAGCCAGAAGTCAACCTAAAACCGGTTTGTCACACATGGGCCAGATCTGGCCCAAATAACCTCTGCCATTGTCAGAACTCAGCCAGTCAGAACTGTATTTTATTTTGACAATGATCAGACTGCGATGGCAAGATTGAATTGCTAGAATGTGGTGTGTGTGTGTGAGTGTTTGTGAGGCGCCGGTGCGATCAAACAGCTGACACATTAAATACTCAATTTTTGGTCATACAGATAAGAGTAAGACAACCCGCAAAGTGTTTACTTTTATTTTTGCACACTCACAATAAAAAGAACGTTTGTGTTTTTGTAATTAAGCAAACAAACAGAATGCACGTTCTGTCATCTCGGTTCTCCTTCCTTTCCGTGAACTTGTTTGCAGATCGCCGCGCCTCACATCTGTTTTAAATTTGTTAATTATTTATGTCAGATATATTTAGCATATTTATACCTTTTCTATATAGATTATGATTGTATTTTATTTTTATGGAAACAAATTTCTTATTTTTAATGTAACTTACATATATTTTCCTTAAATCATCCTGGTGAGTGGCGACCCATTTTTGACCCAGAGTTTGAAAACGGTTGTATAGTTAGGTCCATGCAGAAACCTGTGAACAATGCTCTTATGAATGAATGAATGAATGAATGATACATTTTATATAGCGCTTTATTGTGTATTGCCATACACCCAAAGTGCTTTACAATCATGTGGGGGGGTCTCTTCTCAACCACCACCAGTGTGCAGCATCCACCTGGATGATGCGATGGCAGCCACAGGACAACGCGCTCACCACACACCAGCCACAGGTGGAGAGGAGAGAGAGATAGAGCCAATTCAATGGATGGGGATTATTGGGAGGCCATGATTGATAAGGGCCAGTGGAGGGAATTTGGCCAGGACACCGGGGTTACACCCCTACTCTTTACGAGAAGTGCCATGGGATTTTTAATGACCACAGAGAGTCAGGACCTCGGTTTAACGTCTCATCCGAAAGACGGTGCTTTTTGACAGTATAGTGTCCCCATCACTATACTGGGGCATTAGGACCCACACAGACCACAGGATGAGCACCCCCTGCTGGCCTCACTAACACCTCTTCCAACAGCAACCTAGTTTTCCCAGGAGGTCTGCCATCCAGGTACTGACCAGGCTCAACCCTGCTTAGCTTCAGTGGGCAACCAGTCTTGGGCTGCAGGGTGATATGGCTGTGGCTTATAGTTGTGTCATCACCGTTTAGTGACGTCATTGAATGTTCCGGGAAAACTGAAGTTGTATTGTCAGTGTTGGTCACGGCGCCTTTTAACTGACTTGGATCCGGCAATGTTTCATTTACAAATTAAGCACTGAGTAAAGCTGTCCTCTAATTGGTCAGTGTTCACCTGTTTACGTTCCTCTGCGTCATTCATCAAGGTGGATTGACAAGTTCGCTTTGCGGGCTTATTGTGGCTTTATAGCTGTCCTGGAAAACTCAAAATGAACGTAGCCGTCATTCTGCTCTAATATATCTATCAATATATAATTGTATTTACATATATTTTCACTATATATGTATATAGTGAAAAAAGTTAGGACACCAGTTAGGACACCCTATTGAATGCCATGGTTTTCCATATCAGGACATAATAAAAAAATAACTGGTTCTTTACAGGTCTTGGAAAATAAAACCTCAGTTGAACAACAACAACACATGACATAGTGCACCGTGTCATTGTTTATTTAACAAAAATAAAGCCAAAATGAAAAAGCTATAGGTGACAAGGGTAAGTAGCAGTCAGGCACTGCTAATCAAATACCTTTAATTAACTGATCATCAGCAAGAGTGAGCACCTCTATAAGAGCAGAAGTTTCGGCAGTTTTCTAGTCTGGAGCCTTCAGGTGTGTGTTAACACAATGCCAAGGAGTTGAGACATCAGCAATAATCTTAGCAATTGTTGCTGCCATCAGTCTGGGAAGAGTGACACAGCCATTTCCAAACAATTTTGAAGTCCATCATTCTACAGTGAGGTAGATTATTCACAAGTGGAAGACATTCAAAACAGACACCAATCCTCCCAGGAGTGGACATCCCAGCAAATTCACCCCAAGGTCAGACCGTGTAAAGCTCAGAGAAATGGCAGACAACCCAAGAACTTCACCGCAGGCTCCACAGGCCTCAGTCAACATTTTAAATGATAAAATTCATGACAGTACAATTAGAAAAGTATGGCATGTTTGGAAGGATTGTCAAAAGACAGCTTCTTCTATCTAAAAAAGCATGGCAGCACAGTTCAGGTTTGCAAAGCTGCATCTGAACAAACCATGAGTCTTCTAGAATAATGACCTTTGAACAGATGAGACCAAAGTTGGAGATGTTTGGCCATAATGCACAGCAGCAAGTTTGGGGAAAACCTAAAGAGCATATCAGCACAAGCACCTCATACCAAAAGTCACACATTCAGGTGGAGGGCTGATGATTTTGGGCTTGTTTTGTAGCCACAGGACCTGGGCACCTCACAGTCATTGAGTCGTCCATAAACTCCTCTGTATACCAAAGTATTCTAGAGTCAAATGTGAGGCCATCTGTCTGACAGCTAAAGCTTGGCCAAGATTGGGTGATGCAACAGGACAATGATCCCAAGCATTCCAACAAATCTACAACAGAATGGCTGAAAAGAAAAGAATCAAGGTTCTGCAATAGCCCAGTCATAGTCCAGACCTCATCCTGACTGAAATCATGTGGTGAGAGTTGTGTATAAACAAATGCCCTCAAACCTCAATAAACTGGAGGAATGTTGTAAAGAAGAGTGGGCCAAAATTCTTCAAGAACGATGCGAGAGACTGATAAAGTCATACAGAAAATGATTACTTAGCAAGTTATTGCTGCTAAAAGTGGATCTGCTGGCAATTGAATCATAGGGTGTCCTACCTTTGTCACACATGGCTTTTCCATCTTGGCTTTATTTTTGTTAATCAAATAATGACACGGTGTGATATGTCATGTAATATTGTTCATCCGAGGCTTTATTTCCAAATTTTAAGACTTTCCAAGGAGCAGATAATTTATTATCTCCTGATAAAGAAAACCATGGAGTTCAATAGGGTGTCCTAACTTTTTCACATGACAGTATATATACGAACCCTTGATTCCCGCTGGCTGTAACTGCATTTTATATATATATATATATATATATATATATATATATATATAATAACATGCAGTTACAGCCAGCGGGAATCAAGGCTTCGTCCGGACAGCATTCTTGTAATGCGCGGAGAAGAGCAATTAATTACACAACGTTTTAATATGAAGAGGTACTCTTTGGTTTTCAACTGCAATAACAAGTATTCTCACACACAAAATCACAGTTTCTCAAAAATTCTCACTCACACTCACAAAAGACACTGACTGCTGCTTTTTATATAACATATTTCCCATTATGAATTATAATACAGCTTGGTTCGTTGTTCCGTTGGGTCAGATTGCTTTCTCACCACGAGCAAACTGCTCCAGAGTCCGTTTGCAATCAGGCCGAGACCACCTCCTCAGGGAGGTCTCGGTACGCTTGTTTGGTCTGCTTTTGGTGCGCACTCGAGTGCGATTGCTGCATTCACACCTGCTCAAACGAACCGCACCAAGAGGGACAACGAACTCTAGTGCGATTGAACTGGACTAAATGAGGCAGGTGTGAAAGCACCCTCAAAAACACAGACTTAAAAACAACCCAATTTGGGTTGTTTTTAACCCAAGGGCAGGGTAAATATAGGACAGAACACATATGGGGTTAATTTTACCCAGAAAATTGGGATGTTTATTTAACCCATCATAATGGGTTGATTTAACCTAGCTAATGGGTTGATTCATTTTTATGATAATGTAGTTTATTTTTTACTTTATACATGAAATAATGTTTACATATTAACTTAAATCCTCTAAACTTTTGTAAAATACTCCACAACCACTGGTTTGCATGATAACTTCCTTTATTTTCCCTAATTTATCATTTACAGCATTGTTTATCGTTTTTATGTATCCATATTGCCTATTTAAACTCATTTAACAAACATTAAAAGTAAAAAATTAAACATTAAACAGAAGTAATTCACGTGTAATCGACCACTCTCTGTTTTTCTGTTTCCATCGTAACGGCGCTGGCTCTCGTGCTCGAGCTGAAGTCGTGTTCGGTGGGGAACTGCTCATAGCTGAGACAGCTGTCTTGCGTTTCACTCACAGCCGAAATATACTGCGACTGCCTTCATAACCTGCCCAAAAACAAACAGTAAACAGCTCTGAGGAAATATTTTAACATCCAGATTTGTATTCTGTATCTTTATGAATAAAATAGTTTATTTTATGCAGAGTATCAGGCTTTTCCATCACGCGATAAGACTGACGTTTAGGTGATCCACACCGCGCGCCTGTATGTTGCTCTGCATGAAATTGAACGATATACAGCACAGTTATGATTTTATATATAAAATAAAATGTAAACAAACCTGTATTTACCGAAGAAATGCATCAATTCGATGGTGCTTAGCAGGGCCGTCCTTTGGGAGGTGCAATTGGTGCGGTCGCAACGGGCCCGTGGCGAACGGACCGAGGGGGCACCGCGTCAGCTAAGGGTGGCCCTGGCGCTTAAAACTGCTCACTCCAGAAGAGGACACAAAATCCCCACGATAAATAACTCAACTGCTGGGTAACGTCTAGGGCTGAAACGATTCCTTGAGTAACTCAAGTAACTCTAATACAAAAAATGCACTGAATTTTCGGCCGCCGAAAATATATGCCGCGCCGCACCGCCCAGCAGTGTTCAGGATTCACTTTCATCACTGCACCGCGTGACGCTCCGTTCAATATTCCGCTCTATCAATGTGCATTCTGCTCATTTACCGCTCATGCTCACCGGAAAAGTCCGCTCAGATAATGTGCTGACACAGGGCCGGCGCCACCGGGGGGGTGTGAGGGGCGTCACCCCCTCACCGGCACTATCCCGCCCCCTCAGATCACCATTAATGTTAAAATGGATTTTAATGATAAAATGTGCTATTTAAAAATCACATTTGCCAAGTATTGTCTTCCTAGAGTGAATAATAAGCTAAAATATCAATGTTTTAGTTAAGGACAGTCTGTTAGGCAAGGCTGAATTTTGATTGGTCGCTTGATTAATCGTGTTCCCCCACCCTAATAATATTACGTAAAATTTCTTGCACTATGGAAAGCAAACCCGAAGGCTACAAACATTCCATAATTTCAAGGTTGCATGCATTAACTACTTTCACAATGGACATTCGAAAATGGATTAAAAAGAAAGAACCTACAGCAACTGCTACTATCTCTGGGTCTGAGCTCCAAATAAGCAGTGTGGAAACTGACAGTGCGCTTACGCCACTGACAAACACTCAGCCCGCCAAAAGCAAGGACTCACCGTCACCATCAAGTGTGCCAGAGGACCTCGGTAAAGACAAGCCAGTCCAGGTTCGTCTCAAGCTGTTTCCAAAGAAACAACAACATAAAAATGACTGTAAGCAGTCATTTTCGCCAAATTGGTACAATGAGAGGGAATGGCTAGAATATTCAGAGCAAGCAGATTCGGCATTTTGTTTCCCCTGTCAGAAATTTGGTGGGAGTGACTCTGTGTTTACAAGTACTGGTTTTAGCAATTGGAAGCACGCAACAGATAAAGCTAACAGTAAAGAACATCTGGCATGCATGGCTGTTTGGAAAGAGCAACAATTGCGATGTTCCACAGGAAAGGAGATTTCAACCCTAGTTAATTCAGATCAGCTTTCTCGAAACCGCCTTTATGTGTCTGCAATTATAGACATTATTGAATTCCTGGTCTCAAACGAACTGCCACTGAGGGGTGCAGTTGATTCCGTTGATGACAGAGGCCAAGCAGGCAGTGGACTGTTCCTGTCTCTATTTGATTACACGCTGAGAAAAAACAAAGAGCTAGCCCAGGCCTTCAGTACAATTCCAAAAAATGCTACATACACATCACACGATGTTCAAAATGATTTAATTGAATTGATGAGTACAATTGTGTCAGAGCAAATTGTGAAAGATGTTGGGGAGTCATGGTTTACAATTAAAGTGGACGGAACCAAGGACCCAACGGGCAGTGAGAATGTCTCAATTGTTCTTCGATATGTATACCAGAACTGCGCAGTGAAAGAGCGGCTGTTGTCAATATTGACTACAGACAAGTGTGATGCCCTGTCACTCACTAACATGGTGCTTGAAGAGCTGTCAGGTGTTGGTCTCGATACAAATAAAATACTAAGTCAGTGTTATGACAGGGCCAGCGTCATGTCTGGAAGAGAAGGAGGTATGCAGAAACGTATTCAAAACAAATTAAACAGAGAAGTGCCCTACATCCATTGTTTTAATCATCAGTTACATTTGGTCATAGTACATGCTGTTTCATCCGAGAGCTCTGTTGGAGATTTTTTTGACGTTTGCAATGCGATATTTAACGAAATGATAGATTCTCAGTTCACTGTTGCACGTCAGTTTTGGCAAACATTTTGCACAGGCCAGGATGAGAAAATGACTTTGGTCAAACTTCTTTCAAATTACTCCAGCATTTTCCAAGCCATGCCAGTGGTGCTGACTCCCCTAAAACACGCACTAACATTTGGAGCCTCGACTGCTATGTGCGAGAACTCTTTCTGAACGTTGAAGAATGTATTTTCTGAGCACAGACACAGCATGTTGCATAGACGAAAAGCACATCTGATCAAACTGGCATTTGAAAATGACCTCATTAGAAAATTCAGAGAAGAATGGAAAGAAATATTGCTGAGGTTTCACTCATCGAAGAGAAGATTGCAGTTCTACTGAGGATAAAGGTATGATTAAATATTTCGCTTATGTTTGAAAAGGTTTGATGATTAGTCGCAGTTGTCAGGTTGTAATATTCTGTTAAATTAACATGTAGGGTTAAGCAGGGGTAAATTGTTTTTGGTGGTGTTGTTGTGTATAAGCCTTGTTAAGCATAAGTCTGTCATGATGAGTTTTCTAATATGTAGGTCTATGCGTTTTTTTACTATTATTATTAATATATATATATATATATATATATATATATATATATATATATATATATTTGTATATAGTAAGATGGTTCAGAGCTCTGTAGCTACGTTGCTCACTAGCTGCAGTTTTTGGGGTTGTAGCACTGAGATGTTTGTTTATGGCGCGTTAAAACTTAAGGAACGTATATGTATTTTCTAGCTGGGAGTATATGCATTCATGTGATCGCCCCCTCTCGGTATTTCAGACGCCCCCTCTTCAGCGCTCGGCTGGCGCCGACTCTGCGCTGACAAGAAATTTCTACGTAGTATACTTGTTCCTGTTTGCAGTAGCGTTACTGTGCTGTGTAGGGATGGGCGATACCTCATATTTTATTTTCGATCCGATACTGATATTTTCAAGCCCAGTATCGTTGATACCGATACCGATACCTCTAAACTAAACTAAACTAAACTAAACTGATCTTTTAAATTATTAAAAGAATATAATCAGTATTTATACTCACTTAATATTAGATTTTAAAGCCATGTTTTGTTTTGTTTTTTAAACATTTAATAGGCCTTTTATTGTTTACAATGTCAGAAATAAAATATACTAAAATTGTATTTTAGCCCTTTACTGGGGCAGTAACCTCAAAGGTGCAACTATACTCCTAAAAGGGAGCATATTAGTATCATACAAGTATGCATTCTTTAAGGGTAGATAAGTTACAAAGGTGCACCTTTGAGGGTACCTTATGAAAAATAAACATGGTTACATAAGTACTAAATGTATTATTATTATTATTATTATTATTATTATTATTATTATTACCATGGTAAATGTGTGGTTACTGCAGTTTTACTACAAATACTGTGGTAAACTGTGATTACTGTAATAAAACCATGTAAACCATTTTTGTAAAAGGCTGCCAGGCTGCTATACTCCTAAAGGTGAAACTTTAGCACATTTTTTTCTGACAGATTTATTAACAGGAATTACAGAACCTAACACAATCAATTTGAACTTTTAACAACCAGTTTAAATAAATTTACTTGCACAAACTAGCCTATTTAAAATAAATATTACATAAATAAACCAAGTTTGGGGTAAGGAAGATTTTGTAATCTTGTAATCTTTGTATTTTTTAAATAAGTCTCATGCTCACCAAGGCTGCACTTATTTGAACAAAAATACAATAAAAACAGCAATATTTTGAAATATAACCATTAAAATTACTATTTTCTATTTTAGATTACATTACTCCAGTCTTCGGTGTCACATGAAATTCAGAAATCATTCTAATATCATTTGCTGCTCAAGAAACATTTCTGATTATTATTGCTGCTTCATATTTGTGTGGAAACTGTGATGCATTTTTTTTCAGAATTAATTTTATATATAGTAAGAATGATATGTAATGTAATAATGTGGCAATGGTTTCTTAAGATCTACTTATGCTTCTGATGCTTTTGGGAAACGCAGCCCTATTTGAACAAGCACTGTGAGCCATGCGTCAGCAGCGAACGCTGTCTGTGATTGATTGGTTCTGTCTTTCAGCATTTGTGTGTGTTCCGATGAGCAGGAGAAATAGCTCTATCCAACACAATTGTTCGCTAATATAGTCTATTTTGCCACTTAGAAGCTTATTTTATGCACCGAATTTTCTTGATAAATAAATAAAATTAATGGTTAAAAAAATGCACTTTAGAATCGATATTTTTATATGAGGATCGATCCCTAGTGCTGTGGCATGCTGTAGTACAGCTGTACTGGGCAACGCTGGTCAAATCTCCTTCACTGATCTGCTCCCCGCTATACTCTGCTCACATGCACTGATAATATAGCTTTGCCAGGGTTTTTATATTTTTATACGTTTACTTGATGTTTCTTTACACAGAATCAGTATTTCTATTCATTTTCCATGTCTGTGTGAATGAATGGCAGAGACGCATTTTCCTTTACTACACACACACTGAAGCGCGCGTGACGCTCGCGGTGATTTCAGCGTCTGGCGTCTCAATGAGGACATAAACACACGAACAACATCTACAGGACTGCTCTGAGAGTCACTTCATCAGCGTTTCACCGTTTCATTTGAGTAAAACTAGTGTCATATTTGGCCGCATTTACACTGCATTGTTCAAGTGAACCAATTCCTATTTTTTCCTCCCATGTGGCACAGATAGGATATGGCCCATGGCCATGTAAGCAGGAAAAAATCGCATGGATTCCGATATTCTCCAATCGGTTTCAGGCCTCATTCATATGTGGAAATAAATCAGATATGAATCGGATATGTGCATTTGCGCCTGCAGTGTAAGCGGTCAGATCGGATATTCTCATGTAAATGCGACTCCTACATCATTGAAAAGTGAGTTTTTTTTAAAACATTTCGCGGTACAGACATGCCTGTAACAAATGAAACATCTCTAGTTGAGTAGCAGAGTATTAATTTCGTTCGTTTGTGTTAATTAAAAGACGATCTGACGCTGAAATGTGCTGCTGTTGTCAGTGACGATGGCTCGTGCACAGACGAGCGCTTCAGTCCCGTTCTTTCCATTGAAACTACAAAACTGAATGCACTCAAACATGTCCCTGCCTTTGATATACAATCACTGATGAACGCATTTGGTTTTAATTACAAAAAAAAAACAAAAACAAAAAAAAAAAACACAGACGATGTGAGATGCTTAACATTATCTGCCACCTCAGTATTCCACTCGCAAGCTTTCAACGGAGCTGAAGATCATCACTGTCCTGAAGAATTTGTTCTTGCCCAGATAACACACATACGTCTGCAAGATGTCTGTTAAAGATATCTTGATCTGGAAAGCATCTGCTGTCCACAAACCTCTGACAGACATCTTTCATTTGTCAGTTTTACATACATTCTAAATCATAAACATCTTAAAGACATCTAATAGACGTCTATTTGACATCTAAAAGGAAACGTCCAATAGACGTATTGCAGATGAGCAAACACCCTAAAAAATACATCTTGCAGATGTAAATGCAGACGTCAAATAGACGTCTCCGAGATGTACGTGCGCTATCAGGGTGGCTATAAAATTATATAAATTATTTTATATTATATATAATTATATAATTATTTTGATGTATAGATGTAACTATTGCATTAAAAACGTTTCTATATGAATTCCATGTCAATAAATTAAACTCAACTTACTATTCAGATTTATTTGTGATGTCATATGCTATTTTTGGCTTGTTTCACCAAGTGCAGTGTAAAATGCACACATCAGATACGGGTCACTTTTAAAAGAAATGTAAGCACGTCATCCAAAAAATCGGATATAGTCACAAAATTGGAATTGGTTATCAAGACTTGCAGTGTAAATGCAGCCTTATATCCATAGGTTTCATGTGACGTCACAGTGTTTTATCGCCGCCATTTTTGTGTCCGAGTCACAGCTTCGCGAGCTGTCAGTCTACAGTCACAGCAGCCACAACTACCAGAAGAAGATCAACCAAACACTGCCAGAACGTTCACAAGGTTACAGTATGCCCGGGATATGTTGTGCTGTAACAACAGTCGTCAGAAAAACCCCGAACTACAATTTTACTCGATCCCAAAAATTTTAGATCGGCGGAATAAATTGTTGGCTTCAATCAGAAGGCACCACTGGCAGCTAACGTACAGTCAGAAAAGGATAATAAGAGACAACTGTGATTCTTCATAGAAGAATAAAGGACGCTAAAATATTTGTATTGTACCACATGTCATTTGTGTCTGCAGTTAAGTGTATATATCACAAGGTTCTCAAAAATAATCACATTTGTTTTGCTAAACCTATTTATTTATCATTATATTGAATTTGTCATACACACACACAAAAAAACAAAACAAAAACAAAACAAAACAAAACAAAACAAAACAAAAAAAAAACGTCTTCAGTAAATTACCTTTGTGAATTGTGACTGGCTGCACAAGTGGTGTAATAATTTAGGACATAGCCTATACATACATGTATATGGCATACATTTTGAGAGCATAACAACTGAAAGTCCGAAACGTCAGTCAGTAAAGCATTTTTTTAACAAGGGCAAAATTTTGAACTGAAATGTTATTGCAGCCATGTAGCCTATGAATAAATGAAAATGCATATTTTTTAATTAAAAAGAACTTAGCGTGGGCTGCTTTTGATGCCTGGATTTGTGCTTCAATAATGAAATCCAGGTTTAAGAATACACTAGAAGTGAAAGACGTCTTCCTTCAGGTAGATTGCATGTTTTCTTGGCTTGCTGGATGTTGGGCTCATGATCAATATTCACGTTGTTTGCATTCACCAAAACGGACTTGCTGAAATCAGAACGCAGACGGAGAAGAGGATCAACATGAAGCAGCAGCGACAAGCTGCAGAGGATTCTTCAAGCTCTTAAAAGCCTTCATCAAGCCGCTACGCTCGCAATTCAAACAGTAATTTGTCCAGAAAAAATGAGTAATTATAAATTGTGCTAATATTAGCTAAATTGCCATTAAATTCAGATTGTGTAGTAAGCTAATAACGTTATCTTGTTACACTATCATTGACTCAAAAGTGCTTTGAGCTGATGTCAGTTTTAAATTTACAAGTAATCAGGACATTACATGGTCTAACTGTTACACTTGCTATCCTAAAAATACAATCAGTGTGGGAAATGGTAGTAAAAGGTAATTTATTATTTCAGTATATTAATATTATCTATTAAATCTCATAGAGATGTGCTGTGCTCGTTGTCACATCGGACACAAATATGGCGGCGAGCATAGCGGAAGTGACATCTTTGGAACCCATGGATACACACAGAAATTTTAAAGGTATTCATGGCAATCCGTCAAAATAAAAGTGCGATTTAATTTGAAGACATTGCAGCAGAAATATATTACTATCGTTCAGCAGAATGTACATACTACTACTAGGCTACTAAAGTTATGAAAACTTTATTTTTTAAGGAATGATCACACAGCATTTCTTCCATGTTAATGTAATGTAAATCCCCGTTGTTTGCCAAAAAGTTTAATTTTCAATAATTTAAAGATAAATTAAATTAATGTTTTATGCCTTCATTTGATAACCAGATACACCACACAGAATTTCTGAGGAAAAAGAAAACATTTCATAAGGCTATTTTAAGAATAAATAACAATAAACATTAGGTGAGAGAAACTTTATAATTGTCATTTTCATAAATCATAGCTATAATTATTATAACACCTAAAATATGTTGCCTTCAAAAAGTGTTTGTTTCAGCCACTTGAAGGGTGGGTACATTGTGTGCACATGATCAGGATGATACCACCGCCACCGCATTTTGAGAAAGGAAAAACCTGTTTGCAGGACTATACATTATTTGGAAAATTAGTCAAAAACAACAACAACAGTTATGTCTGATTCTGTTGCATAGAAATGAATAAAAATAATACATTGATATTTAATATTAATATATTTTCTGTCCAATTTTCTTTCAATAAAAGTGTGGTTATTTTATTGGTTTGTGTTTTTTAAATTCCGTGTCATTAAAATTGAATTAAAATGAAAAAGTCTTACAAAATTACTTTATATTATTTAATAAAATAAATAATTATTACAAAGCATTTTCGGTTTCGGTTTTCAGCCAAGCACATCCAGAATTCTCGGTTTCGGCCCAGAATTTTCATTTCGGTGGATTCTTACCATGCATTTACTGTAACTACATACAGAGCACTGTGTTTGCAACCACATGCACCTTTAAAGGATTACACACACACACGCACGCACACACACACACACACACACACACACCAGTATGCAGAGAGACATTTAAGAGGGTTTATTCTCCAAATAACTTTAAATTCATGTTGCTGAAAAATGTGTTAATAAATGTTATGTGTATGGACTCTTGTTTTTGTTCCACGTTAGCTTCCTGCCCACTAATTTTTGCCTCTTACAAAAGCCACAAATCCCTCTAAGAAGACAGTAAAGGCTTGTCATGCCTGAGCTGTAGTTAGGCTGAAACTTGAAAGTTAAGTTGCACAATGTTTAGGTTTTATTATTATTTTTTTTATTACTATTATTTTGATTTATGTCTTAGTTTTAGGTTGTACTATGTTTACCTTTTGTAAAGTATTTTGAAATTGATTTTTATATTTTTATATACTTGTATTTGCATTTTGAATGTAATATGGCAATTAAATTCACTAAATGGGTTTAGTTTTCACAGTTATTAATTCATGCAAATACAGCAATACAAATTTTCATTTTTCTAAAAAGGAAACAAATTACTTGTTCATTTTAAGAGACCTGTCTTATTTTCTCTTGTATATTTAGTATTGCTCTTTAATAAAGAAAAAGTTGTTTACTCGATTAATCAATGGAATTGTTGGTAGAATACTCGATTACTAAAATATTCGACAGCTACAGCCCTAGTAACGTCTGACCCAGGATCTGAGTAATACAAAAAGACCCCAAAGGCTCAACCCAGCATTTGGGTTAAAAAAAACAAAACAAAACAAAAAAAACAGTTTTTTTTTTTTTACAGTGTGTTATCTGAAATAATAAACACAGCTGTCAGTAACTGATTGCTCTTCAGTAAAATCTCATCAGCTGACAGAGACTGAGCTCCACTGACTCTCACCTCTGACTGAGATCCAGCTCTTGGGTGACTGTCCTCTCTCTGTTTTACAGTAGTAGAAACCCTCATGTGACTTTGAGACAGTCGTGATGTTCATCTCTCCTGTCGTCAAGATCACTGGACTATAAATAACACTATCTTCCCAAGGATCCTAATGCTAGGAAAGTGTTTTTTTATCTTCAACTATGTGAATGTCTCAGTAGAGCATTATTTGTTTATTCAGTTCACCGTGGATTCTTTGGTAAATCAGTTGCAATTTTGGCGCAGGTTTTGCAAACAGACTTTTACTGTAAGTTATGGACCTGACAGTAATACCACAACATCTAAGTAACCGTGTTCATTCTAATGTCTAGTCTTAAATTATATTCAGAAAGTGATCAAAGAATGCTCCCTTTATAATCAGTAGAGTTTATTATCAATGATGTAGTCTACACTGCAAAATGAATCTCTTATTTGCATTGTGTTTGCACTGTTAGTTATGATGAAGGCGTTTGTGAAAGTTCAAAACTCAACGAGATCACTGCAGTTATGCGCAGTCTGTCATCAGCTACATTGCTCATCGCTGTAACCTTTCATGCGACAGGAGTATAACAGATACGAATGGATAAACTCAATTAATCATGTAGTGATCAGAAACAGGACTCACCATGATGTTGTACAGTGATGTTGAGAGGATGACCTGTAACATTTACCCACAGTGCATCACTGTATTGTGTGTAGTAGACTGGTTTTCCTCTTCCAGCTCTACACCAGTACTGGCCTCCATCAGACACTGAATCAATCTTCACTCTGTAGGAGTTTGTTTCTGTCTTTGTCTCAGAGTTCAGTGTGTGTTTGTTCCAGTAAAAGTCCCATCCAGTGGCTGGATTCATGCGACAGGTCAAAGTCACTGTGTTTCCTGTCAGTGCAGCTCCTGCAGGATCTGATGTGAGTTCAGGCTTTGGCTTCAGATCTGCAGGAGAACAAGAACACATTCACATCCTGAAGAGTTAGAAATTACAAATCATTGAATATTTGTCTGCCTCAGAACAATAATTCAGACATTTATGCATCCTGCACATTTAACAATGCAATTATTCTGTGTAAAAACAGGCATGTTTGCCCAGAAAGATCACTCACCTGATACAGTCAGTGTAAGAGCAGCACTGATGTCTGATCTCTGTGAGTCTGATCTCTCTCCTCTACAGCTGTATTCACCACTGTGAGACACATCATCAGCTCTGAAACTGTACTCTGCTGCTGTTGTTCTGTATGAATAGAAAGTGATTCCATCTTTAATCCAGCTGTATCTCCACTGAATGTGTCCTGCTCGCTGTATGTCACATGTGAGAGTGACTGTCTCTCCTCTGAACACACGCTGATCTGGAGTCACCTTCACTACAGGTTTTCGTGCTGTATTAATACACATATGAGTAAATACTGACTGAAACAGCATCACAGTATCATGATTAATGTTATGAACCATATGAGAAAAATACTGTTTTAAATTAAAGATTTAGGTTGCTCGTAGTTTGAATTGATTACATAAAAAAATGTTTCCAAATATTGGTTGAAAATATTGATCAGACACTACTGAATTAATAGGCAGTGTCATGAGGTCATGTTACAGCAATGTCAAATACTACTATTAAAATCATTTATCATTTGCATAATGCATTCCAAACACTAAAATATTAAAAACAGTAGGAAGTATACAATATAAACTGTACTGTACTGAGTAAGCAGCAAATATTTAATTCTGAATAAAACTAAATTCTCTCAAGTGGTTGTGTTATCATAATTGAGTGAGATTATGAGGACAGTGATATTCAACTCACCCCTCACAGTGAGTTTAACAGCAGAGCTTGATTGTGATGATTGTGGTCTTTCATCTCTCTGTCCTCTACACCAGTACTGACCCTGATCAGACTCAGTAGCTCCTCTGATAGTGAGAGTGTCTCTGTTTACAGTGTAACGATCAGACATCTGTAACATTACACTGCCTTTATACCACTCATATCTCCAGTTACTGTGAGACTCAATCACACACTTCAGAGTGACTGTCTCTCCAGTGAATACAGGACTGTCTGGTGTCACAGTCAGTGTAGATCTGGGTAAATCTGTGAAGAAAGAAGACAGAGCTCTTTCAGTGAACTAGTCAGAAATATGATCTGATCATCTGAGTCTCTGTATTTGTGTAACACTGATGTAATAGAGGAGAGCTGTGGAGAGGAGTGCGATTGTCTATCTTTCGTCTGATTCGCTATGTGTTTAATGTGATTCAACATCAGATCATCTGAAACAGTCATGAGACTTGTAAGTGACTTGACAATGAATGAGGGTTGTTTTTATTATAACATTTTCTTTGATTAATCTTTCACTTAATGAGCATGCAGTAGCGTGTTTACCCGCCACACAAAGCACGCAATTGCATGGGGCCCTATGAGCCAGGGGCAATGGCCAATAATTGCCTGTCGGTGAAGATGTCAAACCAGCAATCAAAGACTACAGATTTAGCCTAGGATTATAGGAATCTTTTAAGATTTTTAAAATTTGTCTCAGATGACTAAATCGTAGCCAAAATCACACAGTATGCGCTGGGATTTAAAGATCATACATGTACAGTGTTGGGTAGTTACATGTAATGGAATTACGTAATTTAATTACAAAATAAGTGTACACTGTTACAGTAACTGAGAAAAAATGTGTAATTGAATTACAGTTATTTATGCAAATGTTAACGATTACAAAGGGCATTACATCTGAATATTTTCACACACATACAGATTTGATTGACTTCTTTTCCAAACTGCATTGACTGCTCTAAAATATGAAACACCAGTGTTTCAGGAGTTTAGGACACAGAATAGCACACATGCTTATTCGATAAATGTTCATTTCCTATTTGGGTTTATAAGCTTTATTTTTTTAAATTAACTGTTTTTGCCAAACGCATTGTTAGATGTCAGTGTTTCCTGTCATAGCTATGCAAATATTTGATTTCAAAAACAGTATCATATCAATTAAACTAACTATATCTTATTATTATGAATTAAAATCTGTATTTAACCTCAGAATGATCTCAAAGTAAAAAGAGGTGTTAAAGTCTGATTTTGTGGTGGATGTGCTTTAAAATTAAATTTTAAAATATTAATTAAAGTCTTATCTTAATTCAAGTGATGAAGGATTTTGAAAGTCTGACAGTAATCAGTATTGAGCACTACTGTAAAATAATTAACAGTTGAACACATTTGTTAGAAATTTAGAAAAGTAATCAGAAAGTAATCAAATGTAATCAGTTAAGGCTGTTTCACACTGGACGCGATGCGAAAAAGCGAGGCGAATCGCCGACGAACCGTACTTTCTCACCGAGCGCGAAACGAATGTTCGCCTTCTGCTAATTCACACCTGCACACTAGGTGGCGCCGAACAACAATTCATTTTTCCTCAGATATGTATCTCATATATTACCTTAATATACATTACCTTAATTATGTAACTGAAATAGTTACACTACTTGTTACATTTTAAATAGGGTAACTTGCAATCTGTAACCTATTACATTTCCAAAGTAACCTTCCCAACACTGTACATGTAGTAGAGTGAGTTTAGAAGGACAATGATATTCAACTCACCATACACATAGAGATAAGCAGAGATTAATTGTGATGAGTTTGGTCTTTCATCTCTCTGTCCTCTACACCAGTAATAATCCTCATCAGATGCAGTTACTCCTCTGATAGTGAGAGTGTCTCTGTTTACAGTGTAACGATCAGACGTCTGTAACATTACACTGTCTTTATACCACTCATATCTCCAGTTACTGTGAGACTCAATCACACACTTCAGAGTGACTGTCTCTCCAGTGAATACAGGACTGTCTGGTGTCACAGTCAGTGTAGTTCTGGGTAAATCTGTGAAGAAAGACAAAAACATGAAGTGACTCAAACAGCTCTTTCTGGGAAAAAATATTTTGTTAATGTGTTATTAGAATCTAATTCATAATTTTGTCTTATGTCTCATGCGATTTGTTGTGTCTTGCTTTTTTTCCTGTGATTATTTTTCTGATCTGAGTGTTTTTGAGGAGGCTCTGTCTCGGTCTCGTCCTCAGACAAACGCCTCTGACTCGTCATAGAAAGCAGAATGAAGCTCCTGCTGAAGGAGAGCTGAAGACCTCCAACTACAACCTCATATGAGGAGCAACTGAATCTCAGTCAACTTCAGTACACTATCTGAAGACTTTATGAACTCATTTAACATCATTATCTGTAAGACACCTCATTCTTTTTTACATGTCGCTATAATTAACCAGAACCCCCACAAAAACCTGCAACAAACACAAGACGAGAGTTTGAAGTCCAGAGTGACTATCTTATTGTGACATTAAAAAAAAATAAATACAATTTTTTAAAAGCTCAATTTTCATTTATTTTTTATTTTTCATGTTTTATTATTATTATTATTATTATTATAGATATTGAGACCCCTTTGATCAGTGTCATTCTATCTCTCTAACTGTTTTAAACACAAGACCACAGCCTGTGTGAATGATGCTTTAGCACGTTAAATAAGATAATTAAACAATTAAACCTTTAAATGTAGTGTGATCATTTTAATTATCATTAGCATGAATGTAACATCTGAATGAAAGTCTCCTGATTGGATGTCTGATCAAACACGTAGCAAAGACAGTTTAGGAGGACAATAATATTCAACTCACCCTTCATAGTGAGAGAAACAGTAGAGCTTGATTGTGATGATTTTGGTCTTCCATCTCTCTGTCCTCTACACCAGTACCGACCCTGATCAGACTCAGTAGCTCCTCTGATAGTGAGAGTGTCTCTGTTTACAGTGTAACGATCAGACATCTGTAACTTTACACTGTATCTGCCTTTATACCACTCATATCTCCAGTCACTGTGATTCGACTTTATCACACACTTCAGATTGATTGTCTCTTCAGTCGATACACTCTTTGGATCTACAGTCAGCACAGCTTCAGGTAGGTCTGGTAAGACAAAAACTTTATATTTCAAACAGTGGAGACACAAAGGCTGAGGATCAAAACACAGTATTTATTGAAGGTGTAATCCACAAACGTAGTCCAAAAAACGGGCAAAGGTCATACACAATAAACAATCCAGAAAATGACAGAGTTTGAGGCTGAGTTTAACAGAGTAATCCAGAATAACAGTCAGAATATCAAGAACCAGGAAACAAGACACAGGAGAACCAGGACCCAAGTCTTGAAATGCAGCTGTGACACATGCAAGACTTAGCAATGAATGACTGAAAGAACCAGACTTATATGAGCAGACAGGGTTAATGAGACACAGGTGAAGGCAATCAGCGATGATGAGTCCAAGGAAAGGATGTTGTACAGTTTATACAAAGACTTTATCTAATATTTAATTAGATATTTTTCTGTTTTGCTTTTGTACTGATCTCATTGTATTTTGGAGGCTCTGGCTCAGGGACGATTCTAGAATTTTTTAAATGGGGTGGCACAGGGGGACCAAGAACCAGTCAGGGGGGGCCCATGGGAAAAGTCATGTGCCCCAACACAAGTGGGATGACATAAAAATGCCACTGCACAAGTGCTTGCACAACGCATCTCTCTTTTTATAAATAAAAACCACTGAACAGACAATAATTGTTCTCAACTTCTTTTATTGTTCAAACAGACAGTGTGTGTGTGTGTGTGTGTGTGTGTGTCTTGTGAACTTTTTGTAAAAAAATTGCTCATGTTCTGACTTTCACCTGTTGCAGCAGATATGGCTGCTGGTGTAGTCCTCACTGGCCCTCTCTGGCTGGCTCTGACCTGTGCTGCCAGGTTCAGGGTTGCTAATTTGCTGGCCAACTTTGCCCTGCCTGGTGGATTTGCTATGACCTGCACTGCACTGTACTGCATCTACCTGTCTTTGACATGGTTGCTTCTTGAAGAAACCTTGACTGTATTGCTTCTGTGCCTGACTTTGTCCCTTTTTCATTCCTTCATTACTATTCTACATCTTAAAATTCCAAGTGTCAGAACGCTAACATTATTAAAACCCCACATTTTAGCGTTTACCACGTTACTGCAGACTATTTGGGAAAGTGATTGTGCCTTTAATATTTGAAACAATATATATACATATATATAGGCCTATATTTATAATTTAATACTTACAATGTACAGAGACGTGGTCTGCGGTCTGCAAAATCGCGCTTCTCCTGTTTAAGCGGTGAAACTGACAGCACTCTAATCCAATGGCGTTGAGAATTGTGAAATTGACAACACTCTAATCCAATGGCGACGTAAATATACGGGAAATAATTGGCAGTGAGACTGAGTAGGTGTGTTCTCCTTCAAGCAGCGCTACGCTGCCGATTAGCATATGACATCTGAGATTTTAAATGCACCCGAATTGCTCCCACACATAGACTGTAAAAAAAAAGATGGATGATGCGTCTCCACTTCCTTCCACAATAGAAAAGTGAAGCCAAAGCATCTCAGTGTGGCCGCTGCCATCATGAGTAAATGACATCATTTGAAGCCCGAGTCTGCGCAGTAGAGATTCGTTTGGAGCCATAGTCTGCGCAGTAGTGTCGTGAGGTGGAGTATCAAACTCCTGTCCAAACTCCCACAGACTCAATCAACCATAACGACATGCCCCGTTTTTATAGCATCAAATTACTAGCTAAATTGAAACTTATCACAAAAACGAACAATTGAACAGCCACCAGGGAGCGATCAAAGATCCTGCAGCTTCACTTTTCAGGACATGTGAGGCACACCCGCTCCCACACCGCATATTTTGAGGGGGCCGGTGCCACCCCATGCCACTCCTTTAGACACGGCCTAGTCTCAGCCTCAGACGTCACGCCCACGGACCGTTGGCTAAACGTCTGATGCATATGGCACACAGAAGTGGAAACACTTCAGTGCTGCATTCCAATGTGCCTACTTATACTACGCCCTTAAAGTATGTACTCTTTTGGTGAAGAAAAAGTACACACTTTTGAGTGTGTAGTAGAAGAGTATGCAAGCTTTGGGACATACTATCATGTCACACAACTGCGGGTTTAACAGACCGCTCTGTCGCATAGTTACACACACCCTGTCTCTGTAAACTGACCTGTCAATCATCTTGTCACAGCTAACATCCTCCACATTTCAATTAATTTAACTTCCTACCGTATTGGAGAGAAAAGAAGTAGCTCGTTGATCTGCCAGTCGCGGGTCTTTCATGTGGAGAACTCTGCTCATATTTTCTGCATAATGATGCATTTAAAAGTTAACGACCAAATGGATGTTTATAAAAGTTCACATTGCTGTTGCAGATGAAATATAACACGGATAACAATAAATTAGGGGTGACCCCGAATAGTTGACGATTCTTTGCTTCGATAGGAGGAGCCTGATTCGACTCCCAATCTCACAGTGGAATATTCGCAGGGTGTTATGATCATGCCATTTTGGCTATATGGGGGTGCTCAAATGTCTGATTTCACATAGAACTACCGGTTTTCTTCCAATAAGTTAAGATAGGCCTACAGCCTATTAAGATAATGCTAAAAAATCTGAAAAGAAAGAAGCTTTAAATAAATATTTATGTGTGAATAAATCCAAGCACCCATATAGATTTAAGTTTCACTTTCCATAATCCGTGAACAACAGAGGAGCATCTTGGCAGCAGGGATTTAAATCTTTAACAAGACTCAAATTGACACAGGCAGAGTGAAAGACTGCATTTTTTCGATCAGGTAGGGTACAAGTGATTTCAAAACATTTCAGCCGGTTTATATATATTGTGTATTATTTATCTCATATAAGATGCATTTGGTTGAGCTACGCTGCAGTAAAGTCCATAATACATTTCCCATGTGTGTTAATGTCAGTAATTATGACTGTCGAATGTCTGACTTGACTCTTGGTAATGCATTTTGCCCCACCTTTAAACATATGATTTGACTATCAGTCGACTATCGGCAAGATTCGAAAATTCAGACTCGACTTTGTAAATCCTTAGTCGGGGACACCCCTACAATAAATAAATATTTTTAACCAGGTTAAATGTTGATTATTAGTAACTCAAACCTCTTTTTGTAAACCTCTCTACCTAACCGTCGATCACGTGCATCCGCCACGTTTGTAGTTTTTTTAATGCATTTTATTGAAGTTTGTAGTTCTGGACCGAATCCTTAGCCAAAGCGCAATGGATTGTGGGCAGTTTTAGAAATTAGAGTGTGCACGGATCCACACTTCAAAAATTTACCTGAAATAGTAGACCATCCGGGGACTTTTGGCATACTCTTTTCAACATACTATGCTTTGGGACACACTCTTTGTAATTTCACATACTATTTAGGATGGATAGTATGAATATTGGGACGCAGGCCAGGAGTTTTGAAGTCTTCATCGGAAGACATGTGTGTTGCATTCTTTGATGTTCTGCCTGGAAACAAAGATGCCGTGACGCCAAACCCCCTCACGAAAGAAGAAAGCGTCGTGTTTACAACTGTGACGACGAGCGCTTATCAGGGTTAACTAAATGCTGCATTTTCAAAAGTATGTGAAATATTTTAAGTTTGCGGCATAGAATCTTTAAAATACGTCTGAGAGTTTTACACACCAGTCTGTTATTGTGGTGACATTTCCAAGCCCCAAAATGTGACGCTGAACGAAACGAACTGTGACTGGTTGTTTGACATGTTGGTCAAACGGCCTCATGGACATGCCTTGGCCAATGAAAGCTGCCATGGATTCCAGACCTTGTCTGGCTACGCAAGACTAGACACGCCCCTGCTCGGACAGAAATGTAATATAATATATCAATAATATATACAGTATATACAGTATATAATATATATATATATATATTGTAGCAAATCAGCTCAAAAGGGAAATGTATACAAATAATTACAATTAATTATGATTAATTACAATTATTTATATCAGCTGCCAGTAGTAACTGTAGCAGAATTAAATTGCCATCAACTAATCTCTTCGTCCGAACATTCAGTGTAAGTTCATATCAACTCTAAGAAAGTATATTTTCTTGGCCACAGAAAATACTTTCCTAAGTATTAATGCATTAGAGCAGGGGTTTTCAAACATTTTTGTCACCCGGACCCCTTTGACCTAAATTATTTACTTGAAGTACCGCCTGAGATTTTAAGTAAATATTTCAATAATTGAATGGCACATTTGCATGTTTAACTTTAAAAACATTTATTTTTATCAGTTTTAAAGTTTCAGTAATATTTACATAGCTATTGTTATTATTACACTCAACAAATTATATATAAAAAAATCATATTACTGTAATTTATAATGTATAACATTTTTTCCACAATATTTTTAATAAAGGGTTTCCCAAAAAGAGAATTATTTTTTATACATTTAAGATTTTACATTTACATTACATTTGTATAAACCTGTAACATTTCTTTGCAAAAACCTTTTAATTAATTATTATTATTATTTAAAATTAATTCATTAATGGTATACACCCGTAGGCATACCATGTATAGGGTGATATATAAATTGTCATATGCACTTATTTATGTTTCTGAGCGCGCACAAGTAAGCGAGAGAAAGCACGTCCGTTTTGCGTGAGAGTGAAGAGAATCCACCTGCGAGAGAAGAGATTGTGCTCGCGCATTTTGATGTGCCCTCGCATTACAATGCGCTCTGGAATAACGCCATAGAAACCTCCTCAAACGAACTGTTAAAATAAGAAGAAAGTTGTATCGATTTTTTTAATTGGTTAAAATGAATGGAGAATATCGTGTTTTTCCATGTGTGCTCAACCATTTCCGTCTCTAGAACACTTGATGAGGTCCGCACGTCCTTTGTGCGAAAACTACGCCGCAAAAGAATGTATGTACGTTTTCTTAATATGACAAGTAAAAATCAACAGACTGATGAAAATGTGGGACATTTTCTCAATATGCGACGTGCGGTACAACGCAAAGCAAGACGGGCGGTCACCGTAACCATGTACCAACTTATGAACCCCCTGCAATTCCCTCACGAACCACCAGGGATTCGCAAAGCCTACTTTAGGAAACCCTGCATTAGAGTATGTAGTAAGGATCAAAATCGTAAAGGGACATTATCTACAAGCAGAATCAGAAACTCATATAATTTGTGCACAAGAGTTTTATTAACTAAACACAAACTAGTCTAACAAACAAATAAACAAACATGCATACACTCATACATGGGAAAGGGCAAATGAGACTTGATGGATGAAACCATCAGGAAAACCAGACAATGAAGTTATGAAAAGAGTCAGTTAACCAAATGAGTAAAAACATCAGCACCGTTTATAATGGGGTCTATAGCTTATACTAAACCTCTGTTTCATTTAGTTAAATGTACAATACTTGCATTGCCTTGGTCGTTGACGAGTGTCCGGATGCAGTCTCGGATGAAAGTCTTGATGGTTTCAAGGTTTTGGACTTGCGATCACGTTCTTCCGGGTCTGAAGAGTGATGAATTCCAAAGATGTTCTGACTTGATGGTGATTGGGAGTTTCTTCCCAGGTGGAAAGTGAGAAAGAGCTAAGAGAGACATCTGCTGAGATCCGAGGATCTTTGGTGAATGGAAAGCCAAAGCTGCAAGGCCTGGCACAAAAACTTAAGGGTCCAGAAGAGTTCTAGCTCATATCCTCATCTTCTCAGTATCTAACAGAACCGCAGATTGGCCTGTGTCGAGGCCTGCCAGGTGTGGTAGCGCCGGCCCTGGGACTTAGCAACCAGAAGACGGAAAGGGGATGAGCGACGAGTGAAGAGACTAAAAAGCAAGGCGGGTCACTGAAGTGAGGAATTTTAAACCCTCGGTTATAATAAATGTCACACCCTTCGGGGGTCAAAGAGCCAATGGGGACTTTCACTTTTGGAGGGAAAGTTTACGACTCTTTATCATAGACCATGGTATTTTGCATATTATGATTCGACTGGGGTTGATGCAAAAACTACTTAAGATTCTTAGAACACCAATATGTTGCATTGGTATAAACATTTAATATTCACTCTCAATTAGATCATTCGAAGACGAATTCATAGAGACCAAACATGGTATAGTTAAGGTTATGTGAATGAGTGGTTCTATCGTAAGCATGCATAAAACAGTATACAATACAAAAGACAATATACAAGAACAGTAACAATATACACAATGACCTGAAGGATATGTGTGTTCATTCAAAGAAAGGTTTTTCTATGAATTAATTAGAGAAGAGTCAATTTTTATGGGCATTATGTGTCTTTCCTAAGGGGAAATGGAGTGAGAGTTGCTCTGCCTGCATTCCTTTGAGCAATAAAACTAGTGTTATCAGATGATTTGTCTTTGGTTGCCATGGAACCAGAGGCCTGTTCTGCCCTTTTTAGGTGTTAGCTGCATTTCGGGGGAAGCGGTCCATAGACCCTCATATGGCGCTTTTCCACTGCATGGTACGGCACGATACGGTTCAATACGGCTCACTTTTGTGGTTTTTTCCACTGGGTACAGTACCTGGTACTTTTTTTAGTCCCACCTCGGCCGAGGTTCCAAGCGAGCCGTACCGTTACCAAAACGTGATGTGTAAACTCTGCTGATCACTGATTGGACTGAGAGAATCGTCACTACTGCATCATTGAACTTGCGGCACGAGACACAACAGACTCGCTAGATTTAAATCAGCACAGCCAGCGAAGGATCGAACGCAACTGTTTTAATGAGCGCACCTTTTTTAAACAACCAAAAAATGGCTGTTTCGTTGTCTGTTGAGGAAGTACTGACTGTCCTCTTGTTGATAGCCGAGGAGTGGATCCAGCAAGAGCTTGATGGAGCGACGCGGAATTAAAAAGTTTTTCAGGTGCCACGGCAGTAGAGGCGGCACAACTATAACGACACGTGAATAATCCCGCCCACTCTAAAGCGGTACTAAATTGCTGTGGAAACGAAAACCGAGCTGAACTGAGCCGTGCCGTGCTGTGCCGTTCTGAACCGTGCCGAGCCAAGTCGTACCACGCAGTGGAAATAGTTTGCCCTTTGGTTGGGTGAGGGGGTGTTAGAGGTTATTTGTTAAATATGACAAGTAATTGGGTACCTGATTGGTCCAAACGCTGCAATATATATATATATATATATATATATATATATATACAGTATATATATATATATATATATATATATATATATATATATATATATATATATATATATATATATATTAGTGCTGTCAATCGATTAAAAAATTTAA
The DNA here is from genome assembly GCA_039654775.1 of Spinibarbus caldwelli. Taxonomy (NCBI): domain Eukaryota; kingdom Metazoa; phylum Chordata; class Actinopteri; order Cypriniformes; family Cyprinidae; genus Spinibarbus; species Spinibarbus caldwelli. Next base: position 4,191,111 of record CM077220.1, on the reverse strand, counting down.
TCGCGTTAATCACAGTCGTGGACTGTGATTAATCATGATTAATCGCACATTTAAAATACTAGGATTTACCTGTAAATGTGTTGAAATGAAATGCATGACAAACTAGTTTAAGGAAACAGAACCTTTCACACCTCCGCCAGGTATGAGACATAATCCTTATTATCCTTTTATCATTATTCATTTGTTTTTATTCAGCCATCATCAGTCTTTATACTGGAAAGAAAACGTTTACCAAGCCACATCACTTCAATCCCAGTTTACATTTACCCAACTATTATCAAAAGTATTTCTAAATAAATACAACAAAACATTTTCTTGATGTTTTTCTTTCCTTACATGAAGTATTATGACAAAATGCATTATGAAGAAGAATTGGACCTGTTCTGCAGGTGCATTAGCGCTAACATTAGCATTATGCTTCATTAGACAATTTATGAGATTAATAGTACACTTTTACTCAGAACTCACTTTAAACCACCACTGAGTGTTTGTAATAACTTCCTTTTGCAATCACATGTGGAATTTGGTTGTTTACTGTTGTTAAAATATGCTATTTATAGCCTTTTATATCACTGCACAAATTAGCATTTCAGATGTACACATTCATCTCAAGAAAATCACATACAAACCATATCCTAACGTAATCGTGTGTTTATTATCTTGTATAATCTATAGTGGCTGTTGTCATGTTTATTTCTGCTGTGTAAAAGCCTTAACGTGTGCTCTGGCTGAAACTCACGTTGTTTGTGATGTTACAGCCGCCTCTCTGTTCTTAAGTTGCCAGGTATACATTCCAACTATAATACACATTAGTAAAAGGATCTATTTTATTTTTCATCTGTCTATATACACTTTGGGCGGCCACGGTACATTATAAAAATAGCCCAAAAAAATGCAACCCGCGGCTCCGTAATATTTCCCGCGACTGTATTTTCAAAATAGCCCACTTGTGCCGTGACCCTGGCAACACTGGTTCACTGTACCCTTATCACACAATGATAGATAACCTTCTGCGCTGCGATGACGGGAAGAAGTTGGGGTCAAACCTTATCACATGATTAATTTGCGTTAAAAAAAAATATTAACTCGTTAAAAATTTTAGATTAATCGCATGCGTTAACGCGTTAACGTTGACACCCCTAATATATATATATATATATATATATATTATAAACATTGTACACATTACAATATAATATTTATGTAATAACCTACCAGTCAAAAGTTTTTGAACAGTAAGATTTTTTTGTTTTTTAAAGAAGTCTCTTTCGTTCACCAAGCCTGCATTTATTTGATACAAAGTACAGCAAAATCATTAATTGTCACACTTCACAGGCAGAGACACGAGGTAAGTATTCAAAGTAGGAAGGTTTATTGACAATGACTGAAGAGCAAGGTGAGCGGAAGGCAGGTGAGTAAACGACAGTATGAAAGTTCTTGAATGCTTAGCTGAAAGTAAGTCTCTTTGTCTTTGTTGCAGGAATCCTGGTGGAGATCGGGAACGAAGGAGATCTGGATCGTAGGAACATGGGAAACTCTGGAGGTAAGTAGCACATCCTGAGTATACAGGTAAGTAAGGTCTGGAAACAGTTCAAGGTAGTGAATGGTAGATCAGACACCGGGGTAGTGAGAGGAGTGCAGAGATAAAGGGAGTGTAACAAGCTGAGGCAGGTGCGGGCAATCCGTGCTCGTGTAATTGGGATCTGGTGTTCGCTGGAGCTGATGACTGTGGTAACTATGAACAGGTGTGAGCCGGGGAGGATTCTGGGGTATGGAGTCCAGAGCTGGTTACTGGTGACAGAGAACTCGTGACATCACTCCCCCCTCCCCAAAGGTGCGTCCCGCGCCCTACAACATCCAACGGGGAGGGAGGCCGTGGGGGTGCAGGTGACTCGGGAGGCCATGGCAGTGCAGGGAACTCAGGAGGCCATGGCGGATCAGGAGACTTGGGAGGCCATGGCGGGTCCGGGGACTCGGGAGGCCATGACGGTGCAGGGAGCTCGGGGGGCAATGGCGGTGCAGGGAACTTGGGAGGCCATGTCGGCCCTGCCTCTGAGACCGTGGCCCCAGCCCCCACCCCGGCCTCTACAGCTGGAGCCATACAACCCCCCCTCCAAAAAATACTTGGGGGAGCTTACGGGGCTTAACTCGGGGACTTGAGCCCTCCCTGGGCTTAACGGGAGATCAGAAGCCCTCCCTGGGCTTAACGGGAGATCAGAAGCCCTCCCTGGGCTTAACGGGTGATCCGGAGCCCTCCCTGGGCTTAACGGGAGATCAGAAGCCCTCCCTGGGTTCAATGGGGGATCAAGAGCCCTCCCTGGGCTCAACAGAGGATCAAGAGCCCTCCCTGGGCTGAACTGGGGATCAGGAGCCCTCCCTGGGCTGAACTGGGGATCAGGAGCCCTCACTGGGCTTACCTTGGGAACAGGAGCCCTCACTGGGCTTACCTTGGGAACAGGAGCCCTTCCTGGGCTTAACTCAGGAACAGGAGCCCTCTGTGGACTTGACTCAGGAACAGGAGCCCTCACTGGGCATCTCTCAGGAACTGGAGCCCTTCCTGGGCTTAACTCGGGAACAGAAGCCCTCACTGGGCTTAACTCGGGAACAGGAGCCCATCCTGGTCTTAACTCGGGAACAGGAGTGCGCTTACGTGGGGCTGGCACATGAGGGCGCTCAGGAGGTGCCGCAACCGGCGGGCTTGCCACAGGAACCGCTGGCGGGTTTGACTTCGGCGGGCTCGAGTTAACCGCGGACGGCGGCGGGCTTGAGTCAGCGGCGGCCGGCATTTCCGGGCTGAGGACAAGGGTGGAACCCTGGAGGACACGGTGGTATTTGGGGCCGGGCAGGCAGTCCGAGCCGTTGGCGCGGTATGTGGGGGTTCCTGGCGTGAGGTGAGCTGGCGCGACGCTGCGTGCTTCTGAGTGGGCTGGACGACAAGGCTTGGGAAGTTCCTTAACTTCATTAATTTCAAAGTTAGAACCATTTAAAAAGAGCACGAGATTAATCAGTTCGATCAGGGGAAAATCCGAGACAGGAAGATCGCAACGGATTATCTCATCATCCAGCCCCAGCAGAAAGCACGAACCAAGAGCGGCATCGTGCCAGCTCAGCTGGTGAACTAGCTCACAGAAATCCTACACATACCGCTCCAACCTCCGACTGGCCTGCCGCAAACCCCACAGCTTATCCTCAGCTATCATCAAATTGTTGGGTCCGATCTTTTGTCACACTTCACAGGCAGAGACACGAGGTAAGTGTTCAAAGTAGGAAGGTTTATTGACAATGACTGAAGAGCAAGGTGAGCGGAAGGCAGGTGAGTAAACGACAGTATGAGAGTTCTTGAATGCTTAGCTGAAAGTAAGTCTCTTTGTCTTTGTTGCAGGAATCCTGGTGGAGATCGGGAACGAAGGAGATCTGGATCGTAGGAACACGGAAAACTCGTGAGTATTCTCGTGAGTATACAGGCAAGTAAGATCTGGAAACAGTTCAAGGTAGTGAATGGTAGATCGGACACCGGGGTAGTGAGAGGAGTGCAGAAATAAAGGGAGTGTAATGTGCTGAGGCAGGTGTGGGCAATCCGTGCTCGTGTAATTGGGATCTGGTGTTCGCTGGAGCTGATGACTGTGGTAACTGTGAACAGGTGTGCAGATTAAGCGCATCTAGACAGACCAAAAGTTTTTCAGTAAAGAAAGAAGAACATATATCAAAAGCAAAAGCAGGCTTAAACCAGCTCCTGACCAGCTAAGGACCAGCTTAAACCAGCTCAAACCAGCAGCCATGCTTCAAAACATACCTAACCAGCATATACTGTTTTTTTCAACAGGGTGTCCAAGCAAAAACTGTTTAAAATGATGATTTAAATGCTGTTTTTCCTAAATACTTTTAGACTTACATGTAGGGCACTTGGGATTGCATTTTCATCATAATACCATGTTATAATTGTAGCAAAATGCAGTGAGAATTTCAGAATGCAGCTGTCACAGAACATACCTACAGCCAAAGAGAGATAACTTGATATTAAAAATCACGGGCATCAGTCACGGTGTCTGGTGGCTGTAAACAGAGAGAGATCTTGTGGCAGGCGTGTGACATTTAGGTGCCACGGAACACATGCTATTTTACAGATTAAAAAAGAGGAATAAGATACAAGGTAATATGGTAAATAAGTGTAGAATTGCACTATTTGCTTACGTGCATCACTCAGCGTGCAAACAGTGAGATGTTGAGGCAGGGGCAACGCACATGGTGCCTCAGGACACGCAATCCATTATAAGTGAAGAATAAAATATAATGTATGGTGGCAAATAGGTAAATAACTGCAGAATTGCACTGTCTGTTTGCTTATGTGCAACCGGAGTGTAAACAGTGAGAGATCTTGTGGCAGATCCTATCATGCGTCCTGTTGCCAAGCCCCGCCTTGATATAATGATTGACAGGTCAGGGGCGTGATCGCCTTGGAATGCATTTTCAAATCCACATTGACGTAAACTACATTATCGCGGGGTATTTGATAAAAATGCAATTCAAACGTCTTAAGTGTAAGTCTCAATGCATGTAAGAAAAATAAAAGACATTTAAATCACCCTTTTGCTGCAGAATGAATTCTGAAATTCTCACTGCATTTTGCTACAATTATCATTTACATTTATGCATTTAGCAGGCGCTTTTATCCAAAGCGACTTACATAGCATTCAAGTTACAGTTTTTACATTTTATCAGCTCTTGCTTTCCCTGGGAATTGAACCCATGATCTTGGCGTTGCTAGCGCCATGCTCTACTATTTGAGCTACAGGAAAGCATATCATCATGGCTCTGACAGAGACGTGGATCAAACCAGAGGACACTGCTACTCCTGCAGCACTCTCCAATAATTTCTAATTTTCCCACACTCCCCATCTGACTGGAAGAGGTGGTGGTACTGGTCTGCTTATCTCTAATGACTGGAAATTTATTCCTTTACCTTCTCTGGGTATTAACAACTCCTTTGAATCACATTCAGTCACTATTACCCACCCTTTTAAAATCCATTTTGTAGTTGTTTATCGACCCCCAGGACCACAAGGTAACTTCTTGGCTGAATTAGATGTGCTGCTCTCAACCTTTACTGAGGATGGTACTCCCCTTCAACATCCACCTAGATAAACCTCAGGCTTGCCTCTTTTGATCTCAAGAGAGTGTTAACTACGGCTGCTCACAAATAAGGTGACCAACTGGAACTTATTTACACACGACACTGCTCCACTGATCATGTGCTGGTTACTCCACTGCACACCTCGGATCACCTCCTCCTCACTCTTAACAACAACATGGTTCCTGACACAACACATACCCCTCCACATGTCATCTTTCGATGGAACCTACGTTCACTCTCACCCTCCCAGCTATCTGCTGTGGTTTCATCTTTGCTTCCTCCCCCTAAACAGTTAGCATCTCTTGATGCTAACAGTGCTACTGATACTTTCTGCTCCACTCTTTAGATGCTGTCTTCCCCTTGTCTTCCAGGCCAGCCCATACCACACCTTCTGTCCCTTGGCTGTCTGATGTTCTCTGCAAACATTGATCTAAGCTCAGGGCTGCTGAAAGGGTGTGGCGCAAATCAAAAAAATCCTACTGACCTTAATGTGTATCAGTCATTACTCTCTTCATTCTCTGCTAATGTCTCCACTGCTAAAAGTACATACTATCATAACAAAATTAACAATTCGTCTAACTCTTGAATGCTCTTTAAAACATTTTCCTCCCTCCTTTGTCCTCCTCCTCCCCCTCCTTCATCAACTCCAACAGCTGACGACTTTGCCACATTCTTCATTAATAAAATTTAGGGGTGTCAACGTTAATGTTTTTTTAACGCAAATTAATCATGTGATAATGTTTGACCCCAACTTCTTCCCATCATCGCAGCGCGGAATGTTATCTATCATTGTGTGATGAGGGTACAGCGAACCAGTGTTGCCAGGGCAGATGCACAAATGGGCTATTTTGAAAATACAGTCACGGGAAAAATTACAGAGCCGCAGGTTGCGGTTTTTTGGGCTACTTTTATAATGTAGCGCGGCCGCCCAAAGTGTATATAGAGAAATAACAATTAAAATAGATCCTTTTACTAATGTGTATTATACTTGGAATGTATACCTGGCAACTTAAGAACGGAGAGGCTGTTTGTAACGTCACAAACAACTTGAGTTTCAGCCAGAGAATACATCTTAAGGCTTTTACACAGCAGAAATAAACATGACAACAGTCACTATAGATTACATAAGATAATAAACACACGATTACAGTAGGATATGTGTAACAGGGTAATGTATGACTACACTTCCCATAAGTCCACGGGGTAGCGTAAGTTTTACGTATGTACGTGCTATAAATAGACGCACAGTAGCATAGCGTGCTCTCTGCTCATTCATTCATGATGCTATAAACAAGCGTACGCTAATATCAGAACCCCGCTTGTATTACTGGTGATTGGCCTGGCGACATAGTCCGCAGAATTGATGAATGATGTGTCTCTTAAAGGAGAGCCACCCGGTTGGTTTTTAATTCCTCTTTCTTAGATCCAGTTATTTTAAAGGACTAGCACGGCTATTGTTACTATCTTTTTATTGTGGTGAATTGCCCAGTGCTTTTCGTGTATACAGTGTATTAATATTATTGTGATTGTTCTTTGTTGTTTTTTTTTAGTCGTTCTCCTTCTTGGTGATTTGTATTTCCTTTTGAGTGCTGTGACTGCTGTGCTGCATTGGGGTTTGAATTTCAACTAATGGTTGTACCTTTTCACACTTGTAGTCGTGCCCGGTTGGAGCCCTGTGGTTTGTTGTGAAGGTTTTCTATTTTTATTTGTTTATTTCAGATTGAGGTCGGTTTTAGGTTTTATATTTATTCTTTTATGTGAAGATTGGTACCTTTGAACTATAATAAAACCGCTTGTACAAGCGATAAAGCTTTCACTACAGTTTGTGGCCAGTTATTATCCCTACCTGATTTGGTGGGTTACAAATGGTTTGTATGTGATTTTCTTGAGATGAATGTGTACATCTGAAATGCTAATTTGTGCAGCGATATAAAAGGCTATAAATAGCATATTTTAACAACAGTAAACGACCAAATTCCACATGTGATCGCTTCGTGATTGAAGTGATGTGGCTTGGTAAACGTTTTATTGCCAGTTTAAAGGCTGATAATGGCTGAATAAAAACAAATGAATAATGATAAAAGAATAATAAGGATTATGTCTCGTACCTGACAGAAGTGTGAAAGGTTCTGTTTCCTTAAACTAGTTTGTCATGCATTTCATTTCAACACATTTACAGGTAAATCCTAGTATTTTAATTTGCGATTAATCATGATTAGGGAGTCGGGCTTGTAACCTGAAGGTTGCCGGTTCTATTCTCGCACCAGCAGGAATTGAAGGTGGGGATTGTGAACAAACAGCATTCTCTCTGCCTTCGATACCATGACTGAGGTGCCCTTGAGCAAGGCACCGAACCCCCAATTGCTCCCCGGGCGCTGGAGCAATGGCTGCCCACTGCTCTGGGTGTGTGTGTGTGTGCGTTTGTTCACTACTCACTGCTGTGTGTGTGCACTTGGATGGGTTAAATGCAGAGCACCAATTTCGAGTATGGGTCACCATACTTGACAATACAACAATACTTGACTTTTCACTTTTTTTTTCACTTTTTTCTAATAAAATTAAATCTTTTTATTAAAATCAGTACACAATTTTCCACACCACAATCTGTCAAGCACATCTTACCAGCAAAAATACACTCCAGCAAAAGTTCACATCCTTCTCTTCACTCTCTGAGGCAGAAGTCTCCAAACTCATCCTTTCTAATCATCCTACTACTTGTCCGCTTGATCCTATTCCATCTCATCTCCTTCAAGCCATTTCTCCTGCAGTTGTACCTTCACTCACTCACATCATTAACACATCCCTTCACACTGGTGTTATTCCCTCAGCAGTTAGACAGGCTCGTATAACCCCACTACTTAATAAACCCACCCTTAACCCATCTTTTTCAGATAACTACAGACCGGTTTCCCATCTTCCTTTCATTGCAAAAACACTTGAACGAGCTGTGTTCAACCAAGTCTCTGTCTTTCTCACACAGAACAACCTCCTCGACAGCAACCAGTCTGGTTTCAGAAGTGGACATTCAGCCGAGACTGCCTTGTTTTCAGTTGCTGAAGCCTTAAGACTGGCAAGAGCAGATTCCAAATCTTCAATACTTATCTTACTGGATCTATCCACTGATTTTGACACGGTTAATGTCCAGATCTTCCTGTCAACCCTATTGGCAAAGGGCATCTCAGGAACCGCACTCCAGTGGTTTGAGTCTTACCTCTCAGATAGGTCCTTCAAGGTATCTTGGAGAGGTGAGGTGTCCAAGTCACAACATCTAACTACTGTGGTGCCACAGGGCTCAGTTCTTGGACCACTTCTCTTCTCTGTCTACATGACATCACTACGTTCTGTCATTCAGAAACATGAATGTTTCTCATTTTCATATCACTGCTATGCTGATGACACTCAACTCTACCTCTCATTCCATCCTGATGATCCGACGATAGCTGCTCGTATCTCAGCTTGTCTAACACACATTTCTTGCTGGATGAAGGACCATCACCTTCAACTCAACCTTGCCAAGACAGAACTGCTTGTGGTTCCATCAAATCCATCATTTCATCACAATTTCACCATCCAGTTAGGCGCACCAACCATAACTCCTTCAAAAACAGCCAGAAACCTTGGAGTTATGATTGATGATCAGCTGACTTTCTAAAACCACATTGCTAAAACTAAACCCCATCCTGCAGATTTGCTTTATAAAACATCAAGAAGATCAGGCCCTTTCTTTCGGAACGTGCTTCACAACTCCTTGTTCAAGCTCTTGTTCTGTCCAGGCTGGACTATTGCAATGCTGTCTTGGCAGGTCTTCCAGCCAGTTATATCAAACCTTTACAATTAATCCAGAATGCGGCAGCAAGATTAATTTTTAATGAGCCAAAAAGAATGTATGTCACGTCTCTGTTTATCAATTTGCACTGTCTACCAATAGCTGCTCACATAAAATTCAAGGCATTAATGTTTGCCTACAAAACCACCACTGGCTCTGCACCCCTTTTCCTAAATTCATTACTTCAGACTTATGTGCCCTCTAGAAGCTTGAACGTCGCTTTATTGTGTCATCCCAAAGAGGCACAAAATCACTTTCATGGACTTTTAAATTAAATGTCCCCCCCGGTGGAATGACTTGCCCAACTCAATCTCAAATAAAATTAGTGTAGGAAATGGCAAATGTAAATTATATAATTGAATTTTCATTTTCATTTTGCACTAAACATTGTACTTATGTATGGGAAAATATAAATTTAAATACCAGAAAAACATTGCCATTTTACATATTGCATTGCCATTTTGCATATTACATTTCAAAATGAATTTTGTTACCCATATGCTTCCATACAAAATATCTAGTTTTTTTTGTGCTAATATGTGATGTATACCTAGTGCAACTTTAGGTTTCAGGTGAACCACAATTTTACTGTCTTACTGAAATAGTTCTGATAATTTGCGGTGAACCCACTATTTCCTAAGAATGTGTCGACTAATGTAGATTGTCGTTGTTCTAATTACTTCGTTTAATAATAAAGAATGTAACTTAGACATAAATTCACATTCCCGGGGCTAAATTTGACGTTACTGGGGTCGCTTCAACCCGCGGACTTGGCAACACAGATGGTAGCGCTCACTAACTTGCTCAAGTCCTCTCTGTGTCAGTCACAACAGGCTTGGCCAGATGACCAATCAGAGCAGTTTACAGACATTACGCTCAAATCTGATTCAATCAAACCGTTTCAAAATCATTGACAAATGACAATGTTTTCTGACCTTGGATGCATTTAAACCTGTTGTAGGGGACTCCAACACAATATTAGGACACTTTAAAAAAACAACAACACATAGACCTGCTCTTTAATGAAGTCATGTAAACGCAGCTTACTTGCGTTGTCAGGTTACTGATGTGCATGTAAATGGGGAAAACTGGTTATTTTAATATGCTGATATTTGTGCATTATCAGTTTACTGGTGTGCATGTAAACGTTTCCTCCTCCCTGTGTGTTACATGTGAGAGTGACTGACTCTCCTCTGAACACACGCTGATCTGGCCTCACCTTCAATACAGGTTTTGCTTCCACAGTTAATACATATACAAGTAAATATCAATAAATTAAAAATCAAGCAATGCAATTGTCACTATTTTTGGTTTCTTTTCAGTTTGTGGGTGAACACAGACTGATGTCAGCAGGGTTGTCATAATAGGGGAAGGTTATACTAAGGGCCCTGGCCAGAGAAGGGGAACCAAGTCAATATGCTATTCAGGGGCCCAGAAACCTAGTGGCACCCTTGGTTGTCAGTATTCATCTTTGGTCATTATTAATGACAGGATAGTTGATTTTACACCAGGCCTGCTCCATTTAATCTCTACACACGGATTTATTATTGTAGCGATGAGACGTATCACTACAATAATAAACTGTTTCATGAGATTTAGATAGTAGGTATTAGATAATATTTGGGGTCCATATGACTACATTCACATTCATATGTTTACCTGTTACACTTAAAACTGAGGGATGTGATGATATAAGAATGAATGATTTACCTTGAGTGAGCCCAGAGTTGCTGCATAACAGCATCAGCACTAAACACAGCACAAAAACAGAAATGAAACATTTATCATAAAAATACAATGAAAAAATACATGATATGGATGGTTGTTAAATTCAAAAACATGAAAATCTGAGTTTAGTTCAGTTCACTTTTTATTTATGATTAAACTGTAGTTGACCATATGATTATTCTATAAGATAACTGGTTATTGGAATGCACAAGAAAGATTTATTATACAGGGTTGGCCTACAGGGTCTGCTGTGCGCACAATGCTGCACCATTCTTTGTTTTAGTGATATATATATATATATATATATATATATATATATATATATATAATAGGGGAATTTTTCATATTTGTCATAACACTATTGCCTAATATATATATATATATATATATATATTAGGCAATAGTGATATGACAAATTTTGCCAACATTTGCAAATGCTTGTTATAGCAAGATATTTTTCAGTAGCATTTAAGTGGATTGTTTAAAATAATGACTTCAGCAAACAATGAAACAAAAACATTAGTACCTCTCCAGTATAAGATTTCTATTATTTTCTTTTTACCACAGTACCTTTGGAGTTACATTGTTAGTACAGGTTGTAGCTCTGTTGTACCCTACACATGAGACAATAATCTCTCTATCTCTCTTTCTCTCTCTCTCTCTCTACTTCTCATTTCAACCAGACCAGGGACGCGTTTCCCAAAGGCATTGCTAGCTAACTGTGGCTGTTAGTTCCATTGAACTATATTGGTAACGACAAAACTTGGGACCGTAGTTGCTTTTGGGAAATGCACCCCAAAACAGCACTCTCAAATCACCTTTTCTAGCCACTCCAACTGTACAGCACAGTTTCACCATCCAACTAACAGTAGGCTTGTCAACAATAATTACAACCAGATCAGTCAGAAACCAGGGATAATCTTTAGTGATGACGTTCAGGCCCTTCCTAACTGAGCTGCACAGGTCCTCATCCAGGCCCCTGCAATCTCTAGACTATATTGTAAAGCTCTTCTGGCTGGACTTCCAGCATGTGGAATTCTACAAATGATACAGAATGCAGCAGCAACAAGAAAAGCCCTTATTACACCTCTCTATATCTCTCCTCATTGGTTAGACGTAACCACTTGCATCAAGTTCAGTACATTGATGCTTGTCTACTGAACAGCCAGAGGCTCCACACCCTCCTATACATTCCAGAAAAACAAAACAAAAACAAACAAACAAAAAAAAAATTAGCACAATGTCAGGGTGAGTAAATACTGACTGAATTTTCATTTTTGGATGGACTATCCCTTTAACTGTTCCTCTCTGGTGGAATTTCCACATTTCTTACTGTATTTAAAAATATTCAATTCAATATTTAAACATTTCAGCAACTGCTAAAAACTCAGCTTTTCTCTGTGAACTTTATCTAAATTATTTCGTAAACTCAGTTCCAGCCTGTACTCAGATGTTTCGAAACTGTGATGCAAATCAGTATTTGAAACTCTGAATTATCACTTCTCATGTTATGGCCTCCTTGGGATTAATCACTTTGTGCTATTCCGCATTTGTAAGTTGTTTTAAAAAAAATTGCTACATGTATAAATGCAAATGTAAAATAAAATACAATCAAATACTCACAGAGGGCGAGGGACAGTGCACTGGACCCCATGCTGCCACAATGCTGTGTGTTCAAAACCAGATACTTCCTGTGCTCTAATGGTCATTTCTTACTTAAAGGAAGAGGGTGGGTCTAGAGGGAGAAACAGAAAAAAGGATCTATTTCGAGAGAGATATTTAACTTTTCTTTTAGTACGTTCACACACTAAATGCAACAGCCCCGTACACATCAGATATCAACAGTATGTTTCTCAGGCTGGCACACCTACTAATTAAACTAGAAGAGCTAGGAGCACCATGTTCCATCTTCACCATCCTCATCTTCAGTTAGTTCAGGTCTTCTCTTACAGATTCCTGTAAAAGCTGAAAATAGTGTTTGTTTAATGGAATTCACCATCTTACTAGTAAATATTAAATAGCAATTAAATTTAACAATATACATTTATAATAAATTTGAAGATACATTCAGTTGTTTTTATTAAATAAACACACACAAATACAATTATGATCAGGCACTCCAACTCACATGCTGTCTGAAGTTGATTCATAGTATCCGGATTGATGTTTGACAACAAAAAGATATAAAACATGTTCATTAGTTTTCCACTTGTGTATTAGTAATGCAATGAGAAGTGCGGTTTGGTTCTTCCTGAACAAAAACAGAATACACAATAATCAGCTTAACTTTTTCTCAGGCCTCACACAGTTTTCATATTTCTTGTAGCCTAGCATAACAGCCAGCTGTTAATATTATTATTGAACCTATTATATATTCTATGAAAACAAACCTTGATATCCATACAATTAATAGATTTGCTCACACTGTCATATGACACAATATTTATTGAGACACACAGAATCAAAACTGGTTAAACCCAACAAGTTATTTTTGGCTTTTTGATGAAATAGCTTACATTTAGTTCCTCTTTTGTAAGTTGCTTTAAAATGTAAGTCTCTGCTAATATTATAGAACTGAGAGAGCATGTGCACTTCCAAATATGAACATTTCCAGATATAAGAGACGATGCAGTGACTAACTGAACTCCTAAATATTTGCAGTATCCAAACTTTAACCCCAGAATTCAAGAACATGCAGAATCTGACCCATCTAATCTGACCTATCTAAAAAACAGATCTGCTTTCACAGGGTGGGCGCGGGTCATTAAAAAGTCTTAAAATGTCTTAAAGTTTTCCTAATAAAAGGCCTTGAAAAGTCTTAAATGTCTTAAATTCAGATGCGATGGGTCTTTTTGGTCACATTACCGCAAAATTGTCTCAAGTCTGACGGACCCAGTGACTGTTTACAACCATTGAACAGACAGATTTTTTTTTTTTTTTTACCCGCTGTACTTACTGTGTGCTAAAGCTAACGTTAGCTGACCAGCCTCCTAGCTAGTTTAAAATGAGTTAATGCAAGTTTACTGAAAAATGGCTCAAGAATTTTACTTGCCCGACCGGACAAATAGATTAAAACTTAATGTCAAAAAAAAAAAAAAAAAACATTGAAGCATTGAAACGGGAGAATTATTCTTCTGTTCTTCTGATTTTATTCAACGTAAACATTGATAATTGATAGTGTTTTTCTGGTATCAAGGTCGTGCTGTTGAGGCTCGCTCTGCCTGTCTCTTTGTAAGAGACATTTATGGAGAAATCAAATCAATGAACGTCTGAAATGAGCAAAAGAGCTGAACGGCACACATAAACAAACGTACAGAAGAAACATACTGAGGTAAAAATTCAAAATGTTGAGTTTTTTATTCATAACTATGATATAGTTAAGCAACATACCATGACAAGGGAGATATTTTGCCTAATATTCTCACGATTGCAAATATTACATTGATTGTAGTTAAATAAACAAATAATTAAGTAATCACGTAATTAAGTTACTTGGATTTAGACACAATGTTGATTATTTTGTTCTGTTTGACCAACTAAAATAGTTCCAACTTCCAATCAAAGATCATAGCAGACGTATTGCGCAATCTCCAAGCACACAAGGAAGAATGTAAGAATTTGACATGAAAGATGATGCATACATTTAATATGGTTAAAAAAATTGGCCTGTATGAAGGTAAATAACATCATGGGGTTCAAAAAAAAGAAAATATGCAGATGAAAGTAAAAGCTAATAGAACACTGATAAAATATCCAGCAAACACGTTAATGTGGGGCCCACATGGGTTTCACATGGGCTACAGGGGTACAGAGTGGGCCTGGGCTCAAAATGGGCATCTTATCTGGGGCCCACTTGGGTGAACCAGCTGGGACCCACATGGGTAAATCCAGGTGGGCTCCCCATGTGGTTCCCTGTTGGGTAATTAATGGGAAACATGTGCATGGGCTCAAAATGGGCTACACGTGGGACCCTATTTTTTTTTTTTAATCAAATATACAAGTGCAAACATAATTAATCCCATATAGGGTGATTAAATGGATATATAGTGCACATATGTGTCTTTAAAATTTTTTTTGTTGTTGTTTTGACACTTGGATTACTTAAGGGGGGGGGGGGGGGGGGGGTACAATGCTGTTTCATGCTTTCAGAGTTGTTTACACTGTTAAAGAGTTGGATTCTCATGCTAAGCATGGACAAAGTTTCAAAAAATAATTTGGACATATGACAGAGTATTTCTGTAACAGAAATCTTACTTCTGGGTTCGTACAAGTTTCGAGAGTTTTTTTCGATCGTGGCTCTTGCTGACATAAACGACGGTGGAACTTCTTATATGGGCATTTTTCCCGGAAGAACACATAGATCAGCGCGAGAGTGCGCCCATCAACGCGCTTCACTTGGCTGCACTGCTGCACGGGACTCGCTCGGGAAGAATGTCTCTAAAGAAGTATGTTTTTGGTTATGAGGGAAAGATAACCTTGTTCAGCTTCCCGAAGAACCCAGCGTTACGTAAACAGTGGATGCAGTTGGTTTTTTGGGGCAGCAATGGAGTTTCACAAGTGTGTTTCTTGACGAACGTTTTATAAACAACACCCAGTTCGACGATTTGCACATCGTTTGATACTGAAAGATAGAGTGGTCCCAGCTATAAAAGATCCCGGTCATGATTCAGAACTGCAGACGGTAAGTGAAACGGCATCAAATGTCTGTGTTTTGTTGCAATTGCTACAAGTGCTCCTCTTTAGCTCCGCCCACACGACACGCCTCCAGGAGCTCTGCTTTTTTTTGGAGAGAATTGTAAAGCTGTATCTGTCTTCTATAAATATGATAAAACTAAAGAAATTTTGGAGATATGAAGGTTGCAGTACTACTCTATAGGTACTCAAGATTAGCATGAGGGTGAAACTGTGTGTTATGTACCCTTTAATTTAATCAAAATCTAAAAATTCCCCTCCTTTTTTTTTTTACATTCTATTATTCCAACACTCATGCATTTCTACCCAATTTTCCACTGACATTTAGCCAAAAAAAAAAAAAAAAAAAGCTGCCACTTTAATTGTGCTGACAACTTTTATCGCGACATCAAACCAAAGCCACTAGAAGGCAAGCCTGCAACCATTATCTGAAAAAGCGTAATGGCTAAAACTAACGCTTCCGGTCTGCCAGTACATGGGAAAGGAGACCGTTTTTTTTTTTATGGATGTCAATGGGGGAGATATAGAAGCCCGTTTCTGCCACTTATTAAAAAAATAAAACAAGGTCACTGCGACTTTATATCTGACAATTATGACTTTTTTTCTTGCAATTGCGAGTTTATATCTCACAATTCAGACTTTTTTTCTTGCAATTGTGAGTTTATATCTCGCAATTCAGACTTTCTCGCACCATAGGAAACAACTCTCCGTGTAAGGCTTTGCAGTGCTTTGTTCAATTTACACTAACAAAATGAACTAGATGAATGTTTGCGTCTGAATATGATTCTGTTTGAGTTTGAGGCAGCTTCTATCACGTTATTTTAATAAGAGCTAAATTTTATTTTTTTTTAAAGTAACAAGCATTTTTCTTACAGAAAGTAATTGGACGGTCTCTGATGTTGATGCAGTGGAGCAGAAATTGGCAGACCCCACCTTCCAGAAACAAGTGGTATGTTCTAACATGACCATTTAGCGCAGGGGTGTCCAAACTCGGTCCTGGAAGGCCGGTGTCCTGCAGAGTTTAACTCCAACCCTAATTAAACACACCTGAAGCAGCTAATCAAGCTCTTACTAGGTATACTGGGAACTTCCATGCAGGTGTGTTGAGGCAAGTTGGAGCTAAACTCTGCAGGACACCGGCCCTCCAGGACCGAGTTTGGACAGCCCTGATTTAGCAGGTTCACAGAGCTGAACGTTTACGTTTTTGCACTTACAGTACTGTGCAGAAGAGTTAGGCCACCATTTTGTTTCTTTCTGTTTTTTAATACTGCCTATAAATGTCCTGTATGTTCTGGTTGTATTCTAATAAAACTCTGAGATAGTCATTATACCATTTCCAAAACAACAAATATAATGGTGGCCTAACAACCCTCTACGGACACCTTGGCAAATGAATCGCCATTGGCTAGTAAATTTTTTAGTCTACTTGCCAGACTGATTTACTATATATGGATATTTATATTATATATGTTTTATATTTTATATTATTTTAACTTTAACTGTTTTTAGTCTCGACTAAAGATTTTTCTGGTCGACTAGTAGTCGTTCATTTTAAGCATTAGTTGACTATTAGTTGCCCGTTTATTAATAAACCATATAAATCATAATAATAAGCCTTTAATTGCCTACATAGCCTAATAAGCACTCAAGCTTGCCACAGCACACCGGCAGATATAATAATTATGAATGTGTCAGGGAAAAACAGCAAGTAGACTGCATTAACATTTAAATAATTTATTGATAGACTAGTGCTTTCTTTATTTTCAACTTAAGAGATGAAGTCGGCGACACTGACTCGTCATCTCTGCAGTAGTGATGTGCATGAATGTTTCATACGGATTACATAATCTGAGAATATTTGTTTTCTATTTGAATTGTTTCATTTAGAAGTAGACATTTCACTCACTATAGGTATATTTTACATGTCTGTAAAGGCAAGTATACACAGAGTTTCGAAGTGATGTGCTCAGGTTCACAGAGACCGAGACAGCAGAAAGCGCATCCTGTTTGCTTTCATTATTTTACAAAAGTGCAGCGTTTCATTGTTATTGTGAGTGCACACAAATAAACGTCTTTGTAGATTTGAAAAATGTATTACCTTTATCTGTATGTCCAAAATTGGAGTATTTTAAGAGTAAGTGAACGCACTAGCGTAAGTGAGACCATCCGTTAACGATCTGTCCATCACGGACTGTGACTTCACCTTGCACTTCGTGTGGAATTTTTTTTCTGCAACTAAGCGACTAACAAAATTTTGGCCGACCAAGCCTCTTCTCATCAACTAACGGTTAGTCGACTATTAGGGGGCAGCCCTACCTGTTATATATATATATATTGTCCAACATTACTAATTTTTCTGTCATTAATTTAATTTCATATGTTGGTATTAATGCTAATACTTGAACTTAAAATAATTTCAACAGGAACTGACAAGATTTCTGGTTCTCATTCTGCTGGATCTATCTGCCGCGTTTGACACTGTTAATCATCAGATCCTCCTGTCTACCCTCTCATCTCTGGGCATCACTGGGATTCCACTTCGCTGGTTTGAATCCTATCTCACTGGTAGGTCTTTCAGGGTGGCCTGGGGAGGGGAGGTATCCAAAGCACATCAACTGGTCACTGGGGTTCCTCAGGGATCGGTTCTTGGACCCCTCCTCTTCTCCACATACACGATATCACTGGGTCCCATCATACAGGCACATGGCTTCTCCTACCATTGCTACGCTGATGACACACAGCTCTATCTCTCTTTTCAACCAGATGATCCAACAGTAGCTGCACGGATCTCAGGCTGCCTGGCGGACATCTCGGCATGGATGAAAGAACATCACCTACAGCTCAACCTGGCAAAGACTGAGCTTCTTGTCTTCCCTGCTACTCCAACTCTACGGCATGACTTCACGATTCAGTTAGGTTCATCAACAATTGCCCCATCAACTTCGGTCAGAAATCTTGGTGTAATCTTTGATGACCAGTTGACCTTCAAAGAGCACATTGCAAAGACTGCTCGATCTTGCAGGTTTGCACTACACAACATCAGAAAGATCAGGCCCTTTCTGACAGAGCATGGTGCACAACTTCTTGTCCAGGCCCTTGTCATTTCTAGGCTGGACTACTGCAATGCTCTTCTGGCTGGACTTCCATCAAACACAATCAAACCTCTAAAAATGATTCAGAATGCAGCGGCACGACTGGTCTTCAATGAGCCCAAAAGAGCCCATGTTACACCTCTCTTTATCTCCTTGCACTGGCTACCAGTTGCAGCTCGGATCAAGTTCAAGACACTGATGCTTGCATATAGAACAACCACAGGCTCAGCACCCGCCTACTTCCACTCACTATTACGAATCTACACCCCCTCCAGAAGTCTGAGATCTGCTAGTGAGCGACGCCTCGTGGTACCATCACAGAGAGGCTCAAAATCACTCTCCAGAACATTCTCATTCACCATTCCTGGCTGGTGGAATGATCTTCCCACCCCTATCCGGAATGCTGGATCCCTATCAATCTTCAAGCAACAACTGAAAACTCATCTCTTTCAGCACTACTTGACTTCATCCTAAACTTCATTATAAAAAACAAAAAAAAAAAAAAAAACAAAAAAAAAAAACAAAAAAAAAACTTTCTCTTTATTTATTCCTTTCCTTTCTAGCTTGTACTTATTTGAACAATGCCTGAGACTTGTTGTTACGAGCACTTCCTCTGTCTGATTGCCTCTTCAAGATGAATCGCTTTATGTATTCCCCAATTGTAAGTCGCTTTGGATAAAAGCGTTTGCAAAATGACTAAATGTAAATGTAAATGTAAATTTCTAGAGAGTAAAGGTTTTGTGAAAAAAAAGGGAAGACAAACACAAAGTCTGTAAAATAATTTGTTAAAAGGATTTGACGATCACTAGTCTAGTGATTGTACATTATTGTTGTCATCATTCAGGTTGTATTTCAGCTTTAATGTACTATTTTTTTTTTTTTTTTTTTTTTTTTTTTTTTTTACAATGGAATGTTCTATTGGTTTACACTTCTTGTCAGTATAAGTTACTTTTGGAAGTGAGAAGTATCATGTGGAAGCAAAAACCAAGAGACTTGAATCTTCAGCAGGATTCTTTATTGAGAATGTGCTGTTTGATTCTGCAGTCATCCAGTCTAACTAAAGCAGCGAAACATTGTAGTTTTATATATTTTAGAGAGCAGTGCTTACAGGTCAAGACAAAGCAACCTTAAACAAAGTATGCAAAAGATTTATTTGGAGCTTGAACAGTTTTATGTGCCCCAATCATAACAGCATAACAGTACCATGCAGATACAGAGTTAAAAAGTCATCCACACAATAAGTAATTCTGGTCATAACCACTTGCCAGTTGTCACAACTTCAAACGCTGGAGCAGGGCCACCAAAAAGCATTAAAAGGTGATCGTCTTAGGTACGGTACTGCACTTGTTTAACTATCAATATGGAGAACAAGAACCAGCAAAAGCCTCTCACTAGACATTTTGCTTCACCAGTAGGTACTATTATTGCTTGACTATCAAAAATAAGAAAACAGAGACTCTTAAATTTGATATTAGACAGATAGATTTCTAAGGAGGGGAAGTAAATGAAAATTACATGCACATGTTGCTGTGAATCTTTTGCTCTTGGTGTAGTATTTTGAGGTTTATGAAACTAAAGATGGAGAATAAGAATAACTATCTTCCCCACTCTGGTTAAAACCATAGAGCAGAAACAGAGAAGTCAAACCACAGCCAAACCATCAGCTCAACTCTTTTATTAGGCCTTTTAACATTTCTGTCATTTTCTCACTACAAGCAGCTTCTAAAGTTGGCAATACACAAATAACAATGTGTCTTCAATGATTAGCTTCTTCTTACAAGAAGTAGACTAAAAGGTAAATAAAGATCCTAAGAGTTTAGAGATATTTTGTTTACTGTATGTGTCCTTTCCCATTATCTTTCATGCAAATCATCATCTGTCCCCAAAACTCAATTGTTAGTCCCTGTCTACATTTGGAGGATGTTTGTTATGGTCTGAGTACTTAAGAAAAAGCAGATCAGGCTCGATTCTGTAGCCAAATGAGCCCGTAGTGTGTCCATACACTCCATACTATGTATCTTTCTGAAGTCATGTATCTTTTACTCTTAGATTTACTTTTGAGTATTTGAAGTCTTGTATTGATTATCTCTGAATTGACTGTGCAATTGGAATTATATTTACCTGACTGAAAATAAATTGTTACATTTGAATTGATTCTGTTTACTCTGAAACGATTGACTCTAGAAGGTCATGTTATATCCTTGTATACCACATATCTGCATCAGGTTAGTAACAAACTAAAGTCTAGTTGAGACTGAGTATAGGGCACACCAACTAAGATTTTAGAGATCCAGCTAACACTTGGCATTAGTTCAAGTGTACTTCTACTGTAAAGGCCATACTCTGGCTAAGTGTACATGGGACACCATGGCATGACCTATAATAATAATAATAATAATAATAATAAAAAATTCTCATGACTCTTACTAGAGATAATTTTGCTTTATTCAAGTGTATACAGATCTATGGTAAAACTGTAAAAAAAAAAAAAAATACAAATTAAATTCTGTTTTCCAGTATCTCAAATAGTAGAGCATGGCGCTAGCAACGCCAAGATCATGGGTTCGATTCCCATGGAAAGCAAGAGCTGATAAAATGTAAAAACTGCAACTTGAATAGCTATGTAAGTCGCTTGCGTCTGCTAAATGCATAAGTATAAATACAATCATATTGCCTTGTTGGCGGCAATAGTGAAAAGAGGTGTCATTTTGATCACAGTTATGGACCTTTTGCATAATCAGCAGGACTTCAGATTCATAATCTCGCATCAAAAATCAACTCATGATGTCTGAACTTCATCCTGCAGCAATAAAGCAGTGAAACACACGAGAAGCAGCAGTGACCTGAGATGAAGAGCAGTTACACCGACAGATGTGTCTTGTGCTTCAAGCTGCTAAAACAACCTCTGGATGAAACCCTCCACAAGTCTCTTAGTGGTGTTTCTTTCATTAAAGCCATTGTGAAAGTGCTTATTCAACACATGGAGAAAAGATTCCAGTCATCTGCCACGATTATTACACAAAAATCATATGAAATATAGACGTAAAGTTGTCCATTCCAGCGTGCACGTCGAGGATTTGAACTTGCTTTGGTAAAATAAATGTTCACTTGTAACGTGTTTTGGGCTGTAAATAAAGTTCGGTATCTCTACTCAATGTGTACGGTGTTTTTTCTCCGCCAAACAATTTTACTGCTTTAGTTTTGCTCCAGATGTGAGAGGATAAAACACAAGCACGAGCGGCTCATACAAGAGCACAAACACTGAGCAGAGCGATTGAGTCTACACGGTTCTCATGCTGTGGTTAAATCCGTAGCGCCGCTCAGCAGCGGCTCATTCATTGTTGTTTATAGTCAGAGTTTAGGTCCAGATTAGTTCAGAGATCATGGCAGAAACCGCTCCAGCAGCTGTCGTGACCAAAGCGGCCAAGAAGAAATCAGCAGCTAAACGCAAGAGAACGGGTCCGAGCGTCGGCGAGCTCATCGTCAAGGCTGTGTCCGCATCTAAGGAGAGGAGCGGCGTGTCTCTCGCCGCTCTGAAGAAAGCGCTCGCTGCCGGTGGCTACGATGTGGAGAAGAACAACTCCCGCGTCAAGATCGCCGTTAAGAGTCTGGTGACTAAAGGCACCCTGGTTCAGACCAAAGGAACCGGCGCCTCAGGCTCGTTCAAGCTGAACAAGAAGCAAGCCGAGACCAAGACAAAACCCGCCAAGAAAGCCGCTCCTAAAGCCAAGAAGCCCGCAGCTAAGAAGCCTGCAGCCAAGAAAGCAGCCGCCGCTAAGAAGCCCAAAGCCGCAGCCGCAAAGAAGCCCGCCGCTAAGAAATCCCCGAAGAAGGCCAAGAAACCCGCTGCTAAGAAGGCAACGAAGAGCCCCAAAAAAGCAAAGAAACCAGCAACTCCTAAGAAAGCAGCCAAGAGCCCTAAAAAGGCCAAAGCAGCCAAACCAAAAACGGCGAAACCCAAAGCTGCCAAGCCTAAAAAGACAGCAGCCAAAAAGAAATAAAAACTGCTTTGTAATATTTTATCAAAACGGCTCTTTTAAGAGCCACCCACTAATTCAAAGTAGAGAGCATTATTTCCTCGGTTATCTGCTCAGTGATGTGTCCTTGCATAATTTGGACATAATTGATAAAAGACCTTAAATACTGCTTAAAGTCAAACTTTAAACTATTATTATTCTTAAAGCCAGACAATAAATAAATAATAGGTAAGGCAGGATTATTTGTGTTACATTTAATAAAAAAGGAGTAAAGTGGTGTATACTTAAAATATCATAAATGTCCTTGAAAATAAAAAAGAATCAGCAATAAACAAAAGAAAACGAAATAGAGGTACACAAAAAGAAGCTAATACAGGTTTGCTAGCAACGCCAAGGTCATGGGTTCGATTCCCAGGGAAAGCAAGAGCTGATAAAATGTAGAAACTGTAACTTGAATGCAATGTAAGTCGCTTTGGATAAAAGCGTCTGCTAAATGCAAATGCAGAGAATGAATTGAGAGCTGTAAACAGCGGAAGAGGGTTGGGTTTGGAGGGAGGTTCACTGATTGGCTTAGAATCTATTCAGATTCCAGCCAATAGACTGGCACGCTTTCCTTTAACAGTCACATCGCAGCATTCTATACGGTTATTCTTGCCTTGAAGCAGTTTTCAGCTACAATGAGTGGAAGAGGTAAAACCGGTGGAAAGGCCCGCGCTAAAGCCAAGACTCGTTCCTCCAGGGCGGGATTGCAGTTCCCCGTCGGTCGTGTTCACAGGCTTCTCCGCAAAGGCAACTATGCCGAGCGCGTCGGTGCCGGGGCTCCGGTTTATTTGGCCGCTGTGCTCGAGTATCTCACCGCTGAGATCCTGGAGTTGGCTGGAAACGCCGCTCGGGACAACAAGAAGACCCGCATCATTCCCCGTCACCTGCAGCTGGCGGTGCGCAACGACGAGGAGCTGAACAAGCTTCTGGGTGGCGTGACCATCGCTCAGGGCGGCGTGCTGCCCAACATCCAGGCCGTGCTGCTGCCCAAGAAGACCGAGAAACCCGCCAAGACCAAGTAAACTGATGTAGCTTCTCTTCAAACCAAAGGCTCTTTTAAGAGCCACCTATTTTTTTCCCGTAAGAGTGATTTTCTTTTATCCAGGCTTTGCTTGTATAAACAGATTGAAGTATAGTTTTTATTAGATTAAAGAGGAGGAAAAAAACAAAAAAAACTTAAGTAGACTAATTTTGAAACTGTTTTTCGTTTGTTCTTTTCTCTAAAATTAAGTGTGAAAATGCATGTTCCTAAACAAGTGATATGTCACGTTGCACTTTTCTTCAGCAGTACTACACTGTTAAAAATGTAATGTGTAATTAAGAATACGCTCTTGACATTGCCAAGGGGACTTAAGCAGGTAAACTGATATTTATTCTAATAGTAACGTATTCAGGAAAGTTTAAAAAAAAAAAAAAAAAAAAAAATCACATGATCTGACGTTCAAATTAAACCTTATTCTGTTGTCATGTAAAACAGAAAACCATACAGAACACTTTATTTAAATATTTATTTATTTATTTTTTATAAAAGCGGGAACCATAGATTGTCCTCTCTTATTTGAAAACAGGAGACGCACATTCATTGGTCAACTATCCTTGAGGGTCGCCAGACAGTAGTTCACACCGCCGGCGGCAAGAGCGTCAAAGTGGCCGGAAGTCATTCATTTTAGTGTGAGCCGGTGTGGTGACCATAGACACATAAATTACCTAGACGCCTCATTGGCCGCTTTGAGCCGTTGCTGCGATACGTCAACGTGTCCGCCATGTTTGTGAGGGCAAGACTGCCTTAAAAACAAATGGAGGTAAACGGGGATCTGCGTTTTTTTCGGGATAAAAGCACGATAACGTTTACATTTATCAGCCGATTTCAGTGGTTTGTGATCTACATGGAGTTAAAAGTAACTGCCTCCAGTTATTTAGTTAGGCTTGGAAAATTATTAATTTTCTTAAGAAATTGTGAAAGCTCACACTTACACTCTTGTTGATTTGGTTGATTTTTTTTTTTCGGTTAACAATTCTAATAGTAATGTATTATAACTGTGACACATACATGTAATGCAATTTTAATGTAAATTAAATTGTTTCATTGCTTTTTCTGTCTTCAACCCCAACATTTTAGCTTTTATTGTGCCTCAGGTCAGAACACCGCTCATTCCCTTTGAAATACTGCGAATACAAATCAAAAAGTGACAGACTGGTAGTCTGCTTTTTATTTTCATAGCACTCTATACAGATATAAACTCCACAACAAACAATAACAAATGTAACTCATAATCCTTTATGGATCCAGTAAAACGCTCCGGTTACTGACGTAACCTCGGTTCCCTGAGATAAGGGAACGAGCATTATGTATGGGGAAAACTCCTGTTTTACTCTGTACTGAAGCCTGATTTGTTCACGTTTGTGTAGCTGCACAAACCAATGGCGCTTTAGCTCGCCAGAAAGGGCGGAGCCGACCACTATATAAATCGGCTCGCAGCGCCATACATCAAATCATTTGACTGAAGCGGCAGTCATTGATTCATACAGCTTATAGTGTGGCAAATGACTTAACGCTCATTCCTTTTTGTCAGTGAACCGAAGTTACGTCAGAAACCGAAACGTTCTCCTTTGAACGCCCACTTCACGTTATGTATGGGGAGCGTATCCAATCACGCTGTACTATGAGTAGACACAAAACGTCCTGCTCTGCGAGCCCAGTCTCGAGGTACTAAAAGGACACTTTAAAACTTGAGCATGTTTTGCCCCGAGCTTTCTATGACCACTTCACCCAAGGGGAATAGTGGGACATTTAACCAGATAGAACTCACGCCTGTAAGGCAAGTTATAAAATCTGGCAAATGTGGACGGTGACGACCAGCTGGTGGCTGCACAGATTTCACTGATAGATATTCCACTGGACCACGCCCAGGAGGATGCCATTCCCCTTGTGGAGTGGGCCCTCACACCATTGGGGCATTCCAAACCTTCTGATGCATAAGCCAAGGCTATCGCATCAACGATCCAGCGAGAGAGTCTCTGCTTTGTAGTCGGCAGTCCCTTCTGGCGGCCTCTAAAGCAAACAAACAGCTGCTCAGACTGCCTAAAAAGCCTAGAGCGTTCCAGGTACACTCTCAGTGCCCTGACAGGGAAGAGCGTGTTCGGTCCCTGCTCGCCGTCTGCAACGTGGAGTGCCAATAGGGAGATCACTTGAGCTCTAAAAGGTGTTGAGAGCACCTTAGGAACATAGCCCTGCCTTGGTTTCAGAATGACCTTACAGTCATTAGGTCCGAACTCAAGACATAAGGCGCTGACTGACAGCGCTTGCAAGTCACCTACTCGCTTAACCGATGCCAGAGCAAGGAGAAGGGCTGTTTTAAGCGATAAGGGCCGCAGGTCGGCTGAGCTGAGCGGCTCAAAAGGGGGGCCTCTCAAGGCCCGCAGGACTAACGACAAGTCCCAGGATGGCACAGTCTGAGGGAGAGCAGGATTCAGCCTCCTTGCGCCCTTCAGAAATTTAATGACCAAGTCGTTTTTGCCTATTGAATGGCCGCGATGGCTGCCACGTATACTTCGAGCATGGACGGGGCGCGCCCCTTATCCAGCAGCTCTTGTAGAAAAGTCAGCACGTAGGACAAGTCACACAAAACCGGGTCCAATTGCCATGTAGAGCACCAATGAAGGAAGATTGACCATTTTTGGCTGTAGAGCCGTCTCGTGGATGGCGCTCTCACCTCTAAAATGGTACTGCTTACTCTCGCTGGGAGCCGAATAGACTCCCGTCGAGGCACCAGACATGAAGGCTCCACAGCTCCGGCCGGGGATGCCAAATCAAGCCCTTCGCCTGTGAGAGAAGGTCCCTCCTCAGTGGAATGGGCCACAGGGCTGCTATTGAGAGCTGCATTAGCTCTGGAAACCAAGCCTGGTTTCTCCAGAGCGGGGCCACCAGGAGGAGGGAACACTTGGTCTCCCTGACCCGCCCGATGACCTGAGGAATCAGGGCGATCAGGGGAAACGCATATAAGCGAGCTCTGGGCCAATCGTGGGCCAGAGCATCTCGCTGTATCGAGAAAAATGTTGGGCAGTGAGAATTCTCTTCTGAGGCGAAGAGGTCGACCTCTGCCCTCTCGAAGACTGTCCAGATTTCCTGAACCGTCTGAGGGTGTAGCGTCCACTCGCCCGGGCCTACGGGGAAGTCGTGGCCTAACGGTTAGAGAGTTGGGCTAGTAACCTGAAGGTTGCCGGTTCTATTCTCACACTGGCAGGAATTGAAGGTGGGGATTGTGAATGAACAGCACTCTCTCTGCCTTCGATACCATGACTGAGGTGCCCTTGAGCAAGGCACCGAACCCCCAATTGCTCCCCGGGCGCTGGAGCAATGGCTGCCCACTGCTCCGGGTGTGTGTTCACGGTGTGTGTGTGTGTGTGTTTGTTCACTATTCACTGCTGTGTGTGTGCACTTGGATGGGTTAAATGCAGAGCACCAATTTCGAGTATGGGTCACCGTACTTGACAATACGTCACGACTTTCACTTTTTCACTTTCATTGCCTCTGGACAGCATGTCTCCACCAAGGTTCAATTTGCCTGGCACATGAGCCGCCCTTAGGGAGAGGAGTTCTTTCTGTGCCCAGAAAAGGAGGCGAGGAACCATCCTGTAAAGAGTGAGAGATCCGAGGCTGCCTTGGCGATTGATATAAGCCACCACCGTCATGCTGACCGGACCACAACGTGGTGACACTTCACGGCTGGAAAGAAGGTTTTCAGGGCTAAGAAAACCGCCAACATCTCTAGGCAGTTGATGTGTAGGCACCGCTGCTGAACTGACCAGGAGCCAAGTGCCGGATTGTCCTCCAACAGCGCGCCCCAACCCGAGTTGGACGCATCTGTTGTGATCACTTTCCTTCTGGAGGCCAGGCCTAACCTCACTCCTGTTTGGAACAGACAAAAGGTCTTCCAGGGGGCCACGGCCTTGATACAGCAGTGGTCTACCCTGACAGGAAACTGCGCCAGGCGTGGGGCAGGATACGGGCTTTTAGCCAAAACTGAAGGAGCCGCATGTGAAGCAGGCCCAGAGGAATCACAGAGGCTGCAGTGGTCGCCATAAGGCCAAGCAGCCTCTGAAAAACCCTCAGGGGGCGTGACGTCCCCGGTGTGAGGGAAGCCGCCAATCGCTGAATCATCAGGGATCGTTCCGGCGTAAGCCACACCCGCATTTTGGCAGAGTCTAAAATCGTCCCCAGAAAGACAGCTCGCTGTCTGGGTAACAACTGACTCTTGTGTGGGTTGATGATCAACCCGAGGTGTTCTAAGTGGCTGAGTAATAATTGACCAGCTCATTTAATTCGTGAACGTGAAGTGTTGACGTGAAATAATGGCGAGAACCAAGCAAAATCCACCGGAGGTAAAGCCCCGAGGAAGCAGCTGGCTACTAAAGCCACTCGAGTGCACCCGTGGCATTAAGAAGCCTCATTGTAACAGGCCCGGTACCGTGGTTTTGAGATAGATTCGCCGTTATCAGAAGTCCACTGAACTGCTGATTCGCAAACTGCTCTTCCAGCGTCTGGTGAGAGAAATCGCTCAAGACTTCAAGACGGATCTGCGTTTCCAGAGCGCCGCTGTCATGGCCTTGTAGGAGGCTAGCGAGGCTTATTTGGTCAGTCTGTTTGAGGATACCAACTTGTGCGCCATCCACGCTAAGAGAGTCACCATCATGCCCAAAGACATTCAGCTGGCCCGCCGCATTCGCGGAGAGCGCGTTTAAATCCACAGCTGCTTCAGCCATACAAACCCCAAAGGCTCTTTTAAGAGCCACCTCAATGTATCTTTGAGAGATGATTTCCATTGAACTAAATTTGTGTTAAGTGTAAGTTATTTAGGTGTGTTTAAGTCCAGACTACTTTAAAGTGTAATTTGGCTTTAATTTCATGTCAATACCAACATTATGCAATGTGTATGAGGAAACGTAAAAAAACACAGTGTGTATTAATCCCGCGTCCCATATACCATACCATTCTCTGCTTTTATCTATGGAGAAATCCTTGCCTGGTAATACATGTGGAAGCATTATTTGTCTTATGTGAGTCTTTACAGGGTGTCCGCGGATTCTTAAAAAGTCTTAAAATGTCTTAAATAATTGGTCACATTACCGCTAAGATATCTTCAGTCTGATGGACTTAATGACTGTTTATCATTGGATAGACCGAAGATTTTTTTTTTTCTCCCTAGTTATTGCGTCATCAGACAGAATCGCAGTACTTCTATAGTCTTTGCAGTAACGTCAGCAGAATACAGGTCGAACTATATAATGTTCTCAATAATGATAATAAATATAGGTCGAGCTACAGCTAGCTGACCAAAAGCCTTAGCTAGTTTAAAATGTTTTTGTTTTTTGTACTTGCCCGACCGGTCAAAAGTCATGATTAAATCTTAAGTGACAGAAAAATAACCAGCGAAGCATCGAAACGAAATAATGATACTTCTGATTTTATTACATTCAACGTAAACAGCGATTGATAATGGAATGGTATTTCTGGTATCCATCGCGCTGTCTGTCTCTTTGTGAGAGACTTCAAAACAAATGAGCGTAACAGCACACATAAAGAAACTCTGAAGAAACACTGAGGAAACAATTCAAAATATGTAGTTTATTTATAACATGATATAGTTAAGTAACATACCAAGGGAGCTATTTTACTGAATATTCTCACGATTGCAAATGTTACATTGATTTTAGTTCAATAAACAAGTAACATTAGTTAAAATGTTATTTTAAGTTAAGTAGTTATTAAGTTACTTATATTTTAGACAATATTTACTGTCTTGTTCTGTTTCACCAACGAAAATAGTTCCAAACAAGAAAGCAACACTCGGCGGTGTTTTGTTACTGAATGATTCAGCGTTTTGAAAGAATCAGTTGAATGTATGACTCAATGACTCACTCATTAAGTGAATTACCGCCACCTACTGGTGGTTTAATATGTTGAAAAGTATGCATTTTCCCTCAACATTTCTTATTTGTATATTTATAAACATATTTTAAATATTAATCTCATAACATTATTTATTGCAGTTGTAATTTTGCAGTGTAAATTATTTAATCTGACTGCTAACATAATTACAATGTATTGATAAATTGTAATAATTTGACAAAAGGTGATGCATACATTTAAAAAGTTAAAAAAATAGGCATTTATAAAGGTAAATAAAAATATGCAGATTTTAATATGTAAAATCTGATAGAACACTGATGAAAATATTGCTTCAGAATAACTATTGCTTCAAAAATCTCAGTGATGTGGTAGTTTTGTGGGGATATTTTATGGGGGATATTTTGAGGGGAATATTATCTGCTGATATGAAAAGTTCACTGTATATCGTAGTAATAAATAGTGATTTTTTATTTCCTTTTTACATTTAAACACATTAAATATTACATATATGTATGTAATATAATGTGTATTTCCAATACAGGTTTAGGTCTTAAATTTCATATAAGGTGGTATTAAAAAGGTCTTAAAAATTCTTAAATTTCACTTGTTCATATCTGTAGAAACCCTGCTTTAGCGTGGCTCAGCCAAAGTCCCTTTAAAGCAAGTCATGTCACTCGGCGGCCGTCTTTGAAACGTCTCTCGGGCATGCAAGTGCAGCTCCTATCTCTTTGAATGGGGAAACATCAAATTCTCCAAAACTGGTCGCCAAGCTTACGATTAAATTTCATATTTGAAATCACCAATGAAATCTGACAACAACTGTATCATAAATGTTTGCACAGTTTGCTGAAATTGCGTTTAAAAAAGCTTATTTTTCAGGCTAGACCCACCAGTGCGCATGCGCAGTCCTAGGCGCACGTCTCAAAACGCCGGCTGTTTCTATAGAGTGGGGGAACTATGACGTCACTTTGTATGCGGATCGGCTGTTAGCATGAAACTGGTTCCTTCGACAAAAAGCCAATAGGATTTTTCCATAAACTTTTGGATTATCGCAAAAAATAAGCTCTTTGTTCAATCATAGTTCATGAAACTTACACGTTTTGTCCATCAAGATAATCTTCACAAAATAATATAACTTTGATGAATTTAAATAAAAGTGTCAGAACTTAAAAGCTAAATTTAGGCTATAAACGAACTACAGCACCACTGTCGCTCGCCTTCAGCGTCACCACCGCGCTCCCGACAACTTTCTTAAACTTATTTTTAACATGTTCAGAGAAAATGATTTACTCTGTATATGAATTTTAATCCATGCTGTATGACCCTTTTCATATAAACTTGAATAAATACAAAACTAGAGCCAAACTAAAACTGAAATGAGACAATAATAAATAATATAGTGATTAAATGAAATAATCATAACTAATGGACATTTGAAAGCACATATTTCTGTACATTTCAAGATAAGGTGCATTAAAAGTCAATAAATCCTTGATTAATATAAATATTTTAATTAAAAACATATCCCCACGTACTATTCAATAATATTCTAATGCATTTAATCTATTAAATAACAACAGAGTGAGCGAGTTTTTTGGATATGGTAAGATTAAACTTATTTTAGTGAACAAAGTATCACTTTCAGCCAACATTTTGTTAGGGTGGGTACACAAAATGTTATTTTATCCTTGCTTCTAGGAAATCCTCAATCTATATGCTTTCTAACAGCTTCATGTGGTCATAAACATTTAATTTTAACTTGGCTTTAAGCACTATGCATCATTAAAGTTTCACTTTCACCACGTAAAGCCGGTAAATGTGGTGTTTACATGGAATAATCATATGAGTTTACCTGATGGTCCGAACAGAGTCTCCGCATCAGTAGGAAAGTGATAAAACTAGCATCTTCCCTCTGAAAACTTGTGTTGCATTTCGGGGCAAAGCAAAAAAAAAAATTGTCGAAAAACAATATAAAATGCAGGAAACTATTCATTGGTTATTCTACAATTAATTGTATTACAAATTATACTACAACTGGAAAATACTGTAAATTGATAAACTGTTCTGCGTGATGACGTTAAATGTCTCCGACAGCGCCTGTAGTCCCATTTAGCAATTTGTTAGCTACCGTCTTTAAGAAACATAACAGTTTTAAAAAATCATGAGTGGGGTGTAACTGGTGTGTTTTATGTCATAGAATAAAACGTGAAATTATCTTGAGCCTGTGTGAACCATGGACCTTATTTAAGGGATTTAACCAAAATCCCATTCAAAAAACCCATTGACTCTGGCACGATGGAACCGGAAGTGCTAAAACGCTAACTCGCTTCTGGGTTTTTGCCTACAAAGTGATATCATAGTTCCACCACTCTATAGCAACCGGGATTTCTAAGGCAGCTGCAGTGATGTGCTGATTTTACCGATTTGCGATTGGCACTTTGGCTCAGAAGGCGGGGCTACATTCGAGAGAGCGGCCATATTGATCGTTGCATTTTCCCCATTCAAAACTATACGAGTGACATGTCTTGCGTATTCTATAATCTTTGGCTCAGCGCAACGGTCTAACAGCACATAAACGCTCTGTATACATGTAAATGCAACTTAATTATGCAGTGCCAAGATGTCATTTCAATGATAACACCCCTATAATATATTATTCTAATTATATTTACTGAATACATGTAAACATTTAATAAAATGATAGATTGTGACATCATTCTACTGTATTATTTTTATGTTAGTAATTGGTTTTAAAAAAGTATTTGCAAAATTGTGTTGTGTGGTGTGTTGTGGGGCGCTTTGCGCCAGAAAGTCAAGGGCCGCTTTTTAGTCCCAACTCGCCCGTTAAAATGTTACAGTAACAGAACTTACAGTGCTCGTGTTTATTGTACAGTTACTTTCTTGTGTTTGTGTATTATGCACATTTTTTTAATGCAATTACAACGAACCATGAAACTGTTCGCAATATTTCACTTATTAATACATCTCAGGAATCGCGGGAAAATCAAACAAAGAAACAGAATCGGTGGGGGATGGTAGTTATCGAACGAGGCGATGGGCGGGATTAACATTTTAAAGCAACTGATTGGCTTTTCCGCGTATCAGGGAAAGTTTAATGTGGCCAATCAAGACATTGTGTGGGTTGGACCATAGAGATAAGCAATCACAGACCGCCGTTTTCCCTTTTGAAATTAACATAGGGCAGTTTATAAAAACCCGTGTGCTCTTGTGTATATATTTATTTATTTTGTTATTTCAATCTGAAATATTATGCCTGAACCCGCGAAGTCCGCGCCCAAGAAGGGCTCAAAGAAGGCCGTCACTAAGATCGCCGGTAAAGGAGGAAAGAAGCGCAGAAAGTCCAGGAAGGAGAGCTACGCTATCTACGTGTACAAAGTGCTGAAGCAGGTTCATCCTGACACCGGGATCTCCTCCAAGGCGATGGGCATCATGAACTCTTTCGTCAACGACATCTTCGAGCGCATCGCCGGTGAATCGTCTCGTCTCGCTCACTACAACAAGCGCTCCACCATCACATCGAGAGAGATCCAGACCGCCGTGCGTCTGCTGCTGCCCGGGGAACTGGCCAAACACGCCGTGTCTGAGGGCACCAAGGCTGTGACCAAATACACCAGCTCCAAGTAAACCTCATCTGATCTGATCAACGACCCAAAGGCTCTTTTAAGAGTCACCCATACTGTCTTTAAAAGAGCTATGCAGTATTGTAATCGAAGTACCACTTTGTTCTTTAACGTGAGTTTTTAAGTTGGTTCATTTAATGATTTTAGGACAAAATTAAGGAGAAAAAAAAAGGAAAGCGTGTTAGGCCTACACCAAGTAAAATAATAGATTTACTCTTAAAGTGTCTCCTTTTCGTCAGCACAGGATTTATTCATCTAGTTTAAGAAATAAACTTTTATAGATTTATAAACGGTAAGGCGCTGTTCCTCTTGAATCTGGAGAACTTGAGCCTTTTTAATTGAATTATGAACCAAAAAGTTTTTTGGAGTAAGAAAATTAATACGTATTAAAGTGAATTGTCTAACTGAAAGTATGACTTTTTATTTTTTTAAATCTTTTGTCAGCAGAGGTCTCTTTTCTTAATGTCATAAGGAACCATGGTGTCCCTCACATTCAATTGCTTTTCAATATTTAAGACCGTGACAATGTTTTGGGATTAGGTGATGGATAACAAATGATGATACATATGCAACACAAACCAAGATATTTATTTACTCAATGTTACACAGCTTTTGCAATATACACAATTTCAAGAGTTCAGCATTTATTCAGAATTAAAATTTGGTCACTATTGTTGACTAAATACTTAAGTGATCTAAAACCAGCATCTGGTGACCAAAATCATTGCCAAGTGTTCACTACTGGAAAAACAGACAAACATTACAAAGACGTCACTGATTTTTAATTATCTTTATTTTTGTTTTTTAACAAAAGGAGCATATGAAAGCAGAATAACACTAAAATAGTTATTTAATGAAAAGTAAATGATATAAGGTAAATGAAATTTGTTGACACAAATAACAGTATGATAAACATTTGAATTTTTTAAAAACGTGTTAATATCAGGTTGACATTTCTTCTGTCACTGCATACTGGCTTTGGTCTTCAGCAGATGGAACTGTGAAATACACACAAAAAACATTTATTGTTTTTACTTTGTAAAAAAGACAGATGGAGGGGGAGAGATCAGACAGATGTTTTACCTCTCGCTCTGTAGCATTTGAACAGCAGCACGACTGTCGACAGCAGATACGGACAAACTGCCAGAAGAAAACTGAGGATGCTGAAGAAAATCTGACTTTCTGGCACTGAAAAACAGATGGACAAACCAATGGAAGTACATTACTGAACAATATAGCTCTATATTAAAGTCCCAGTAGATGTAAGTATAACTTTTCCACAAACTAAATTAGCTTGACATTGTCTACGCATGCAACCTCAGTGTTTATGTGCTTTAATCAAAAAACTCTCTCCTTAACGATAACAGACAATGCTGAAGAATGAAATGTAGGCAAGATTTAGCCTTGTATGGATTTATGGTAATTTAATTCAATGTTCATAAGGGGATACACCAATCTACTCCTCACATCTGCTGTACTTGACACTAACCACATGAACACATTCAGATTAATTTCTAGTTTATTTTAAATGAAAAATAATTCATTTATTGACAGTCACATCTTAAAAGGAACGCAACTAAAAATGCTTGATCTGATTTTAATGCTGTTGATTGACTGTAATTACAACACCCTTAATAATTTTGAATGATATGTTGGTTGAGGTGATGGATATGCAGTATTATGCAGTATATATGCTGTAATTTCGACATGATTTGATACTTTTGTTCATGTTATGTGAAATAATAAACAGCTGTCAGTAACTGATTGCTCTTCAATAAAATCTCATCAGCTGACAGAGACTGAGCTCCACTGACTCTCACCTCTGACTGAGATCCAGCTCTTGGGTGACTGTCCTCTCTCTGTTTTACAGTAGTAGAAACCCTCATGTGACTTTGAGACAGTCGTGATGTTCATCTCTCCTGTCGTCTGATTCTGGACGAGTGATCCGTCTTTATAGAAATCAGCTCTGAGGATCGGGGAGTTTGTAGATCGATGTAAACAGTGTAGAGTCAGAGTATCTCCCTCAATCACAGGATCAACAGAACTCTCCAGAATCACATCACCATCTACACAACACAAGAAACATCTGCTTACTGTAAATAGTAAGAATATATCAAAATTCATAGCTAAAAATGTTGCTATCTTATGAACTGAATTTTACTTCCTGTGCTTTATGCACTAGTCCAACCCAAGCAAAAAGGTCCATCCCTAAACCTAACCACCTGTGTAAAAAGATTGTACAAAAATGTACAAATGAGATCATATTAATTCATCTGGCCAAAAACTGTCCATTTAAATGGCAAAAGACTGTCAGATGAATGTGGACAGGTTTAATCCAACTATAATAGATAAAACTCATTCACATAGTTGTATAGCAGTGTCAGTCTGTGATTGGTTGTACAGAAAACAGTTAGAGGAAAATGTGTAGACTTTGCAATTAGGATTT
This sequence comes from Spinibarbus caldwelli, assembly GCA_039654775.1. Lineage (NCBI taxonomy): Eukaryota > Metazoa > Chordata > Actinopteri > Cypriniformes > Cyprinidae > Spinibarbus > Spinibarbus caldwelli. The sequence continues at coordinate 4,155,626 of CM077220.1, read as the reverse complement.
AGATTAGAAAGTGTGTAGCTGTTGTGATTAAAAACAGGACTCACCATGTACAGTGATGTTGAGAGGATGACGTTTCTCTCCAGATTCAGACTGACACCAGTAAACTCCAGTGTCAGATGTGCTGAGAGAGAAGATTCGACATGTAGATCCTGTTTGTTTTGAACAATCTTCTGTGTTTCTGTCTGTGTATCTTCTCACTGTCCATCCAGCAGAGTTACTCTGATCCTCACAGCTCAGAGAGAGAGAGTCAGACGAGAAGTGTTGACTTCTGCTGGGACTGACCTCCAGAGACACTGAAGGACAAACACCTGAGACAGAGATGAAACTCAGTTAAACATGCTGCTTGCATCATTTAAGATGCACTTACAAAGACATTTCAGATTTTCAGAATTACAACATTTGTAAATTGAATGTGAATGTGCATTATTATACTATGATTGAGTAGGTTAGATTAAACAAAAAGTATTTATAAAAGAGGACAAAATACATGTACACATGTACAAATTATAAGTTTGGAGTCGGTATGATTTTTGAATGTTTTTGTACCAAGACTGCATGTAGCTATTTGATCAAAAATACAGTAAAATCAGCAATATTCTGAAATATTATAATTTTAATTAAATTGTTTTCTGCTTGAATACGTTTCATATAATTTGAATAATTATGTAATTTGTAATCATGTAATTTGTCACATGATGCTTCAGAAACCTTCCTAATATGCTGATGTGCCTCTCAGCAAACATTTCAAATTATTATTAATGTTGAAAACAGTTATGCTGCTTCAAATTTTTGGGAAAATGAAGCATTTTTTTTTTTTTTTCAGGATTCTTTGATGAATTGAAAGTTCAAAAGAACAGCATTTATTTGGAATAGAAATCTTTAACATTATAAATGTATTTACTATGTCTTTACTAAACAATCCATTTGCTAAAAAAATCCATTGCATTCAGTCTAAAGATTATGAGAAGTTTAGTGATGATCAAATGTATCATAAATTAGCCAGCTGGTGGAGCTAGAGAAACAGTTAACCAACAGTTATTAAGGGCTACACTGACTTACATGTAAGTAATTATAGGGGCACAAACACACCAGGAATCTATGAATTTTAGGTGTATGGTCACTAAACACCCTCAGACACCGGCAAGAAAACATGTTATGATGATCATTTTATTACATATCAAATAAACTTAAAATAGAGATGCTGAAAGATGATTTGACTCACCAGTGATCCACAGTGTCTGTGTGTTACTGTAGTGTGTGTAATAGGCCGGTCGTCCTCTCTCTGCTCTGCACGTATAAACTCCTGTGTGCTGTAGAGCAGCAGGACTGAGAGTGTAAGAGCCTCCAGCTCCTCTGCTGCTGTCTGACAGACCATCATCATCTCTGAACCAGCTGAACGTCCAGCCTGTAGAGGAGCCTGTAACCTCACAGATCAGAGTCACTGAGTCTCCTTCAGTCAGCCACGGCTGTGGAGACACTCGCACTGCTGCCTGAGCTTCAGCTGAACAAAACATGACGAGTTATAGAGAGAGAAGCTGTTCACACTGATGATAATCAACAAACACACAAACTCACCTGATACAGTCAGTGTAACAGCATCACTGCGCTGAGAGCTTTGTGTTCCCATCTGTCCTCTACAGCTGTATTTACCGCTGTGAACGTGATCAACACTGCTGATGTTCAACTCTTGTGTGGAGATTTGGTTGAGAGTATTGTTGATTGTTCCCTCTCTTTCCCATCTGTACGTCCACTCAGTGTCTCCTCCCCACTTTATATCACATCTGAGAGCAACTGTTTCTCCTCTGAACACTCGTTCATCAGGCCGGACCGTCACCACAGCTTTAGGAAACTCTGTACAAACACAGATTATTATATTTATTTTTAAATTTAAAGTTTTAGAAGTTTTTTTTAGATACTGTCTCTGATCTGTAGGTTGCGTCCAGCCCCGATTTCACAGCAATTCGTACGTATTTTACGAGGTGGCTAAATTCATACGACCTCACTTGTACAAATTCACACGATTTTTGCTAAATCGTATGTATTTTATGAGTTGCACAATTCGTATGAACTTGTACGAATGACCTACACCTAACCCCGCCCCTAAACCTACCCATCACTGAGGTTTAGACAAAACGTACAAAATCGTACGAGCGAGGTCATATGAATTTGTACAAATTAGCCACCTCGTAAAATATGTACAAATTGGTCGTGAGATATAGCGTTAGTTGTGTCACATACTATATTCTCTCTCACCTGTAACATTTACCCACAGTGCATCACTGTATTGTGTGTAGTAGACTGGTTTTCCTCTTCCAGCTCTACACCAGTACTGGCCTCCATCAGACACTGAATCAATCTTCACTCTGTAGGAGTTTGTTGCTGTCTTTGTCTCAGAGTTCAGTGTGTGTTTGTTCCAGTAAAAGTCCCATCCAGTGGCTGGATTCATGCGACAGGTCAAAGTCACTGTGTTTCCTGTCAGTGCAGCTCCTGCAGAATCTGATGTGAGTTCAGGCTTTGGCTTCAGATCTGCAGGAGAACAAGAACACATTCAGATCCTGAAGAGTCCAGGAGCCTCATTTATAAAGCGTGCGTACGCTCAGATTTGATCTTAGAGTGTGCGTACGCTTAAATCCATGCCAGCGCTCATATTTGTAAAAACGGTCTTTGACGTAGAAAAGTGCTTCGCATCACATCAGGGTCTGAGCAGACAAATGCACTTATTCTTGTTCGAGTACTGCAGGTTTTTGAAAATGTAAGCTGTTCTTGCAGCTCGCTGTTCTAAATTAAAGAATATGGATGATGACGTGATCTTTTACATGTTAATGACATTAATTAGGAGTCGTTTACAAGGCAGAGAGCTGAAACTATTCATTTGCGCACAAGTTCAAGATCATTTGCTATTCATAGATTTCACATTTGAAAGAGATGCTTATGTTCATTTTCTGTACGTATGTTCATTTTATGAATCACATGTACGCATATTTGAGAAATGATCATAAGATCAATTTTAGGATGGTTTCTGCCCAAGATTTTATAAATGAGGCCCCATATGTGTTATATAAATCATTCATTATTGTCTGCATCAGAAAAATAATTCTGACATTATGCATCCTGCACATTTAACAATAAGCATGATTTGTAAAACAGGCATGTTTGCTCAGAAAATAAATAAATAAATAAATGAACAGTTTCATATATTTGTTTGTGTATGAAATAATGAATAGTGAACTTGCTACTGAGGCTTCATATGCATATGCAGATTTGCATCATCTAAAAGTGCTTCAGCCCTTTAAGAAGAACAGATGTGGCTGATACAGAAGAGTATAAGAAAAGTGTTGAGTCACAAATATTGATGTTAAATGAGTATTAAACAGATGTTAATATGAACACTCACCTGATACAGTCAGTGTAAGAGCAGCACTGATGTGTGATCTCTGTGAGTCTGATCTCTCTCCTCTACAGCTGTATTCAGCTCTATCAGACACAGATGTGATGCTGTAGACTCTCTCAGTGACGTCTCTGATGACTGAACCATCTTTAAACCAGCTGTATCTCCACTGAATGTGTCCTGCTCCCTGTATGTCACATGTGAGAGTGACTGTCTCTCCTCTGAACACACGCTGATCTGGAGTCACCTTCACTACAGGTTTTGGTCTCACTGTATTAATACACATATGATTAAATATTGATGAAACTGCATCACAGTATCAGGATCACTGTTCTGAACCTCTTAATGAGGAAAAACACTGCATTAAATAAATCTAGTTTGCTTGTAGTTTGTATTAATCATATCAAAAATCTTTCCAATTATTGGTTAAAAATCAAGTGAATCATTAATATTTAGCATATCTACACATTCTTTTTGTATTCTTCAATATGAATACCAGAAAATTCACGTATCACACAATTAAACATTTGTAATATTAACAATATATTACATATTGTTGCATATTTACAAATGTAAATATTTACATCATTTAAGACTGCAATAAACCGTCATCATAACTAGCCAAGCAGTCTTATGGTAAGTGTGCAAATTTATCCACAATCTTAAATCAGACTCTTAAATCAGATCTTTTATTTAATTGATAATTATTTTGAGCTGATCATTGGACATTAATCACTGAATTAACATGCGTTGAGGTCTTGTGACAACAATGTCAGATACTACTATTGTATATGAATCATTTATCACTGCATACTGCATTCCAAACACTCAAATAATACACAATATAAAAATAAAGAGTATGTAAAATACTGTGCTGAATTTAAAATACAGAATAAAAGAAAAATGCATTGTATTTGGTAAACAGTAAGCATTTAATTCTGAACAAAACCACAGTGTCTTGACTAGATATGTGGACATAGTAGAGTGAGTTTAGAAGAACAATGATATTCAACTCACCCTTCACAGTGAGAGAAACAGAGCTTGATTGTGATGATTTTGGTCTTTCATCTCTCTGTCCTCTACACCAGTACTGACCCTGATCAGACTCAGTAGCTCCTCTGATAGTGAGAGTGTCTCTGTTTACAGTGTAACGATCAGACATCTGTAATATTACACTGTCTTTATACCACTCATATCTCCACTCAGGTGTCAGGTCATATCTCCAGTCATATGTCAGGCCATTTCTCCATCTCCAGTTACTGTGAGACTCAATCACACACTTCAGATTGACTGTCTCTCCAGTGAATACAGGACTGTCTGGTGTCACAGTCAGTGTAGATCTGGGTAAATCTGTAAAGAAAGACAAAAAATAAAAAAATAAAAAATAAATAAAAAATAAAAACCAGGGACTCAAACAGTAAAAATAACTACATTTTGAAAATGTGTTACAGTCTAATATAGTTCATACATTATTTTGTCATCTTTCATAACATTTGTTCTGTTTTGCTTTTTTCCTGTGATTATTTTTCTGATCTGAGTGTTTTTTGAGGAGGCTCTGTCTCGGTCTCGTCCTCAGACAAACACCTCTGACTCGTCATAGAAAGCAGAATGAAGCTCCTGCTGAAGGAGAGCTGAAGACCTCCAACTACAACCTCATATGAGGAGAAACTGAATCTCAGTCAACTTCAGCACACTATCTGAAGACTTCATCAACTCATTTAACATCATTATCTGTAAGACACCTCATTCACTCTGACTTCAGGACAAAGCTCATCTGTACTGAACTCTTTCACTCGAGTGCTTTTCTTTTCTCATGGTAGTTGTGAATATCATCTGCAGTGACAGTGATGAAAGTTAAATATCAAAGATGTTGATGCCCATAACAATGAAAAGTCTTGTCAAAATTTACGTTATTTTACTAAACTAGAACCTCCACAAAAACCCACAAAAGGTGTATGCATCTGAACAGAATAATGACTAAAAGTGCTCCATTGCTCTTATAAGATGTTGCTGCTACAGAAGAGTATAAGAAAAGTCTTGAGCCAGAAATATTGATTTAAATGAGCACTAATCAGATGTGAATATGATCACTCACCTGATACAGTCAGTGTAAGAGCAGCACTGATGTGTGATCTCTGAGAGTCTGATCTCTCTCCTCTACAGCTGTATTCAGCTCTATCAGACACAGATGTGATGCTGTAGACTCTCTCAGTGACGTCTCTGATGACTGAACCATCTTTAAACCAGCTGTATGTCCACTGAATGTGTCCTGCTCGCTGTATGTCACATGTGAGAGTGACTGTCTCTCCTCTGAACACATGCTGATCTGGAGTCACCTTCACTACAGGTTTTGGTCTCGCTGTATTAATACACATACAAGTGGATATTGATTGAGAGCACCACAGTCTCATGATCACTACGAACTCAATCTCCCTGAGTCTTAAATATCAAGTCTGATTAAAATATCATTGCTCTTTTGTATTCACGTGAAGCTTTTACAACATTTCCAGCATTTACTTCAAATAAAAATATGATGTGATGAGGTAATGTGACAACTAGTTGAACAGAATTGTTTATAATATGAACACATACTATACTGAGCTCTATCCTGTAATCATCAACACAGTATTTCATTCTGAACAAAACCACAGATTGTCAAGATGTGTAATCACACAGAGTGAGTTTCTCTCTGTCCTCTACACCTGTACTGACCCTGATCAGATGTAATAACTCCTCTGATAGTGAGAGTGTCTCTGTTTACAGTGTAACGATCAGACGTCTGTAATATTACACTGTCTTTATACCACTCATATCTCCAGTTACTGTGAGACTCAATCACACACTTCAGATTGACTGTCTCTCCAGTGAATACAGGACTGTCTGGTGTCACAGTCAGTGTAGATCTGGGTAAATCTGTAAACAGTTAATTACTGATTACAAATTATAGTTGGTAACATAATCTATTAGGTTACACATTTTAGGTAATGTATTCTGACTACACCTGACTAAACCTTCAGCAGGACTTCAAGGGTCAAAGGGGTTTGGGTGACAAACCAATTTGGGAATCTCTGCATTACATGAACAAACATTCATAAACATGAAACAACCATGACATTACATGGCCATGGTTTGAATTTCTTTCTTTCTTTCTTTCTTTCTTTCTTTCTTTCTTTCTTTCTTTCTTTCTTTAATAATTAGTAAAGTTCAGTTGATGTGATGAATACATAGTATTCCAAAGCTATACATTGGCAATGTTTAGTGACTTGCATAATTATTTATCTTATACATGGTCTAATTGATTGAGTGGTGCTTTTTTGATTTTGATTTAAATGAGCATTAAACAGATCTGACTATGAAAACTCACCTGATACAGTCAGTGTAACAGCATCACTGATGCTCTTTACTTCACAGCTGTATTTACCACTGTTAGACTCATCTGATGTGATGTTGTAGACTCTCTCAGTGATGTGTGGGATGACTGAACCATCTTTAAACCAGCTGTATGTCCACTGAATGTTTCCTGCTCCCTGTATGTCACATGTGAGAGTGACTGTCTCTCCTCTGAACACACGCTGATCTGGAGTCACCTTCACTACAGGTTTTGCTTCCACTGAGTTAACACATATAAAAGTAAATATTCACAGATTAAAAATCAAGCAATGCAATTGTCTTTTTTGTTGGTGTCTTTCTTTTCAGTTTGTGGATGAACACACACTGATGTCAGCAGGGGCGCCGTAACGGGGGAAGGTTAGGACGATTTCAAGCCCTTATAGTCAGAGAGAGAGCCCCAGAATGTGATTTCTACCGAGGGAGACCCAAGTTAATATGCTATTCGGGGGTCTAGAAACCATAGCACCCATAGCGCCCCTGCATGTCAATAATAATCTCTGGTCATTATTAGAGAAAGAATTGTTGATTTCACACTAGGCTGCACCCTGCTCCATTTCATCTCTACACGCTGATTTATTATGCATCACTACAATAATAAACACATCACTGCAATAATAAATTGTATCATGAGCTTATTAGATAATATTTTAGGGTCCATATGACTGTATTCATATTCATATGTTTACCTGTTATGCTGAAAACTGAGGGATGTGATAATATATGTATGAATGAATTATTTACCTTGAGTGAGTCCAGAGTGGCTGTATAGCATCAGCACTAAAAACAAACAAACAAACAAACAAAAATGAAGCATTTATTATAATAATACAATGAAAAATACATGACACGAATGGTTGTTAAATGCAAAAATAGGAAAATTTGTATTAGTTCAGTTCACTTTTTTATTTATTTTTATTTTTTTATTATTATGATTAAACTGTAGTTGACCATATTATTGTATAAGATTACTGGAATGCACAATAGAGATTTATTACAAACTTGGCCTATGGAGTCTGCTGTGCTTCTGCAGTGCTCCACCATTCTTTACTATAGTGATATATATATATATTAGGCAATAGTTAAATTGCAATTTTTGTCAACATTTGCAAATACTTTTGATATAGCAAGATATTTTTCAGTTGCATTTAGGTGCATTATTTAAAGTGACCACTCCAGCAAACGATGAAACAAAAAACGTTAGTACGTCTCCATTACCACAGTACCTTTGGAGTTACACTCTCTCTCTCTTCATTTCAACGAGATCAGAACAGCACTCCCAAATCAATTTGTCTTCCCAGCTATTCCAACACTATAAAAAAATGCTGGGTTAAATACAACCCAGTGCTGGGTAAATATTGGACAGATCACATGCTGGGTTGTTTTCAACCAACAGTTGGGTTAAATGTTTAACCCAACCTTCTGGGCAGTAACCCAACCGCTGGGTCTGAACAACCCAATCGCTGGGTTCGTCCATATTTTTCCCAGTGCTGGGTTGTATTTAACCCAGCAATTTTTAGAGTGAACTGTCCAGCACAATTTCAACATCCAGCTACACTGTAGGCTTGTCAACAATAATTCCAAACAGATCAGTCAGAAACCAGGGATAGTCTTTGAACATGTAGGCATTTTTATATTTATGTAGCCTACACAATAATAATAATCTTTTACATTGTAATCCTTTAATTTTTTTTTATTTTTGGTATGTTTGTGTGCTGCTGCGCGTACCTGTGTGTGTAATAAAAACAGTGTACGCGCATTGTGGACCCGCCTATAGGCGCATATTACTAACGCGCTCTTTAAATAACAACAACAAAAAAAAAAAAACTGCGCCACTGACTTTAGACCAGGTTTTAATTGGTCAATGGTGCAGTCTATTTCAGATGCCTCAAAATAGCAACGCGCCAACAATGCGCCTGAACACACCTCGTTTTCAGACCAGCACGCCCATGAGCACACAAATGGACGCAAATGCATTTGCTATTTAAACAACGTGGTGCAGGACGTGAAAATGATACCTGCATCGGAGAGACCCCCCATATGATTGTAAAGCGCTTTGGGTGCATGGCAATATACAATAAAAGTACTATATAAAAATGCATCATTCATTCATTCATTCATTCAATCAATCTCCTCCTCATCGGAAAGAGATAAAGGTACCTTCCCAAAAGACACTCCTTGTTCTGAGTCTCCAGCACATCCAGAGAGACACTAACAGAAACATCAAAGTTTTGAGTCTCCGGCCTGTTACAAGGAAGGCAGCAACAGACACAACTGTTCAGAGCCTGCAGCCCACTACAGGGGAGATGGCAACCGATACACTACTCTCCCATCCAGAGAGACAATAGCAGGTACACTTGTTCTGAATCTCCCATTCAGAGAGACAGAAACATCAATGTTCTGAGCCTCTGGCCCATGCGGGAAGAGGCAATAACAGATACCAAGTCCTAAGTCTCTAGTTTGTGAGGCAGCAACAGATACGACCACGTTCTGAGCCTCCACCTGTGAAAAAATCTAAATATTGAGAAAATTAACTTTAAAATTGTCCAAATGAAGTTCTTAGCTGTGTGTATTACTAATCAAAAATTAAGTTAAGTTTTGATATATTTACAGTAGAAAACTTAAAATATATCTTCATGGAACATGATCGTTACTCAAGATCCTAAGGATTTTTGGCATAAAAGAAAAATTGATCATTTTAACCCATATAATGTATTGTTGGCTATTGCTACAGATATGCCTGTGCTACTTATGACTGGTTTTGTGCTCCAGGGTCACATATGATACAGAATGCAGCAGCAACAAGAAAAGTCTTTACACCTCTCTTTATCTCTCCTCGTTGGTTAACAGTTACTACTCGCATCAAGTTCAGCAGACTGATGCTTGTCTACTGAAGCAAACCTTCCAGAAGACACTAAAAATATGGTGCACATCTCATTGCATCATTCTGTCATACTTTTGTATCCCTTTTTTTAAATTTTTTTTTTAATAGTTTGAGGTTGGTCGCTATACACTGACATTATATGGACGAGCACAAACAGGAGTTTTTTTTTTTTTTCTTTTTTACAACTTCTTTTGTGTTCCAAACAAGCAAGAAAGTTAAACGGCAGTAGAACAACACCAGGGTGAGTGAATAATGACTGAATTAAATTTTTGGGTGAATTATTCCTTTAACTGTTCCTCTCTGGTGAAATGCCCTTCCTAACCCTACCAGCCAAATTTCTTACTGTATTTAAGAATATTCAGTTCAATATTTAAACATTCCAGCAATGGGTTATAACTCATATTTTTCTTTGTGAACTTTAAATTATTCCGTACACACAGTTGCAGTCTGTATTCAGATGTTTGAAGCTGTGTGATGTGAAGCAATATTTGAAACGTTGTATTATCACTTCTCATGTTATTGCCTTCTTAGGATTAATCGCTTTGTGTTATTCCGCATTTGCAAGTTGCTTAAAAAAATTACTATATATATAAATGTTAATTGTAAAGTAAAATACAATCAAATACTCACAGAGGGTGAGGGACAGTGCACTGGACCCCATGCTGCCACAATACTGTGTGTTCAAAACCAGACACTTCCTGTGTTTTAATGGTCATTTCTTACTTCAAGGAAGTAAGAAAAAAAGATCTGTTTTGAAAGAGATGTTTAACTCTTATTTTAGTACATTCAAACACTAAATACAACAGACCCACAAATAGCAGATATCAACAGTATTTTGATCGGACTGGCACACCTGCTAATTAAACTAGAAGAAGAGCACCATGTTCCATCTTCATCTTCAGCTAGTTCAGGTCTTCTCCTATTCCTTTAAAAGCTAAAAATCATTCTTGTTTAATGGATTTACCAGGCTTACTATTAGCCTAAGTATTAAATGACAATAAAAAATAGACATTTATAATACATTTAAAAATACATTTTGTTGTTTTCATCCAAAAAAACAACAACAACAAAAAAAGTAAAACACTTCTGATCAGGCACTCCACCACACATGGGTGACTCTAGTGTCTGAAGTTAATTCACACTATCTGGTTTTGGCTACAAGACGATATAAAACATGTTAACTTGTTTCCCATTTGTGTATTAGTAAATCAGTGAGAAGTGCAGTTTGAGTCTTCCTGAACAAGAATAGAATGACCGGAAACAGAGCAGAAGTCAAGCCACAATAATCAGCTCAACTTTTCCTCAGGCCTCTTAGGCATTCAACTAAGCATGGCTGGTAGATAGATAGATGACGTTGACGTCAAAAAATAAATAAATAAATAAATAAATAAAATACATAAAAACTGCTCAAATATGCAAATCAAACTGACATTAAAAAACTTGACATGACGCTGATTTGATGTGAACTCAATATATTGGTCTACGTATACATTAAACCAATTTCAGAGTGGGATTAACTTTCTATTTTCACCCAATTACCACTGGAAGAATTGAATTTAAAATGATGTTACAGTCTCTTGATCAAGTCTTGAGTAATATTTGACGTCAAATTGATATCAAGGCTGGGAAACTTGACATCCAGTAAATAATAGAATTACTCGCACTGTGAGAAAGTATGACAATATTTATTGAGGCACACAGAAACAAAACTGGTTAAACCCTCCATGTTACTGTTGGCTCTTTGATGAATACATTTTGTTCCTCTTTTGTAAGTTGCTTTAAATGTAAGCCTCTGCTAATATATATTAAATCTGAGAGAGCATGTGTGCATTAAATGTTAATATGAAGATTTCCAAATATAAGTTTAAAGTAAAATATAAAAGATGATGCAGTGACTAAATAAATTCCTAAATATTCGCATTTTCCAAGTTTAAAACCCAGAGTTCAAGCACACATAGAAATGCTGACCCATCTAACAACCAGATCTGCTGTCACAACATATTCTTTGAACTGTGAACAAAACTGATAACAACACACACACTTTGACAAAAGGAGAAAATGTGCTCTGCCCTGCTGTTAAAAAAAGCTGAAATTAGTTTAAACCGTTTGGCTGGTCTTAGCCGGTCTCCCCGTGTGGTTTAGTTACAGGAACTCACACATATATTGTGCACTTCAAGCTGCTCAAGTCCACAAGTCCCCCAGTGTTGTCTCTGTCATCAAGGGCAAGGCCAAAAGAAACCAGCCATTTATCCCTATCATTACATCAAATCATGAAGTGTGTGCTGTGGATTTGATCAATGTTAAAATAAAATTTCACTCGTTGTCTATTTTAGTCTCTTAACGCAGTATCTCTATGCAATGTGAAGGTTAAGTTTACTCAGAAAACTTAACATTTTTTTTTGCTTCAGTTGTGACTGGAAAAAACATGAGCACAAGCAGACAGCAGCTGAGTCTACATGGTACTCATCCTGCGATGAGATGTTCAGCGTTGCCTGGTGCTCATGATGAAAATAAAGGGCTTTTTGCTCATTCTTCCTGACAGTGCTACTGTCCTCATGGATCTCCCCCTTTTGTGCCAGAAAATCCCCATATATATAGGCCTACTTGTTATTTTCTTCTCATATTTCTATATGATGTAATGCTTATTATTGGATAGTCCTTACACACCACCTCTTACAATGTATCTTTATAATATATAAGCTATAGTTGAAAAAAATAAACTTAGAAGAGAAAGGTATCTGTGTTCCTTCCTGGCCATACTAAAGGCACTGAGAGTATTCTGGTGGTACAGAGAGATATAAAGGAATCATTTCTAAGAATGATTAAAGCAATAGTACGCTGACCAACGTGCTGTACATTTATACATTTAAATAAAATAATCAATAACAACACTGAAGTATGAAACATATACAATCAAAAACAGACAAGTTCAAATAAATAAAATGAAGAGTTAATTTGCAAAAACAGATAACTCCGTTTTTAACAATTTTCAAAAATCATGTTTTTTTCATTGTGTATTCCAATTAATCTCAACCAAACTGCAGTTGGGTTATTTTAAGTAAAAAAAAAAAAAATAAAAATAATAAAATAAAAACACAGCTAACAATAAAAAGCAATAAAACATGATAATAATAATAATAATAATAATAATAATAATAATAACAACAACAACAACAACAATAAAAACAACAATACTTTTGAAAATTAAACAAATAATCTGTTCTTGCAAATAAACTCTTCAAATATACAAAAAAAAATCCCCATTCTTTAGTTAGTCTATATTAGTCCAAATGTTAATGTGAGTAGATGTGACTTCAAATTCTGTCTCAGTTCTTGGTTGGGACTCATTATGTTGGATCCCTGTAAAGATGCCCAAGCAAACAGTGTTACAGTGCTTCCCAACATAAAGGTCATCAAACCTGATTTTCCACCAAACAAACAAACCTTTCTTACACCTTCCTAGAAAAAAAAATAAAAATGCCTAGCAGAGGTTGTACTCCCTGTACTTTCAAATGAGAAAGGTTAACATACCATAGGTACGTAGAAGTCAGCTGTCAATGAATCTGTCCTGCACCTCAGTAACTGTCTGGTATTGCTTGGCTACAACTGACAATCAGGATGGCTGAGAAAATCATTGGGCCACGCCTGCCCTCCATCCAGACATTTGTTTACTAATGAGGGATCAGGCAGGAAGGATCCTCAATGACCACTCTCTTTAAAACATCTCCCTCTGGTAGGCGCCAGACCAAGATGACACAAGAAGAGTTTCATCCCACAGGTCAACTCAGTCACACATAAAATACATGTGGTTTACAGGCTTGTGCATGAGAAATTTATTCTTTTCAGTGAGGAGATATCAACAGAGTTGGTTCTACTCACAAGCATGTTTAAGATGAACACTGACAATAATTACATAGTTACAAAATTGATCAAAACCCCACGTTTTGATGCAGAGGTCATATTTTACAAACTACTCTCAGCAGCCACCATCTGGTGTCACACGTTTAGCTCATCTGACTGAAACGGTTCAAGACCATCCACAGAAAAAAAACTTTGAGAAATTACAATAATCATCCATCTCCACTAAATTACGTAATACATTTTTTTTTTTTAAGACAACGATACAAACAATTCACTATATTATGTTATATATATATATATATATATTTATAAAAATGTAAAATTTAAAAAAAAAAAAAAAAAAAGAAAGTGCAATAAAGCTCTTTTTTAAGGACAGTATGGGTGGCTCTTAAAAGAGCCTTTGGGTCGTTGATCAGATCAGGTTTACTTGGAGCTGGTGTATTTGGTCACAGCCTTGGTGCCCTCAGACACGGCGTGTTTGGCCAGTTCCCCGGGCAGCAGCAGACGCACGGCGGTCTGGATCTCTCTCGATGTGATGGTGGAGCGCTTGTTGTAGTAAGCGAGACGAGACGATTCACCGGCGATGCGCTCGAAGATGTCGTTGACGAAAGAGTTCATGATGCCCATCGCCTTGGAGGAGATCCCGGTGTCAGGATGAACCTGCTTCAGCACTTTGTACACGTAGATAGCGTAGCTCTCCTTCCTGGACTTTCTGCGCTTCTTTCCTCCTTTACCGGCGGTCTTAGTGACGGCCTTCTTTGAGCCCTTCTTGGGCGCGGACTTCGCGGGTTCAGGCATGATCCTTGCTTCAAAATTATTCGAAATTGAGTAACTTTTAATATACCACTCGAGTTTTTTTATGTACTGCACTATGCTAATTTTCAAAAGGAAAACAGCGATCTGTGATTGGGTATCTGAATGGACCAGCCCACAGAATAATTTCATTGGTCATATTAAAAGCCAATCAGAGGCTTTGAAATGTAAAGCCCTCCCATCGCCTCAAACTTCACATCTACCCCCCCTTCATTTCAGTTTCCTTGTTTGATTTTCCCGCATTTTTCGGAACAATGTGATGAGTGGGATATAATGAACTAGATTTGGTAAACTCTTGTGTATAATGATAATTATGATTATTTTTTTTATTTAGATTTCTAATTATAAGAAAAATGTATTAACTTTAAATCCTCGAAACGTTGGTTACGTAATAGTTTGAACAAGGTTTACGAATACTATCGATAGAAAGTGTTGAAATCGAAGATTTTATTTAAATAAAACGACTACAAACAGACAAGTTACAAATACAAAAAAAAAAAAAACGACTTAAATACCTTATACTAATTGGAAACTTGTTCTTTGAGTGAAATGTTGGGTGGCTCTTAAAAGAGCCGTTAGGGTTTAGTTTTGTTCAGGAATCTCTTAACCTCCGAATCCGTACAGAGTGCGTCCCTGTCGTTTCAGAGCATACACAACATCCATGGCGGTGACGGTCTTTCTTTTAGCGTGCTCAGTGTAGGTCACAGCATCACGAATAACGTTCTCCAGAAACACCTTCAACACACCGCGCGTCTCCTCGTAGATCAGCCCAGAAATACGCTTGACGCCGCCGCGGCGAGCAAGACGACGAATAGCGGGTTTAGTGATTCCCTGGATATTATCGCGAAGAACCTTTCGGTGACGCTTAGCGCCTCCTTTCCCGAGTCCTTTACCACCTTTTCCTCTTCCAGACATGTTGAAAATTGTTTTGCAATTCACTCGAACGACGTTAATCTAAGTCAAACAAAGGAAAAGAAAGGCAATTTATACTTCGTTAAAGGACCTAGTTGAAACCAGGACCATGGACGGTTCTACTAAACGTCACTCGTTATGGCTATTCCGAGTCGAGTATTGCCTTGCAGTGCTCATTGCGGAAACTTGGAAATAAATTGGGTTTAAATAACTACATTTATCTTTTTTTTTTTTAATTAAATATTTAATAGTATAACAATAAATGTACAGTCAGGTCCATAAATATTGGGACATCGACACAATTCTAACATTTTTGGCTCTATACACCACCACAATGGATTTCAAATGAAACGAACAAGATGTGCTTTAACTGCAGACTGTCAGCTTTAATTTGAGGGTATTTACATCCAAATCAGGTGAACGGTGTAGGAATTACAACAGTTTGCATATGTGCCTCCCACTTGTTAAAGTAATGGGACGGAATAATAATCATAAATCAAACTTTCACTTTTTAATACTTGGTTGCAAATCCTTTGCAGTCAATTACAGCCTGAAGTCTGGAATGCATAGACATCACTAGACGCTGGGTTTCATCCCTGGTGATGCTCTGCCAGGCCTCTACTGCAACCGTCTTCAGTTCCTGCTTGTTCTTGGGGCATTTTCCCTTCAGTTTTGTCTTCAGCAAGTGAAATGCATGCTCAATCGGATTCAGGTCAGGTGATTGACTTGGCCATTGCATAACAATCCACTTCTTTCCCTTCAAAAACTCTTTGGTTGCTTTTGCAGTATGCTTTGGGTCATTGTCCATCTGCACTGTGAAGCGCCGTCCAATGAGTTCTGAAGCATTTGGCTGAATATGAGCAGATAATATTGCCCGAAACACTTCAGAATTCATCCTGCTGCTTTTGTCAGCAGTCACATCATCAATAAATACAAGAGAACCAGTTCCACTGGTAGCCATACATGCCCACCACCACCATGCTTCACTGATGAGGTGGTATGCTTAGGATCATGAGCAGTTCCTTTCCTTCTCCATACTCTTCTCTTCCCATCACTCTGGTACAAGTTGATCTTGGTCTCATCTGTCCATAGGATGTTGCTCCAGAACTGTGAAGTCGTTTGGCAAACTCTAATCTAGCCTTCCTGTTTTTGAGGCTCACCAATGGTTTACATCTTGTGGTGAACCCTCTGTATTCACTCTGGTGAAGTTTTCTCTTGATTGTTGACTTTGACACACATACACCTGCCTCCTGGAGAGTGTTCTTGATCTGGCCAACTGTTGTGAAGGGTGTTTTCTTTCTTCTGCTTTCAGGGAAAGAATTCTTTGGTCATCCACCACAGTTGTTTTCCGTGGTCTTCCGGGTCTTTTGGTGTTGCTGAGCTCACCGGTGCGTTCCTTCTTTTTAAGAATGTTCCAAACAGTTGTTTTGGCCACGCCTAATGTTTTTGCTATCTCTCTGATGGGTTTGTTTTGTTTTTTCAGCGTAATGATGGCTTGCTTCACTGATAGTGACAGCTCTTGGATCTCATCTTGACAGTTGACAGCAACAGATTCCAAATGCAAATAGCACACTTGAAATGAACTCTGGACCTTTTATCTGCTCATTGTAATTGGGATAATGAGGGAATAACACACACCTGGCCATGGAACAGCTGAGAAGCCAATTGTCCCATTACTTTTGGTCCCTTAACAAGTGGGAGGCACATATGCAAACTGTTGTAATTCCTACACCGTTCACCTGATTTGGATGTAAATACCCTCAAATTAAAGCTGACAGTCTGCAGTTAAAGCACATCTTGTTCGTTTCATTTGAAATCCATTGTGGTGGTGTATAGAGCCAAAAATGTTAGAATTGTGTCGATGTCCCAATATTTATGGACCTGACTGTATTTCTGACCTCTTAAACGGTCATTAATTCTGTTTAATTTAAGCACGCTCTCCGCGAATGCGGCGGGCCAGCTGAATGTCTTTGGGCATGATGGTGACTCTCTTAGCGTGGATGGCGCACAAGTTGGTGTCCTCAAACAGACCGACCAAATAAGCCTCGCTAGCCTCCTGCAGGGCCATGACAGCGGAGCTCTGGAAACGCAGATCCGTCTTGAAGTCTTGAGCGATTTCTCTCACCAGACGCTGGAAGGGCAGTTTGCGAATCAGCAGTTCAGTGGACTTCTGATAACGGCGAATCTCTCTCAAAGCCACGGTACCGGGCCTGTAACCATGAGGTTTCTTAACGCCACCGGTGGCGGGTGCGCTCCTACGAGCGGCTTTAGTAGCCAGCTGCTTTCTCGGGGCTTTGCCTTCGGTGGATTTACGAGCGGTTTGCTTGGTTCTCGCCATAATTCAAAAAGAATTATCGATGCCATAAACAACACAAAATTAAATCAAAGAGAGGAGGCGACATAGGCTTATTTAAGCCCAGGGCTGCCATGCGCTGATTGGATGGCGTAGCTTCAAGGCATTCAATTGGTTATTATATAGCCTTTCGAAATGACAGCTGGCCAATGACTGTGCGTCTCATGTTGTCAAGTGACCAGTTTGTGGTTCCCGCCCAAATCTCTTTTATTGTTTCTCTGTTTACATGAAACGACACAAAAAAAGGCCAAAATATTAATAAATTTGTGCCCAAAGATCCGTTGTTACTTTATTTCTTACTGAATGAGAGTTGGACTTATGAAACTAAAATTAAAAAAACTAAATAAGCAGATATTTCTCGCCAGTATTAATATTTTGTTTGTATTTGGTATGTATGCATTAATATTGCAAGTGTAAATCTTTGTACCTATGCCAGAAAGCTATATGCATCTTATTTACACATTGTGATTAATAATTATTCCTTACAACTTAAAAGTTCACAGCAATTAGACAAACACAATACAGTCTTCCACTAAAATTGTTTTATAAAGATGAATGGATTAAAATAAACCACTCTCCTGCATTCTAATCGAGTTTTATACCACGTTGTGGAGCAATATAGTAAAACCCCATTTCATTTTGTACTGTGCTCAATTTTAAACATTTTTTAATTACACAGTTCAAAATTAATTTAATTATCGAATAAACAAAAACGTTCTTTCGAGGAGAAAATAGGTGGCTCTTAAAAGAACCTTTGGTTTGAAGAGAAGCTGCATCAGTTTACTTGGTCTTGGCGGGTTTCTCGGTCTTCTTCGGCAGCAGCACGGCCTGGATGTTGGGCAGCACGCCGCCCTGAGCGATGGTCACGCCGCCCAGAAGCTTGTTCAGCTCCTCGTCGTTGCGCACCGCCAGCTGCAGGTGACGGGGAATAATACGGGTCTTCTTGTTGTCCCGAGCGGCGTTTCCAGCCAACTCAAGGATCTCAGCGGTAAGATACTCGAGTACAGCGGCCAAATAAACCGGAGCCCCGGCACCGACGCGCTCGGCATAGTTGCTTTTGCGGAGAAGCCTGTGAACACGACCGACGGGGAAGTGCAATCCCGCCCTGGAGGAGCGAGTCTTAGCCTTAGCGCGGGCCTTTCCTCCGGTTTTACCTCTTCCACTTATTATAGTTTAAAACTGTCGGTCGACTACACACTGTAATACCAAAGGTAGTTCATCACGGTGCTGTGACTTTTAAAGGAAAGAGTGCCAGTCTCCTATTGGCTGGAGTCTGAATATATTCCAAGCCAATCAGTGAACTGTGTATTTGTATTTGTACATGTCTAAAAATGTATTTTGTTAGATTTATTGTATTCGTATGTACATTTGTAAGACAATTTTTATGTAGCCTAGAGCACTTTGAATTACGTAATATGGTTAAACTGTGCTATATGAACTTGCCTTGCATATTCATTATTTTATTTTCTGATTTAATAACAACAACAACGAAGTATTCTTATTTATTATACGGAATAATAACGTGTTAAAGTTAGTTTCATAAATTTACTTGTAAAAACATGCAAACACAGATACTTTATATATTTCATCAATAAAACATTCACATTCTCATACCAACATTTATACTTGAACATAAAAGGCCATTGTTTTGCTACCAAGGCAACAATAGATGACTGATGACATCATGCTGTTTATCTCAAATTAGGGGGTGGCTCTTAAAAGAGACGGTGAGTTTTTGTGGACCCATGTTGTTTGACTGTCTTTGATATTTTCTGTAGGTTTTTTTTATGTATTCCGAAGCTGCTGCTGTCTCATCACATGCGGTTTTACATGTTCAAGGCCTGTAGTCACAGTTCAGCTGTTTCTTTCTTCTTTTTTAACACTTCAACTCAAAGGCCTTAACTTACAGTAACACGTTTTTGTTAAATATAAATGCTGCTAATAGCAGTGTTAGGCCTAATTCATGGTAGGCTACATTAATATGTAATGAAAAGGTTTAGTTGACATGAATGGTTATGAAGTCATTATTAGGTTATTAAATACTTTTTATATAAATTATAATTTGATTAATAAATATTTGACATAATTAACAGACCAATAAAGCACAATAATGACATCTGTGTGTATTTGTTATTGCCTGCTGCAGGGGCGTAGGCAGCGGACGGGGCCCGCCCACTCTGATGAAAGGCCCCCCCAGTTTATTATACAAATATATTATTTGTTAAATAATTCTTGTTTAATGTATTTTAACACAATTAGAGAACTGTTATAACATATCAATTAACTAAAATAAATAAAATGTGTTTTTGCATAATTCTTGACGAATTTGATTGACAGCAGTGTTAGCCAATTGTTATCCAGGCTGTTTCGGGCATGTCGCGCATGTAAATTTGTGCGTTCACCCATTCAGTTGGACTGTAATTTGTAGCTGCGTGTTAGAAAATGTTAGAAAAACAGCAGCAATGCATAATTCTGTAAAGAAGACTTTTAAAAACTCAAAAGAGACCCCGTCCATCAGCCCGGAAGTAACGGTAAGATTTTCAGTTCCACGCGTGAACCGTTTCATTCTGTGAAGCCGGGAACACACATATTTTACGAGGTGGCTAATTCGTACGAATTCGTACGACCTCACTCGTACAAAATCATACAATTTTTGTGAAATCGTACATATTTTACGAGTTGCCAATTCGTATGAATTTGTACGAATGACCTACACCTAACCCCGCCCCTAAACCTACCTGTCACTGGGGTTTAGACAAATCGTACAAAATCGTACGAGTGAGGTCGTATGAATTTGTACGAATTAGCCACCTCGTAAAATACGTACGAATTGGTCGTGAGATAGCGTTAGTCAGGCCGATTATGAATGTAATTTAAACTCAGTCAGTGTTTTCAGTCGGTGGTCAAAGTCGTTTGGTGTGCAGTGTCTGAAGAATTTAAGACCAGCTGTTGCCAGTCATCCTCATAAAGATTAGCCTTTTTTTTTCTTTTTCTTTTTTTTTTTTTTACATAAATTTTGTGACTGACGCCGGCGATTAACTGCACGTGTTTCCTAATTTGTAGTCCTAATAATTTAAATAATGAATTAACAAATAAAAATAATATAAAAAAATAAACATGACATTTCTAAATAAAATAATTTTATACAAATAGCCTGTATATCTATATCTCTAATTTGGCATTTTCAATTAATGTAGGCCTGTTACATTCTTCTTATTATTAGGCTTATTATTATTATTATTATTATTATTATTATTATTATTAAGTTACTTTTATTATTAAATTAATATTACAATTAATTTCCCCCGCAATAATTTCATAGCGCACCATCACATAAGTAACTGACGCGCTGCGAGGATATTAAAGATTAGGCTAGTTTAGATACTAAAGATTAGGCTCCTCATTGAAAATGTTTTTAAAAAGGTCTTTCAAAACAGGCTTATTATACAATGAATTATAGGCCTATAATTAAAATTATTAACACTGTAATAATCAATGAAAAAGCTTTAGTTTAAGCACAGACTTTTTTTAAAAAAGAAGAAGAATAGAACAACCTGTTTAACACGAAATACATTTCGTCTCTCTTTATTTATTTATTTATTTTTAAAATGTATTTATTTTTTCCACTAGCCTATGTTCGGGCCACAAGAGAAATATTAAGGAAGTAAATTAAAACATTTAGCTATATACCATTATCAGCATATATGAAATAGATTCGTCTCTTGTCGTCTCTGAGAGAATATGCACCGTTAATGCCGCGTCAGATGCCGAAAGCGCCGTCAGTTTTTACTTTCACTTTCAAGTGAATCGACTGAGATTAAGAGGTTCACCACATAACCCGTGCACAAAGTTTTCACGTTGCTTGTGTGAAATCTATTGGCTCGCCTTCCTGAATTAAAACAAGTATTTACAATATTGTAACGTAACCAGCCCACCCTTGAGTTCGCGGTTGTGGGCCGCGGATTTGCACTATGCCACTGGACTCCATAATTAGTTAGCCTACTCACTTTTGCCCAGGCCTGCCCAAAAATAAAATTCTGGCTACGCCACTGGCCTGCTGACTGGAAAACCACAATGTGAATGCAAAATTCCTATTATAGACTAATATACTAGTATAGACTTTGCATTAATGATCCTTTATCCCTTTCTAGGGATCGATACAACTTATAGATGCAAAAGATTTATAATTCAATTAAAACAATACTTCTCTTTTCACTATTCTCTCCAAGAAGGTGATTTGATATTTGATTGTAACTCTTTTTCAGCTGTGGTATATCAGTTTTACACTTTTTATTTATTTATTTTTTTAAGTTTCTCTTTGTGTTTTCTGTGTATTTTAAAACTCATAACACTGATATGGGGTAGGGTTAGGTTTCATACCACAACATAAGCTTTATTGGCATTTTTGTTCAGTGTTCACAGTTGTCAAAGTGAGTTTGCAAACGCTTATTTGGTAGGTGTATATTGTAGTGGAAGTCACAACATTTTGTGGGTTGTTTCTAAAAGTATAGCCATAGTGGGCCTCACTTTCCGGGGGCCATGGGTGGAAAATGAAAAGTCAGAGCAATACACATTACTTATATTTTCACATATTTCACCAGCTTCTTTCAGCTCATTACACATTGTCATTTGTGAATTTCTAACTTCAGAAACTGCTTGTAGAGAGAAAACAGCATAAAACTTATTTAGTTTAAGAGGTCTGAATAAAGAGTTCAGTTGAGCTGATGGTTGTGGTTGGGCTTTCTGCTCTGTTTCTGCTCTGTGGGGAAGATATGTGCTTTTTCTGCATCTTTAGTTTCATAAACCTCAACATACTATCAGAAGAGCAAAAGATTCACAGCAACATGTGCATTTCATTTTCATTGACTTCCCCTTATTATAATTCCATCTGTCTGTGTTCAGGAAGGCCTGACTGAAGCACCACTTCTCACCTCTAAGAGTAACCACTGTCATGAAACTGCAGTTCTTTTAAAGAGGAAGAAATAAACATTTTTAAATCTTGTTGTGGTAAATCAAAATCACTGTATAAACCTTATGTCTCACTTGTTTTTGAGTGTATATATGTGTCCACTTTAAGTCATGTATAAGCAAATGTAATTGTTGGTGAGAGAATACCTCAAGAAGAGCCTGCTTTACATGAACAGGCCTACTTTCAAATTCACATCATGATTCCACTTTATCTGTCCGTTATGTGTGTGGCTGTGGCATTTTGAATGAAGAAAATAACGCAGTTTGAGAACAATTACAGGAAGAACTTGAAAC
Source organism: Spinibarbus caldwelli (assembly GCA_039654775.1). Taxonomy (NCBI): domain Eukaryota; kingdom Metazoa; phylum Chordata; class Actinopteri; order Cypriniformes; family Cyprinidae; genus Spinibarbus; species Spinibarbus caldwelli. Next base: position 4,132,766 of record CM077220.1, on the reverse strand, counting down.
AGACTTTTTTCAAGAAAAACTGAGCTCAAACAACTTGTATGCACTAAAAGAGTAAATATCTTAGCATGGATCTCTTTTTCCTTTCTATTTCTTTATGTATTTCTGTGTAGAGTTTTGTCTCCGCCCTCATCTCTTCTTGATGTGTGAAGTGACTGTTTAAACGCAGGAAGTGTTTGATTTAGCGCACACAGCACTGTTAAAACAGTCTATTAATGTGTCAGTATGGGGTCCAGTGCACTGCCTCTCAAACTCTGTGAGTATTTTATTTTACACTATCTTCTGTTGTTGTTGTTGTTTTTTCTGCTTTTAATACAATGCATTTGAATGGTTGTGCTGTGTGTAGGAGAGTCTATGAATCTACAGTCTTGCTGTTCATCTTATTATTTATTGTTTCGACTCAATGTGATGATATGTTATGTCGAGTTTCAGAGAACATGCATTTATCTGTGCTGCATGATGGCGGCCCTGTGGACATGTGCTTTTGCTTGGTTTATTGTAATACTCGTTCTTCTATTTTAAGCAGTTCAGTTAAATCAGATGTATTTGTGTTAATATAGGTGTGGTGTTGCATGGTATTGTATCTTTAAATAGACTCTCCTTTAGAGGCTCAGAGAGTTTGAGAACAGAGGCCGAACACGCAGTCAGCTTCTCTATCACTTTTCATTCTTTCTGTCCCTCTTATAGAAAATTAATTGTCCATATAGTAAACCCCAAACCCCCAAAAAAGGTTCTGGACACACTTAAATGCCACATTTAAAATGTCTGAATGTCATTACATTAAACACAATATATCAAACCAAGTGGCATCTGCCAAGAAATTATGCTCAATATTTTCTAAAAAATAACTTCAGCTTTCTGATATACCTTTCCAATTATTTTTAATCAGTTGGTCTCAACATCCTTTTTAGTGGATGTATAAAGTTAGTTCTTCTCAAGATCACACAGGTGTCCTAACAGAATTACCAAAAATGTTGCTCATTGCACATGAACATGTTCCACTAACTCTTTACTGTAATGTATGGTAATTGTGTTATTACTCCTTACCTGTTGATGGCACTCTCCGTCTGGAAATGTGTTGGGGATAAAACCTATAGGAAAAAGAGAATAAGAAGTTTCAGTAAAACAGATCCTCACGTTCATCAGGTGTCTCTGTGAATTATTAAAATACACTTTCAACATACATCACATGGTGTCAGAAGAAAACCATGGAGCAGTTGAAGCCTCCTAACAGTTTGTGTTTCGAAGGAAATCTGGTGGAAAAGTGGCAGACGTGGATTCAAAAGTTTGACCTGTATCTCGTTGCAACTGGCATTGCAGAAAGAGTGACAAAGTAAAGTGCGCTGGAGATGATACAATAAACCAGTGGCGGCAAATTTTCTAGGTGGGGCGCCACATCCAAAAATTTTAGCATACATCCCGGTATGATTTATCCCAGTATAACAAAAAGAAAAGGATTAAGACATGAAACATTTTAAATAAAGAAAATTGTTTTACCAAATTCAAGTGTGTTAGTGAAGCCAGCAGGGGGTGCTCACCCTGTGGTCTGTGTGGGTCCTAATGCCCCAGTATAGTGACAGGGACACTATACTGGAAAAAAAGCACCTTCTTTCGGATGAGACGTTAAACCGAGGTCCTGACTCTCTGTGGTCATTAAAAATCCCATGACACTCATCGTAAAGAGTAGGGCTGTAACCCCGGTGTCCTGGCCAGATTCCCTCCACTGGCCCCTGTCTATCATGGCCTCCTAATAATCCCCATTCACTTGATTGGCTCTCTCTCTCTCTTTCTCTCTCTAGCTGCCGTTGCATCATCCAAGTGGATGCTGCACACTGGTGGTGGTTGAGGAAAGACCCCCCCACATGATTGTAAAGCGCTTTGGGTATACAGCAATACACAATAAAGCGCTATATAAATGCATCATTCATTCATTCATTCATTCATTCATTCATTCAAGATTGAGGATGATTCTCACAAAACTTCTGCAAGCTTTTTTTTCAAGAAAAATGAAAACATTTTGTTTTTAATTTTAATAATAATTCAAAATTGATGTATACAGTGCAACAGCAAAATCTGTGAGAAAAATAAATGTTACATTTGTTTAGACCTTTTTCTATACATATATAAATAACTACAAGTCAAGCTGCAGTACCAAGCAGGACCACACGGAGACGCCAACAGACTACTATTCCAGTTGCCTTAAAGTTATATAAATATACACGGATCTGTATTCAGAATTATTAAACAGAGCAAAACACAAATTTAAAAAGTAATTAAAAACATTATGAATTTGTTGAGTGTGGTAATCTGAAGGCAGCTCAACATGACTGACCAGTGAACAGTTCCTCTGTCAGAGTGAATGTTGATGCCAATGCACCACTGTACATAGCAAACTCCTATAAAAACACGCTTCTTCAGCGAGTTTCCATTATAAAACTCTTGCCAGACATGCGATCATACTGAAATGTGCTCATAAAGCTATCAGAGAGCGCACATACAGGGTTTGTTTATTTGCACACTAATAATAATAATGATAATAATTATTATTATTTGCACGTCTAATAATGTAAGTTGCGATTCATGTATGTCACTGACTGTAATCGTCTAAACCTCCATTACAATCATCACCCATCAAAACTTCACTGGTAAGATACTGGTTTGCTTTATTCAGCCCATACAGACTAGTCTTGCTTTCATATTTCTTCTTATTAGCGGTATGTTTGTTCCGACCAATCACTGCACAAGTTAAGGTTACGCATGATGACGAGAGCACGTTAGTGCTAGCCCTCCCGGAACCCATAGAGATTGCACTGCAGTGCCTGCAGTTTGAAAAAAAAAAAATATATATATTTGGATGGAAGTCTATGGGAACACTCGGGCCGATTCTCAGTCTGACAGAAATCACCCAAAAAGGGGCGGTACTACACAGAACGTGACTCGACACTGATTGGACTATATTTCCAGAGGCAGAACAAACAGTATAGACCCTTTTAGGGCCGACGTCACAATTACGTCACAGCGCTAGCTGGAGGCAAAACAAAGCGAAAACTGGAGGCAGCCCATTCAACCAGCACAGATTCAGCGACACAAGGAGCTTAAAATATCATCTTGTTGTGATGTTTGGTGCCCAAATCGATGTAGTAGAGGCTCCAATTTGAAATTTTAACGCATACCTGATGCCACTGCCAGACAAAAAATTGATGACAGCTGTGGTAAAATGAGATAAAATGAGCGGACTGGACAGAAACGATCGTCAAAACTGCTCGCATTTGCAGCGCACACTTCTTATCAGAAAAGGTTAAATAAAGTATTGTCTTTTGTTGTTATGGGCGCGTCTAAAGATTTCTTATGCATCTCACCACTATGTCGTGTATGAAATAATGTCTGTGTGTAAATGCATGTGTGTAAAACAAAAAATTGACGATTTATATGCTTAATCATTTGTAACTGTATACATTGTTGTGATTAATTGTGGCTGGAATAATAATGTAGCTGTAAAAATAGTTGCCTGCTGAAAATGAAATATATATACATCTTCATGACTAGATAGACACGGTGAGTTTGTTTTAACTATACACGTTAGATGAGTCACTCAGCCGGAGGGAATCCTGTCAGATTGTCAATCCTTTGAGTAAAAGTGTGTATAGGTCGGCCAATCTGGTTTCGTTCGTTAAAGTTAACTTTTTCAAATAACAATCACGGTCACGGACAGTGAGTGACCTTACATATGCAGGTAAAATTGGTATTTCTCCAGTTATTGTTAAAAAAAAAAACAAACAAGCTAACAGACTTCATAGCTAGCGTTAGTGAAGCGGTCAGGGGAATCTTTCTGCCTCCAACTAAGCTCCGCCCACGGAAAAATGTCACTATGTTTACTAACAGAAAAAGGGTCTGTAGAAGAGTGAAAGCTAGCGTAACACTGTGACTGAATGTGAAAGAAAAAAAATCCCTCCCTTTTGCGCTTTGGTGGTGCGTCGCCCGATCGCCCTAATGGAGAAACCGCCCCTGCAATAAAGGTATTTAATACCATGGACTTTGCTGATGATGTGGATGATTTTGAAGTGCTCAAAGAAAAGTTTAGAGAGTACTGTGAGCCATGAAAGAATATTACGTATCTGAGGCATATGTTTTTCACGAGAGGACAGGGACCGAACAAAACCATTGATGCATTGATATATATGCATTGAACCATTGATATCTGTCATGCCAATGAAGTAACACAAAGCCATATGAAAGTGCTGCATGAAGAAGCAGAAGTGGCTGTGAACAAAATCTTGAAAACCAAGTCAACGTCAGACAGGCGAATATCAAGCACACAGGGAAAGAGTAGGAAGAATGCACAAGATGTGGTTATGTACATGAGCCAAGGAAGTGTCCAGCATATGGCAAAATTTGTACTGAGTGCTCGCGGAAGAACCATTTTAGCCGCATGTGCAAAACACCAGAACATAAAGGCAAACCTAGAAAATTGGAGAAAAAAAGCCCATGAGATAGAACAACAAGAAAATGCTGAATTGTGTATAGGTACCATCGAAATTGAACGAAGTGAGCAGACAGCTAGCAAATGGCTGGCACAAATGAATACAGTCTCTACCATGGAAAGTGAAAACAAGAAATAGACTCAGGAATTCAGAATAAACAATAAATAATAAGCTTACCTTTAAACTAGACACAGGAGCAGAGTGCAACGTGCTGTCCTGTAAAGACATTGAGAAAACCTCTAACAAGACAACATCACTGAAGAAGTCAAACTGCTCGTTAGTTACATACTCTGGCCATACGATGGAGCAAAGGGTAAAGCAAGGCTCAAATGTGGCTACAAAGACAATGGGCCTCATTCATGAAACATTCGTAAATATAGGAGTAAATTCTGAGTAATTTGCGCGTAAAACAGACCTTCTCGAAAACTCTTCTCCGGATTCACAAACGCTTCGTAAATGTCCGATTTGATAGTAAAACGTGCATGTTAATGAATTCCAATCATTCGTAAATAGGGCGCTCGTGCACGCTCATTCACAATTAGTATATTCCCCGCCTATGAATTACAGCTACGCAAAATGCGTGTCCAGGAACGCAGTGGAATATTCTGGACTCCATTCTCAGATTTGGCTCCAGTATATTGCATAAATGCAAAAAAAGACTAACAGGCCATATGCCTAACAATAAATATTCAATAACGTGTGTCCACTAAGGTGTTTATAGCCATCTGAAAAATGTCAGGCGCTCTTCTTAAAACGACCAACTGGTGGTGCTGGAGAATGCTTTGGTGGCACAGCGTTTTTCCAGCTGAGACGTTTTGATTGCTATAATTTAGAATATCCACGGCAGTAACGTATTACTAGTATCTCATTTTGAAGAATATTACTGAATATAAAAATGCAGTAACCAGCAATATTAACTAGGGCTGTCAATCGATTAAAATATTTAATCGCGATTAATCACACGATTGTCGTGAGTTGACTCGCAATTAATCGCAACTTAATCACACATTTTTTATTTGTTCTAAATGTACCTTAAATTAGTTTTTAATACTCTAATCAACATGTGCATGGACAAATATGGATGCTTTATGCAAATGTATGTTTATTATTACTGAAACCCTAGTCAAAATAGAGCATGAAGACTAGACATGTTTCAAAGGTCATAGATGTTTTTCAGAGAACTTGTTCATGTCTATTAGACACATGAAAAAATAAATACTTCCCATTTAGTTCTCCCCAGATAGTTCCCATTACTTCTATTCCTTTGCACTGAGCAATTTACTTACACAAACCTGTTTTCATTTTTGCAGGACAGGGCAGCTCACTTCTTCTGAACATGCAAAATTAACATTTATTATTTATTATTAGATTTGTTTGCCTCTCTGTGCCCACATACTGTATTTTGATGCAGCTAAATTCTCAATAAAACTGTTTTCATTTATATATTTTACTGTTTCTGTTGTCAGACAATGGAATGAATATGAAATAGTGACTAAAATGCGACCCATTAAGACTACATAACCAGCTTTCCCTTCCAAGATGTTAATCTGCACAAAAATCCTGATAATCGAGCCGTCGTCTGATGAAATCAAATACGCATATGATCAGTGTTCGAACTATACCGTGGACTTTGGGGGAGCCCACTTGTTTTTGTTGGGGGGGGGGGGGGAGAGGTAAGGCATAACAGCTAACAGAAAGATACAAGTGTATGCACTACTTGCTTGCACTATATAGGATAAATCACTATACAGGATTTACCCTATTATACTTTATCGACACAAATTGATAGGTGAAACAACAAACAGCTACCCACAAATAGTCTATAAACAAAGCATCAGGCTGTCTTTGAGTTCACACGAACAACGGTTAAAGTTACTCGTCAGGCTACAGAAGAATACCATAATTTCTCCGTTCAATTAGACATCGAGAGTCACGCAGACCTATAACAACCCAACCACAACACATAATTGCGAATAACATGCCTTACCTTAACACAGAATCGACCACAGAGGCCTGAATGGATTTCAAGGACTCCGCGCGCAGATCAATGGCCTCCAACGTTTATACTTTTTCTACGAATCTTTTGAGTTAATGTACTAAACATGAGTGGAATTTGCACCGCAGCGCCCCCACACCTTGATGCTCATGACAAGAATAGCAAGTATAGTTATCTTTATTGAAGCGAATTAGGTTTAAATCGCCGTCATGCATGAATGAATATTTTTGCAATTTTACACATGATGATCACATTACACAAAACTGAAATTGCACATCAAAATAACACATTGTCAATATTTTTTGAGACCCCCCAAAATTTCACAAATCACATTTTCAGGGGAGCCCATATCTTATTAAGGGGAGCCGAGCTCCCCCTAGCTCCCCCGTAGTTCACACCCTGCATTTGTTAATGACAATAGCTGTGCTGTGATTTCGGCTATACTTGCATGTAATATTAGAGAAGCAACATAACATCTGTGTTTAACTGAAAGCACGAGAAAGAGAGAGAGAGAGAGAGAGAGAGAGAGAGAGATCTTGGAGTTATCGTGAAGCAAACCGAGCCCACTGACTGGGTTAATAGTACACTGTAAAAAAAATAAAATAAAAAATCTGTAGAATTTACAGTAAAAAACCGGCAGCTGTGGTTGCTGGAATTCTACCGTAAAAAATACAGTAACGACATTTTAGGTTTTACGGTTTTAACTTAAATTTACAGTTAAATGCCGTAATTTCATTAACTGATATACCTACCTATTAAAGTACTGAAATCTGTTTTGTACCTTTGAAATACACTGATAACCACCAAATGCAGGTGGTGATGAGAAAGTCACATGATGAACCAAAGCCCATCACAAACAGCTTTTAAATGATAACATATATAGAAAGTGCATAGTGTCATTCACACAAACACTAAACACCATCATGGTGAGACTCAATAAACTGAAATATGCAATAAACATTAATTTAATAACATTAGATGTAACATACAACCCTAATAAACATAACTGATAAGAAAAAAACTAAGAAGAAACAAAGTTATTTTAAAGAAAATACATCAAATTCAAACAAAATTTTGAAATGCAACGCAGGGAATTCTGGGAAAGTCAATTTACAGTTTTTCCTTGTAAATTTTACAGAAACTTACTGTTAACCATTTAACATGTTTTTACTGTAGCATTTTCACAGTTTTTTACCGTTAAAATCACAGTCATTTTTTTTTTACAGTGTATGGTTACGGTAGTGAAGCCAGAGAAACTCAGAATCTGCATCAATCCACAAGATCTTAACAAAGTCATAAAGAGAGAACACTACCCATTGCGCACAGTCGAAGAAATAGTAACTGAGATGCCAAATGCCAAAGAATTCTCAGTCATGGGTTTTGGCAAGTACAGCTGGATGAAGAGAGCTCCAAACTATGTACTTTCAACACTCCTTTTAGGAGATACCGGTTCTTGAGACTTCCATTTGGCATAGTGTGAGCTCCAGAAGTGTTTCAAAAGTGCATTGCACAAAGACTAGAAGACTTAGATGGAGTTGTGAACATAGTGGATGACATTTTGGTGTGGGGTGAAGACATGGAACAACATCAATCAATCAATCAAACAAACAAACAATCAAACAGTCATGCAGTTGTAAATTAGTTCAGTCAGACATGAGTTCTGAAAAATGAGTTTTGTTTATTTGTTTCTGAGGTATTTCTGCAGAGCCAGAGCCAGACAAGTCACATGATAGAGACCAGGCAAACTTAAAAAAATAAATTAAAATACAATTAAAAAATACAATAATTAATCAAGTCATGAGTTTCATGTATTTTATTTTAATTTTATTTTACTTTCAAAGTAATATTTAGGAAAACATGCTCATGATAATTTCTTGCAACAATTTTCACTGTAATTAATGACTGTGTGCCATTAAGATCTTGTGCATCAAATACGCTTAACCTTATCCATTAATATAATTTTGGTTGGAAGGCTTGTTAGAGGTAAGCCCTTACAAAAATTAACCATGGTTTTAATACAAATAAAACCAAAAAACCATGGTTACTATAGTTAAACCTTGGTAACCACAAATTAACCATGGTTTTGCAACACTAACCGTAGTTTAACCATGGTATTTGTAGTAAAACTGTGGTTATACAAATGGTAGTCAATACACCAAAAAAAACAGGGTTACTACAATTTTACTATAATAAAACCATGGTTAATTTCAATAAGGGAGAGGCTGAAAAGTTATAAGTTCTCAATTTCTCATCAGTTCTTTTAAAACCTTCCGAATGAAAACAGTCCCATCTACTGGTCAGAACAGGAACTGTTCAACAGCTATAAATGCAGCACAAACAAAAAGCTTTAAAACAGTTAGAGCAAAACAAAATGAAACTGATTGCAGGGGACTCAAAACACATTTTAATGTTAAGATACTTTTAACTTCAAGTGTAATCTTAAAACAATTATGATTTATTTTATCATTTTATTTTATTTTATTTTATTTAATTAACAGTTTCAAAAAAGTTTCAACATTACCTCACCTGAAAATGTCATATGTCTCTAGTATGAAATGGCTACTAAAAATGTTATATTAGGGATGCACGATATTGGATTTTTGTCGATATCCGATATGCCGATATTTTTCAACTCATTTTGGCCGATGCCGATACCCATACCAATATATTTCCTTTTGTTTGGAAACAACACCAAGTCTCTCCAGTGCAGAAATTATAAGCAAAATATTTTTAATTATGGTTAGTTTTTAACAAGAACTTATTTGTTAGGATTAAATAAACAATGATGAAGGTTTTTTGAAAGTACACTGAAGCTTTGAAAATAAATATAAATAAACTATATATCAATCGCTGCATTTTTTTCCACAGAAAGATGCTGTTAACCCTAACATTTTGTTTTAAGATTTAACATTTGTAGATGGTCTAAAGAGTTGTAAAAATTCTGAAAATCTTTTAGAGCTTATGATTTGCTTAAAAGATAAAACATATTACACATTAATGAATAAATCAGTATATATACAATTATTTAATTTACAAGTGTCATGTTTGTGATTTATTTATTTTTATTATTATGATTATTTTTATTTTTTTTTTCATGTAAGCTATGGCTTCTGACCTTTAAATCAAAATATACTCATTATTTTATGACATCAATTACTGCTTTATTTAATCAGAAATACAGTCTAAATCAGGAGTCACCAAGTTCGGTACTGGAGGGCCGGTGTCCTGCAGAGTTTAGCTCCAGCCCTAATCAAACACACCTGAAGCAGCTAATCAAGGTCTTACTAGGTATACTTGAAACTTCCAGGCAGGTGTGTTGAGGGAAGTTGGAGCTAAACTCTGCAGGACACCGGCCCCCTTATATGCACCCTCAATAGCATTTTACTGAAAACCCCATTTATACTATATTTGTAGTTCCCACTTCTTTGTAAAAAAAAAAAAAAAAAAAAAAAAAAAAAAAACCTATATAAAACAATGCATTTAATCACAACCACTCAAAATATTTTCTAAAATATTTGATTGAAGCAATATTGCACAGAATTGTCACTGTTTTTTTTTTTTTTTTTCTTAACTTCGTGCCTTACTGCATAGCAAATGACATAAGTATTTAATAGAATTTCAGTAGGCATAACTGTAAAGGTAGAATAAAATAAACATTAAAGAACAAATGGATGCAGATGTATGTAAATGAGGAAAACAAGTTTGCCATTACTTTTTACTAACACTGCAAGGTTATACATTGTTTGCATTGAAATGTAGACAACAAATAATATGCCTTTTGCTGCTGCTTGCAGAGGATAATATCAAAATCAGTTCATCCCTCTCTTACACTTCAGCACAAGTTTTATGAATTTAAACCAGCAACGTGTTTCCTGCAGCAAAAAAAAAAAAAAAAAAAAGAAAAAAGAAAAACAGTCCTGAGAACAAAACCCTACACACAAGTCTTCGGCATAAAAGCACAGCAGTTCGCCTTGTTTGCCTCTCCCTCTGTAACCAGGTGGATGGGACTTAAAGAGGGCTTGGCACTCTATGCATTTGCTGATGAAGTACATTTGTCTGTACTCATCCCGGTGGTCCTGTTTGAATTACTTCCAGTTGACCACACCTTAGAATGTAAAGACAAAATCCATGAAAGATAAAATGTGAGAGTTCAAGTATAAATATCTCACCATAATTTTGGAGAAATTATGGTGAGATATTTACACCGAAGAACAAAATTTGCACAACAAAAAAATCTTACTATCCATCCAGGCAAAATGTGCTTTTTTTGCGAAACACTTAATTTGTGACCACATCCCTAAACAGCCTACACACTAAAGAAAGGGTCAAGTATGCTGAATCGCCATCTTCTAAAACAACTTCCTTGAGAATTTCAGACAGGACTTCCAGAGTAAGCTGTTGAGACAAAAATATAAACATTCTTATTTGTTTATAATTGTATATAAAAGCTGTTGGAAAAATATATAACACACACTACAAACAATGTGGTTTAGACAAACCTGATGTATTGTTGTCACAACTGCTGTCTCTGAATAAAACAAACAAGATGTAGATTAATATACTTTTATAATGATATTAAACTAAATATATTAATGATGTTAAAAATAAATAAGTATTAATAGGTACCTACAACACACATTAGGTGACCAATACAGTACAAGAACATAATCCCTTTACTTTCACATCTAAACAATTATATAGCTATTACAACTAAGAATAATGACCACCCCTGCTGAAAAAGTACACTTTACAGTGCTATATACAGGTGTCTCAATAAATTAGAATGTTGTGGAAAAGTTCATTTATTTCAGTAATTCAATTCAAATTGTGAAACTCGTCTATTAAATAAATTCAATGCACACAGACTGAAGTAGTTTAAGTCTTTGGTTCTTTTAATTGTGATGATTTTGGCTCACATTTAACAAAAACCCACTAATTCACTATCTCAACAAGTTAGAATACTTCATAATACCAACAATAGAAAAAAAAAACAAATTAAAAAAAAAAAAAAAAAAAACATTTTTAGTGAATTGTTGGCCTTCTGGAAAGTATGTTCATTTACTGTATATGTACTCAATACTTGGTAGGGGCTCCTTTTGCTTTAATCACTGCCTCAATTCAGCGTGGCATGGAGGTGATCAGTTTGTGGCAATGCTGAGGTGGTATGGAAGCCCAGGTTTCTTTGACTGTGGCCTTCAGCTCATCTGCATTTTTTGGTCTCTTGTTTCTCATTTTCCTCTTGACAATACCCCATAAATTCTCTATGGGGTTCAGGTCTGGAGAGTTTGCTGGCCAGTCAAGCACACCAACACCATGGTCATTTAACCAACTTTTGGTGCTTTTGGCAGTGTGGGCAGGTGCCAAATCCGGCTGGAAAATGAAATCAGCATCTTTAAAAAGCTGGTCAGCAGAAGGAAGCATGAAGTGCTCCAAAATTTCTTGGTAAACGGGTGCAGTGACTTTGGTTTTCAAAAAACACAATGGACCAACACCACCAGATGACATTGCACCCCAAATCATCACAGACTGTGGAAACTTAACACTGGACTTCAAACAACTTGGGCTATGAGCTTCTCCACCCTTCCTCCAGACTCTAGGACCTTGGTTTCCAAATGAAATACAAAACTTTCTCTCATCTGAAAAGAGGACTTTGGACCACTGGGCAACAGTCCAGTTCTTCTTCTCCTTAGCCCGGGTAAGATGCACAAGAGGAATACGACAACTGTAGCCAAATTCCTTGACACGTCTGTGTGTGGTGGCTCTTGATGCCTTGACCCCAGCCTCAGTCCATTCCTTGTGAAGTTCACCCAAATTCTTGAATCGATTTTGCTTGACAATCCTCATAAGGCTGCGGTTCTCTCGGTTGGTTGTGCATCCTTTTCTTCCACACTTTTTCCTTCCACTCAACTTTCTGTTAACATGCTTGGATACAGCACTCTGTGAACAGCCAGCTTCTTTGGCAATGAATGTTTGTGGCTTACCCTCCTTGTGAAGGGTGTCAATGATTGTCTTCTGGACAACTGTCAGATCAGCAGTCTTCCCCATGATTGTGTAGCCTAGTGAACCAAACTGAGAGACCATTTTGAAGGCTCAGGAAACCTTTGCAGGTGTTTTGAGTTGATTAGCTGATTGGCATGTCACCATATTCTAGTGAATTGGTGGGTTTTTGTTAAATGTGAGCCAAAATCATCACAATTAAAAGAAGCAAAGACTTAAACTACTTCAGTCTGTGTGCATTGAATTTATTTAATACACAAGTTTCACAATTTGAGTTGAATTACTGAAATAAATTAACTTCCCTTTCGAGGGAACTTCGAACTGCGTCCTCCGGGGGTCATTATGGGGAACGCCGTCAGCGTGACCCGTGTCTGAAGCATATATACAAAAACACCACATGTTGGCCGGCGACAGCCTATGACGTCACTACTGGCACGACCACAATATAAAGGGGTGCCGGGAAAATACGTCACTCTTTTCTTGGTCTTCAGTGACTGTTTTGTTTGAAGCGTGCATTCTACTGGTAAGAACGATTTTCTACTGTTACTATGGCGAGCACTAGCAAGGCGTTTAAGAGATGTGTGTATCAGTGTCCTCGTTATTTGACACCCGATGACACACACGATCTTTGCGTCTTTTGTCTGGGCGAGGAGCACGCATGCGATGTCCTCGAGGGGGCAATCTGCGTGCACTGTGAGCTTTTTTCTATGAGAAAGCTCCGCTCTCGTCTGTCTCTTTTTTCGAGGAAGGAGGGGCAGCTGTCTGCTTCCCGCGGTTCAAGACCCACTGCTGCTGAGGCACGGAGGAGAATGAGCTTGTGGGGCTCGCAGGCGGATCTGGCTGATGAGTTAGAGAGGGGGCTTTCCTTCTCGTGCTCTTCGGCTGCGAGCGAGGGCAAGCCGCGGGATGATGATGATGATGCGATCTCGCTGACATAATCTGATCCGGCGGCTAGTGCTCGGCTGGGTTATGCCCAGGAAGAGCAGGAGATGTCTGAGGGCGAAGAAGTTGAGACTGAGCCCTCTCAATCCTCCTGCCCTGCGTATGACGATTTGTTGGTTATGGAAAGTGCCACAGCGAGGCTTGACTTGCCGTGGAATAGTGCAAAGATGGTGGCGCCGCAAGGTCGTCTCGATGAGCGTTATCTTTCTGGCCATAGCCCCCCAGCTCGAGTGAGCCTCCCATTTCTTCCTGATCTCCATGTGGAGGTTGAGAGGGAATGGAAAAAGCCATTTTTCTCTCTCATTCATAGGTTTCAGCATACCAGTTATGCTAACTTTGAGGGGATGCATAAAAACAGCAATGAGGGGATGCCCCCTGTGGAAGAGACGCTAGCTAGCTATCTCTCTGTGGGCGAGACATCCTCTCTCAAGGCTCCCTCCTTGCGATCTAAGCCCCTTCAGGAAACATCTTGCTTAAATGGCAGGGCATACGCAGCAGCAGGTCAGGCTGTCGCTTCGTTGCACACGATGGCGATGCTTCAGGCATACCAGGCTGATCTGCTGAAAGACCTGGACAAGGGTCAGGGCTTGTTACCTGATGAAGTAGATGAGCTGCGCCGCACCACGGATTTTGCTATGGGCAGGTCTATGGCGGCCATGGTGGTAATGGAGAGACATCTGTGGGTGAATCTGGCAGATGTTGGGAAGAAAGAGAAGGGCTTTCTTCTCGATGCTCCAGTCTCGCCTTCTGAGCTTTTCGGTACCTCCGTCGAAACGGTGGTTGAGAATTTTAGGGAGACGAAGGCGTGCTCAGCGGCCTTCAAAACCTTCATTCCAAGAAGGTCCAGGTCTGAGCCCGAACATCGCAGGGGTCCTGGCCCATCTCCGTCTGGGGATCAGAGATGGGCACAGAAGGCTAGTGTCGCGACTCGTGCCCCTCCCCCACCTGCGGGTAGGGCTAGAGGGAGGCGCGGGTCAAAGAGAGGTAGGCAAGACCTGAGGGAGGTGATCCAGACGAGGCGTTCTCCAGACCAGAGTAAGACTTGAACATCTACTCCCTTCCCTCGGGGGGCCTGTCATCTGCCCTCATCTTCCCCTGTCTAATTCCCCTGCAACCACCGTTATTTCCACCTGACCGAGGTTGGGTGGGAACCTAGAAACCTGCGTTTTAAAAACATTGCAGTCTCTATGCTGGACTTATGATGTTTTGGTTAAGTTCTATGTTTCATAGAATCTACCTTACTGATGGTCCGGACCCGACTCTTCGGATTTTGCCTCCGGGAATGATCTCATGCGTAGGAACCATGGATGGGTGAGTACAATCCAGTTCTAACGGTTCACTGGTATTTGTGTGTCCTTGCAACACTGCAGTTCCAGGACCTGCGGGTCTTTTTACTTCAGTTTCTTGGCAGGAGACGCCTCTTTTTGGGAAGGTACATGGCTATCTGAGGATATCTATGTGCTAGCTTAGGGACTGCTCCCCTTTCTGGGGTTTTTAAGTAGCAATCTCCCTGAGCCCTTGCCTAGAGTGTGCTATCTCCCCTGCTAGGGTGTAAGTAAATAGCCCACTATTGTGGCAGCTTCTCTGGAGGGCTTACCGGATTTTTAGGCCAGTGGTCAAGCTAGCTTTGCTCCCCTCACCATAGAGGGCCACCTATGAGTATGCCGCTCCCTTCTGAGCGTCTGAGTTCCCTCTCATGCTGAGAGTTAAGTTCTCCGCTTTCCAGAGCTATGTTTGTTGGTCGAGCTAGCATTGCCCCCCTCACCATAGAGGGTCACCTATGAGCATGCCGCTCCCTTCTGAACGTCTGAGTTCCCTCTCATGTTGAGAGTTAAGTTCTCCACTCTCCAGAGCTATGTTTGTTGGTCGAGCTAGCATTGCCCCCCTCACCATAGAGGGTCACCTATGAGCATGCCGCTTCCTTTTGAGCGTCTGAGTTCCCTCTCATGCTGAGTTAAGTTCTCCGCTCCCCAGAGCTCTGTGACCATATGCTCTCCTTGTTGGTCGAGCTGGCGTTGCTCCCCTCATTATTGAGGGACACCTATGAGCACGCCGCTCCCTTCTGAGCATCTGAGTTCCCTCTCATGCTGAGAGTTAAGTTCTCCACTCTCCATAGCTATGTTTGTTGGTCGAGCTAGCATTGCTCCCCTCACCATAGAGGGTCACCTATGAGCATGCCGCTCCCTTCTGAGCGTCTGAGTTCCGTCTCATGCTTAGAGTTGGGTTCTCCGCTCCCCCAGAGCTCTGTGACCCTATGCTCTCCAGAACCCTAGAACGGTGTTTACAATCCATGTTATGGTAAGTACGCAGGCTAGTCTCTGTGCACTTTCTGAAAGCCACGTTGTGGTAAGATCGCACACCAAGTGTTTTGCAGTCTTTTTAAAATCTTGTACGGTATGGGTTATGCGCTGCAGCTTCATGCCCTTTCTTTGAGTCGGTCAGGCCCCGGTTTCACCTTGGGACCCACTCTACCTATGTATCCCCAGTGATACTGACTTGAACAGGGTGTTGCTACCAAGGATCTGTTGAGACAGTTCCTTCAGTGAGCTCATGCAGAGCAAGCAGTAGCCCCTGGGTGACAGGCCAAGACCTAGTTACTATCCTAGGTGCTTGGTCGTATCCCCTTAAAGGAATCTCTGCTTTTGATTCCAAGCCTTTGAGCTCTACCCTGGATCCAGGAGGCCTGGCCCCTAACAGGTAAGTTCTGGGGTATGCAGCTCAGGTTTTTGGCCGAAGGGGATAATGTCACTGACAGCCGTCGACCCGTCCAGGGGCAACTCCCTTAGCCGGGTAGAGTTGGTACTTAATGCTCGCCTTTTGTGCCTGGCTTTGCACTCCCTTCAGCATGGTGGCATGGGTATTCCGTTAGTAGTCCCTATCCTATGGCAAATGTCATCGTGATTTATGGCTTTGACCTTTCGTGACCTCATAATATTATTATTAATAATAATAATAATATCCATATGTGACCTTTGATCTCATAACGAGTTTCAGATGCGGAAATCGGGCAAGCGTGAAACTCCCATGTCATCCGGGGACGAGATATATTGTTATCCGGTGGAAAAGCAATGTTTTTGAAGATTTTTATGGTGCGTTTTTGAATTTTCCTCATAGGAACATCTGTGGCGCGCGCACCCCTCCCATCTGAGGTGCGAGTGTCAGGTTGCGTTCCAAGGCGCACTCCCACTCCCCCTCTCTCTCCCTCTCTCTCCCTCTCTGTCTGTATGGGATCCGTGAGAAAAACAATAATGATCAAGCAATATTAAAAAAGTAAAGGAAATTAAGAGATCAGTTTTAAGACACACAGCTGCGCTCGCACATATATTCTGTGGGTTGTATAAAAAGAAATTAAATAAAATAGGTAACATGATTATCAATGAGAAGGGGTAAAAAATGTTTAGCTTAACGAATAAAATGGTTAAAAAATATAAATTGACTTGCATTCTTCGCGGGGAATAGAGAATACGCGTCTTCGTGCTATTCCAGTTGGTCTCAAATGAAAAGTTTACAAAATGGTCATGTTTAAATTATTTCTCCCTCTCTCTCTCTCTAAGGACTTTTTCGCACCAAGCTGTGTTGTGTGAAAGGACGGAGTCCTCCCGCTCCGGACATTTCGGTCCGTTGTGGGAGAGAAAACTGATAAACTTTGCAAACATTTTAAATGAGATCTATACCCTTACTTTAATGTTTAAATAAACAGAATCCCTATACACCCGCCGTCCGGTGATTCTTGTTTGAACTTATTTCACATCAAACCATTGTTTAAAAGTTTCTTATTTTATTCATCATCTTCAAAATTGTATTCCACCACACACGGTGTGATGAAACATGCAGAGGTTTTCTTTATGTTTTTAGAAATAAATCGAGTCACATTTCGCCGATGATACCACAGCACAATGGTTCAGTGGTTAATACGGTCATGAAGCGGTGCAGAAGATCGTTTTGATCACATATCGAACCCCAGTCCGGACTTCAAAATATTTTTAATTATATAGCTAAAATTGCCTCTATTTTAAATAATACTCAGCCTTTACTCTTTGAATTTAATGCTGGGTGTGTTTATTTCACAGACTTTCAGGTTCTGTTTATGTTTACCCATGTGCTAGTAATTTGGAAATTGATGATCTTTTTTCAGTTACAGAAGCTCTCTCACTCTCTCTCTCCCTCTCTGTCTCTCTGTCTCTCTCCCTCTCTGTCTCTCTGTCTCTCTCTCTCTCTCTGTCACACACACACACACACACACACACACACACACACACACACACACACACACACACGCGCGCGCTCGCACACACACACGTTTGCTTAGACATCTAAAATGGTGATATTACACAGAATCCTGATGTTTTTATCTACAGATACATGTTACAACCCATCACAGAAGGCTTTACATCTTAGAAAATAAATAATAATTCATGCACTTTATAAGTAATTTACTCATGGGCTCAATAAAATGTTCCCTCTCTCTCTCTGAGAGGACGCTTGCCCCCACACCGTAGGTTAAACAAGCACACAGACACATATTCAATCGTCAGAGTCTTATTCTTGTCTTTTAAACGAATTGAATATAAATAAATGATGCGATCACACATGATATAAAACAAAGCAAAACACTGACACTAGTTTTAGGTACAAATTTTGTAATGAGGAACCAGCAACGTCGAAATAAGTAAAGGGGGGAAAAATAAATATTTTAACAGGCAAACGGTGAGGGATATTGTGGGCCCAACATGTCCGGGCAAGCCATTGTCATGTTTGAAGGCCGTAAACATTATTTATCAATGTTTTATGGCCATAGACATATTTAAATTCAATTCACGTTTATTTGTATAACTTTTTCACAAAACAAATTGTTGCAAAGCAGATTCACAGAAAAGTAAAGTTTCTACATCATATTTACAAACTTTTAAATTCATATTTACATTATTTTAATGAATTTTATACTGTATCATCCCCCTAAACCTACCCATCACAGTAAACTTTCTGCATTTTATATTTTCATAGACATCATTTCATATAATGTAAAAAGCTGTTATGATCACGGGACAATTATTTGGAGTATTACTACACATCGGGTTTGTGACCCCTAAACCTCCCCATCACAGTAAATTTTCTAAAATTTTTTAATATATATTTTCACGAACATCATTTAGTATATTTCAAAAAGCAGTTATGCTCAGGTCAAACATTTGAAGTATTACTACGCATTTGGTTTGTGGGGACACTCCACAGACATAATGATTTTTTAAATGTATTTATTTATTTATTTACTGTACAAACTGCACACCTACCCACCACACAAAAATTTCTGCCTATACATCCATTTTTGATAAAATATTGATTGCAAGCTATCTTAATTACGAGGACTCAAGAAATGGCATCATAAACCACATTTGCATTGTTATATCAGTGTAATACCCATGCCATTATACAAATTTGTGTTCTGTTAAATCATATAAACAATCACACGCAAACATTTCAAGCTAAAGAGAGACTTATTTCTATTTTAAAGAATATGGAAATATATAATTATATGCCAGCATGTTACTACCATGTTACTAAAGCGAATGATTCATCATTCATTTTAATCAAGTATTCAACATTTAAGTTTATTGAACTTATAAAACACATCATAGTAACAAACACGTTACTAAAGCAAAGTAAATCATTTATCATACATTTTAATCATATATTTCAACAATTAAGTTCACTGAACTTATAAAACACATAACATGCTTACATTTTTAAATTAAATATTGTTTTTAAGCAATCTGAATTATGACGACTCAAGCAATTTCATCATAAACCACATCTACATTGTTATATCAGTGTAATACCTATGTCACTATACAAATTTGTGTTCTGATAAATCATATAAAGAAGCACGCACATACATAAACATTTCAAGCTAAAGAGAGACTTATCTCTATTTTAAAGAATATGGTAATAAATAATTATATATGCCATAGTAACAAACATGTTACTAAAGCAAAACCTTTATCATACATTTAAACATGTATTCAACAATTATTTATTGACCTTATAAAACACATCATTCTTTTCTTTTAGAGAAGATGGTAGCAAATAAAACTGTGAATATATATATATATATATAACACGCTGTATAAAATAAACATCTACTATAGTTTTAGATGACAATATAAAAACGCCTTACACTTTTCAGAGTGCTTAGAGGTATGCTGGATCTTTATGCAATGATGTCACGAATGAAATGTTTCCAATAAAATAAATAAATAATAAAATAAAAATGTTTAAGTTATAAACATTATTAAATATAAACAAAACTCGCAGATCCTCTTTGTGGTAATCTCCAATGTGAAATGGATTGAATGCTTCAAGACCCATTCAGAGACAGGGAGGAGTCTCTGCGGTCCATAACAGCTCATGTGGCAAGTCTGCTACCTTTTCAGAGTGAGCGTCTTCATCTTATAAATGCATTAATAAGCATAATCTTAAGAGTGTAAATAAGATCTTTCAAAAGATTGTGTAGATGAAATCTTAAAGGCTTTAAATAAAATATTTTACTTATCTGTTTGCAAATTTAACCCAAATTATGATTTATATTCGGCAGTACCTGTTCAAATCTTAGTTTATCATTTTAAAGGAAACTTGTACTTAGTTTATTTTATCAGCCTTTTCTGAACCAAACTTTATCAGCAGAGTGAAACATACCCTTAGCTGAAAATATACTATTGATTGTCTACTGAAATGTAGACAGACCGTATGACGATGTAACATCTTGCCTGATGGTCACGTGATCAGTCTTTGAAGAACGAGTTTATGGCTTTTGCAGGCACCAACCCTTTTACCCATAACGTTATGGGTCATTTAAAATGTTTAAGTCAACTACAGACATGTGAAAAACCTTTCCAAAAACATCCATGTCACATTCTTTGGAGTCGTAAACTACGCTTGAATAAAACATAACATGTGAGGAACATCTATGTGCATCAATGGGTCTCCTGAGAATATTTAATTGCGCTTAAAAAGCGCAGAACAAGCTAAACGAAAAAGATGCCCGGAGGTAGAAAATACCGACGTTGTTAAAACCTATATACAATATGTATTAAACATATGCTTATTAATAGTGCTTATTAATAGTGGTAATACTTTAGTTAAGTTTTAAGGGTTTACAAGTCTCAAAGATCTATATTAATTTTATTTATTTATTTATTACTTTTATTATTTTTACAAAGATTTCAATTCAATTCCTAGTAAATATGAGGCCAAAACTTGATATCACAAAATTCTGTCTTACAATAAGAAAAATACGGTCTAACAACACAAACACAAATGCTTGTTCTAACTCTTTCACACACCAGACTGGTCCCTGGTAAGTACGCCTAAAATTGATAGATATCTTGACTTTATCCATGTGTTTAACGGCGCTAGGCCTTGCCACACCGTCGTTAGATATAAACCGCAAAGTTTTTCATAGGGTTACGCTTTGAAACCAGAACAATTCCATGACTTTGCGCGTTCTTTCTGTTTGAATTTGTTTACCGCAGTTTCACCGCTCTTGTTGTATTTTCCCATCTAACGGTAATTGTTAGGCCTTACGCTTTGCACACTAGTTTTTGCTGTCATGTTAGCGGGCTCTTCGTCCATATTTCCGGGAATTTGCTTGATTTAATAAAATAACGCTTTAACCCGTCCTCTTCATTCGAGACATTTACGTTATATTATTAACACTATCCTAGTTTATATAAGATACCAGACCGTTTCTCGATCGTTATTTCCGTCTTTTCTTTTTAGAAAATTGATTTGAAAAATACATTTGTAAAATTGATCATTTGTAAGTCGCTTCAGATAAAAGCGTATACAGAATCATTAAAATAAAAAATTGAACTTGGAGAAAAGTATAACGAGTGGTTTTATTTTTAACAGCATATTGTTGAATATACAATAAAGTAGTGAAGAAAACGATCAAATTGCCGTTACAAACAAACAATAGTAACGGCATTACAGGCGTTCTAGCCAGAAAATAAAATTTCTGCAACCCAACATGTTTCGGGCTAATATAAAATCAACCAACGATCCGACAATTTCACATATCATGGATTCATAATTTTTTGAGATCAGCGACGTACATAAATCTGTTACATACGTACACAGACAAAGAACCTCGTTAATGTCCATCTCATCCTCACATTCAGACATAACATCCAGAATTTTTCTGGTGGTTATGCAAATTGAGTCTCCACCGATAATAAACATGCTCGTCAAATCAGGCCATGAATTGGTCAAACCTCTTACAATTTTCATTTCGTTCTTGAGATTTTTGACACGCTTGGTATCCCCCGTAGAATCATGATTCGGATCGCACGCGTGATCGATGACCGCGGTCATCAGACCGATCATTTGTCCTCGGTAATGCGGTTTAAACGTAGAGTCTATAACGCCTTTTACAGGACACGCTTTTCCCGCACCGCAGTCGCACTCCGGTTGCTCATCAGCAGCGGCTCCAGAGTCACGCTCCGTCAGCTTTTGCGCTGCGTCAGACATCCTTTTCAGGCTTATGGGTAGTTCCTCCTAATCGATATAGAGCGTTGTCGCCGTTTCCTAGAATGTGGATC
Organism: Spinibarbus caldwelli; assembly: GCA_039654775.1. NCBI lineage: Eukaryota > Metazoa > Chordata > Actinopteri > Cypriniformes > Cyprinidae > Spinibarbus > Spinibarbus caldwelli. Next base: position 4,110,756 of record CM077220.1, on the reverse strand, counting down.
GTCTGTTTTAATCCGCGACGGTCCAGTGGAATTTCAGTTTCCGGTTTATGGTTCAGATCATAAACCGGAAACAGGCTCAGACACGCTGGATTGTTGAAGCTGATTCTGTCGGTCCATTTAGATCTAGGAAAGTCCTTCACAGATCTAGGAAAGTACGCGATAACTGCAGAGTTTATCCGGAACAGCAGCTCTTTGCTCACAGGGGATGTAGCGTAGGGGATGTTAATATTTAAATTGTTGAGGTCTTGTTTCCACGTGTCGGCTGTTGGTTGGGTGCTGAGATGGGGGTGTTGCACTCAAAAGCGGTAAAGGTGGGTCTGCGGGGTGTGGTTTGGTCAAAGAGAAATAGTTCTCACAGAAAGTAACGGTATTGTATGGTAGATCGGGAAACTTGTTGTACACAGACCGATCATTTAACTTGACCGAAACAGTTCGTCTATCGTTGGAAAAATGGTGTTTAACAGAGGCGCGTCGCTCCGATCGAAATATAGATTCGTTTTGCAGCACCCAAAAGGGTTGTCCTCGGGAATAGGAAAGTCACGGTCATACTCAGAGTCAGTTTCATCAGAGTCAGTCTCATCAGAGTCTGACTCGTCGCTGCTTTGAGACAAAAAGTTTTTTTCAGATTCCTCGCGTCGTTTATTTACCATCATGAGATAACTTTGTTCATGATGCGTTTTGTTCCAACAGGATGTAATGCACATGTAGGCCGTCCGCGTTGTCACCCGATATCTCATCCCCAGCGAAACAGCATCCCACTGGAAAATGTACCTGATTTTGCCGCCAAAATTAAATTCTCTCCAAATTTGATTATAGAAGTATGTCCAGTCTATGGCGGTCAAAAGCAGGTAGGCGCATTCGGATGTATAGTCTTCGTAAGAATCCAAAACGTAGAGTTTCACAGTCTGCAATGTCGTGTCAAACACAAATCTACCCACACGACCATCAGACACTGGGAAATCTCGTTTCACAAAATTTTCATCTTCACGGTCAATCTTCGTCAGACGGAGCGCATCTCCGTCCGTTTCAACAGAACTTCTTGGATGAGTTACCGACATCGCTCTTCTTTCAGGAGTGAATGGAGCAGAGGAGGCTGTTGTAACGATGTAAAAACCAATGTAGAAACCTTATTTAAATAACAAACTCTGAATGTAGGCGGGCCAAACAACCGAGGAAAGTAACGCCTTCAACGGCGTGGGCTTAAACGCATGATATTATCTCTTAAATTTTTAGATCATTTATAATAATACTAGTTTGTGAGAACCTCTGATAGTTTTTAATTTTTCAAATCAATTTTCTAAAAAGAAAAGACGGAAATAACGATCGAGAAACGGTCTGGTATCTTATATAAACTAGGATAGTGTTAATAATATAACGTAAATGTCTCGAATGAAGAGGACGGGTTAAAGCGTTATTTTGTTAAATCAAGCAAATTCCCGGAAATATGGACGAAGAGCCCACTAACATGACAGCAAAAACTAGTGTGCAAAGCGTAAGGCCTAACAATTACCGTTAGATGGGAAAATACAACAAGAGCGGTGAAACTGCGGTAAACAAATTCAAACAGAAAGAACGCGCAAAGTCATGGAATTGTTCTGGTTTCAAAGCGTAACCCTATGAAAAACTTTGCGGTTTATATCTAACGACGGTGTGGCAAGGCCTAGCGCCGTTAAACACATGGATAAAGTCAAGATATCTATCAATTTTAGGCGTACTTACCAGGGACCAGTCTGGTGTGTGAAAGAGTTAGAACAAGCATTTGTGTTTGTGTTGTTAGACCGTATTGTTCTTATTGTAAGACAGAATTTGTCTTAGTGACATTCAATGGAATATTTTATTAAAAGACGACGCAGAGGACTGATTGAGTAACGCTCTGTCAAGCGTTCGTCCGAGAAACCTGTAACTTTATCGTAATTATTTAAAAATACATGTAAGCATCACGCCTGACACTTTTGTAACTGACTAAATACTACTATTTAAGCTAAACAAACATTTGCAATTGTGAAAAATTAAGAGAGTTAACACGTGTTAAAAACTGCCGACCGCATGTTTTCTTAAAGAAGAAGAACAGACATGACAACGCGCAGCTGCGGTTGTAAAAAACTGAAAGGCGGACTCCTAAAACACAACGACTGAATAAAACGGACTGAATCATCGCTTTCGCTTAAAACAACAGTGATTTATTTAAAGTCATGTTTGGAGACGCGTACAAAGAATATAGCGTTTCCACGTCATCTTCAACTTGTAATGCGTAACTTTATGTGCTCTAAATGAAGTAGATGTAACGGTGAAATAGTAAGATTGAGGCCTTGTGCCTCGCGACCGCTTTGTAGACGGACCAGAAAAAGCTCTAAAGTACAATCTCAGTTTAAACACTCTCTTGACTTTCATTTAATTATCTTATACTGTATTTGTTCATGTTTTCCTGCAAACACTCGCTGCACGATTGACCAAACTCTGAGAATAGTCTTCATCTAAAAACAAACAATGAAAAAAGTATAGAGCGGTATCGGCTATTGGGGTAGGCCATCAAAAATCAACATGTTCCCTGCATAAAAACTACGTCTGTAACCTTTTCAAGGGGATGTAGTATAATGGTTCTTAATTGTGATCACATTACAACAAGGTGTGCCATAGTCCATCTACCAAATCTGCCAAATGTGGACAAAACAGAAAAATCTGGGCACTCGGTAGATGCTCGGTAGTGCTCACCGATGTGAAGTACAGGCAGGCCTACATTTTAATGTCAAGCAGAAACTTTGAAAGAAATTAGTACTACAAATAAAATGTGAACATCGTCATCAGCTATATGAATAAGAGGTCTAGATGTAGCGGCTTAAGGAAAAAAGTAATTTAAAACAACGTTTACAAAAATATAACCAAATATCCCAAGCGGAATTTTCTGTATTGGTATGGTAATTTTCTTAGAAACTGTGTCTCTTGAGTTACATAGTGTACGCAAAAAAATTCCTCTTTTTTGTGTCTGTAGCCTTTTCAAGAGGGCATACAACATCAACTTTACCGAATGTGCGGCTTTCAGAGCAATGGTTAGATATGTTTCGGTTGTAAGTGTAAAACAACAACTTATTTTTCATGTTGACGGTTCATCGTATGGATATGGAGATGGATAATTGTGCTAAAAAGAAATACCGCATGGACAATAAGGATTATTCTATATCTACTCTATGTCTATGCAAGTACACACTAATATTGATAATAATAATAATAATAATAATAATAATAATAAACGGTTGAAACAAGCTCTGCTGATACATCTCCTTAATTTCATGTTGGATGGTGAAAAAAAAAAACAAAAAAAACATCCACATTCTGATGCATTAGAAAAAGTATTAGAAAGACACGAAACCATGGTACTCGTACAAAAATAATAATAAAAATAAAATAAATACATATATAAAATCCCTTACTTAAAAACACCACATCAAACTTAATTGGTAGCCCCGATTCTCGTTTCATCGTGCATTCATCACATATTTATCAGACTTATAAAAGTAGCATTATCCTTTGTAGAAGTAATAAAAGTAAATCGTATAAAGCAAAAGAGAACCGATTAATGACTTTGATAGAACACAACGGGTATGAAACTACATTTGGTAACCTTTTATTCAAGCTTTAAAGGAAGTTTATGCTTTAAAACAATCAGTCTTATTCAAAAGCACAATACTTGATTTTGGGGTGAAAAAAAAAAAAAAAAAAAGTTTGAAAGCATACATATGCCTACCTGAACTGCTGACCTTCCTGAATGGTGCCTCTGTCTGTGTGTGTGTGTGTGTGTGTGTGTGTGTGTGTGTGTGTGTGTGTGTGTGTGTGGACCTGTTTGGAGTTGGCATTCCCTATTTTTAAAAACATTTGACAACATGATTTCTTTTGTGATATCAAGTTTTGGCCTCATATTTACTAGGAATTGAATTGAAATCTTTGTAAAAATAATAAAAGTAATAAATAAATAAATAAAATTAATATAGATCTTTGAGACTTGTAAACCCTTAAAACTTAACTAAAGTATTACCACTATTAATAAGCAGTCTTAACAACAAAAGCATATGTTTAATACATATTGTATATAGGTTTTAACAACGTCGGTATTTTCTACCTCCGGGCATCTTTTTCGTTTAGCTTGTTCTGCGCTTTTTAAGCGCAATTAAATATTCTCAGGAGACCCATTGATGCACATAGATGTTCCTCACATGTTATGTTTTATTCAAGCGTAGTTTACGACTCCAAAGAATGTGACATGGATGTTTTTGGAAAGGTTTTTCACATGTCTGTAGTTGACTTAAACATTTTAAATGACCCATAACGTTATGGGTAAAAGGGTTGGTGCCTGCAAAAGCCATAAACTCGTTCTTCAAAGACTGATCACGTGACCATCAGGCAAGATGTTACATCGTCATACGGTCTGTCTACATTTCAGTAGACAATCAATAGTATATTTTCAGCTAAGGGTATGTTTCACTCTGCTGATAAAGTTTGGTTCAGAAAAGGCTGATAAAATAAACTAAGTACAAGTTTCCTTTAAAATGATAAACTAAGATTTGAACAGGTACTGCCGAATATAAATCATAATTTGGGTTAAATTTGCAAACAGATAAGTAAAATATTTTATTTAAAGCCTTTAAGATTTCATCTACACAATCTTTTGAAAGATCTTATTTACACTCTTAAGATTATGCTTATTAATGCATTTATAAGATGAAGACGCTCACTCTGAAAAGGTAGCAGACTTGCCACATGAGCTGTTATGGACCGCAGAGACTCCTCCCTGTCTCTGAATGGGTCTTGAAGCATTCAATCCATTTCACATTGGAGATTACCACAAAGAGGATCTGCGAGTTTTGTTTATATTTAATAATGTTTATAACTTAAACATTTTTATTTTATTATTTATTTATTTTATTGGAAACATTTCATTCGTGACATCATTGCATAAAGATCCAGCATACCTCTAAGCACTCTGAAAAGTGTAAGGCGTTTTTATATTGTCATCTAAAACTATAGTAGATGTTTATTTTATACAGCGTGTTATATATATATATATATATTCACAGTTTTATTTGCTACCATCTTCTCTAAAAGAAAAGAATGATGTGTTTTATAAGGTCAATAAATAATTGTTGAATACATGTTTAAATGTATGATAAAGGTTTTGCTTTAGTAACATGTTTGTTACTATGGCATATATAATTATTTATTACCATATTCTTTAAAATAGAGATAAGTCTCTCTTTAGCTTGAAATGTTTATGTATGTGCGTGCTTCTTTATATGATTTATCAGAACACAAATTTGTATAGTGACATAGGTATTACACTGATATAACAATGTAGATGTGGTTTATGATGAAATTGCTTGAGTCGTCATAATTCAGATTGCTTAAAAACAATATTTAATTTAAAAATGTAAGCATGTTATGTGTTTTATAAGTTCAGTGAACTTAATTGTTGAAATATATGATTAAAATGTATGATAAATGATTTACTTTGCTTTAGTAACGTGTTTGTTACTATGATGTGTTTTATAAGTTCAATAAACTTAAATGTTGAATACTTGATTAAAATGAATGATGAATCATTCGCTTTAGTAACATGGTAGTAACATGCTGGCATATAATTATATATTTCCATATTCTTTAAAATAGAAATAAGTCTCTCTTTAGCTTGAAATGTTTGCGTGTGATTGTTTATATGATTTAACAGAACACAAATTTGTATAATGGCATGGGTATTACACTGATATAACAATGCAAATGTGGTTTATGATGCCATTTCTTGAGTCCTCGTAATTAAGATAGCTTGCAATCAATATTTTATCAAAAATGGATGTATAGGCAGAAATTTTTGTGTGGTGGGTAGGTGTGCAGTTTGTACAGTAAATAAATAAATAAATACATTTAAAAAATCATTATGTCTGTGGAGTGTCCCCACAAACCAAATGCGTAGTAATACTTCAAATGTTTGACCTGAGCATAACTGCTTTTTGAAATATACTAAATGATGTTCGTGAAAATATATATTAAAAAATTTTAGAAAATTTACTGTGATGGGGAGGTTTAGGGGTCACAAACCCGATGTGTAGTAATACTCCAAATAATTGTCCCGTGATCATAACAGCTTTTTACATTATATGAAATGATGTCTATGAAAATATAAAATGCAGAAAGTTTACTGTGATGGGTAGGTTTAGGGGGATGATACAGTATAAAATTCATTAAAATAATGTAAATATGAATTTAAAAGTTTGTAAATATGATGTAGAAACTTTACTTTTCTGTGAATCTGCTTTGCAACAATTTGTTTTGTGAAAAAGTTATACAAATAAACGTGAATTGAATTTAAATATGTCTATGGCCATAAAACATTGATAAATAATGTTTACGGCCTTCAAACATGACAATGGCTTGCCCGGACATGTTGGGCCCACAATATCCCTCACCGTTTGCCTGTTAAAATATTTATTTTTCCCCCCTTTACTTATTTCGACGTTGCTGGTTCCTCATTACAAAATTTGTACCTAAAACTAGTGTCAGTGTTTTGCTTTGTTTTATATCATGTGTGATCGCATCATTTATTTATATTCAATTCGTTTAAAAGACAAGAATAAGACTCTGACGATTGAATATGTGTCTGTGTGCTTGTTTAACCTACGGTGTGGGGGCAAGCGTCCTCTCAGAGAGAGAGAGGGAACATTTTATTGAGCCCATGAGTAAATTACTTATAAAGTGCATGAATTATTATTTATTTTCTAAGATGTAAAGCCTTCTGTGATGGGTTGTAACATGTATCTGTAGATAAAAACATCAGGATTCTGTGTAATATCACCATTTTAGATGTCTAAGCAAACGTGTGTGTGTGCGAGCGCGCGTGTGTGTGTGTGTGTGTGTGTGTGTGTGTGTGTGTGTGTGTGTGTGTGTGTGTGACAGAGAGAGAGAGAGAGACAGAGAGACAGAGAGGGAGAGAGACAGAGAGACAGAGAGGGAGAGAGAGAGTGAGAGAGCTTCTGTAACTGAAAAAAGATCATCAATTTCCAAATTACTAGCACATGGGTAAACATAAACAGAACCTGAAAGTCTGTGAAATAAACACACCCAGCATTAAATTCAAAGAGTAAAGGCTGAGTATTATTTAAAATAGAGGCAATTTTAGCTATATAATTAAAAATATTTTGAAGTCCGGACTGGGGTTCGATATGTGATCAAAACGATCTTCTGCACCGCTTCATGACCGTATTAACCACTGAACCATTGTGCTGCGGTATCGTCGGCGAAATGTGACTCGATTTATTTCTAAAAACATAAAGAAAACCTCTGCATGTTTCATCACACCGTGTGTGGTGGAATACAATTTTGAAGATGATGAATAAAATAAGAAACTTTTAAACAATGGTTTGATGTGAAATAAGTTCAAACAAGAATCACCGGACGGCGGGTGTATAGGGATTCTGTTTATTTAAACATTAAAGTAAGGGTATAGATCTCATTTAAAATGTTTGCAAAGTTTATCAGTTTTCTCTCCCACAACGGACCGAAATGTCCGGAGCGGGAGGACTCCGTCCTTTCACACAACACAGCTTGGTGCGAAAAAGTCCTTAGAGAGAGAGAGAGGGAGAAATAATTTAAACATGACCATTTTGTAAACTTTTCATTTGAGACCAACTGGAATAGCACGAAGACGCGTATTCTCTATTCCCCGCGAAGAATGCAAGTCAATTTATATTTTTTAACCATTTTATTCGTTAAGCTAAACATTTTTTACCCCTTCTCATTGATAATCATGTTACCTATTTTATTTAATTTCTTTTTATACAACCCACAGAATATATGTGCGAGCGCAGCTGTGTGTCTTAAAACTGATCTCTTAATTTCCTTTACTTTTTTAATATTGCTTGATCATTATTGTTTTTCTCACGGATCCCATACAGACAGAGAGGGAGAGAGAGGGAGAGAGAGGGGGAGTGGGAGTGCACCTTGGAACGCAACCTGACACTCGCACCTCAGATGGGAGGGGGGTGCGCGCCACAGATGTTCCTATGAGGAAAATTCAAAAACGCACCATAAAAATCTTCAAAAACATTGCTTTTCCACCGGATAACAATATATCTCGTCCCCGGATGACATGGGAGTTTCACGCTTGCCCGATTTCCACATCTGAAACTCGTTATGAGATCAAAGGTCACATATGGATATTATTATTATTATTAATAATAATATTATGAGGTCACGAAAGGTCAAAGCCATAAATCACGATGACATTTGCCATAGGATAGGGACTACTTCCGTTCCCCATAGCAACCCCTAGAGGACGCAGTTCGAAGTTCCCTCGAAAGGGAACGTCTCAGATTACATATGTAACCATGGTTCCCTGAGTAGGGGAACCATGGTTACATATGTAATAGGGAAGTTGTAATTCCTACACCGTTCACCTGATTTGGATGTAAATACCTCAAATTAAAGCTGACAGTCTGCAGTTAAAGCACATCTTGTTCGTTTCATTTGAAATCCATTGTGGTGGTGTATAGAGCCAAAAATGTTAGAATTGTGTCGATGTCCCAATATTTATGGACCTGAATGTATGTGTATGTGTATGTGTGTGTGTGTGTGTGTGTGTGTGTGAGAGTGTGTGTGTATGTATGTATGTCTTTGCACAATGAATGACCTGCTTTGTCCGACTCTCCCTGAAGACATTGCTTTTTGTACGGTGAACCTCCTCCTCTTGTTGACTGAGTGCTAAAAAATATATGGCAAGAGCTATGTATGTTGGTAGATACAGTGCAGAGTAGGGGTGTCACAATATACTATGGTACAATGTATTGCTATGCAAAAATTTCATAATAATAATAATAATAATAATAATTATTATTATTATTATTATTTTTTTTTTTTACAAAATGACAACCATTTAATCGTATTGTTGACAGACCTATTCAATGTTAAATTACATACAGAAGATTAAATTAAACCTTTAAATGCTTTCAATTTCTATTAACTGGGTTGATTACTGATTGTTCTCCTCTCGTGTTAATTAGGTTAATTATCTGAACGTGCTCCTCCCGAACTTTGTTAATAAAACATCATTTAGAGTAATGTTACAATAATCAGAGGTTGAGGCTGACCCGAATTTAGGTTGGTCAACAACACACTGTTGTTTTAAATGGAAAAACCCAATAGCCTCTACAGTCTAAGTATACATAACTAATGCCAATGTGTTAGCCGGAGCTCTTTAGTCTGTTACTAACCTGAGCGCAGATTTGCAGTGTTATAGACACAATTAATTAGAGTCAATGATCTCAGAGTAAGTCAGAATAAATTCAAATGTAATATTTTATTATCAGTCAGGCAAATATGTATTTTGGCAATTACATAGCCAATTGTGGGTGTTGGGCAATCTTTTCAGGAAGCAAAGCCACGTGGGACACAGTGCCACAAATTGGTAAGATAAACCTCACTTTTTAACATGTTTAAATTTAAATAACTTTATTTAAAAAATATATGCATTTGCATTAATATGTAAGGAAGTATGTTTGATTTTTGAAAGACTTATTGTATTTTTATTTATATACTAAAACTGTGTATTTTTGTTCGTTGCCTCAGGGCAACATTGTGCAGTTAGACCACTTCTGTTCAGGCAATATCATGCTATAGGGTAGAGATGTGCTTAGATGCATAATCAGGAATATGATGCATTCATGTCTTCCTGGGCAGTTTTTACAAGCTCAGAAAACTCAAAGAATGTGCATTATTATTATTATTATTATTATTATTATTATTATTATGCCACAGAGAATGATGGGAAATGTAATTTTGTCCCTCAAACTTATCAGCTCATAAACTGGCTAAATATAGTGTTTTCTAGCAAAATATATCAATCTTCTTCATTAATAGTACACATAATGTGCATACATACTAGGGGTTGAATGACTTCTGATTTTTTAAAGTTGACGTTTATGTGATGAAAGTCGAGTCGAAGTCGACTAGTCGCTGATGACGTCATTAATGAACAAATAAGTGTGGAGCTGTGACAATGTGCTGCCCACATGGCTATTGCTCCTATAACAGCTAATTTTTTATCAGTTCTTTTGTCTTTGGGTCGTTATATTTGTCACAGATTTCTGCTCGTTCTAAATCAGATACAGATAAAGTAGCACAGAAAAAAAAATGCATTCATATGAATGCATTAGTCAGAGCGATTGTGTGTGTGAATTAATTCTACCTGGCAGCGACGCTCTACTAGTAGTGAAGCTGTGGGATTTAGTTATTAAGAAATATATGCTTGAACTTTTTTTTTCTAAGCTATTTTATTGAGAAATCAAAGAACAGTGTTGACAATACATTTCCGCGCTGAACGATTCTGTGCACGCGCGATCTACGCGTGATGTAAGCGCTACTGTCTGAAGCCTATGTGTGCGTTACAGAGCAGCAGCGCATTATATTAGAAAGGTGATTAACTGACCTGTACTATAAGCGGTTTAAAACGTGCATCACCCCCTTCAATTTCGAGCATCCAGTAATATAATCACACATGTCTTGTGGAGCCTTTCAGAGTATGCATTTATTTGTCATTTTAACTGTTTGGAAACGGAGCGTAAATGTGGAAGTCCTTCAGAGATTTCTTACACTGTTGCGCCCTCTATAGGACCAGCGACTAGTCGACGTCAAGCTTAAAGCGTCATGGCAGAGCATTAAAGTCGACTAGTCGGTTAGTCGGTGCAACCCCTAGTACATACACACACATACACATTGGGTGTCCATGTTTTATGGGGATATTTAATAGACATAATGGATTTTTATTTTGTACAAACTGTAAATTGTATCTCCTACCACTAAACCTACCCCTCACAGAAAACTAAAAAAAATATATCCTTCTGTATGATTTATAAGTTTATTTTGTCATGGGGACCAAAAATGGACCCACAAGGACAACATTTGCTGGTATTACTATACTTGTGTGGTCCCCATAATGTAGGGAATACCAGTATATTTTCTTTCTCTCTCTCTCTCGCACACAGACACACACACACACACACACACACACACACACACACAATTTTGGATGTTGGTTTATATGTGTATATGAAATGCAAGAAACATTTATGTGGTGTTTTTTGTAATTATTAGTAGTTTTGATACATTAGTTTTTTATTTATTTATTTTTGATTCGTTGGAACCAGTTGTGTTTGATACTTGTCAAAATAAAACTTTTAATGCTTATATTGCTTGTTTTCCATATTCCAATTATTTAGAAAACCTTGGTGTTTCAGTACCCTCATCGCACAGAGGCAAAAATTAATTTAATATTTTACAATATTAAATGGAGGGGGGGAATGGAGCCGTTATATCAGTATGCGGACATTACTTTTTTCAGCTTATTTGTACTTCATTACTTCATTAAAGATTATTTTACTACACACGTGTGCTGTCAGTTTTGAATGAGATTTTCTTCTTGTCAGGTGTTTCTCCTTCAGTGTCTCTGGAGGTCAGTCCCAGCAGAAGTCAACACTTCTCGTGTGTCTCTCTCTCTCTCTCTCTCTCTCTCTCTCTCTCTCTCTCTCTCTCTCTCTCTCTCTCTCTCTCTCTCTCTCTCTCTCTCTGAGCTGTGAGGATCAGAGTAACTCTGCTGGATGGACAGTGAGAAGATACACAGACAGAAACACAGAAGATTGTTCAAAACAAACAGGATCTACATGTCGAATCTTCTCTCTCAGCACATCTGACACTGGAGTTTACTGGTGTCAGTCTGAATCTGGAGAGAAACGTCATCCTCTCAACATCACTGTACATGGTGAGTCCTGTTTCTAATCACTACATCTACACATGTTCTAATCTAAATCCTAATTACAAAGTCTACACATTTTTTAATTGTGTACAGCAGGTCACAGACTGGCATTGCTGTACAATCGTTTGAAGTGTTTTTTTGACACGTCTATTATTGTGATTTTTGATAAACGTGCCATTAAATGCCACTTAAAAACAAAGCAGACTCTTCCCATCTAAATGAGCAGTTTTTAGTCAAATTAAACTGCAAAGTGGACTTGATTTTGATTTAAGTCTGAGCAGGGGCGATTCTAGGATTTTCATCTTAGGGGGCTCAGCCCCCAATGAGTGTGTGTGTGTATGTGTGTGTGTGTATGTGTGTGTGTGTGTGTGTGTGTGTGTGTGTGTATATGTTTATATTTTGTTATTAATATATGTTGTTTGTATATCTGGAGTTTGTAACAAAAATAATTTCCCCCTGGGATTATTAAAGTATTTCTTATTCTGATTCTTTAGCAAGTCTACTGTTGTGTATTTTCACAACAGAGTTTTGACTTATTTTCTGTGTGTTCCAAGTGTGTTTTTATACTTTTCTAGTATCACTCATTTAAATGGGAAGCTTTTTATATCTTGTATGTTATACCTTTTGTACCATTCTGTCATTGTATTCATCGTTTTTATTGTTAACAAACCACATCCATCCCCCACACTTTTGAAAAGCTTGCTACGCCCCTGCTCAGAGCTGATTTCTATAAAGACGGATTACTCGTCCAGAATCAGACGACAGGAGAGATGAACATCACGACATCATCAAACATCAAAGTCACATGAGGGTTTCTACTACTGTAAAACAGAGAGAGGACAGTCACCCAAGAGCTGGATCTCAGTCAGAGGTGAGAGTCAGTGGAGTTCAGTCTCTGTGAAATCATTTGATTTTATTCATGCGCATTTGTTCAGATACACCATGTGATTTATTATATATCTCTGGCTCTTATTTCTAGTGGAACACAAATAATTATTATCAGCTGTTTTTCACACATTTCACATGAAAGTATATCTATAAAATTACATACAAAATATAGTGAAATCATCAACAGCCCATATATTAGTTTCTTTGATTTCATTTGAATTTTCATTTCAAATTAGCAAGGAATGAATGCTCATATGTGGTCTGTGTCAAGTGCACATTTTGGTGTGAGAGATTAAATATTAAAATTAATTTAAAGGCTTCAAAACATCATCTTTTGTGTTCCACAGAGAAGAAAGAAAATCATACAGGTTTAGAACAACATGGGGGTGAATAATTTTTGGCAGAATATTAATTTTTGGGGGAACTATTCCTTTAAAACAGAGCTCCTACAGAGGCAATGGTGGTGGAATAAAAATGAGATGGGAGGAAAAATTATATCTTAATACTTTTGCGTTTGCTCATAAAACATTGGGTTCCCCAAGAAACTTTTTGAAAGCCTTTAGGAGCTCCATAATGTTTCTCAGTAATGTGTTTGTTTCTCTGCTTTTCAGTGTCACGTTCAGGTCAGATTTCTGTCTTCAGCATCCTCAGTTTTCTTCTGGCAGTTTGTCCGTATCTGCTGTCGACAGTCGTGCTGCTGTTCAAATGCTACAGAGTGAGGGGTAAAACATCTGTCTGATCCGTCTCTCAAATCATTCACATTCCCTCTTTGACAGACACCATATTTTCAACAGATGATCAGATCATTCACTTAAACAATAACTCCACTGGAAACAGAACATAAAGTGTTCAATTACATTGTAGAAATGTTTTGTGTATTTCACAGTTTCATCTACTGAAGACCAAAGCCAGTACGCTGTAACAGAGGAAGAAACTTAACCTGATATTCCATCCATCCATCCATCCATCCATCCATCCATGGACCAATCCACTTGTCCTCTGTAGAGTCACATTATGCTGATCATTCCCAGCGTCTCGGGCTGAAGGCACAGGTTTCTGGATGGATAGATGGCTCACTCATACTTCCAGACAATTTGGTGTCTCTGATTGATTGTGGGAGGAACCGGAGCACCCAGATGAAACCCACAGCAGCACATGGAGAACATGCAAACTCCACACAGAAAGAGCCCCTGGCTCAGCCGGGACTCAAACTGGACACTCTTGCTCTTGCTTTCTGAGCCAACATGAGTCTTAAATGTGTAAAACAAAATGTTAAATGTGTCTGCTGAAGACCAAAGCTGGTAAGCTGTAACTCATATAAATATTACTATCAACATTTGTTATATACTTTATTTAACTTGTCTTTAAATATGGTTTGATAATAGTGTAGTCTGTTCTGAGTTCATATGCTTTAAATTAGATTAGTGACTTTATCATGTGTGATGTTTGTCTGGGCTTATAGTGAAAGCTTGATAGTGTTTCCTGTTTTAGATTACTTGAGTAATTAGCAAACATGCATCTCGTTTTATTCTTTATCACATTCTGTATGAGTGAATTACTGTTGAAATTAATGTGTATTCCAAAGACCATTGCAATAAATAGTGTCAGCCATAATCGAATGATAAACTTAATTAAATATTTTGAAGACATTTAATAATTTAAATTCATTGTGAGCTATCAAATGTTTTTCATCAAAATAAATTTTAAAGCAGTTCTCTAACAGGGCCATGAATGAGAAATGTTCTTTCAAATGACAGTGATGAAATATCAGCACAGAGATGTTTCTACTCACAAACATGAATATTTTTAACTTGATTGTCAGTAAAAACTGAGAAAGAGGCATCACGAATATCTGAAATATTAAAGTTGTTTCGAATGTGAGGAACACCAGGTACATTATACATTTGAAGAAAGCAGACCTCCACCAACATCTCTTCTAATTATGACTGAGAAAAATTTATATTTAGGTACTACTAACAATGTTAAATTACTTTTTGTCTATCACAGAACAATTTATTATTTTATTATTATTATTATTTTAATAATGGTAATTTTTAGATTAAATTACTTCTAGACAAAACACATAAAACAGTATCATGGTAAAACATGAGCCAACAGTATACGTAGCTTTGCCTAAAAGTATACATAAAATTTTTTTATTTTTATTTTTTTAATAATAAGAAAACAAGTAAATATAATAGAAAAAGAATAGGGAATGCTAGTGTTAGAGGGTCATTTTTAAATAAAAATAAAACAAGTCAATAGAACAGAAAAAAGAATAGATAATGCTAGTGTTAGAAGGTCATTATTTATAATAAATAAAAATAAAATAAAGAATAGAGAAAGAATAGAGAATGCTAGTGTTAGAGGCTCTTTTTCTTTATGAATAAAACAATTATTTAGAATAGAAATAGAGTGTCAAGTTTTTTTTAATAAAAAAGCAGATAAAATTAGAATTAGCATTAGAATAGAGAGTGCTAGAGTTAGAGGGTCAAATGAAGATGAAAGAGATGTGTTTTCAGCTGTTTCTTGCAAACATTAAGGACTCAGCTGCTTGGATTGAGTTGGGCAGGTCATTCCACCAGGAGAGAAGAGTTAATGTAAAAGTCCATGAAAGTTTTAATCAGTGCAAAATGTTTCAATACAAGCATTTCAGTCAAATGTAATTTATGCAATATTTCAAACCTTTAACCCACTTGGGAAAATCAACCCATGGCAACAGTTTAAAAGTAGCACAATTCTGTGGAAAAAACGCGGACTTGGCAACCCTTCATCCAAGAAGAGCTGCAGGAGTCAGATTTGATTGATCACAGGTCGAGAATAAGGAGAGATGACTGACAAGACCATGCTTGAGTATTTGCTGCTCAACAGATCCTGAGCTCATTGACAAATATCTGATCTTAAGATGTGCTCCCTTTACAGACAGAGTGCGTGTGATCGCAAAATCGAAAGTGAAAGTAAACAGCGCAAACGCTCATTCAAAAATCCCTGGTGCCCAAAAATTCAATTCAATTCAATTCAAGTTTATTTGTATAGCGCTTTTCACAATACAAATCGTTGCAAAGCAGCTTTACAGGAAATTAAGTTTCTACAATATATTTATATATTGTAGAAACTTAATATATTTAACTTATGGCGAAATTTGGTAGTTCTGTATGTTGTCTGAGGGTATGCTTCATCTGAGGTCCTCTGAGGGGTTGGCATCATCTCTTCTCAGGTGTTCTGGATCCAGACTGAAGCTTGTGTAAATCCTAGTTACCACGGGATGTTAATCCCGTGGCAGAAACAGAGAAACAAATAGAGACATAATTAGCGTAGCTGCTGTTCCAACCAAGCAACAATTATTTGTTCAATCCAAGCTAAAGAACAATAATGCGTGTTTGATCAGATATAACTGCAGTACAAGATCATGAGATGCATTATGTGAATGCTTGGCTAAAGAGATGTGTCTTTAATCTAGATTTAAACAGAGAGAGTGTGTCTGAACCCCGAACATTATCAGGAAGGCTATTCCAGAGTTTGGGAGCCAAATGTGAAAAGGATCTACCTCCTTTAGTTGACTTTGCTATCCTAGGTACTACCAAAAGTCCAGAGTTTTGCGACCTTAGGGAGCGTGATGGATTGTAGCGTGGTAGAAGACTAGTTAAGTACACAGGAGCTAAATCATTAAGGGCCTTATAGGTAAGTAATAATATTTTGTAACTGATGCGGAACTTAATAGGTAGCCAGTGCAGAGACTGTAAAATTGGGGTAATATGATCATATTTTCTTGACCTAGTAAGGACTCTAGCCGCTGCATTTTGGACTACCTGTAGCTTGTTTATTGAAGATGCAGGACAACCAGCTAGCAGTGCATTACAATAGTCCAGTCTAGAGGTCATGAATGCATGAACTAGCTTTTCTGCATCAGAAACAGGTAACATGTTTCGTAGCTTGGCAATGTTTCTAAGATGGAAGAATGCTGTTTTTGTAACATGGGAAATATGATTTTCAAAAGACAAGTTGCTGTCTAATATAACACCCAGATTTTTGACTGTAGAGGAAGTAACAGTACATCTGTCTAGTTGCAAATTATAATCCAAGAGATTCTGTGTACTGTTTTTTGGTCCAATAAGTAATATTTCTGTCTTATCTGAATTTAATAGGAGAAAATTACTGGTCATCCAATCTTTTACATTTTTAACACACTCTGTTAGCTTAGATAATTTAGAAGTTTCATCTGGTCTTGTTGAGATATATAGTTGAGTATCATCAGCATAACAATGGAAACTAATCCCGTATTTTCTAATAATATTACCAAGGGGCAACATATATATTGAAAATAGCAGAGGACCTAGGACAGATCCTTGTGGTACTCCATATTTTACTGGTGATAATTGAGATGACTCCCTGTTTAAATAAACAAAGTGGAAGCGATCAGACAGGTAGGATCTAAACCATCTTAAAGCCTGCCCTTGAATACCCGTATAATTTTGTAATCAATCTATGAGTATGTCATGATCTATAGTGTCGAACGCAGCACTAAGATCAAGTAAAACTAGCAATGAGATGCAGCCTTGGTCTGACGCAAGAAGCAAGTCATTTGTAATTTTAACAAGTGCAGTTTCTGTACTATGGTGGGGCCTGAAACCTGACTGAAATTCTTCATAGAGATCATTTTTTTGCAAAAAAGAGCACAACTGAGCAGATACAACTTTTTCTAAAATTTTAGACATAAACGGAAGATTAGAAATGGGTCTGTAATTTGCTAGTTCATTAGGATCTAGTTGTGGTTTTTTAATAAGAGGCTTAATAACCGCCAGCTTGAATGATTTTGGAACGTGACCTAAAGATATCGATGAGTTAATAATATTGAGAAGCGGTTCTTCTGCTACAGGTAACAACTCTTTCAGTAATTTAGTGGGTACAGGATCTAATAGGCATGTTGTTGGTTTAGATGCATTGATAACTTTATTTAGCTCTTCCTGTCCTATAGTTGTAAAGCACTGCAGTTTTTCTTTGGGTGCAATGAATGGAGCTGAAGTACTAGACGCTGCAGAATCTACATTTGTTATTGTATTTCTGATGTTATCTATCTTATCAGTGAAGAAATTCATAAAGTCATTACTATTAAATTGTGAGGGAATATTTAGATCGGGTGGCGTCTGTTTATTTGTTAATCTAGCCACTGTGCTAAATAAAAACCTTGGATTGTTTTGGTTATTTTCTATGAGTTTGCGGATATGCTCTGCCCTGGAAGCTTTTAAAGCCTGTCTATAGTTGGACATACTGTTTTTCCATGCAATTCTAAAAACTTCCAAGTTAGTTTTTCTCCATTTGCGCTCAAGTTTACGAGTTTCTTTCTTGAGAGAATGGGTATTACTGTTGTACCATGGCGCAGTACGTTTTTCTCTAACCTTTTTCAATTTGATGGGCGCAACAACTTCTAATGTATTAGAGAAGATAGTGCCCATGTTGCTAGTCATTTCATCTAGTTCATGTGTATTTATGGGTACACAGAGCAGTTGAGATAAATCAGGCAGGTTATTTTTGAATCTATCTTTAGTGGTTGGAACAATATAAAAATGATATACAATATTAGAGTGTTTAAAGGAGTGGACACGAAAATCGCGGGAGCGATGTTGAGGGAGCAGGCGGCAATAGTCAGAGATTCAGCGGGAGCAGGATTAATTAAGAAAACAGCCGAATCCCGGACATTTTGGGCGATTTAGAAATCCCGGCTGGACGGGTTTTTGTAGGTCCAAAAAGAGGACATGTCGGGGAAAAGAGGACGTATATGGTCACCCTACATGTATCTTGTATCATTAACATTAACAAATCATGAATTAACAGTTATAGAAAATTTCCATAATTTTTTCAGTATGTGTATGTATATGTATGTATGTATATATATATATAGTATTTTTTTCTTCTTTTTTCAGTTCAGTTCTCTCCAATAAAAGCCAATAAGTATTCTTTTTTGTTTTTGTCATTTTATTAAAAAAAAGAAAAAAAGAGAAAGAAACATGTACATAATCAATAATAAAGGAAGCACATACTTTTAAAATTATTATATTAATGTTTGCTTTTTTGATTTGCTCTTTTGCACAGTTGTTAGAATCGCTGTAGAAAAAATAGGTTTGCAGGCACAAATAATAGGCTACTTTTTAATGTACAAAACAATAGTCAGATTAGGCTATATATATGAATTAGCCTACCGCTGTGTGCAATTGCTATATAAATAAACTTAACTTGCCTATTATGCAAGAAAGACATCATATGTAAGTTAAGTAACTGAATAATCACAATTGCATAACTCTGGTGCAGAAGGATGCGCTCCAACACACCCAGCAGCGCTCCGTTATGATCAGAGTAACTCAAGAAAGAGAAGCGAGTGCAGTATGTTGGGCTGCTCGGAGAGTTCTTATAGTCATATTGTGTGCTTCAGTGCCAAATAGTAAGTTTTCTATCCTCATTTACTATTTAATAATTAAGTGGTCGTGTTTGTGTGCTCTATTGCTAATATCTACTTCTGCTGGATTCTTCTCAAAACTTCCCCTCGTTAACTGTCTGCACGAAGTGAAGATCCATGTTTTGCCTATCTAGCGTATATTTCCGCCTGTATTGTAAATTGGATAGTTGGATGCTTTGGATTGTTTAATTAGTAATATGCATTACAAACTGTAATGCACATTATATTCAGTCACGTTTCTGTACGCGTGTCAGCGCCCAGCTGCAGTTTATTCTTCTGTGTGGATAATTAATTGCATCTGTTACTGCTTTGTGTAGGTACTCTTCAGTAATTATATATGTATATGGATACTTATTTCGGGGGGGGGGGGGGGGGGCTGTATATATAAGGACTGTATATATATATATATATATATATATATATATATACATACATACATACATATTTTATTATTATTATTATTATTATTATTATTATTATTATTATTATTATTTATTTATTTTTTTTTTTTTTACTTCTGTAAAACAAAAGTTAAATGTGTCCAGAATAGTTATCATAGTTTTAGTGACAGTGACATAAATTATAAAGCAAGTATGAAAAATGTCCAGAGTTTTCATGTTATTAGATTTTTAACAAAAATTTAATTTGGGGGGAGTTTTGCTTCATAGGTGGGGTAAAATGCCCCAGTCTGACAAAGCAATTTGCTTTATACATTTACATTGAAATCAAAGTACAGCGCTTAAAATTAAAGATAATATAATCATTATGAATTATAAATTATAACAGCCAATTTAAAAAAAATAAATAAATAAATGAATAAATAAATAAATAAATAAAATATTGTTAGCTGATGCTAACTGGTTAGCTAATTAGCTAGCTTATGCTAACTTGAGATAATTTTTTAATTTAAAGTCCAAATATTTGTATTTAATCAACTAGTTAGAATACATTTGATTCGAGAAAAAAAAAAAGGATCATTAAAAAAAAAAAAATAATAAAAAAAGATTGTATTTTCAGAACAGAGTAAGTAGGCCTACAGTATAAGCCATGTTTTACCCCGCAGACTAGGTTTGAAGAAAAAAATGTCATTCTGAAAATATGATTATATTTTTCTTAAATAACATACTCATCATCTACAGGCCTTACTATTCTCATGTCATATATAACTATGATTTTCTACAAAACAACAAACTTTAAAACACTTTTTTTTTACTGCTGAAAATGGGATCATTTACAGTGAAATCCGTTTTCTCTCAGATACATCACCAGTGTAAGCTTTATGGTGAATACATCATTCTTGTCAATGTAGTCCACAGTTACAACAAACATTTATCTTGACTTTATCTCGTAAATTATCAGCGTTCAGAGTCTCACTCAGAGACTGTGTCCTAAATCACTCCCTACTCCAGGGGTCGGCAAGTAAGTTTGGCATCGGGCTAAAAAAAAATTCTGCCACTAGATGGCGGGTCAAAACATAATCAAAGGATAATTTTAGAAATTAATCGATGAACCTAGAATGCAACTAGAATTGCCTGTGACAGACTGTTACAGTGTCTTTTGTAACTGGTAGTGAGCTGTTACCCTATTTTAAATCCTGTAGTAGGACAGTCTTTAACAAAAAGCCATATTTGTGTGGCGGTGTCTGGGTTTTACACTGGATAAATTAATAAAGCAGAGTAGTGACATGTAACCTGGCAAGTATCTTCATTCACCAATACAGACCGCCTTGCTAAAACACACATATGTGGGAGATGCGGAATGGACAAAAATAACTCAAAAAATAAAAGAAGACTTGAATAAGCCCATTAATGACATGTTTGGCTCTTAACAAGTTGTTTTATTTCCTCTTTCCATATTGTGAATAATAAATGTATATCATTTTAATTTGCTTGTTACACAATGGAGCCTAACTTATTGTAATAATTATTTGACGTAGCCTACTGTTACACTCAGAATTATTCCTTGGCATCCTCACATACTAAACTGATTTTTTTTTTTAATTTTTGCGTGCTGGAGGTACGCTATTACGTCTTGTGCAGAGTGATGTTAACATTTAAGCTAGCTGGTGAAAGAAAATAGCACTATATCAAAGAGTCTAAAGAGGAAAGTTGACAGCAAAAATAGGACATACAAAGAAGAATGGAAAGACAACTATGAGTTCATTCTATCTAGTTTTGTGAATTCAAAGCCGGTGTGTCTTATCTGCAATGAAGTTGTCTCTGTTTGCAAAGAATATAAAATTAGACGGCACCACGAGACGAAGCATGGCACCTTCAAAGTGGCCTTTCCGCTCCAAACAGAGGCACGAAAGCGCAAAATTGAAGCACTGACAGCAAGCTATATGCACACAGCAGCACAGACACAGACTCTTTTGAATGTCTTTCAGAACTTTTCAATTTAAAAGCTCTCAATTCATCTCAAAATAAAACATTGCTGCAAAAACGTTCTCATACTTTTATTTTGAAGGCAAAATCACTAAAGACGAAGTGATTGTGAGTATCTGTTGCTGTCATGACAGATCTATTTCAGAACCAGCCGCTATCAAAATAATCTGGCTCCGGGCGCGGGCCAGATATTATTGCTGGCGGGCCAGTTTTGGCCCGCATGCCGCCTGTTGTCAAACACTGCCCTGCACCCTCATTCACTATTCCCTACATGAGTTTACTACTACAGTCCACCTGACAGAGAGAATGAACACAAATGAGTGAATTCAGACACTGATGAACAGCTGCTGTCAACAGGCAGGATCACTGAAGGAAAGAGAAAAACAAGTAATTCTTGTGTTTCTCTCTTGCTCTCTCTTTTTCCTCTTTCCTTTAGTGATTCTTTTTGTTAGCAGCAGGTGTTCCTCTAATGCTCACTCAGCACTTAAATATTTACTTAATGAACTAATTAACTGCAACACTTTTATAGTAAAAGGTCAAATAAAACAGACACCCGAAAAAAAAAAATGTACTTAAACAATAATAAATCATAAATTAAGTTTACGGCAAGCAAACTCTAGAAAAACCGTCATATATTGGCAAACCTGCTGCCAGTAGTTTATTGTAAAATTACTGTGAAATCACATTGCACTTTACAGAAAAAAGGTTTTGTGAACTCAAATGAAAGTTAATTGTAAGGTTGAAAATAATCAAAGACTTCTGCTTTCCTGTCCCAAACACACACTATATTGCCAAAAGTATTGGGTCACCCCCTTCTAATGAACAGGTTTCATAATTGAAATATTTCAATTATAACCATTTCAATTATTAATTATGAGCTATCTAGTCTTGATTCAAGGTTACCACTGAAGTGCTACCTATTGCAATACAATATAGTCACTTGATAGCAACGCTCTCCCACATATTTAGCTATTCTAACTGCACTTGTTTCCATCATTGGTATAAGTGGCAGTGGGTGGTAAAAGACAAGAAATGTACAGTTTTATACCATCATGCTGATAATGTTTCTTTAGTCATTCGGCAATCCTACAGCCTGAACCACTGTGGGGAAACCACCCTTACAAAATGCTAAAATGAAGTGTTGTTTCAGGTGTTTTTGCACACGCTGTTATTAGCTAGCTGTTCTCTGCAACAGATTTAAGTTAAAAATATGCTTCTAATTTTGCTTAATTCAGTTAATTTTAAGAGATGGTCCTCCTTTTAATGGACTTAAGTTCAGAGTACCAATATACTCACACTATAAATATTAGTTTATAAACATAAATGGTAGTTGGCCAATGTAAGGCAGTCGGTTTCTGCAAATGAAAAACAAAATGTTGGCTTTAATTTAGTTCATTATAGTACCATACTATATAGGTAAAGAAATGTAAAATTAATGGTAAACTACAGGCAAATGTGCTACCAGTATTCTACAACAAACAGGACAATTTTTACTAAATTGTAATTCTATATACAGTGAAATACTAAAAATAAAGAGTACTTTGAAGGTGAAGCTGCTGCCAGTCAATTACTGCAAATTAACAGTGAAAAGTTTTACAGTGTAGGAGTCGCTGGATTCTTTGCTTTCTAGATGCTTTTAAATTTCTTTTTAGCAGTGGGTTTCTTGGCCATCCTGGGGAATTCTTAGCTGTGGGTTTCTTGCTTTTTGCTTTTTGGCTTAAGAAGCAGCTTTCTTAGTGGGCTTTGTCTTGGACTCGGCTTGGAGGCGCCGGTTCCTTTGGTCTGGTCCAGGGTGCCTTTCCTCTCCTTAGATGAAGACACAACCTTGACGATGAGCTTGCTTGGGCCGCGGCAGCTGCTGGAGCGGTTTCTGCCACGATCTCTATGAACGAATCTGAACTAAAACTCAAACTGACTGTGATCAACAATGAGCCGCTGCTGGGTGGCACTGCGCATTTAACCACTGCATGAGAACCATGTAGACTCAATCAGCTCTGCTCAGTGCAGTGGTGTCCAATCCTGCTCCTGGAGGGCCACTGTCCTGCAGAGTTCAGCTGAACCCCAGTTAAACACACCTGAACCAGTGAATTCAGACACTGAGTGCACTGGAAGGCATGCTGTTTTTGTGCCTTGCTTGTTGGTTAAAATAAAATAAAAACACTAATGCTGACAGTGTGGTTGTGATTGCTTTGCGTCACGCGCATTGCTTACCTGCGCAAGTATTTCCTGAGTGATGTTTTCCTCAGAGGGATTGCTGCATCACATTATGCTTTCAAAATTTACAAAATAGTATCTTTCATTGTTCTTCAGATTATAGGACTGAGAGAAAAAGGAAGTGAAGAAATATGAACTCTACTAATGTACAAATGTCACCTGCTCCATCACTTTGAATCACTTTGGGTTATATATATCCTTAAAAATCAAACTCTTCCATGATTTGGGGTAAACAGATGAAGCAGATTGTATACATATTAATGAATGATATATTATATATTAATAATATATTAATCAATGTCCAAGACATTGTTCACTGAGATTAAGTTGATTGTGAGCAAAAGTGTAATTTTGGTGTAATCTTTGATGACCAGTTGACCTTCAAAGAGCACATGGCAAAGACTGCTCGATCTCGCAGGTTTGCACAACACAACATCAGAAAGATCAGGCCCTTTCTGACAGAGCATGCTGCACAACTTCTTGTCCAGGCCCTTGTCAGTTCTAGGCTGGACTATTGCAATGCTCTTCTGACTGGACTTCCATCACACACAATCAAACCTCTACAAATGATTCAGAATGCAGCGGCACGACTGGTCTTCAATGAGCCCAAAAGAGCCCATGTTACACCTCTCTTTATCTCCTTGCACTGGTTACTAGTTGCAGCTCGCATCAAGTTCAAGACACTGATGCTTGTATATAGAACAACCACAGGCTCAGCACCCACTTACCTCCACTCACTATTACGAATCTACACCCCCTCCAGAAGTCTGAGATCTGCTAGTGAGCGACACCTCGTGGTACCTTCACAGAGAGGCTCAAAATCACTCTTCAGAACATTCTCATTCACCATTCTTGGCTGGTGGAATGATCTTCCCACCCCTATCCGGAATGCTGGATCCCTGTCAATCTTCAAGCAACAACTGAAAACTCATCTTTTTCAGCACTACTTGACTTGAGAAAAAAAAAAGCTTTCTTTCTCTTTATTTATTCCTTCCCTTGCTAGCTTGTACTTATTTGAACAATGCCTGAGACTTGTTGTTACGAGCACTTCCTCTGTCTGATTGCCTCTTCAAGATGAATCACTTTATGTATTCCCCAACTGTAAGTCGCTTTGGATAAAAGCGTCTGCAAAATGACTAAATGTAAATGTAAATGTAAATGTAAAAGAGGAGCTTTTGAGGAAATGCAGGAGATTGTAGATGGATTTGCACACATCACAGGATGTAGGCAGCATTGATGGCTGCCAAGTGAGAATCAAGTCACCTAGTACAGTACATATACCTCAGCTGGTTTACTCGATTCAGCTACAAGCAGTTTGTGACCATAAAGGTGAGTTTTTAGACATCTTTGTAGGCTACCCAGGATCAGTTCAAGACTCAAGAGTTTTTAAAAACAGCCCACTGATTTGCCACCAGCTTTACTCACCTGAAAATTGTTTTATCCTTGGAGATGGTGGGTATATATCAGCAAATCTCCCTAATAACTCCATATAGGGAGACTGTCACAAGTCCAACAGAAGCTTGATTCAACCACCATCATTCAAAGGCACAAAGCATCATCGAGAGATCCTTTGGGATCATGAAATCAAGGTGGCGGAGCCAAATTTCACCCCTGTTGCTTACTGTGCATTCTTCATAACATTTGTCTCACCACTGGTGATATTGTTGAGCCAGTTGAGGTAGCACTTTAGCAAGATGACAACACTGATGTTCTGCTATGAAACCAAGACCCTCAGGGTGAAGAACACATAAGAGAGCACCTTGCTAGAGTAGTATCTGCCCTCTGCATGTGACAGCTCTCAGGGACCAGGACTACATTCAGCTACAGTCAGAGTCCTCTGCTGAATCATTTCTGGAATCTGAAAAAAAAGTGTTGTGAATGAGGTTTTACATTTTATTACTGAATCAAGCCCCTGCCAACAGTTGGTCAGAACTGTATAATGACGTCTGATTAGAAGAATTCACCCCAGCCTCCAGAATCTCATTAAAGCATTTACTGATGGCAAAGTTGTGGTTCTGGAACAAAACACAAATAATCATTTTCAAACAATTATCAAGCAATAACAATCTTTATATGTATAGAATTTAACTATGAATTAAAGCAGTTTAACACCATGTCCCTGATAGCACACATACATCACAGATGGCTGGATATACATCTGCAAGATGTATTTTTTAGAGTGTTTGATCATCTGCAATAAGTCTATAGGACGTCTCCTATCAGTTGTCAAATAGACGTTTGTTAACCTAGATGTCTTTAAGATGTTTATGATTTAGAATGTTTGTAAAACTGACATCTTACAGACGTCTTTCAGATGTTTCTACACAGCAGATGCTTTCCAGATCAAGCGATCTTTCACAGACAACTTGCAGACGTATGTGTGCTATCTGGGGTCTGTGCAAATAATTACAGCAGCATTCTATGATTGCCCACAAGATGACACGATTACCACTTATGTGATATGGTGAACAGGAAGTTAATAGTCGTGACATACCTTGTTAAAACATTAACACGTCACATAAATAATTTACATCACTTGCATCAGCTATAATGAACATGAAAGCAAGCTTAACGGTCACAAATTATGCCATAAACATACACATATGGCATTAGAGCTCATAGCATGGAAACAAATGGCAGACTTAAATAAAGAACAACAAAGTATTATTATTTTATATGCACACACAACTATATTACATGAGCTGATGAAGCGTGAGATGAAGCGGATTACTCATAAAAAGAGTTTTCATTCTGTATGTCTGCTCAGTGCAACTGATGCACATGATGGTGCAAATGTTGATCAGAATCAGAATCAGAATGAGCTTTATTGCCAGGTATGTTAACACATACGAGGAATTTGTTTTCATGACAGAAGCTACCGGAGCGTAACAGAATGACAGGGACAGAACAAAAAACACAGATAATAAAAAGAAGAATTAAAAAAGAACAAGTAAATAAGGAACAACAATATACAAATTGACTATTGTATGTACAGGTAAATAACAGTAGACAGTTTTGTATGTACAGGTATATTATATGCAAATTGAAATGTAGACTAAGTGTGTGTGTTAGATAAATAAGTGTATAAATAGTGTGTGTTATTATTGTCAAGTGTTCATGAGATGGATTACCTGAGGGAAGAAACTGTTCCTGTGTCTGGTCGTTCTGGTGCTCAGAGCTCTGTAGCGTCGACCAGATGGCAACAGTTCAAAGAGGGAGTGTGCTGGATGTGAGGGGTCCAGAGTGATTTTGCCAGCCCTTTTGCTCACTCTGGATAAGTACAGTTCTTGGAGAGTGGGGAGGGTTGTACCAATGATTCGCTCAGCAGTCCGGACTACACTCTGTAGTCTTCTGAGGTCAGATTTGGTAGCTGACCTGAACCAAACCGTTACTGAAGTGCAGAGGATGGATTCAATGATGGCGGAGTAGAACTGTTTCACCAGCTCCTGTGGCAGGTTGAACTTCCTCAGCTGGCGAAGGAAGTACAGCCTCTGCTGGGCCTTTTTCACAATGGAGTCTATGTGAATGTCCCACTTCAGGTCCTGGGAGATGGTGCTGCCCAGGTACCTGAATGACTCCACTGCAGTCACAGTGCTGTTCATGATGGTGAGTGGGGGGAGTGCAGGGGGGTTTCTCCTGAAGTCCATGATCATCTCTACTGTTTTGAGCGTGTTCAGCTCCAGGTTGTTAAGACTGCACCAGACAGCCAGCTCCTTAACCTCCTGTCTGTAAGCAGACTCGTCACTGTCCTGAATGAGGCCGATGAGTGTGGTGTCGTCTGCAAACTTCAGGAGCTTGACAGAGGGGTCTTTAGATGTGCAGTCATTGGTGTACAGGGAGAAGAGCAGTGGGGAGAGGACGCAACCCTGGGGGCGCCAGTGCTGAAGGTGCGGGCGCTGGATGAGAATTTGCCTAGCCTCACTAGCTGCTGCCTGTCTGCCAGGAAGCTGTTGATCCACTGACAGATGGAGGTGGGTACAGAGAGCTGAGTTAGTTTGGGCAGGAGGCGGTTTGGAATGATAGTGTTACAGGCTGAGCTGAAGTCCACAAACAGGATCCTCACATAAGCCCCTGGTCTGTCTAGATGTTGCAGAACATAATGCAGTCCCATGTTGACTGCATCGTCCACAGACCTGTTTGCTCTGTAGGCAAACTGAAGAGGATCCAGCGAGGGTCCAGTGATGTCCTTCAGGTGGGCCAGCACCAGTTTTTCAAATGACTTCATGACCACAGACATTAGAGCCACAGGTCTGTAGTCATTTAGTCCTGTAATTTTGGATTTTTTTGGGATGGGGAGGATGGTGGAATGTTTGAAGCATGAAGGGACTTCGCACAGCTCCAGTGATCTGTTGAAGATCTGTGTGAAGATGGGGGCCAGCTGGTCAGCACAGGATTTCAGACAGGCTGGTGTAACACAGTCTGCGCCTGGTGCTTTTTTCCTTTTCTGCTTCCGGAAGACCTGGCGGACCTCGTCTTCGCTGATCTGAATTGCAGGTGTGGGGGAGAGGGGGGTTGCTGGAGGTGTTAATGGTTGTGTGGAGAGGTGTTCGGAGCGGGTGTGGGGTGTTTTTTCAAACCTGCAGTAGAACTCATTCAGATCGTCTGCCTGTCGTTGATTCTCCACAGTGCTGGGGGATGGTGTCTTGTAGTTGGTTATCTCTTTCAGACCTTTCCACACTGATGCTGAGTCACTAGAAGAGAATTGGATCCTTATTTTTTTCAAAATAATTCCTCTTTGCCACGCTGATCTCTTTTTCCAGAGTGTATTTGGCCTGTTTATTCAAGACTTTATCTTCCTTCCTGTAAGCATCTTCTTTGGCCTGACGGAGCTGTCTGTGTTTTGCAGTGAACCATGGTTTGTCATTGTTATAGGTTAAATGAGTCCTGGTAGGGATGCACAAATACTCACAGAAACTGATATATGAAGTGACAGTCTCTGTGAGCTCGTCCAGATCATTTGCAGCAGCCTCAAAAACACTCCAATCAGTAAGGTCAAGACAGGCTTGTAAAACCCGCTCTGTCTCGTTGGTCCATCTCTTTACAGTCTTTACCACAGGTTTAACAGATTTCAGTTTCTGCCTGTAGGTTGGTATAAGATGAACCAGGCAGTGATCAGAGAGTCCTAAAGCTGCTCGTGGAACAGAGTGATATGCATCCTTTATTGTTGTGTAACAGTGATCCAGTATATTACTGTCTCTGGTGGGACATGTAACATGCTGTCTGTATTTTGGCAGTTTACGGGAGAGATTTGCTTTATTAAAGTCCCTGAGAATGATTAAAGCAGAGTCTGGGTGTTGTTGTTCTGTGTCTGTGATTTGATCAGCTAGCTTCTGTAAAGCTGAGCTCACGTGCGCTTGCGGTGGAATGTAAAAACTCACGAGAATGAACGAGTGAAACTCCCGCGGCGGGTAGAAAGGTTTACAGTTAATGAAGAGCGTTTCTAGATCTGAACAGCACATCTTCTTTAACACAGTTACATCTGTACACCACCTTTCATTGATGTAAAAGCACGTCCCGCCGCTGCGCGATTTCCCCGTTGATTCTGCGTTGCAGTCTGCTCTAAACAGCTGAAAGCTCGGCAGATGAAGCGCGCTGTCCGGAATGGCATCATTCAGCCAGGTTTCCGTGAAACACAGAGACGCAGAGCTTGAAAACTCCTTGTTTAACCGGGAAAGCAGAAGGAGTTCGTCCGTTTTGTTGGGTAGAGAGCGGAGATTCGCCAGATGGATGCTTGGCAACGGCGTTCTTAATCAACGCCGACGAAGCTTCACAAGCGCGCCGGCTCGCTTCCCCCGTCTGCGTGTCCTGAAGCGTCTAAACAGCACTGCTGCTCCGCCGACTACAATGTCCAGCAAAACATCAGAATAAACGAAATCCGGTGAAATATCGGGTGATGTGTACTTCCGAATGTCCAGCAATTCGTCTCTGGTGAAACTGATTGCAGGGATATGACTATAGACAGGACAAACTATCAAAAACATAAAAACAACTGCAGACGATGCCACGAAGGCTGCCATGAGCGGCGCCATCTTGTTTTTGATTGGTCACATGAAGAAAGTTCAAGAAGCCTTTTGAACATCTGTAGGCCTATGTATTAATGTAACCTTAATGTTAATCTTAGTTTAGCCTAACTACATTTCACATTTGCAATAATTGAATTACCAATGTATCATGTATAATATAATAAATAACAAATGAACTGATCCCCAGCAACCAATAATTAAATAAATTGCATTGCTTGCAACAGTAAAAATTACAATACAACATTAACATTCTATAAATAATTCGTCCAGCAGGTTTATTATTATTACTGTTTTCTCTCTTTCCTCTGATCTTCTTTCCCTGTCCTCAGACCTCTCTGCCTCTTTTTCCAAGAACTGTATTCTTACGCTGTGTTTTTGCAGGCGAGGGGGTTGCCTCACTGTCACCTCTTTCAAACGGGTCTGTGGAGCTGGACACAGGGGATGCTGCAGCAGTCAGAAGGGGATGCTGAATAGATGGCCTCCCCCAGTTGCTTCAAACACTCCCAGGTTATAAACTGAGTTCACTGCCTAAAATACTTATAATAACAACAACAGACTTACTCCCAGGGACGGACTGGGAGTAAAAAACGGCCCTGGATTTTCTCCAAAATAGGCCCACCACAACTACAGTACAAACAGTCGCTATATCTCACAATATTAGAGCAATCCTGTCGCATTTATGGAAAATATCATCAGAAAACCTATGATTACCCTGCTGACAAAAACAAAAGAAACCATCACAGAAATTCTAATGATTTCCACTACAAATACCATTACAAACATTAAAAACTATCAACTTTTAACCATTAAACCATTAAATAATGGTTTCCTTTAGTGTGTTTTGGGACATATTGCATTAGGATTTAGGCACGGTTTCACAGACGGGGCTTGGACTGAGCCAGGATTCGATCATAGTTAATTTAGGACATTTAGGGTAAACATACCTATTAAGCTCACCAAAATCTACATTGAGACATTTTTAGTGCACAAGATATTGGTTTCAGTACAAAAAAAAATGTATGTTAAAATAAAATATTAATCTCTCACACAAAAATATTTAATTTTATTTTAAATGACAAAAGCATTTCAATTAAGATATACATCATTAAATTCAAAAAGTCCAGCTGTGCTTAATGGGTACATTTTTGTACCCTTTAAGCACACCCCTGTTCCCATTAAGCTCATATCATGTTTTATTAAAAAAATTATATATGTGGCTTTAACAGACATCATCAGAGTTGGTATGTGGCTTTAACAGACAATTGCACTTAACATTTCATGAAAATCAAGCTTAAATTGAGTTTTTTGAGCAGCAAAAGATGGCGATCTGTGTTTTGTCTGTCATTACAAAGGCCTCATCTGAGGCAGCAAATGCATCGCATTTTACGCTTTCATCAACATACTGGTTATAACTTTTATTGTAGCTATATGGGTGCCTAGTTTTTCTTGTCGTTTAATACACTTGCCCAAAATCTCATGATATAAACGATGAAGCACTATATGCACAGCATATTTAAAATGTGCAAAAGTATAGCCTATACAAGACTGCAAAAGCTAAGACTCAAACATCAGTTATTTTTTTTACCCTTGCATTGCGAACAAGTGGAGATCTGTCTCCAGGCTGTGCGCGGTGCTTCATTCTTGTGAGTGGAGGTCGGGTGAAGTTACAAGTTTTCGCTGACAGTTTGAGGATCCAATAGCATTACAAAGTTTAGTGACAAGCTCTTTTGAATGCTTTTTACTGGTTAAATATTTGTAAAACCCTTAAACAGACATAAGGAAGACCAATAGCAGTGATTTAAAATAATCAGAATGAAATATAATAGAGAGTTTGGATAATTTTCCACGGCACACCTGACACCTGACTGAGCTAGGGTATGACGACTGCCATACTCTGCCATAATCTGCCATACAGAAACGCCGCCCCAAGTTGAAACAGCTCAGACTTACATTTTAGTCTAGGACTAGGCTTAAGCCTTGTCTGTGAAACTGGGGGTTAGGTTTTTTTTTTTTTTTTTTTTTTTTTTTAAGTGACCAATTACCAGTAGAGACCAACAGGCACCATTACAGTTTCCATTAAAACCATTACAATTTTCATTATAATCAGAAAAACCATTACAAATTATGTGATGGTTTCCATTTTTTTTTTTTTTTTTTTCAGCATGGGATTGAAATAAATATATATTATTATATGAACTAAAATACTTGAAATCGACATAAAAAGAGCAGAACGCAAAATATATAATATGACAATGATAAACATAAACCTAGAATCTGAAACAACAGAATTCTTCAATTTGAATTTATTGTTCCTTTGTGTGTGTGTGTCATGTTAATCAGATTTATCACCTTATAGGCGACTTCATTTACTCTATTTTCCAACTGAATATCTCTCAAATGTAAGCCGTTGTAGAATCGCTGCTGTCTCTTTATGAATTAATTTGAATATTCATGCCAGACAATGCGGAGTGATAAATAGCAGTGAGCACTCGGATTAGGGCTGTCCTGGGATTTTACTCAAGTGCTCACAGGCTACATGCTCTATAGAGAGAGAGGCGGGCAAAGATAACCTGATGTAACTGTTCACTTTGTTTTTTCTTTCTTTTAGCTTCTTCCTTTATCTTCACGTTTTTGCTTGCCATCATGAGCCCACTTTCGGTTTCGGTTTATTATAAGCAAAAATAGATTGCATTAGCGCCCCCTTTTGTCGGCCGTCAACGTCACTTAATTTGACACTTTTTCTTTGATGATGAACCAACCAGGCCTTTCTGGACTTCTCCAGATCGTCCAGATGGTCAGTCCGCCCCTGCTTACTCCCATCCATCCTGAGCAGCGTTTCTTTGGCCAGTGAACAAGTGATTGTTCTCAGCCGGAAGAGCTTTTCCTCATCTAGGTCGGACCATGTGATAATTATTTGACACTTAGGTAACTGGCAAGCTCCAGTAGTAATAAAATTATTTATTTTAAAATATGTCATGAAAACTAACACATATAACCTTAAAAACTAACATATAATTTAACAATTAAATAATGAATTATAAAGAATCTAAATAAATTATAAAGAATTATAAAGAATCCGCTTTGGATGCCGTCTTGTAGTCATTCTGCTCCTGCGTGAGGTTGTGTTTTTTTACTCTCATATTTGGAACAAAACCAATGTGGTAAAATTTTTTGGCTGAATAAAAACACATACGTACACACTGAGTAGAGGTACTCAATTTTATTTAGAGAGCAAAACATTCTCAAATTATTTTGGGCAGCTTGAAACATGAGACACATCTTTTGGTGTCACTACTCTTCATCTCCGGTCACTGCTGCTTCTCCGGTTCTGCTTTATGGCTGCAAGATGAATGTCACACATCTTTTTTCTTTTTTTTCTGCAAGATGTTTGACAGTTTGACATCTGCTTGTTTGACAGTATCTACTATTTTCTGAAGATTTCTAAGTACTGTGAAGCTGTTGGTGCCTCATGACATGTGGTTTTATGCATTTGAGGCGTTGTCACAGTTCTGCGCTTTGTTTTGTTTCCAGGATGAATTTAACCCAAAGGCTGTAACTTACAGTAACAGGGTTTTGCACTCTGATACTGGGTGAGTTTATATTTATTTAAATAAATGTATTGCAGTAAGATCACATTTATTTGAATGAATTTAATTTATTAATTATTTTAATTAACCTAATTATCAAGTGAAACAGCTGAAATGCGCATGTGTGAATTGTCCCAAATGGCACATTTCGGGTGTTTCTCAAACGGAAGGCTGGATCCTACGAAGGCTGCATTTCTCGGCTGCCACGTCATCAAATGTCGCTGAAGGCCGTCTCAATCGGAAGGATCCTTGGAAGACAGCCTTCGTTTCGTGTCTTTCATTCAGCTGAATTTGAAGGATGCATGGGATGTATCCTCCGCGTCCTTCAATCACCCACAATCCTTTGTACCCATTCCATTTCATGAAAATAAACTGACGAAAACGAGTCAGTACTAGGCTTGTCTGTATTTATTATGAAATCTAAGACAAAAATAACATTTTCAGACATGAAAGGATAGATATTATCTTTTGTTTTGGTGTAAATTGCTTACTAAACGCTAAACTGCCAATAATTTAAACCACAGGGAGACTCTAGATGGCTGTGATTCATTGTATTGCATTAATAGAAAGCCAAATAATATAAAGATTTGTAATACAAAGTATTTTTCCAAAACTAAGTTTTAATAGTGTTTTCGTGCCGTGACGGTGAGGGCGGGAACATATGTGATGTAGTCACACGCACTTACTAGAGCATCTTATTCTAGCGTTTATATGCCGTCGAGGACTCTAGCCTACAAGACTCTGAAGGACTGAACTAGGAAGGACGCTGCCTCGGTAGGATGCAGCCTTCCGTTTGAGAAACACCCTTCATGTGCACTTGTGGTCTTCATGTGCACATGGCCGTCACGTGCGTGTGTCATGTGCAGCAGACATCTACCCAACAGTCAAAGTGGCATTACGTCATTGTAGCGGCTTCAACTAAGACGCTAGTATTGGTTATAGGAGCGAGCAAGTAATTGATGCGTAAAAATAAGTCCATGCAAAACTGAAGTAAAATGCAACAGTCTTTCTTTATCGTGCTCCATTGAATAAACATTGCGTCCAATCAGCTTCCTGTGGTGTTATTTTGTCTAGTTCACAGGATACGAAAGTCCATACCTTGTAGACACAGCATACTGTTCAACTCAGTCCAAACACATAATTCAATAATTTGGCATGATGAAGCACAATCCAGACCCGTCCAAAACGATCAAAAACTGTGTGCTTCCTTACTACCAATACACACCTGTTGATTAACCAATTGTCCTAATATACTATTTCCAGTGCGCCACTCAATGGACAAACACATAATGGCATTAAAATAACGCCATACCTCCTACAGTCATGAAAGTGTGGACTCAGAGGGAGACGGCGAGGGTTTAGGAAGCAATTTGGGACAGGGCCGTGGGGCTATAGCAAACCCAAGGGCCCACCTTCATATATAGCCTTTCTTGGTGCCACAATATTTTCTACCACAGGAACAACATTTTTTTTTTTTAATCAATCAGATTTCAAACACAGTGATACAATGAAAATATGCATAGAGTCCTGGATGCAACACATTAAAAGCACAAATGCATTGAGGTCAAACCAAACAGGTTTTAGAACACAGCAACAACTTTTGCACATGTGACTGCTTTAAGGAGTTTACTTTAAATAGTTTTATTATTAGAAGGTCTTCTTTCTGACCCTAGAGGAGAATCATCAGGGCCAGACTTTGACTAAAATTCAGCCCATCTGCCCCACACGTTCCCCATAAATGTTTTGCTGGGTTAGGGAAATTGGAATAAATAAATTATTTATTAATAAATAAAGGATGGAAACAAATAATTGTTTTATTTATTTTTTTAAAGGGATAGTTCGCTCAAAAATCCTTGTGTCGTTCCAAACCTGTAAGACCTTTGTTCATTTTCGGAACACAAATTAAAATATTTTTGATGAAATCCGAGAGTTTTCTGACCCTTCATAGACAACACCACATTTAAGGCCCAGAAAGGTACCAAGAACATTGACAAAATAGTCACACCAGTGGTTTAACCATAATTTTATTGCTTTGATCTGCACGTAAACAACGTATGCACGTTGTGCTGCCGATACAGATTTGTTGAATAAAGTTGTTATTTTTGTTTTCTTTGCAGACAAAAAGTATTCTCGTAGCTTCTTAAAATTACGGTTGAAACACTGATGTCACATGGACTATTTTGTCGACGTTCTTGGTACCTTTCTGTGCCTTGATCGTCGTAGGACCCTTGCTGTCTATGCATTGTCATAGAGCTTTTTGGGTGAACTAATATACTGCAAGTGTAACCCCCCCGGGTCCGCACCTGCCACACCTCGTTCCGAGTGGGTCTCGAACCCGGGTCGTCGGCATGGGAGGCGGGCGCTCTAACAAGGAGGCTAAAGGCCACGACCTCAAGCGTCTGTCGCTAGAGCGCCTCATTTTGAGATCGGGGAGTGAGGTTTTACCTGCACAGCACTTACCCGCTGGCCTCTGTCACACAAGTGCATTTAATAATATTACTGTTCCTTTATATTACAGGCTCTTAATTTTTTAATTAATATTTTATTTAAATTAAAGTTAATTAGAACTACTAAATTATCATTTGTACCGGTAGTTGCCCTATATATATATATATATATATATATTAGGAGTGTCAACGTTAACGCGTTAACACATGCGATTAATCAAAAAAATTTAACCCGTTAATAAATTTTTAACGCAAATTAATCATTTCATAATGTTTGACCCCAACTTCCCGTCATCGCAGCGCAGAAGGTTATCTATCAGTGTGTGATGAGGTCACAGTGAACCAGTGTTGCCAGAGCAACGGCACAATTGGCCGTGTGCTATTTTGAAAATACAGTCGCGGGAAATATTACAGAGCCGCGGGTTTTTGGGCTAACGTTACTTTTATAATGTACAGCGGCCGCCCAAAGTGTATATAGACAAATAAAAATGAAAATAGATCCTTTTACGAATGTGTGTTATACTCGGAATGTATCCCTGGCAACTTAAGAACGGAGAAGCGGTTGTAAACATCACAAACAACGTGAGTTCAGTCAGAGCACATGTTAAGGCTTTTACACAGCAGAAATAAACATGACAACAGTCACTATAGATTATACAAGATAATAAACACACGATTATGATAGGATATTTGTATGTGATTTTCTTGAGATGAATGTGTACATCTGAAATGCTAATTTGTGCAGCGATATAAAAGGCTATAAATAGCATATTTTAACAACAGTAAACGACCAAATTCCACATGTGATCGCAAAAGGAAGTTATTACAAACACTCAGTGGTGGTTTAAAGTGAGTTCTGAGTAAAAGTGTACTATTAATCTCATAAACTGTCAAATGTAGCATGATGCTAATATTAGCTCTAATGCAGGTGCAGAATAGGTGCAGTTCTTCTTCATAATGCATTGTCATAATACTTCACGTAAGGTCGCAAGAAAAAGTTGTTGTAATATTTATTTGGAAATACTTTTGATAATAGTTGGGTAAATGTATACTGGGATTGAAGCGATGTGGCTTGGTAAACGTTGTATTGCCAGTTTAAAGACTGATAATGGCTGAATAAAAACAGAAGAATAATGATAAAAGAATAATAAGGATTATGTCTCATACCTGGCGGAGGTGTGAAAGGTTCTGTTTCCTTAAACTAGTTTGTCATGCATTTAATTTCAACACATTTACATGTAAATCCTAGTATTTTAAATGTGTGATTAATCATGATTAATCACAGTCCATGACTGTGATTAACGCGATTAAATTTTTTAATCGATTGACAGCACTAATATATATATATATATATATATATATATATATATATATATATATATATATATATATATATATATATATATAGACATACACACATACATACATGCATACATATTTAGCATCAGTAAGATTTCTTTTTGGTTTTGCTTTTTTGTATTTTTACTGAGTCTCTTATGCTCATCAAGGCTGTATTTATTTGATTAAAACTACAGAAACAAACAGTAATATTGTAAAATATTATTGCTATTCCTAATATTGGTTTCCTATCTTAACATACATTAAAATATCATTTATTTCTGTGATGCAGCGCTACATTTTCATCAGCCATTACTTCAGTCTACAGTGTCACTTGATCCTTCAGAAATCAATTTTCTGATTAAGTATTAAGCTGCACAACTGTTTCCAACATTCATTATAAATCAGCATATTAGAATGATTTCTGAAGGATCATGTGACACTGAAGACTGGAGTAATGATGCTGAAAATTCAGTTTTGCTTCACAGGAATAAATTATATTTTAAAGTATATTCAGATAGAAAACTGTTATTTTAAATAATAATATTTCACAAAATTACAGATTTTTTTTCTGTATTTTTTGATCAAATAAATGCAGCCTTAATGTGCATATGAAACTTCTTTAAAAAACATTAAAAATCTTACTGATCCCAAACTTTTGAACGGCAGTGTGTATGTGTGTGTGTGTGTGTGTGTGTGAGTATATGGCCTATACAGTAGCCTATATGAAAATGCATATTTTTCAATTAAAGAGAACGTATAGAGTTAAAATGGGCTGATTTTGGTGCTTGACACTTTATTGGTCATTTTGTGTTTTAAGAATGAGATCCAAGGTTAAGAATACACTGGAAGATACTTAAATGTAAATTGTTTTATCTATTTAACATTACCTTCAATAGAGAAAGATGACTTCCCTTATTGATCACGTCTTCCCTCAGGTAAAATGCATGTTTCCTTGCGTGGCTGGATGTTGGACTCATGAAAAATAATCACGTTGTTTGCATTCACCAAAACTAATTTGCTGAAGTCAAAAGGCGGACGTTTAAAAAAAAAAACAAAAAAAACAACAACAACAAAAAAACAACAACTCTGGTGGCGCGCTGTGAAGCGGGAGCGACTAGCTGACAGAGGATTCCACTTGGTCTTAAAGCCTTCCTTGATCGGCTATGCTCACAAATAAAACACTTGTCCAAAAAGAATGATAAATTCTCAGTTTAGAGTTTGTTATGTGTATGGTTTATGGTCAAACGGCATATAGGCCGTTTCACAAACGGAAGGCTGCATCCTTTTGTAGGCATCCATTTGTAGGCTGCATGACATCAGGCCTGGTTTATTTCAGTTGACTGAGCATTACATTCGTGAGTCGTAAGCATCAAAATTTATCAAATTTATAACTGTTAATATTCTAAAATAAGATCTTCTTTATGATGTATGCAGCCTACAAATGTGACCTCTGGAGGATGCAGCCTTCCATTTGAGAAACAGCCATAGTCTCGCATAGACAGACCTTCAGACTGACGGCTGAATGTCTGGGAACTTTGTCCGCATTGAATGGCCAAGACCCGCCCAAGAGGCCATATGCCTGACAGGTAAAGCAACCAATCACGTTTCGTTCTGTGGTGCGTCATGTTTCGGGGTGTGGAAATGTCGCCACAATAACAGACCGGAGTGTAAAAAAACATATTTTAAAGATTCTATGCAGCATTTCACATACTTTTGAAAATCCAGAGTTTAGTTGATACTGATAAGCGTTCATTGTCACAGTTGCAAACATGACAGCTTTCTTATTTGATGAGGGAGTTTAGCATCATGGCATCTTTGTTTCCAGGTGGAACGTTAAAGAACGCAACACACACGTCTCCCGGAAATCCTGTATAATTCAACCAATCCGATGACGACTTCAAAACTCCTGAAGTGTTTTCAGATAAGTGTGCCATATGCATCAGACGTTCAGCCAACATTCCGTGGGCGTGACATCTGAGGTTGAGACTACACAGCATATGCCTTAAATACGGGACAAACTGCGTTCCGTATGGCTATCATACGGAACTCTGCTTTGATGCCCTAAATACGGGACGATTCCGTATTATATGGAACGGTTGGCAACCCTACCTGTAACACTAGTGTAAACGAGTACAAAGACATTTTTATCACTCGTACCTTTTGCAGAGAAATAGTGCAGACACTGGACAAGGAACCCAGACAGCAGTCTGATCTCACCATAAGCTCCGAGGATACTCATGATGGTCACAATGTGAGGTCACAGTGAGCTAAAAGTGTAACCTCACAGCGTAGCATAGCCTACTCACTGTGTGCTCATACTACGGTCACCATGTGAGACCACATCATTGTTAAAGTCTCATTCTGTTAGTGTGAGTTCACTGTGATCTAATATTGGTCAGCTATATCACAAACATCATGTAGAATTTCATATT
This sequence comes from Spinibarbus caldwelli, assembly GCA_039654775.1. Classification (NCBI taxonomy): domain Eukaryota; kingdom Metazoa; phylum Chordata; class Actinopteri; order Cypriniformes; family Cyprinidae; genus Spinibarbus; species Spinibarbus caldwelli. The sequence goes on along the minus strand of CM077220.1, from coordinate 4,071,201 downwards.
TTATTTTCATCAACATAAATATTTAAAAAAAAAAGTTTCCTTGTTTATTTTGTGTTCTTTTCAGCCTGGTGTTGGCATTTGACACTAATATTTCTATTTGATAATGCATTCAGAATCTGGAGTTGTTTTGGTGAACCAACACTGAATTGGGGTATGGTTAGGTTTAGCACCTCTGTTTTATTTATTTTTTTATTTTTTTATTTTCCCCAGTGTTCAATGTCAAAGAGAGTTTTGCAGGCGCTTCTCTCAGGTGGTGTGGTTTGATAGCGAATGTAGGTTGAAGTGGAAGTCACAGCATTTTGTGGGTTGTTTCTGAAAGTAGTCATTGTGGGTCTAATGAAAGCTCATAGTTACAGCAAACACATCCCATATTTTCACGTTTCACCGGCTTCTTCCATCTCATCGCTGAAGACACATTGTTTGTGAATTTCTATCTTCAGAAGCTGCTTGTAGTGAGAAAGTGACGGAAAATGTCTTTAATTTAAAAGGTCTGAATAAAGAGTAGAGTTGAGCTGATGGTTGTGGTTTGATTTTCTGCTCTCGTTCTGCTCTGTGGTTTTAACCAAAGTGGAAAGATATTTGTGCTTTTTCTTCATCTTTAGTTTCATAAACCTCAACATACTATCAGAAGAGCAAAAGATTCACAGCAACGTGCATTTCATTTTCATTGACTTCCCCTTATTATAATTCCATCTGTCTGTGTTAAGGAAGGACTGAATGAAGCACCACTTCTCATTTCTAAAAGTAACCACCATCATGCAACTGAGCTTCTTTTAAAAAGGAAGAAATAAACATTTAAAATTTTGTTGTGGTGGATGGATCATTAGTTCATCTGAATCAAAATCACTTTATAAACCTTATGTCTCACTTTTGTTTGTGTGTATATATGTGTCCAATTTCAGTCATGTGTTCTATACACACTTCCAATTGTTGATAAGAGAGTAACTCAAAAAGAGCTTGCCTTACATGAACAGGCCTACATTAGATGTCACATTGATTCCACTTTATTATGATCTGTCCGTTATGCATGTGACTGTGAGAATGACAGAAAACAACACAGTGCAAGAACAGTTACTAGAATAACTTTGAAACTGTCTTTTTTCAAGTAGAGAAACTGAGCTCTAACAACTTGCATGCGCTAAAAGAGTTAATATCTTACAATGGATATCTTTTTTCTCTATTTCTTCATGTATTTCAGAGTTTTGTCTCCTCCTCCCTCATCCCTTCTTGAAGTGTGAAGTGACTGTTTAAACACAGGAAGTGTCTGTTTTAGAGCACACAGCACTGTTAAAACAGTCTATTAATGTGTCGGTATGGGGTCCGGTGCACTGCCTCTCATACTCTGTGAGTATTTTCAGTATATTTTAAACTCTTTTTTTTTTCCTGCTGTTCATACAATGTATTCAGCTTAAGATAAAAGAATGGTTGGCTGGTGTGTAGGAGGGTCTCAGTGATTCAGAGTTTCAGAGAACATGCATTTATCGGTGCTGCATGTGAAAGATGGCACATGCTTTTGCTTGGTATTGTTGTGATACTTGTTCTTCTTATTTTACGCAAGTCAGTTAAATCAGACGTATTTTTGTGTTTTTATGAGTTTGGTGTTGTATGATATTGTATCTTTAAAGAGACTCTCCATCAGAGGCTCAGAGAGCTTGAGAACAGTGAAAAAACATGCAAGTTTCTGTATTTCGTTTCATTCTCTCTGCCCCAATATGCCCCAATGTAGTGGCCCATATATATATATATATATATATATATATATATATATATATATATATATATATATATATATATATATATATATAGTTTAAGTCTATGGTTCTTTTAATTGTGATGATTTTGGCTCACATTTAACAAAAACCCACCAATTCACTATCTCAACAAATTAGAATATAGTGACATGCCAATCATCTAATCAACTCAAAACACCTGCAGAGGTTTCCTGAGCCTTCAAAATGGTCTCTCAGTTTGGTTCACTAGGCTACACAATCATGGGGAAGACTGCTGATCTGACAGTTGTCCAGAAGACAATCATTGACACCCTTCACAAGGAGGGTAAGCCACAAACATTCATTGCCAAAGAAGCTGGCTGTTCACAGAGTGCTGTATCCAAGGATGTTAACAGAAAGTTGAGTGGAAGGAAAAAGTGTGGAAGAAAAAGATGCACAACCAACTGGAAGAACCGCAGCCTTATGAGGATTGTCAAGCAAAATCGATTCAAGAATTTGGGTAAACTTCACAAGGAATGGACTGAGGCTGGGGTCAAGGCATCAAGAGCCACCACACACAGACGTGTCAAGGAATTTGGCTACAGTTGTCGTATTCCTCTTGTTAAGCCACTCCTGAGCCACAGACAACGTCAGAGGCGTCTTACCTGGGCTAAGGAGAAGAAGAACTGGACTGTTGCCCAGTGGTCCAAAGTCCTCTTTTCAGATGAGAGCAAGTTTTGTATTTCATTTGGAAACCAAGGTCCTAGAGTCTGGAGGAAGGGTGGAGAAGCTCATAGCCCAAGTTGCTTGAAGTCCAGTGTTAAGTTTCCACAGTCTGTGATGATTTGGGGTGCAATGTCATCTGCTGGTGTTGGTCCATTGTGTTTTTTGAAAACCAAAGTCACTGCACCCGTTTACCAATAAATTTTGGAGCACTTCATGCTTCCTTCTGCTGACCAGCTTTTTAAAGATGCTGATTTCATTTTCCAGCAGGATTTGGCACCTGCCCACACTGCCAAAAGCACCAAAAGTTGCTTAAATGACCATGGTGCTGGTGTGCTTGACTGGCCAGCAAACTCACCAGACCTGAACCCCATAGAGAATCTATGGGGTAATGTCAAGAGGAAAATGAGAAACAAGAGACCAAAAAATGCAGATGAGCTGAAGGCCACTGTCAAAGAAACCTGGGCTTCCATACCACCTCAGCAGTGATCACCTGAGAAACTGATCACCTCCATGCCACGCCGAATTGAGGCAGTAATCAAAGCAAAAGGAGCCTCTACCAAGTATTGAGTACATATACAGTAAATCAACATACTTTCCAGAAGGCCAACAATTCACTAAAAATGTTTTTTTTTTTTTTTTGGTCTTATGAAGCATTCTAATGTGTTGAGATAGTGAAGTGGTGGGTTTTTGTTAAATGTGAGACAAAATCATCACAATTAAAAGAACCAAAGACTTAAACTACTTCAGTCGGTGTGCATTGAATTTATTTAATACACGAGTTTCACAATTTGAGTTGAATTACTGAAATAAATGAACTTTTCCACAACATTCTAATTTATTGAGACACACCTGTGTGTGTGTGTCTGTATGTATATGTATATATATATATATATATATATATATATATATATATCAAAAATGTTGTCCTAAAACAAAAACAAATTTTGGTTTTAGGTTTTAGGACAACTTTAATAAAAGGTTTTGATCCACTTCAGATGTTGACTACTGTATATATGGACACTTAAATCACACTTGAAAATTACAGAATTTCATTACATTAAATGCAATATGTAAAACAACCACGTGACATTTGCCAATAAATTATGCTCAAGATTTTCTCAGAACTAACTTCTCTTTTCTGAGACACTTTTTCTGTTATTTTTCACCACTTTGTCTCAATGTCATTTTAAGTGGATGCAGGGGCATATTTAGTGATTTGGAGGCCCTATAAGTAAATTTCAGGTATTGGCCCCCAACACGCCAAGTATGTGTTTTTGTAGCCCTTATTTTGTTGTTCCTCTCTCATAGTTTGTAGTTTATTTACCTCTTCCCAACTCGTCTTAGGGATTTTGTAGCTAACTTAATCTATCTATCTATCTATCTATCTATCTATCTATCTATCTATCTATCTATCTATCTATCTATCTATCTATCTATCTATCTATCTATCTATCTGTCTCTCTCAATCTCTCTCTCTCTCTCTCTATCTATCTATCTATCTATCTATCTATCTATCTATCTATCTATCTATCTATCTGACTTCCTTTTGGTCATTTAATGGTAGTGAATTCTATTTTTTTTAAGGATTCACATGTCATAAAATAATTCCATGCAACTCCACTCATATTCTGAAGTGTTCTGAAGGCATAACACCGTAAATGCCTACTTTACTATTAATTGAAAATCTTCCATCGTTGCACTGTTGTGTACATTCCTGTGAGTGTGCATAAAGGTATGAAAGTTGTCACTTTCAAAGCAGTACCTTTTTATAGGGTACACCTTTGTACCTAAAGGGTCTATAATGGTACCTTAAAAGTACATATTAGTACCTAAATGTTACAAAAGTGTACGTTTTGAAAAGGTACCACCCCAGTGACAGCTTTCGTACTTGTATTTTTCTGTAGTTAGCTAAGCAGTAGCATGGTATTAGATTTGTATTAGATTTCTTTAAAACATAAAACATAAAAGGTAAGCAGAAACAAGGTTGTGCTGTTACGAAGTGCAAGTCAAGCGGAAAATTATAATATACTGCGGGACACATACCTCTTTGATTTTTTAGACCAGCGGAGACGGCAGCATGGAATAAAGTCAAGCTTTCGAACTTCCTACTTTTCTGCCACTGCTTCATAAGAGGTGATATAATCCAGCGTGACAGCAATATGTCGTCATGTTGTAAGACAACATCTGCAACTGTATTGCAAACTGTATTGGTGTTATTGTTGTTTTTTAGTGTAGGCATACCAATGCAACACCATTGCCATAGTCAATGCAATTTACACTGCAAATCTTCTTGTCTACACTTTTACATTTTTACATCTTTTACATCTTCAACTGAGGGTGCTCTCACTTTCATTTGAGCCAGTCTTGACACCCCTGAATCGCGTCTGACCGAGCCTTGAGAGACTCAGGCTGGCAGTCCACAGGAAAAATCAGATCCGGCAGAAGCTGACAGCGGACAGACATTGACAGTGAGAGGGAACAGGCAAGCGCAGAATCACGATGAGTCAAAACCGACAACAACCATGAAACAAATTGAGCTAAATGGATAAACATTAAAAATACTGTCCTCGACTTGACCACATATAGCAATTAGACCATAAACTAAAATATTTTGTCACTCATCACCAGGCTGGTGTTGTTTAGCATTTACTAAACACTGTATGTTGGGTTGAAGAGAAGAAACCTGCAAGTGGAGATCAGTCTGGATGTGAAGTTTATTCTAGTAAAATAATGTGTAAATCTAAAAATATGAAGCAAAAATAAGCAATATAATAAAAAGTTCAACTTGACTGCTTGTTCCCCGCTCCCAGACATGTGAAGACTAGCGCTAGGTAGTCACTGTATTTTCTTAATTTAGCTTTATTTTTTAGACATTCATCGTTGCTTAAGAATTATTCTTACATTTAAGTTAAGAAACATCTATTTGTCCTTTTCAGTGAACATTTGAGAACCGTTTATCCATGTTTATCTGATGCCTATAGTTTGTGTATGCAGCAAAAGTACGGTAAATAAACTGGCGGGTTATTCTGAACACAAACATTCAGAAAGATTAAATAGTGAACACACAGTAATAGTTTCATATTTGTGTTTTTTTTTTTTATTTATTTAAGTACACACTGAATTATGACTTAGACATTTTTGCATATATTATTAACAAAATTATATTTTTTACATGGACTGTTTCAAAGTGGAAACGTGTTCTATGGTTCTACGAGTCCAAATTTGACATTCTTGTTGGAAATCACAGATGCCGTGACCTTCCAGCCTATCACCAGTGTTCAGTTCAAAAGCCAGCATCTCTGATGGTATGGGGGTGCATAATTGCGTACGTTATGGGCAGCTTGCATATTTTGGAAGGCACTATGAATGCTGAAAGATATATAAAGGTTTTAGAGAAACATATGCTCCCCTCCAGATGACGTCTATTTCAGGGAAGGCTTTGTGTATTTCACCAGGACAATGCAAAACCACATACTGCAGCTATTACAATAGCATGGCTTCATAGTAGAAGAGTCCGGGTGCTGAATTGGCTTGCCTGCAGTCCAGATCTTTCACCTATGAGTTTGACCTAAATTGGTTTGGAATTCTTTTGCATTTTTTTTTTTTTTCTTTTTGTTCTAGTCAGTGGCGGCGAAACGCCGTTTTGATAAAACGTACATTTTTGTCTGTACAGTTTTGATAAATAAAAAATACCACGGCACATTACTAAGCACTGAAATATAGGAAAAAATGAAAAGACAAAAAAAAAAAAAAGAATAAAACACTGCGCCGTCAGAGTTGGTATGTGACTTTATCAGACACTTGCACTAACATTTTAGGAAAATCAAGCTCAAATGCAGCTGGTTTTTGACCAGCGAATGACGGAGATCTGTGAATTTTCTGTCATTAGAACGGCCGCATCTGATTGCATTATACGCTTTCATCAACTTACAGTTTATAACTTTCATCGTAGCTATAGTCTTTCTTGTCGTTTAATACACTTGGCCAAAATCTCATGATATAGACGATGATATGCTATGTGCAAGGATATTTAAAACATACAAAAGTGTATTGGTTACATACAACTAGACGGCAAAAGCTAAGACTCTTCTCCGCTCTTCAAGCACACAAAAAAACATTAGCCTTTACAGACGGTGTTTTAGTGAAGAAAACGCTGTACTTATTCAAACATCAGTTATTTATTATTTACCCTTGCATTGCGAACAAGCGGAGCTCTGTCTCCAGGCTGTGCACGCTGCGCGGTGCTTCATTCTGAGTGGAGGCGGGGTGAAGTTACGAGGTTTCACCATGCGGCCGGTCTCTGTCTTGAAACCAACACCGAAGTGACTTAAACTGCAATTCATCGACTGGCCGCTAGAGACTGGCTCCAAAAGGGAGTCAGTCCCATAGACTCCCCATGTTAAAATGCCCAACTTTACAGCAGAAAAACAAACAAAAAAAATAAATAAAAAAAACCCTGCCTTTATAGCCTGGTACAAAAAGTGGTTTTGGTCTATATAGCTAATTTTGCCCTTCATGACAACTGTGAGGGGAGTGATTTTTTTTTTAATTTTTTTATAAGTCATCCGGTTAAATCATATTAAGCCTTAAAGTTCTGCATAATTAAGGGCGTGGTTACTTAAGTGACAGGTGGATTGCCGCTGCTGTCACGCTAGGTGGGCGTGGTTTCAGCAACCAGCTCCACCCACGTCCCGCCTTTTTGCCCATTTTCAATTATCTGGGAGTGACGTGCTGCCAAGATGGCGACGGCTGGCTCCACACACTTTGAGCTTCAAAAATGCTTTTCAGAAACCTACGGGTGACGTCACGGACACTACATCCATTTTTTATTTATTTTTTTATTTGTTATTTTTTATTTTACAGTCTATGGGTTTCGCTGACAGTTTGAGGATCCATAGCATTACAAAGTTTAGTGACAAGCTGTTTTGAATGCTTTTCATTGGTTAAATATTTGTAAAATCCTCAAACAGACATAAGGAAGACCAATAGCAGTGATTTAAAACAATAATTACGAAATATAATAGAGAGATTGGATTTTCCACGGGACACCTGATGCAGCATACTCTGCCATACGGAAACGCCTCCCCTGGTTCCAGTGAGGAATCAGTGGTGTGAAACAATGATCACATTAATGTTAATATTTGCAGTAAGACTTTACATTAAGGTTTCCTTTGTAAAGGGTTTAAAAGTGATGATTAGGTACTCTCAAATGACTAATAACTCATTTACAAATGCATTATAAATGATTGATATGCAGTTATAAATGCATGAATTAAAAGGGTGATTTTAATGCAATACCTGCAAAATAGTAAGCCATATTTAACTTGCATGTTATAAATAATAATAATAATAATAATAATAATAATTTATTTATATAGCACCTTTCCATTGCTCATGGGCGATTTACAATGCAGATACAATGACAAAAAAAACTACAATCCAAAGAGGAAACCCCAATAGGGACAATAGAGACTTTAGATTACAAAATAGTAGATAAGAGTAGCAATAATATGAAATAGTCATAGAACATAACATGGACAGGGTAGCACATAGCAACATAGATAGAAAATACTGAAATACTTGATCACAAGCATGATAACATTCAGAGAACAAATGGGTTTTGAGTAGTGATTTAAAATCAAAAATATGTGACCCTGGACCACAAAAACAGTCATAAGGGTAAATTTTGTGAAATTGAGATTTATGCATCATCTGAAAACTGAATAAATAAGCTTTCCATTGATATGGTTTGTTAGGATGGGACAATATTTGGCTGAGATACAACTATTTGAAAATCTGGAATCTGAGGGTGCAAAACATCTAAATACTGAAAAAAAAAAAAAAATCACCTTTAAAGTTGTCCAAATGAAGTTCTTAGCAATGCATATTACTAATCAAAAATGAAGTTTTGATATATTTACATTAGGAAATTTACAAAATATCTTCATGGAACATGATCTTTACTTAATATCCTAATGATTTCTGGCATAAAAGAAAAATCCATAATTTTGACCCATACAGTGTATTGTTGGCTATTGCTACAAATATAGCCCTGCTACTTATGACTGGTTTTGAGCTCCAGGGTCACATATTGTTAATGTAAATGCCATGATTTACTCTATAGTTTAGGTGCAACAACACTGAATGATATGCCTTCGGAGGCAGAATTCTAAGGCAGGAAGGCATCAAGGCACATCCAAAACCAAATTCTGCTTCACTTTCTGTCTCCAGAGCCGAAGGTACCTTCTTCTGATTGAATTTTGAAGGCAGCATAAATGTATCCTTCATTGCCTTTGATATCCCACAATCCTGTGCGTTCCATTCTGTGACGGTTGAGCTAAAACAATAAAGATGGCATCTGAAACTTGTGTTTGGTGAAAGTTAATTTCTGATTAACTTTTTGCACTTTTGATGTTATTTCTAGAGAGTAATCTGTATTATAATAATTAAATATTAGTTTAGTTATTGCCAAAACTCTTTCTATTTTGTTGTAGATCATTAAACCATCATGCTGCCTCAAAAGCCTGTCCGAAATCAGTTTCATGAGGTGCCTTCATGCAAAAACGTTGCCTGCAAAGTCATTGCCTGATAAGGCAGCAAGTCAGCTGCCTAGGCTTTCGGATGCAGCCTGTGTAAAATAGAAATATTTAGGTGTCACGCCCATGGACTGTTTTGTGTTTGTTTTCCTCCCCATGTGCTCCCAGTGACCTAGTTTCCCTCGTATTCTCTAATGCCCAGTTTTGGTTTTGTTCCTGTTCCTGTTCCTAATGTGTTCATTGATCCCAGGTGTGTCTCGTGATCCCCTCGTTTTGTTGTTCATTTAAAGTGAGTTCTGTTCCTAGTTTCTTCGTCCGGTGTCTAGTGTCAAACCTTGTGCTCTGTGTTTCCCTGATTGGACTATTAAAGACTCTCGTTTTGTGTTATCTCCACGTCTCCTTGTTTCTCCAGTAAGAAGAGTGTGACATTAGGTGCCTTTATTCAGCTTGCATTTATGAAACATTTTTTGGCTTATAGATTATGCTTAGTTATAATTTGGTAGATTACTTGATATATATATATATATATATATATATATATATATATATATATATATATATATATATATATATATATATATATATATATATATATATATATTTTATTTTTATTTTTTTATTATTATTTTATTTTTATTTTTTTTTCTGAGTGTGCATTAATAATAAATAAATAAATAATTAACCTGTGTCCACTTTACATTAAGGTTTACTTTCAGAGGTTAGTAACATTTATAACTCATTAATAAATGGTTCACAGGTGTTTTTTTTATATGTATTATTATATTTTTTTTTACAGGTTTTTAACATCTATAATTCATGAATATATATATATATATATATATATATATATATATATATATATATATATATATATATATATATTCTTTTTTTTTTTTTTTTTTTTGCTGCATCATGAACTAAATCATGAATCTGATACTGAGTGAAATAAGAATCAAGAAATATATGTATTAAGTGTTATTAAGTGTTGAGTTAAAATGTCTCACTATTTGGCAGGTATTGCATTAAAAATCCCTCTTCTTATTCCTGCATTTATAACTGCTTATCAATTATTTATAATCTTTTTTTGAACACCTTTATAAATCCTTTACAATGGGAAGTGTTAGCATATTTCCTTGTAATGTTTATGCGAGTGAATTAATAATAATAATAATAATAAGTGCATAATTCTGTATATTATTTATATATTTTGAGAATGTCTTTCATGTTTTACAAAAATTAGTAAACACAAATGGGGAAGCAAACAGAGGGGACAATATAAAATTGATATGGGACATGAATACTTATGCAAATATAAAAGCAAAATGCAAATTGAGGAGTAAAACTAATGCAAAACTTTTGAAACAAACAGGGTTCTGGACCTCAGTGCTTCAAACTGCTGCTTTATTGTCTGTACAGCAGTGAATCCATCAGTGAATTGACTCCCGCAGTTCTGGGACATCATTGTGTGTGTGTGTGTGTGTGTGTGTGTGTGTCTGTCTGATGTAGAATAAACTCTAGACATGTTTCAGTGAATGGATGGAAATGCTTCATATCAAACTGTGTTTCTTCTGGTTTTAGTGCTGATGTCCTTCATCTACTCTGGACTCACTGAAGGTACTGTGCCATACTGCAGAACATTTGATTTACTTTTTTGAACAAATATGAATTGTGTTGTAGTATTTGTCTACTTGGGGGTCATTCCTGGGATTCAACTTGGAATATACATTTTCTTCAACTACATATGATTCATTTTCTAAATACCCCATACAATTAGGCACGTATCAAACCTCCAAAATCACATCAGGCATTAATGACCTTTTATTTATTTATTTTATTTTTTCCCAGATTTAGACATCTTTTATTCTCAACCCTGTAACGGACAAAATGGGTTTAAAAAAGGATTTTACACAGTACGTTATGAAACAAACATACTTACTGCTCATGTGTCCCTCATAACAATTGATAACAAATATAACATTTAGCATATTTAGCATATTTTTCACATTTTTACAGGACGGAAGCTAAAAATACACAACTTATGTCAGGTCTCCTTATTTTTGTGAAAAAAGTAGTTTTAATTTAGAAGTTTAACTAACTAAAACTACAATTTTATTGTTTTAGGAAACCCCTGACATTTAATGGCCACCACAAGAGAAATATAATATGTCAGACAGTAATCAGCAAGAAATGCTTTCATTCTTAATTGTCTTCCCTATATTTTCCCAAAAATATTAATATGACAAAGTGTGACTGGGTTGAAGCCTGTAACACATTCGAACAGATAGATTGCCTTCAATTTTAATTTTTTTTTTTTAGTTATTTTTTCATTAAAAATATTAATACATGAAGTATTAATAATAACTAATAATAACTATATAATAATAACTAATAATAACTGAACACCGTCACAAGTTTACAACCCCGTAACAATGAGAAATACATATATTTGTGATGGGATTATGGTTTTTCTCTCAAGATGGCCACTACTCCTCATGTTTGGAGAGTAGACCATATGTGGCAGCAATACAATAAGTACATTTTATATTTTATATATATAGTTGTTAAGCTTGACAGTACCCTTCCTGACTATAATTTTACTATTTTTATAATTATAATTTCATTTTACTTTCATTAAACATAGGAAAACAAACTAGTTTAATGCAAGTTTTCTCTGTAATTGATGACTGTTTGCAATTAAGATCTTGTGCATCAATTACGCTTAGTGTTTTCATTTAGTTATAAGTTACATTATAAATTGGTAATTTCTCATCCAAGGTCAGTTCTTTTAAAACCTGCTGAATGAAAACAGTCCCATCTACTGGTCAGAACAGGAGCTCTTCAACAGCTTTAAATGCAGACAAAACAAAAAGCTTTAAAGCTGCAGTGAGCTGCTTCTCATCAGTCAGAGAAAAGCCTGAATGGCATTATATCTGCTTTAAAATACTTACTGTTTGTGAAACATTATAAAATACTTACTTTACTAGTGCTGATCAGCAGCTCAACAGCTGAGTATCAATCACAAACTAAAGCAAAAACCTTTATGCATGTTTATATCTCAAAGCTTCAGAAACCCAGTGTGACCAAATGTAACTAACTAATTAAATAAATAAATAAATAATGTGACATTAACTCATCTGACTAAATCTTTCTGGATATAGTGGAAGTTACCATAAGACGACTTCACTATAACAATACTGAAAGTTTAATTATAAGTTACATTGTGAATATTGGACAAGCTGTAATTGTGTAATATGCAAATATTTTTGTGACTTGCATTCATACACAGGTGAGCACAAATACAAACACACACAAGCACACACACACTCGAACACAATCATGCACACATATTCTATTTATATGACCTAATAAATAAATATAGACTGTAAGCATTGAAATAAATGATAAAATCTGAAGACTGTTTAATATTTATGTTCAATTAAACCATTTAAGTGTAAATTATATCATAATTTTAATAAAACATACAAAATAAGGCAGAATCTATATAGGCCCACAGGCAGAATTATACCCTTTGGTGCATGACGTCCACTCTAGTGGACAGATATATTTTGTCACAGAAAAAAATGGACAAGAAAAATATTGTTAAAATCTGGATGAAACTATTTCTGACATATATTTTTGTACTTGTCTGGTTTTCTGAGAATAAAAGGATTTAATACTTATTCCTGAGGTACTTGGTGCATCTCCTCTTCCCTCCGCCTTTTTGAATACATTATGCAATATCTCAAAACAAAAAAAGAAATAGAGCATTTGGTTCTGTCCATCATTTTTCATTGTTTGATGGTTGGAGGTGGATTCAAGTGAACTAAATTATTAGAGAAGTCCAGTAAATGTCACCAGAGAGAAGTCTGTCGTTTCACTGGAAGATCCTGTTATGACATTTTGATAACAAATTAGGCTACTAGGTGACATTAAAAAACAAACAAATGCATGGATGAATTATTCACAATAAGATCAATAACATGCATTTACAAAATATAATTTTAATTTCATGTTCACAGTATGTAAACTATTATAGGGCCCTATGATTTCCACATTGCGAAAAATGCAGACAGAATTGCAGAAACCGCACTGTAAAAAATAAAAAGTTGAGTTAACTTAAAAAATTAAGGTAATTTGCTGCAAAGCAATTTTTAGTTTACTCAACTTTAATAGATAACATTATGCAAATTCATATATAAAAGTTTACTAAAACTACTGGTTTAAGTTGAGTGAACTACCAGTCAAACTTTTAAAAATGAGTTGGCACAACTTAATTCTTGAAGTTCGGTAAACTCAAAATTGCTTTGCAGCAAATTACCTTAATTTTTTAAGTTGAGTCAACTTAAAATATTAAAGTAACCAGCTGCAAAGCTTTTTTGAGTTTACTGAACTTCTTCAAGAAGTTTTTTTCTTGAAGTTCAGTAAACTCAAAAAAAAAGCTTTGCAGCCAGTTGCTTTAATATTTTAAGTTGACTCAACCATGTTTTTCAACTATTTAAATGTATAACTTTAAATCTTACATTCAGATTCACATCATTTAAGAACACAAATGCACACAGTGCAAACAATACTCCAAATACAACACAAACAAGGTTTTGTCATCATTACAGAAAGTGTTTATTGGCATTCTGCAAAATGACAACTTCAAAAGGAACACAATTTGGTATGCAGTTTTACTCCACTCAAACTAGGATTAAAAAAAACAAACAAACAAAAAAAGTCAACTAAATTAATTATAATTGGCATGTAGCAAAATTTAAAACAAAAATTCTCTTAAATTATTTTTTTAAGTGCCAAAGAAATGTAAATAAATGAATAAAATTCTGCAGCAATAAGCAAAGTCTTAAATCAAGTCACAACAAACCTTGTATATAATTGAAAGGAAGCTAAACTTTACCATCACCTTAAACTTTCATAATTTTGCCACATGCATAATGCAACAAACAAGCTGGATCAATAAACAAAATATTTCAACTATTAACAGCACTTAAAGGAATAATTCAACTAAAATTATTCTAAAAATTCTGTCATCATTTACTCACTCTCATGTCATTCTAAACCCTTGTTCATACTCAGAACACAAATTAAGGTATTTTAATGAAATCTGAGAGATTTCTATCCCTGTACTGAAAAGGCTGTTCACCCAAAACTTTGACACTTCAAAACGTTCATAAAGAGATCATAAATAATAAAATAAATATATAATAAATTAATATGAATTGAGCGGTTTAAGTCTTCTGAAGAGACGCAATTGTAGGGATGCATGAATTAGGGTTTAGAAAATATAATAGTTTATTCTCATTATTATTAGTACATTTATACCATTAATATTAATCTTATAATGTCTTGTAGCCTGTATTAGGGATTTACACACTCACACAAAAACAAAACAAAACCGCATGTAGTTTCAGTTAGGTACTTTCATTTTTGTTTTAATTGATGTGAACTTGTAGCAAAAATGATAAAGCTCTAACAACAGTTATTATCTGAATACAAATAATAAATGACAGTTGACAATGAACATGAAAAAATACATCAGAAAGTAAAATACAAAATAGAAATAGAACATAGATGTAATGAAGACCAAGTTCCAGTGAAATACTGTATCTTCAGGATCCTCTGTGATGCCTTTAAGTCCATCATTTTGGTGTGATTGAGTGGTGGTTTCTCTGCAGATGATGAGGTTGTGAATGTGATGCATCTGAAATACACAGTTGAGTTTAGAGTTAAAGAGTGTCCTTGTGTAAAAACAATTATGCTTATGAAGGCCATAAGCAAAAATAGACACATAAGCACTTGGAAACAGTATGCCCTTCATAATATTAAAAAAAGAAAAAGAGACAAAGTCAAGAGACATTTAAATAACATTTATTCATAAACCCAAGTAATAATTGTGTTATAAATATCTAAAAGAAATCTAACAATGGATCATGAACTCAATATCTCTGTTACTTACTTACTGGAGAAGAGGAGAGTATCCTTAACTGAACAGAGCTGGTCACACTAAAAAGAAACTAAAAAAGAAAAAGACATTATTGGTTCTGGGAAACCAGTTACAATATTAAAGTTATAATTTATTAACATTGTAAGAAATCATTTTACCTGTTGAAACTGTTGACAGTCTGTGTAGCTGGATGGTTGAACTCCAGAAAATCAGTAATGAGGTGCTTTGACAGTTAGATTTTAAAAACAGAAAGGCAGGAATAAAGAACCCTAAACTCGGTTCTAAATAGAAGTGCTACTACACGTAACAAACCTTTAATGAACCATCTTTTTTAGAGTGTACTTATAATGCAATGCTAATTGACAGTTTTTAAGCTATTACTGTATAGAATACTAAAGAAATAATATAATTTCTGTGTTGTTTTTTTATGAATACACGTTATTTAAGACTCAAACTCATGGCACTTGCAGAGATGCAGCAGCATTTATTAGGAAATGCGTAATGTGTAATGTTATCTCGTCTCTTCAGAAGACTTTGATTAAACCGTTTGATTCATATGGATTCATTTTACAATCTCTTTACGAACATTTTGAAGCATCAGAATTTTAGGTGAATAGTTTTTCAGTGGATGGACATAAATATCTCAGGTTTCATTAAAAATATCTTCATTTGTGTACTGAAGAGGAACAAATGTCTTATCGACATGACAGTGAGTAAATGATGACCGAATTTTCATTTTTTGGGTGAACTAAATTAAGCCAAAGAGGACAGCAAAGGCAGTGGTAAGGCCACGTATATATTCCAGCACAATCTGTGTCTCTAGGACTACAGCTAGGCACCTCTGGGTTTGAGTGGATGGTGGCAACATCATCTTCCAGTGAGAGATAAGATGCTCATCTTCATCCCTTGGATGGACATCCTCTGGCTCTGTGTCCTGCAGTAAAAAAAAATAATAATAAAATAAAAAAAAAAAATTAAAAAAACATCAATTTTAGATTTCTACTAAGTATTGCCATTACATGTTTAAAACATAGCAAATATTAATAATACAATTCTGTATAACTACTAATTCTACAACCGCTGTTAGTATTTTCAGCAGTGAGTGTTGTCTTAACTTTTTATTTTTGTAACATTAAGGGAACTGATTTCAGCAGGTTTATGAGGCTAATGCACGGATCAAATTTAGTGATACACGGGCAGTTTTTCTCTCAACTGTTGACTCTCACTTCAGACCTGACTGTTTACGTGAATACTCACCATTATGGACAGTTTGATATAACTTTGTGTGTCTCTGACAATTTAAGCGATCTAAGCTGCTAAAAAGTGCTGAATTTGTGATCACATACTTTCTGCGGGTGTGTGTGAATAAGCAGGTTTATCATCTTACACATCCTGAACTTTATTTTCTCATTAATGCATGTTTCTTCGTGGCGACGTCATCATATGCTTTTATTGGCTACTGAATAAAAACAACAATTGTTTCACATATGCACCGGTATCACGGTATTTAAAAAAATAAAAAATAAAAATATTGTGTACCAGTAATCGACAAACATTTGAACTGTAACGTTACCTCTAAACATATATCTTAATACATAACGTTACCTTTCAAATGCTAACTGCTCATGCTTGGAAAAACAAAGCTCGCGCACTAGTTAGCCGCCAAATTCTTTCAACACGAAGTTCATTCTTTCTTTTAGGAACATTTACAAACCTGTGTAGTTTGTTTGGCTTACTTATATTAAATCTAGGTAGAAAAGAACTTATCTTGTCAAGGAGACTCCCTTTTCCCCATCGTTGTTGATGTTTGTAGCTGTGTATAATCCAGAGATGGCGCTTTGCGCATGCGCAGTGATGTGACGTTAACCGCTCAAATGAAGAAGTCAAAATATTGAGTTTACTCAACTTTCTTATTTATGTTCATTGAGCGAAATACACTAAACATTCAGTTAACTTGTTTTGATGTGTAAACAACATTTTGCTTAAAAAAAAAAAATAAAAAAAAATAAAAATGTTCACCTGACTTAAAATTTTTAACTGAGTTAATTTGCAAGTTGGAGTTTTTACAGTGCGGTCATTAAAATAGTATTTACTGTCTAATGAGGAATGTCATGGAATTTGTCAAATTTTGGATGCCTATCAGGATTGAATGGATGAATATCATGTATGTCAGTACACTTAAATCAAATCGCAATATGGCCTAGTGTCTATGAATATTAAACTGCAAAAAGACTTGTGTAAATATGCATGTTATTTAGTTTAACTTGAATAAACTGTGACAGAAATGTATTATTATTGTACAGTAGAATGCGCATTTCATTATTTTTATTATTTCATTATTTTTATTATTATAAGTATTAATAATAATAATTCACAGTGCATTAACTAATGTTAACAAACACAACTTGTGATAATATATAATGTATTAGTAAATGCTGAAATTGACAATATTAATAAATGCTGTAGAAGTATTGATCATTCTTAGTTTGTTAACTCGTGTTGTTAAATAATGTTAAATAACCTTATTGTAAAGTGTTACCAAAATAATAAATAAAACAACAACAACACAACAATAACACCGACATATGGTCACTGTCTTTACACAACACACAAAGAGGTTGCTATTAAGAATCCTGAGATCCTTCACAACGGAGCCAGAGTCTCCTCAAAAAAAAATAAAAAAATAAATAAATAAATAAAAATAAATAAATATATATACAAAGGATCCAATATGATCAATTATGACATAAATAATGGATTACATTTTTTTTTTCTCCACTGAAAGACCTGTTTGTGTAATTTAATGTTTTTTGTCTTTTTGTCTTTTTCAACAGATTTACCCAGATCTACACTGACTATGACACCAGGCAGTCCTGTATTCACTGGAGAGACAGTCACTCTGAAGTGTGTGATTGAGTCTGATCACAGTGACTGGAGATATGAGTGGTATAAAGACAGAAGTGAAGTGTCTGAGCATTACTCAGTAAAAGGAAACACTCTCACTATTGAACGATCTGAAACATCTGATGCGGGTCAGTACACGTGTAAAGGACACATAGAAGGAAGATCAGTCTCATCACTCACAAGCTCTGCTGTTTCTCTCTCAGTGAAGGGTGAGCTGAATATCATCGTCCTCATATAAGCCTATTTGACTAATCATATTGAAAGTTTATGATACTCTTAAATATGAACTTAAAGAACATAAATGTTGACAGAATATACAAATAAGTGTTTCAATTAGTTAGTGAACATAAATTGTGATGAGGAACATGATGACAGAAAGTCCAAGAAACATTTAATAAGTAAATCCAACAGGAACAGGAAACTCAGGGATAAGATTAAAAACACCAACTGAGACGTGAACGGACAAAGAACTGGGGAAACTAAGGGCTTAAATAGGAGTGTAATCATGAAGAACAGAAACAGGAGTGTGGAACTAATTAACAACCAAGAAGACTAATAGAGAACTCAAGTAACAGGGAACACAGGAAACAGGAACAGAAGGGGTGAGAACCAGAAGGGCGTAAGTGACATTTCACCAACTTTACAGGAGGACCAAAACAAAAAATGACCATAGTTTGATCTGATTTTGTGTAGATTTCAATATTTTGTAATAATGTGTACACATATGGATACCAGTATACTTATTGAATACTATTTTAACATTTATTCAGAAAAGGAAAAAAAAAGCCATTTTTATTTTTTTAATTTTAAAAATGTCACTTACGCCTTTTTGGCACCAATGTTTTATTCAATTTTGTGTATAAAACCATGGACGTATCTGCTGACAATATGAACAAAACATTACATTAATGAGTTTAAAAGAAATAACAATCCATTGTGATAAAATAAAATATCAAATAAAAAAGCCCTTACATCATATTAATTAGTTTAATGTGATTAATTTTACTGAAAATAGTAATCTCAGCCACTTCAAAAATTGGTCAAATGGTCGATTGAAAAGCCTTTAAAGATGCCTTCCCTAGTGAAAAATAAATATACAAAAATGTATTTGGAATAGATTTATTTCATGCTATACTACAAATACATTTACATATTATTTACATATCACTAAACTGGTATACTTAAAGTCTGCTAAATTGGAACAACTAATTTTGTACTTAATTCACTTTAATTGTAAGAAAGTAGTGCTGAAGTCCAACTAAAGATATACTGAAGTATATCTTTATATATAATATATATAATATACTGAAGTATATGATTGTGCTAAAGTGAAACTATTGCAAGTATAATTCAGGTACACTTTAAATATCATGCATTTAAAGACCAATATTATTGAAAGAGCATACAATCCTCATCAATAGTGACATTAAAACGCATTTTAGGCTTAACATTGAGAAAGGTGCATTGTGCAAAAGTAGTAGTCCAAATAAAGTTTAATTATAATTTTTGTATCAGTAAGTATCGAGTGATATGTCAGTAAATAGACAATAAATAAGGTAAATAAAATGTTAATAGATTTGAACTAGTATGATTGTGTGTCATAAAGAAAGTTTCAGATGGAATTGTGAATTGTACATGAAATAGTAGCCTACTCTGACCGGCTGACTTGTAAAGCTTGGTGTCCACATAAGACTGTGGGATACTGCCGTTTGTGCAGATTAAGTCCGTCTTTCTTTTTCACAGCAGTGATCCCAGGTGGACATCTGTATAACATTTTACTCACTGCATGTATTGTATCCTTTCTTCTGTCATCTCCTTTGTCTATGTCTGTCTGTCCCTTCTCTACATTCTCTCTCTTGTAGCTAAGCAGTAACTGAGTGACTATATGATAACACCTATAGTAAAATAAAAGTAATATATTCAAAATACGTTTATTTCATGCAAGTATAATTCAACTCTATTAATATATTTACTGACATATTGCTCAAGACTTACTGATATATATATATATATATATACCTGTAAATATTAGGGCTGGGCGATATGGCCAAAAAAATTATCACGATAATTTTTTTCATAGCAGTCGATATCGATAATTATCACGATAAATGTCAAATCTTTATTTCTTTCAAGTTTAAAGCTAGAATTTTGCCCCAAATTGAAAGCTGTAGAAACCAGACCATTAACAAAGACCTTAACAAAATAAATATCTAAATAGAAAAAAAATTATTTCTTAATTTCTGCATGTTCTAATGACTGATATTGTTTCAAATCAACAAACAGGTTTGGGTTGCCTGATAATAATAATAATATCACTTTTTTTGTCTCTTAGAAATGCACATTTGATAGTAGCTTGAGTTAGGATGCAGAGGTAAATTTTTGTTCATTTTTAACATTTTTAACATCTGTAAAAATTGTACCAACCTCAGTTTTATATGGTTAAATTTATTCTGACCAAGGTTTATACATACATATATATATATATATATATATATATATATATATATATATAAAATTAAGCATTGGTCTCCCATAGTAGCATACATTTAAATCATGATAAACAGTTAAAACCACACATATAGCACCTCAATACCATGGTAAAAATATAACTATATGGTTTTTAGGTAGCCTATTTGTATGAAAAACAGTAGTCTAAAAACATTCAGTATAAATGCACACATGCTATATCTTAATCACAAATACATACACTATAATTATATACCATTACTCCTGTAATAAAATTCATTGTGAATATTCCACATTTCTGCTACAGTACCATGGTGCAGTGAGTGTTACTGCAGTAAATCCATGGTAAATGATGGCGATGTGTAGATTGAAAATCCTTCTGACTGTCTCGTTGCACACAGTGTTTCTCCTGTTTGGCTTTAAACTAGTTTAAATCACGGAGTCATTTGTGTTCATCTCTGAATGCAAGCGCTTCACACTGGATCTCACAGCGGTTTAGTGCTCGCGTGACCGAGTAACGCATCTGTTCTAGAGAGCTCGCGCCGCGCTGCCGTTTGAACTTTGATCCGAGCGGATCCGTGTGACGCGATTCAAATGAGTCGCGCTGTTTCGTTCCGCTTTTGACGCATACACATTATATCGATAATTAATAATAATCGATAATAATTATAAAATTATATCGCGATATTTATCGTTATCGAATTATCGCCCAGCCCTAATATATATATATATATATATATATATATATATATATATATATATAAACTTTATTTGGACTACTACTTGTGCACTATGCACATTTCTTAATATTAAGCCTAAAATGTGTTTTAATTTCACTATTTATGATGATCGTATGATCTTTGAATAATATCGGTCTTCAAATGTAAGTTTTTTAAAGTGTACCTGAAGTATACTTGCAATAGTTCCACTTTAGCACAATCAAATATACAGTTCTTCAGTATATCTTTAGTTGGACTTCAGCATTTTCAGCACAATTAAAGTGCATTAAGAGCAAAATTTAAAATTGTTCCAATTTAGCAGACTTTAAGAATACCAGTTTAGTATACTAAAACTACAATTGCAGGGTATTTTTATTAAGTACACAAATAATTAAATGTATTTGTAATATATTTAGCATGAAATAAATGTATTACAAATACATTTTAGTACATTTATTTTTCATTAGGGACATACCATCAGAATGTACTGTAAGTTGTTGGTTACTACCCGCTAGCTAGCTACACCTCACTGACAATTAATTCTGGATATTTCATTTTCTTCCTCCTCATCCAGCTCTTCGTCACAAAATAAGATTAATAATATATCTTCAGCAGTAAAAAACTGTTTTCTTCTCATGGTTGACCTACCTGACTTACAAAGTGGTGTCAGCCATTTTGACTCAAGTGCTATCCACAGGCTTTACCCACAATACATTTCTCAGTGCCAAAGGGGCGTAAGTGCAGTTACACCCTTTTGGCACCAACTGGCTTAGTATGTTCAGTGTTAAGTCTTTTGGTTTCTAACGAATAACTCCAAAATTATTACGAATTCACTTGTGTCCTTTTGGCAGTAGAAAGAGCTCATATATATATATATATATATATATATCCCCATTTCACCAAAAATGTCACTTACGCCCTTCTGGTTCTCACCCCTACACTGAAAACGAAATTTAAACAGAACAATAATGCTGATAAAATCATACATCGAGACTCAGTTACTCTGTGCTGCAGACTCACATCTTGTGTTGCAGTTTTTTGAGGAGCTTCTCATTTAATGTCATGTAAATTGTGACATTAAAGACTTTACAGTGATATAAACATGACCATCGTTAATACTTTCTAGGGGTACAACAGTATATTGTTTCATAATATATCGCAATACAAAAATGTGACAGTATGTATCGTCTATAGTTAAACCAAAACGAAAATTTAGACAGATTTAATTTAGTATGAAATATGGTAATGACACAACAAATGTGCTGAATCCAGAAGGTCACACATTCAAGCTTCTTTTCTTTAATAAGTATAATCAATAATTAAATGTATATCTATCTATCTATCTATCTATATATATATATATATATATATATATATATATGACTTTATAAAATTCAGTAATTAAAACATTTTAAATGTATGTAGTCAGGGACAGAGTGAAATCTTATGTGTCTTATAATTCTGCATTTTTAGCTAAGCAGAATCATGAATATTTTGAGGGTCTTATTCAAGTCTGTTTCTCGGTGTGTGTTCTGTCTGCTGTGTGCCTTGTTTTTCCCCATAGTTTACACTCATTAGTTCATAGCAACTCATTGGTTCCTTTGGTTCTCCTCTGTATAAATAGTCCTAGTGTTTCTCTTCTGCTTTGTTGGTTGCTAGTCGCACTACATATAGGGGAGAGTGGGGGCAAAAGTACCATTTTTCAGAAAAACATAATTTTAAAAGATGTTGTAGACAGAGATATATATTTTTTGCTGTGGTCAATAACTCAGAAGTGTGGTCTATCAATGCCAGGAGGTATTTTGTACAAAGCTATGAAGACTTCAGTATAATTTTACTTTGAACATAAGTTGCACATTGTTACTTTCGACCCCGTCGGTTGGGATGAAAGTAACACAACAATACAAGCTAAATTTTTGTGTTACTCTTGTTTTTATTAAATATACCTGACTATCACCTTGTTAATATGTAAAAGCAAACATATTTTTGTCCTTTATATTTACAAAAAATTATTAAATTACATTTTCATTTTAAATTTAAGTTTCATCAAATGTTTCAAAACCCGACTGTACAATTGAATTGTTTAGAATTTTTTTTTTTTTTTGGCAATGTCAATTTATTTTTATAAAACATTTTTTTATTTTTTTTCCAACAGAATGAACAATATGAAAATTAAATTAAATTAAATTAACAGTCTAAATTCTCAACATAATGCAACAGTAGGCCTATTCATGTTTCCATCCAGCTGTTTTTATGCATAAATTCAAAATGTGCCTAAAAACATTAGGAAACACTGCAATAGATGGAGATGGAAAAGCTAAGGTATTGCTAAAACCTAAATATAACTAAGATAAATGCGACTTAGCAGCTGCCCTGAGACTGATGTTCCTGACCTATGTCCAGAAACACCCTCTCATGAACATCTGGCTGAATCAGACCTCTGTCTGTCTTTCTGACCCTCACTCTTGGCATATTTTTTTAGTATAATATGACATAAACGTGTTTTAATAAATGATGCAAGACACAGAAAGTCACCACATTAGCATGCAGCGGGACAAAAGAAACACTTGTTGTCACTGGAGCGGGACAAAAGGAACAAGTGTTACTTTCGTCCCGACAGGAACTCCTGACATTTAAACACGATTTACTTTTAAACTGAAAAACTTTGAAAAGGCAAACTTCAGGATGGTTTACAGCACTAAATAACCTGTAGATTGATCATTACTGTGACACATGAAACAAGAAACACAACACAACTCATTTGAAAAAATTACCGCTTCAGTAATTTACTTATTGTACTCGAAAACAGCTTTCCGGACCTAACCGCGGGAAACAATGATGAAATAACGTGATATTTCTCAACTCTGTCAAGGGTTGCGTGCTGAATGTGCTGTCATAGCTCGGAAAGCAAATGTAGTCAGGTCTCTGAAAAAATCGCTTTGTTACTTTCGTCTCGCGTTACTTTCGTCGCCGCTCTCCTCTAAGCTGTTGCGTTTTCCTTTGATCCCTGCTTTTTTTCTGTGTGTCTGTTGTTTTTCTATTAAATTAGCTGCTTCTAGATCCTCGTCTCTCCTCGTTGCTGGCTGCACGTGACAGTACAACACATTTAGCCTGTTTTTAGACTGTTAGACATTTAGACTGTTGGCCTGATCATGTGACTGTTATAATGGATCTCCATGCCCATAAATACTGAATCCAGTCACTTTACTAAATCTTGAGACAGAACTTTATTAAACAACATCAACCTGTGGCGTTAAAAACCTTGAAATGGAGACGTTGTCTTGAAACCAAACAATCATAAGATTAAACAACAATAGCAAGCCTTGCAAGAGCAGGAAAAGTAAGTCAAATAATAAAAATGAATAAATTATTAAATAATTAAATGATAAATAATTGGTAATAAATGATTATAAAAAGTAATAATAGTAAACAACACAGATGTACTGTATGGTCACTTTCTAGAAGCAACACACACAGAGATTTCTATTGAGAATCCTGAGATCCTTCATGACAGAGCCAGACAGAAACAAACAAACGAGATGGGAACGCTAATCACAATACATAAATAAAACACAACCAGTATTATGAACTATGATAAAATGCTTTATAAACTATTGTCATTTTATGATAAAGATACATTTACAAAGTAATTCTTTCCACTGAAAAAGCTGTTTGAGTCATTTAATTCTTTTTTTTTTTTGTCTGTCTTAACAGATTTACCCAGATCTACACTGACTGTGACACCAGACAGTCCTGTATTCACTGGAGAGACAGTCACTCTGAAGTGTGTGATTGAGTCTCACAGTGACTGGAGATATGAGTGGTATAAAGACAGTGTAATGTTACAGACGTCTGATCATTACACTGTAAACAGAGACACTCTCACTATCAGAGGAGCTACTGAGTCTGATCAGGGTCAGTACTGGTGTAGAGGACAGAGATATGGAAGAAGACCAAAATCATCACAATCAAGCTCTGCTGTTTATCTCTCTGTAAAGGGTGAGTTAAATACCATTTTCTATTACATTTACTCTACTGTGATATACATATTCAATTGAGAGACTGTGGTTTTGTTCAGAATTAATTCAGCACAGTGTTGTATTCTGCCTATTTCTTAATAGTATGCAAAACAGATCACATTATGCAACAATAAACAGTTCAAACTGTCACATGACCTCATCACTGTAATGAGGAGTCAGAGGCAGTCGGATCCATTTGCAGTGTTTATTAAAGATCAGTATCAGAACACAGGCAGGGGTCGATAAACAGTATCTGGGATATCACAGAGAATCAGAATCAGAATCGTAAACGTATACCAGGCTTGGGTCGGGGCAGACGGCAGGCTAGGATCAGATCCGAATCAGAATCAACAAACAAAGGGGCAGGCGTCAGAGAATTCCAAGGGTCAATGCAGTCCAGGATCATACACAGAATAACAGGCAAGGTAAACGCTCAGAAATGTCAGACGGGGCTAAACAAGACTTCGCGGTGAACTGAAGGTGTGAGTGACTTATATGCAAGTCTGTAAATGAGGTGCAGGTGTAACTGAGTCTGGCGGTGATAGACCTAGGTACGGGGTTTGTGGGTAATGGAGTCCATGAGAGTGTTAGTACTCGGGTGAGGGTGCCCTCCGGTGGTGATCGGAGAGAGCCACAGAGGCCTGACTTATGACAATCACATTGTAATTTTATATCAGCACTCTTTTTTACACTCTTAAATTTTACACTACACATTATAAATGTTGTACAAGCTCTAATTGGGTATAAAAATAGACTGTTAATATCAATGTTTTATTTTGTTAACATAAATATTAACAATGATATAATCGGCACAAAGCAAACTCTATCTTAAATTTAAAGGGTCATGAAACCCCAGACTACTTTTTCTGAGATTTTAGCAGAGGTGTTTGTGTTGTACATCATAGAAGACAATGTTAGCATCCGATCATTTTAACTGTTGGAGAAAACTGGTTAATTTTAAACTTTTCTATTTTCATCTTCCGGGTTTAAAATCTACATCGTGTTGACGTCACAATTTGTGACGTGCAATGGACTATAGTACATCGATGACGCGTCGGTGTCTATTTAATTATTCATGAGACTGCGTGTTCTTATCCTATGAGAAGACGCTTCGCTTAATTATTCACAACAGAATGTGTTGATTTGCTATAACAGACGCTTCAGACTGTGAGATCGCGCACATTAACTGAGAGAAACGTTCATGGATCGAAGGAGAGCGTTTGTTTTTGCTTTGTAATAAGAGTTCGGTACAAACGCGATTCATTCACTTATTGAGTGTAACCGTTTTTACAGCTCCGTGACACAACCCGTCAAAAAGCTTATATAAACGAAGCAGAATAAGCCTAAAAAGTTATCAGAGGTGCAACAGCTCGTTCATATATGTGTTTTCGATCCAGAGTGCAAATGGCTGTGAATTTATTTGTGTTTTTAACTCGATGGGAGTGAAAAGAAACTGTCGGAACCCGCAGCTGTGTGTGTTGTCTGTCTCGTCTCTTCCTCCTCCGCTCCGCAGCGCGCCACTTTTATAGCATTTTTTAAAACTGTGGTGAGAACTAACCAGTGCTGAAACAAGGGGCTTCATAAATGGAAAATGTAGCTCAATATACCCTATTCTGCCTTTATTTAGTAGCATGTTAATCAAAACATATCATGCAACAATAAACATTTCAATCACGTTGCACATTTCATTCCCACTTTTTTCAAACACTCATAAAGAGGTTTTGAGTTTATAACAGTGATCAAGATATTGCGATGTTGTTTTAATCAATATCCACTCGTATGTGTATTAATACAGAGAGACCAAAACCTGTAGTGAAGGTGACTCCAGATCAGCGTGTGTTCAGAGGAGAGACAGTCACTCTCACATGTGACATACAGGGAGCAGGACACATTCAGTGGACATACAGCTGGATTAAAGATGGTTCAGTCATCAGAGACATCACTGAGAGAGTCTACAGCATCACATCTGTGTCTGATAGAGCTGAATACAGCTGTAGAGGAGAGAGATCAGACTCACAGAGATCACACATCAGTGCTGCTCTTACACTGACTGTATCAGGTGAGTGATCATATTCTGTTTAATGCTCATTTAACATCAGTATTTGTAGCTCTTTTCTTATCTTCTTTATCAGCCACATTTGTTCATATTAAAGGACTGAAGCAATTTACTTTTCATCATTATTCTGTTTAGATGCAAAACTGTGTAAGTGTATAAGTTCACTATTTCAGTATTTCATGTGTATTTTGAAAAAAAATAAATAAATAAATAAAAAATAAACCCGCTGCTGAATTTAACCAACCAAACAGCATGCACTGATATAGTGTGATGTCACATGTATTAAAAAGTTGTCTTCTTGTTGTGGCCTCACTAATTACACCTGTTGAAGCTTACTGTAGAATGTGCTGGATGCATCAATGCAGAATAGCTTTTTATGATGCAGACAAATACTTTTTTTGTATTTGTAATTTCTAACTCTTCAGGAACTGAATGTGTTCTTGTTCTCCTGCAGATCTGAAGCCAAAGCCTGAACTCACATCATATCCTGCAGGAGCTGCACTGACAGGAAACACAGTGACTTTGACCTGTCGCATGAATCCAGCCACTGGATGGGACTTTTACTGGAACAAACACACACTGAACTCTGAGACAAAGACAGAAACAAACTCCTACAGACTGAAGATTGATTCAGTGTCTGATGGAGGCCAGTACTGGTGTAGAGCTGGAAGAGGAAAACCAGTCTACTACACACAATACAGTGATGCACTGTGGGTAAATGTTTCAGGTGAGAGAGGATATAGTATGTGATGAACATACCGATCAGAGGCAATATCTCCAATAGCTGCAGAAGTCCTAAAACTTTGAATCAAAAATGAATGCAATAATCTGTGTTTGTGCAGTGAGTCCTAAAGCTGTGGTGACGGTCCGGCCTGATGAACGAGTGTTCAGAGGAGAAACAGTCGCTCTCAGATGTGATATAAAGTGGGGAGAAGACACTGAGTGGACGTACAGATGGGAAATAGAGGGAACAATCGACCGATATAAAAACTCTGTCAATCAAATCACAACACAAGAGTTGAACATCAGCAGTGTTGATCACGTTCACAGCGGTAATTACAGCTGTACAGGACAGATGGGAACACAAAGCTCTCAGCGCAGTGATGCTGTTACACTGACTGTATCAGGTGAGTTTGTGTGTTTGTTGATTATCATCAGTGTGAACAGCTTCTCTCTCTATAACTCGTCATGTTTTGTTCAGCTGAAGCTCAGGCAGCAGTGCGAGTGTCTCCACAGCCGTGGCTGACTGAAGGAGACTCAGTGACTCTGATCTGTGAGGTTACAGGCTCCTCTACAGGCTGGACGTTCAGCTGGTTCAGAGATGATGATGGTCTGTCAGACGGCAGCAGAGGAGCTGGAGGCTCTTACACTCTCAGTCCTGCTGCTCTACAGCACACAGGAGTTTATACGTGCAGAGCAGAGAGAGGACGACCGGCCTATTACACACACTACAGTAACACACAGACACTGTGGATCACTGGTGAGTCTGTGTCACAGCATTTATTCTTGTACTCATCTGTATTTGTGTTTCATTACACTCTCAGGCACAGGGGG
The DNA here is from genome assembly GCA_039654775.1 of Spinibarbus caldwelli. Lineage (NCBI taxonomy): Eukaryota > Metazoa > Chordata > Actinopteri > Cypriniformes > Cyprinidae > Spinibarbus > Spinibarbus caldwelli. The sequence continues at coordinate 4,042,568 of CM077220.1, read as the reverse complement.
CAAAAACATCAGAAACACTTCCCTCTATTTCTCAGTCTAGATCAGATTGAAAGGACTATCAATTACATACCATATTATATAAATAAGACTGTTTTTATTTTAAACTTTAGTGCTACATTTCATCTAATTTTACTAATCTTCATCTAATTTTAGATTGTATTACCCAGACACATGTGCTGTCAGTTTTGAGTGAGATTTTCTTCTTGTCAGGTGTTTGTCCTTCAGTGTCTCTGGAGGTCAGTCCCAGCAGAAGCCAACACTTCTCGTCTGACTCTCTCTCTCTGAGCTGTGAGGATCAGAGTAACTCTGCTGGATGGACAGTGAGAAGATACACAGACAGAAACACAGAAGATTGTTCAAAACAAACAGGATCTACATGTCGAATCTTCTCTCTCAGCACATCTGACACTGGAGTTTACTGGTGTCAGTCTGAATCTGGAGAGAAACGTCATCCTCTCAACATCACTGTGCATGGTGAGTCCTGTTAGAATAAGTATTCACATCAGAAGTTTCTTATCCAACCACGGATGCCGAATCCTGCCAAAATCCAGTCAGCAAAGTTTTGTCTGATACCCCAAACCCATTAACAGCAAGTCACTGACTGTGAAAGCCAGAGAAGAGCAGAAGCAGAAGAAGAATTACTGAATACTGAGTAACACTTTATTTTAAGATGTACTTTCTATTATAATAATAATAAATTATGCATAATTACATGAAAGTAACCCTAAGCCAAACCCTAATCCTAACCATAACCATATAATAAGTACATGTAGTTAATTAATATTACTCAGTACTTAAATGTATAATTACACTGTATCAAGGACACCTTAAAGAGGTCATCGGATACCCATTTTCCACAAGTTGATATGATTCTTTAGGGTCTTAATGAAAAGTCTATAACATACGTTGGTTAAAATTGCTCAGTGGTAGTGTAAAAAACACCTTTTTTCCCCTGTCAAAATCAGCTCTGTTTTCATCAAGCCGTTTTTAAGTCAATGTCCCTTTAAATGTTAATGAGCTCGGCTGACCCCGCCCCTCTCTTCCGTGGGATGAGGAGCAGTACTATTTACTTTAGCCGCAAAACTGGCTAACTAGCACATTATTAGGAAAGGCGATTTGCAAAGATTCATAAAAACCCGTTATACTCACTTCTTCTGTAGATGAGGCTGGATCATGAATGATTCGCGCGAACATAGACGCATTTAGGCAGATCGGGATCAGCGCATTCCCTCAAAATAAAGTAATGTTAATCCTTTGCGTCTTCAGCGGCTCAGATGTCGGGAGCTAATGACGACTGCTATATTCATTATTACATCCAACAACAGAACACCTCAATTGCTTAATCGGAGACATCTCGTCTTTCCCCGCACCAGAGTCGACACGATAGCTCACTCAGGGCGGGTCTAAGTTAAGACGGTCTTGTCAATCAACTATCGTTGGGAGGGGTCTGTGGAGAAATACATTATTCTGACAGGAGCCTCAGAACAGCCTGATTTGAGAAAGAGGATTTTAAAATAGGGATTTAAAAAAAAAAAAACAACTGGGTGGATTTTTATCATTATAGGATGGATGTGTACACACACTTCCAACACACATTTATGTTCAAACAACTTGTAAAGTGAATTTTGCATCTGATGACCCCTTTAAAATAAAGTGTAACCGAATAATGTTATATTTTTTGTGGTCTAATACTACAAGAAATAACAATGGAAAATTACTGCTTCACAACACCATCCTGTGACATTAAAACCTGGACATTATCTTACTCTACCTATATCTCTTGATACAATTATTAAACAGTAAATATATAATATAATACAATATAATATAATATAATATAATATAATATAATATAATATAATATAATTGATCAATGAATGAATGAATCAATCAAATCAGTGAGTATATAAATAGTTAAATAACTATTATAAATGATGTTTGTTTCTGGTTATCTATGTCCAACATAGATAGATCGGTCTTCTTACATGCATGAATCTCTTGTGTTGTGTAGATGGTGATGTGATTCTGGAAAGTTCTGTTGATCCTGTGATTGAGGGAGATACTCTGACTCTACACTGTTTACATCGATCTACAAACTCCTCGATCCTCAGAGCTGATTTCTATAAAGACGGATCACTCGTCCAGAAGCAGACGACAGGAGAGATGAACATCACGACTGTCTCAAAGTCACATGAGGGTTTCTACTACTGTAAAACAGAGAGAGGACAGTCACCCAAGAGCTGGATCTCAGTCAGAGGTGAGAGTCAGTGGAGCTCAGTCTCTGTGAAATCATTTGATTTTATCCATGTGCATTTGTTCATACACCATGTGATTATTATATATCTCTGGCTCTTATTTCTGGTGCAATAGAAATGATTATTGAAAGCTGTGTTTATTATTTCACTCAATAATGTGCTTGTCTCTCTGTTTTTCAGTGTCACGTTCAGGTCAGTTTTCTGTCTTCAGCATCCTCAGTTTTCTTCTGGCAGTTTGTCCGTATCTGCTGGCGACAGTCGTGCTGCTGTTCAAATGCTACAGAGTGAGAGATAAAACATATGTCTGATCCGTCTCTCAAATCATTCACATTCCCTCTTTGACAGACACCATATTTTCAACAGATGATCAGATCATTCATTTAAACAATAACTCCAGTGGAAACAGAACATAAAGTTTCCAATTTAATTGTGGAAATAGATGTTTTGAGTGTGTTTTTCACAGTTACATCTACTGAAGACCAAAGCCAGTACGCTGTAACAGAGGAAGAAACTTAACCTGATATTCCATCCATCCATCCATCCATGGACCAATCCACTTGTCCTCTGTAGAGTCACATTATGATGATCATCCCCAGCGTCTCGGGCTGAAGGCACAGGTTTCTGGATGGATAGATGGCTCACTCATACTTACAGAAAATTTAGTGTCTCTGATTGATTGTGGGGGGAACCGGAGCACCCAGATGAAACCCACAGCAGCACATGGAGAACATGCAAACTCCACACAGAAAGAGCCCCTGGCTCAGCCGGGACTCAAACTGGACACTCTTGCTCTTGCTTTCTGAGCCAACATGAGTCTTAAATGTGTAAAACAAAATGTTAAATGTGTCTGCTGAAGACCAAAGCTAGTAAGCTGTAACTCATTTAAATATTATGATCAACTTATTTGTTATGTCCACTATTTGACTTGTCTTTAAATATGGTTTGATAATAGTGTAGTCTGTTCTGAGTTCATATGCTTTAAATTAGATTAGTGACTTTATAATGTGTGACGTTTGTCTGGGCTTATAGTGAAAGCTTGATAGTGTTTCCTGTTTTAGATTACTTGAGTAATTAGCAAACATGCATCTAGTTTTATTCTTTATCACATTCTGTATGAGTGAATTACTGCTGAAATTAATATGTGTATTCCAAAGACCATTGTAATAAATAGTGTCAGCCATAATTGAACGATAAACCGGTTAATTAAATATTTTGAAGGCATTTAATAATTAAAATTCATTGTGACCTATCGAATGTTTTTCATCAAAATAAATACATTTTAAAGCAGTTCTCTAACAGGGCCATGAATGAGAAATGTTCTTTCAAATGACAGTGATGAAATATCAGCACAGAGATGTTTCTACTCACAAACATGATTATTTTTAACTTGATTGTCAGTAAAAACTGAGAAAGAGGCATCACTAATATCTGAATTATTAATGTTGTTTCGAATGTGAGGTACATTATACATTTGAAGAAAGCAGACCTCCACCAACATCTCTTCTAATTATGACTGAGAAAATTTTATATTTAAGTACTACTACTAACAATGTTAAATTACTTTTTGTCTATCACAGAGCAATTATTATTATTATTATTATTATTATTATTATTATTATTATTATTATTTTAATAATGCTAATTTTTAGATTAAATTACTTTTAGACAAAACACATAAAACAGTATCATGGTAAAACATGAGCCAACAGTATATGTAGCTTTGCCTAACAGTATACGTAGCAAGTTTTTTTTAATTTTTTTTTTTATAATAAATAAAAAGAAAAGAAGTAGGCAAAATAGAAAAAAAGAATAGATAATGCTAGTGTTAGAAGGTCATTATTTATAATAAATAAAAAATAAAATAAGTAGAAAGAATAGAGAATGTTAGTGTTAGAGGCTCTTTTTCTTTATGAATAAAACAGTTAGAATAGAAATAGAGTGTCAAGTTTTTTTTAATAAAAAAAGCAGATAAAATTAGAATTAGCATTAGAATAGAGAGTGCTAGAGTTAGAGGGTCAAATGAAGATGAAAGAGATGTGTTTTCAGCTGTTTCTTGAAAACATTAAGGACTCAGCTGCTTGGATTGAGTTGGGCAGGTCATTCCACCAGGAGGGAACAGTTAATGTAAAAGTCCATGAAAGTTTTAATCATAGGTAGAATGCAAAATGTTTCAATACAAGCATTTCAGTCAAATGTAATTTATGCAATATTTCAAACCTTTAATCCACTTGGGAAAATCAACCCATGGCAACAGTTTAAAAGTAGCACAATTCTGTGGAAAAAAAATAAAAAAACGCGGACTTGGCAACCCTGCATCCAACAAGAGCTGCAGGAGTCAGATTTGACTGATCACAGGTCGAGAATAAGGAGAGATGACTGACAAGACCATGCTTGAGTATTTGCTGCTCAACAGATCCTGAGCTCATTGACAAATATCTGATCTTAAGATGTGCTCCCTTTACAGACAGAGTGCGTGTGATCGCAAAATCGAAAGTGAAAGTAAACAGTGCAAACGCTCATTCAAAAATATTTAAATACACCGCATACAGATATTTAAAGATACATACATACATACAGATATTTAAATATTTAAATACACCTCATCTTCAACAGATCTCTGGAGCTGTGCGAAGTCCCCTCATGCTTCAAACGCTCCACCATCATCCCCGTCCCAAAGAAACCCAAAATTACTGGACTTAATGACTACAGACCTGTGGCTCTAACGTCTGTGGTCATGAAATCATTTGAAAGACTGGTTTTGGCTTATCTGAAGTCCTCCACTGGACCCTTACTGGACCCCCTGCAGTTTGCCTACAGAGCAAACAGGTCTGTGGATGATGCAGTCAACATGGGACTGCACTTCATCCTGCAGCATCTGGACAGACCAGGGACTTATGTGAGGATCCTGTTCGTAGACTTCAGCTCCGCTTTTAACACCATCATCCCGGACACCCTTCAGAATAAACTAACTCAGCTCTCCATCCCCACCTCCGTCTGTCAGTGGATCAACAACTTCCTGACAGACAGGCAGCAGCTAGTGAGGCTGGGAAAATACACATCCAGCACCCGTACGATCAGCACTGGAGCTCCTCAGGGCTATGTTCTCTCCCCACTGCTCTTCTCCCTCTACACTAACGACTGCACCTCTAAAGACCCCTCTGTCAAGCTCCTGAAGTTTGCAGACGACACCACACTCATCGGCCTCATCCAGGACAGTGACAAGTCTGCCTACAGACAGGAGGTTAAGGAGCTGGCTGTCTGGTGCAGTCTTAACAACCTGGAGTTCAACACATTCAAAACAGTGGAGATGATCGTGGACTTCAGGAGAAACCCCCCTGCTCTCCCCCCACTCACCATCATGAACAGCACTGTGACTGCAGTGGATTCATTCAGATTCCTGGGCACCACCATCTCCCAGGACCTGAAGTGATATCTGATCAAACACGCATTATTGTTCTTTAGCTTGGATTGAACAAATAATTTTTGCTTGGTTGGAACAGCAGCTACGCTAATTATGTCTCTATTTGTTTCTCTGTTTCTGCCACGGGATTAACATCCCGTGGTAACTAGGATTTACACAAGCTTCAGTCTGGATCCAGAACACCTGAGAAGAGATGATGCCAACCCCTCAGAGGACCTCAGATGAAGCCTACCCTCAGACAACATACAGAACTACCAAATTTCGCCATAAGTTAAATATATTAAGTTTCTACAATATATAAATATATTGTAGAAACTTAATTTCCTGTAAAGCTGCTTTGCAACGATTTGTATTGTGAAAAGCACTATACAAATAAACTTGAATTGAAATTGAATTGAAGTGAGACAATCACATAGACTCCATTGTGAAAAAGGCCCAGCAGAGGTTGTACTTCCTTCACCAGCTGAGGAAGTTCAACCTGCCACAGGACTTGCTGAATCAGTTCTACTCCGCCATCATTGAATCCGTCCTCTGCACTTCAATAACGGTTTGGTTCAGCTCATCTACCAAATCTGACCTCAGAAGACTACAGAGGGTAGTCCGGACTGCTGAGCGAATCATTGGTACAACCCTCCCCACTCTCCAAGAACTGTACTCATCCAGAGTGAGCAAAAGGGCTGGCAAAATCACTCTGGACCCCTCACATCCAGCACACTCACTCTTTGAACTGTTACCGTCTGGTCGACGCTACAGAGCTCTGAGCACCAGAACGATCAGACACAGGAACAGTTTCTTCCCTCAGGCAATCCATCTCATGAACACTTGACATTAAAAGTGGAACACACAACACTATTATAAATTATTTATTCAACACACATACTTATTTTTTCATTGCAGATCTGCACATATCAGACCTGTACACCATAATTGTCTATATTATATATTGTGGTTTTGCTATTTGTACATTGCCTATTTGTATATTTGTATATTATTCTTTTATTATCTGTGTCCTGTCCTGTTGCTGTCTTTCTGTTGCACTGTAGAGCTTCTGTCACTAAAACAAATTCCTCGTATGTGTAAGCATACCTGGCCAATAAAGCTCATTCTGATTCTGATTCTGATTCTGATTCTGATACAGGTAGCGGCTCCCTGGTGCCCAAAAATGATATACAATATTAGAGTGTTTAAAGGAGTGGACTCGAAAATCACGGGAGCGATGTTGAGGGAGCAGGCGGCAATGATCAGAGATTCAGCGGAGCGGGATTAATTAAGAAAACAGCCGAATCCCGGACATTTTGGGCGATTAAGAAATCCCGGCTGGACGGGTTTTTGTAGGTCCAAAAAGAGGACATGTCCGGGGAAAAGAGGACGTATATGGTCACCCTACATGTATCTTGTATCATTAACATTAACAAATCATGAATTAACAGTTATAGAAAATTTCCATAATTTGTCAGTATGTATATATATATATATATATATATATATATATATATATATATATATATAGTTTTTTTCTTCTTTTTTCAGTTCAGTTCTCTCCAATAAAAGCCAATAAGTATTCTTTTTTGCTTTTATGTCATTTTATTAAAAAAAAAAAAGAAAAAGAAAGAAAGAAAGAAACATGTACATAATCAATAATAAAGAAAGCACATACTTTTAAAATTATTATATTAATATTTGCTTTTTTGATTTGCTCTTTTGCACAGTTGTTAGAAGCGCTGTAGAAAAAATAGGTTTGCAGGCACAAATAAAAGGCTACTTTTTAATGTGCAAAACAATAGAGTCAGATTAGGCTATATATATGAATTAGCCTACCGCTGTGTGCAATTGGTATATAAATAAACTTAACTTGCCTATTATGTAAGAAAAACAGCGTATGTAAGTTATGTAACTGAATAATCACAATTGCATAACTCTGGTGCAGATGGATGCGCTCCAACACACCCAGCAGCGCTCCGTTATGATCAGAGTAACTCAAGAAAGAGAAGCGAGTGCAGTATGTTGGGCTGCTCGGAGAGTTCTTATAGTCATATTGTGTGCTTCAGTGCCAAATAGTAAGTTTTCTATCCTCATTTACTATTTAATAATTAAGTGGTCGTGTTTGTGTGCTCTATTGCTAATATCTACTTCTGCTGGATTCTTCTCAAAACTTCCCCTCGTTAACTGTCTGCACGAAGTGAAGATCCATGTTTTGCCTATCTAGCGTATATTTCCGCCTGTATTGTGAATTGGATAGCTGGATGCTTTGGATTGTTTAATCAGTAATATTTGTTACAAACTGTGTCTGTGTTGCACATTATATTCAGTCACGTTTCTGTACGCGTGTCAGCGCCCAGCTGCAGTTTATTCTTCTGTGTGGATAATTAATTGCATCTGTTACTGCTTTGTGTAGGTACTCTTCAGTAATTATTTTCATATTTCAACCAGTTCACACGCTCTCACGCCACACCTTGTATTTCTCACGCTGAGAAGGGATAACTTGTCTCGCTATATACAATTAATAGACGAGGGAATTCGGAGGGAAGTTGTCTGCCGACTGCCGAGTTCATAGCTCTCTCGACTCTCGAGATATACAGAGTTAAATGCCACCTACCAGCCAATCAGAAATTAGGATGTTGTTGTTTCCATAGACATAATAAATAGCTAGACGCCTCATTGGCCGCTCGACCGCACGTCAACGTCGCCGCCATATTGGAGCGGGCAACTCTTCATAACTCTCATCTCGGGACATGAGAAAAGATCCCGGACTCGTCGGCAGCTTGGGGATTTTCAGACTGTCCCACAGTAATAAAAACAGCTCTCGGGGTATTACCTTTCACAGGTAAGAATGAACAGTTGTTTCTGGATATTTTTTGGTCATTTTTAGCATTATGTTGACAGCTTAATTAGCCACAAGTATCAGACTATTAATAGCTAACGTTAGCGATATCGCTAGTAAGCTGTGAAAGCTGAGACTTTATAAGAAATCAAATTTTAAATGAATTCTTATGAAGTTTTAACTTATATTGTAGTTTATATCATAAAGTAAATTGTGTTATGAGCACAATATGTACAGTGAGCACTTTGACAAGACAATGTCAGACTGTCAGGATTAGAGATGGAGCTAAAGCATCTCTCTTTAATTTCACTAACGTTACTTATTTACAAAGAGTACGTTTATCATCACTTGATTATAAGGATTTCATAGCTTATCATAAAACTGTGGACTGATTATATATTTTTTTCCTTTTTAGCCAATTGCAAACAGGACAACACAAGCCTCAAAGAAATCTGAAGAAAGCTTGTTCTCTGCATTTCCAAGAGACTAAACCTCCACAGACTAATGTTGTATTTGTACTAGTTTAAACCCAGAATAGCCCTGAATGAATGGCCAGAATAACCCTGATCATATTCAGACCACTCTCTCGCTCTCTTTCTCTCTCTCTGCCAGGAACAGACCTCCAGGAGCAATTTTTAACCTTTGTAAGGGTAATTTTTATAACAATATCATTTAATATAATTACCTTATTAAATGTTTCTGTCTTTTTTGTCAAATATTTACAAATAACCAGTTTCTTCAGTCAATCACAAGACTGCATTTAAAATGATTTACATAGGCTGATTAATGCTGATCATGTAGTGTATGTGTATTTACAGAAAAACTGCATAATGTAAATAGCCTAGAAATGAGAAACACAGGAACTCCTTAGTGAGTGAAGCTGCAATATCATGACAAAATCATTGTTGATTATTGCTCTTGATGTTGTAATAATGATTATTACTTTTGATTAATAGAAAGTTTTTGTTTTTTTTTTGTTTGTTTGTTTTGTTTTTTGTGGGGGAGCATGTCATATTCTGGTCTGTGTTAAACATAACTATACTTTGACATTTTATTGTACAATGTAAACTACACACACTCACACCCCAAACATTCCTATGTAGTAACATATATTGAAAAATAAACAACTGTTTCAAAATTTGTGTTTTCTGCATGGGTGTGTATAATTTGCATTGTAGAGCAAAATGTCAAGCATCATCAAGTTGTTTACATTACTTTACTCATTAATTGAAAAACCCCATTATAAAATATGGAGTGGAGAATTAGTCTTTATTAGTCAGGTTTTGACATCACAACTAAACCACTCTATTCCCAGCGAAAGCTAGAACTGAAAACTGAAATAAAATGTCCTTGAGCTGAGATTGATTCAGAGGATTTTATATATATATATATATATATATATATATAAATTCACGACCACAATTTTTGCTTGTCATTAGTTGTGTCTTACTTTCTTTAATAATTATTACACAAATACTATTATAAAACTGTCCTTTTCACAATTATTTAATTTACTTTATAATTTACTATTAATTTATTCTTCATTATTGTCTATTCTGTATTATTCCACCCTTGATATTACATATTCTACTTGCTATTATTCATCTGTTATTTATTTATTATGGTATTACACATATAATTTGTGCTATTATAAATCTATTATATCACTTACATTATTGTACTGTTGTACTCGCTTTTTATATTATTCACTTTACTACAACTTGTATTACATATATTTTTTAATATTACATATAATTTTTACTATATTTTTACTGTGCACTGTATCAGTGCATAATAATTTACCACTGTAACTATAAGTTTTACTGGATCCATAAAGGATCATCAGTTACATGTGTTATTGTTTGTGGTGTTTATCTGTATAGAGTGCTATGAAAATAAAAAGCAGACTATACCAGTGTGTCACTTTTTGATTTGTATTCGCTGGTTTTATTCAATTTTCTCAATGATGGTAAATTGTTAGTGCTTAAAGATGTATTATTTCGATTTTTTTCCTGTATTTCAAAGCGAATGAGCTGAGTTCTGACCTGAAGCACGAGAAAAGCTAAAATGTTGGGGTTGAAGACAGAGAAAGCAATGAAAAAACTTAATTTCATTTAATGTACATTAAAATTACATTACATGTATATGTCACAGTTATACTACATTAATATTAGAATTGTTAACAGAAAAAAATCAACCAAATCAACACGAGTGTGAGTGTGAGCTTTCACAATTTCTTACGAAAATTAATAATTTTCCAAGCCTAACTAAATAACTGGAGGCAGAGTTATTTTTAAGTCCATGTAGATCACAAACCACTGAAATCGGTTGATAAAAGTAAACGTTATCGTGTTTTTATCCAGAAAACCCGCAGCTCCTCCATTTACCTCCATTTGTTTTTAAAGCAGTCTTGCCCGCGCAAACATGGCGGACGCGTTGACGTGTCGCAGCAACGGCTCAAAGCGGCCAATCAGGCGTCTAGGTATTTTATATGTCTATGGTTGTTTCCGTTTAAATTACGCGATTCTGCCGCAAGCGCGTTCGTTACTAAGCAACATGGATGCGCGCGCACACGGAGTGTAAGTCAGAAGAGAAAGATCAGATGAATGCTGTAGGTAAACCCTTCATTTATTTTTTGGATTTTAAAGATTCCTGGACGAAATAACTTGCCTGAGAAAAGATAGTGAGAGCTGATGTTGGGAAATATAGCCAAATTCGTGCTAAAGTATTATCGTGCTAAAGTATTATTGATACAGTCAAAAAAGTCTCCAACTGCTTTGCAACCAGAAGCTTTAACTTAGATTTGGCTTCCTGAAAGGAAAGTACTGGAGATGTTATAAGAGTTTGTAAGTCTGATAAAAGGCAGACAATTTCATCCAAATAAAATAAATTGTTTTATATATTTAAGAAAGTATAAAACATACAAAGAAATTTGGCCCCAAACATGCCAACTGAACAGCAGTGCTCAGTGTACATACTGTACACACACAGTAGGATTACAGAACTTGTCTTGAGCATGTATGTCAAGCTGTGTGTGTGTGTGTGTGTGTGTGTGTGTGTGTGTGAGAGAGAGAGAGAGAGAGAGAGACAGAGAGAGAGAGAGAGACAGAGAGAGAGAGAGAGAGAGAGACACAGAGAGAGAGAGAGAGAGAGAGAGAGAGAGAACACATTTCAGCTTATGAATGTTTTTTTATTTATTTTATTTTTTTCTGTTGCTTGTTGCACATTTTGATGCCTTGATGACGGGTAGGGGACTCCCATATAAAGCACTGTGGCTTCCCCACTCAAATTCAGATGCAGTGTGGTGGGTTTGAACAAAACCAAAACTAGAAACAGTTTTGCTCTGGATGGAACGCTATAATCTATTATATCATATTATATCATGATGGTGCTGTAATCTTACTGTATGTGTATGTACATTGAGTACTGCTGTTCAGTTGGCTTGTTGGGGGCAAGATTTCTTTTTATTTTTGATATATTTGTATTTTAAAAACATAAATCTTTTTATTTTATTAGAATAAATTTGTCTTTCATCAGATTTACCAGATGTTATAATTTCTATTTGTGCTGGTCAATTATGAACAATAGGTAAAATTGAACTGCTAGCAAAAACTTGGGTGCTGCAAATATTTAGTTGCTCCTCCCCTTTGAGTGACTCCTCCCCTTTATGTGGCCCCTCCCCTAATCTCATTCCAAACTTTTGCTATAACTTGAGAGCCCTGCTTCTGTAAAACAAAAGTTAAATGTTTCCAGAATAGTTATCACAGTTTTAGTGACAGTGACATAAATTATAAAGCAAGTATGAAAAATGTCCAGTTTTCATGTTATTAGATTTTTAACAAAAATTTAATTTGGGGGGCGTTTTGCTTCATAGGTGGGGTACAATGCCCCAGTCTGACAAAGCAATTTGCTTTATACATTTACACTGAAATCAAAGTACAGCGCTTAAAATTAAAGATAATATAATCATTATGAATTATAAATTATAACAGCCAATTTGAATAAATAAATAAATAAATAAATAAAATAAATAAAATAAAATAAATAAATAAATAAATAAATAAATAAATAAATACATAAATACATAAATAAATAAATAAATAAATAAATACATAAATAAATAAATAAATAAAATATTGTTAGCTGATGCTAACTGGTTAGCTAATTAGCTACCTGATGCTAACTTGAGATAATTTTTCAATTTAAAGTCCAAATATTTGTATTTAATCAACTAGTTAGAATACATTTAATTCGAGAAAAAAAAAAAATCATTTAAAAAAATAAATAAAATAAAATAAAAAAATGATTGTATTTTCAGAACAGAGTAAGTAGGCCTAGAGTATAAGCCATGTTTTACCCCGCAGACTAGGTTTGAAGAAAAAAAATGTCATTCTGAAAATATGATTATATTTTTTCTTAAATAACATACTCATCATCTACAGGCCTTACTATTCTCATGTCATATATAACTATGATTTTCTACAAAACAACAAACTTTAAAACACTTTTTTCTTACTGCTGAAAATGGGATCACTTGCAGTGAAATCCGTTTTCTCTCAGATACATCACCAGTGTAAGCTTTATGGTGAATACATCATTCTTGTCAATGTAGTCCACAGTTACAACAAACATTTATCTTGACTTTATCTCGTAAATTATCAGCGTTCAGAGTCACACTCGGAGACTGTGTCCTAAATCACTCCCTACTCCAGGGGTCGGCAAGTAAGTTTGGCATCGGGCTAAAAAAAAAAATTGCCACTAGATGGCGGGCCAGAACATAGTTAAAGGATAATTTTAGAAATTAATCGATGACAAATGCAACTAGAATTTCCTGTGACAGACTGTTACAGTGTCTTTTGTAACTGGTAGTGAGCTGTTACCCTGTGTTGAATCCTGTAGTAGGACAGTCTTTAAGAAAAAGCCATATTTGTGTGGCGGTGTCTGGGTTTTACACTGGATAAATTAATAAAGCAGAGTAGCGACACGTAACCTGGCAAGTATCTTCATTCACCAATACAGACCGCCTTGCTAAAACACACACATGTGGGAGATGCGGAATGGATAAAAATAACTCAAAAAATAAAAGAAGACTTGAATAAGCCCATTAATGACATGTTTGGCTCTTAACAAGCTGTTTTATTTCCTCTTTCCATATTGTGAATAATAAATGTATATCATTTTAATTTGCTTGTTACACAACGGAGCCTAACTTATTGTAATAATTATTTGGCGTAGCCTACTGTTACACTCAGAATTATTCCTTGGCATCCTCACATACTAAACTGATTTTTTTTTTTTTAATTTTTGCGTGCTGGAGGTACGCTATTACGTCTTGTGCAGAGTGATGTTAACATTTAAGCTAGCTGGTGAGAGAAAATGGCACTGTCAAAGAGTCTAAAGAGGAAAGTTGACAGCGAAAATAGGACATACAAAGAAGAATGGAAAGACAACTATGAGTTCATTCTACCTAGTTTTGTGAATGCAAAGCCGGTGTGTCTTATCTGCAATCAATTGGTGTTTGGTGATGAGTTTTTGGCTCAAGGTCTGCATTTAAAGTCACACCAGAGGTGTTCAGCTTGGATTAGGACTTGGCTTTCTGCAGACCAGTCAAGTTCTTCCACACTGACTGAATCAATCATTTATTTTTGAACCTTGCCTTATACACAGAGGCATTGTCATGTTAGAATAGAAAAGGGTCCTGTCCAAACTGTTGCTTTAAAATTAGAAGCACACAATTCCCTAGAATATCATTATATGCTTAAACATTAAGATTTGTACTCATGGAAATTACTAAAGTAGTCAAACCTGTTCATTAGAAGGGGGTGACCCAATACTTTTGGCAATATAGTGTATATTGAGTAACAAAAGGGCCATCTGGCATTCCTGAATGCACAGAAGTGCTGATATCGATCAAGGCCTGTAGGCCAACATGTGTATACATCGGGGGTCTGTCGCACCTTTTGCCCAGTGGGTAAAGCTGTAATCTGCTGATTGATCAGTTTGAATGTCTCACATTGGGTTTTAGTCACATGGCCAAGGAAGGGATAAAAGAAGATTGCAACTGTTGCTCTGTCTCTTTTCTTTGCTGCCTCGTTTCTTTGCTGGAGCTCTTCTTGGGGCTCCGCCCTCTCTCCCTCTTTTTCTTCCTCTCTCTATCCACCCCCCTGTCTCTTTCTCTCAGGTAATATTTTACATACATGCTGGGTACATTTAGCTGTTTATGTTTTACCATCCATCATCTATTTTGTAACCAATTCAAGTGTAACCATAATAAAATATTTCAATTATAACCATTTCAGTTATTAATTATGAGCTAACTAGTCTTGATTCAAGGTTAATATTGAAGTGCTACCTATTGCAATACAATATAGGCGCTTAATAGCAACGCTCTCCCACATATTTAGCTATTCTAACTGCACTTGTTTCCGTCATTGGTATAAGTGGCAGTGGGTGGTAAAAGACAAGAAATGTACAGTTTTATACCATCATGCTGATAATGTTTCTTTAGTCATTCGGCAATCCTACAGCCTGAACCACTGTGGGGAAACCACCCTTACAAAATGCTAAAATGAAGTGTTGTTTCAGGTGTTTTTGCACACGCTGTTATTAGCTAGCTGTTCTCTGCAACAGATTTAAGTTAAAAATATGCTTCTAATTTTGCTTAATTCAGTTAATTTTAAGAGATGGTCCTCCTTTTAATGGACTTAAACAAGTTCAGAGTACCAATATACTCACACTATAAATATTAGTTTATAAACATAAATGGTAGTTGGCCAATGTAAGGCAGTCGGTTTCTGCAAATGAAAAACAAAATGTTGGCTTTAATTTAGTTCATTACAGTACCATACTATATAGGTAAAGAAATGTAAAATTAATGGTAAACTACAGGCAAATGTGCTACCAGTATTCTACAACAAACAGGACAATTTTTACTAAATTGTAATTCTATATACAGTGAAATACTAAAAATAAAGAGTACTTTGAAGGTGAAGCTACTGCCAGTCAATTACTGCAAATTAACAGTGAAAAGTTTTACAGTGTAGGAGTCGCTGGATTCTTTGCTTTCTAGGTGCTTTTAAATTTCTTTTTAGCAGTGGGTTTCTTGGCCATCCTGGGGAATTCTTAGCTGTGGGTTTCTTAGCTGCTGCAGTTTTGGGCATTGTAGCTTCTTAGCCATGGCAGGTTTCTTGGCTGCTGGCTTTTTGGCTTAAGAAGCAGCTTTCTTAGTGGGCTTTGTCTTGGACTCGGCTTGGAGGCGCCGGTTCCTTTGGTCTGGTCCAGGGTGCCTTTCCTCTCCTTAGATGAAGACACAACCTTGACGATGTGCTTGCTTGGGCCGCGGCAGCTGCTGGAGCGGTTTCTGCCACGATCTCTATGAACGAATCTGAACTAAAACTCAAACTGACTGTGATCAACAATGAGCCGCTGCTGGGTGGCGCTGCGCATTTAACAACTGCATGAGAACCATGTAGACTCAGTCAGCTCTGCTCAGTGCAGTGGTGTCCAATCCTGCTCCTGGAGGGCCACTGTCCTGCAGAGTTCAGCTGAACCCCAGTTAAACACACCTGAACCAGTGAATTCAGACACTGAGTGCACTGGAAGGCATGCTAAAATAAAATAAAAACACTAATGCTGACAGTGTGGTTGTGATTGCTTTGCGTCACGCGCATTGCTTACCTGCGCAAGTATTTGCTGAGAGATGTTTTCCCCAGAGGGATTGCTGCATCACATTATGCTTTCAAAATTTACAAAATAGTATCTTTCATTGTTCTTCAGATTATAGGACTGAGAGAAAAAGGAAGTGAAGAAATATGAACTCTACTAATGTACAAATGTCACCTGCTCCATCACTTTGAATCACTTTGGGTTATATATATCCTTAAAAATCAAACTCTTCCATGATTTGGGGTAAAGAGATGAAGCAGATTGTATACATATTAATGAATGATATATTATATATTAATAATATATTAATCAATGTCCAAGACATTGTTCACTGAGATTAAGTTGATTGTGAGCAAAAGTGTAATTTTGGTGTAATCTTTGATGACCAGTTGACCTTCAAAGAGCACATTGCAAAGACTGCTCGATCTTGCAGGTTTGCACAACACAACATCAGAAAGATCAGGCCCTTTCTGACAGAGCATGCTGCACAACTTCTTGTCCAGGCCCTTGTCAGTTCTAGGCTGGACTATTGCAATGCTCTTCTGACTGGACTTCCATCACACACAATCAAACCTCTACAAATGATTCAGAATGCAGCGGCACAACTGGTCTTCAATGAGCCCAAAAGAGCCCATGTTACACCTCTCTTTATCTCCTTGCACTGGTTACTAGTTGCAGCTCGCATCAAGTTCAAGACACTGATGCTTGTATATAGAACAACCACAGGCTCAGCACCCGCCTACTTCCACTCACTATTACGAATCTACACCCCCTCCAGAAGTCTGAGATCTGCTAGTGAGCGACACCTCGTGGTACCTTCACAGAGAGGCTCAAAATCACTCTCCAGAACATTCTCATTCACCATTCCTGGCTGGTGGAATGATCTTCCCACCCCTATCCGGAATGCTGGATCCCTGTCAATCTTCAAGCAACAACTGAAAACTCATCTTTTTCAGCACAACTTGACTTGAGAAAAAAAAAAAAAAGCTTTATTTCTCTTTATTTATTCCATCCCTTGCTAGCTTGTACTTATTTGAACAATGCCTGAGACTTGTTGTTACGAGCACTTCCTCTGTCTGATTGCCTCTTCAAGATGAATTGCTTTATGTATTCCCCAACTGTAAGTCGCTTTGGATAAAAGCGTCTGCAAAATGACTAAATGTAAATGTAAATGTAAAAGAGGAGCTTTTGAGGAAATGCAGGAGATTGTAGATGGATTTGCACACATCACAGGATGTAGGCAGCATTGATGGCTGCCAAGTGAGAATCAAGTCACCTAGTACAGTACATATACCTCAGCTGGTTTACTCGATTCAGCTACAAGCAGTTTGTGACCATAAAGGTGAGTTTTTAGACATCTTTGTAGGCTACCCAGGATCAGTTCAAGACTCAAGAGTTTTTAAAAACAGCCCACTGATTTGCCACCAGCTTTACTCACCTGAAAATTGTTTTATCCTTGGAGATGATGGGTATATATCAGCAAATCTCCCTAATAACTCCATATAGGGAGACTGTCACAAGTCCAACAGAAGCTTGATTCAACCACCATCATTCAAAGGCACAAGGCATCATCGAGAGATCCTTTGGGATCATGAAATCAAGGTGGCGGAGCCAAATTTTACCCCTGTTGCTTACTGTGCATTCTTCATAACATTTGTCTCACCACTGGTGATATTGTTGAGCCAGTTGAGGCAGCACTTGAGCAAGATGACAACACTGATGTTCTGCTATGAAACCAAGACCCTCAGGGTGAAGAACACATAAGAGAGCACCTTGCTAGAGTAGTATCTGCCCTCTGCATGTGACAGCTCTCAGGGACCAGGACTACATTCAGCTATAGTCAGAGTCCTCTGCTGAATCATTTCTGGAATCTGAAAAAAAAGTGTTGTGAATGAGGTTTTACATTTTATTACTGAATCAAGCCCCTGCCGACAGTTGGTCAGAACTGTATTCAGAATTCACCCCAGACTCCAGAATCTCATTAAAGCATTTACTGATTGCAAAGTTGTGGTTCTGGAACAAAACACAAATAATCATCTTAAATGAGTAATTATTTAAATTAACATTTTCAAACAATTATCATGCAATAACAATCTTTATATGTATAGAATTTAACTATGAATTAAGGCAGTTTAACACCATCTCCCTGATAGCACACATACATCACTGAGATGGCTGGATATACATCTGCAAGATGTATTTGTTAGAGTGTTTGATCATCTGCAATAAGTCTATAGGACGTCTCCTATCAGTTGTCAAATAGACGTTTGTTAACCTAGATGTCTTTAAGATGTTTATGATTTAGAATGTTTGTAAAACTGACATCTTACAGACGTCTTTCAGATGTTTCTACACAGCAGATGCTTTCCAGATCAAGCGATCTTTCACAGACAACTTGCAGACGTATGTGTGCTATCTGGGGTCTGTGCAAATAATTACAGCAGCATTCTATGATTGCCCACAAGATGACACGATTACCACACTAGACGTGACTGAGGCACGGTTATGTGATATGGTGAACAGGAAGTTAATAGTCGTGACATACCTTGTTAAAACATTAACACATCACATAAATAATTTACATTACTTGCATCAGCTATAATGAACATGAAAGCAAGCTTAACGGTCACAAATTATGCCATAAACATACACATATGGCATTAGAGCTCATAGCATGGAAACAAATGGCAGACTTAAATAAAGAACAACAAAGTATTATTATTTTATATGCACACACAACTATATTACATGAGCTGATGAAGCGTGAGATGAAGCGGATTACTCATAAAAAGAGTTTTCATTCTGTATGTCTGCTCAGTGCAACTGATGCACATGATGGTGCAAATGTTGATCAGAATCAGAATCAGAATCAGAATGAGCTTTATTGCCAGGTATGTTAACACATACAAGGAATTTGTTTTCATGACAGAAGCTACCGGAGCGTAACAGAATGACAGGGACAGAACAAAAAACACAGATAATAAAAAGAAGAATTAAAAAAGAACAAGTAAATAAGGAACAACAATATACAAATTGACTATTGTATGTACAGGTAAATAACAGTAGACAGTTTTGTATGTACAGGTATATTATATGCAAATTGAAATGTAGACTAAGTATGTGTGTTAGATAAATAAGTGTATAAATTGTGTGTGTTCTTATTGTCAAGTGTTCATGAGATGGATTACCTGAGGGAAGAAACTGTTCCTGTGTCTGGTCGTTCTGGTGCTCAGAGCTCTGTAGCGTCAACCAGATGGCAACAGTTCAAAGAGGGAGTGTGCTGGATGTGAGGGGTCCAGAGTGATTTTGCCAGCCCTTTTGCTCACTCTGGATAAGTACAGTTCTTGGAGAGTGGGGAGGTTTGTACCAATGATTCGCTCAGCAGTCCGGACTACCCTCTGTAGTCTTCTGAGGTCAGATTTGGTAGCTGAGCTGAACCAAACAGTTATTGAAGTGCAGAGGATGGATTCAATGATGGTGGAGTAGAACTGTTTCACCAGCTCCTGTGGCAGGTTGAACTTTCTCAGCTGGTGAAGGAAGTACAACCTCTGCTGGGCCTTTTTCACAATGGAGTCTATGTGAATGTCCCACTTCAGGTCCTGGGAGATGGTGCTGCCCAGGAACCTGAATGACTCCACTGCAGTCACAGTGCTGTTCATGATGGTGAGTGGGGGGAGTGCAGGGGGGTTTCTCCTGAAGTCCACGATTATCTCCACTGTTTTGAGCGTGTTCAGCTCCAGGTTGTTAAGACTGCACCAGACAGCCAGCTCCTTAACCTCCTGTCTGTAAGCAGACTCGTCACTGTCCTGAATGAGGCTGATGAGTGTGGTGTCGTCTGCAAACTTCAGGAGCTTGACAGAGGGGTCTTTAGATGTGCAGTCATTGGTGTACAGGGAGAAGAGCAGTGGGGAGAGGATGTAACCCTGGGGGGCGCCAGTGCTGATGGTGCGGGTGCTTGATGAGAATTTGCCTAGCCTCACTAGCTGCTGCCTGTCTGCCAGGAAGCTGTTGATCCACTGACAGATGGAGGTGGGTACAGAGAGCTGAGTTAGTTTGGGCAGGAGGCGGTTTGGAATGATAGTGTTAAAGGCTGAGCTGAAGTCCACAAACAGGATCCTCACATAAGCCCCTGGTCTGTCTAGATGTTGCAGAATATAATGCAGTCCCATGTTGACTGCATCGTCCACAGACCTGTTTGCTCTGTAGGCAAACTGAAGAGGATCCAGCGAGGGTCCAGTGATGTCCTTCAGGTGGGCCAGCACCAGTTTTTCAAATGACTTCATGACCACAGACGTTAGAGCCACAGGTCTGTAGTCATTTAGTCCTGTAATTTTGGATTTTTTTGGGATGGGGAGGATGGTGGAATGTTTGAAGCTGAAGGGACTTCGCACAGCTCCAGTGATCTGTTGAAGATCTGTGTGAAGATGGGGGCCAGCTGGTCAGCACAGAATTTCAGACAGGCTGGTGTAACACAGTCTGGGCCTGGTGCTTTTTTCCTTTTCTGCTTCTGGAAGACCTGGCGGACCTCGTCTTCGCTGATCTGAATTGCAGGTGTGGGCGAGAGAGGGGTTGCTGGAGGTGTTAATGGTTGTGTGGAGAGGTGTTCGGGGCGGGTGTGGGGTGTTTTTTCAAACCTGCAGTAGAACTCATTCAGATTGTCTGCCTGTCGTTGATTCTCCACAGTGCTGGGGGATGGTGTCTTGTAGTTGGTTATCTCTTTCAGACCTTTCCACAATGATGCTGAGTCGTTGGAAGAGAACTGGATCCTTATTTTTTCAGAATAATTCCCCTTTGCCATCCTGATCTCTTTTTCCAGTGTGTATTGTTTATTCAAGACTTTATCCCCCTTCCTGTAAGCATCTTCTTTGGCCTGACGGAGCTGTCTGAGTTTTGCAGTGAACCATGGTTTGTCATTGTTGTAGGTTAAATGAGTCCTGGTAGGGATGCACAAATCCTCACAGAAACTGATATATGAAGTGACAGTCTGTGTGAGCTCATCCAAATCGTTTGCAGCAGCCTCAAAAACACTCCAATCAGTAAGGTCAAGACAGGCTTGTAAAACCCACTCTGTCTCATTGGTCCATCTCTTTACAGTCTTTACCACAGGTTTAACAGATTTCAGTTTCTGCTTGTAGGTTGGTATAAAATGAACCAGGCAGTGATCAGAGAGTCCTAAAGCTGCTCGTGGAACAGAGTGATATGCATCCTTTATTGTTGTGTAACAGTGATCCAGTATATTACTGTCTCTGGTGGGACATGTAACATGCTGTCTGTATTTTGGCAGTTTACGGGAGAGATTTGCTTTATTAAAGTCCCCGAGAATGATTAAAGGAGAGTCTGGGTGTTGTTGTTCTGTGTCTGTGATTTGATCAGCTAGTTTCTGTAGAGCTCACGTGCGCTTGCAGTGGAATGTAAACAGTCACGAGAATGAATGAGTGAAACTCCCGCGCGAGTAGAAAGGTTTACAGTTAATGAAGAGCGTTTCTAGATCTGAACAGCACATCTTCTTTAACACAGTTACATCTGTACACCACCTTTCATTGATGTAAAAGCACGTCCCGCCGCTGCGCGATTTCCCAGTTGATTCTGCGTTGCGGTCTGCTCTAAACAGCTGAAAGCTCGGCAGATGAAGCGCACTGTCCAGAATGGCGTCGTTCATCCAGGTTTCCGTGAAACACAGAGCAGCAGAGTTTGAAAAATCCTTGTTTAACCGGGAAAGCAGAAGGAGTTCGTCCGTTTTGTTGGGTAGAGAGCGGAGATTCGCTAGATGGATGCTAGGCAACGGTGTTCTTAATCCCCGCCGACGAAGCTTCACGAGCGCGCCGGCTCGCTTCCCCCGTCTGCGTGTCCTGAAGCGCCTAAACAGCACCGCTGCTCCGCTGACTACAATGTCCAGCAAAACATCAGAATAAACGAAATCCGGTGAAATATCGGGTGATGTGTACGTCCGAATGTCCAGCAATTCGTCTCTGGTGAAACTGATTGCAGGGATATAACTATAGACAGGACAAACTAACAAAAACATAAAAACAACTGCAGACGACGCCACGAAGGCTGCCATGAGCGGCGCCATCTTGTTTTTGATTGGCCACATGAAGAAAGTTCAAGAAGCCTTTTGAACAACTGTAGGCCTATGTATTAATGTAACCTTAATGTTGATCTTAGTTTAGCCTAACTACATTTCACATTTGCAATAATTGAATTACCAATGTATCATATATAATATAATAAATAACAAATGAACTGATCCCCAGCAACCAATAATTAAATAAATTGCATTGCTTGCAACAGTAAAAATTACAATACAACATTCACATTCTATAAATAATTCGTCCAGCAGGTTTATTATTATTATTGTTTTCTCTCTTTCCGCTGATCTTCTTTCCCTGTCCTCAGACCTCTCTGCCTCTTTTTCCAAGAACTGTATTCTTACACTGTGTTTTTGCAGGCGAGGGGGTTGCCTCACTGTCACCTCTTTCAAACGGCTCTGTGGAGCTGGACACAGTGGATGCTGCAGCAGTCAGAAGGGGATGCTGAATAGATGGCCTCCCCCAGTTGCTTCAAACACTCCCAGGTTATAAACTGAGTTCACTGCCTAAAATACTTATAATAACAACAACAGTCTTACTCCCAGGGACGGACTGGGAGTGAAAAACGGCCCTGGATTTTCTCCAAAATAGGCCCACCACAACTACAGTCGCTATATCTCACAATATTACAGCAATCCTGTCGCATTTATGGAAAATATCATCAGAAAACCTATGATTACCCTGCTGACAAAAACAAAAGAAACCATCACAGAAATTCTAATGATTTCCACTACAAATACTATTACAAACATTAAAAAGTATCAACTTTTAACCATTAAAACCATTAAATAATAGTTTCCTTTAGTGTGTTTTGGGACATATTGCATTAGGATTTAGGCACGGTTTCACAGACGGGGCTTGGACTGAGCCAGGATTAGATCATAGTTAAATTAGGACATTTAGGGTAAACATACCTATTAAGCTCACCAAAATCTACATTGAGACATTTTTAGTGCACAAGATATTGGTTTCAGTACAAAAAATTATGTTAAAATAAAATATTAATCTCTCACACAAAAAATATTTAATTTTGTTTTAAATGACAAAAGCATTTCAATTAAGATATACATCATTAAATTCAAAAAGTCCGGCTGTGCTTAATGGGTACATTTTTGTACCCTTTAAGCACACCCCTGTTCCCATTAAGCTCACATCATGTTTTATTAAAAAAAAAAAACTCTTGTATATTTTAAGAAAAATGTTTAAAGAATAATTGTAAAAACATATTTTTTGAAGGTACAAAGTCAATCACAAAAAAACAGAAAACTAAAATCAAACAACAAGGCATGGCAAAGTCGATCAGTTATATATTCATAATGAAGTGCCATTTAAGCACATTGCAACATCTATACTAGTACACGTTCAGCTAAGTAACACAATCAAAAATCAAATAAAACAAACCAATAAAACATTTCATTCATGGGGATGAACACAGAAACTAGCCTCGTTATGAAGCCTCTTTTTAAATGGATGTCAACTTATCTATAGTCTCTTAAGGCTGAAATACACTACATGATTTTTGCCCCGATTTTCCAGAGATTTACTGTCTGGAGAAGTTAATGCTAGTTGCCAAAGGTCAGAGCCAGTCTGAAGATTTGAGTTGAAAGAATCCATAGAAAATCGATTAACTTAACTTAAAGTGACAACATCAGTTAAAATTTAAAATCTTTTTATGAAGTATTTACATAGACGTTCAGTGTGGAAGAGCTTAAAGAGAGCACACTGAGCTTAATTAGAGCAGCAACAATTTTTAATAAATTTCATGTAATATTTATTAAAATGACAGGATTTGTGCTAAATAAATAGTCTAGGTCATGTATTAAGTTCATACATATTTTAATATGAACAACTATTATTAACAATATCTATGAAATTATACTTTTTCTTATTGATGTCACACTGAAGCTGTGTTATTTTCATAGTAGTGCACCCTTTAAGCTCACCTTAAAATAATATGAAATCTTTAAAAATTACAGCACTGTAAAACCACAGACCAGCAATAAACTGTGAATTTATAATATTATGGATGTAAAAGTACAAGCCAGTAATGCCTGTGAAGTAATATATTAGCGTAGCACACAATATTATACAGCTAGTCAGCTAACTGTGTTCTGTAGCATCTGCGCTATGTTGCTAAAATGATCTTTTAGATCTGTAATTATTTCCCACATCCAAGTTCCAGGTTATAATATGCAAAAGTCTGAACATTAATCTCTTAATTTTACAATAAGTAGTGAAACTTAACCAAAATAAAGACTTAAACATATAAAAAAAACGCACATTTAAGGGGCTCCTCTTTTGGTGAAAGTTTTCAGACAGCTTTCAAAATGGCCGCCAGACAGTGTGAACACACGGAGACTCGTATCTCTGTGCAATGATCTGACTGACTTGAAATTACAGGAAGTATATAGTAACAAACATATCAATTGATTAAAACATCAGTTAGGATAATACCTTATTTTTTCTTTTTTTAATCTGATCTCAAAAATGGAAGTGTGCTTAATGGGTACGTGAGCTTAATAGTTACGTTTACCCTAAGCATTTTTTTTTTATAAACATGCTTAGAAAAAATAAATAAATAAATAAATAAATAAATAAACCTTATTGGTGTGCATCTGAGACAAAACAAAGGCACTGATATATTTTAAGATCAGTCAGTGCAAGTTTCTTTCAGTTGAAAGAAAGGGGGGATGGGGATGGGGGGGGGGGGGGGGTAATAATTAAACACTGCGTCATCAGAGTT
Source organism: Spinibarbus caldwelli (assembly GCA_039654775.1). Classification (NCBI taxonomy): domain Eukaryota; kingdom Metazoa; phylum Chordata; class Actinopteri; order Cypriniformes; family Cyprinidae; genus Spinibarbus; species Spinibarbus caldwelli. The sequence continues at coordinate 4,017,574 of CM077220.1, read as the reverse complement.
GGTATGTGGCTTTAACAGACAATTGCACTTAACATTTCATGAAAATCAAGCTTAAATTGAGTTTTTTGAGCAGCAAAAGATGGAGATCTGTGTTTTGCCTGTCATTACAAAGGCCTCATCTGAGGCAGCAAATGCATCGCATTTTACGCTTTCATCAACATACTGGTTATAACTTTTATTGTAGCTATATGGGTGCTTAGTTTTTCTTGTCGTTTAATACACTTGCCCAAAATCTCATGATATAAACGATGAAGCACTATATGCACAGCATATTTAAAATGTACAAAAGTATAACCTATACAAGAATGCAAAAGCTAAGACTCTTCTCCACTCTTCAAACACACACACAAAAAAAAAAAAAAAAAAAAAAAAAAAAAACATTAGCCTTTATAGACATAGTGTTTGAGTAAAGAAAACACTTTACTTATTCAAACATCAGTTATTTTTTTTACCCTTGCATTGCGAACAAGTGGAGATCTGTCTCCAGGCTGTGCGCGGTGCTTCATTCTGAGTGGAGGTCGGGTGAAGTTACAAGTTTTCGCTGACAGTTTGAGGATCCAATAGCGTTACAAAGTTTAGTGACAAGCTCTTTTGAATGCTTTTTACTGGTTAAATATTTGTAAAACCCTTAAACAGACATAAGGAAGACCAATAGCAGTGATTTAAAATAATCAGAATGAAATATAATAGAGAGTTTGGATAATTTTCCACGGCACACCTGACACCTGACTGAGCTAGGGTATGACGACTGCCATACTCTGCCATAATCTGCCATACAGAAACGCTGCCCCTAGTTGAAACAGCTCAGACTTACATTTTAGTCTAGGACTAGGCTTAAGCCTTGTCTGTGAAACTGGGGGTTAGGTTTTTTTTTTTTTTTTTTAAAGTGACCAATTACCAGTAGAGACCAACAGGCACCATTACAGTTTCCATTAAAACCATTACAATTTTCATTATAATCAGAAAAACCATTACAAATTATGTGATGGTTTCTATTTTTTTTTTCAGCATGGGATTGAAATAAATATATATTATTATATGAACTAAAATACTTGAAATCTACATAAAAAGAGCAGAACACAAAATATATAATATGACAATGATAAACATAAACCTAGAATCTGAAACAACAGAATTCTTCAATTTGAATTTAATGTTTCTTTGTGTGTGTGTCATGTTAATCAGACTAATCACCTTATAGGCGACTTCATTTACTCTATTTTCTAACTGAATATCTCTCAAATGTAACCCGTTGTAGAATCGCTGCTGTCTCTTTATGAATTAATTAGAATATTCATGCCAGACAATGCGGAGTGATAAATAGCAGTGAGCACTCGGATTAGGGCTGTCCTGGGATTTTACTCAAGTGCTCACAGACTACATGCTCTATAGAGAGAGAGGCGGGCAAAGATAACCTGATGTAACTGTTCACTTTGTTTTTTTCTTTCTTTTAGCTTCTTCCTTTATCTTCACGTTTTTGCTTGCCATCATGAGCCCTCTTTCGGTTTCGGTTTATTATAAGCAAAAATAGATTGCATTAGCGCCCCCTTTTGTCGACCATCAACGTCACTTAATCAGACACTTTTTCTTTGATGATGAACCAACCAGGCCTTTCTGGACTTCTCCAGATCGTCCAGATGGTCAGTCCGCCCCTGCTTACTCCCATCCATCCTGAGCAGCGTTTCTTTGGCCAGTGAACAAGTGATTGTTCTCAGCCGGAAGAGCTTTTCCTCATCTAGGTCGGACCATGTGATAATTATTTGACACTTAGGTAACTGGCAAGCTCCAGTAGTAATAAAATTATTTATTTTGAAATATGTCATGAAAACTAACACATATAACCTTAAAAACTAACATATAATTTAACAATTAAATAATGAATTATAAAGAATCTAAATAAATTATAAAGAATTATAAAGAATCCGCTTTGGATGCCGTCTTGTAGTCATTCTGCTCCTGCGTGAGCTTGTGTTTTTTTACTCTCATATTTGGAACAAAACCAATGTGGTAAAATTGTTTGGCTGAATAAAAACACATACGTACACACTGAGTAGAGGTACTCAATTTTATTTAGAGAGCAAAACATTCTCAAATTATTTTGGGCAGCTTGAAACATGAGACACATCTTTTGGTGTCACTACTCTTCATCTCCGGTCACTGCTGCTTCTCCGGTTCTGCTTTATGGCTGCAAGATGAATGTCACACATCTTTTTTCTTTTTTTTCTGCAAGATGTTTGACAGTTTGACATCTGCTTGTTTGACAGTGTCTACTATTTTCTGAAGATTTCTAAGTACTGTGAAGCTGTTGCTGCCTCATGACATGTGGTTTTACACATTTGAGGCGTTGTCACAGTTCTGCGCTTTGTTTTGTTTCCAGGATGAATTTAACCCAAAGGCTGTAACTTACAGTAACAGGGTTTTGCACTCTGATACTGGGTGAGTTTATATTTATTTAAATAAATGTATTGCAGTAAGATCACATTTATTTGAATGAATTTAATTTATTAATTATTTTAATTAGCCTAATTATCAAGTGAAACAGCTGAAATGCGCATGTGTGAATTGTCCCAAATGGCACATTTCGGGTGTTTCTCAAACGGAAGGCTGCATCCTACGAAGGCTGCATTTCTCGGCTGCTACGTCATCAAACGTCGCTGAAGGCCGTCTCAATCGGAAGGATCCTTGGAAGACAGCCTTCGTTTCACGTCCTTCATTCAGCTGAATTTGAAGGATGCATGGGATGTATCCTCCGCGTCCTTCAATCACCCACAATCCTTTGTACCCATTCCGTTTCATGAAAATAAACTGACGAAAACGAGTCAGTACTAGGCTTGTCTGCATTTATTATGAAATCTAAGACAAAAATAACATTTTCAGACATGAAAGGATAGATATTATCTTTTGTTTTGGTGTAAATTGCTTACTAAACGCTAAACTGCCAATAATTTAAACCACAGGGAGACTCTAGACGGCTGTGATTCATTGTATTGCATTAATAGAAAGCCAAATAATATAAAGATTTGTAATACAAAGTATTTTTTCCAAAACTAAGTTTTAATAGTGTTTTCGTGCCGTGACGGTGAGGGCGCGAACATATGTGATGTAGTCACACGCACTTACTAGAGCATCTTATTCTAGCGTTTATATGCCGTCGAGGACTCTAGCCTACAAGACTCTGAAGGACTGAACTAGGAAGGACGCTGCCTCGGTAGGATGCAGCCTTCCGTTTGAGAAACACCCTTCATGTGCACTTGTGGTCTTCATGTGCACATGGCCGTCACGTGCGTGTGTCATGTGCAGCAGACATCTACCCAACAGTCAAAGTGGCATTACGTCATTGTAGCGGCTTCAACTAAGACGCTAGTATTGGTTATAGGAGCGAGCAAGTAATTGATGCGTAAAAATAAGTCCATGCAAAACTGAAGTAAAATGCAACAGTGTCTTTCTTTATCGTGCTCCATTGAATAAACATTGCTTCCAATCAGCTTCCTGTGGTGTTATTTTGTCTAGTTCACAGGATACGAAAGTCCAAACCTTGTAGACACAGCATACTGTTGAACTCAGTCCAAACACATAATTCAATAATTTGGCATGATGAAGCACAATCCAGACCCGTCCAAAACGATCAAAAACTGTGTGCTTCCTTACTACCAATACACACCTGTTGATTAACCAATTGTCCTAATATACTATTTTCAGTGCGCCACTCAATGGACAAACACATAATGGCATTAAAATAACGCCATACCTCCTACAGTCATGAAAGTGTGGACTTAGAGGGAGACGGCGAGGGTTTAGGAAGCAATTTGGGACAGGGCCGTGGGGCTATAGCAAACCCAAGGGCCCACCTTCATATATAGCCTTTCTTGGTGCCACAATGTTTTCTACCACAGGAACAATTATTATTATTATTATTATTATTATTATTATTATTATTATTATTATTATTATTATTATTATTATTATTATTTTAATCAAGCAGATTTCAAACACAGTGATACAATGAAAATATGCATAGAGTCCTGGATGCAACACATTAAAAGCACAAATGCATTGAGGTCAAAGCAAACAGGTTTTAGAACACAGCAACAACTTTTGCACATGTGACTGCTTTAAGGAGTTTACTTTAAATAGTTTTATTATTAGAAGGTCTTCTTTCTGACCCTAGAGGGGAATCATCAGGGCCAGACTTGGACTAAAATTCAGCCCATCTGCCCCACACGTTCCCCATAAATGTTTTGCTGGGTTAGGGCAATTGGAATAAATAAATTATTTATTAATAAATAAAGGATGGAAACAAATAATTGTTTTATTTATTTTTTAAAAGGGATAGTTCACTCAAAAATCCTTGTGTCGTTCCAAACCTGTAAGACCTTTGTTCATTTTCGAAACACAAATTAAGATATTTTTGATGAAATCCGAGAGTTTTCTGACCCTCCACAGACAACACCACATTTAAGGCCCAGAAAGGTACCAAGAACATTGACAAAATAGTGACACCAGTGGTTTAACCATAATTTTATTGCTTTGATCTGCACGTAAACAACATATGCACGTGGTGCTGCCGATATAGATTTGTTGAATAAAGTTGTTATTTTTGTTTTCTTTGCAGACAAAAAGTATTCTCGTAGCTTCATAAAATTATGGTTGAAACACTGATGTCACATGGACTATTTTGTCGACGTTCTTGGTACCTTTCTGTGCCTTGATCGTCGTAGGACCCTTGCTGTCTATGCATTGTCATAGAGCTTTTTGGGTGAACTAATATACTGCAAGTGCATTTAATAATATTACTGTTCCTTTATATTACAGGCTCTTAATTTTTTAATTAATATTTTATTTAAATTAAAGTTAATTAGAACTACTAAATTCTCATTTGTACCGGTAGTTGCCCTATATATATATATATATATATATATATATATATATATATATATATATATACACACACACATACATACATACATACATACATATTTGGCATCAGTAAGATTTCTTTTTGTTTTTGCTTTTTTGTATTTTTACTGAGTCCCTTATGCTCATCAAGGCTGTATTTATTTGATTAAAACTACAGAAACAAACAGTAATATTGTAAAATATTATTGCTATTCCTAATATTGGTTTCCTATCTTAACATACATTAAAATATCATTTATTTCTGTGACACAGCGCTACATTTTCATCAGCCATTACTTCAGTCTACAGTGTCACTTGATCCTTCAGAAATCAATTTTCTGATTAAGTATTAAGCTGCACAACTGTTTCCAACATTCATTATAAATCAGCATATTAGAATGATTTCTGAAGGATCATGTGACACTGAAGACTGGAGTAATGATGCTGAAAATTCAGTTTTGCTTCAGAGGAATAAATTATATTTTAAAGTATATTCAGATAGAAAAATGTTATTTTAAATAATAATATTTCACAAAATTACAGATTTTTTTCTGTATTTTTTGATCAAATAAATGCAGCCTTAATGTGCATATGAAACTTCTTTAAAAAACATTAAAAATCTTACTGATCCCAAACTTTTGAACGGCAGTGTGTATGTGTGTGTGTGTGTGAGAGAGAGTATATGGCCTATACAGTAGCCTATATGAAAATGCATATTTTTCAATTAAAGAGAACGTATAGAGTTAAAATGGGCTGATTTTGGTGCTTGACACTTTATTGGTCATTTTGTGTTTTAAGAATGAGATCCAAGGTTAAGAATACACTGGAAGTTACTTAAATGTAAATTGTTTTATCTATTTAACATTACCTTCAATAGAGAAAGATGACTTCCCTTATTGATCACGTCTTCCCTCAGGTAAAATGCATGTTTCCTTGCGTGGCTGGATGTTGGACTCATGAAAAATAATCACGTTGTTTGCATTCACCAAAACTAATTTGCTGAAGTCAAAAGGCGGACGTTTAAAAAAAAAAAAAAAAAACAACAACAACAACAACAAAAAAAAACAACAACTCCGGTGGCGCGCTGTGAAGCGGCAGCGACTAGCTGACAGAGGATTCCACTTGGTCTTAAAGCCTTCCTTGATCGGCTATGCTCACAAATAAAACACTTGTCCAAAAAGAATGATAAATTCTCAGTTTAGAGTTTGTTATTTGTATGGTTTATGGTCAAACGGCATATAGGCCGTTTCACAAACGGAAGGCTGCATCCTTTTGTAGGCATCCATTTGTAGGCTGCATGACATCAGGCCTGGTTTATTTCAGTTGACTGAGCATTACATTCGTGAGTCGTAAGCATCAAAATGTATCAAATTTATAACTGTTAATATTCTAAAATAAGATCTTCTTTATGATGTATGCAGCCTACAAATGTGACCTCCGGAGGATGCAGCCTTCCATTTGAGAAACAGCCATAGTCTCGCATAGACAGACCTTCAGACTGACGGCTGAATGTCTGGGAACTTTGTCCGCATTGAATGGCCAAGACCCGCCCAAGAGGCCATATGCCTGACAGGTAAAGCAACCAATCACGTTTTGTTCTGTGGTGCGTCATGTTCCGGGGTGTGGAAATGTGGCTACAATAACAGACCGGAGTGTAAAAAAACATATTTTAAAGATTCTATGCAGCATTTCACATACTTTTGAAAATCCAGAGTTTAGTTGATACTGATAAGCGTTCATTGTCACAGTTGCAAACACGACAGCTTTATTATTTGATGAGGGAGTTTGGCATCATGGCATCTTTGTTTCCAGGTGGAACGTTAAAGAACGCAACACACACGTCTCCCGGAAATCCTGTATAATTCAACCAATCCGATGACGACTTCAAAACTCCTGAAGTGTTTTCAGATAAGTGTGCCATATGCATCAGACGTTCAGCCAACATTCCGTGGGCGTAACATCTGAGGTTGAGACTATACGGCATATGCCTTAAATACAGGACAAACTGCGTTCCGTATGGCTATCATACGGAACTCTGCTTTGATGCCCTAAATACGGGACGATTCCGTATTATATGGAACGGTTGGCAACCCTACCTGTAACACTAGTGTAAACGAGTACAAAGACATTTTTATCACTCGTACCTTTTGCAGAGAAATAGTGCAGACACTGGACAAGGAACCCAGACAGCAGTCTGATCTCACCATGAGCTCCGAGTATACTCATGATGGTCACAATGTGAGGTCACAGTGAGCTAAAAGTGTAACCTCACAGCGTAGCATAGCCTACTCACTGTGTGCTCATACTACGGTCACCATGTGAGACCACATCATTGTTAAAGTCTCATTCTGTTAGTTTAGTGTGAGTTCGCTGTGATCTAATATTGGTCAGCTATATCACAAACATCATGTAGAGTTTCATATTTTATTTTCATCAACATAAATATTTAAAAAATATATGTTTCCTTGTTTATTTTGTGTTCTTTTCAGCCTGGTGTTGGCATTTGACACTAATATTTCTATTTGATAATGCATTCAGAATCTGGAGTTGTTTTGGTGAACCAACACTGAATTGGGGTATGGTTAGGTTTAGCACCTCTGTTTTATTTATTTTTATTTTTTTTATTTTCCCCAGTGTTCAATGTCAAAGAGAGTTTTGCAGGCGCTTCTCTCAGGTGGTGTGGTTTGATAGCGAATGTAGGTTGAAGTGGAAGTCACAGCATTTTGTGGGTTGTTTCTGAAAGTAGTCATTGTGGGCCTAATGAAAGCTCATAGTTACAGCAAACACATCCCATATTTTCACATGTTTCACCGGCTTCTTTCAATTCAATTCAATTCAATTCAAGTTTATTTGTATAGCGCTTTTCACAATACAAATCGTTGCAAAGCAGCTTTACAGGAAATGAAGTTTCTACAATATATTTATATATTGTAGAAACTTAATATATTTAACTTATGGCGAAATTTGGTAGTTCTGTATGTTGTCTGTGGGTAGGCTTCATCTGAGGTCCTCTGAGGGGTTGGCATCATCTCTTCTCAGGTGTTCTGGATCCAGACTGAAGCTTGTGTAAATCCTAGTTACCACGGGATGTTAATCCCGTGGCAGAAACAGAGAAACAAATAGAGACATAATTAGCGTAGCTGCTGTTCCAACCAAGCAAAAATTATTTGTTCAATCCAAGCTAAAGAACAATAATGTGTGTTTGATCAGATATAACTGCAGTACAAGATTATGAGATGCATTATGTGAATGCTTGGCTAAAGAGATGTGTCTTTAATCTAGATTTAAACAGAGAGAGTGTGTCTGAACCCCGAACATTATCAGGAAGGCTATTCCAGAGTTTGGGAGCCAAATGTGAAAAGGATCTACCTCCTTTAGTTGACTTTGCTATCCTAGGTACTACCAAAAGTCCAGAGTTTTGCGACCTTAGGGAGCGTGATGGATTGTAGCGTGGTAGAAGACTAGTTAAGTACGCAGGAGCTAAATCATTAAGGGCTTTATAGGTAAGTAATAATATTTTGTAACTGATGCGGAACTTAATAGGTAGCCAGTGCAGAGACTGTAAAATTGGGGTAATATGATCATATTTTCTTGACCTGGTAAGGACTCTAGCCGCTGCATTTTGGACTACCTGTAGCTTGTTTATTGAAGATGCAGGACAACCAGCTAGAAGTGCATTACAATAGTCCAGTCTAGAGGTCATGAATGCATGAACTAGCTTTTCTGCATCAGAAACAGGTAACATGTTTCGTAGCTTGGCAATGTTTCTAAGATGGAAGAATGCTGTTTTTGTAACATGGGAAATATGATTTTCAAAAGACAAGTTGCTGTCTAATATAACACCCAGATTTTTGACTGTAGAGGAAGTAACAGTACATCCGTCTAGTTGCAAATTATAATCCAAGAGATTCTTTGTACTGTTTTTTTTTTCCAATAAGTAATATTTCTGTCTTATCTGAATTTAATAGGAGAAAATTACTGGTCATCCAATCTTTTAAATTTTTAACACACTCTGTTAGCTTAGATAATTTAGAAGTTTCATCTGGTCTTGTTGAGATATATAGTTGAGTATCATCAGCATAACAATGGAAACTAATCCCGTATTTTCTAATAATATTACCAAGGGGCAACATGTATATTGAAAATAGCAGAGGACCTAGGACAGATCCTTGTGGTACTCCATATTTTACTGGTGATAATTGAGATGACTCCCTGTTTAAATAAACAAAGTGGAAGCGATCAGACAGGTAGGATCTAAACCATCTTAAAGCCTGCCCTTGAATACCCGTATAATTTTGTAATCGATCTATGAGTATGTCATGATCTATAGTGTCGAACGCAGCACTAAGATCAAGTAAAACTAGCAATGAGATGCAGCCTTGGTCTGATGCAAGAAGCAAGTCATTTGTAATTTTAACAAGTGCGGTTTCTGTGCTATGGTGGGGCCTGAAACCTGACTGAAATTCTTCATAGAGATCATTTTTTTGCAAAAAAGAGCACAACTGAGCAGATACAACTTTTTCTAAAATTTTAGACATAAACGGAAGATTAGAAATGGGTCTGTAATTTGCTAGTTCATTAGGATCTAGTTGTGGTTTTTTAATAAGAGGCTTAATAACCGCCAGCTTGAATGATTTTGGAACGTGACCTAAAGATATCGATGAGTTAATAATATTGAGAAGCGGTTCTTCTGCTACAGGTAACAACTCTTTCAGTAATTTAGTGGGTACAGGATCTAATAGGCATGTTGTTGGTTTAGATGCATTGATAAGTTTATTTAGCTCTTCCTGTCCTATAGTTGTAAAGCACTGCAGTTTTTCTTTGGGTGCAATGAATGGAGCTGAAGTACTAGACGCTGCAGAATCTACATTTGTTATTGTATTTCTGATGTTATCTATCTTATCAGTAAAGAAATTCATAAAGTAATTACTATTAAATTGTGATGGAATATTTAGATCGGGTGGCGTCTGTTTATTTGTTAATCTAGCCACTGTGCTAAATAAAAACCTTGGATTGTTTTGGTTATTTTCTATGAGTTTGCGGATATGCTCTGCCCTGGAAGCTTTTAAAGCCTGTCTATAGTTGGACATACTGTTTTTCCATGCAATTCTAAAAACTTCCAAGTTAGTTTTTCTCCATTTGCGCTCAAGTTTACGAGTTTCTTTCTTGAGGGAATGGGTAGTACTGTTGTACCATGGCGCAGTACGTTTTTCTCTAACCTTTTTCAATTTGATGGGCGCAACAACTTCTAATGTATTAGAGAAGATAGTGCCCATGTTGCTAGTCATTTCATCTAGTTCATGTGTATTTATGGGTACACAGAGCAGTTGAGATAAATCAGGCAGGTTATTTTTGAATCTATCTTTAGTGGTTGGAACAATAGTTCTTCCTGGACGATAACGCGGAGCCATATAGTTAATATCAGTAATACTCAGCATGCACGATACTAGGAAATGGTCAGTAACATCATCACTTTGAGGTACGATATCTATGTCAGTAAGATCAATTCCATGCGATATAATTAAATCTAGCGTATGATTAAAACGATGAGTGGGCCCAGTGACATTTTGCTTGACTCCAAAAGAATTTATTAGGTCAGTAAACGCAAGTCCTAACGCATCATTTGTATTATCGACGTGAATGTTAAAATCTCCGACAATTAGCGCTTTATCAACAGTAACCAATAGGTCTGAGAGGAAATCTGCAAATTCTTTTAAGAAATCTGTATACGGCCCTGGCGGTCTATACACAGTAGCCAGAACAAGAGATAGGAGAGATTTCTTTTGCATATCTGACAGTGTAACATTAAGCAGAAGCAATTCAAATGTGTTAAACCTGTATTCTGTTTTCTGGGTAACATTGAGAATATCACTATATATTGTTGCAACACCACCGCCACGGCCAGTCTGACGGGGCTCATGCTTATAACAGTAGCTTGGTGGAGTAGACTCATTTAGACCAATATAATCATTTGGTTTGAGCCAGGTTTCAGTCAAGCAGAGCACATCAAAACTATTATCTGTGATCATTTCATTTACAATAACAGCTTTGGGTGCGAGTGATCTAATGTTTAGGAGCCCAAGCTTTAAAAATTGCTTTTGTTTATTTGTTTTGCATTTTTCTGGTTTAATCATGATCAGATTATTTCTAGATCCTGCATTAAATTTATATTTTGGCTTCACTGTTCGGGGAACAGACACAGTCTTTATAGATTGGACAGCACAAGTATTTCTATCATTTAAGTGGGTAGAACAAAAGTCATCATAGCAGTTATTTGAGAATGGGCTTACTAGTCAGATGGAGCGTAGAGTCCTGGAGATGTTGTCCGACAGGAGTTCTGCTCCGACTCTGCTGGGGTGCAGGCCATCAGCGCGGAAAAGCCTAGGACGCTCCCAGAAAAGATTCCAATTATTAACAAAGAGCAGTTTCTGTTCTTTACACCATGACAATAACCACTCATTTAAAGCAAAAAGTCTACTGAACCTTTCGTGTCCTCGTCGATACGTGGGAAGCGGTCCAGACACGATGATCGTCGCCGCGGGTGATGCGCTGCGCACCGTCTCGATCAGGCTCCTGAAGTCCCTCTTCAGTGTCTCCGTCTGCCGCAGCCTGGTGTCGTTCACCCCCGCGTGCAGCACGATCGCGCCGATGCTCTCGTCGTCCTTCAGGATCGCGGGTATCTGCGCAGAAACATCGAGAACACGAGCGCCAGGGAAACAGTGAGTGTGTGCTTTACCTTCAGCTAACGTAGCACGGACGTGCCGGACGATGGAGTCTCCGACGATCACAGCGTCGCGTTCCATCTCGCGGAGGGGGGCGAAGCGGTTCCGGGTGGAGATCTCGAAGACCGGAGGGGGAGAGGTCCTCGCACGGGGCCTGGCTCGCGTCTTCCGCTGCTGCTGCACCCAGGGTCCGTGGTGTCCCGGCGCCGGAGTGAAGGACATCTGGGAAGATCGCGTCCTGGGTGCACGGGGTCTGTGCAGAGAAACACACGGAGTAGAGGTGGTGGGAGTGTTAGCGGCGCGCTTCTTCCATCTCATCGCTGAAGACACATTGTTTGTGAATTTCTATCTTCAGAAGCTGCTTGTAGTGAGAAAGTGACGGAAAATGTCTTTAATTTAAAAGGTCTGAATAAAGAGTAGAGTTGAGCTGATGGTTGTGGTTTGCCTTTCTGCTCTCGTTCTGCTCTGTGGTTTTAACCAGAGTGGGAAAGATATTTGTGCTTTTTCTTCATCTTTAGTTTCATAAACCTCAACATACTATCAGAAGAGCAAAAGATTCACAGCAACGTCCATTTCATTTTCATTGACTTCCCCTTATTATAATTCCATTTGTCTGTGTTCAGGAAGGACTGAATGAAGCACCACTTCTCATTTCTAAAAGTAACCACCATCATGCAACTGCGCTTCTTTTAAAGAGGAAGAAATAAACATTTAAAAATTTGTTGTGGTGGATGGATCATTAGTTCATCTGAATCAAAATCACTTTATAAACCTTATGTCTCACTTTTGTTTGTGTGTATATATGTGTCCAATTTCAGTCGTGTTCTATACACAGTTGCAATTGTTGATAAGAGAGTAACTCAAAAAGAGCTTGCCTTACATGAACAGACCTACATTAGATGTCACATTGATTCCACTTTATTATGATCTGTCCGTTATGAATGTGACTGTGAGAATGACAGAAAACAACACAGTGCAAGAACAGTTACTAGAATAACTTTGAAACGGTCTTTTTTCAAGTAGAGAAACTGAGCTCTAACAACTTCTATGCACTTAAAGAGTTAATATCTTACAATTGATATCCCTTTCTTTCTGTTTCTTCATGTATTTCTGTGCAGAGTTTTGTCTCCTCCTCCCTCATCCCTTCTTGAAGTGTGAAGTGACTGTTTAAACACAGGAAGTGTCTGTTTTAGAGCACACAGCACTGTTAAAACAGTCTATTAATGTGTCAGTATGGGGTCCGGTGCACTGCCTCTCATACTTTGTGAGTATTTTCACAATATTTTTACACTCTTTTTTTCTGCTGTTTATACATTGTATTCAGCTTAAGATAAAAGAATGGTTGTGCTGTGTGAAGGAGGGTCTCGGTGATTATTGTTTTACTTATTGTTCAAATGTAATGTGATGATATGCTCTTTGTGGATCAGATACAGTTTCAGAGAACATGCATTTATCGGTGCTGCATGTGAAAGATGGCACATGCTTTTGCTTGGTTTTGTTGTGATACTCGTTCTTCTTATTTTACGCAGGTCAATAGAATCAGACGTATTTTTTGTGTTTTTATGAGTTTGGTGTTGTATTATATTGTATCTTTAAATAGACTCTCCACCAGAGGCTCAGAGAACTTGAGAACAGTGACAAAACATGTTTCTGTATTTTGTTTCATTCTCTCTGCCCCAATATTCCCCAATGTAGTGGCCCATGTATATATATATATATATATATATATATATATATATATATATATATATATATATATATATTGTAGATTAATTATATGCAAAGTAGGGCTGTCAATCGAAAATATTTAATCGTGATTAATCACATGATTGTCATGAGTTAACTGCCGATTAATCGCAATTTAATCACACATTTTTATCTGTTCTAAATGTACCTTAAAATAATATTTTTCATGTTTTAAATACTCTAATCAACATGGGCAATGAAGAATATGGATTCTTTATGCAATATTTGTTTATTATTAGTGAAACCATAGTTAACATAGAGCATGAAGACTAGACATGTTTAAAGGTAATAGATGTGTTTCAAAGAACTTGCTCATGTCTATTAGACACATGAAAAAAGAAATACCAGGTTCCCATTACTTTTCTTTCTTTGCACTGAGCAATTTACTTACACAAACCTGTTTACATTTCCGCATGACAGGGCAGCTCACTTCTTCTGAACATGCAAAATGTACATTTATTATTTATTATTACATTTGTTTGCCTCTCTGTGCCCACATACTGTATTTTGATGCAGCTAAATTCTCAATAAAACTGTTTTCATTGATATATTTTACATTTATGCATTTAGCAGACGCGACTTACAGTGCATTCAGGCTATACATTTTTTTAATCAGTATGTGTGTTCCCTGGGAATTGAACCCACGACCTTTTGCGCTGCTAACGCAAAGCTCTACCACTGAGCCACAGGAACACATATTTTACTGCACACACATTTTACTGTTTCTGTTGTCAGACAACGGAATGAATATGAAATAGTGACTGAAACGCGACTCATAGGACTAAATAACCAGCTCTCCCTTCCAAGATGTTAATCTGTCCAAAAATCCTGATTTATAATCCAGCCATCGTCTGATAAATTCAAATAGGCTATACATAAAGACAATAGCTGTGCTGTGATTTCGGCTATACTTGCATGTTAAATTAGAGAAGCAACATAATATCTGTTTTAACTGAAAGCGCTGTTCCTCTCATCCGCGCACTGAACAGAGCAGACGCGGAGGGAGAGAGAGGGAGAGAGAGGGGTGTGCGCAGCGGGAAAGAGAGACCTCGCGTTTGGGCAAACCCTATAAAGATTGGTCGCTAGGCGCTTTTTGAAAAAAACAAAATAATAATAAAAAATAAAATAAATAAAAAATAAATAAATAAAAGTTGCTAAAGTGGTCTGAAAAGTCGCTAAATTGGCAACACTGTCAGCATCTCCACCCATTTCCATTTCTCCAACTATAGTACACACAGAAAAATCAAGGTACAGGAATATACCTAAAAAGGTATAAATGCTTTTTATCTAGTAGGGTACAGCAATGTACCTCAGAACGTTGGTACATTTTTGTACCTTCTTGTTTGTACCTCTAAAAGAACATTTATGCACCCCTAGTGATAGAAATGTCCTGGTATGGTTTAAAATTACATCCTGATATTTTTAAACTGAATTTTTTTTTTTTCCCACTCAGTTTGAATTCAGGTAACAAATCTAACTAAGTCTTAACTACTATATAGCTACTTAAACAGAAACCGATTGCCTTCAATGGTTTAAGTTCATCAAACTCAAAGCAATAACGTTACATAAGACTAAGCAAAAACACTGGTACAAAGAAATCATGCGAAAACAAGAATTTTAAATATTTATTGAAACACAACAAATGTTTTCAAGCATAACACAAAATCAGTGGGCTGTTATCTTATCTTTTCAAACTTTTCACCAAACAAGTAAAGACTGCACAAAGGAAATGTTTAAAATCCATTTGAATGTTAAATATAATAATAATAATAATAATAATAATAATAATAATAATAAGTATTATTATTATAATAATAATAAAAAACAACTGCTAAATAATTTGAGACACCAGATCATTTTTATGCAAAAAAAAAAAAAAAGGTTTTCCTTACGATTAACAGCACAGTCTATACAAACTTTAAGAGGTTTGTATACTGTAACTAAGGGAATACATTAGTGCAAAAAACAGCACTTGTAAACTGACCCAAGACTTTGCAGACATCATCTTCAGATGCAATCAAAACATCCAGTGGGTTTAAAGACAATGTTCCCTCTTCCTTCTTAACAGCAAAGATGGTGACAGCCGCCTTCAGCATCTGATCAGGCTCCCTTTTCTAAATGCAGTAAAAAAAAATTGTTAGTATATGTCACCAAATATCATTTAAATTTTCATAAATGACAATAAAAGTGTGAAAGATTAGAGAAGTGTTTACTCAAAGGTATGTGCCCATTTAAAACACTGTAGTACTTTACTTTTAACATCCACTTTAACTTCCAGAGTGGTTTATCAGCAGGATTTTCAGGGCTGAATATCAGCTGAATGCTTTAGAGCTTGAATTGAATTAGTTCATTTACATTACTATTTAATTTAACAATCTAAGGTTCTTTATTGCAGTACAGTAAGAAAAACAGTGCTTAAAGTGATAGCTCACCCAAAAATGAAAATTCTGTGATTAATCACTCACCCTTCGTTCCATCTTTGGAACACAAATTAAGATATTTTTGATGAAATTCAAGAGCTTTCTGACCATCTGTAGACACCAACACAGCTGAAATGTTCCCAGACCCAGAAACATAGTAAGGACATCGGTAAAGTCCATGTGACATCAGTAGTTCAACCACAATTTTCCGAAGCTACGAGAATACTTTGTGCGCAACTAAAACAAAAAATAATGACTTTATTCAACAATTCTTCTCCTTTGCGTCACCCTAGGGTTTAGGGCTGGTCGATATAGCGAATGCAATATCGCGTTCATTATCGCAGATGAATCGCCTTCGATAATGAATGTGATATTGTGTTGCTTGTCAATGAACTACAGCTCTGTGTATTAAATGCCGCTCCTTCTGAAAGCAGGTGATGGAGATTTACTGCTAATCACGGAACCGGCTTTACTGACGAGTTGCGCATGACAATCGCATGCGATATATCACCCAGCCCTACTAGGGTGCCATTATGGAGAGTATCACGGCGCATGCGTGTGTGTTCCTCTGCATTTAAACAAGGCTCTGCGCATGCATGTTCTACGTCAGCAGCACCATGCGCATGCATTGTTTACATATAGAGATACTCTTGATAACAGCGGAAGGCATGATTTGGAGGAGGAGAATTGTTGAATAAAGTCGTTTTTGTTGTTGTTTTCTTTGCGCACAAAGTATTTTCGTAGCTTTGTAAAATTAAGGTTGAACCCCTGATGTCACATGAACTGTTTTAGCGATGTCCTTACGTTTCTGGGTCTGGGAACATTTCAGTTGCCTTGCTGTCTATGGAGGGTCAGAGAGCTTTCAGATTTCATCAAAAATATCTTAATTTGTGTTCCGAAGATGAATGAAGGTCTTACATGTTTGGAAAGACATGAGGGTGAGTAATTAATGACAGAATTTTAATTTTTGGGTGAACTATCCCTTTAAAGTGACAGTTCACCCCAAAATGAAAATTATCATTTACTCACTGTTATGTCATACCAAATACATACGAATCTTGTTCATCTTTGGAACAAAAATGAAGATATTTTTAATACTCTCTCACCATTTTGTCAATCCATTGAAATTTTAGGCAATCAACATTCAGCTTCAAGTAGTACATAAAGACAGTTTATCCATATGAATAAAGTGGTTCCATTCAAGTCTTCTAAAGACACAAAATTAACTGAGAAGCTTGAGCTGAGGATTTTTTAGTATGTGTCAAAGCCAATGGATAGACAAAAATTATGAAAGAATATCAAAAATATATACATTTGTCTGAAGATGAATAAAATTCATTCAAAATGGGTTTGGAACAACATGAGGGCGAGTAAACCAAGACAATTTTATTTTTTTTAGTGGACAATCCATTTAAGACAACTCAAATAGTCAACTATTTAGCTAAAAGGTTAAAATGTTACCAAGTAAATATAAAGTTGTCCCGACATGTGTCCTACCTTGTGTGTCTTTTCAGATAGATCTGCCAGGATCAAAGCTTGAATGACTGTGAACATTATTGTCCCTGAAGACAAAACACAAAATTAGGGAACTGTAATTCACAATTAAACAACATTGATGGACAGCTTATTTTTATGAATCATAAGACAACTTTCAACCACAACAAACTTAGCATTAGCAATTAGCTGACATCTTTATTAAAAACCCAAAGCAACTTTAGGAAAAGTGCAAGTAGAAATATAAAAGACCCCCCCCCCCCCCCCCCAATCTATATTACTGTTAAGAATGTTTTAGCTCTTTATCTTTCGATGCCGTCCGACTATTCTCAGTCCTTGCATTCATGAAGACATGGTCCCATGGAAAGAATTATGAACAAGAAGCCAATTGTCTTTTCACAAACTTCTTCCAAGTTTATTGTTACATCCATACATTATATAGTTTCATTGCTAGGGGTGGTGCAGTGATACATCCAATGAGAATTATACACCACATCTGTGTGGTACTCAGGCCAAGAAACATACGTTATGTAAAATGGAAGTCTGGCCAGGAAGTTCTGGACATATTAGGGATACACTTGGACGGAGAGAACTACATCTTTATGCCAAATGTCAATAGTACAGACTAAACTCAGTCACCTCCGAGCTTGGAGGCCCTCTTCCTCAGTTGAACATTTGAACTCCATTTAAGATGTATATATGTGAGGATAAGAGAGATACAGTCAAACAGAGGAGAGAGAGAAAGAGCACAGACGGGAGGAGGGAGTGAGACACAGAGAGAATGGGGAAAAACACGTATGGGTGGAGGGAGCGATCAGAAGAAAAGGAGTGAGAAGGGAGGAGGGATTGCATAGAGGCAAACTCACAGAAACATCTGGCAGAGAGCATGATATAATTTAACAATTACTTATGTATATAACTGTAACTATAATCAGAACTTAAAAAGACTTCACTGGTATTCTTCTGAAACAACACAAAATACAAAAATACTTTGACAGAATGATAGGCAAAGTGGAATATAAGATGTTATTCACTCTGCCAATTCAGTCTGAATCAAAATGGTGGCACACTACATTAACATCAAACATGATTGGCCCTTAGATGTCATGATGTCATTCTTGTGGGATGTTAGTTGGGGTATATTTTTCATTGGTGCTGTGTATTCATTATTTGATCATTGTTTAAATTTCAATCTAATATTCACAAAAAAAGTATATTATCGCTTCAGAAGACTTAACATTTGTGCTGCTGGTCATTTCTGGTCATCACTGCATTTGTATTAATAGCAATTCATCAAAAAATAAAAACTGAATAACAAAGTATTTAAATAACTGTTTATAACGTGACAAATTACATCTCGTACAACACAAAAGCCCATCAATTTGTTTAATGTGAATTCTAATTACTTCATTTTAGGCTCATATTAGTACTGCAGCCGTCTTGACGACATCACACCACCCCTAGCTGCCTTTGCTCTGAAAAGATTGATTTCAAAAGCATGACAACAATTCGTTAGAATGAATTTTAAACAAGACAACGTGAGGAACAAATAACAGTCTAAAATGTTACCTAAGGTTAACAAAACAGCCATTATAAACGCTCCTCAGCCCCTTTGTTCACCGGAGCTTCGGCGGATTTAGTAAACTTGATCAGCATCACATCGATATTCTAGATGAAACTGATAAAGCGGATAATAAATAACGATTAACAAAAAGTTTAAACGTACTGTAATACAGGGAATGTGTGTTTGCTTTACCTTCAGATCTGTGGCGCGAGTGACGGTTAGAGATGAAGAAGATCGTCTCTCCAGTTTAAAAATACAATTTGCTGGACTCGTTTGTGTCCGGCAGTGAGAAACGACTATATATTAATTTATCACTGACAAACTGTTGTGTATAACACTGCATATTTAAGAGTTGCCGTTGATAACTTTGATGTAATGGCGCGTTAGCTCCACGCTTCTTTGCTAACTAATGTTACACGCATTAGGATAACTGAGCTGGTTATTCCTCAGATAAAGTTAAAACACAAAACATTCAAAAGTGCTTTTATAGGAATAAAGAATTTCAAAATGCTTACCTGTTATTTTCCGTGACCGCTTCGCGAGCCGTCATACTGTGATCCGTCAGTGAGCAGCGGGGGATGAGCGAAGCGGACACGTGACTGACTGAAAAATGCGCGCGGTTTTTAAAAAATACCCGGATAATATTTTGACTCGAGTAAAAGTAATTACTTTTAAAAGGATTAATGTAGGCTTAATATGAAATATATTTATATATTTATTATCATTTAGTTATGAAAGGTAAATATAGAGAAGAGGAGTTGGAGGTTGGTTTTTGGCAACAGCTGATCTGTGACTGGAGTGTGCATGGTAGGTAGTGACGTAGAGTCCGGAAGGGATCCGGAAATGGAGGATGAAATGTTTGGCGCGGTTGAAGGAGGGAACGGGAATAATGAATGGAGTTTAGTAGAAAATCGGAAAAGAAAGAAATTCTGGAGTAATACATCTGAAACTGACAGTGAAAATGAAAATCATCAGGTAAGAGGAAAGAAAGAGGAGTTCAAGGTAATGATGAAATTTGTGGATGAGTCTTTTAAGATAATTAATCCGTTGAAGCTGTCTAAAGTAATTAAAGAAACGATAGGATCGATAGAAAGTGTCAAGAAGTTGAGAGATGGAAGACTAATCTTATATTGTAAGGACAGTAGGCAACAAAAAGTGGCATTGAAAATAAAGTCGATTAGTGGACAAAAAGTGATCTGCTCGATACCGGAAGAAAAGAAATGGGTCAAAGGCGTAATTACTGGTATCCCAACTGAAGTGACAGTAGAAAAGATCAAGAAAAGTCTATCTGGGGCGGCAGTGATTGAGGTCAAAAGATTGAAATACGTCAGAAATAATGAAAAGGTTGATAGCCTTTCAGTAATGATTCACTTTGATGAGGATAAATTACCGGACAAAGTATTCTTAGGATTCATTAGCTACCCGGTTAGACTTTATGTTCCTCCTCCGTTAAGATGTTTTAAATGCCAAAAGTTTGGTCATGTGGCAGCTGTTTGCAGAGGTAAACAACGATGTGCAAGATGTGGAGGCGAGCATGAATATGGCAAATGCGGACAAGGAGTTAACCCAAAGTGTTGTAACTGTGGAGAAGAACATAGTGCGGGTTATGGAGGCTGTAAAGTGAGGAAGCATGCAGCACAAGTGCAAACTGTTAGAATAGAAGGGGGATTGTCATATTCTGAGGCACTAAAAAAAGTGGGAAAGAATCTAGAGCTAGAAGAGAACAAAAAGATAGTTTCTAATCAAAAGATGGATAAAGCGCAAGAACCAACAAGAGAGAGTATAAGGATTTATGACAAAGTGGCATTTGTCACATTTATGGCGGAAGTGGTGAATTGTTCTGCACAAACGGAAAGCCGGACAGAGAGAATCAAAATTATAATCAAAGCAGCTGAAAAGTACTTAGAGTTAGAGGGCATTTCAGTGGAAATGATTAATGACAGGCTAAAGATGCAAGCATCAAATACTCAAACAGGATGTGGTGGGTCATAATGGTGTTAACAATATTTCAATGGAATGCAAGAAGCTTAATTGCAAATGGGCAAGAATTTAAAAAGCACATATCTAATCATGAAAACAAACCGGATATAATTTGTGTTCAGGAAACATGGTTAAAACCTCAACTTAATTTTAGTTTACAAGGGTATGTGGTGATTAGAAGAGATAGGAAACAAGGGAATGGTGGAGGAGTAGCAACATTTATAAAACAAGGAATTGGATACAGAAATGTTGAGGAGATTGCAGATCACGAGGTGGTGTCGACTGAAATTTGGGAAGGGAAGTATAGTATTAAAATAATTAATTTTTATAATCCTTGTGGAAAATTAAGTAAGAAGGTATTGGAGAATATAAGAGGAAACAATAATAATAAAGTAGTTTGGTGTGGGGATTTCAACGCACATAACACCTTATGGGGGAGTAACAAAAATGATTATAATGGCTTAATAGTGGAAGAAATGCTAGATTGGGGTCAGTTGGTATGTATTAATGATGGAAGCATTACTCGATTAGATGTTTCCAATGGACGGCACTCAGCGTTAGATATTACTTTAGTATCGGATAACTTAGCTGGTAAAAGTGTATGGAAGGTTGTAAAGCAAAGTACAATTGGAAGTGATCATTATCCTATATGGTGTCAAATAGGTGTGGAAATAACTCAAACAAAGGTAGAGAGAAAACCAAGGTGGAAATTTAAGAATGCAAATTGGGAACTTTTTACAAAATTGTGTCATAATAAAATGGTAGATTATAAAGAAATTAGCGAAGATATTGAAGAAATAAGTAAGAAAGTTAGTGGAATTTTAAGAGATACAGCAGAGGAAGTAATAGGTAAAAAGGAAAGCACAAGTAGAAGGAAAGAAGTACCATGGTGGAGTGAAGAATGTAGTAAAGCAGTTGCACATAGAAACAGAGAAATTAAGAAAGCAAGGAAAACATTACAGTTTAAGGATTATATTAACTATAAGAGAGCTCAAGCAATGGTGAGGAGGGTAATAAGAACAGCAAAAAGAACATACTGGAGAGCATTCTGTAATAGAATAGGGGACGAAATAGATATAAATGATTTATGGGCTATGATCAGGAAGATGGGAGGCATACAGAGAAACTATAATATTCCGGTTTTAGTAAATAATGATAAAATTGCAGTTTCTGATAATGATAAAGCCGAGATGCTAGCAGAAGCATTTGTAATGGTACACAGTAGTACGAATATTTCGGATAGTATGAGGAAGCATAGGGAAGAAAAAGTGGGAGAAAATATTCACATATTTGAAAGAAAGAACGAGACTGGTAGTACATTAGAATTAGACTTCACATTGTACGAACTGAAGAGAGCTATTGCAGGGGTAAAGCAGACATCTCCAGGTAAAGATGAAATATGTTATGAGATGATTAAACATCTATCAGACGAATCTTTAAGTGTGGTTTTAAGTCTTTTTAATAAGATTTGGAAAACAGGGATCATGCCAGTGGATTGGAAGCACGGAGTAATTGTGCCGATTGCAAAACCAGGAAAAGATAATTCAAAGGCTAGTAATTATAGACCTATAGCTTTGACATTCAACCTATGCAAGCTTATGGAACGGATGGTCATGAACAGATTAATATTTGTGATTGAGAGTAGGAATATTTTTTCAGCATATCAAAGTGGGTTTCGTAAGGGTCGTAGTACTATGGATTCTATAGTTTATCTGGAAAATGAAATAAGAAAGGCTCAAATTAAGAAGGAGGTGTTAGTAGGAGTCTTTTTTGACGTAGAAAAAGCATATGATATGCTGTGGAAAGAGGGGTTATTAATGAAATTAGAAAGTTTGGGAATAAATGGAAGAATGTATAATTGGATTTTAAATTTCTTGTTTGGAAGAACAATTCAAGTTAGAGTGGGGACGGAGTATTCTCGAATATATTCAATAGAAAATGGAACCCCGCAAGGAAGTGTAAGTAGCCCTATTTTGTTTAACTTGATGATAAATGATATTTTTTACAGTATAGAGAGTGGAGTAGGTAGATCACTATATGCAGACGACGGAGCACTATGGAAAAGGGGACGGAATATTTCATTTGTGGAAAGCAAAATGCAAAATGCGGTGATTGAGGTAGAGAGATGGGCTAAGATATGGGGATTTCGTTTCTCTGTGGCGAAAACTCAAGTAATTTGTTTTTAATAATAATCCGAAATTAAACATTAAGATGTATGGTCATCAGTTGGAGCAAGTGAAGGTCATCAGATTTCTGGGTATGTGGATGGATTCAAAATTAAATTTTGGAATACATATAAAAAAATTAATTGAAAAATGTAAAAGAGGGATTAATGTATTAAGGTGTTTATCAGGCGCTGATTGGGGAGCAAGTTCTCAATCATTGAAAAGAATATATAGTGCAGTAATAAGATCAAGTATAGATTATGGGAGTATAGTATATGGTTCAGCGAACAAAACTCTGCTTAAAAAAGTTGAAGTAGTGCAGTCACAGGCTCTGCGTATATGTAGTGGAGCTTTTAGAACCTCTCCAGTGAATGCTTTACAGGTAGAGATGGGAGAAATGCCCCTAGAACTCCGTAGGTTACAGTTGAGGATGAGATATTGGGCAGGTGTAAAGGGTCATTCAGAATATCATCCAGTTAAAAATCTTTTGAAAGACTGTTGGGAATATGAATACAAAGATTTAGAGAGCTTCGGTTGGACAGTAAAGAAGGAGGCAGATAGATTAGGGCTGAATAAATATGAAAATAATCCTTCTGTAGCTATTCCAGTGGTTCCACCATGGATGTTTCCAATGCCTTTGATTGACTTTCAAATACAAAAAGAAATAAATGAAAAGGAGAAGATCATTCCTATAAATATAGTAGTTCAACAGTATATAAATCAAGCATATTATTCACAGTTACAGATATATACGGATGGGTCGAAGGATCCTGAATCTGGAAGGACAGCAGCAGCAGTATACATTCCTGCATTTAAAACAAAAATAGCCAAAAGAATATCAGATCATATGTCTGTGTTTACGACAGAATTAATAGCAATTATATTAGCACTACAATGGATTGAAGAAATACAACCAAATAATACTGTAATATGTACAGATTCAATGTCTGTTCTAAACAGTCTAGTGAGTGGAAAATCAGCATCACGGCAAGATTTAATATATGAAGTATTACAGTACTTGTTTAGAATTAGACAATTAGGGATAATGGTATACTTCCTATGGGTACCGGCTCATACTGGGGTAAAGGGAAATGAGGAAGTGGACTACTTGGCTAAGATGGCTCTGAAGCATTCATATAGTGAAATTAATATAGCAATTAGCAAATCTGAAATCAAGAGAATAATAGCAATTGAAGTAAGAAAGATATGGCAAAAGAAATGGGATAGTGGAACAAAAGGAAGGCATCTTTACCACATACAGGGGTGTGTAGGTGAAGAGAGAATAAGATGTGGGAGTAGGAAGAAAGATGTTATTTTAACAAGAATGAGGATTGGACATTCAGCTTTAAATTTCAATTTACACAAAATAGGGAAACATGAATCTGGCAGATGTGATAAATGTGGGAATCCAGAAACAGTAAAGCACATTCTTCTAGAATGTGATGCATATGAAAGAGAAAGAAATCAACTTAATCTTAAATTAGGTTTGATGGGATATGATAAAGTATCACTTAGTATATTACTAGGGAATAGACAAATGCAATCAAGAATTAAAGAAGAAGTGTTCAGTTATCTAATAAAGACAGGAAATATGGAAAGAATATAATTTTGTAGTAATTAAGGATTATTAGTAAATATTTATTTATTTTTTGGTGGGGTTATGTAATTGTTTTTTTTTTTTTTTTTTTTTTTTTTTTTTTTTTTTTGTTTATTATTATTATATAAATATATTTTCTTTCTACCAATTCTATGTTCACTCCACACTCCAGATCAGTAGGTGGCGGTAATGCACCTTTAAGTTGGTTTGCCAAAACCGCCAAAAAACATCAAAAGAAGAAGAAGAAGGTAAATATATATTACAGTTTAGTTAGGCTATTTAATTAGTTATAGAAGCTATAAAGCATAATAACCTAGAGCCCTATGTTATACAAACTTGACTTCTTGAAAAAAAAAAAATAAAATAAAAAAAAAAAAAAAACAATATTAGAAATCATGTAATGTATATCTGAAATCCCAGCTAAGTTTATAATGGAACTTATAGGTCATGCTGACCAAGAATTAGATGGAAATTTACCAGTAGCCTTTTTTATTCAATAAACACACACTCTATTTAAATTATGATTTTGTGATCTGTGATTTGCTGCATAATTTGCCTGTACCTCAAGCTTGTTCAAAGTACAGTTATGTACCCTTTGCTGTCAGAACTGATTTTGTACCTTTAAATTAAAACAAAGGTCCACAGTTGTCACCTTAAGGACCATATTCTGTGCCTTACAGGGTACTTTCGTGGCAAATGTACCTTTAGGTACAAAAACAATACCCTATTTTTCTGTGTGTAGTACGGGTTAGGCCACGGGTCAAACAGAAAATGCGCGCTTGCGTTAAGGAAAGGAAAGGAAAGGAAAGGGAAGTGGTGTGTGGCCAAGTATGGTGACCCATACTCGGAACTTGTGCTCTGCATTTAACCCATCCAAGTGCATACACACAGTAGTGCACATACACCTGGAGCAGTGAGCAGCCAATGCTGCGGCGCCCGGGGAGCAGTTGGGGGTTTGGTGCCTTGCTCAAGGGTCTCACCTCAGTCGTGGTATTCCCTGCCGGACCCGAGACTCGAACCCACGACCTTCGGGTTACAAGCCCGACTCTCTATCCATTAGGCCACGACTGCCCCTTGGCCATTTAATGGTAGTGAATTCTATTTTTATTTTTTATTTTTTTAAGGATTCATATATGTCATAAAATAGTCCCATGCAATTCGTCCCATATTCCGAAGTGTTCTGAAGGCATAACAACACTGTAAATGCCTATTTTCAGGGGAAAAAGTGTCAGATTAAGTGACGTTGACGGCCGACAAAAGGGGGGCGCTAATGCAATCTATTTTTGCTTATAAGAAACCGAAGCTGATGCGAAGGAGAGTGGGCTCGTGATGGCAAGCAAAAAATGTGAAGATAAATGTGGTTGGGAGAAGCTAAAAGGAAAAAAAGTGAAGTTACATCAGTTTACCTTTGCCCACCTCTCTCACTATACACAGCATGTAGCCTATAAAGTTAGCACTAAGTAAAATCCCAGGTCCGGGCATCCACTGTTATTTATCACTCCGCATTGTCTGGCATGAATATTCCATTCATTCATAAAGAGACAGCAGCGATTCTACACTTGAGAGATACTGAGTTAGAAATGAAGTAGCCTATAAGGCTACTGATTAGTCTGATTAAAGTGAAAGTCGTGACGTATTGTCAAGTATGGTGACCCATACTCGAAATTGGTGCTCTGCATTTAACCCATCCAAGTGCACACACACAGCAGTGAATAGTGAACAAACACACACACAAGCACACACACGGAGCAGTGGGCAGCCATTGCTCCAGCGCCCGGGGAGCAACCTGGTGCCTTGCTCAAGGGCACCTCAGTCATGGTATCGAAGGCAGAGAGAGTGCTGTTCATTCACAATCCCCACCTTCAATTCCTGCCTGTGCGAGAATCGAACTGGCAACCTTCAGGTTACAAGCCCAACTCCCTAACCATTAGGCCACGACTTAACATGACAGCAACCATCGCGTAACATGACACGCACGCACGCACGCACACACACAGAGAGAGAGAGAGAGAGATATATATATACTCAATACTCAATTGAATACTCAAACTGAAGAATTCTGTTGTTTCAGGTTTCTAGATTTGCTTATCATTGTCATATAAATTTTGCATTCTGCTCTTTTGTACATTTCAAGTATTTTAGTTCATACAATAATATATTTATTTCAATCCTCTGTTGAAAAAAAAGAAGAAGAAGAAGAAAAAAAAGAAACCACATTTTATTTTATTAGAAAATTTTATTAGTTTTAATGAAAACTGTAATGGTGTCTGTTGGTCTATACTGGTAATTCACCTTCTATTCATGGCTTTTGTTAAAGCCACTAAATACTAATGTAAATGTCCCAAAACACACTACAGGAAACCATTATTTAATGGTTTTTTAATGGTTAAAAGTTGATGGTTTGTAAAGTTTGTAATGGTATTTGTAGTGGATATCATTCGAATTTATGTGATGTTTCTATTGTTTTTTGTCAGGAGGGTTTTGTGATGTTATTTGCCATGAATTTGACAGGATTGCTGTAATATTGTGATATAGTAGCAACTGTTTGTAGTTGTGGTGGGCCTATTTGGGAGAAAATACAAGGCCGTATTTTACTCCCAGTCCGTCCCTGTCTACTTTACTATTAATTGAAAATCTTCCATCGTTGCATTGTTGTGTACATTCATGTGAGTGTGTATAAAGGTATGAAAGCTGTCACTGGGGTGGTACCTTTTTAAAAGATACACCTTTGTACCTAAAGGGTCTATACTGGTACCTTAAAAGTACATATTAGTACCTAAAATCTACATATTAGTGCCTAAAAGTTACAAAAGTGTACGTTTTGAAAAGGTATCACCATAGTGACAGCTTTCGTGCTTGTATTTTTCTGTAGTTGGCTAAGCAGTAGTTTGGGTGGCTCGCCAATGTACTAGATTTCTTTAAAACATAAAACATAAAAAGTAATCTCGAGAGTTCTTGTGGGAAGAAGAATTTATTGATGGTATCAATGAAGCAGGTCTTCAACAGCATTGTTAGCTTGTCGGTCTTCAAAATATCTTAACCCTTGTAAGAATCTTAGCTTCTTAGCTGTGGGACAGAACTTTATACCTGAAGAAAAAAGTCTACAAATAACAGATACTGTTAGGACCTCCCGCTGGAGATCCTGCAATCTATAAGACGTTCTTCAGACTGGATTTTGCATAGCTTTTTCACATTCCCAAGCTACATAAAACATAAACACATCAGACGTTTAATGAAAACATGCTGGCATCTTTGCAGAAACAAGGTTGTGCTGTTACGAAGCACAAAGTACCTCTTTGAGTTTTGAGAGACGGCAGCATGGAATAAAGCCAAGCTTTCGAGCTTCCTACTTTTCTGCCACTGCCTCATAAGAGGTGATATAATCCAGCGCAACTGTATTGCAAACTGTATTGGTGTTGTTGTTGTTTTTAGCGTAGGCATACCAATGCAAGTCCATTGCCATAGTCAATGCAATATACACTGCAAATCTTCTTGTCTACAATTTTACATCTTTTATATCTTCAACTGAGGGTGCTCTCACTTTCATTTGAGCCAGTCCTAGCACCCCTGAATCGGGTCTGACCGAGCCTCGAGAGACTCAGGTTGGGAGTCCACAGGAAAAATCAGATCAGACATTGACAGTGAGAGGGAACAGGCAGGGCAGAATCGGGATGAGTCAAAACCGACAACAACCACAAAACAAACTGAGCTAAATGGATAAACATTAAAATACTGTTCTCGACTTGACCACATATAGCAATTAGACCATAAACTAAAATCTTTCGTCACTCATCACCAGGCTGGTGTTGTTTAGCATTTACTAAACACTGTATGTTGGGTTGAAGAGAAGAAACTTGCAAACAGAGATCAATCTGGATGTGAAGTTTATTCTAGTAAAATAATGTGTAAAGCTAAAAATATGAATAAAAAATAAGCAAAATAATAAAAAGCTCAATTTGACTGCTCGTTCTCCGCTCCCAGACATGTGAAGACTAGTGGAACGGATCCTGAAGGTTTTCTTCTGATTAAAAGAATCACACTTCAACTGATGTCTTAACATTTAATTTCTTCTTTGCAAAGAGTATAAGCATCATCGTCATCACCATCTTGATCGTATTTTGACTCCACTTGAACATCGTGACACCCTTTGGATATAATTAACATCTTGACATCTTTACATCATGACACAGTGAAAAACTGAAACAAATAATATGACATTCAGATACATAACGTGTGAGTGTGTTTCTGTTTTTTACCACAGTTTAACCAAGCCTGTTTCTTACTGAACCAATATCAGTACACACAGTACATTAACTTTACAAATTAACAGATGAAATCCAAAGAATAAACAACATACCGTGTGAGCCTTGTAATCAGAAATCCAGGAGACATTAGGAGACATTTATGTAGGCATTCCTTGTAACAAATAATCTTACAATCGGACAGCTTTCAGCATGTGTGCATTTCTTTGCGGATCTTATACTCACATGGCTAGCTAGATCACGTGACAAATTAATCACAGTTACACACATTTTACCTGTAGGTGTCACTATTTCCCAGTTTTATAATACTCAAAAACAATTTCTAAATGAACATTCATAATACATTACACACTATTTGTAAACTAAATGCCTTTTCCAAAATAAATGACTGAAATAATTAAAAGAAAATACAACCTTTTCTGTGACAGCTACAACTGGAGATAGGTAGTCACTGTATTCTTAATTTAGCTTTATTTTTAGTCTTTTCAATGCCATTGTTTAAGAATTATTCTTACATGTAAATTAAGAAACATCTAGGCTATTTGCCCTTTTCAGTAACCATTTGACAACTTTTTTTCCATGTTTATCTGATGCCTATAGTTTGTGTATGCAGCAAAAGTATGGTGAATAAACTGGCAGGTTATGCTTAACACAAACAATCAGAAAGATTGAATAGTGAACACACAGTAATAGTTCCCCTTCAGGAACTCGAGCTGCGTCGAACGCTTTGGGAATGCCACCGGCGAGACACCGTACTGAAGCATGTGTGTAATCAGTCCAATAGAGAAGCGAGACGTCACGAGCGGGGTGACGTAAGCCATCAGGAAGCATAAAGCGCACCCGGCAAACGCTCATATCAGCTTTTGCTCTTCCGCGAGCGCGTCTGTGTATGTGTGTGTGTGTTGCATCAAGCACTCAGTCAGTCAGAATATCTCTGTATAGAAAACGAGAACAAAATGCAAAAGTGTAAAAGCAAGAAGTCTGAGTATGTGGCGAGCGGACAGCGTTTCAAGTGGTGTGTTCCTCCCTGCCCACGTTATATCTTGGGTGGGGATACACACGATTTGTGCGTCATCTGTTTGGGAGCGGAGCACGCTAAAGCAGCTCTCGAGGGGGCTGCTTGTCATGATTGTGAGCTTCTCCCGCTCCGTGTGCTCCGCTCCCGCCTGGCCGTTTTTGATGAGAGCGGCCAGGTTCGCGATCCTGCCAGGTCCGGTCCTGCTGTTGCTGAAGTACAGTGGCAGCTGTTATCGTGGGTCTCGCAAGTGGATTTAGCGGAGGGATCCGAGATGGGCTCGTCCTCGCCTGCTAGATCCACGGCTCCCTTTCAGGGATCGGAAGCCCGTCCCGCAGTTTCTTCCCCCCAGAGAGAGAGCCAGACGCTTCATCTATCTTCCTCCGAGGAGGTTGATGTGATGAGCATTGACACGGAGGAGACTGCGGTCTCGCCACCGCAATCCCTCGCGTACGAGGGGTTTGTGGAGTTTGTGACTCGCGCTGTAGCCAAGTTGAGCATCGATTGGCCAGCCGAGAAACAGGACACTTGTCCCAAAATAAATTAGACGAATGTTTCCTTAGAGCCAGATCGCAACCTTCACACCGAGGCCTACCATTTTTCCCCGATCTCCATTCAGAGCTGTCGAGATCGTGGGAGAAACTGTATTCAGCCCGACTCTACAGCCCTAACGTGTCGAATTATTCTAACATCACGGGGCTGAATGAGAAGGGTTATGGGGCGATGCCGACGGTGGAGCAGACGCTCACGAGCTATCTGTCCCCGTTCTCTGCATCATCCCTGAAGGCCCCGAGGCTTCCCACCAGGCCAGTAAAATTAACATCAAGTCTGGTTGGGAAAGCTTATATGGCGGCAGGTCAGGCCGGTGCATGTCTGCACACTATGGCAGTGTTGCAGGCGTACCAGGCCGACCTGCTTAAAGACCTGGATGTTAGGGGGGAAGGGGAATCCGACGTAGTCTACTACTTCGGGCCACAGATCTGTCACTTCGGGCCACCAAGGAAACGTGGCCACGGAGCGACACCTGTGGTTAAATCTGTCCGAATTGCAAGACAAGGACAGATTCTTCCTGCTGGATGCCCCGCTATCGCCTTCTGGCCTCTTCAGCGGCGCAGTAGACACTGTCGTCAAGAGGTTTCAGGAGGCGAAGAAGCAGGCGGCGGCATTCCAGTGCTTCCTCCCTCGCCGTTCCCAGGTTTATGGGGCTGCTGAGCGGGAGCATCGGTACGGCACGAGAAAGCTCGTCCCTTCACAAGAGGGCACTAGAGAAGTCAAATTGATCGTTTCCTGCCGATCAGTCGCTTCAGGGCATCGAAGTAGCTTCTCTAATTAC
The DNA here is from genome assembly GCA_039654775.1 of Spinibarbus caldwelli. Lineage (NCBI taxonomy): Eukaryota > Metazoa > Chordata > Actinopteri > Cypriniformes > Cyprinidae > Spinibarbus > Spinibarbus caldwelli. Next base: position 3,986,380 of record CM077220.1, on the reverse strand, counting down.
AACAGAGGCCAGTCTCGAGAGACTGGTTCCCTTAGTAGACTTTCTGGCAGCGTGGAAGCTTCTGCCAAACGTCTCACAATGGGTCCTGCAGACTGTAGAGAGAGGGTACAGAATTCAGTTCGGTTCTCGTCCACCTCATTTCAACGGAGTCGTTCCAACATTAGTGAACCCCGAGCAGGCTCTGGTATTGGAACAAGAAGTACAGACTCTCTTGAGGAAGGAGGCCATAGAACGTGCTCCTCCTCTCAAGTGAGAGTCAGGGTTCTACAGCCGTTACTTCATCATTCCGAAGAAGGATGGGGGGTTGCGTCCAATAATAGATCTGCATCTGCTGAACCGCGCTATCAAACGGTTTCGGTTCAAGATGCTCACCATCAAACAGATCGTGTCTCAAATCAGGTCCGAGGACTGGTTTGTCACGATAGATCACAAGGACGCATACTTCCATGTATCCATCCTTCCTCAACACAGGAAGTTCCTGAGGTTTGCTTTTGGGGGCGAAGCATACCAATATCGGGTTCTTCTGTTCGGCCTGTCACTCTCGCCCCGCACTCTCGCCCCGCACTTTTACAAAGTGTGTGGATGCTACCTTGGCTCCACTGCGACTCCAGGGCATCCGCATACTGAATTACATCGACGACTGGCTGATTCTAGCTCAGTTGGAGGAAATGGCAGCTCGGCATCGAGATGTCTTCCTCGCACATATGAAAGAGCTGGGGTCACGGCTAAACGGCAAGAAAAGTGTGCTATCTCCAGCACAGAGGACCACTTATCTGGGCGTGGTGTGGGACTCGATAACGATGCAGGCACAGTTGTCTCCTGCTCGTATCGGAGCAATTCTGACAGCCGTGAGAGGAGTGAGAGAAGGCCAGTCACTCACTGTGAAACAATTTCAGAGATTGCTGGGGCTGATGGCAGCGGCGTCCAACGTGTTACCTTTTGGCCTGCTGTACATGTGACCCCTACAGTGGTGGCTCAGGACCAAAGGGTTTTCCCCGAGGGGGAACCCGCTTCGCACGATCAAGGTCACGCGGCGATGCTTACGTTGCTTGGACATGTGGAAGAAACCGTAGTTCCTGTCTCAAGGCCCGTCGCTGGGGGCTCCTTGTCGTCGTGTAACACTAATGACGGACGCCTCCCTCAAGGGTTGAGGGGCTATCATGAGTGGCAGCTCTGCCTGAGGGCTGTGGGAAGGCCATCATCTCACGTGGCACATCAATTGCCTGGAAATGCTGGCCGGGTATCGAGCTCTCAAACACTTCCTGCCAGACCTCAGGGGTCATCATGTGCTTGTTCGCACAGACAACACATCAGTGGTATAAATCGGCAGGGGGGTCTGCGTTCGCGCCACCTTTACAGGCTGGCGCACCAGGTCCTACTGTGGGGTCAGGGAAAGCTCCTCTCACTCAGAGCAGTCTATATCCCTGGGTACCTCAGGGTATATCCCTGGGTACCAGACCTGTTGGGGCTGGATGCCATGGTACAGACATGGCCGAGGCTTTGCCTGTATGCTTTTCCCCCGATCGCTCTGCTCCCGGGAGTTCTAGAGAGAGTATGCCGGGACGGGGTCAGTCTACTTCTAGTAGCCCCGTTCTGGCCGGCCCGAGTGTGGTTTTCGGACCTTGTGTTTCTCCTCGACGGCTCTCCACTCAAGATTCCGATCAGGAAGGACCTTCTCTCATAGGCGGGGGGGAACCATCCTTCACCCCCACCCGGAGTTATGGAAACTGTGGTCGTGGCCTCTGAGGGGGCACAGATCATAGCATTACTCCAATCTAGAGCTACCGCCACGAGGAAACTGTACACCTTGAAGTAGAAACTTTTCACTTCTTGGTGCGGACAGCGACTGCAAGACTACAGTTCTGGAGTTTCTGCAGGAGCGATTCTCTGCAGGGTTGTCCCTCTCCACTCTGAAGGTTTACGTGGCGGCCATAGCTGCTTACCACACCCTTCAGGGTGGTCAGTCAGTGGGTAGACACCCGTTAGTTACACGTTTCCTCCGTGGCACCCAGAGGCTGAGGCCAGTACAGCACACCAAGGTGCTCTCATGGGATCTGGCAGTGGTTCTGGAGGCGCTGTGTAAAGCTCCATTCGAACCCATAGAAGAAGTCTCAGACAAGCTCCTGACGCTAAAGACTATCTTCTTGCTCGCTATTTCCTCGCTAAAGAGGATTGGGGACCTCCAGGCTCTCACTGTGTCCGGCCTGGAGTTTGCCCCAGGCATGGCCAGGGCATCCCTTTACCCGAGACTCGGGTATGTCCCTAAAGTGACCACTGTCTCGCCAGGTCCCATCGTACTACAGGCCTTCTGTCCTCCCCCTTTTCAGGAAGCAGGCCAGGAGAGACTCAATCTACGTTCACAGAGCTGCCCAGTGGCGTAAAGCAGATCAGCTGTTTGTCTGCTTTGGTACCCCCAAGAAAGGGGCACCAGCGACCAAGCAGACTATGAGTCGGTGGGTGGTTGAGACATCACACTGGCCTACGAGTCCTTTGACCTCGCGTCACCTATGGGGGTCAGAGCGCACTCGACCAGGAGTATGACGGCCTCCAAGGCCTTTTCCTTGGGCGTGGCCCTTCATGATGTTTGTGCTGCGGCGGGCTGGTCCTCCCCGCACACATTCATCCGATTTTACAGCTTGGACCTGGTGTCTACTCCAGGGTCCCAAGTCCTCTCGTCCTGATGTGTTCAGTATGATACACACACGACAGGGATTTGCTCATATGGCGCAGTGGGTATTCTCGTTCCCCAAGCATTCGACGCAGCTCGAGTTCCTGAAGGGGAATGTCTCGAGGTTACGTATGTAACCTTGGTTCCCTGAAGGGAACGAGACGCTGCGTCTCCTTGCCATACTCCCTGCACCACTGCACGCACTTGCTTTCGCAGAAGCTGATATGAGCGTTTTCCAGGTGCGCTTTATGCTTCCTGATGGCTTACATCACCCCGCTCATGACGTCTCGCTTCTCTATTGGACTGATTACACACATGCTTCAGTGCGGTGTCTCGCCGGGGGCGTTCCCAAAGCGTTCGACGCAGCGGCTCGTTCCCTAAGTTTTTTTTTTTTTTTTAATTTAATTATACATTAAATTATGACTTTTTTTTTATTTTTGCATATATTTTTAACATAATTATATTTTTTTTATAAATAATAACTGGCGGCCCCCCCTGCAATACTATCACCACCCACTGGGGAGCCCTGGTCAACAGGTTGAAAACCACTGCTTTAACTGAACTGGGTTTGATTCATTTAAAATATTCTTTATGTGAAAACACCTAAAGTGCCTAAATTCTTTTTGCGGCCACTGTAACGTCACAATTAAATCGATAATGGCAAACAGAAAGTGAGGCTGAGTGTTTCTCAAACACTTTGACCTAAATTGGTTTGGAGTTCTGTTCTTTTCTTTTTTTTTTTTTTTTCCAGTGAAGAATCAGTTAATGTTAATTAACATTAATGTTAATATTTGCAGTAACACTTTACATTAAGGTTTCCTTTGTAAAGGGTTTAAAAGTCATAATTAGGTGCTCTCAAATGACTAATAACTCATTTACAAATGCATTATAAATGATTGATATGCAGTTATAAATGCATGAATTAAAAGGGAGATTTTAATGCAATACCTCCCAAATAGTAAGCCATATTTAACTTGCATGTTCTAAATAATAATAATGATAATATTAATAATAATAATAATAACAATAACAATAACAACAACAACAACAACAACAATAATAATAATAATAATAATAATAATAATAATAATAATGTTTTATTTATATAGCACCTTTCCATTGCTCAAGGGTGATTTACAATGCAGATATAATAAGAAAAACTACAATCCGAAGAGAAAACTCCAATAGGGACAATAGAGACTTCAGATTACAAAATAGAAGATAAGTGTTGCACTAATATGAAATAGTCATAGAATATTACATGGACAGGGTTGCACATAGCAACATAGAATTTAAAATCAGAAATAGTGTTAATGTAAATACTCTATATGTTACTCTATAGTTTAGGTGCAACAACACTGAATGATCTACCCCCCACCCAAGACAGGCGATACTGAGGGACATAGAGAAGGCCAGATTTAGAAGAATGAAGTGAGCAAAGATTTGAAAGTGAGCACTATAATTTTGTACTTTGTGCTATAGGCCACTGGAAGCCAGTGGAGATCAAAGGTGCTTTTAATCATTGATTTAATGATTATGACATAACTGTTAAATTATGGCTGCTCCAAAAGCTCGAAAAGCAGCAAAAACAATTTGAGGGTTGTCCCCCCTAAAAATATCATTACAAGCAACTCTGTGTATTGTAAATAATATAATGCACATTTACTTAAAATAATTGTGTAAGTAGTAAAACAATATAAATGCAAAAAGCGAATTAAGTTCAGAAATGCTGAGTCCCCCCTCCCTTGCCTCACAGTGTCAGGGTTATGGACCTGTCTGTGTTGTGTTTTGCTCCCCATGTGTTCCATGTGACCCAGTTTCTGTCTCCTTTTGATTGTTGATTTGATTCCAGGTGTGTCTCCTTTCGTCCCTCGTCATCCTGTCTTTAAAAGCCCCAGTCCTTTCATTTAGTGTTTGTCAGTTCTTGAATGTCTTCCCTGCCTGTGCATTGTGTTACCCTGTTGGATATTAAAGACTTGTTTTTGTGAATTCCTCGTCTTCTCGTCTCCGTGCTTCCTTGAAGTGTGACATACAGTGGTTTGGTCCACTGCCTGCTTTCCCCCTTTACCTCACCGATACACACACGAGTCCGGTGGAGAGAGAGCAAAGTTCTTTAGTAGTTATGTGGAAGTAACTTAGGCTATCAAGGCTATTTTATTCACTTTAAACAAATATTTAAATTATCAAATATTTCTGATTTATAGATTATGCTTAGTTATAATTTGGTAGATTACTTGATTGTGTGTGTGTGTTTTTTTTTTTTTTGTTGTTGTTTGTTTTGTTTTGTTTTTCTGAGTGTCCATTAATAATTAATTAATAAATAATTAACCTGTGTCCACTTTACATTAAGGTTAACTTTCACAGGTTACTAACATTTATAACTCATTAATAAATGGTTCACAGGTGTTCACTATACATTAAGGTGCACTTTTTACAGGTTTTTAACATCTAAATTCATGAATATATGGCTCATGAGATATAAATGAGAAAACAAATACAACACCCATCAGTCTCACTATAATTCTTTTATTTTTATTTATTTATTTTTATTTTTTATTTTTTGCTGCATCATGAAATCATGAATCTGGTACTGAGTGAAATAAGAATGAAGAAATATATTTACTAAGTGTTATTAAGAGTTGAGTTAAAATGGCTCACTATTTGGCAGGCATTAAGGTATTAAGATCTGATTTGCTTCTAGTTTGTGTTGACTACATCAAAAATGTTTGTAATTATTGGTAAAAACAAAATGAAACTGATATTTATATTCTGTCTACATGTATATTATTTTGTATTCACATATCGCACAATATCAACTCGTACATCTACAACATGTGTGTAATTTTATACATGCAATAAATTTTAAGTATAACTAATGAAACAGTCTTATAACTAAACAGTCTTATGCTAAGTTTGCATACTTATCCATAGTACTAATGTTCATGCAGTTATAACTGCTTATCAATGATTTATAATCTTTTTGGACATCTTTATAAATCCTTTACAATGGGAACCTTACTGGAAAGTATTAGTATATTTCCTTGTAATGTTTATGCGAGTGAATTAATTAAACAACAACAAACAAAAAAAGTGGCTTTTTATGCACCTTGGTATAATAGCGGCATGAAAAGTGCATAATTCTATATATTATTTATATATTTTGATAATGTCTTTCATGTTTTACAAAAAATAGTAAACACAAATGGGGAAGCAAACAGAGAACAATATAACAATATATACAATATAGGAACAATATAAAATTTATATGGAACATGAATACTTATGCAAATGGAAAAGCAAAATGCAAATAGAGGAGCAAAACTAATACAAAACTTTAGAAACAAACAGGGTTCTGAACCTCAGTGCTTCAAACTGCTGCTTTATTGTCTGGACAGCAGTGAATCCATCAGTGAACTGACTATCACAGTTCTGGGATGGGATGGGATTGTGTGTGTGACTGATGTAGAAAAAAAAGTGATTTGAATTGTATTGAATGTTTGGAAATGCTATATCAAACTGTGTTTCTTCTGGTTTTAGTGCTGATGTCCTTCATCTACCCTGGACTCACTGAAGGTACTGTGCCATACTGCAGTACATTTGATTTAGTTTATTGAACAAATGTGAATTGTGTATTGTCTACTTGGGGGTCATTCCTGGGATTCAATTCAATTCATTTTTTTTTTTCAACTACATATGATTCATTTTCTGAATACCCCACATAATTAGACACATATGAAACCTCCAAAAAAATAAAAAATAAAAAAAAAAGCATCATCATTCACCTCAGGCATTAATGACCTTTTATTATTTTCAGGTTTTTTTTTTTTTTTTTTTTTTTTTTTTTTCAATCATACAGTTGTAAAGTAGCTCAGTCAGACATTCATCTCAAGAGATCATAGTTCAGTGTATTACAGAAATTAACTCTGGACAGTGAGTTTTGTTTGTTTGATTCGGAGGTATTTCCACAGAGTCAGAGATGAAGACAGATGATAAAAACAAGACAAACTCATCCAGTGAGCTCATACTTTTTCTTTTTTCTTGTGCTGTTAAAAAAGTAATTTACCAAGTCACTCCTGAGATTCATGTATTTTATTTTATTTTACTTTCAAAGTAAAACAGGAAAACAGACTAGTTTAATGCAACAGTTTTCTCTGTAATTGATGACTGTGTGCAATTAAGATTTTGTTCATCAATTACACTTAGTGTTATTCATTTATAAGTTATAGGTTACGTTATAAGTTGTCAATTTCTCATCCAACATCAGTTCTTTTAAACCTGCTGAATGAAAACAGTCCCATCTACTGGTCAGAACAGGAGCTCTTCAACAGCTTTAAATGCAGAACAAACAAAAAGCTTTAAAGCTGCAGTGAGCTGCTTCTCATCAGTCAGAGAAAAGCCTGAATGGCATTATATCTGCTTTAAAATACTTACTGTTTGTGAAACATTATAAAATACTTACTTTACTAGTGCTGATCAGCAGGTCAACAGCTGAAAATCATTCACAAACTAACAAAAAACCTTAATGCAGGTTTAAATCAGAGCTTCAGAAACGCAGAGTGACCAAATGTAAATAAATAAATAAATAATTAAAGTGACATTAACTCATCTGACTAACTCTTTCTGAATACAGTGGAAATAATACTGAAAGTTTAATTATAAGTTACATTGTGAATATTGGACAAGCTGCAATTTTAATAAAACATACAAAATAAGGCAGAATCTATATATAGGCCCACAGGGGCAGATTATACCCTTTGGTGCATGACGTCCACTTTAGCAAAAATATTGTTAAAATCTCGTTGAAACTATTTCTGACATCCTATTTAGCTGAAATATATTTTGTTGTACGTGTCTGGTTTTCTGAGAATAAAAGCATTTAACGCTTATTCCTGAGGTACTTGGTTCATCTCCTCTTCCCTCCACCTTTTTGAATATATTTTGCAATATCTCAAAACAAAAAAGAAGTACAAAGACAATACTTACATATGTAATCGTAGACAACACTTTGGGGGTTCGCCAGTTGGTGATTGGGACCTGGTGCTACAACTTCTGTCCACTGTAGTGGCCACCATGCATAAAAGGGTTAATGCAGGATTTTTCTCATAAAGTTTTGAGATCATAGTGGTCATGAAACTGATTATTTTTGAAAATATTTTCTTCTTTATTTATCATTGACACCTGTAGTGGAAGTGACACCCGTCACTCTCACATGTGACATACAGGGAGCAGGAGCAGACACACAGTGGACATACCACTGGTTTAAAGATGGAGACACTCACAGTCCATACACAACAACAGCAGCAGCAGAGATCAGTTTCGGAGCTGATGATGTGTCTGACAGTACTGAATACAGCTGTAGAGGAGAGAGATCATACTCACAGACATCAGATACCAGTGCTGCTGTTACACTGACTGTATCAGGTGAGTGATCATATTCACATCTAATTAATGTTCATTTAAAATAAATATTTGTAGCTTAACACTTTTCTTATTCTTTTATCAGCCACATATAAGAGGACTGAAACACTTCATTTTTAATAATTATTTGTTCAAATTCAGAACTGCACGATATGTTTCTTTACAAGACAGATACAGTCCAGTTATCAGTGATTTTGAGACTTGTTTCAAAGAGCTGAATACTGTAATATTTGCATACAGGTCAGTTATTAATGAGCAGTGTTGGGCACGTTACTTTAAAAAAGTAATTAGTTATCAATCCATCTCCTGAACAGTTAACTTGGCAATAAACGTCTAACACACAACACTATTTATGCATTTATTTATTTAACACACCATACTTCTTATTTACATTTCCTTGCCTCTGTACATAACATACCTGTATGTAGCGCCCTCGCCACCTGATGAGGGGAGATGTGAATAGTTAATAAAACACAGGACACGGAGCTGCTGCTTCACCATCAGAGTCTCTGTATTTTGTTTTTGATGAACATTAAAAGCATTGCAACACATTTTAAAGTTTTTTTTTTTTTTTTTTTCCCCCATTTCAACATAGCTGAAACTGAAGCTGGGTGACATGAAAGTGTTTTAACTACATGAAATACATTTTTAACTGGCAACATGTTCATGGTACTTTCCTTTAAAATGTTCTTTCAAACATATGAACAGTACAGGTATTCAAACACTTTATACACCCTTTTTACCCATTTAGAATATTCTCAGTGTTTCTTTTAGGTTTCAGAGAACTCATAACAGTTAAATTTACACAAATAACCATTTTATATACTCACATAATGTGAACATGACTTAATGAACTGTTACAATCGATTTGATGTACACATTTTAACTGATAAGCTCTTCGGGATGCCATCTGCATTTTTTTAACACAGGAAAGTAGGTGAAACTTATTCAACTATTTAACTTTTAGAACACATTTGTAACTGATACCGTTTTTTGTCACATTTATCACAAATGTGTTATATTTGTATTTCGCTCAAATACATTACATCGCAGTCATTGACTACGAGAACACGTTGTCTCCATCATTAGCATGGAATGTGTGATTAGCACACGCTGAACTCGATACAAACTTTTAAATATCCGAAAACAACAACATATTGACCCTTTAAAGGATAACATTTGCATTTCTCATAATGTCTACACATTAGGAAGGCATTCTCTTCTGACATTTTCAAGAATTTTATACCTGATGAGGGGAGATAGATGTGAATAGTTAATAAAACACAGGACACGGAGCTGCTGCTTCACCATCAGAGTCTCTGTATTCTCTGAGCACCCTCCCCAAACAGGTGAACACTTCCCAGGGAAAAAACAATCAAGCAATCAGTAAATCATTCAAGGCTGAGCAGGGAACATTAATCGTCACAGATAAGACACTATAAAGTGCATTCAAAAAAATACATTCACTTGTTTTAAGTTCAGTGTTACTCTAATATAATTTATTTACCTTTTTTCTTAGTTTTACACATTTATTTATTAACTATTACTTTCTTTTTTCTCTCTCTCTTTTTTGAATCACCACATGTACATACAAACACCTTATATTGCCTATGTTGTACCGTGTAATTTTTTTTAATATATTTTTTTTTCCCATTTACTTATTCTATTAGTATTATTTTTATTATCTGTTTCTTGTCACTGTAATCTGTCTGAATAGCATAGCCTGATTACAAATGTCAGCATTTAATTTTGTTTTCACCAATAATTACAAACAATTTGATGTAGTCAACACAAACTTCAGGCAAACCAGATCTTAAATTTAATGCAGTGTTTTTCACCTAACGATGTTGTGAGTTCATAACAGTGGTCATGATACTGTGATATTGTTTCAATCAGTATTTTATTTTATGTTTATCAGTGAAACCTGTAGTGAAGGTGACTCCAAATCAGCATGTGTTCAGAGGAGAGAGAGTCACTCTCACATGTGACATACAGGAAGGAGGAAGAGACAAGCAGTGGACATACAGCTGGTTTAAAGATGGTTCAGTCATCAGAAACTTCACTGAGAGAGTCTACACCCTCACATCAGATGAGTCTAACAGCAGTCAATATAGATGTGAAGCAAAGACATCAGACACCAGTGCTGCTGTTTATCTGACTGTATCAGGTGAGTGTTCATTAGGATTTCCTTTTGGATATGTACACATTATCTGGAATATAAATCACATTTATTTATTCATTTTATATATATATATATATATTGTATATATTCCTAAATCTATTCATTACAAACAATATAACAAGAATATATATATATATATATATATATATATATATATATATATAAAAAAGAATGCCTGTTTTCTGATTATTTTTTTGTAAAAAAAGAAAAAAAAAAAGTGTATAGATAGGGTCGCTTGAGACCCGAGGTATGTAAATGTGTAAGTATATTTTTCCTGCGCAACTATATTTACATATCTGATGACTCAGTATGTGCAATGCATCTTTATTCTTCGAGGTGGCACTGTTTGATACAAAATGATGATGATGTTTCACGCATGATTACCGCAGGCATAAAACAAAAGAATATCATTAGCAAAAATTGAATGGCTTTACTGCAGAGTAATTACTGTACACAATGAAAAATAAATGTTACTGTCATTTGATGCTGGAAGTGGTGAATAAGCTGCCAGTGATCAAAATATTGACTTTGAAGCCATTAAAACAGATATTTTTGAGAATATAGCTGAGATCATGAATGTGGGCCAGATGCTGATTGTACTGTGGAAGTGCGCTCTAACAATGACAGCGATGATAAAATTATCTGCTCAAATTGAACCCTTCTAAGTTTCAAAAGGTAACAAAATATGCTTTATTTTATTCTTTTGTAATTGTTCTTAAAATATCAAGGGAGATTTTTGCTATTGCAGCAGTTAGAGATCCATCTGTGTGTAACAAGGAGTCCACTGAACGGCGAGTTTAGTGAGAACCCATGTGCAGCTTTATTTACAAAGTGATCCAAAATACAAACATAATCCAAACAGACTTGACTTGGAACAGACTTGACTTGGCATAAACAAACTAGACTCACCGACAGCAGGGTTACAACATCAATACACAACAAGAGACAATGGCAATATGATGGCTACTTATAGCAAACAATACAGGTCACATGACAAGAACCAACCAATGAGAGACAGGACACATGACTAAGACTACCAATCAGAACATGACACAATGAACAAGAGAACCAATAGCATGAATACATGAGGGCAAGGGAAGCATGACACAAGCAGGGACTATGACTAAACTCCAAAATAAAAGACATGAAAACATGAACATCAAACAAAACCCAAAACCCCACGTTACACCATGCTGGATATATTGGTCCGGGTGGCTAAAGACCCGAATATGTAATAATGATTAGCAAAACATTCATGCATCTAAGGGTTAAATAATAATGTCCAGAAATGAACAAAACTACAGAAGCAAAATAACATTCACATTGATATAATATGCTGTGATGCTTGGAAATACACAGGGCCTTTTCTTAAATATACAGTACAGCGATAGGACGCTAAAGTAGAAGGTGGCTAATGCAATAGCTCAGTGAAAATGATTAATAATTCACTTTAACCTTAACAGTTTACATTTATATACAGGTATAATTAACATTAATGTAAATCAAATAAATACTTACAAATGATGCTGTTGCAAGGTTACAGATTACAGAAATATACGGCGATTAAAGAGAGCCATCGTTACCGTTGCCCTCACGTAAACACCAGAAATCGCAATTTAAAGTAACATTAAACTTGCCACTAGATAGAGCTCTAAACCATTAATAAAGTGAATAGGAGAATTACTGTCATTAAAGAATTGTACTCAATAAACAATTAAATCTCTAATCAAATTAAACATTAAACATGGAATCTGTTTAAATCAAACTTGTTCCAGCACTTAAAGAAGTCGGATTATAGTTATAAATCTGAATATATAAATGTAAATCAGAATATATAGTTCTAAATCTGAATATATAAATGTAAATTGTGAATATAGATATATATCTGACTATATATGTGAATCTGAATATATAGAAGTAAATCTGAATATATAGTTAAAAGTAAGTAAATACAAGAACATTTTAAAATATAGTTGTAAAGTTTGAATATAAAAATGTAAATTGTGAAAATATTGAAAATTGTGAATTTGTTATTCTGACTATATATAGGTTTCTTGAAGCATCTTGGAGACGTTGCACAGTTCTTCTGGATTTAGTCTGTCTCAGTTTGTTCTGTTTCTTCATGTCATTCCAGACGGACTGATGATGATCAGATCAGATCTCTGTGTGGAGCACTGGCTGTTGTCAGACTAAAATCTCACTGGATTATTACAATTAATCACCAAATAAATGTTTGGAAATGTAAACTGATATTTGCTACTGACACACTACAGCAAAAGATAGAAATAACTGGCTTAAACTCATTTTTAGCTGCTGAAAATACTAGTGTTCTAACAATTTTGGCCACCACTGTATATTCAGACTTATAAATATATATTCAGATTTATAAGTATATATTCCTAATTTACATTTATATATTAATAAATATATATTCTGATTTACTTCTATATATTCACATTTTACATTTATATATATTCATATTTTATATAATCAGTTCCTGTTTCACACTTCATAATATATATTGCTCATGACGTTATAAAAAGCAAAGCCACCACATTTGTTATTGCTATTACCAACTGTTGGGAAGCATGTAGATGCATGTAGATGGTTATTTGTTAGTTAGGAATTCACCCTGCATATTAAAACCATCATCCTCTCCTTCCTCCAGAATAACAAATCCTCTCCTTGAGGGTCAAAATGACCTGAAGAATAAAAATGATGCATCTTTAATTTTTGGTCCAGAAATCTGATATCATTCCATTTTGATAAAATATCATCTTTATATTTATGCAGTTATTATTATTATTATTATTAACCTCTAAATTCTTGGATTTTATCATTTTAATTACAAACACACACACACACACACACACACACACACGCACGCACACACACACACTTGTTTCGCTATCCTTGTGGGGACTTCCATAGGCGTAATGGTTTTTGTACTGTACAGACCATATATTCTATTGCCCTACACCAACCCTACACTTAGCCCTCACAGGAGACTTTTTGCATTTTTAGATTTTCAAAAAACTTCATTCTGTGTGATTTATTAGCTTCTTTACCCGTGGGGACCTCAATTTAGGTCGCCACCATGACACGAGTCCCCATGAGTCTGTGTGTATTCAGGTTTAAGTCCCCACCTGAATAGAAAAACAGGTACGCACGCACGCACGCACGCACACACACACACACACACACACACACACAGAGACATAATTCCAGTCCCATTCTATTGAAAACATCAATTGCATTCAACTGAACTTTATGCTTATCTCGATATAGATCAAATAAACAGGAATATGGGAACAAATCTACAATTTGAAACTTTAATTTACTTTCTTTGTTACCGTATTCATATATGTGTGTGTGTGTGTGTGCGCGTTCTGGTATTATGGTTCATGTGGACACACATATGTATAATGGCATGGATACTATAACGTTAACACTTCATGTGTCCCTGTAAGCCACAAGGCCTATCAAACATAAATTATATTTTATGCAATTCAAAATTTGACAGTAGTTTTCTGTGAGTGGTAGGTTTAGGTGTAGGGTTGCTGTAGGGTGATAGAAAATACAGTTTGTACAATATACCATTACTCCTATAGAGAGTCATTACATCTAACAAGATTGTGTTGTGTGTGTGTGTGTGTTTTGACAACAACAACAACAACAACAACAAATCTTCCTGTGACAAGTTAAACTGACCAGAAGGAGAGTATTAAATACTTTTCTTACACCCACAAAATCCACTCTTATTTCACATTTAGACCATTCACTCTGTTGAACAACTAATTTTTATATTTTCTTTGTTTGTTTGTTTGTTTATGTTCACCTAAGACATATAGCTGACCGTGTTTATGTGAAAACTCACCAAAATTGGCATTTTGACATATTTTTGAATGCATTTGTCCCTTTAAGCAGAAACTAAAATTCTGTTAATCACACAGCCCTCATTAAATTATCTTTGAGACCCTAAGGGCCCTAATAAACTTGCAAACTTTGCGTATAGGGAGGATCGGCACTGATGCAAAACATGGGCACACAACAAATACTTGTGATTTTTTTAGAAATATCACTTGTGATTTTTTTAGAAATATCACGATTCACAATATTATCACAATTCTTTGTCATGTTGAATTTTCTATTTTGCAAGATGTTTGAGCAGTACAGCCAAACTAATTTCCCTACTATAAAGACAAAGCCTTTCAAGGCAGCAAAATATAAAAAAGTATGGCGGATATTTAGGCCAAAGTGGGTGAAGATAAAAATCGTTGTCATTATTTTATCTTTGTTATTAAAAAATGAGAGCAAAGATACACATTACAAATACACTTAATATACAAATAAAATAAACAGTGTTTTATTTTCAGGTAGTCTACAATATGTGTATTTAGCAGGAGAGAAATTTAGCAGGAAAGAAATTGAATGAACAAATATAAAATAAAACACTATATAGATTGATTCCTATTAAAGCAACTGTATTAAAGTTTTTCAGTCAAGAGTAGTGAGTGGTTTTTCTCTTTGTGTTTGGTGTTTTATTAACATTAAAGGAATAATTCACCCCAAAATTAAAATAGGCTAGTGTTTTATTTTTATACCTTCATTTACTCACTCAAAAGTTGTTTTAAACCTGAATGAGTTTCTTCTGCTGAAAATAAATGCTATTTTGATGAAGGTGGAAAACCAAACAGTTGTTGGTCCACAGTGACTTCCATAGTATTTTTTTCCCTAATGTTAAATTCAGTGTGGACCAGCAACTGTTTGGCTAGCCACATTCTTCAAAATATCTTCTTTTGTGTTCAGCACAAGAAAGAAATTAATACAGGTTTGGGACAACATGTGAGAGTAAATAATGACAGAATTACAATTTTAGGGTGAACTATCCCTTTAATGACAGTCGGCTGCATGTTTAGTTCTGTCCCTTTAAGATCTGCACGCATCTAATATACAGGCACGCATCCGTTTCTCTCAGCTGTTTACTTTCATTTTAGACATAACCAACTGAGTCTATACATAAACATTGTGTGTTTTGACAATATTAGCACAAAACATAACTTAGTTCAGTAATCAGGCGCTGTTTGACAGGCTTTTTAGAGCACGCGCTTTGTGTGTATGTGCTCAGAAAAGGCGCTGGTCAGAACAGCACACGAATGAAATGTTTAACCAGTAAGTCTTTGAAGCAGATGCAGATAATGTACTTTTGTGAATGAGAATAAGTGCAGTGTCCCCTGAGAGTAACTCTACCGCTGAGTTAACACTGAATGTATGTGGCGTTGTACAGTACATAGAGAGGGCGGCGCCAGAACTGCAGCTGATAGAATGTGCGCTGTAGCACGATACCACAATATTTCTTCAAAAGCAGATTTTGGAGACATTTTTATAGTCCACGATCAAAAATCGTCATATCGAACACCCCTACCCACGGCAGAAATCTCAGACCGGGGGCACCGGACCGCAAGGGCACTTTACCGTCGGACCTCAAAGGGGCAGGGGCTCGAGCCCCCCTGGCCCCCCCCTTGTGCACGCCAGTGGTGACAGGGATTGACATTAACACCCCCCAGCCAGCCAAATGCGGTGGATTTCATCAGTGGGGGGTAACATGGTCACTCGTACTAGCCACTTCGGTGGGCTGAATTTTATATACGGTAACAGAGCTCGACATTAATGCTTGTCTGGGACAAGTGGATTTTTTGAAGGGGCAAGTGAAAGAGAATTGTACTTACCCAACCGGACAACAAACGTGATTAAAACATCTAATTAGGGAAGCACAGAAGTTTCAGCGAGAATGATTCTGATTTTTATAGTTATCCACAATTTATCGTGGCTAATGTATTGACAGTGACAAGGTCGTGCAGTTGAGGCTCATACAGCCTGTCTCTGTGTGAAAGAATCAGAAATCAAAATAAATCAAAACAAATGAACACAACTGCACATACTGCAGTAAAAATGTAGTTTTTATATTTGTAACATATGATATAGCCTAGTTAAGCAACATGACACGACCAAAAGAAAACCAGTAGCTAGGACTGAAAATTTAACATTGCTTTTATGCAAGAGTTCAAACAAGTAGACATTAAGACATTTTAGACTCCGTCAGTGCTGACTGTTTGTGCTCGATTTAACGAAAATAGTTCCAAACAAAGATCACAACATTAGTCGCGCATGTCTGAACAACACACACAGTGTTTCGTTACTAAATGATTCAGTGTATCGAACGAATCAATCAATCAAATCAAAAACTTTTCATTTAAAATTGTAATTTTAAACATAACATTATTTATGCAGTTGTAATTATTAGTAAGATGTGTTTAACTGTTTGATATGAAAAATTATGTATACATTTAATAAGGTTAGTAAAAAGACTGCCTTTTATATAGACAAAAATAGTATAGTGTATATAGTGCTTAACTTACACACTTGAACTGTGGCATCAAGTAACACTATTAATGAGTGTGTCATTGAATCAATTCATTAAAAAACATTGATTCATTCAGCCAATGTTCCCTCTGATTTTTTTTTATTATTATTTATTTATTTTTCTTGCTGAGCAAAACTTTTCTCTATTGGGCGGACATTTCGGCCAACTGAGCAAAAAACATTGTTTATACTAGACCAGTACAGCACACACACAATACAAGTGTGTAACATTTAACTTTAATGTGCTATTTATATTTGATTTGACCCTTGATGAAATCACTAAATGATGTACATTTTAGGTTACCTGAGAATTTTATTTATTTTTTATTTTTTTCCCCATTCAAAATTTGGGATCAGTAAAGTTTTTTTTTTAAAGAAGTGTCTTATGCTCATCAAGGCTGTATCTATTTGATCAAAAATACTGAACATTATTTCACAAAATATTGTGAAATATTATTGCAATTTAAAATAAAAGTTTCTATTTTAATATATTTAAAAACATAATTTATTCCTGTGAAGTAAAGCTGAATTTTCAGCATCATTACTCCAGTCTTCAGTGTCACACGATCCTTCAGAAATCATTATAATGTTGGAAACTCTGTTTAATATTTTCTGGGACCTGTGATACTTTTTTCAGGATTTTTTGATAAATAAATAGTTATAAAGAACTGTTTATTCAAAATATAAATTTTGGGTTACAGTATACACTACTATTCAAAAGTTTGGGGTCAGTAATTTCTTTCTTTTTTTTATTTTCTTTCTTTTTTTTTTTTTAAGAAATTGATACTTTTATTAAACAACTTATATTGTTATAAAAAATGTCTATTTTGAATAAATTCAAGATAAACAGCACAACAGTTTCGTTACTGATAATAAATCAGCATATTAGGATGTGGATCATGTGACACTGAAGACTGGCGTAATGATCCTGAAAATTCAGCTTTTCTTCACAGGAATAAATTACATTTTAATGTATATTAAAATAGCAGACCAATATTAGAAATTGCAATGATATTTCATAATATTACAATTTTTTTTCTGTATTTTTGATGAAATAAATACAGCCTTGATGAGCATAAGAGACTCCATTAAAAAAAAAAAAAAAACCTTTTAAAAAATTACTGATCCCAAACTTTGAAGTGTATAATATAATATGATATAATACAATATAATATAATATAATATAATATAATATAATATAATATAATATAATATAATATGAAAAAATTAAGCAGATATTGCTCATGAATTCCCTTTTTGAGGTCAATTATTTATTAGGTTTATAATACAGGCCTAACATACTACCTAATATAATATCAAAACAAACCGAAGCACTTAAACTGATATAGAATAGAACAGAATAGAATAAAAAAAACAAAATGAAGCATTTAAACTGATCTGAAAGCTAAATATTTTCAAAAAAGAAAAAAAAAATGAACGTGAATTCTTATATAGTTATTTAAATATTCCTATGAAGTAGGCTACTGT
The DNA here is from genome assembly GCA_039654775.1 of Spinibarbus caldwelli. Lineage (NCBI taxonomy): Eukaryota > Metazoa > Chordata > Actinopteri > Cypriniformes > Cyprinidae > Spinibarbus > Spinibarbus caldwelli. The sequence continues at coordinate 3,968,201 of CM077220.1, read as the reverse complement.
TTACACAATACACCTGTGAGTTTTGTTACCGTTCTGTGCCCATCCTCCGTTATTTCCATCACTTAATCAAGCCACTCTTCTTTAATACATGGTGATTATTTATTTCACAAGTCATTGCCTTTGGGTTGGCTCTCGATTAGAGCTATTTCATCCCAACCATTAAAGTAACCTATTCGGTTTCTACAGCGACTCATTCGGCGCACATCATTCTCTTTCTATGAAATCTGTAAACCGCATTCATCGGTTCTAACTCTATAGCGATAACAACTCTATTGCGGTTTACCCGAGCATTGCAATTCTTTCGCTTTTAGTAGAATTCAATCAAATGGCTTTCCCAACTCATTTTTGCGTGTGCACGTAAGGTTGCCACCCGTCTCTTAAAATACGGAATAGTCCCGTATTTAAAGGTAAAATGATGCGTCCCTATCAAATCAATACAGGACGCGATTTGTCCCGTATTTTACAAAGGCCAACACATATTTGAATAAACAAATGAGTATTTTGCACTGTTTATAATACTAATAGCAATTATAATGAAATAAATTTCATAAGAAGTATTAGAGAAGCTAATTTGCGCGTGATTGCATTTTAGCGTCTTTGTTTCCATAGCGACGAAGTCTCCAGAACGTGCGCTGTTGAAGCCCTTTCACGCGAGCGCAGCATGCCCCTTGTAAAAAAGAAGTGTGCTTAACTGCAGTAAAAGTGTACTACTTTTTGTGTACTTCAGTTATTAAAAGTATACTTTTTAAAAAGTTCACTTGCATATAATATAATATAATTTAAATTAAAGGCCACTTAAGTGTACGTAAAGAGAGTACACTTTAATGACAATAGGTCTTAACATATTTAAGTGCACTTTTTGAAAATGCACTTTATAATAATGTTTAATTAAGTATTACTTGAACATACATTTTTCATAATTATGATTTTATTGTGTCTTAAATAAGTACATTTATTTTGATATATATATATATATATATATATATATATATACTAAAGCGCATGTAAAATAATTGATTTTAATTTCAACTTGAACATGAGTGCAGCATGCGGTAAACCTGCGCGGTTTAAAACATCTAGAGCTTAAATCTGCCCTTTGAACACAAGGCTCTGCAGATGTAGGGCTGAATGGGAAAGTTATCACTGCCTCTGTCCAGTAACTAATGATGAACGCACAGTTTGCAGAGAAGCATTTCAGTTGATCACGGTGGACTGTCTGACTTAAAGGGATAGTTCACCCAAAAATTAAACTTCTGTCATAATTTACCCAGGGTGTTCTAAACCTGCATAAATTTCTTTCTTCTGTTGAACATAAAAGAAGATAATTTGAATAATGTGGGTAACCAAACAGTTTCTGGTCCCCAATGACTCTGATAGTATTTTTTTTTTCTCTCTCTCTATTAGAAGTTACTGAGGACCAGCAGATGTTTGGTTACCCACATTCTTCAAAGTATCTTCTTTTGTGTTCACCAGAAGAAAGAACTTTATGCAGGTTTATAAAAACCTGGGTAATTTATGACAGAATTTTCATTTTTGGGTGAACCATACCTTTAAAATGACAGACATCTGTGCTTCTAAATTTTTTTATTAAAATTTGGATAGTCTGTTAATATGATATTCCATACATTATCAAAGCTTGGTAGACATTATTATATTTTTAGACATGATTAGACAGATGAATTAATAGATTATAATTAATGTTAGACCCATATTTATTAATTTATCTGTAATGGAGCCGACGAGACGAGAGACGTGCGGATCCATTTGCAAGGCTTTATTGAGAGACGTGGTCATGAAACAGGCATAGATTCAGTAATGGCAAACAGGTACAACATAGGCAAGACACAGAGTAATCCTAGGAAAAGCGTGGGTAGACGATCGGCGAACAATATCCAACAGGGTAAGGCAGAGAGATAATCCAGGTACAAGAGCAATAGTCCAAGCGAGGTGCAAACAGAGTCCGAATGGCAAGGCAAAGGGTTAATCCAGGAAACACAGGCAGGAATCAAAACATGAGACAACAGGCAAGGCAAGACTATGACAACTAAGTGGGCTCCGTAGAGTAGCTATCGCAAGTAGAGTGATATGTGCGTACAATACTCGGCGATCTGTGAACGGAAGTCCATGGTTTATATAGGGGGTGTAATGGAAAACAGCTGTGGGATCAGTCCCAGGTACGGAACCAAGAATCGAGGCAGGGAACATGGGAAGTCTATCCACATTTTCCCTAGTGGCAACTGAGTGGGTAGGCAGTTCACAATCAGCCACCATGGCTAGTTCAGAACGGGGTGAGAGTTCAAAGGCGGGTTTAGAGCAGGGCAAATGTTCAAAAGCGGCCTCCGTGGCCGTGACAGGGCAGGACGAGAGTTCAGGGACAGCCCTTCTGGCTGTGACAGGACAGGACGAGGATACATTGACGGCCTCCATAGCCGTGACAGGGCAGGACAAGAGCTCACAGACGGCCTCCTTAGCCATGACAGGACAGGGCGAAAGCTCACAAACGGCCTCCTTAGCCATGACAGGACAGGGCGAGAGTTCACAGACGGCCTCCATAGCCGTGACAGGGCAGGACGAGAGTTCAGGGACAGCCCTTCTGGCTGTGACAGGACAGGCGACAGTCTCCTTGACTGTGACAGGACAGGCTGAGAGTACATTACTGGGCGCCACCACCATAAAAGGATCTGAAGCGAGCACCGCTGCTTCAGGAGGTTCTGCAGCAAGTGCCACCTCCTCTGGAGAAGCTGCAGCGGGTGCCATCGCCTGGGGCAGTTCTGTGGTGGTATATGCAGCCCAAATGCAACATAAAGCAATCCCCATCATGGGAAGCGCTTCGGACCGGTGAATAGGAGCAGGAACAGGAGGGTTAAAGTGAGCTGGTTTGGGGATACCAGCTGCACGTGCCGACACCAGTGCTGCATCCCTCACACTGGATACCAGACTGAGAAATCGAAGCACTGACCTTGAATATCTGGGTGTGACGGACTGGACGTCACAAGACTCTGGATGATCAGTGGTGATGTGACGTGGTTCTGGAGGGTCAGTGGTGACGTGAAGGGACTCTGGAAGATCTGCTGAGACGTGAAAAGGCTCTGGAAGATCAGCGGAGACGTGAAGAGGCTCTGGAAGGTCAGCTGAGACGTGAAGAGGCTCTGGAAGGTCAGCTGAGACGTGAAGAGGCTCTGGAAGGTCAGCTGAGATGTGAAGAGGCTCTGGAAGATCAGCTGAGACGTGAAGAGGCTCTGGAAGATCAGCTGAGACGTGAAGAGGCTCTGGAAGGTCAGCTGAGACGTGAAGAGGCTCTGGAAGGTCAGCTGAGACGTGAAGAGGCTCTGGAAGGTCAGCTGAGATGTGAAGAGGCTCTGGAAGATCAGCTGAGACGTGAAGAGGCTCTGGAAGATCAGCTGAGACGTGACGAGACTCTGGAAGATCAGCTGTGACGTGACGATACTCTGGCAGATCAGCTGGTACGTGACGAGGCTCTGGCAGATCAGCTGAGACGTGACGAGGCTCTGGCAGATCAGCTGAGACGTGACGAGGCTCTGGCAGATCAGCTGAGACGTGACGAGGCTTTGGCAGATCAGCTGAGACGTGACGAGGCTTTGGCAGATCAGCTGAGACGTGACGAGACTCTGGATGATCAGCTGAGACGTGACGAGACTCTGGATGATCAGCTGAGACGTGCTGGGACTCTGGGCGATCAGCTGAGACGTGCTGGGACTCTGGGCGATCAGCTGAGACGTGCTGGGACTCTGGGCGATCAGCTGAGACGTGCTGGGACTCTGGGCGATCAGCTGAGATGTGCTGGGACTCTGGGCGATCAGCAGTGACGTGCTGGGACTCTGGACGATCAGCCGTGACGTGACGTGTCTCTGGATGAGCAGCTTTGACGTGACGTGTCTCTAGGAGATCAACGGTGACTTGACTGGGTTCATGAAGATCAATGGTGACCTGACTGGACTCACGATGATCGACTGTGACTTGGCTTGACTCATGATGATTGACTGTGACTTGACTTGGCTTATGAATGACAGTTGTGACATGACGGAACGTCGTGGTGGCCGCCATTTTGTGAACGGGCTCTGCTACGACCGCCATCTCAGTCATAGACGCGGTGTAGCGTTCCTCTTCCGCGACACCCACAGTAAATGAGGAGCCAACACACAGCAGAGCATAGTCCATAAACTGTACTAATGATGACCGCGGACCCTCCCGGAGAAGCTTGGATCTGAGCGGTTGATTAATTCCGTCACAAAATAGGTCAATTAAAAAACAGTCCGGCAACTCAGAGTCGTTTGCTAAAATTAAAAATTCTTCTATACACTCCTCGAGAGATCGGGTACCCTGCTTGAAGTGTAACAGTTGAAGTTCAGTGTCCATACCTGACCAGTCCTGTTCCTGAAAGCCGCTGGATCCTTGTGTGGCCGAGTATTCTGTTACGGAGCCGACGAGACGAGAGACGTGCGGATCCATTTGCAAGGCTTTATTGAGAGACGTGGTCATGAAACAGGCATAGATTCAGTAATGGCAAACAGGTACAACATAGGCAAGACACAGAGTAATCCTAGGAAAAGCGTGGGTAGACGATCGGCGAACAATATCCAACAGGGTAAGGCAGAGAGATAATCCAGGTACAAGAGCAATAGTCCAAGCGAGGTGCAAACAGAGTCCGAATGGCAAGGCAAAGGGTTAATCCAGGAAACACGGGCAGGAATCAAAACACGAGAAAACAGGCAAGGCAAGACTATGACAACTAAGTGGGCTCCATAGAGTAGCTATCGCAAGTAGAGTGATATGTGCGTACAATACTCGGCGATCTGTGAACGGAAGTCCATGGTTTATATAGGGGGTGTAATGGAAAACAGCTGTGGGATCAGTCCCAAGTGTGAGCGTGTGATTAGGGAAATGGCTGCTGGGAAATGAAGTCCGGGGTAGTGTGTGGTGTGAGAGTCCATGTGATGGAAGGGTGACCTCTGGTGGCGAACAACTGGAGGTCCATGGACCAGATTCATGACATTATCGTTTATGTTAATCTTAAATATATACATAGAAAATAATCATATATGTCATATACAATTGGGCATTTTAAAAAGTTTAAAAAATGCTAAATTATTTAGATAAAAATGGGACAAATAATTACATAATCATGAAGTCCTAATTTAAGCTAATAAATAAATAAATAAATAAATAAATAATCTCATCCAGTAACAGCTGTAGAACTGTCAAAAAAGACTAATAATAATTAATAATTATAAATAATGAAATTTAAAAATAACAAAATGTGTTATGTTGCAAATTTACATACTTGAGCATGTTTTCTCATGGTTTATTGTTGAGCTACGAGTTCCTCACTGATCATTTGTCCTTGTTTTTATTTTTATTTTTATTTTATTTTATTTTTTTTTTTTTTTGTGGGGGGGTCCTGAATGGGTGTCCCTTATTTTGCCTCGCTGAAGGTGGCAAATATGTGTGCGGCACATTATTACCTTGACACGGTTGTAGCGCAAGAAGTGCTGAGAGGGAACATTGCATTCAGCAACCAAATACAGAGCCCAGAGGTGCAAAGGTCCTGACGTGGCTTTCTTTGGATATTCACTTGTTGTTTAGTCAGCTGTTCTGTAAAATCAAATACAATATTTGCAAAGTGTTGGTATTCAGGGAAAAACAGCACCTTTGCTTGTGTGATATTGCTTGTCCCTATAAATACAGAAATAGCAAATCCATTATTGGGGAATTAGTCAAGATCTAAGCAGAATTAAAAATAGAAAGAAATAAAACAAAAGCAATAAGAGCTTTTAGTAAGATGACTGTAGCCCACCAACAATTTACAGATAATTCCATACTGAAGGTTAAAGTATTTATAATGTATTGATATATTTATAAAATTGTCTTGTATTGTATGCCCTGTCATGCATTTATAAACCTGTTATTCAACCTGTCATCAAAAAACAACAACAACAAAAAAACAACTAACAAAAAAAAGTAACAAAACAAAAGTTAATGATACTCTCACATTCTTTGCATTTCTTTCTTGTATACGTATGGAGTCCTTTTTAATGTTTTGTCACCATTTGACATGCTTTTGTTTTATCTGTCTTAACAGCTTTACCTACATCTACACTGTAAAACATTTTCCCGTTAAAAAACAGTAAAGAACTGGCAGCACGGCTGCCAGCAAGGCACTGTAAAATTAACAGTGTTTTACTGTTAATTAAAATTACAGTTACCTACTGTTTATTAAAAAACAGTAAAGAACTGGCAGCACGGTTGCCAGCAAGGCACTGTAAAATTAACTGTCTCTTACTGTTGGTGAAATTTACAGTTGGAGACTGTTTTTGCAAATACAGCATAATGCTGTTTCTACATTCAAAGTATATATATATATATATATATATATATATATATATATATATATATAATACATATTATTTATTTTCTAAACAGTGTGATTTAATAAATTGCCCCTAACAGTCTTACTACCTTTTCAAACAGTGACTTAAAAATGTAACAGAAGGAAAGCAGCTTTAAAGTATTGTTTCAAAACATGTCTTGTTTTATTAAACTTTTGAATAACTTTCTTAGAAAAAGCCTAGATAACAGTAAAGAAAATAAATGAAAATTCAGGTATTTATGGGGAAGAATTGGTCATAACAGAAATAAACTTAAAATATTCCCCAAATCAAATTCTGACATTTGTACAAAATGAAAACAAAAGGTAAAACAAAGCTCAAAAATTATTACATTTATTAAAATAAATTTACATTTCAGCTGTATAAATGATAAATCAACTGCTTTAACAAGTCTTTAACAAATTATTCTGATGGCTGTCCAAGTCATACAGGCTGTCCAAAAATGAACTCTGGACACAGAGATTAAGTGAACAAATTAAAGAACAACTGAGTAAATGTTTATGAGTGAATAAGAATTACTGAATACCTGAAAAAACAGAGTGTGTGAATGAATGTGTGTGTGTGTGTGTGTGTGTGTGTGTGTGCGTGATGCGTGTCCGATGTGTGTGATGTGAGTGTGTGTGAAATGCGCATATGTGTGAGGCATATGTGAGATGAGTGTGTGTCTGATGTTTGTGTGGTCTGTGGTGTGTAATACTTAGATAAAGTCCCACTCAAAATCCATCAATTTTTTAAGCAGACTGGAGACTCGAGGGTTCACGGTTTTCTTTTTCTGTGTGACCTTCCCCGTCCGTTTTGATACGTCTCCTCCGGCCTTGGTGCCCTTTTCTGGATTTATCCCGATGAACCGCCTGCAAAACAAATGGGTGTGTTTAGAATTAGTGTGGAGGGGAAAAAGATTACTCATGGGGAACATATAAATATAGCGTATATAAATATAGCAAGTCTATTCTTGTGTCAAGAACACTTTTCTTTACATTGTCAGGAAAGGAAATTCTCTTAAGCTCCAGCACTCAGATCTTTTGGGCTGAATGATGTATTTCAGTCTGACTGAAAAAAAATTTAACAAATGCACATGGTCAGCATTTTAATGGCAACAAAAGATGGGTCCTGGATGAGTCTGCTTCCTTTCAAGGCTTCCACCAAAACCTCACCACCGATGGACATTTTATTTCCTTGACAGTCACTTATGGCTACTTAATAGGGCTCAAATATTTGATAGGAAATTTCTCTATTTGATGCTATATTCCCTGTTTATTAGGGCCAAGTGTTTAAATAAACACATTTTCTGTAAAGCTGCTTTAAATCTATATGTATTTTAATAAGAGATATACAAATAAAATCTGAAGTAAATTGAATGTATGCATCCAAATATCTAACCTTTGGATAAATTCCAGTGTGCATGCGGCTTCAGCTTGGTATTGAAGATTGAGATTGTAGTAAGTAGAGAAAAGAGCTGCAAGCCCAGACAGGAAAGACAGTTGGATGCCCTCGCAAATGATGTGCTCCTCGAGGCTGATCATCCACTGCTGGATACTGCTTCCTGGTGTTTCACCTGTAACTTTAAAAAGAAAAAACAATTTCAGCACTGACATAACATTAATTTGACATTCCCAATTACAAATGAATGCAAGGAAAGCTAAAATAATTTTAAACAGTCACAGAGTCCTGTCCTTCTAACAGAAATGCATTTCAACATGGACTGGTCAGGACAGAGCTTTAAGTGTAAATGTGTATACATTTCGTATTGTGAAATTATGTTGCTTAAATTTTATTTATTAATATTTTTGAAGTTTATTTCACCAAAAAAATAAATAAAATAAAATCATAAATTACTCTCATGTTGTACCACACTTTTCAAAATTTTCAAAATTAAGCCATTATTTACTAACCCTGGTGTTGTGCTAAGGCTCTGCAAGTTCTTTTTCAGACCACACAAGAGATTATTAAAAATGATATGCTCGCTCTCGTCCATGTAATGGCAGTGAATAGTGACCAACATCAAGCTTTTAAGGAGGCAAAAGTTATAGGTAGTTAGTTTTGGGAGTGTTTTGGGGGTATACAATAAAAACAAACTGAAATGTAGTGTTTTATTTAACATAAATCCTGATATTGTCTTTTGGTCTGCTGTGCACAACTGCATGTACAGGAGATTTCTATATGTTGTGTATCATACTGATTTGTTAATCATGATTTCTTACTAGTAAAGTTTGGAGTGAACTGTGCATGGCACTAATAGTCTCATGGACACACAGTTAAGCACAGACCACCAAAAGCCAATGTCAGGATTTCCATTAAATAATAAATGAAATTTTAGTTTGTTTTTCATTAAACCCATCAAATATGAATCACAATGGTCATACAGGACCAATCTGTGACACTCTTTAAATTTATTTATTTATTTATTTATTTTTACTTTATGCCAGTTGCTTCCCACTGTTATTATTTGGACGTGCACGATCAGGACATTTTTTTTTTCTTTTGTGGTCGGAAAAAACAACAACGGCATATGACATTGGAACAACAAGGTGAGTAAATAATGACAGTGATGTCTGTAAAGATGTGATTTCAAAGCTGCTACTTTTTTTTAACTTTCTGTTACAGGTTTGCATGCAACAGTGAAGCAGCAAGTTAGGGATATTGCTATGAATCCTCATGTGCTTCACATAGGCCACTGTAGTACTACATTAATGTCCACAGAACTGACATGAAAACATGCTGACAAGTCAAACTGGACAGTCCCTGTGCATGAAAAAGAATATCAGTCAAAAATATATCCAACAAAATAAAATGGCCTTAAGAATACTATGCTGGCCAAAGTAGCATTGCTGTACAAAGCAATACCAAAACTATGAATAAGAATTACTTTTAATAAGTATTATATCACTTAACTTCAAAACCAACTTGGATTGATGAAAAAAATATAACCAAAATAAAAGTAACAACCAAAGCACAACAGTACTACAATAAATTCACCTAAGAATAAAGATATGTGCATATTAGAACATGCTTACCCAAGTTTGCAATCACAATGACAACGAAATTAAACTTTTTTTTTTTTTTTTTTTTCGTAATGCTGGAGGTTTCGCCAATTCCAGAAAAGCAAACTATAACCTAACTACACCGGTCAGCCTATTTCAGCGCGCTACAAAGACATCGATGTAATTTCAAAGCAACAGTGTTTGAAAAATTAACTTTGCAGAAGAATTCTCTCATGTTGCATGGAATTTACTCTGTAATCGGAAATATATCATTCAAAAATCCAGCTGATAATAAGTATTACTTAGGATAACTACAAAACCAAATTGGATTCATGCAAAAATGTAACCAGCATAAAAATAACAAAACAAGCACAACAGTATTACAAATAAATCAACCTCAGAATAAAGATATGTGCATATTAGAACATGCTTACCCAAATTTGCAATCACAATGACACCGAAATTAAGTTTTTTTTCTAACTCTAGAGGTTTCGCGGATTACAGAAAAGCAAGCTAGCCTATTAGCGAACAACCTTTCTTTTCAGCGTGCTACAGAGTCATCAATGTGATTTCAATGCAACAGTGTTTGAAAAAAAAAAAAAAAAATTGCAGAAGAATTATCCCATGTTAAATGAAACTCACCCTGTAATTGGGAATAATATAATCCGAGTCAGAAATCCTATCCACGTTGTCGCATCTGGCGAGTTTATCTCTGAAAAGAACAAATAAAAGATAATTTCACTTCCAATATCCACAATACAGGTTAGTTGCTGTAGCAAATGTAATGTATTTTGTCTACGATTTCGTGCAAAACTCACCTATTAACAGTATGAAGACGGATGAAAGTCCCTGCGTGCTCACTGCAGTTTACAAAAATACTGGATAGTAATGTTTTGTTTCCTTCGACTAATAAATACAGTAAAATGCCGTTATATTTTGTCTACGTCATTTGACAAAAACAAAAAAAAAAAACAGTAACGTACTGCTTTTGAACTTAACAGGATTATACTGTTGAAATTCAGCTGTAAATTAACAGCAATTTCTAACAGTGTACACTGACTGTGACACCAGACAGTCCTGTATTCACTGGAGAGACAGTCACTCTGAAGTGTGTGATTGAGTCTCACAGTAACTGGAGATATGAGTGGTATAAAGACAGTGTAATGTTACAGACGTCTGATCATTACACTGTAAACAGAGACACTCTCACTATCAGAGGAGCTACTGAGTCTGATCAGGGTCAGTACAGGTGTAGAGGACAGATAAGATCAGTCTGAACAAAGTCTTCTGTTTATCTCTCTGTGAAGGGTGAGTTGAATATCATTGACCTACTAAACTCACTCTACATGTATGATCACAGATCCAGACGAGAGACTTTCACTCTGAGATGCACATTCACACTGCTGATAAATATGCTTGTCACTCATCTTTTGATGTTTATTTATGTTAATTCTCTCTTTTAACTTTTAAGTGGCCATTCACACAGGATGTGTTATTGTTTAAAACAGAGAGCAAAACAAAATGAAACTGATTGCAGGGGTCTCAAAACACATTTCAATGTTGAGATACTTTTAACTTCGTGTAATCTTAAAACAGTTAAGATTTATTTTATCCAACAGTTTCAAAATAGTTGCAATATTAGCTCACCTGAAAATGTCATACGTCTTTAGTAGCAAATGGCTACTAAAAACTTTATATACTTTTTCAATGGAAGACAACTTAATGTGTTTTTTTTTTTTTTTAATGGAAATTACTGGCATGCATTAACAATGCACTGTCACTAAAGCTAACATCAAATAACAAAGGCAATATCATTTAGGTTGCAGGAATATTTTTAAATATTTTCAGACATGTGAAGTGTGTTGTTTGCTCATTTCACAGAGAGACCCAAACCTGTAGTTGATGTTGATCCTGATAGACGTGTGTTCAGAGGAGAGACGGTCACTCTCACATGTCACATACAGCAGACAGGAGACTGGCGGTACAGCTGGTATAAAGACAACAAACAAGATTACAGCGCCGGACAAAATCAGAACTATACAATCCCATCTGCGTATTCGTCTCATAGTGGTGTGTACAGCTGTAAAGTAATAATAATTAATAATAATAATAATAATAATAATTCTAGTTTCTAAATTCACTTGTAGTAAATTAGATGTGTTACGTAGAAGATAGAAAACAACTTAAATCGCGTACTCTTTTTAAAATGGTTACCACTTGCTTCTGATCTTTTAATTTCTGACATATATCTGAATACTGAATTGTCACTGGTTTGTCCTTTTTATAAATAATTAACCATCAGCAATGGCAAAGTGTCAGAACCAAAGCCTTAAACCTGAGCTTACCCGAGATTTTAACATTATTCTCTGGCTAACTTAAGCACTGGGATTTCCTTCTGGAATCAAAATGAACTAGATGGTTTTCTGTATCAATCAATCAACCAACTGATTTCTCGATAAAGAAAAAAGACTAATTAAAAATATGACCAATAACAGCTATAAGTGAACTCATCACTGTCACTTACAGATAAATCTCAGCCGTCTCTGACTGTAAATCCTGAGAGTTCAGTGTTCACTGGAGACACAGTTACTCTGAGCTGTGATGTGGGACAGTCAGCTGGATGGACAATTCACTGGAGCAAAGACTCAAACCCTGAATCCACAGGTGATGCAACTAAAACAATCAGGTCAGTGAGAGTCTCTGATGGAGGAAATTACTGGTGCAGAGCACAACGAGGAAACTACTACAGCGAGTACAGTTATGCAGCTGAGATAACAGTAAAAGGTCAGTGCTCTTTTACTTTCTATACATTTTTTTTAATGGAAGACAACTTTGTTTTTGTTATAAATATGATAATTGCTGTCATACAATAACAAAGTATTGTCAGTTAAACTAAATGTCAAATAATAATAAAGAAATAAATAATTTAAGCAGCACAGATCATCTGAAATATTTTCAGACACATGAAGTGTTTTTTTTTCTCATTTCACAGAGAGACCCAAAGCTGTAGTTGATGTTGATCCTGATAGACGTGTGTTCAGAGGAGAGACGGTCACTCTCACATGTCACATACCGCAGACAGGAGACTGGCAGTACAGCTGGAATAAAGACAGCGGACAAGATTACAGCGCAGGACAAAACCAGAACTACATAATCCCATCTGTGGATTTGTCTCATAGTGGTGTGTACAGATGTAAAGGAACTCAGTCAAAAGCACCAACACACTCTCAGATGAGTGATGGAGTTACACTGACAGTATCAGGTGAGAGCTTCAGTCTCAACATTGAGTCTAAATGTGCAGAATATGTTTTCAAATAGACTACTGTATTACATGCATGCAGACAGAGAAAAGTAAAAAGCGATCTAGTTTTAGCAGTAAATGAGATGTGTTACATAGAAAAGAGATGTTTTGTCTTCATTAATGATCACACTGAAGCTCCAATAGCAACTGCTTACTCTTTTACTAGTACTTTCAACCTTATGTTGTTTGATATATTTTCAGAAGTGTTTTACAAGAAATGTAACGTTCAAGGCTGAAAAACTCAAATTAATTTCAGCGTTTAAAATGATTACCACTTGCATCTGATCTATTCATTTTTGGTATTTGTCTGCAAATATGAAATGTGATTGGTTTGTCCTTTTTTACAAATAATTGACAATCTATAGCCAGCAATGCCAAAGTGACAGAACCAAAACTTAAACCTGAGACTTTCTTTGCAACCTCGTAAGCTGGGATTTCCTTCTAGAAATAAAAATAAACAACAATTTTCTGTGCAAAAGAAAATATATAAATACAAATAAAAAATAAAATAAAATAAACACATGAGAAATGAAGACAGAATGACCAATAACAGCTATAAGTGAACTAAACACTGCATCACTGTTGACTTACAGATAAACCAAAGCCGACTCTGACTGTAAATCCTGAGAGTTCAGTGTTCACTGGAGACACAGTTACTCTGAGCTGTGATGTGGGACAGTCAGCTGGATGGACAATTCACTGGAGAAAACACTCAAACCCTGAATCCACAGGTGATGCAACTAAAACAATCAGGTCTGTGAGAGTCTCTGATGGAAGAAGATACTGGTGCAGAGCACAACGAGGAAACTACTACAGCGAGTACAGTGATGCAGCTGTGATAACAGTTAAAGGTAAGAGCTGCTTTACTTTCTACTTTTTCATTAGAGTGTAACTTGATGTGTTTGTTATACACTACCAGTCAATTATTTTTTAACAGCAAGATTTTAAATGTTTTTTAAAAGAAGTCTCTTCTGCTCACGAAGCCTGCATTTAGCTGATCCAAAGCACAGCAAAACCTGTAAAATTTTGAAGTATATTTTTTACTATTTAAAATAACTGTTTTCTATTTGAATATATTTTAAAATGTAATTTACAGTTTTTCTCGATTGCTAACACACTATAATTGATTAATTTGGCACAATTTTCCAAACCATTCATACAGTTCTGGAAACAAAGACATGTTTCTCAAAACTTTTAACACATTTCACCTGCTTTCATTCATGTTCCAATTTGCTCAGTGTTTTCTGCAAAACTCTACACAAGAATGGTATCATTTGGCACAAGTTTAACCATGTTCTCATTTAGAAAACACAAACACACAATGTAACTACCCAATGTAACACAAATAGCACACATTTATCCATGTGTGAACATTAAGTAGCAAAACTGATGACACACAGCAGTCAGAATCTCAGGATGATATGAACAGGAGCACAGGTGATTATGTGTTTTGGAAAATGAATCCTGGTAGTGAGAGACAAAGAGGAATAGGAGGAGAAAAGAAAAATGAAGGGGACGAGGTCAAAGGTCATTTGTTGCTGATGAAATATAAAGCACTACAGTTTACAATTACAGTACATAGTAGCAGTACTTCAGATGAGAGAACTTTCACTGTTCTTTGTACTGTAAATACTGTACCACACAGCCTCAAACTCATAACTGTTGAATTGATTTGTAGACAAGTACTTCTTATATGTATTTGTGCAGAACTGAGAGTCGACTGTCTGTAGGGGAGGCAGAGAAAGTCTTTTGTCAGAAGACTAAGAAACTGTTATAGTATAACAAATAAGGATATTACCAGTGTTGGGCACATTACTTTATAAAAGTAATTAGTTATAGTTACTAGTTACTTCTCACAAATAGTAACTGAGTTACATCATTATAAAAGTAACTAATTACCAGGGAAAGTAACTATTCTGTTACTTTTTTTTTTAAAAATGTTGAAATGTCAAATAACTTGGATGCCCCCAATAATGTTAAATTAATGAAATGGACACTAAATAGAATAAATTATTATTATAAAACATTATACATTAATCTACTGACACTTAGCATCAGTCAGTCAAGCATTATAATATGATATTATGATAGTTCATTATATGATGATAGAACTTTAGTAATTAGAATAACCAAGTATGAATGCATATTTGTCATGTTGACTGAACTTAGGACTGGTGGTGGTGCTTAAGACATTGTTTGTCATTTAGTGTTTCTATAAAAAAAAAAAGGAGGTAAAAAATTGATAAGATAACAAAACTACTATGAATTCTACTACTAATAACAATATAAAACGCACTAAGGATTAATGAGCTGCTGGGTTCATGAATATTAATCACGTAGTCTGCGTTCGCTCGAACTGATTTGCTGAAATCAAAACAGGGATGATAATAGGTGAGCGCCAGCCAATGAGATTGTCGTTTGTGCATTAGCTCCGCCCACTACCAGAGAACCCGGCAATTCTTAAAAGCTGAAGAATTCCAAAGGAACTCGTTATTTTGACAGAAAAATACAACAAAGAATATGGTTTACATGTAGCGCGTCAGTTCTGCATGTTATGAAAGACTCTCTTGCTCTCTTGTGTGAGACAAAGCGACAGTGAGTCGTATGCCTTCAAAATAGAGTTTACGGTACGTCAAATACAGCTACACTGCGCATCCATTCAGTTAAACTGAAAAATAAAATGATAATAATATTATAATAAATTATAGTAACGCCGCATTTTATTGTCAGTAACGGTAACGGCGTTCACTTCTGTTTCAGTTTTTATAACCATTTCTTACTATGTGTAAGTTTTTTTGTTGTTGTTGGTTTTTTTTTTAGCATGTGTGTTTGGCTCGGGGTTACTTTTTTAGGATTACTGATAAACTAATGTAGTTTGATTTTTATTTGTTATCTATTTTAATTTTAGTCAAAGTTGGAGTAATGTTTGTCATTTTATTAGTTTTTTATGTCTGTATTGTTTTTTTTTTTAAGTTTTAGTTTTTATTTAATTTGAGTTATTTTAGTACTTCAGCAAACTACATGGAAATGAAAGAATATTGAATTTATAAATGTATATATATGTGTGTGTGTGTGGTTGTACATACACATATGTAGTTGTTTTTTGGTGTTTGGCTTAGTGTTATGTTAGAATCCTTATACTCTTATACCTTTTGTTCTTTAATATTTTGAATTGTTTTTAGCTTTATTTTTTGTTTTCATTTAAATGTTAAGTTTTGAAATTTTGTGGTATGCATTTGTCATTTTTATTTAATTTCTTTATTTTTTTTTTAAGTGTGTGTGTATATATATATATATATATATATATATATATATATATATGTATGTATATATGTATGTATATTAGTATTTATAAAGTTTTAGCTTTTAGTTTTGGATCTGTTTTAGTTGTTATAATACTACAATTGATTGTTTCTGTTGTCCTCATTTGTAAGTCGCTTTGGATAAAAGCGTCTGCTAAATGACTAAATATATATATATATATATATATATATATATATATATATATATATATATATATATATATATATATAAAGAGCACCTCAGCTTTTATACCTTAAAAATGATGACTATAGCTATATAGCCGTAATGCACTTCAGTTTCAGTGTTCATTTTACTTTTATCAATTTTACCAATTTTTATACAATTAATACAAGTTATAAGCAAACGAGATATTTAGGTTTTTCTCATTAAGAGGTTTTGAGTTCAACATTGATCATGATACTGTTATACTGTTTCAGTCAGTATTTTATGGAAGGTAAAGCAAGCAGGCAGGGACATGGCTATAGATTCAAGGTGTTTATTAAAGTATAGAAGTAAACGAAATATGAGGGACTGACAACAAGCAACAGGTGAAAATGATTAATTACAATAACAGCTAACAAGGGTAACCATGACAATAAACAAGGCACACAGGGAGCAAACACAGAATAAAAGGAACATGCAAAGACAAAATTTGAGTCCAGCACAAAACACAAGGAACATGTAACAATATGTGCATTCATACACGTGGCTTTACTTACTTTTCTTACACTCTTCTGAATCATCCACACCTGTTCACATCTGTAAAAGACTGAAACTGCATTTTTTTAAAGGTCTGTTTACACAAAGGAAATATATATTTATTTCTGTGATGTGTAGCAGTAGGGGTGTTTGTTTTGGGCTACCGTTGGTTGGCTACTGTTTATTGAGTGAGTCAGTTTCGGCTGGAGGCAGAGGATATAGACCTAGTGAATAATCGTGTCACGGAGTTACTCCCTTTTCTGGTTCCACATGCCGAGTGGTGCACAGGAGAGATTATTTTCCTGCAGCACGTAGGAGAGTCGTTGTACTGTTTCCCACAGTTGATGTGTCCGCAGCTCATTCACAGCGTGCGTGTTGATTCTCTTTGGCCTGTTGTGACTGGGACTCCTCACAAGACGTGCAGTGTATGCCGTTGATTAGCAGGGAGCGTTCCGTTGCTGCCGGTGTTCTGATGATTTGTGCTACCTGCTCCGATTGTGCTACCTCCCAGTAAAAAGATAGGTAGCACAAATCGATAGCAAAAAATTCTACCTATCAGATTGTGCTACCAGCATCTTATTCATGTGGTTTGAGGCTTTTTTTAATGTCCATATCTACCCCTACCCTAAACCTATCCGTCCATACCTACCCCTACCCTAAACTTACCTTTAAAACAATGCAAACATATATTTGTTAGCACAATCTGATAGGTAGCATGTTTTGTCAGTACACCGGAGGTTCACTGCGAAGTCTTGCTGTACAAAACTGGCGGTATACCTTCACTATTCAACGTTTGTTGCGGCAGTACGCAATAAACTGTTTATTGTAAAGTGTTGTTGTATGCGGATTTGATTGGAAGAAGAATGGCTGCCCAGCTGTTAACGTGTGTGTGTGTGTGTGTGTGTGTGTGTTTGTGTGTGTGTTGTTTACAAGGGATTGTAGTGTTTTTGTTTTTCTTTTGTAATTGTATTTCTTCGTTTGTTTGAAATGTTGTATACTTTGTTTTTTGTTCTGTGTTATATTTTGCTTAGTTAATTTCGGTTGTTGACATCTTTAAAGATTATCTTTTATTTGTTTGTCTTAGGATTTATGTGGTATTTTCTTTTGGGTTCTTTGTGTTTAATGATTTCTGTGTAGGCTATGGTTTTGTTAGTTCTTTTGTTAGGAGTTGAGTGTTTAAAAGCAAGGGGGCTGGGTTTGACTAGTGGGCTATTTTGTGATATTCTGTGTATGTGAACCGGTGTGTGCGATGGTGATGTATTGATTTGGTGAATTATTTCTGTTTTGGGTTTGTCTTCTACTTAATTTGATGGTGCCTTTTGAGTCTCCCCCTGCTGGCCACCCTCAGTCCTATTGTCTGATTTATTTTTGTTTATTTTGGTTTCTTGTGTGCTGCACGTTAAGTGTGTTTCTAATGAATTCTGTACTAGTCAGCACTGTACTAGTACTACACTATTCTATTTTGGTTATCAAATAAAAATAGTTTATTCCACGCCTCTTGTACTGTTAAGGGAAAAAGTCTGTGCAGCCTGTTTATTGAGTTCATTGAGTTGGTATTCCTGGGTCGGGGGTTCTCAGGTGGCGTAGTCATTGTATTGTTTCTTCTGTAATTTTCCACCTTTTGCCACAGACGCAAAACTGAATTTTCATCATCCATTACTCAAGACATTCTAATATGCTATTTTATTATCTATGATGCATCTATGACACTTCAAACAATATACAATAAAGCAGTGCCAATTTTTCATTCTTAACTTTTTTTTTTTTTTTTTCAATTAAGTAAGCAGAGTACAAAAAGTGCCTTGACCTGTTGACACAACCAAAATAAATGCATTGTTGCAAGTTAAAAACTTAATACGTAATAATACTTAATTTAATTAAACCTTTGAAGTTGCAAACATTATATTGTTGAATTCAGTTTACATAATTTTGGTCATTACATTAACTCAATATTGTACATAATTTAAACAAATTTCTGTGTTAACTGAATTTCTTTAAAAATTAATCAACTAAAAATTAATCAACTTGTTAACTTTGGAAATTGGGAAGGGGATTTCTATTTCCCAGAATGCTTTTCATGGGACTGGATAAGCAGAGTAAATGTTGAAATTAAGTGTTATTGTATGTGTTTTTAGTGAAGGGAGAGACCTGTTAGAGATTAATGCTGTTATGTTTGGCATGTAGAGTTTCTGTTATTCGAGTCGACACATGAAGATAAAACCACATTGACTTTATTAGCAGTAAATGCTCTAATGTCAGTGAGAAGCAACATCTTATACTTGTTCATTAAATAATTTACATTTATGGAAACTGTGGATTTGAAGGAAAAAAAAAAAAAGATCATATAAAATGGTTCCAGGCCCAACTTAAAAAATATGTGTTTGTGTAACAAATTATTAAGTTCTTCTTACTCAAAGCAGAAAGAAAATATATAAACTCGCTTTGAGGCACAAAACAGCACCACTCCAGAGAAGACCCCACCTCCTCCCGGCGACCAGGTGATGACGCTGTCCCCGGACAGCGTGAGGAGATCCCTCAGCAGGATCAATGCACGCAAAGCTCCGGGTCCTGACAACATTCCTGGTCGTGTACTGAGAGACTGTGCAGCGGAACTCACTGATGTCTTCACAGACATTTTCAACATCTCGCTGAGTCAGGCTGTTGTCCCCACATGCTTCAAGGCTACCACCATTATTCCAGTCCCGAAGAAGTCATCTCCATCCTGCTTCAATGACTACCGTCCAGTCGCACTTACTCCGATCCTCATGAAGTGCTTTGAACGGCTAGTCATGCATCATATCAAGTCTGCCCTCCCCCCCTCCCTGGACCCCTTCCAGTTTGCATATCGGTCCAACCGCTCGACCGATGATGCCATCGCCACTGCCCTCCACTCAGCACTCACACATCTGGACAAAAAAGACTCGTACGTCAGAATGCTGTTCATAGACTTCAGTTCAGCATTCAACACAATCATCCCTCAACAGCTCATTCACAAACTGGTCCAGCTGGGGCTCAACACCTCGCTGTGCAACTGGCTGTTGGACTTCCTGACTGGGAGACCTCAGGCAGTACGGGTCGGCAGTAACACATCCAGCACCATCACACTTAACACAGGGGCCCCTCAAGGATGTGTGCTGAGCCCCCTCCTCTTCACTCTGCTGACCCACGACTGCACACCGTCACACAGCTCCAACCTCTTCATTAAGTTTGCGGACGACACAACTGTGGTGGGTCTCATTAGTAACAGAGATGAGACAAACTACAGGTGCGAGGTGAGCCGCCTGGCCGGGTGGTGCAGTGACAACAATCTCTCTCTGAATGTGGAGAAGACGAAGGAGATTGTTGTTGACTTCAGGAGAGTGCACACTCAGCATGCTCCTCTGACCATAAACGGTGCGACCGTGGAAAGAGTGAGCAGCACCAAGTTCCTGGGTGTGCACATCACAGAGGACCTCTCCTGGACTGACAACACTGTAGCACTGGCCAAGAAAGCACAACAGCGTCTCTACTTCCTCCGCAAACTGAGGAGAGCCAGAGCCCCGGCCCCCATCATGTGCACCTTCTACAGAGGCACCATCGAGAGCATTCTAACGAGCTGCATCACTGTGTGGTATGGCGCCTGCAATGCGTCCTGCCGCAAGACACTCCAACGCATAGTGAGAGCAGCTGAGAGGATTGTTGGTGTCTCTCTCCCCTCCCTCCAGGACATCTACAACACCCGTCTCACCCGCAAAGCCCTCTGCATTGCAGGTGATCCCACCCACCCGACACACAGCTTCTTCAGTCTGCTACCATCAGGGAGGAGACTGCGGAGTCTCCAGGCCAGGACCAGTAGACTGAAGGACAGCTTCATTCATCAGGCTGTCAGGAAGCTGAACTCCCTCCCGACCTTGCGCCCCCTCCCCTCTTTTGCCCCACGCACCACTGAACTCTGACCCCCCCCCCTTACACACTGTGACCCGCACCAGTCACTTAGTGCACCACTGGACTGCCCACTACCTCAGTCAGTATTGAACTGACCCCACTCAACTACCTCTTCTGTCACTTTAAACAGCCTGATAAGCTATTTTTGCACTACACTCTTTATATCTGCACAGTTTTCGTTATGTTAAGCTCTTTTTGCACTACACTCATATCTGCACAGTTTTTTGTTTAGTTTTGTTTATTTAACCGATTTGCATTTCATCTGCCATGTGCCTTATGCCACTTAATCTAACTCTTTTCTACAATGTCCTTATTTGTATATCTGTATAGTTTGTTTTTATATTTTAAACTGTATTTATTTGCATTCTACGTCTACTGTTAGTGTTTTACTGTTAACTGTATGCACCATGGGTCTGAGAGTCACGCAATTTCAATTCTCTGTATGTATGTGCTGTACATGTGGCAGAATTGACAATAAAGCAGACTTTGACTTTGACTTGACTTTGATAAACAAATACAAAAAAGACACAATTTAAATATTCCAACATGACTAATCACAACAAGAACAACATGATGTTTCAGACAAATGTCTAATCCTTTAAATTAAATTGATTAAATGATACATATTGTCTTTGTTTGGAGATGCTTGTTTTACCTCTGTAAATGCTGTCTTCAGTTCATAAAAAACTAACAACTGAATCCAAAGAACATCCTGGTCCTCTTTGTTTCCATATATTTATGGATTCTTTCTTAAGTTTACCTCCCTATATTTCTAATTGGTAAATGGGGTAATTTATTTAAAGGGATTAGGGTAAACATAAGTTCACCAAAATCTACAGTGAGACATTTTTGGTGCACAACATATTGGTTTTAGTATAAGAAGTTATGTTAAAATAAAATATCAATCTCTCACACAATGATATTTAATTTTATTGTAAATGGCGAAAGCATTTCAATTATGATGTACATCATTAAATGTAAAAAGTCTGGCTTTGCTTAATGGGTACTTTAAGCACACCGCTCTTCCCAATAAGCTCACGTTTTATGAAAAAAATCAGTTTATTTTAAGCAACCTTTTTAAAGAATAATTAAAAATAAATAAATAAATAAATAAATAAAAATATTTGAAGGTACAAAGTCAATCACAAAAAAAAACAAACAAAAAAAAAAAAACAGAACACTAATCAAGCAACAGGGCATTCAATTTGATAAGTTATATATTCATAGTGTCATTCAAAAGTGTCAGTCAAACACATTGCAACATCTACTAGTCCACATTCAACTAAGTAAAACATATTCAAAAATCTAATAACAAAACAAACCAATACTACATTTGATTCATGGGGATGAACACAGACACTAGCCTCATTATGAAGCCTCATATTAAATGGATGTCAACTTATTCATATTCTAAGCCTGGAATACACTACACAATTTTTTTGCCCCGATTTTCCAGCAATTTACAATCTGGAGAAAATGACACTTGTTGCTAAAGATCAGAGCCAGTCTGCAGATTTGAGTTGACATATTTATTAGAAAATCGCGTAGTGTATGATGGTCACAGACTCAAATTTTTTAGCTTCAGACGTTGATTCCACCCAGTCAGAGGAGATCAAACATGTTTGATATTTTTAGCAGATTTTAAAATATTTGCCACACGTCTCCTAGCAACAATATGCACATTTCTGTCTGAGTTTGTTGTGATCTGAAGGAATTTAAAGTCTGAAAGTGTGAGATCCTCAGTCGTTTATTGTATGATGCCCAGTTTTTGCTTCGTCACTGTTTACAAAGTGTATGATGCCTGGTGTTTTAAAAATCTGTTCAAATGTTAAAAGTCATGTTTGTGTAGTTTATTTCAGCCTTTATTTGCTTTTTTTTTTTTTTTTTTTTCTGGATAGATATGACAGGTTTCTGATGGTTCACTCTTTGTACAGACGACATGTCTCTTTCATCTTTGGACATAAACTAGTTACATTTAGATTTTATCATCTTAAAGCTGTTGAAATAATATATTAATCAATGTTTAAAGATTGACTTAAAGTGACAACCATCAGTTAATATTTAAAGTCTGTTTATGAAGTATTTACATAGACATAAAGAGCTTAAAGAGAGCGCACTGAGCTTAATTAGAGCAGCAACAATGTTTAATCAATTTCATTTTATATTTAGTAGAATAAGATTTTGCAAAATAAATAATATAGGTCATGTATTAAGTTTATACATATTTTAATATGAACAACTATTATTGACAATACCTATGAAATTATACATTTTCTTATTGATGTCACACTGAAGCTGTGTGATTTTCTAGTGCACCCTTTAAGCTGAAATCTGTAAAAATTACAGCAGTGTAAAACCACAGACCTACAATAAACTGTCAGTTTATAGTATTATGGATATAAAAGTACAATCCAGTAATGCCTGTGAAGTAATATATTAGCGTAGCACACAATCTTATACAGCTAGTCAGCGAACTGTGTTCTGTAGCATCTGCGCTATGTTGCTAAAACTATCTTTGGGATCTAGCTGTAATGATTTCCAGTTTATAATATGCAAAACAAAAGTCTACACATTAATCTCTAAATTTTTACAGTAAATAGTTAAACTTACCAGAAATAAAGGCTCACACATCTAAAAAGTGCACATTTAAGGGGCTCCTCTTTTTGGTGAAAGTTTTCAGACAGCTTTCAAAATGGCCGCCAGACTGTGTGAACACATGGAGACTCGTATCTCTGTGCAATGATCTGACTGACTTGAAATTACAGAAGGTATGTAGTAACAAACACATCAATTAAGACATCAAGTAGGATAATACATTATTTTTCTTTTGATAATATGAGCTCAAAAATGGTAATGTGCTTAATAGGTACGTTTACCCTAAATAGTAGCCTAAATTCGTGTGACTTTATATAAATATTATAGCCTAATATATTATCTACAAAAAGCAGATAAAATCGTTGTAATGTACACTAATTATATAAAGTTATACTGTTAACTATATAAAACTATACTTGTCAGGGCACCATAGTTATGAAAATAAATTAGATCAATGCATTTATTTTCATTCACGCAAAGTTTCGCTCCAACCCTGATCAAGCACACCTGAACGAGCTAATCAAGTTCTAATGGTTAATAGAAAACAACAGGCAGGGGAGCTTTTATCAATGTTGGAGCAAAACTCTTCTGTGGCTCTCCAGGACCAACGTTGGCCATCCCTGCCATAAAAAAGATGAATTATCCTGTGGCTCCATCTAGGGGACAACATTAATATCTCAGCCTCCATCTTTCAGCTGAAATGGCTGATTAGCCTCCCGAGCATCATAAATTCATAAAACCAAGCATGTTTGCTCAGAACGACTTGTTCTCCACATCATTTAATATTGAAGATCTAATGTCTATGAATGTCTAATATAAATACAACTATATTTCAATTAAAATGACGGTCTTTTCTGTTTAGATAATGAGAGAACAAGAACAAGAGCAAAAGAAGAAGTCCCTTGACTAATGGACTGAACATTAATATGGGAGATAACTAAATAAAAGCTATAGCCTATAACAAATACATCTGTAACTCAAACCTTAAAGTTTGTTTAAGGCGACATACATAGAGATGACATATCAGGCATGTTGTAAGGCAAGTTAAAATGTAGCCTATTGTACTTCGTCTGACCAGCACAATCCAACAAGAAGTGTGATACCAAACTGCTTTACAACAACATCCCACTGTAGCAAATTAGCTCAAAAGGGAAAAAATAATAATTACTCATCATTCCTCATTTGTAAGTAGATTTGGATAAAAGTGTCTGCAAAATTACTAAATATGTATTTATTATATATAATATTAATATTTATAACGTGTTATAATTAATTATGAATATTTATATCAGCTTTAAGATTACTGTAGTAGAATAAATTTTATAATCACTTGATCTGTTCTTCCACTGAACAGATAGTATGATCTTTTATTAATTCAAAGAAAGATTATTATCCTGGCCATGAAGGATAAATTTCTTACTGTTAATACGAAACAGCTAAAGGTAAAGGTGTGTGTGTGTGTGTGTGTGTGTGTGTGTGTGTGTGTGTGTGTGTGTGTGTGTGTGTGTGTGTGTGTGTGTGTGTGTGTCTGTGTGTCTGTGTGTGTGTTTGTGTGTGTGTGTGTGTGTGTATTTGTGTGTGTGTGAGAGAGAGAGAGAGAGAGAGAGAGAGACATACAGACAGACAGAAGAAGAATTACTGAATACTGAGTAACACTTTATTTTAAGGTGTACAGTTATTACATGTACTTACTATTATAATAACAATAAATTATGCATAATTACATGCAAGTAACCCTAAACCAAACCCTAATCCTAACCCTAACCATATAGTAAGTACATGTAGTTAATTAATATTACTCAGTAATAAATATATAATTACACTATAACAAGGACACCTTAAAATAAAGTATAACTGAATAATGTTAGTTGTGTATATTTTTTAGTCTCAGACTTTGACCAGCATAAATCCAGCAACTGGTCTAATACCAGAAAATTACTGCTTCACAACACCATCCGGTGACATTAAAACCTGCATGGAGACATTCTCTTACTACCTATATCTCTTGATACAATCATTAAACAGTTAAATACTTGAGACAATCTTTAAACAGTAAATATACAATATAATATAATATAATATAATATAATATAATATAATATAATATAATATAATAGATCAATGAATGAATCAATCAAATCAGTGAGTATATAAATGGTTAAATAACTATTATAAATGATGTTTGTTTCTGGTTAACTATGTACAATATGTATCAATCTTCTTACATGCATGAATCTCTTGTGTTGTGTAGATAGTTATGTGATTCTGGAGAGTTCTGTTGATCCTGTGATTGAGGGAGATACTCTGACTCTACACTGTTTACATCGATCTACAAACTCCTCGATCCTCAGAGCTGATTTCTATAAAGACGGATCACTCGTCCAGAATCAGACGACAGGAGAGATGAACATCACGACTGTCTCAAAGTCACATGAGGGTTTCTACTACTGTAAAACAGAGAGAGGACAGTCACCCAAGAGCTGGATCTCAGTCAGAGGTGAGAGTCAGTAATGAAATCATTTGATTTTATTCATGCGCATTTGTTCAGATACACCATGTGATTATTATCTATCTCTGGCTCTTATTTCTAGTGGAACACAAATAATTATTGACAGCTGTTTGTTATTTCACACAATTCACATGAAAGTTTATCTATCAAATTACATACGAAATATACTGAAATATAGTGAAATCATCAACAGCCCATATTTTAGTTTCTTTGATTTCATTTGAATTAATTTAATTTAATTTAAAATTAGCAAGAAATGAATCTACTTGTGCTCATATGTGGTCTGTTTCAAGTGCACATTTTGGTGTGAGAAAGATTAAACATTAAAATAAATTAATTTAAAGGCTCCAAAACATCTTCTTTTGTGTTCCACAGAGAAGATGGAAAATCATACAGGTTTAGAACAACATGGGGGTGAGTAATTTTTGGCAGAATATTAATTTTTGGGGGAACTATTCCTTTAATACAGAGCTCCTACAGGAGCATGGTGATGGAATAAAAATGAGATGGGAGGAAAAATTATATCTCAATGCTTTTGTGTTTGCTCATAAAACATTGGGTTCCCCAAGAAACTTTTTGAAAGCCTTTAGGAGCTCCATAATGTTTCTCAGTAATGTGTTTGTTTCTCTGTTTTTCAGTGTCACGTTCAGGTCAGATTTCTGTCTTCAGCATCCTCAGTTTTCTTCTGGCAGTTTGTCCGTATCTGCTGGCGACAGTCGTGCTGCTGTTCAAATGCTACAGAGCGAGAGATAAAACATCTGTCTGATCCGTCTCTCAAATCATTCACATTCCCTCTTTGACAGACACCATATTTTCAACAGATGATCAGATCATTCACTTAAACAATAACTCCACTGGAAACAGAACATAAAGTGTCCAATTACAGTGTAGAAATAAATGTTTTGTGAGCGTATTTCACAGTTTCATCTACTGAAGACCAAAGCCAGTACGCTGTAACAGAGGAAGAAACTTAACCTGATATTCCATCCATCCATCCATCCATCCATGGACCAATACACTTGTCCTCTGTAGAGTCACATTATGCTGATCATCCCCAGCGTCTCGGGCTGAAGGCACAGGTTTCTGGATGGATAGATGGCTCACTCATACTTACAGACAATTTGGTGTCTCTGATTGATTGTGGGGGGGAACCGGAGCACCCAGATGAAACCCACTGCAGCACATGGAGAACATGCAAACTCCACACAGAAAGAGCCCCTGGCTCAGCCGGGATTCAAACTGGACACTTTCTTGCTTTCTGAGCCAACATGAGTCTTAAATGTGTAAAACAAAATGTTAAATGTGTCTGCTGAAGACCAAAGATAGTAAGCTGTAACTCATATAAATATTATGATCGACATATTTTTTTTATATCCATTATTTAACTTGTCTTTAAATATGGTTTGATAATAGTGTAGTCTGTTCTGAGTTCATATGCTTTAAATTAGATTAGCGACTTTATCATGTGTGATGTTTGTCTGGGCTTATAGTGAAAGCTTGATAGTGTTTCCTGTTTTAGATTACTTGAGTAATTAGCAAACATGCATATAGTTTTATTTTTTATCACATTCTGTATGAGTGAATTACTGTTGAAATTAATGTGTGTATTCCAAAGACCATTGTAATAAATAGTGTCAGCCATAATCGAATGATAAACCTGTTAATTAAATATTTTGAAGGCATTTAATAATTCAAATTCATTGTGACCTATCGAATGTTTTTCATCAAAATAAATACATTTTAAAGCAGTTCTCTAACAGGGCCATGAATGAGAAATGTTCTTTCAAATGACAGTGATGAAATATCAGCACAGAGATGTTTCTACTCACAAACATGAATATTTTTAACTTTATTGTCAGTAAAAACTGAGAAAGAGGCATCACTAATATCTGAAATATTAAAGTTGTTTCGAATGTGAGGAACACCAGGTACATTATACATTTGAAGAAAGCAGACCTCCACCAACATCTCTTCTAATTATGACTGAGAAAAATTTAATATTTAAGTACTACTACTAACAATGTTAAATTACTTTTTGTCTATCACAGAGCAATTATTATTATTATTATTATTATTATTATTATTATTTTAATAATGCTAATTTTTTAGATTAAATTACTTTTAGACAAAACACATAAAACAGTATCATGGTAAAACATAAGCCAACAGTATACGTAGCTTTGCCTAACAGTATACGTAGCAAGTTTATTATTATTATTATTATTTTTATAATAAATAAAAAGAAAAGAAGTAGATAAAATAGAAAAAAAGAATAGGGAATGCTAGTTTTAGAGGGTCATTTTTAAATAAAAATAAAACAAGTCAATAGAACAGAAAAAGAATAGATAATGCTAGTGTTAGAAGGTCATTATTTATAATAAATAAAAATAAAATAAGTAGAAAGAATAGAGAAAGAATAGAGAATGCTAGTGTTAGAGGCTCTTTTTCTTTATGAATAAAACAATTAGAATAGAAATAGAGTGTCAAGTTTTTTTTTAATAAAAAAGCAGATAAAATTAGAATTACCATTAGAATAGAGAGTGCTAGAGTTAGAGGGTCAAATGAAGATGAAAGAGATGTGTTTTCAGCTGTTTCTTGAAAACATTAAGGACTCGGCTGCTTGGATTGAGTTGGGCAGGTCATTCCACCAGGAGGGAACAGTTAATGTAAAAGTCCATGAAAGTTTTAATCATAGGTAGAATGCAAAATGTTTCAATACAAGCAATTCAGTCAAATGTAATTTATGCAATATTTCAAACCTTTAATCCACTTGGGAAAAATCAACCCATGGCAACAGTTTAAAAGTAGCACAATTCTGTGGGAAAAAACAAAAACAAAAAAAACGCGGACTTGGCAACCCTTCATCCAAGAAGAGCTGCAGGAGTCAGATTTGACTGATCACAGGTCGAGAATAAGGAGAGATGACTGACAAGACCATGCTTGAGTATTTGCTGCTCAACAGATCCTGAGCTCATTGACAAATATCTGATCTTAAGATGTGCTCCCTTTACAGACAGAGTGCGTGTGATCGCAAAATCGAAAGTGAAAGTAAACAGCGCAAACGCTCATTCAAAAATATTTAAATACACCGCATACAGGTAGCGGCTCCCTGGTACCCAAAAATGATATACAATATTAGAGTGTTTAAAGGAGTGGACACGAAAATCGCGGGAGCGATGTTGAGGGAGCAGGCGGCAATAGTCAGAGATTCAGCGGGAGCGGGATTAATTAAGAAAACAGACGAATCCCGGACATTTTGGGCGATTAAGAAATCCCGGCTGGACTTTTGTAGGTCCAAAAAGAGGACATGTCCGGGGAAAAGAGGACGTATATGGTCACCCTACATGTATCTTGTATCATTAACATTAACAAATCATGAATTAACAGTTATAGAAAATTTCCATAATTTCTCAGTATGTGTATGTATGTATGTATTTATGTATGTGTGTATATATATATATATATATATAGTTTTTTCTTCTTTTTTCAGTTCAGTTCTCTTCAACAAAAGCCAATAAGCATTCTTTTTGCTTTTATGTCATTTTATTAAAAAAAGAAAAAGAAGAAAGAAAGAAACATGTACATAATCAATAATAAAGGAAGCACATACTTTTAAAATTATTATATTAATATTTGCTTTTTTGATTTGCTCTTTTGCACGGCTGTTAGAAGCGCTGTAGAAAAAATAGGTTTGCAGGCACAAATAAAAAGCTACTTTTTAATGTGCAAAACAATAGAGTCAGATTAGGCTATATATATGAATTAGCCTACGGCTGTGTGCAATTGGTATATAAATAAACTTAACTTGCCTATTATGTAAGAAAGACATCATATGTAAGTTATGTAACTGAATAATCACAATTGCATAACTCTGGTGCAGATGGATGCGCTCCAACACACCCAGCAGCGCTCCGTTATGATCAGAGTAACTCAAGAAAGAGAAGCGAGTGCAGTATGTTGGGCTGCTCGGAGAGTTCTTATAGTCATATTGTGTGCTTCAGTGCCAAATAGTAAGTTTTCTATCCTCATTTACTATTTAATAATTAAGTGGTCGTGTTTGTGTGCTCTATTGCTAATATCTACTTCTGCTGGATTCTTCTCAAAACTTCCCCTCGTTAACTGTCTGCACGAAGTGAAGATCCATGTTTTGCCTATCTAGCGTATATTTCCGCCTGTATTGTAAATTGGATAGTTGGATGCTTTGGATTGTTTAATCAGTAATATTTGTTACAAACTGTGTCTGTGTTGCACATTATATTCAGTCACGTTTCTGTACGCGTGTCAGCGCCCAGCTGCAGTTTATTCTTCTGTGTGGATAATTAATTGCATCTGTTACTGCTTCGTGTAGGTACTCTTCAGTAATTATTTTCATACTTCAACCAGTTCACACGCTCTCACGCCACACCTTGTATTTCTCACGCTGAGAAGGGATAACTTGTCTCGCTATATACAATTAATAGACGAGGGAATTCGGAGGGAAGTTGTCTGCCGACTGCCGAGTTCATAACTCTCTCGACTCTCGAGTTATACAGAGTTAAATGCCACCTACCAGCCAATCAGAAATTAGGATGTTGTTGTTTCCATAGACATAATAAATAGCTAGACGCCTCATTGGCCGCTCGACCGCACGTCAACGTCGCCGCCATATTGGAGCGGGCAACTCTTCATAACTCTCATCTCGGGACATGAGAAAAGATCCCGGACTCGTCGGCAGCTTGGGGATCTTCAGACTGTCCCACAGTAATAAAAACAGCTCTCGGGGTATTATCTTTCACAGGTAAGAATGAACAGTTGTTTCTGGATATTTTTTGGTCATTTTTAGCATTATGTTGACAGCTTAATTAGCCACAAGTATCAGACTATTAATAGCTAACGTTAGGGATATCGCTAGTAAGCTGTGAAAGCTGAGACTTTATAAGAAATCAAATTTTAAATGAATTCTTATGAAGTTTTAACTTATATTGTAGTTTATATCATAAAGTAAATTGTGTTATGAGCACAATATGTACAATGAGCACTTTGACAAGACAATGTCAGACTGTCAGGATTAGAGATGGAGCTAAAGCATCTCTCTTTAATTTCACTAACGTTACTTATTTACAAAGAGTAAGTTTATCATCACTTGATTATAAGGATTTCATAGCTATCATAAAACTGTGGACTGATTATATATTTTTTTCCTTTTTAGCCAATTGCAAACAGGACAACACAAGCCTCAAAGAAATCTGAAGAAAGCCTGTTCTCTGCATTTCCAAGAGACTAAACCTCCACAGACTAATGCTGTATTTGTACTAGTTTAAACCCAGAACAGCCCTGAATGAATGGCCAGAATAACCCTGATCATATTCAGACCACTCTCTCGCTCTCTTTCTCTCTCTCTGCCAGGAACAGACCTCCAGGAGCAATTTTTAACCTTTGTAAGGGTCATTTTTATAACAATATAATTTAATATAATTACCTTATTAAATGTTTCTGTCTTTTTTGTCAAATATTTACAAATAACCAGTTTCTTCAGTCAATCACAAGACTGCATTTAAAATGATTTACACAGGCTGATTAATGCTGATCATGTAGTGTATGTGTATTTACAGAAAAACTGCATAATGTAAATAGCCTAGAAATGAGAAACACAGGAACTCCTTAGTGAGTGAAGCTGCAATATCATGAGAAAATCATTTTTGAATATTGCTCTTGATGTTGTAATGATGATTATTACTTTTGATTAATAGAAAGTTTTTTTTGTTTTTGTTTTTGTTTTTTGTTTTTTTGTGGGGAAGCGTGTCACACTCTGGTCTGTGTTAAACGTAACTATACTTTGACATTTTATTGTACAATGTAAACTGCACACACTCACACCCCAAACATTCCTATGTAGTAACATATATTGAAAAATAAACAACTGTTTCAAAATTTGTGTTTTCTGCATGGGTGTGCATAATTTGCATTGTAGAGCAAAATGTCAAGCATCATCAAGTTGTTTACATTACTCATTAATTGAAAAACCCCATTATAAAATATGGAGTGGAGAATTAGTCTTTATTAGTCAGGTTTTGACATCACAACTAAACCACTCTATTCCCAGGGAAAGCTAGAACTGAAAACTGAAATAAAATGTGTACCTTGAGCTGAGATTGATTCAGAAGATTTTATATTTATATATATATATATATATATATATATATATATATATATATATATATATTCACGACCACAATTTTTGCTTGTCATTAGTTGTGTCTTACTTTCTTTAATAATTATTACACAAATACTATTATAAAACTGTCCTTTTCACGATTATTTACTTTATAATTTACTATTAATTTATTCTTCATTATTGTCTATTCTGTATTATTCCACCCTTGATATTACATATTCTACTTGCTATTATTCATCTGTTATTTATTTGTTATGGTATTACACATATAATTTGTGCTATTATAAATCTATTATATCACTTACATTATTGTACTGTTGTACTCGCTTTTTATATTATTCACTTTACTACAACTTGTATTACATATATTTTTTTAATATTACATATCAGTTTTACTATATTTTTACTGTGCACTGTATCAGTGCATAATAATTTACCACTGTAACTGTAAGTTTTACTGGATCATAAAGGATCATCAGTTACATGTGTTATTGTTTGTGGTGTTTATCCGTATAGAGTGCTATGAAAATAAAAAGCAGACTACCAGTGTGTCATTTTTTGATTTGTATTCGCTGGTTTTATTCAATTTTCTCAATGATGGTAAATGATTAGTGCTTAAAGATGTATTATTTCGATTTTTTTCCTGTATTTCAAAGCGAATGAGCTGAGTTCTGACCTGAAGCACGAGAAAAGCTAAAATGTTGGGGTTGAAGACAGAGAAAGCAATGAAAAAACTTAATTTCATTTAATGTACATTAAAATTACATTACATGTATATGTCACAGTTATACTACATTAATATTAGAATTGTTAACAGAAAAAAATCAACCAAATCAACACGAGTGTGAGTGTGAGCTTTCACAATTTCTTACGAAAATTAATAATTTTCCAAGCCTAACTAAATAACTGGAGGCAGAGTTATTTTTAAGTCCATGTAGATCACAAACCACTGAAATCGGTTGATAAACGTAAACGTTATCGTGTTTTTATCCAGAAAACCCGCAGCTCCCCCGTTTACCTCCATTTGTTTTTAAGGCAGTCTTGCCCGCGCAAACATGGCGGACGCGTTGACGTGTCGCAGCAACGACTCAAAGCGGCCAATGAGGCGTCTAGGTATTTTATATGTCTATGGTTGTTTCCGTTTAAATTACGCGATTCTGCCGCAAGCGCGTTCGTTACTAAGCAACATGGATGCGAGCGCACACGGAGTGTAAGTCAGAAGAGAAAGATCAGATGAATGCTGTAGGTAAACCCTTCATTTATTTTTTGGATTTTAAGATTCCTGGACGAAATCACTTGCCTGAGAAAAGATAGTGAGATCTGATGTTGGGAAATATAGCCAAATTCGTGCTAAAGTATTATCGTGCTAAAGTATTATTGATACAGTCAAAAAACACTCTTCAACTGCTTTGCAACCAGAAGCTTTAACTTAGATTTGGCTTCCTGAAAGGAAAGTACTGGAGATGTTATAAGAGTTTGTAAGTCTGATAAAAGGCAGACAATTTCATCCAAATAAAATAAATTGTTTTATATATTTAAGAAAGTATCAAACATACAAAGAAATTTGGCCCCAAACATGCCATCTGAACAGCAGTGCTCAATGTACATACTGTACACACACAGTAGGATTACAGAACTTGTCTTGAGCATGTATGTCAAGCTGTGTGTGTGTGTGTGTGTGTGTGTGAGAGAGAGAGAGAGAGAGAGAGAGAGAGAGAGAGAGAGAGAGAGAGAGAGAACACATTTCAGCTTATGAATGTTTTTTTTTTTTTTTTTTTTTTCTGTTGCTTGTTGCACATTTTGATGCCTTGATGACGGGTAGGGGACTCCCATATAAAGCACTGTGGCTTCCCCACTCAAATTCAGATGCAGTGTGGTGGGTTTGAACAAAACCAAAACTAGAAACAGTTTTGCTCTGGATGGAACGCTATAATCTATTATATCATATTATATCATGATGGTGCTGTAATCTTACTGTATGTGTATGTACATTGAGTACTGCTGTTCAGTTGGCTTGTTGGGGGCAAGATTTCTTTTTATTTTTGATATATTTGTATTTTAAAAACATAAATCTTTTTATTTTATTAGAATAAATTTGTCTTTCATCAGATTTATCAGATGTTATAATTTCTATTTGTGCTGGTCAATTATGAACAATAGGTAAAATTGAACTGCTAGCAAAAACTTGGGTGCTGCAAATATGAGTTGCTCCTCCCCTTTGAGTGACTCCTCCCCTTTATGTGGCCCCTCCCCTAATCTCATTCCAAATTTTTGCTATAACTTGAGAGCCCTGCTTCTGTAAAACAAAAGTTAAATGTGTCCAGAATAGTTATCACAGTTTTAGTGACAGTGACATAAATTATAAAGCAAGTATGAAAAATGTCCAGAGTTTTCATGTTATTAGATTTTTAACAAAAATTTAATTTGGGGGGCGTTTTGCTTCACAGGTGGGGTAAAATGCCCCAGTCTGACAAAGCAATTTGCTTTATACATTTACACTGAAATCAAAGTACAGCGCTTAAAATTAAAGATAATATAATCATTATGAATTATAAATTATAACAGCCAATTTGAAAAAAATAAAACTAAAAATAAAAATAAATAAATAAATAAATAAAATATTGTTAGCTGATGCTAACTGGTTAGCTAATTAGCTACCGGATGCTAACTTGAGATAATTTTTCAATTTAAAGTCCAAATATTTGTATTTAATCAACTAGTTAGAATACATTTGATTCGAGAAAAAAAAAATAAATAAATAAAATAAAATAAAATAATTTAAAAAAATAAAATTAAATTAAATTAAAAAATGATTGTATTTTCAGAACAGAGTAAGTAGGCCTACAGTATAAGCCATGTTTTACCCCGCAGACTAGGTTTGAAGAAAAAAAATGTCATTCTGAAAATATGATTATATTTTTTCTTAAATAACATACTCATCATCTACAGGCCTTACTATTCTCATGTCATATATAACTATGATTTTCTACAAAACAACAAACTTTAAAATACTTTTTTCTTACTGCTGAAAATGGGATCATTTACAGTGAAATACGTTTTCTCTCAGATACATCACCAGTGTAAGCTTTATGGTGAATACATCATTCTTGTCAATGTAGTCCACATTTACAACAAACATTTATCTTGACTTTATCTCGTAAATTATCAGCGTTCAGAGTCACACTCGGAGACTGTGTCCTAAATCACTCCCTACTCCAGGGGTCGGCAAGTAAGTTTGGCATCGGGCTAAAAAAAAAAAATTGCCACTAGATGGCGAGCCAAAACATAGTTAAAGGATAATTTTAGAAATTAATCGATGAAAAATGCAACTAGAATTTCCTGTGACAGACTGTTACAGTGTCTTTTGTAACTGGTAGTGAGCTGTTACCCTATTTTAAATCCTGTAGTAGGACAGTCTTTAAGAAAAAGCCACATTTGTGTGGCGGTGTCTGGGTTTTACACTGGATAAATTAATAAAGCAGAGTAGTGACACGTAACCTGGCAAGTATCTTCAAAATTAGAAGCACACATTCTTCATTCACAGACCGCCTTGCTAAAACACACATATGTGGGAGATGCGGAATGGATAAAAATAACTCAAAAAATAAAAGAAGACTTGAATAAGCCCATTAATGACATGTTTGGCTCTTAACAAGCTGTTTTATTTCCTCTTTCCATATTGTGAATAATAAATGTATATCATTTTAATTTGCTTGTTACACAATGGAGCCTAACTTATTGTAATAATTATTTGACGTAGCCTACTGTTACACTCAGAATTATTCCTTGGCATCCTCACATACTAAACTGATTTTTTTTTTAATTTTTGCGTGCTGGAGGTACGCTATTACATCGTGTGCAGAGTGATGTTAACATTTAAGCTAGCTGGTGAGAGAAAATGGCACTATATCAAAGAGTCTAAAGAGGAAAGTTGACAGCGAAAATAGGACATACAAAGAAGAATGGAAAGACAACTATGAGTTCATTCTACCTAGTTTTGTGAATGCAAAGCCGGTGTGTCTTATCTGCAATGAATTGGTGTTTGGTGATGAGTTTTTGGCTCAAGGTCTGCATTTAAAGTCACACCAGAGGTGTTCAGCTTGGATTAGGACTTGGCTTTCTGCAGACCAGTCAAGTTCTTCCACACTGACTGAATCAATTATTTATTTTTGAACCTTGCCTTATACACAGAGGCATTGTCATGTTAGAATAGAAAAGGGTCCTATCCAAACTGTTGCTTTAAAATTAGAAGCACACAATTCCCTAGAATATCATTATATGATTAAACATTAAGATTTGTACTCATGGAAATTACTAAAGTAGTCAAACCTGTTCATTAGAAGGGGGTGACCCAATACTTTTGGCAATATAGTGTATATTGAGTAACAAAAGGGCCATTTGGCATTCCTGAAGGCACAGAAGTGCTGATATCGATCAAGGCCTGTAGGCCAACATGTGTATACATCGGGGGTCTGTCACACCTTTTGCCCAGTGGGTAAAGCTGTAATCTGCTGATTGGTCAGTTTGAATGTCTCACATTGGGTTTTAGTCACATGGTCAAGGAAGGGATAAAAGATTGCAACTGTTGCTCTGTCTCTTTTCTTTGCTGGAGCTCTTCTTGGGGCTCTGCCCTCTCTCCCTCTTTTTCTTCCTCTCTCTATCCACCCCCCTGCCTCTTTCTCTCAGGTAATATTTTATATACACGCTGGGTACATTTAGCTGTTTATGTTTTACCATCCATCATCTATTTTGTAACCAATTCAAGTGTAACCATAACAAAATATTTCAATTATAACCATTTCAATTATTAATTATGAGCTAACTAGTCTTGATTCAAGGTTACCACTGAAGTGCTACCTATTGCAATACAATATAGTCACTTGATAGCAACGCTCTCCCACATATTTAGCTATTCTAACTGCACTTGTTTCCATCATTGGTATAAGTGGCAGTGGGTGGTAAAAGACAAGAAATGTACAGTTTTATACCATCATGCTGATAATGTTTCTTTAGTCATTCGGCAATCCTACAGCCTGAACCACTGTGGGGAAACCACCCTTACAAAATGCTAAAATGAAGTGTTGTTTCAGGTGTTTTTGCACACGCTGTTATTAGCTAGCTGTTCTCTGCAACAGATTTAAGTTAAAAATATGCTTCTAATTTTGCTTAATTCAGTTAATTTTAAGAGATGGTCCTCCTTTTAATGGACTTAAACAAGTTCAGAGTACCAATATACTCACACTATAAATATTAGTTTATAAACATAAATGATAGTTGGCCAATGTAAGGCAGTCGGTTTCTGCAAATGAAAAACAAAATGTTGGCTTTAATTTAGTTCATTACAGTACCATACTATATAGGTAAAGAAATGTAAAATTA
This sequence comes from Spinibarbus caldwelli, assembly GCA_039654775.1. Lineage (NCBI taxonomy): Eukaryota > Metazoa > Chordata > Actinopteri > Cypriniformes > Cyprinidae > Spinibarbus > Spinibarbus caldwelli. Next base: position 3,930,949 of record CM077220.1, on the reverse strand, counting down.
ATGGTAAACTACAGGCAAATGTGCTGCCAGTATTCTACAACAAACAGGACAATTTTTACTAAATTGTAATTCTATATACAGTGAAATACTAAAAATAAAGAGTACTTTGAAGGTGAAGCTGCTGCCAGTCAATTATTGCAAATTAACAGTGAAAAGTTTTACAGTGTAGGAGTCGCTGGATTCTTTGCTTTCTAGGTGCTTTTAAATTTCTTTTTAGCAGTGGGTTTCTTGGCCATCCTGGGGAATTCTTAGCTGTGGGTTTCGTAGCTGCTGCAGTTTTGGGCATTGTAGCTTCTTAGCCGTGGCAGGTTTCTTGGCTGCTGGCTTTTTGGCTTAAGAAGCAGCTTTCTTAGTGGGCTTTGTCTTGGACTCGGCCTGGAGGCGCCGGTTCCTTTGGTCTGGTCCAGGGTGCCTTTCCTCTCCTTAGATGAAGACACAACCTTGACGATGAGCTTGCTTGGGCCGCGGCAGCTGCTGGAGCGGTTTCTGCCACGATCTCTATGAATGAATCTGAACTAAAACTCAAACTGACTGTGATCAACAATGAGCCGCTGCTGGGTGGCGCTGCGCATTTAACAACTGCATGAGAACCATGTAGACTCAATCAGCTCTGCTCAGTGCAGTGGTGTCCAATCCTGCTCCTGGAGGGCCACTGTCCTGCAGAGTTCAGCTGAACCCCAGTTAAACACACCTGAACCAGTGAATTCAGACACTGAGTGCACTGGAACGCATGCTGTTTTTGTGCCTTGCTTGTTGGTTAAAATAAAATAAAAACACTAATGCTGACAGTGTGGTTGTGATTGCTTTGCGTCACGCGCATTGCTTACCTGCGCAAGTATTTCCTGAGTGATGTTTTCCTCAGAGGGATTGCTGCATCACATTATGCTTTCAAAATTTACAAAATAGTATCTTTCATTGTTCTTCAGATTATAGGACTGAGAGAAAAAGGAAGTGAAGAAATATGAACTCTACTAATGTACAAATGTCACCTGCTCCATCACTTTGAATCACTTTGGGTTATATATATCCTTAAAAATCAAACTCTTCCATGATTTGGGGTAAACAGATGAAGCAGATTGTATACATATTAATGAATGATATATTATATCTTAATAATATATTAATCAATGTCCAAGACATTGTTCACTGAGATTAAGTTGATTGTGAGCAAAAGTGTAATTTTGGTGTAATCTTTGATGACCAGTTGACCTTCAAAGAGCACATTGCAAAGACTGCTCGATCTTGCAGGTTTGCACAACACAACATCAGAAAGATCAGGCCCTTTCTGACAGAGCATGCTGCACAACTTCTTGTCCAGGCCCTTGTCAGTTCTAGGCTGGACTATTGCAATGCTCTTCTGGCTGGACTTCCATCACACACAATCAAACCTCTACAAATGATTCAGAATGCAGCGGCACGACTGGTCTTCAATGAGCCCAAAAGAGCCCATGTTACACCTCTCTTTATCTCCTTGCACTGGTTACTAGTTGCAGCTCGCATCAAGTTCAAGACACTGATGCTTGTATATAGAACAACCACAGGCTCAGCACCCACCTACTTCCACTCACTATTACGAATCTACATCCCCTCCAGAAGTCTGAGATCTGCTAGTGAGAGACGCCTCGTGGTACCTTCACAGAGAGGTTCAAAATCACTCTCCAGAACATTCTCATTCACCATTCCTGGCTGGTGGAATGATCTTCCCACCCCTATCCGGAATGCTGGATCCCTGTCAATCTTCAAGCAACAACTGAAAACTCATCTTTTTCAGCACTACTTGACTTGAGAGAAAAAAAAGCTTTCTTTCTCTTTATTTATTCCTTCCCTTGCTAGCTTGTACTTATTTGAACAATGCCTGAGACTTCTTGTTACGAGCACTTCCTCTGTCTGATTGCCTCTTCAAGATGAATCACTTTATGTATTCCCCAACTGTAAGTCGCTTTGGATAAAAGCGTCTGCAAAATGACTAAATGTAAATGTAAATGTAAATGTAAAAGAGGAGCTTTTGAGGAATTGCAGGAGATTGTAGATGGATTTGCACACATCACAGGATGTAGGCAGCATTGATGGCTGCCAAGTGAGAATCAAGCCACATAGTACAGTACATATACCTCAGCTGGTTTACTCGATTCAGCTACAAGCAGTTTGTGACCATAAAGGTGAGTTTTTAGACATCTTTGTAGGCTACCCAGGATCAGTTCAAGACTCAAGAGTTTTTAAAAACAGCCCACTGATTTGCCACCAGCTTTACTCACCTGAAAATTGTTTTATCCTTGGAGATGGTGGGTATATATCAGCAAATCTCCCTAATAACTCCATATAGGGAGACTGTCACAAGTCCAACAGAAGCTTGATTCAACCACCATCATTCAAAGGCACAAAGCATCATCGAGAGATCCTTTGGGATCATGAAATCAAGGTGGCGGAGCCAAATTTCACCCCTTACAGTGCATTCTTCATAACATTTGTCTCACCACTGGTGATATTGTTGAGCCAGTTGAGGCAGCACTTGAGCAAGATGACAACACTGATGTTCTGCTATGAAACCAAGACCCTCAGGGTGAAGAACACATAAGAGAGCACCTTGCTAGAGTAGTATCTGCCCTCTGCATGTGACAGCTCTCAGGGACCAGGACTACATTCAGCTATAGTCAGAGTCCTCTGCTGAATCATTTCTGGAATCTGAAAAAAAAAAAGTGTTGTGAATGAGGTTTTACATTTTATTACTGAATCAAGCCCCTGCCGACAGTTGGTCAGAACTGTATAATGACGTCTGATTAGAAGAATTCACCCCAGCCTCCAGAATCTCATTAAAGCATTCACTGATGGCAAAGTTGTGGTTCTGGAACAAAACACAAATAATCATCTTAAAAGAGTAATTATTTAAATTAACATTTTCAAACAATTATCATGCAATAACAATCTTTATATGTATAGAATTTAACTATGAATTAAAGCAGTTTAACACCATGTCCCTGATAGCACACATACATCACTGAGATGGCTGGATATACATCTGCAAGATGTATTTTTTAGAGTGTTTGATCATCTGCAATAAGTCTATAGGACGTCTCCTATCAGTTGTCAAATAGACGTTTGTTAACCTAGATGTCTTTAAGATGTTTATGATTTAGAATGTTTGTAAAACTGACATCTTACAGACGTCTTTCAGATGTTTCTACACAGCAGATGCTTTCCAGATCAAGCGATCTTTCACAGACAACTTGCAGACGTATGTGTGCTATCTGGGGTCTGTGCAAATAATTACAGCAGCATTCTATGATTGCCCACAAGATGACACGATTACCACACTAGACGTGACTGAGGCACGGTTATGTGATATGGTGAACAGGAAGTTAACAGTCGTGACATACCTTGTTAAAACATTAACACGTCACATAAATAATTTACATTACTTGCATCAGCTATAATGAACATGAAAGCAAGCTTAACGGTCACAAATTATGCCATGAACATACACATATGGCATTAGAGCTCATAGCATGGAAACAAATGGCAGACTTAAATAAAGAACAACAAAGTATTATTATTTTATATGCACACACAACTACATGAGCTGATGAAGCGTGAGATGAAGCGGATTACTCATAAAAAGAGTTTTCATTCTGTATGTCTGCTCAGTGCAACTGATGCACATGATGGTGCAAATGTTGATCAGAATCAGAATCAGAATCAGAATGAGCTTTATTGCCAGGTATGTTAACGCATACGAGGAATTTGTTTTCATGACAGAAGCTACCGGAGCGCAACAGAATGACAGGGACAGAACAAAAAACACAGATAATAAAAAAGAAGAATTAAAAAAGAACAAGTAAATAAGGAACAACAATATACAAATTGACTATTGTATGTACAGGTAAATAACAGTAGACAGTTTTGTATGTACAGGTATATTATGTGCAAATTGAAATGTAGACTAAGTATGTGTGTTAGATAAATAAGTGTATAAATAGTGTGTGTTATTATTGTCAAGTGTTCATGAGATGGATTACCTGAGGGAAGAAACTGTTCCTGTGTCTGGTCGTTCTGGTGCTCAGAGCTCTGTAGCGTCGACCAGATGGCAACAGTTCAAAGAGGGAGTGTGCTGGATGTGAGGGGTCCAGAGTGATTTTGCCAGCCCTTTTGCTCACTCTGGATAAGTACAGTTCTTGGAGAGTGGGGAGGGTTGTACCAATGATTCGCTCAGCAGTCCGGACTACCCTCTGTAGTCTTCTGAGGTCAGATTTGGTAGCTGATCTGAACCAAACAGTTATTGAAGTGCAGAGGATGGATTCAATGATGGCGGAGTAGAACTGTTTCACCAGCTCCTGTGGCAGGTTGAACTTTCTCAGCTGGTGAAGGAAGTACAACCTCTGCTGGGCCTTTTTCACAATGGAGTCTATGTGAATGTCCCACTTCAGGTCCTGGGAGATGGTGCTGCACAGGTACCTGAATGACTCCACTGCAGTCACAGTGCTGTTCATGATGGTGAGTGGGGGAGTGCAGGGGGGCTGCTGCCTGTCTGCCAGGAAGCTGTTGATCCACTGACAGATGGAGGTGGGTACAGAGAGCTGAGTTAGTTTGGGCAGGAGGCGGTTTGGAATGATAGTGTTAAAGGCTGAGCTGAAGTCCACAAACAGGATCCTCACATAAGCCCCTGGTCTGTCTAGATGTTGCAGAACATAATGCAGTCCCATGTTGACTGCATCGTCCACAGACCTGTTTGCTCTGTAGGCAAACTGAAGAGGATCCAGCGAGGGTCCAATGATGTCCTTCAGGTGGGCCAGCACCAGTTTTTCAAATGACTTCATGACCACAGACGTTAGAGCCACAGGTCTGTAGTCATTTAGTCCTGTAATTTTGGATTTTTTTGGGATGGGGAGGATGGTGGAATGTTTGAAGCATGAAGGGACTTCGCACAGCTCCAGTGATCTGTTGAAGATCTGTGTGAAGATGGGGGCCAGCTGGTCAGCACAGGATTTCAGACAGGCTGGTGTAACACAGTCTGCACCTGGTGCTTTTTTCCTTTTCTGCTTCCGGAAGACCTGGCGGACCTCGTCTTCGCTGATCTGAATTGCAGGTGTGGGGGAGAGAGGGGTTGCTGGAGGTGTTAATGGTTGTGTGGAGAGGTGTTCGGGGCGGGTGTGGGGTGTTTTTTCAAACCTGCAGTAGAACTCATTCAGATCGTCTGCCTGTCGTTGATTCTCCACAGTGCTGGGGGATGGTGTCTTGTAGTTGGTTATCTCTTTCAGACCTTTCCACACTGATGCTGAGTTGTTGGAAGAGAACTGGATCCTTATTTTTTCAGAATAATTCCTCTTTGCCACGCTGATCTCTTTTTCCAGTGTGTATTGTTTATTCAAGACTTTATCCCCCTTCCTGTAAGCATCTTCTTTGGCCTGACGGAGCTGTCTGAGTTTTGCAGTGAACCATGGTTTGTCATTGTTGTAGGTTAAATGAGTCCTGGTAGGGATGCACAAATCCTCACAGAAACTGATATATGAAGAGACAGTCTGTGTGAGCTCATCCAAATCGTTTGCAGCAGCCTCAAAAACACTCCAATCAGTAAGGTCAAGACAGGCTTCTAAAACCCACTCTGTCTCGTTGGTCCATCTCTTTACAGTCTTTACCACAGGTTTAACAGATTTCAGTTTCTGCCTGTAGGTTGGTATAAGATGAACCAGGCAGTGATCAGAGAGTCCTAAAGCTGCTCGTGGAACAGAGTGATATGCATCCTTTATTGTTGTGTAACAGTGATCCAGTATATTACTGTCTCTGGTGGGACATGTAACATGCTGTCTGTATTTTGGCAGTTTACGGGAGAGATTTGCTTTATTAAAGTCCCCGAGAATGATTAAAGCAGAGTCTGGGTGTTGTTGTTCTGTGTCTGTGATTTGATCAGCTAGTTTCTGTGGAGCTCACGTGCGCTTGCGGTGGAATGTAAACACTCACGAGAATGAACGAGTGAAACTCCCGCGCGAGTAGAAAGGTTTACAGTTAATGAAGAGCGTTTCTAGATCTGAACAGCACATCTTCTTTAACACAGTTACATCTGTACACCACCTTTCATTGATGTAAAAGCACGTCCCGCCGCTGCGCGATTTCCCAGTTGATTCTGCGTTGCGGTCTGCTCTAAACAGCTGAAAGCTCGGCAGATGAAGCGCACTGTCCAGAATGGCGTCGTTCATCCAGGTTTCCGTGAAACACAGAGCAGCAGAGTTTGAAAAATCCTTGTTTAACCGGGAAAGTAGAAGGAGTTCATCCGTTTTGTTGGGTAGAGAGCGGAGATTCGCTAGATGGATGCTAGGCAACGGCGTTCTTAATCCCCGCCGACGAAGCTTCACGAGCGCGCCGGCTTGCTTCCCCCGTCTGCTCGTCCTGAAGCGTCTAAACAGCACCGCTGCTCCGCCAACTACAATGTCCAGCAAAACATCAGAATAAACGAAATCCGGTGAAATATCGGGTGATGTGTACTTCCGAATGTCCAGCAATTCGTCTCTGGTGAAACTGATTGCAGGGATATGACTAAAGACAGGACAAACTAACAAAAACATAAAAACAACTGCAGACGACGCCACGAAGGCTGTCATGAGCGGCGCCATCTTGTTTTTGATTGGTTTTTGATTGGCCACATGAAGAAAGTTCAAGAAGCCTTTTGAACAACTGTAGGCCTATGTATTAATGTAACCTTAATGTTAATCTTAGTTTAGCCTAACTACATTTCACATTTGCAATAATTGAATTACCAATGTATCATATATAATATAATAAATAACAAATTAACTGATCCCCAGCAACCAATAATTAAATAAATTGCATTGCTTGCAACAGTAAAAATTACAATACAACATTCACATTCTATAAATAATTCGTCCAGCAGGTTTATTATTATTATTGTTTTCTCTCTTTCCGCTGATCTTCTTTCCCTGTCCTCAGACCTCTCTGCCTCTTTTTCCAAGAACTGTATTCTTACACTGTGTTTTTGCAGGCGAGGGGGTTGCCTCACTGTCACCTCTTTCAAACGAGTCTGTGGAGCTGGACACAGTGGATGCTGCAGCAGTCAGAAGGGGATGCTGAATAGATGGCCTCCCCCAGTTGCTTCAAACACTCCCAGGTTATAAGCTGAGTTCACTGCCTAAAATACTTATAATAACAACAACAGTCTTACTCCCAGGGACGGACTGGGAGTGAAAAACGGCCCTGGATTTTCTCCAAAATAGGCCCACCACAACTACAGTTGCTATATCTCACAATATTAGAGCAATCCTGTCGCATTTATGGAAAATATCATCAGAAAACCTATGATTACCCTGCTGACAAAAACAAAAGAAACCATCACAGAAATTCTAATGATTTCCACTACAAATACCATTACAAACATTAAAAAGTATAAACTTTTAACCATTAAAACCATTAAATAATAGTTTCCTTTAGTGTGTTTTGGGACATATTGCATTAGGATTTAGGCACGGTTTCACAGACGGGGCTTGGACTGAGCCAGGATTAGATCATAGTTAAATTAGGACATTTAGGGTAAACATACCTATTAAGCTCACCAAAATCTACATTGAGACATTTTTAGTGCACAAGATATTGGTTTCAGTACAAAAAATTATGTTAAAATAAAATATTAATCTCTCACACAAAAATATTTAATTTTATTTTAAATGACAAAAGCATTTCAATTAAGATATACATCATTAAATTCAAAAAGTCCGGCTGAGCTTAATGGGTACATTTTTGTACCCTTTAAGCACACCCCTGTTCCCATTAAGCTCACATCATGTTTTATTAAAAAAAAAAAAACTCTTGTATATTTTAAGGAAAATGTTTAAAGAATAATTGTAAAAATATATTTTTTGAAGGTACAAAGTCAATCACAAAAAAAAACAGAAAACTAAAATCAAGCAACAAGGCATGGCGAAGTCGATCAGTTATATATTCATAATGAAGTGCCATTTAAGCACATTGCAACATCTATACTAGTACACGTTCAGCTAAGTAACACAATCAAAAATCAAATAAAACAAACCAATAAAACATTTCATTCATGGGGATGAACACAGAAACTAGCCTTGTTATGAAGCCTCTTTTTAAATGGATGTCAACTTATCTATAGTCTCTTAAGGCTGAAATACACTACATGATTTTTGCCCCGATTTTCCAGAGATTTACTGTCTGGAGAAGTTAATCCTAGTTGCCAAAGGTCAGAGCCAGTCTGAAGATTTGAGTTGAAAGAATCCATAGAAAATCGATTAACTTAACTTAAAGTGACAACATCAGTTAATATTTAAAATCTGTTTATGAAGTATTTACATAGACGTTCAGTGTGGAAGAGCTTAAAGAGAGCACACTGAGCTTAATTGGACCAGCAACAATTTTTAATAAATTTCATGTAATATTTATTAAAATGACAGGATTTGTGCTAAATAAATAGTCTAGGTCATGTATTAAGTTCATACATATTTTAATATGAACAACTATTATTAACAATATCTATGAAATTATACTTTTTCTTATTGATGTCACACTGAAGCTGTGTTATTTTCATAGTAGTGCACCCTTTAAGCTCACCTTAAAATAATATGAAATCTTTAAAAATTACAGCACTGTAAAACCCCAGACCAGCAATAAACTGTGAATTTATAATATTATGGATGTAAAAGTACAAGCCAGTAATGCCTGTGAAGTAATATATTAGCGTAGCACACAATATTATACAGCTAGTCAGCTAACTGTGTTCTGTCGCATCTGCGCTACGTTGATAAAACTATCTTTTAGATCTGTAATTATTTCCCACATCCAAGTTCCAGGTTATAATATGCAAAAGTCTGAACATTAATCTCTTAATTTTACAATAAGTAGTGAAACTTAACCAAAATAAAGACTTAAACATATAAAAAAACGCACATTTAAGGGGCTCCTCTTTTGGTGAAAGTTTTCAGACAGCTTTCAAAATGGCCGCCAGACAGTGTGAACACATGGAGACTCGTATCTCTGTGCAATAATCTGACTGATTTGAAATTACAGGAAGTATATAGTAACAAACATATCAATTGATTAAAACATCAGTTAGGATAATACATTATTTTTTCTTTTTTTAATCTGATCTCAAAAATGGAAGTGTGCTTAATGGGTACGTGAGCTTAATAGTTACGTTTACCCTAAGCATTTTTTTTTTATAAACATGCTTAGAAAAAATAAATAAATAAAAAAACCTTATTGGTGTGCATCTGAGACAAAACAAAGGCACTGATATATTTTAAGATCAGTCAGTTCAAGTTTCTTTCAGTTGAAAGAAAGGGGGGATGGGGATGGGGGGGTAATAATTAAACACTGCGTCATCAGAGTTGGTATGTGGTTTTAACAGACAATTGCACTTAACATTTCATGAAAATCAAGCTTAAATTGAGTTTTTTGAGCAGCAAAAGATGGAGATCTGTGTTTTGTCTGTCATTACAACGGCCTCATCTGAGGCAGCAAATGCATCGCATTTTACGCTTTCATCAACATACTGGTTATAACTTTTATTGTAGCTATATGGGTGCTTAGTTTTTCTTGTCGTTTAATACACTTGCCCAAAATCTCATGATATAAACGATGAAGCACTATATGCACAGCATATTTAAAATGTACAAAAGTATAACCTATACAAGACTGCAAAAGCTAAGACTCTTCTCCACTCTTCAAACACACACACACAAAAAAAAAAACAAACATTAGCCTTTATAGACATAGTGTTTGAGTAAAGAAAACACTTTACTTATTCAAACATCAGTTATTTTTTTTACCCTTGCATTGCGAACAAGTGGAGATCTGTCTCCAGGCTGTGCGCGGTGCTTCATTCTGAGTGGAGGTCGGGTGAAGTTACAAGTTTTCGCTGACAGTTTGAGGATCCAATAGCGTTACAAAGTTTAGTGACAAGCTCTTTTGAATGCTTTTTACTGGTTAAATATTTGTAAAACCCTTAAACAGACATAAGGAAGACCAATAGCAGTGATTTAAAATAATTTTTTTATAGTTTGGATAATTTTCCACGGCACACCTGACACCTGACTGAGCTAGGGTATGACGACTGCCATACTCTGCCATAATCTGCCATACAGAAACACCACCCCTAGTTAAAACAGTTCAGACTTACATTTTAGTCTAGGACTAGGCTTAAGCCTTGTCTGTGAAACTGGGGGTTAGGTTTTTTTTTTTTTTTTTAAAGTGACCAATTACCAGTAGAGACCAACAGGCACCATTACAGTTTCCATTAAAACCATTACAATTTTCATTATAATCAGAAAAACCATTACAAATTATGTGATGGTTTCCATTTTTTTTTTTTTTTCAGCATGGGATTGAAATAAATATATATTATTATATGAACTAAAATACTTGAAATCTACATAAAAAGAGCAGAACGCAAAATATATAATATGACAATGATAAACATAAACCTAGAATCTGAAACAACAGAATTCTTCAATTTGAATTTAATGTTTCTTTGTGTGTGTGTCATGTTAATCAGACTAATCACCTTATAGGCGACTTCATTTACTCTATTTTCTAACTGAATATTTCTCAAATGTAACCCGTTGTAGAATCGCTGCTGTCTCTTTATGAATTAATTTGAATATTCATGCCAGACAATGCGGAGTGATAAATAGCAGTGAGCACTCGGATTAGGGCTGTCCTGGGATTTTACTCAAGTGCTCACAGGCTACATGCTCTATAGAGAGAGAGGCGGGCAAAGATAACCTGATGTAACTGTTCACTTTGTTTTTTCTTTCTTTTAGCTTCTTCCTTTATCTTCACGTTTTTGCTTGCCATCACGAGCCCACTTTCGGTTTCGGTTTATTGTAAGCAAAAATAGATTGCATTAGCGCCCCCTTTTGTCGGCCATCAACGTCACTTAATCTGACACTTTTTCTTTGATGATGAACCAACCAGGCCTTTCTGGACTTCTCCAGATCGTCCAGATGGTCAGTCCGCCCCTGCTTACTCCCATCCATGCTGAGCAGCGTTTCTTTGGCCAGTGAACAAGTGATTGTTCTCAGCCGGAAGAGCTTTTCCTCATCTAGGTCGGACCATGTGATAATTATTTGACACTTAGGTAACTGGCAAGCTCCAGTAGTAATAAAATTATTTATTTTGAAATATGTCATGAAAACTAACACATATAACCTTAATTTAACAATTAAATAATAAATTATAAAGAATCTAAATAAATTATAAAGAATTATAAAGAATCCGCTTTGGATGCCGTCTTGTAGTCATTCTGCTCCTGCGTGAGCTTGTGTTTTTTTACTCTCATATTTGGAACAAAACCAATGTGGTAAAAGTGTTTGGCTGAATAAAAACACATACGTACACACTGAGTAGAGGTACTCAATTTTATTTAGAGAGCAAAACATTCTCAAATTATTTTGGGCAGCTTGAAACATGAGACACATCTTTTGGTGTCACTACTCTTCATCTCCGGTCACTGCTGCTTCTCCGGTTCTGCTTTATGGCTGCAAGATGAATGTCACACATCTTTTTTCTTTTCTTTTTTTTTTTTTCTGCAAGATGTTTGACAGTTTGACATCTGCTTGTTTGACAGTGTCTACTATTTTCTGAAGATTTCTAAGTACTGTGAAGCTGTTGCTGCCTCATGACATGTGGTTTTACACATTTGAGGCGTTGTCACAGTTCTGCGCTTTGTTTTGTTTCCAGGATGAATTTAACCCAAAGGCTGTAACTTACAGTAACAGGGTTTTGCTCTCTGATACTGGGTGAGTTTATATTTATTTAAATAAATGTATTGCAGTAAGATCACATTTATTTGAATGAATTTAATTTATTAATTATTTTAATTAGCCTAATTATCAAGTGAAACAGCTGAAATGCGCATGTGTGAATTGTCCCAAATGGCACATTTCGGGTGTTTCTCAAACGGAAGGCTGCATCCTACGAAGGCTGCATTTCTCGGCTGCCACGTCATCAAACGTCGCTGAAGGCCGTCTCAATCGGAAGGATCCTTGGAAGACAGCATTCGTTTCGCGTCCTTCATTCAGCTGAATTTGAAGGATGCATGGGGTGTATCCTCTGCGTCCTTCAATCACCCACAATCCTTTGTACCCATTCCATTTCATGAAAATAAACTGACGAAAACGAGTCAGTACTAGGCTTTTCTGTATTTATTATGAAATCTAAGACAAAAATAACATTTTCAGACATGAAAGGATAGATATTATCTTTTGTTTTGGTGTAAATTGCTTACTAAACGCTAAACTGCCAATAATTTAAACCACAGGGAGACTCTAGACGGCTGTGATTCATTGTATTGCATTAATAGAAAGCCAAATAATATAAAGATTTGTAATACAAAGTATTTTTCCAAAACTAAGTTTTAATAGTGTTTTCGTGCCGTGACGGTGAGGGCGGGAACATATGTGATGTAGTCACACGCACTTACTAGAGCATCTTATTCTAGCGTTTATATGCCGTCGAGGACTCTAGCCTACAAGACTCTGAAGGACTGAACTAGGAAGGACGCTGCCTCGGTAGGATGCAGCCTTCCGTTTGAGAAACACACTTCATGTGCACTTGTGGTCTTCATGTGCACATGGCCGTCACGTGCGTGTGTCATATGCAGCAGACATCTACCCAACAGTCAAAGTGGCATTACGTCATTGTAGCGGCTTCAACTAAGACGCTAGTATTGGTTATAGGAGCGAGCAAGTAATTGATGCGTAAAAATAAGTCCATGCAAAACTGAAGTAAAATGCAACAGTGTCTTTCTTTATCGTGCTCCACTGAATAAACATTGCGTCCAATCAGCTTCCTGTGGTGTTATTTTGTCTAATTCACAGGATACGAAAGTCCAAACCTTGTAGACACAGCATACTGTTCAACTCAGTCCAAACACATAATTCAATAATTTGGCATGATGAAGCACAATCCAGACCCGTCCAAAACGATCAAAAACTGTGTGCTTCCTTACTACCAATACACACCTGTTGATTAACCAATTGTCCTAATATACTATTTTCAGTGCGCCACTCAATGGACAAACACATAATGGCATTAAAATAACGCCATACCTCCTACAGTCATGAAAGTGTGGTCTCAGAGGGAGACAGCGAGGGTTTAAGAAGCAATTTGGGACAGGGCCGTGGGGCTATAGCAAACCCAAGGGCCCACCTTCATATATAGCCTTTCTTGGTGCCACAATGTTTTCTACCACAGGAACAACATTATTTTTTTTTTTAATCAATCAGATTTCAAACACAGTGATACAATGAAAATATGCATAGAGTCCTGGATGCAACACATTAAAAGCACAAATGCATTGAGGTCAAAGCAAACAGGTTTTAGAACACAGCAACAACTTTTGCACATGTGACTGCTTTAAGGAGTTTACTTTAAATAGTTTTATTATTAGAAGGTCTTCTTTCTGACCCTAGAGGAGAATCATCAGGGCCAGACTTTGACTAAAATTCAGCCCATCTGCCCCACACGTTCCCCATAAATGTTTTGCTGGGTTAGGGCAATTGGAATAAATAAATTATTTATTAATAAATAAAGGATGGAAACAAATAATTGTTTTATTTATTTTTTTAAAGGGATAGTTTGCTCAAAAATCCTTGTGTCGTTCCAAACCTGTAAGACCTTTGTTCATTTTCGGAACACAAATTAAGATATTTTTGATGAAATCCGAGAGTTTTCTGACCCTCCATAGACAACACCACATTTAAGGCCCAGAAAGGTACCAAGAACATTGACAAAATAGTGACACCAGTGGTTTAACCATAATTTTATTGCTTTGATCTGCACGTAAACAACGTATGCACGTTGTGCTGCCGATATAGATTTGTTGAATAAAGTTGTTATTTTTGTTTTCTTTGCAGACAAAAAGTATTCTCGTAGCTTCTTAAAATTATGGTTGAAACACTGATGTCACATGGACTATTTTGTCGACGTTCTTGGTACCTTTCTGTGCCTTGATCGTCGTAGGACCCTTGCTGTCTATGCATTGTCATAGAGCTTTTTGGGTGAACTAATATACTGCAAGTGCATTTAATAATATTACTGTTCCTTTATATTACAGGCTCTTAATTTTTGAATTAATATTTTATTTAAATTAAAGTTAATTAGAACTACTAAATTATAATTTGTACCGGTAGTTGCCCTATATATATATATATATATATATATATATATATATACATACACACATACATACATACATACATACATACATATTTGGCATCTCTTATGTCTCTTATGCTCATCAAGGCTGTATTTATTTGATAAAAACTACAGAAACAAACAGTAATATTGTAAAATATTATTGCTGTTCCTAATATTGGTTTCCTATCTTAACATACATTAAAATATCATTTATTTCTGTGATGCAGCGCTACATTTTCATCAGCCATTACTTCAGTCTACAGTGTCACTTGATCCTTCAGAAATCAATTTTCTGATTAAGTATTAAGCTGCACAACTGTTTCCAACATTCATTATAAATCAGCATATTAGAATGATTTCTGAAGGATCATGTGACACTGAAGACTGGAGTAATGATGCTGAAAATTCAGTTTTGCTTCACAGGAATAAATTATATTTTAAAGTATATTCAGATAGAAAACTGTTATTTTAAATAATAATATTTCACAAAATTACAGATTGTTTTTCTGTATTTTTTGATCAAATAAATGCAGCCTTAATGTGCATATGAAACTTCTTTAAAAAACATTAAAAATCTTACTGATCCCAAACTTTTGAACGGCAGTGTGTATGTGTGTGTGTGTGTGTGAGTATATGGTCTATACAGTAGCCTATATGAAAATGCATATTTTTCAATTAAAGAGAACATATAGAGTTAAAATGGGCTGATTTTGGTGCTTGACACTTTATTGGTCATTTTGTGTTTTAAGAATGAGGTCCAAGGTTAAGAATACACTGGAAATTACTTAAATGTAAATTGTTTTATCTATTTAACATTACCTTCAATAGAGAAAGATGACTTCCCTTATTGATCAGGTCTTCCCTCAGGTAAAATGCATGTTTCCTTGCGTGGCTGGATGTTGGACTCATAATCACGTTGAAAAAATAATCACGTTGTTTGGATTCACCAAAACTAATTTGCTGAAGTCAAAAGGCCGACGTTAAAAAAAAAAAAACAAAAAAAAACAACAAAAAAACAACAACTCCGGTGGCGCGCTGTGAAGCGGGAGCGACTAGCTGACAGAGGATTCCACTTGGTCTTAAAGCCTTCCTTGATCGGCTATGCTCACAAATAAAACACTTGTCCAAAAAGAATGATAAATTCTCAGTTTAGAGTTTGTTATTTGTATGGTTTATATAGGCATATAGGCCGTTTCACAAACGGAAGGCTGCATCATTTTGTAGGCATCCATTTGTAGGCTGCATGACATCAGGCCTGGTTTATTTCAGTTGACTGAGCATTACATTCGTGAGTCGTAAGCATCAAAATTTATCAAATTTATAACTGTTAATATTCTAAAATAAGATCTTCTTTATGATGTATGCAGCCTACAAATGTGACCTCTGGAGGATGCAGCCTTCCGTTTGAGAAACAGCCATAGTCTCGCATAGCCAGACCTTCAGACTGACGGCTGAAGGTCTGGGAACTTTGTCCGCATTGAATGGCCAAGACCCGCCCAAGAGGCCATATGACTGACAGGTAAAGCGACCAATCACGTTTCGTTCTGTGGTGCGTCATGTTTCGGGGTGTGGAAATGTCGCCACAATAACAGACCGGAGTGTAAAAAAACATATTTTAAAGATTCTATGCAGCATTTCACATACTTTTGAAAATCCAGAGTTTAGTTGATACTGATAAGCGTTCATTGTCACAGTTGCAAACACGACAGCTTTCTTATTTGATGAGGGAGTTTGGCATCATGGCATCTTTGTTTCCAGGTGGAACGTTAAAGAACGCAACACACACGTCTCCCGGAAATCCTGTATAATTCAACCAATCCGATGACGACTTCAAAACTCCTGAAGTGTTTTCAGATAAGTGTGCCATATGCATCAGACGTTCAGCCAACATTCCGTGGGCGTGACATCTGAGGTTGAGACTACACGGCATATGCCTTAAATACGGGACAAACTGCGTTCCGTATGGCTATCATACGGAACGCTGCTTTGATACCCTAAATACGAGACGATTCTGTATTATATGGAACGGTTGGCAACCCTACCTGTAACACTAGTGTAAACGAGTACAAAGACGTTTTTATCACTCATACCTTTTGCAGAGAAATAGTGCAGACACTGGACAAGGAACCCAGACAGCAGTCTGATCTCACCATAAGCTCCGAGGATACTCATGATGGTCACAATGTGAGGTCACAGTGAGCTAAAAGTGTAACCTCACAGCGTAGCATAGCCTACTCACTGTGTGCTCATACTACGGTCACCATGTGAGACCACATCATTGTTAAAGTCTCATTCTGTTAGTTTAGTGTGAGTTCACTGTGATCTAATATTGGTCAGCTATATCACAAACATCATGTAGAATTTCATATTTTATTTTCATCAACATAAACATTTTAAAAAAGTGTTTCCTTGTTTATTTTGTGTTCTTTTCAGCCTGGTGTTGGCATTTGACACTAATATTTCTATTTGATAATGCATTCAGAATCTGGAGTTGTTTTGGTGAACCAACACTGAATTGGGGTATGGTTAGGTTTAGCACCTCTGTTTTATTTATTTTTATTTTTTTTATTTTCCCCAGTGTTCAATGTCAAAGAGAGTTTTGCAGGCGCTTCTCTCAGGTGGTGTGGTTTGATAGCAAATGTAGGTTGAAGTGGAAGTCACAGCATTTTGTGGGTTGTTTCTGAAAGTAGTCATTGTGGGCCTAATGAAAGCTCATAGTTACAGCAAACACATCACATATTTACATGTTGCACCGGCTTCTTCCATCTCATCGCTGAAGACACATTGTTTGTGAATTTCTATCTTCAGAAGCTGCTTGTAGTGAGAAAGTGACGGAAAATGTCTTTAATTTAAAAGGTCTGAATAAAGAGTAGAGTTGAGCTGATGGTTGTGGTTTGACTTTCTGCTCTCGTTCTGCTCTGTGGTTTTAACCAGAGTGGGAAAGATATTTGTGCTTTTTCTTCATCTTTAGTTTCATAAACCTCAACATACTATCAGAAGAGCAAAAGATTCACAGCAACGTGCATTTCATTTTCATTGACTTCCCCTTATTATAATTCCATCTGTCTGTGTTCAGGAAGGACTGAATGAAGCACCACTTCTTATTTCTAAAAGTAACCACCATCATGCAACTGCGCTTCTTTTAAAGAGGAAGAAATAAACATTTAAAATTTTGTTGTGGTGGATGGATCATTAGTTCATCTGAATCAAAATCACTTTATAAACCTTATGTCTCACTTTTGTTTGTGTGTATATATGTGTCCAATTTCAGTCGTGTTCTATACACAGTTGCACTTGTTGATAAGAGAGTAACTCAAAAAGAGCTTGCCTTACATGATAATACATCAATCTATCTGCTAGCACTGGATACCATCCAATGCACATCCATGACATTTGCGCATCCAGTTTACGTATAATCTACTGCACCTTCGCATATTATTGTGTGTATATATGTGTACATAATGTAGAATGTGTATATACGTGTATAATTGTGTATTGATAACTGTATGTATGTCTAATAGTACACTGTGTGTACTGAGTATATGTATGTGTATATTGCACATTGTCATCTGAAGTATGTAATGGTACTGTCTATATGTTAATTGTTTCTGCACTGCCTGGAGCACGCTCTCAAGAATTTCACTCACCAAGGCACATGTGCTGAGATGACGTGACAATAAAAGTGATTTGATTTGATTTGATTTGATTTGATTTGATATTTGATTTGAACAGGCCTACATTAGATGTCACATTGATTCCACTTTATTATGATCTGTCCGTTATGCATGTGACTGTGAGAATGACAGAAAACAACACAGTGCAAGAACAGTTACTAGAATAACTTTGAAACTGTCTTTTTTCAAGTAGAGAAACTGAGCTCTAACAACTTGTATGCGCTAAAAGAGTTAATATCTTACAATGGATATCTTTTTCTCTATTTCTTCATGTATTTCTGTGCAGAGTTTTGTCTCCTCCTCCCTCATCCCTTCTTGAAGTGTGAAGTGACTGTTTAAACACAGGAAGTGTCTGTTTTAGAGCACACAGCACTGTTAAAACAGTCTATTACTGTGTCAGTATGGGGTCCGGTGCACTGCCTCTCATACTCTGTGAGTATTTTCAGTATATTTTAAACTCTTTTTTTTTTTTCCTGCTGTTCATACAATGTATTCAGCTTAAGATAAAAGAATGGTTGGCTGGTGTGTAGGAGGGTCTCAGTGATTCAGAGTTTCAGAGAACATGCATTTATCGGTGCTGCATGTGAAAGATGGCACATGCTTTTGCTTGGTATTGTTGTGATACTTGTTCTTCTTATTTTACGCAAGTCAATTAAATCAGACGTATTTTTGTGTTTTTTATGAGTTTGGTGTTGTATGATATTGTATCTCTGTAAAGAGACTCTCCATCAGAGGCTCAGAGAGCTTGAGAACAGTGAAAAAACATGCAAGTTTCTGTATTTTGTTTCATTCTCTCTGCTCCAATATGCCCCAATGTAGTGGCCTATATATATATAGGTGCATCTCAATAAATTAGAATGTCGTGGAAAAGTTCATTTATTTCAGTAATTCAACTCAAATTGTGAAACTCGTGTATTAAATAAATTCAATGCACACAGACTGAAGTAGTTTAAGTCTTTGGTTCTTTTAATTGTGATGATTTTGGCTCACATTTAACAAAAACCCACCAATTCACTATCTCAACAAATTAGAATATAGTGACATGCCAATCAGCTAATCAACTCAAAACACCTGCAAAGGTTTCCTGAGCCTTCAAAATGGTCACTCAGTTTGGTTCACTAGGCTACACAATCATGGGGAAGACTCCTGATCTGACAGCTGTCCAGAAGACAATCATTAACACCCTTCACAAGGAGGGTAAGCCACAAACATTCATTGCCAAAGAAGCTGGCTGTTCACAAGTGCTGTATCCAAGGATGTTAACAGAAAGTTCAGTGGAAGGAAAATATGTGGAAGAAAAAGATGCACAACCAACTGGGAGAACCGCAGCCTTATGAGGATTGTCAAGCAAAATCGATTCAAGAATTTGGGTAAACTTCACAAGGAATGGACTGAGGCTGGGGTCAAGGCATCAAGAGCCACCACACACAGACGTGTCAAGGAATTTGGCTACAGTTGTCGTATTCCTCTTGTTAAGCCACTCCTGAACCACAGACAACGTCAGAGCTGGGCTAAGGAGAAGAAGAACTGGACTGTTGCCCAGTGGTCCAAAGTCCTCTTTTCAGATGAGAGCAAGTTTTGTATTTCATTTGGAAACCAAGGTCCTAGAGTTTGGAGGAAGTGTGGAGAAGCTCATAGCCCAAGTTGCTTGAAGTCCAGTGTTAAGTTTCCACAGTCTGTGATGATTTGGGGTGCAATGTCATCTGCTGGTGTTGGTCCATTGTGTTTTTTGAAAACCAAAGTCACTGCACCCGTTTACCAAGAAATTTTGGAGCACTTCATGCTTCCTTCTGCTGACCAGCTTTTTAAAGATGCTGATTTCATTTTCCAGCAGGATTTGGCACCTGCCCACACTGCCAAAAGCACCAAAAGTTGCTTAAATGACCATGGTGCTGGTGTGCTTGACTGGCCAGCAAACTCACCAGACCTGAACAAGAGGAAAATGTCAAGAGGAAAATGAGAAACAAGAGACCAAAAAATGCAGATGAGCTGAAGGCCACTGTCAAAGAAACCTGGGCTTCCATACCACCTCAGCAGTGCCACAAACTGATCACCTCCATGCCACGCCGAATTGAGGCAGTAATTAAAGCATTAAAGTATTGAGTACATATACAGTAAATCAACATACTTTCCAGAAGGCCAACAATTCACAAATTTTTTATTTTTTTATTTTTTTTGGTCTTATGAAGCATTCTAATGTGTTGAGATAGTGAATTGGTGGGTTTTTGTTAAATGTGAGCCAAAATCATCACAATTAAAAGAACCAAAGACTTAAACTACTTCAGTCTGTGTGCATTGAATTTATTTAAAACACGAGTTTCACAATTTGAGTTGAATTACTGAAATAAATGAACTTTTCCACGACATTCTAATTTATTGAGACACACCTGTGTGTGTGTGTGTGTGTGTATATCAAAAAAGTTAATCAAAGTTGTCCTAAGACAAGAACAAATTTTGGTTTTAGGTTTTAGGACAACTTTAATAAAAGGTTTTGATCCACTTCAGATGTTGACTACTGTATATATGGACACTTAAATCACACTTGAAAATTACTGAATTTCATTACATTAAACGCAATATGTAAAACAACCATGTGACATTTGCCAATAAATTATGCTCAAGATTTTCTCAGAACTAACTTCTCTTTTCTGATACACTTTTTCTGTTATTTTTAACCACTTTGTTTCAATGTCATTTTAAATGGATGCAGGGCCATATTTAGTGATTTGGAGGCCCTATAAGCAAATTTCAGGTATTGGCCCCCAACACGCCAAGTATGTGTTTTTGTAGCCCTTATTTTGTTGTTCCTCTCTCTCATAGTTTGTAGTTTATTTACGTCTTCCCAATTTGTTTTAGGGATTTTGTAGCTAATTTAAATAATCTATCTATCTATCTATCTGTCTATTTGTCTCTCTCAATCTCTCTCTCTCTCTCTCTCTCTCTCTCTCTCTCTATCTATCTATCTATCTATCTATCTGACTTCCTTTTGGTCATTTAATGGTAGTGAATTCTATTTTTTTTAAGGATTCATACATGTCATAAAATAATCCCATGCAACTCCTCCCATATTCTGAAGTGTTCTGAAGGCATAACACCGTAAATGCCTACTTTACTATTAATTGAAAATCTTACATCGTTGCACTGTTGTGTACATTCCTGTGAGTGTGCATAAAGGTATGAAAGTTGTCACTTTCAAAGCGGTACCTTTTTATAGGGTACACCTTTGTACCTAAAGGGTCTATAATGGTACCTTAAAAGTACATATTAGTACCTAAATGTTACAAAAGTGTAGGTTTTGAAAAGGTACCACCCCAGTGACAGCTTTCGTACTTGTATTTTTCTGTAGTTAGCTAAGCAGTAGCATGGTATTAGATTTGTATTAGATTTCTATAAAACATAAAAGGTAAGCAGAAACAAGGTTGTGCTGTTACAAAGTGCAAGTCAAGCGGAAAATTATAATATACTGCGGGACACATACCTCTTTGAGTTTTTAGACCAGTGGAGACGGCAGCATGGAATAAAGTCAAGCTTTCGAACTTCCTACTTTTCTGCCACTGCCTCATAAGAGGTGATATAATCCAGCGTGACGGCAATATGTCATCATGTTGTAAGACAACATCTGCAACTGTATTGCAAACTGTATTGGTGTTATTGTTGTTTTTTAGTGTAGGCATACCAATGCAACACCATTGCCATAGTCAATGCAATTTACACTGCAAATCTTCTTGTCTACACTTTTACAGTTTTACATCTTTTACATCTTCAACTGAGGGTGCTCTCACTTTCATTTGAGCCAGTCTTGGCACCCCTGAATCGTGTCTGACCGAGCCTTGAGAGACTCAGGCTGGCAGTCCACAGGAAAAATCAGATCCGGCAGAAGCTGACAGCGGACAGACATTGACAGTGAGAGGGAACAGGCAGAGCAGAATCACGATGAGTCAAAACCGACAACAACCATGAAACAAATTGAGCTAAATGGATAAACATTAAAAATACTGTCCTCGACTTGACCACATATAGCAATTAGACCATAAACTAAAATATTTTGTCACTCATCACCAGGCTGGTGTTGTTTAGCATTTACTAAACACTGTATGTTGGGTTGAAGAGAATAAACCTGGAAGTGGAGATCAGTCTGGATGTGAAGTTTATTCTAGTAAAATAATGTGTAAATCTAAAAATATGAAGCAAAAATAAGCAAAATAATAAAAAGTTCAACTTGACTGCTTGTTCCCCGCTCCCAGACATGTGAAGACTAGCGCTAGGTAGTCACTGTATTTTCTTAATTTAGCTTTATTTTTTAGACATTCCATCGTTGCTTAAGAATTATTCTTACATTTAAGTTAAGAAACATCTATTTGTCCTTTTCAGTGACCATTTGAGAACCGTTTATCCATGTTTATCTGATGCCTATAGTTTGTGTATGCAGCAAAAGTACGGTAAATAAACTGGCGGGTTATTCTGAACACAAACATTCAGAAAGATTAAATAGCGAACACACAGTAATAGTTTCATATTTGTGTTTTTTTTATTATTATTTATTTAATTATACACTGAATTATGACTTAGACATTTTTGCATATATTATTAACAAAATTATATTTTTTACAACCTGAAATGTTGGGACGTTTTTTTTAATTTGAATAAAATTACAACAAAAAGACTTTCAAATCACATGAGACAATATTTTATTCAAAATAGAACATAACAAATGTTTAAACTGAGAAATTTTACACTTTTATCCACTAAATGAGCTCATTTCAAATTTGATGCCTGCTACAGGTCTCAAAAAATTTGGCACAGGGGCAACAAAGGGCAGAAAAAGCAAGACATTTTGAAAAGATTCAACTGGGAGAACATCTAGCAACTATAATTAAGTTAATTGACATCAGGTCTATAACATGATTAGCTATAAAAGGGATGTCTTAGAGTGGCTGAGTTTCTCAGAAGTAAAGTGAAAGAGTGCATAAAAAGATTGTGGAATACTTTAAAAACAACGTTACTCAACGTCAAATTGCAAAGGCTTTGCAAATCTCATAATCTACAGTGCATAACATCATTAAAAAGATTCAGAGAAACTGGATAAATCTCTGTGCATAAGGGAGAAGGCCGAAGACCTTTGTTGGATGCCCGTGGTCTTCGGGGCCTCATGGGGGGCCCCATGATTTTATCATTGACATTACTAAATGGGCCCAGGAAAACCTCCAGAAACCACTGTCAGTAAACACAATCTGCCGTGCCATCTGCAGATGCCAACTAAAGCTCTATCATGCAAAAAGGAAGCCATATGTGAACATGGACCAGAAGCGCCGTTTTGTCCTGTGGGTCAAGGCTCATTTGAAATGGACTGTTTCAAAGTGGAAACGTGTTCTATGGTTCTACGAGTCCAAATTTGACATTCTAGTTGGAAATCACGGATGCCGTGACCTTCCAGCCTGTCACCAGTGTTCAGTTCAAAAGCCAGCATCTCTGATGGCATGGGGGTGCATAAGTGCATACGGTATGGGCAGCTTGCATATTTTGGAAGGCACTATGAATGCTGAAAGATATATAAAGGTTTTAGAGCAACATATGCTCCCCTCCAGATGACGTCTATTTCAGGGAAGGCTTTGTGTATTTCAGCAGGACAATGCAAAACCACATACTGCAGCTATTACAATAGCATGGCTTCATAGTCGAAGAGTCTGGGTGCTGAATTGGCTTGCCTGCAGTCCAAATCTTTCACCTATAGAGAACATTTGGCGCATCATTAAACGAAAAATACGTCAAAGATGACCACAAACTCTTCAGCAGCTGGAAACCTATATCAGGCAAGAATGGGACCAAATTCCAACACCAAAACTCCTGAAACTCATAACCTCGATGCCCAGATCTTCAGTCTTCAGACTGTTTTGAAAAGAAGAGGAGATGCTACACCATGGTAAACATGCCCAGTTTTAGTTTTCATTTTATTCAAATTTAAAAAAAACGTCCCAACATTTCTGGAATTTGGGTTGTATAAATAATAACAGGTGTCCCCCCTGCAATACCATCACCACCCACTGAACTGGCTTTGATTCATTTAAAATATTATTTATGTGAAAACACCTTAAGTGCCTAAATTATTTTTGGGGCCACTGTAAAGTCACAATTAAGTCAATGGTGCCAATGGCAAACAGGAAGTGAGGTTGAGTTTGACCTAAATTGGTTTGGAATTCTTTTGCATTTTTTTTTTTTTCTTTTTGTTCCAGTCAGTGGCGGCGAAACGCCGTTTTGATAAAACGTACATTTTTGTCCGTACAGTTTTGATAAATAAAAAAATACCACGGCACATTACTAAGCACTGAAATATAGGAAAAAAATGAAAAGACAAAAAAAAAAAATGAATAAAACACTGCGCCGTCAGAGTTGGTATGTGACTTTATCAGACACTTGCACTAACATTTTAGGAAAATCAAGCTCAAATGCAGCTGGTTTTTGACCAGCGAATGACGGAGATCTGTGAATTTTCTGTCATTAGAACGGCCGCATCTGATTGCATTATACGCTTTCATCAACTTACAGTTTATAACTTTCATCGTAGCTATAGTCTTTCTTGTCGTTTAATACACTTGGCCAAAATCTCATGATATAGACGATGATATGCTATGTGCAAGGATATTTAAAACATACAAAAGTATATTGGTTACATACAACTAGACGGCAAAAGCTAAGACTCTTCTCCGCTCTTCAAGCACACAAAAAAGCATTAGCCTTTACAGACAGTGTTTTAGTGAAGAAAACGCTGTACTTATTCAAACATCAGTTATTTATTATTTACCCTTGCATTGCGAACAAGCGGAGCTCTGTCTCCAGGCTGTGCGCGCTGCGCGGCGCTTCATTCTGAGTGGAGGCGGGGTGAAGTTACTAAGTTTCACCATGCAGCCGGTCTCTGTCTTGAAACCATTACCGAAGTGACTTAAACTGCAATTCATCGACTGGCCGCTAGAGACTGGCTCCAAAAGGGAGTCAGTCCCATAAACTCCCCATGTTAAAATGCCCAACTTTACAGCAGAAAAAAAAAAAAAAAAATCCCTGCCTTTATAGCCTGGTACAAAATGTGGTTTTGGTCTATATAGCTAATTTTGCCCTTCATGACAACTGTGAGGGGGGTGATTTTTTTTTATTTTTATAAGTCATCCATTTAAATTATATTAAGCCTTAAAGTTCTGCATAATTAAGGGCGTGGCTACTTAAATGACATGTGGATTGCCGCTGCTGTCGCACTAGGTGGGCGTGGTTTCAGCAACCAGCTCCACCCACATACCGCCTTTTTGCCCATTTTCAATTATCTGGGAGTGACGTGCTGCTAAGATGGCGACGGCTGGCTCCACACACTTTGAGCTTCAAAAATGCTTTTCAGAAACCTACGGGTGACGTCACGGACACTACATCCATTTTTTATTTATTTATTCTTTTTTACAGTCTATGGGTTTCACTGACAGTTTGAGGATCCATAGTAGGGCTGCACGATATTGGAAAAAACTCACATTGCGATATTTTGTTTTTCTGCGATATATATTGCAATATGAAAAAAAAAAAAAAAATCACCAAATGACTTGAATAGCTCTATTTGGAGAGAAAAAAAAATATTGATTTTGTAGGTGAGTAAATCAGCATAGGAAATAAACAATTTACAAGCATAGATAAATATAATAGAACAAAGATACAAATGAAATAAACAGTGCTTTGTATTTTTAAGGCAAGTCCAACAGTATTCAGGTGCAGAAATTTAATAATAAAATGTAAAATAACACTGCATAACACAGTCTTCATTGTATAAATTAAATCTAATAAATCTGTGTTAAAGCTACAAAAGTGATTTTTCTCTGTTTTGTTGTTTGATTATGACACAGAAAGCAACAGAGACATTAAACTGCTGTTATTGTTATCCTCTTTCTTTCTCAATTGTTTACCTAAGACATAAGCAACTGTTTTTTTTTTTTTTTTACAAGGATACAGGGAGACATGCATTTTGACACGGTTTCGCGCATATGTGTCGTACTACACTGGATGCGGCGCGACACGACGAATCCCCGCCAGTAAACTGATATGCCTCGCTCTATTTATGACGTACTGACACAAAGTTGACACGATTGGCAACGGTCGCTTTGTCGCATCCAGTGTAGAAAGACTTTGGGGCCGTTCACATGGTGCATCTGCAAACGCTGGAAAACTCCCGCCGCGCCACTTCCTCCTCCTTTCCAAAGCGCTCGGGAGCTTGCGCTTTCCTGGCGCCTGCCGTTGCTAAACATCCGTGATGTGCTCTCCTCGACGACGCGGAAGTTTCAACAAAGGATAAATGGATTTCCAGCACTGAAAGTCGCTTGCAGTAGCTCTGCTACTAAATTTATTTAAAAATGGGTATCTCTGTGCAGCTGTCGCGTCCGGAGTAGACACGGTGTCTGTGTGTGAGCAAAGAAAACGATCAGTATAAATATAACGATCAGGCCTACTAAACATCACACATCCTGCGATGTGAGTATCGCAGATGCGCACATCGCGATATCGATGCTGAAACGATATATCGTGCAGCCCTAATCCATAGCATTACAAAGTTTAGTGACAAGCTGTTTTGAATGCTTTTCATTGGTTAAATATTTGTAAAACCCTCAAACAGACATAAGGAAGACCAATAGCAGTGATTTAAAACAATAATAACGAAATATAATAGAGAGATTGGATTTTCCACGGGACACCTGATGCAGCATACTCTGCCATACGGAAACACCTCCCCTGGTTCCAGTGAGGAATCAGTGGTGTGAAACAATGATCACATTAATGTTAATATTTGCAGTAAGACTTTACATTAAGGTTTCCTTTGTAAAGGGTTTAAAAGTGATGATTAGGTACTCTCAAATGACTAATAACTCATTTACAAATGCATTATAAATTATTGATATGCAGTTATAAATGCATGAATTAAAAGGGTGATTTTAATGCAATACCTGCCAAATAGTAAGCCATATTTAACTTGCATGTTATAAATAATAATAATAATAATAATAATAATAATAATAATAATAATAATAATAATAATATTTTATTTATATAGCACCTTTCCATTGCTCATGGGCGATTTACAATGCAGATACAATAACAAAAAAAACTACAATCCAAAGAGGAAACCCCAATAGGGATAATAGAGACTTTAGATTACAAAACAGTAGATAAGAGTAGCAATAATATGAAATAGTCATAGAACATAACATGGACAGGGTAGCACATAGCAACATAGATAGAAAATACTGAAATACTTGATCACAAGCATGATAACATTCAGAGAACAAATGGGTTTTGAGTAGCGATTTAAAATCAAAAATATGTGACCCTGGACCACAAAAACAGTCATAAGGGTAAATTTTGTGAAATTGAGATTTATGCATCATCTGAAAAATGAATAAATAAGCTTTCCATTGATATGGTTTGTTAGGATGGGACAATATTTGGCTGAGATACAACTATTTGAAAATCTGGAATCTGAGGGTGCAAAAAATCTAAATACTGAAAAAAAAAAAAAAAAATCACCTTTAAAGTTGTCCAAATGAAGTTCTTAGCAATGCATATTACTAATC
This sequence comes from Spinibarbus caldwelli, assembly GCA_039654775.1. Taxonomy (NCBI): domain Eukaryota; kingdom Metazoa; phylum Chordata; class Actinopteri; order Cypriniformes; family Cyprinidae; genus Spinibarbus; species Spinibarbus caldwelli. The sequence continues at coordinate 3,903,519 of CM077220.1, read as the reverse complement.
AAAAATGAAGTTTTCATATATTTACAGTAGGAAATTTACAAAATATCTTCATGGAACATGATCTTTACTTAATATCCTAATGATTTCTGGCATAAAAGAAAAATCCATAATTTTGACCCATACAGTGTATTGTTGGCTATTGTTACAAATATAGCCCTGCTACTTATGACTGGTTTTGAGCTCCAGGGTCACATATTGTTAATATAAATGCCATGGTTTACTCTATAGTTTAGGTGCAACAACATTGAATGATATGCCTTCGGAGGCAGCATTCTAAGGCAGGAAGGCATCAAGGCACATCCAAAACCAAATTCTGCTTCACTTTCTGTCTCCAGAGCCGAAGGTACCTTCTTCTGATTGAATTCTGAAGGGAGCATAAATGTATCCTTCATTGCCTTTGATATCCCACAATCCTGTGCGTTCCATTCTGTGACGGTTGAGCTAAAACAATAAAGATGGCATCTGAAAGTTGTGTTTGGTGTAAGTTCATTTCTGATGAACTTTTTGCACTTTTGATGTTATTTCTACATTTACATTTACATTTATGCATTTAGCAGACGCTTTTATCCAAAGCGACTTACATTGCATTCAAGTTACAGTTTCACATTTTTATCAGCTCTTGCTTTCCCTGGGAATCAAACCCATGATTTTGGCATTGCTAGCGCCATGCTCTACTATTTGAGCTACAGGAAATCAATTTCTAGAGAGTAATCTGTATTATAATAATTAAATATTAGTTTAGTTATTGCCAAAACTCTTTCTATTTTGTTGTAGATCATTAAACCATCATGCTGCCTCAAAAGCCTGTCCGAAATCAGATTCATGAGGTGCCTTTATGCAAAAACGTTGCCTGCAAAGTCATTGCCTGATAAGGCAGCAAGTCAGCTGCCTAGGCTTTCGGATGCAGCCTGTGTAAAATAGAAATATTTAGGTGTCACGCCCATGGACTGTTTTGTGTTTGTTTTCCTCCCCATGTGCTCCCAGTGACCTAGTTTCCCTCGTATTCTCTAATGCCCAGTTTTGGTTTTGTTCCTGTTCCTGTTCCTATTGTGTTCATTGATCCCAGGTGTGTCTCGTGATCCCCTCGTTTTGTTGTTCATTTAAAGTGAGTTCTGTTCCTAGTTTCTTCGTCCGGTGTCTAGTGTCAAACCTTGTGCTCTGTGTTTCCCTGATTGGACTATTAAAGACTCTCGTTTTGTGTTATCTCCACGTCTCCTTGTTTCTCCAGTAAGAAGAGTGTGACATTAGGTGTCTTTATTCAGCTTGCATTTATGAAACATTTTTTGGCTTATAGATTATGCTTAGTTATAATTTGGTAGATTACTTGATATATATATATATATATATATATATATATATATATATATATATATATATATATATATATATATATATATATTATTATTATTTTTTTTTTTGGACTGTGCATTAATAATAAATAAATAAATAATTAACCTGTGTCCACTTTACATTAAGGTTTACTTTCAGAGGTTAGTAACATTTATAACTCATTAATAAATGGTTCACAGGTGTTTTTTTATATGTATTTTATATATATATATATATATATATATATATATTCTTTTTCTTTCTTTTTTTTGCTGCATCATGAACTAAATCATGAATCTGGTACTGAGTGAAATAAGAATGAAGAAATATATGTATTAAGTGTTATTAAGTGTTGAGTTAAAATGTCTCACTATTTGGCAGGTATTGCATTAAAAATCACTCTTTTTATTCCTGCATTTATAACTGCTTATCAATGATTTATAATCTTTTTTTGAACACCTTTATGAATCCTTTACAATGGGAACCTTAATGAAAAAGTGTTAGAATATTTCCTTGTAATGTTTATGCGAGTGAATTAATAATAATAATAAAAATAGAGATGATTTTTATGTACTTTGGTATAATAGTGACAAAAGTGCATAATTCTGTATATTATTTATATATTTTGAGAATGTCTTTCATGTTTTACAAAAATTAGTAAACACAAATGGGGAAGCAAACAGAGGGGACAATATAAAATTAATATGGCACATGAATACTTATGCAAATATAAAAGCAAAATGCAAGTTGAGGAGTAAAACTAAAGCAAAACTTTTGAAAAACAGGGTTCTGAACCTCAGTGCTTCAAACTGCTGCTTTATTGTCTGGACAGCAGTGAATCCATCAGTGAATTGACTCTCGCAGTTCTGGGACATCATTGTGTGTGTGTGTGTGTGTGTGTGTGTGTGTGTGTGTGTGTGTGTGTGTGTGTCTGATGTAGAATAAACTCTAGACATGTTTCAGTGAATGGATGGAAATGCTTCATATCAAACTGTGTTTCTTCTGGTTTTAGTGCTGATGTCCTTCATCTACTCTGGACTCACTGAAGGTACTGTGCCATACTGCAGAACATTTGATTTACTTTATTGAACAAATATGAATTGTGTTGTAGTATTTGTCTACTTGGGAGTCATTCCTGGGATTCAACTTGGAATATACATTTTCTTCAACTACATAAGATTCATTTTCTAAATACCCCACACAATTAGGCACTTATCAAACCTCCAAAATCACATCAGGCATTAATGACCTTTTATTTATTTATTTATTTATTTTATTTTTTTTCCAGATTTAGACATCTTTTATTCTCAACCCTGTAATGGACAAAATGGGTTTAAAAAAGGATTTTACACAGTACTTGTTATGAAACAAACATACTGCTCTTGTGTCCCTCATAACAATTGATAACAAATATAACATTTAGCATATTTAGCATATTTTTCACATTTTTACAGGACGGAAGCTAAAAATACACAACTTATGTCTGGTCTCCTTATTTTTGTAAAAAAAAAAGTAGTTTTAATTTAGAAGTTTAACTAACTAAAACTACAATTTTATTGTTTTAGGAAACCCCTGACGTTTAATGGTCACCACAAGAGAAATATAATATGTCAGATAGTAATCAGCAAGAAATGCTTTCATTCTTAATTGTCTTCCCTATATTTTTACAAAAATATTAATATGACAAAGTGTGACTGGGTTGAAGTCTGTAACACATTCGAACGGATAGATTGTCTTCAATTTTTTTTTTTTTTTTAGTTATTTTTTCATTAAAAATATTAATACATGAAGTATTAATAATAACTAATAATAACTATATAATAATAACTAATAATAACTGAACACCGTCACAAGTTTACAACCCCGTAACAATGAGAAATACATATATTTGTGATGGGATTATGGTTTTTCTCTCAAGATGGCCACTACTCCTCATGTTTGGAGAGTATGTGGCAGCAATACAATAAGTACATTTTATATTTTATATATATAGTTGTTAAGCTTGACAGTACCCTCCCTGACTATAATTTTACTATTTTTATAATTATAATTTCATTTTACTTTCATTAAACATAGGAAAACAAACTAGTTTAATGCAACAGTTTTCTCTGTAATTGATGACTGTTTGCAATTAAGATCTTGTGCATCAATTACGCTTACTGTTTTCATTTAGTTATAAATTACATTATAAATTGGTAATTTCTCATCCAAGGTCAGTTCTTTTAAAACCTGCTGAATGAAAACAGTCCCATCTACTGGTCAGAACAGGATCTCTTCAACAGCTTTAAATGCAGACAAAACAAAAAGCTTTAAAGCTGCAGTGAGCTGCTTCTCATCAGTCGGAGAAAAGCCTGAATGGCATTATATCTCATTTAAAATACTTACTGTTTGTGAAACATTATAAAATACTTACTTTACTAGTGCTGATCAGCAGGTCAACAGCTGAATATCATTCACAAACTAAAGCAAAAACCTTTATGCATGTTTATATCTCAAAGCTTCAGAAACCCAGTGTGACCAAATGTAACTAACTAACTAATTAATTAAATAAATAAATAAATAATGTGACATTAACTCATCTGACTAAATCTTTCTGGATATAGTGGAAGTTACCATAAGACGACTTCACTATAACAATAATAAAAGTTTAATTATAAGTTACATTGTGAATTTTGGACAAGCTGTAATTGTGTAATATGCAAATATTTTTGTGACTTGCATTCATACACAGGTGAGCACAAATACAAACACACACAAGCACACACACCCTCGAACACAATCATGCACACATATTCTATTTATATGACCTAATAAATAAATATAGACTGTAAGCATTGAAATAAACGATAAAATCTGAAGACTGTTTAATATTTCTGTTCAATTAAACCATTTAAGTGTAAATTATATCATAATTTTAATAAAACATACAAAATAAGGCAGAATCTATATATAGGCCCACAGGCAGAATTATACCCTTTGGTGCATGACGTCCACTCTAGTGGACAGATATATTTTGTCACAGAAAAAAATGGACAAGAGAAATATTGTTAAAATCTGGATGAAACTATTTCTGACATATATTTTTGTACTTGTCTGGTTTTCTGAGAATAAAAGGATTTAATACTTATTCCTGAGGTGCATCTCCTCTTCCCTCCGCCTTTTTGAATACATTATGTAATATCTCAAAACAAAAAAAGAAATAGAGCATTTGGTTCTGTCCATCATTTTTCATTGTTTGATGGTTGGAGGTGGATTCAAGTGAACTAAATTATTAGAGAAGTCCAGTAAATGTCACCAGAGAGAAGTCTGTCGTTTCACTGGAAGATCCTGTTATGACATTTTGATAACAAATTAGGCTACTAGGTGACATTAAAAAACAAACAAATGCATGGATGAATTATTCACAATAAGATCAATGACATGCATTTACAAAATATAATTTTAATTTCATGTTCACAGTAAGTAAACTACTATAGGGCCCTTTGATTTCCACAATGCGGAAAATGCAGACAGAATTGCAGAAACCGGTCATTAAAATAGTATTTAATGTCTAATGAGGAATGTCATGGAATTTGTCAAATTTTGGATGCATATCAGGAATGAATGGATGAATATCATGTATGTCAGTACACTTAAATCAAATCGCAATATGGCCTAGTGTCTATGAATATTAAACCGCAAAAAAGACTTGTGTAAATATACGTTATTTGGTTTAACTTGAAGAAACTGTGATAGAAATTTATTATTATTGTACAGTACAATGTACATTTCAAAGTATTATTAATATTTTTTATTAATAATAATAACACCATTTTTAACCATGTTTTAATCTTAACAGTAACCAGTGTTACCGAATAATTCAATGTTAAAAATAGTAACACTTTACAGTAAGGTATCATTTGTTAACATTAATGTATGTAATGTAAGATAAGATAATGTATTAACATGAACGAACAATGAACAATACATTTATTACACTTTTTATTAATCTTTGTTAATGTTAGTTAATAAAAATACAGCCATTCATTGTTTGTTCATGGTAATTCACAGTGCATTAACTAATGTTAACAAATACAATTTGTGATTTCAATAATGTATTATTAAATGCTGAAATTAACATTAACTGAGATTAATAAATGCTGTAGAAGTATTGTTCATTCTTAGTTTGTTAACTGTTAAAAAATGTTAAATAAATAACCTTTTTGTAAAGTGTTACCAAAATAATAAAACAACACAACAATAACACCGGCATATGGTCACTGTCTTTACACAACACACAAAGAGGTTGCTATTAAGAATCCTGAGATCCTTCACAACGGAGCCAGTCTCCTCAAAAAAATAAAATAAAATAAAATAAAAAATAAAAAAATGAATAATAATAATAATAATAATAATAATAATAATAATGATAATAATAATAATAATAAAACAGTTCCATTATGATCAAATATGACATACAGTTTTATAATACATTTACATTTCCAAACCCAGAGAGAGCTGTTTGAGTTACTTTGTTTTTGTCTTTCTTCACAGATTTACCCAGATCTACACTGACTGTGACACCCAACAGTACTGTATTCACTGGAGAGACAGTCACTCTAACCTGTGTGATTGACTCTGATCACAGTAACTGGAGATATGAGTGGAATAAAGACAGAAGTGAAGTGTCTAAGCATTACTCAGTAAAAGGAAACACTCTCACTATTGAACACTCTAAAACATCTGATGCGGGTCAGTACACGTGTAAAGGACACATAGAAGGAAGATCAGTCTCATCACACACAAGCTCTGATGTTTCTCTCTCTGTGACGGGTGAGCTGAATATCATCGTCCTCCTAAATACAATTATTTAATTAATCATATTGAAAGTTTACGACACTCTTAAATTATACAACTATTGAACAATACGAAATTGTGTTATATGTGAAGTAAATAACATAAATCAAACACAAATCAGTGTTTCGTTAAGTTTTTATCAATAATTAGAAATATATTTAATGTAATCAACACAAATTACAATCAAACCAGATCTTTAATTCAATTCAGTATTTATTTATATATATTTTTGAGTTCATAACAGTGATCATACTGTTTCAATCAATATCTACTCATATGTGTATTAATACAGAGACACCAAAACCTGTAGTGAATGTGACTCCAGATGAGCGTGTGTTCAGAGGAGAGAGATCAGACATCAGTGCTACTGTTACACTGAAAATATCAGGTCAGTGATCATATTCACATCTAATTAATGTTCATTTAAAATAAATATTTGTGGCTTAACACTTTTCTTATACTTTTATCAGCCACATATAAGAGGACTGAAGCACTTCATCATTATTTGTTCAAATCCAGAACTGCACAATGTTTCTTTACAAGACAGATACAGTCCAGTTATCAGTGATTTTGAGACTTGTTTTAAAGAGCTGAATACTATAATGTTTGCATACAGGTCAGTTATTAATGAGTCACAACTGCATTTTATAAATTCACAGTGAAACAGAAGTAGCAAAAGAGCTTTTCTTTAGTATTGTGCACAGCATTGAGCACTAGAACAGCCAGGATAAGAACAGCTTCTTCCCTCAGACAATCCATCTCCTGAACAGTTAACTTGGCAATAAACGTGTAATACAAAACCTTTAACACACCATACTTCTTATTTACATTTCCTTGCATTTGTACATAACATACCTGTACATACAAACACCTTCTATTGTCTATGTTGTATATTGTGTATTTTTTTTATATTTATATTTTCACTATTTACTTATTCTATTAGTATTCTTTTTATTATCTGTCTTGTCACTGTAATCTGTCTGTACTCTTTCTGATTTCTGATTCTGATCTGAGTTAAACGGATTATCAGAAAAGGATGGCACTGCGAGCATTTGCTTCTGTCCATCATTTTTCACTGTTTGATGGTTGGAGGTGGATTTAAGTGAACTAAATGATTGGATAAGTCCAGTATATGTCACCAGAGAGAAGTCAGTAGTTTCACTGGAAGATCCTGCATGGATGAATTATTCACAATAAGATCAATAACATGCATTTACAAAATATAATTTTAATTTCATGTTCACAGTATGTAAACTACTATAGGGCCCTATGATTTCCACATTGCGCAAAATGCAGACAGAATTGCAGAAACCGCACTGTAAAAAATAAAAAGTTGAGTTAACTTAAAAAATTAAGGTAATTTGCTGCAAAGCAATTTTTAGTTTACTCAACTTTAGTAGATAAAGTTGTGCAAATTCATATATAAAAGTTCACTAAAACTACTGGTTTAAGTTGAGTGAACTACCAGTCAAACTTTTAAAAATGAGTTGGCACAACTTAATTCTTGAAGTTCAGTAAACTCAAAATTGCTTTGCAGCCAGTTGCTTTAATATTTTAAGTTGACTCAACCACGTTTTTCAACTATTTAAATGTATAACTTTAAATCTTACATTCAGATTCTCAGCCACAATGTACGCTCCCCTCACATCATTTAAGAACACAAATGCACACAGTGCAAACAATACTCCAAATACAACACAAACAAGGTTTTGTCATCATTACAGAAAGTGTTTATTGGCATTCTGCAAAATGACAACTTCAAAAGGAACACAATTTGGTATGCAGTTTTACTCCACTCAAACTAGGATTAAAACAAAAAACAAACAAAAAAAGTCAACTAAATTAATTATAATTGGCATGTAGCAAAATTTACAACAAAAATGCTCTTAAATTATTTTTTAAGTGCCAAAAAAAAAGTAAATAAATAAATAAATAAAATTCTGCAGCAATAAGCAAAGTCTTAAATCAAAAGTCACAACAAACCTTGTATATAATTGAAAGGAAGCTAAACTTTACCAACACCTTAAACTTTCATAATTTTGGCACATGCATAATGCAACAAACAAGCTGGATCAATATGCAAAATATTTCAACTATTAACAGCACTTAAAGGAATAATTCAACCAAAATTATTCTAAAAATTCTGTCATCATTTACTCACTCTCATGTCGTTCTAAACCCTTGTTCATACTCAGAACACAAATTAAGATATTTTAATGAAATCTGAGAGATTTCTATCCCTGTACTGAAAAGGCTGTTCACCCAAAACTTTGACAATTCAAAACTTTCATAAAGAGATCATAAATAATAACAAATATGTAATAAATTAATATGAATTGAGCGGTTTAAGTCTTCAGAAGAGACGCAATTGTAGGGATGCATGAATTAGGGTTTAGAAAATATAATAGTTTATTCTCATTATTATTAGTACATTTATACCATTAATATTAATCTTATAATGTCTTGTAGCCTGTATTAGGGATTTACACACTCACACAAAAACAAAACAAAACTGCATGTAGTTTCAGTTAGGTACTTTCATTTTTGTTTTAATTGATGTGAACTTGTAGCAAAAAATGATAAAGGTCTAACAACAGTTATTATCTGAATACAAATAATAAATGACAGTTGACAATGAACATGAAAAAATACATCAGAAAGTAAAATACAAAATAGAAATACAGCATAGATGTAATGAAGACCAAGTTCCAGTGAAATACTGAATCTTCAGGATCCTCTGTGATGCCTTTAAGTCCATCATTTTGGTGTGATTGAGTGGTGGTTTCTCTGCAGATGATGAGGTTGTGAATGTGATGCATCTGAAATACACAGTTGAGTTTAGAGTTAAAGAGTGTCCTTGTGTAAAAACAATTATGCTTATGAAGGCCATAAGCAAAAATAGACACATAAGCACTTGTAAACAGTATGCCCTTCATAATATTAAAAAAAGAAAAAGAGATTTAAAGTCAAGAGACATTTAAATAACATTTATTCATAAACCCAAGTAATAATTGTGTTATAAATATCTAAAAGAAATCTAACAATGGATCATGAACTCAATATCTCTGTTACTTATTTAGTGGAGAAGAGGAGAGTATCCTTAACTGAACAGAGCTGGTCACACTAAACAGAAACTAAAAAAGAAAAAGACATTATTGGTTCTGGGAAACCAGTTACAATATGAAAGTTATAATTTATTAACATTGTAAGAAATAATTTTACCTGTTGAAACTGTTGACTGTCTGTGTAGCTGGATGGTTGAACTCCAGAAAATCAGTAATGAGGTGCTTTGACAGTTAGATTTTAAAAACAGAAAGGCAGGAATAAAGAACCCTAAACTAAATAGAAGTGTTACTACACGTAACAAACCTTTAATGAACCATCTTTTTTAGAGTGTACTTATAATGCAATGCTAATTGACAGTTTTTAAGCTATTACTGTATAGAATACTAAAGAAATAATAGAATTTCTGTGTTGTTTTTTTATGAATACACGTTATTTAAGACTCAAACTCATGGCACTTGCAGAGATGCAGCAGCATTTATTGGGAAATGCGTAATGTGTAATGTTATCACGTCTCTTCAGAAGACTTTGATTAAACCGTTTGATTCAAATGGATTCATTTTACAATCTCTTTATGAACATTTTGAAGCATCAGAATTTTAGGTGAATAGTTTTTCAGTGGATGGACATAAATATCTCAGGTTTCATTAAAAATATCTTCATTTGTGTACTGAAGAGGAACAAATGTCTTATCGACATGACAGTGAGTAAATGATGACCGAATTTTCATTTTTTGGGTGAACTAAATTAAGCCAAAGAGGACAGCAACGGCAGTGGTAAGGCCACGTATATATTCCAGCACAATCTGTGTCTCTAGGACTACAGCTAGGCACCTCTGGGTTTGAGTGGATGGTGGCAACATCATCTTCCAGTGAGAGATAAGATGCTCATCTTCATCCCCTTGGATGGACATCCTCTGGCTCTGTGTCCTGCAGTAAAAAAAAAAAAAAAAAAAAAAAAAAACATCAATTTTAGATTTCTACTAAATATTGACATTAAATGTTTAAAACACAGCAAATAATAATAATACAATTCTGTATAACTACTAATTCTACAACCGCTGTTAGTATTTTCAGCAGTGAGTGTTGTCTTAACTTTTTATTTTTGTAACATTAAGGGAACTGATATCAGCAACTGATATCAGCACGGATCAAATTTAGTGATACACAAGCAATTTTTCTCTCAACTGTTGACTCTCACTTCAGACCTGACTGTTTACGTGAATACTCACCATTATGGACAGTTTGATATAACTTTGTGTGTCTCTGACAATTTAAGCGAACTAAGCTGCTAAAAAGTGCTGAATTTGTGATCGCATACTTTCTGCAGGTGTGTGTGAATAAGCAGGTTTATCATCTTACACATCCTGAACTTTATTTTCTCATTAATGCATGTTTCTTCGTGGCGACGTCATCATATACTTTTATTGGCTACTGAATAAAAACAACAATTGTTTCACATATGCACCAGTATCACGGTATTTAAAAAAATAAAAAATAAAAATACTGTGTACCAGTAATCGACAAACATTTGAACTATAACGTTACCTCTAAACATATATCTTAAAACATAACGTTACCTTTCAAATGCTAACTGCTCGTGCTTGAAAAACAAAGCTCGCGCACTAGTTAGCCGCCAAACTTCTTTCAACACGAAGTTCATTCTTTCTTTTAGGAACATTTACAAACCTGTGTAGTTTGTTTGGCCTACTTATATTAAATCTAGGTAGAAAATAACTTATCTTGTCAAGGAGACTCCCTTTTCCCCATCGTTGTTGATGTTTGTAGCTGTGCATAATCCAGAGATGACGCTTTGCGCATGCGCAGTGATGTGAAGTTAACCGCTCAAATGAAGAAGTCAAAATATTGAGTTCACTCAACTTTCTTATTTATGTTCATTGAGCGAAATACAGTAAACATTCAGTTAACTTGTTTTGATGTGTAAACTCAACATTTTGCTTAAAAAAAAAAAAATAAATAAATAAAAAAAATAAAAATGTTCACCTGACTTAAAATTTTTAACTGAGTTCATTTGCAAGTTGGAGTTTTTACAGTGCGGTCATTAACATAGTATTTACTGTCTAATGAGGAATGTCATGGAATTTGTCAAATTTTGGATGCATATCAGGAATGAATGGATGAATATCATGTATGTCAGTACACTTAAATCAAATCGCAATATGGCCTAGTGTCTATGAATATTAAACTGCAAAAAGACTTGTGTAAATATGCATGTTATTTAGTTTAACTTGAATAAACTGTGACAGAAATGTATTATTATTGTACAGTAGAATGCACATTTCATTATTTTTATTATTTCATTATTTTTATTATTATAAGTATTAATAATAATAATTCACAGTGCATTAACTAATGTTAACAAACACAACTTGTGATAATATATAATGTATTAGTAAATGCTGAAATTGACATTAACTAATATTAATAAATGCTGTAGAAGTATTGATCATTCTTAGTTTGTTAACTCATGTTGTTAAATAATGTTAAATAACCTTATTGTAAAGTGTTACCAAAATAATAAATAAAACAACAACAACAACACAACAATAACACCGACATATGGTCACTGTCTTTACACAACACACAAAGAGGTTGCTATTAAGAATCCTGAGATCCTTCACAACGGAGCCAGAGTCTCCTCAAAAAAAAAAAAATAAATAAATAAAAAATAAATAAATAAATAAATAAAAATAAATAAATATATATAGAAAGGATCCAATATGATCAATTATGACATAGATAATGGATTACATTTTTTTTTCTCCACTGAAAGACCTGTTTGTGTAATTTAATGGTTTTTTTTTTGTCTTTTTTAACAGATTTACCCAGATCTACACTGACTGTGACACCCAAAAGTCCTGTATTCACTGGAGAGACAGTCACTCTGAAGTGTGTGATTGAGTCTGATCACAGTAACTGGAGATATGAGTGGTATAAAGACAGCAGTGAAGTGTCTAAGAGTTACTCAGTAAAAGGAAACACTCTCACTATTGAACACTCTACAGCTTCTGATGCGGGTCAGTACACGTGTAAAGGACACATAGAAGGAAGACCAGTCTCATCACACACAAGCTCTGCTGTTTCTCTCTCAGTGAAGGGTGAGCTGAATATCATCGTCCTCATATAAGCCTATTTGACTAATCATATTGAAAGTTTATGATACTCTTGAATATGAACTTAAAGAACATAAATGTTGACAGAATATACAAATAAGTGTTTCAATTAGTTAGTGAACATAAATTGTGATGAGGAACATGATGACAGAAAGTCCAAGAAACATTTAATAAGTAAATCCAACAGGAACAGGAAACTCAGGGATAAGATTAAAAACATCAACTGAGACGTGAACGGACAAAGAACTGGGGAAACTAAGGGCTTAAATAGGAGTGTAATCATGAAGAACAGAAACAGGAGTGTGGAACTAATTAACAATCAAGAAGACTAATAGAGAACTCAAGTAACAGGGAACACAGGAAACAGGAACAGAAGGGGTGAGAACCAGAAGGGTGTAAGTGACATTTCACCAACTTTACAGGAGGACCAAAACAAAAACTGACCATAGTTTGATCTGATTTTGTGTAGATTTCAATCTTTTGTAATAATGTGTACACACATGGATACCAGTATACTTATTGAATACTATTTTAACATTTATTCAGAAAAAAAAAAAAGAAAAAAAAAAGCCATTTTTATTTTTTAATTTTAAAAATGTCACTTACGCCTTTTTGGCACCAATGTTTTATTCAATTTTGTGTATAAAACCATGGGCGTATCTGCTGACAATATGAACAAAACATTACATTAATGAGTTTAAAAGAAATAACAATCCATTGTGATAAAATAAAATATCAAATAAAAAAGCCCTTACATCATATTAATTAATTTAATGTGATTAATTTTACTGAAAATAGTAATCTCAGCCACTTCAAAAATTGGTGAAATGGTCGATTGAAAAGCCTTTAAAGATGCCTTCCCTAGTGAAAAATAAATATACAAAAATGTATTTGGAATAGATTTATTTTATGCTATACTACAAATACATTTAAATATTATTTACATATCACTAAACTGGTATACTTAAAGTCTGCTAAATTGGAACAACTAATTTTGTACTTCACTTTAATTGTAAGAAAGTAGTGCTGAAGTCCAACTAAAGATATACTGAAGTATATCTTTATATATAATATATATAATATACTGAAGTATATGATTGTGCTAAAGTGAAACTATTGCAAGTATAATTCAGGTACACTTTAAATATCATGCATTTAAAGACCAATATTATTGAAAGATCATACAATCCTCATCAATAGTGACATTAAAACGCATTTTAGGCTTAATATTGAGAAAGGTGCATTGTGCAAAAGTAGTAGTCCAAATAAAGTTTAATTATAATTTTTGTATCAGTAAGTATCGAGTGATATGTCAGTAAATAGACAATAAATAAGGTAAATAAAATGTTAATAGATTTGAACTAGTATGATTGTGTGTCATAAAGAAAGTTTCAGATGGAATTGTGAATTGTGCATGAAATAGTAGCCTACTCTGACAGGCTGAATTGTAAAGCTTGGTGTCCACATAAGACTGTGGGATACTGCCGTTTGTGCAGATTAAGTCAGTCTTTTTCACAGCAGTGATCCCAGGTGGACATCTGTATAACATTTTACTCACTGCATGTATTGTATCCTTTCTTCTGTCATCTCCTTTGTCTATGTCTGTCTGTCCCTTCTCTACATTCTCTCTCTTGTAGCTAAGCAGTAACTGAGTGACTATATGATAACACCTATAGTAAAATAAAAGTAATATATTCAAGATACGTTTATTTCATGCAAGTATAGTTCAACTCTATTAATATATTTACTGACATATTACTCAAGACTTACTGATATATATATATATATATTAGGGGTGTCAACGTTAACGCGTTAACGCATGCGATTAATCAAAAAAATTTAACGCGTTAATATTTTTTAACGCAAATTAATCATATGATAAGGTTTGACCCCAACTTCTTCCCGTCATCGCAGCGCGGAAGGTTATCTATCAGTGTGTGATGAGGGCACAGTGAACCAGTGTTGCCAAGGCAGCGGCACAAGTAGGTTATTTTGAAAATACAGTCGCGGGAAAAATTACAGAGCTGCGGGTTGCGTTTTTTTGGGCTACTTTTATAATGTACCGCGGCTGCCCAAAGTGTATATAGACAAATGAAAATTAAAATAGATCATTTTACTAATGTGTATTATAGTTGGAATGTATCCCTGCCCACTTAAGAACAGAGAGGCGACTGTAAACATCACAAACAACGTGAGTTTCAGTCAGAGCACATGTTAAGGCTTTTACACAGCAGAAATAAACATGACAACAGCCACTATAGATTATACAAGATAATAAACACACGATTACGATAGGATATGGTTTGTATGTGATTTTCTTGAGATGAATGTGTACATCTGAAATGCTAATTTGTGCAGCGATATAAAAGGCTATAAATAGCATATTTTAACAACAGTAAATGACCAAATTCCACATGTGATCGCAAAAGGAAGTTATTACAAACACTCGATGGTGCTTTAAAGTGAGTTCTGAGTAAAAGTGTACTATTAATCTCATAAATCGTCTAATGAAGCATGATGCTAACATTAGCTCTAATGCACCTGCAGAACAGGTCCAATTCTTCTTCTTAATGTATTTTGTCATAATACTTCACGTAAGGTCGCAAGAAAATGTTTTGTTGTATTTATTTAGAAATACTTTTGATAATAGTTGGGTAAATGTAAACTGGGATTGAAGCGATGTGGCTTGGTAAACATTTTATTGCCAGTATAAAGACTGATAATGGCTGAATAAAAACAAAAGAATAATAAGGATTATGTCTCATACCTGGCAGAGGTGTGAAAGGTTCTGTTTCCTTAAACTAGTCTGTCATGCATTTCTTTATTTCAACACATTTACAGGTAAATCCTAGTATTTCAAATGTGCGATTAATCATGATTAATCACAGTCCAGGACTGTGATTAACGCGATTAAATTTTTTAATCGATTGACAGCACTAATATATATATATATATATATATATATATATATATATATATATATATATATATATATATATATACGTGTAAATATTAGGGCTGGGCGATATGGCCAAAAAAATTATCATGATCATTTTTTTCATAGCAGTCGATATCGATAATTATCACGATAAATGTCAAATCTTTATTTCTTTCAAGTTTAAAGCCAGAATTTTGCCCCAAATTGAAAGCTGTAGAAACCAGACCATTAACAAAGACCTTAACAAAATAAATATCTAAATAGAAAAAAAATTATTTCTTAGTTTCTGCATGTTCTAATGACTGATATTGTTTCAAATCAACAAACAGGTTTGGGTTGCCTGATAATAATAATAATATCACTTTTTTGTCTCTTAGAAATGCACATTTGATAGTAGCTTGAGTTAGGATGCAGAGGTAAATTTTTGTTCATTTTTAACATTTTTAACATCTGTAAAAATTGTACCAACCTCAGTTTTATATGGTTAAATTTTTTCTGACCAAGGTTTATACATACATACATACATATATATATATATATATATATATATATATATATATATATATATATATATATATATATAATTAAGCATTGGTCTCCCATAGTAGCATACATTTAAATCATGATAAACAGTTAAAACCACACATATAGCACCTCAATACCATGGTAAAAATATAACTATCCTATATGGTTTTTAGGTAGCCTATCTGTATGAAAAACAGTAGTCTAAAACATTCAGTATAAATGCACACATGCTATATCTTAATCACAAATACATACACTATAATTATATACCATTACTCCTGTAATAAAAGTCATTGTGAATATCCCACATTTCTGCCACAATACCATGGTGCAGTGAGTGTTACTGCAGTAAATTCATGGTAAATGATGGCGATGTGTAGATTGAAAATCCTTCTGACTGTCTCGTTGCACACAGTGTTTCTCCTGTTTGGCTTTAAACTAGTTTAAATCACGGAGTCATTTGTGTTCATCGCTGAATTCAAGCGCTTCACACTGGATCTCACAGCGGTTTAGTGCTTGCGTGACCGAGTAACGCATCTGTTCTAGAGAGCTCGCGCCGCGCTGCCGTTTGAACTTTGATCCGAGCGGATCCGTGTGACGCGATTCAAATGAGTCGCGCTGTTTCGTTCCGCTTTTGACGCATACACATTATATCGATAATTAATAATAATCGATAATAATTATAAAATTATATCGCGATATTTATCGTTATCGAATTATCGCCCAGCCCTAATATATATATATATATATAAACTTTATTTGGACTACTACTTGTGCACTATGCACATTTCTCAATATTAAGCCTAAAATGTGTTTTAATTTCACTATTTATGATGATTGTATGATCTTTGAATAATATCGGTCTTCAAATGTAAGTTTTTTAAAGTGTACCTGAAGTATACTTGCAATAGTTCCACTTTAGCACAATCAAATATACAGTACTTCAGTATATCTTTAGTTGGACTTCAGCATTTTCAGCACAATTAAAGTGCATTAAGAGCAAAATTTAAAATTGTTCCAATTTAGCAGACTTTAAGAATACCAATTTAGTATACTAAAACTACAATTGCAGGGTATTTTTATTAAGTACACAAATAATTAAATGTGTTTGTAATATATTTAGCATGAAATAAATGTATTTCAAATACATTTGAGTACATTTATTTTTCATTAGGGACATACCATCAGAATGTACTGTAAGTTACTGGTTACTACCCGCTAGCTAGCTACACCTCACTGACAATTAATTCTGGATATTTCATTTTCTTCCTCCTCATCCAGCTCTTCGTCACAAAATAAGATTAATAATATATCTTCAGCAGTAAAAAACTGTTTTCTTCTCATGGTTGACCTACCTGACTTACAAAGTGGTGTCAGCCATTTTGACTCAAGTGCTATCCACAGGCTTTACCCACAATACATTTCTCAGTGCCAAAGGGGTGTAAGTGCAGTTACACCCTTTTGGCACCAACTGGCTTAGTATGTTCAGTATTAAGTCTTTTGGTTTCTAACGAATAACTCCAAAATTATTACGAATTCACTTGTGTCCTTTTGGCAGTAGAAAGAGCTCATATATATATATATATCCCCATTTCACCAAAAATGTCACTTACGCTCTTCTGGTTCTCACCCCTACACTGAAAACGAAATTTAAACAGAACAATAATGCTGGCAAAATCATACATCGAGACTCAGTTACTCTGTGCTGCAGACTCACATCTTGTGTTGCAGTTTTTTGAGGAGATTCTCATTTAATGTCATGTAAATTGTGACATTAAAGACTTTACAGTGATATAAACATGACCATCGTTAATACTTTCTAGGGGTACAACAGTATATTGTTTCATAATATATCGCAATACAAAAATGTGACAGTATGTATCGTCTATATTTAAACCAAAACAAAAATTTAGACAGATTTAATTTAGCATGAAATATGGAAATGACACAACAAATGTGCTGAATCCAGAAGGTCACACATTCAAGCTTATTTTCTTTAATAAGTATAATCAATAATTAAATGTATATCTATCTATCTATCTATACATACATATATATATATATATATACATATATTCAGTAATTAAAACATTTTAAATGTATGTAGTCAGGGACAGAGTGAAATCTTATGTGTCTTATAATTCTGCATTTTTAGCTAAGCAGAATCATGAATATTTTGAGGGTCTTATTCAAGTCTGTTTCTCGGTGTGTGTTCTGTCTGCTGTGTGCCTTGTTTTTCCCCATAGTTTACACTCATTAGTTCATAGCAACGCATTGGTTCCTTTGGTTCTCCTCTGTATAAATAGTACTAGTGTTTCTCTTCTGCTTTGTTGGTTGCTAGTCGCACTACATATAGGGGAGAGTGGGGGCAAAAGTACCATTTTTCAGAAAAACATAATTTTAAAAGATGTTGTAGACAGAGATATATATTTTTTTGCTGTGGTCAATAACTCAGAAGTGTGGTCTATCAATGCCAGGAGGTATTTTGTACAAAGCTATAAAGACTTCAGTATAATTTTACTTTGAACATAAGTTGCACATTGTTACTTTCGACCCCGTCGGTTGGGACGAAAGTAACACAACTATACAAGCTAGATTTTTGTGTTACTCTTGTTTTTATTAAATATACCTGACTATCACCTTGTTAATATGTAAAAGCAAACATATTTTTGTCCTTTATATTTGCAAAAAATTATTAAATTACATTTTCATTTTAAATTTAAGTTTCATCAAATGTTTCAAAACCCGACTGTACAATTGAATTGTTTAGAAATTTTTTTATTTTGTTTTTTTTTTGGCAATGTCTTTTTTTTTTTTCCAACAGAATGAACAATATGAAAATTAAATTAAATTAAATTAACATAGTCTAAATTCTCAACATAATGCAACAGTAGGTCTATTCATGTTTCCATCCAGTTGTTTTTATGCATAAATTCAAAATGTGCATAAAAACATTGGGAAACACTGCAATAGATGGAGGTGGAAAAGCTAAGGTATTGCTAAAACCTAAATATGACTAAGATAAATGCGACTTAGCAGCTGCCCTGAGACTGATGTTCCTGACCTATGTCCAGAAACACCCTCTCATGAACATCTGGCTGAATCTGACCTCTCTCTGTCTTTCTGACCCTCACTCTTGGCATATTTTTTTAGTATAATATGACATAAACGTGTTTTAATAAATGATGCAAGACAGAAAGTCACCACATTAGCATGCAGCGGGACAAAAGGAACACTTGTTGTCACTGGAGCGGGTTACTTACAAGTGTTACTTTCGTCCCGACAGGAACTCCTGACATTTAAACCCCATTTACTTTTAAACTGAAAAACTTTGAAAAGGCAAACTTCAGGATGGTTTACAGCACTAAATAACCTGTAGATTGATCATTACTGTGACACATGAAACAAGAAACACAACACAACTCATTTGAAAAAATCACCGTTTCAGTAATTTATTTATTGTACTCGAAAACAGCTTTCCGGACCTAACCGCACGAAACAATGATGAAATAACGTGATATTTCTCAGCTCTGTCAAGGGTTGCGTGCTGAATGTGCTGTCATAGCTTGGAAAGCAAATGTAGTCAGGTCTCTGAAAAAATCGCTTTGTTACTTTCGTCCTGCGTTACTTTCGTCGCCGCTCTCCTCTAAGCTGTTGCGTTTTCATTTGATCCCTGCTTTTTTCTGTGTGTCTGTTGTTTTTCTATTAAATTAGCTGTGACTAGATCCTCGTCTCTCCTCGTTGCTGGCTGCACGTGACAGTACAACACATTTAGCCTGTTTTTAGACTGTTAGACATTTAGACTGTTGGCCTGATCATGTGACTGTTATGATGGATCTCCATGCCCATAAATATTGAATCCAGTCACTTTACTAAATCCTGAGACAGAACTTTATTAAACAACATCAACCTGTGGCGTTAAAAACCTTGAAATGGAGACGTTCTCTTCCTCAAGAAGACAAATGTCTTGAAACCAAACAATCATAAGATTAAACAACAATAGCAAGCATTGCAAGAGCAGGTAAAGTAAGTCAAATAATAAAAATGAATAAATTATTAAATAATTAAATGATAAATAATTGGTAATAAATGATTATAAAAAGTAATAATAATAAACAACACAGATGTACTGTATGGTCACTTTCTAGAAGCAACACACAGAGATTTCTATTGAGAATCCTGAGATCCTTCATGACAGAGCCAGACAGAAACAAACAAACGAGATGAGAACGCTAATCACAATACATAAATAAAACACAACCAGTGTTATGAACTATGATAAAATGCTTTATAAACTATTGTCATTTTATGATAAAGATACATTTACAAAGTAATTCTTTCCACTGAAAAAGCTGTTTGAGTCATTTAATGTTTTTTTTTTTTGTCTTTTTTAACAGATTACCCCTTTTTGGCACCAAGGTTTTATGAATATTATTGTCCTCCTAAACTCACTCTACTATGATCAGATATTCAGTTGAGAGACTGTGGTTTCCTTCAGAATGGAAATCTTACTGAATATGTATTCTGCCTAAAAAAAATAAATAAAATACTTTATGCAACAATAAACAGTTCAAACTGCCACATGACCATATCACATTGCAAATTTACTTCAGCACACTTTTATATTCTTAAGTTTTACACTATAAATATTATACTTGTTTTATAAGCTACAATTCTGTGATATGAATAGAAAAGAGTATACATGTAGACAGGATATAAATATTAATGTTTTATTTTGTTTTCACTAATAATTATTAACATATTGATGTAATCAACACAAACTACAAGCAAACTTGATCTTAAATTTAATGGCGTTTTCTCAGAGGAGATTTTGAATTTATTAAATAAAGATACAACTAAGAAGAATCAGGTCCAACAGCAACGTAACAGTGTGCATGAAATACCAGACACAGAGGGAGCAGAAGTGAGGAACTTATATATGTGTAGTGATGAACCAAAATGACAATCAGCTGAGAGGATTAATGTGTATTCATGGGAAGTGATGAGTGGCGGGACGCAGGAACTAAGAGAAACAAACTAAAAGTCCATGAAAACAAAACTAACAGAACATAACTTACAATTACATACAGATAAATAACTTAAATATATAATATTTAATTTTTTTTTAAATTAATTAATTTATTTCAATAATTACATATTTTTCAGTTAGTCATTAGCTTTTCATTAACTCACAGACCCCAATTTGGCAAACCCTTCTTTATAGGACAGATGCTGTGTTATCAGTGATTTTAAAACTTGTTTTAGAAAAAAAAATAAGTCAGATTTATACACAGGTCAGTTATTATTTAGACTGACATCAGCATATTATAACTGAAGTGACTTAAACCTCAGGACTCACATCCACATTGACCAGGGCTGTGCACAGACATTCTGAGGCAGAGGCTCAAACCAGAAAAGGGGCACTAAGGGGGTTGGTGCTTGTTAATACATGACTGTGGCTGCCTCACTCTCCATATCTTCTGGTTCTGCCTCTGTCTCTTCCCTCTCTGTCTCATTGTTTTGCTTTTTTTCTCAATCTGAACATTTTCTGTCTCTGGCTCAGTTCCAAGACCTTCACTTCTACTTTTTTCTGAGTTGACTCTGGGGCAGTTTCATCTTAATATAGAGAATGAATAACAAACCATTTACAGTCATATTGTAAATACAATTGTTAGGCTACAGTGCTAATTCAATTGATGTTATTGCAATGTAATTACTCTTTCATTCAAATAAATTCATGTCTATCTTTCTTTGTATTGCACTTTGCTGTCAGTCAGTTTAACAGTCTTGCCTATTCCTGTCTGATTTGACTGATGATCAGTGGGCTCTCCTTCACTTTCTGAACCTACTTTTGCCTCATCTTCAGTGGGAGTAGGCTAGTAGACATTTAATTTAATATTATACAGCATAAATCTATAATAAACAACTCATTTACAGCATTTATATTACATTTGTAGCAATTTATAAGCCTAATATTAATATGTTATATAACCAGAATATATGGAGAGTGAGGCAGCCACAGTCATGTATTAACAAGCACCAACTCCCTTAATGCCCCTTTTCTGGTTTGGGCCTCTGCCTCAGAATGTCTGTGGACGGCACTGGTCAATGTGGATGTGAATCCTGAGGTTTAAGTCACTTCAGTTATAATACGCAGTTGTCAATCTTAATAATAACTGACCTGTGTATATGAATTATGTATGTGTATGTATTAGCATAGCAGTTCACTTCGACTTGACCAGGAAAAGCACACAAGTTGAAAGCACAAAAATAAAATAAATAAATAAATACAAAAATTACAAAAAAAAGTAAAAAAAAAATACATATTTTGTAACACATTTACAAAGTAATTCTTTCCACTGAAAAAGCTGTTTAATGTTTTGTTTTTTTTGTTTTGTTTTATTTTGTCTTTCTTGACAGATTTACCCAGATCTACACTGACTGTGACACCAGACAGTCCTGTATTCACTGGAGAGACAGTCACTCTGAAGTGTGTGATTGAGTCTCACAGTAACTGGAGATATGAGTGGTATAAAGACAGTGTAATGTTGGCGTCTGATCGTTACACTGTAAACAGAGACACTCTCACTATCAGAGGAGCTACTGAGTCTGATCAGGGTCAGTACTGGTGTAGAGGACAGAGAGATGAAAGACCAAAATCATCACAATCAAGCTCTGCTGTTTATCTCTCTGTAAAGGGTGAGTTAAATACCATTTTCTATTACATTTACTCTACTGTGATATACATATTCAATTGAGAGACTGTGGTTTTGTTCAGAATTAATTCAGCACAATGTTGTATTCTGCCTATTTCTTAATAGTATGCAAAACAGATCACATTATGCAACAATAAACAGTTCAAACAGTCACATGACCTCATCACATTGTAATTTTATATCAGCACTCTTTTTTACACTCTTAAATTTTACACTACACATTATAAATGTTGTACAAGCTCTAATTGGGAATAAAAATACACTGTTAATATCAATGTTTTATTTTGTTAACATAAATATTAACAATGATATAATCGGCACAAAGCAAACTCTATCTTAAATTTAATGCAGTGTTTTTTTTGTTTTTTGTTTTTTGTTTTTCTCAGGGGGGATTTTGAGTTCATAACAGTGATCATACTGTAATGTTTTAATTAATAATGTATATTTACTTATATGTTTATCAGTAAAACCTGTAGTGAAGGTGACTCCAGATGAGCATGTGTTCAGAGGAGAGACAGTCACTCTCACATGTGACATACAGGGAGCAGGACACATTCAGTGGAGATACAGCTGGTTTAAAAATGGATACACTCTCTATCCATACACAACAACAACAGCAGAGATCAGTTTCAGAGCTGATTATATGTCTTACAGTGGTGAATACAGCTGTAGAGGAGAGAGATCATACTCACAGAGTTCAGACATCAGTGCTGCTGTTACACTGACTGTATCAGGTGAGTGATCATATTCATATCTGACAGAATTGCAGTACAGATATATAAACTATGAGCATTAAATTTAAATCAATATTTGTAGCTCAGTCTCAGTGTCATCTGCCACTTTAAATGCTTTGAGCTCTTAAAGTAGATTATTGTTAACAAAAACTGTATTTTGCCTGGTACAATGAAATGGACGTATGTGCCTCTAGAAGCTTGTGTTCTGCAAGTGAACGTCACTTTATTGTTCATCCCAAAGAGGCACAAAATCTCTTTCATGGACTTTTAAACTAACTGTTCTCTCCTGGTGGAATGACCTGCCCAACTCAATCCCAGCAGCTAAGAGTTCTTAGAGTTCTTAGCCATCTTCAAGAATCGGCTAAAAAACACATCTCTTCCATCTTTATTTGACCCTCTAACTCTACCACTCTCTATTCTAATTCTATTCTTAAAAAAAAAAAAAAAAATGGTAACACTTTACTTGAAGGGGTGTGCATAAGACTGACAAGACACCTTCATAATCATGACATAACACGTCATTAATATGAAGGAGGTTTTATGCATGTTTATGACAACTGTCATGAAGTGTAATTCACTCAGTTATGTCATTTTTAATGCAGAGATGACATTGTTTGAGATGTCTTTGTTACGACAACTTGACATTACCAAAACAACATAACCTGTCATAAACATGACACAGCAGATTAATTATCAAACTTAAGAAATTACTTAGCGTTATTGATTAACATTACATTAAACTGTCATGTGGTTGGTTTTGACATTGGCTGTCATGAGGCCATTATAATTGTGTCATGAATATTTTTCTGACCAATTTTATTCAGTGGTAACTTACAAATTGAATTTGTCATTAAAATGTCATTAAGTGTTAATACTCTGTATTTTATAACGTCATGAATATTTTTTATTTAATGTTTTTTTTTTTCCTTTAAGTTTCCTCCAACAGGTCAGATAATACACAATTTCAAATGTCATAAAAAAGATGAACAAGTGTTAGAGAAATAAAATCAATCATCCAATAGTAATAAAAATAATAATAATAATAATAATTAAAACTGATAATTTTATTGCATTTGAAGAGCGATTCACCCAAAATGAAATTAAAACAGTAACGTACAATGGTGGTTTAAGCCATGCAGCGTTTGGTCCATATCACTGCAAAAACAGTTAATTAACGTTACAGCAACCCGCACATTTATATTTTCTTGACATGTTTTTTTATATCATGGACAAATCTAACTAAGACACCATCATAATGGCGTACACCTAACCGTTTTATTTATATAACATTTACACATTTATGAGCACTTAACCCAACCCCTGCCCCTAAACCTACTGTTTGTCAATAAAACACAAGATATGACAGGCAGATACAACTACCGTCATAATTTATTCAAAAAGTATTAATATTCCAAGTCTTCCGAAGCAAAACGATTGATTTGTGAGAGGAACAGACGCGATCTCCGTCTCCGTCCTCAGTAAAGCTCTTCCTGTGTGCTACAGATGTGCGGGAATTCAAAAAATGGCGCCAGAAGAAGCCTTACGTCAGTCTTGGTTGTGAAATGCTATTGGCTTTAGTGTGTCTCGTGACTGATTGCGTCATGCTGCGGGACGGGAGTATGTTTTGAATGAGATGTGAGCGCGTTAACGGAGCGGGATCATTTTCAGAGATTAAAACCTTACGTTTTACTCTCTTCTTCACATAAAGACTTTGTATGGCTTCAGAAGACTTGGAATGCAACACGACTTGTTTATAATGCCTTTATACTGATTGTTTATGGTCAGTTTTTGCAATAAATACCTGTGACTGTACTTATATTTGAATGTTACGTGTTTTATATTGTTCAGAACTGGGTAGGTTTAGGGAAGGAGTGGAGTTACGTGCTCCAATGAAAGTATACATTTATATAAAATTATTTCTATATTTTACAAATGCATGCAAACCATTAATCATCAAGAAAAGTATTCATGACGGTGTCATAAAACAATTTGACAGAGTATTAACACTTAATGACATTTTAATGACAAATTCAATTTGTATCACTGAATAAAACTGGTCAGAAAAATATTCATGGCACAATTATAATGGCCTCATGACAGCCAATGTCAAAACCAACCACATGACAGTTTAATGTAATGTTAATCAATAACATTAAGTAATTTCTTAAGTTTGATAATTAATCTGCTGTGTCATGTTTATGACAGGTTATGTTGTTTTGGTAATGTCAAGTTGTCGTAACAAAGACATCTCAAACAATGTCATCTCTGCATTAAAAATGACATAACTGAGTGAATTACACTTCATGACAGTTGTCATAAACATGCATAAAACCTCCTTCATATTAATGACATGTGTTATGTCATGATTATGAAGGTGTCAAGTCAGTCTTATGCACACCCCTTCAAGTAAAGTGTTACAGAGAAAACTCTATTCATTTACATTTACTGCTTGTTTTCTTAAAATAAATAAATAAATAAATAAATAACACTAGCTTTTCTAATCTTTTGTATTCTGTCTGTTTTCTTTTTATTTATTATACAATTAACAAAAGCAAAAGGCCTCTAACACTAGCTTGCTCTATTCTTTTTCTATTCTATCTGTTTTCTTTTTATTCATTATATAGTAAAAAAAATAAATAAATAAAACCTTGCTACATGTACTTCGTTAAGCTAACTGAGACTTGTTATAGCACTTGTATATCATTGCTCTTTTGTTGATTTTGATTGCTTCCATTGTCCTCATTTGTAAGTCGTTTTGGATAAAAGCGTCTGCTAAATGACTAAATGTAAAAGTAAATTGTATTAAACACCAATATGTGATGTTGAAAACCATAAAATGGATAAAATATTCTTTCTCATGAAGGCAAATGTCTCTTGAAACCAAACAATCATAAAATTAAACATTGCAAGAGCAAGTAAAATAATAAGTAATAAAATATAAATTATTATATTAAATGGAATAATGGAATGACCAATGATAATGATTAGAACGATTAGAAATTAATTAAAAAAAAATAAAAATTCATTAAAAAAATAATAAACAACACAGACGTATGGTCGCTCTCTTGAAGCAACACACAGAGATTTCTCTTGAGAATCATTAAATCCTTCATGACTAGTCAGAGCATCCTCAAAAAAAAAAAAAAAAATAAAAATAAAAAATGGAACCGGATCCAGATCTACACTGACAGTGACACCAGACAGTCCTTGTCACAATAAAGATGAGTCGAGGATCCAAGTGCGAGTGCAATGATAAGTTTATTAGTAACAGGAAAGAACAGACAAAATCCTCTTGCTGTGTGAGGAGTCCAACTCCGTGCAGGTAAGTCCAATGTGAGTGCAGACTGATCCAGTGCAGGTAGGATGTGAAGCAGGAACACGGAAAGCTGACAAAAAACATGACATAGTTAACGAACCGACAACACACACTGAAAACGCCAGCCAGATATAGGCAGCGCAACGAGCTGCAGCTGGTGCGCTCAGATTAACCACCAGCTGCGGTAATTAGGTAACGACGCCCACATACACCAGACAGAGACGCAAGATGAACACACAGACCCATGAACCGTGACAGTACCCCCTCCCCTAGGAGCGCCTCCTGGCGCTCCCAGGAGAACTTACCTGGCGATTGAATTCATCGATGAGAGAGTGATCCAGTATGTCCCTAGCAGGCACCCAACTTCTCTTCTCAGGACCGTAACCCTCCCAGTCCACCAAGTACTGAAATCCTCGTCCCCTCCGCCTCGAGTCCAGAATACGTCTTACCGAATAAGCTGGTTCCCCATCTACAAGACGCGGCGGGGGGGGGAACCGGGACAGGCGGATTAATGGTAGAATGAAAAACGGGCTTTAATTTGGATACATGAAACACCGGATGAATTCTCCTGTACGCCGGAGGAAGTTTGAGGCGGGCTGCCACCGGACTAATAATCTTGGTAACAGTAAATGGGCCAATAAATTTGGGCGCAAGCTTATTACTGACGGACCGGAGAGGAATATTCTTAGATGAAAGCCACACTTTTTGACCCACGACGTAGACGGGAGGCTTCGACCGGTGGCGATCGGCCTGAACCTTGGTGCGCACCCCCACCTGGAGGAGGGTCTGTCTGGCCCTGCTCCAGGTGCGACGGCACCTCTGGACAAAGGCGTGGGCAGAGGGGACCGCGACTTCGGACTCCATACTGGGAAAAAGTGGTGGCTGGTACCCTAAACTACACTCAAAAGGAGATAGGCCCGTAGCTGAGACTGGTAACGAGTTATGTGCGTACTCAACCCATGAGAGTTGCTGGTTCCAAGAGGAGGGAATCTGAGAAGCCAAACATCGCAACATTCGTTCTAAATCTTGGTTGGCCCTCTCCGTCTGACCGTTACTCTGGGGATGAAACCCAGAAGAAAGACTAACAGTCGCCCCCAACAATTTACAAAACTCTCTCCAAAATTTGGAAACAAACTGAGGACCCCTGTCAGAGACCACATCCATCGGGAGGCCATGTATGCGAAAAACGTGGTCAATGACAGCAACCGCTGTTTCTCTAGCAGACGGTAATTTAGGCAGAGGAATGAAATGAGTTGCCTTCGAGAACCGGTCCACCACGGTCAAAACCACCGTGTTTCCCTGTGAGGGTGGGAGCCCCGAAACAAAATCTAGCGAAATGTGGGACCAGGGTCTCGAAGGAACTAACAACGGCTGAAGAAGTCCAGCAGGGGGTCGATTGGAAGACTTAGAAACAGCACAGACCGAGCAAGCCAAAACAAAATGGCGAACGTCGCGAGCCATACCTGGCCACCAGAATCGTTGTTTAACAAGAAACATGGTACGATTAACCCCAGGATGACAGGCTACCTTGGAACAATGACCCCATCGGATAACTTCGGACCTTAAACACTCTGGCACAAACAAACGACCCGGTGGGCATCCGAGCGGGGGCGTTACCCCTTCAGAGGCCGTGCGGACCTTCGACTCGATTTCCCACGTGACCGCAGAAATAAAAATCTTCTGTGGCACAATGGGCTCGGAAAAAGACGGGCGCTCCGAATGATCAAAAATACGGGATAACGCGTCCGGTTTGATGTTCTTAGAACCAGGACAGTAAGAAATAGAAAAATCAAAACGACCGAAAAAAAGAGCCCACCGGGCCTGCCTAGAATTTAACCTTTTGGCGGACTTGATGTATTCAAGATTCTTGTGGTCAGTCCAAACAACAAAAGGAACCCCCGAACCCTCCAACAAATGACGCCACTCTTCCAAAGCAAGCTTGACTGCCAGCAACTCTCTGTTACCAATGTCATAATTACACTCTGCGGGAGACAAACGGTGAGAAAAATACGCGCAAGGATGCACCTTGCCGTCCATGAGGGAACGCTGGGATAGGACCGCGCCAACCCCCACCTCTGACGCGTCAACCTCCACCACAAACTGCCGGGACGGATCAGGAGCAACAAGGATGGGTGCTGAAACGAAGCAGCTTCTGAGTTTGGAGGATGCAGCTTCTGCTGCACTGGACCACCTGAAGGCAGTCTTGGTGGAGGTTAAGGCAGTCAAAGGGGCGGCTAGCTGGCTGAAATTGCGAATAAAACGCCGGTAAAAATTGGCAAAGCCCAGAAACCTCTGCAGGGCCTTGCGGGAATCTGGGGTTGGCCAATTCACCACAGCCTGAACCTTGTCGGAATCCATGCGCACCCCCTCGGCCGAGACGATGTATCCCAAAAAAGGAACAGACTGTGCATGAAAAACGCATTTCTCCGCCTTGACAAAAAGCCCATTCTCTAACAGCCTCTGAAGCACTCGCCTGACGTGCTGAACATGTTCCTGGAGAGAATGAGAAAATATCAGTATGTCATCCAGGTAGACATAAATGAACTGATCTACCATATCTCTCAGCACATCGTTGACGAGTGCCTGAAAAACTGCGGGAGCGTTAGAAAGGCCGAAGGGAAGAACACGATATTCAAAGTGCCCCCTGGGGGTATTAAAAGCAGTTTTCCATTCATCCCCCTCTCTTATGCGAACCAAATGATAAGCATTGCGGAGATCCAATTTTGTGAAAAATGACGCTCCCTGCAGACGCTCGAAAGCTGATGACATCAACGGTAAAGGATAAGTGTTCTTCACCGTGACGTCATTCAACCCCCAATAGTCAATACAGGGACGAAGAGAGCCATCCTTTTTTTTCACGAAAAAGAAACCCGCACCAGCTGGAGAAGAAGAGGGGCGAATGATCTTGGCTGCTAGAGAATCAGAAATATATTTCTCCATAGCCTCCCTTTCCGGAGTGGAAAGCGAATATAACTTGCCCTTAGGCGGAGACGTACCTGGTAATAAATCTATTGCACAGTCATAGGGACGATGCGGAGGTAGAGAGGCAGCCCGAGACATACTGAACACTCCCTTCAGGTCAAGGTACTCACATGGCACGTTAGACAGGTCAGCGTGATCATCCTGAAACACAGAACAAGACACAGGAGGACACGCAGACAACAAACAGGAAGCATGACAATATTCGCTCCAAGCAAAAACAGCATTTTTGCCCCAGTTTATATGAGGCTTGTGGAGCACGAGCCAGGGGTGTCCCAGAACCACAGGAGCCGCGGGAGTGTCGGTCAGGAGAAAGTCTATATTCTCTGAGTGTTGTCCAGAGATGACGAGTCTTAAAGAGGCAGTAGCATGTGTAACAGAGGGTAAGGGCTGGCCATTAAGCGCAACCACAGAGATGGGCTAAGAGAGCGCCACCATGGGTATCTTGAGACTGTGGGCAAGACTAATGTCTAAAAAGTTACCCTCTGCTCCCGAGTCCACTAAGGCCTCACAATCATAAGTACCTGACTGCACCCTCAGCTTTACCGGAAGATGAGTGGCTGAAAAAAAGATTTGTTAAGAGTAATCCCACCCGTCAGTAACCTCTTACCTACTGACGGGCACTGGCTTTTACTGGACAATGGAGAGCGATGTGACCGGCAGTTCCACAATACAAGCACAGTCCTCTCTCCCTGCGTCTCTGCTTCTCCTGCTGTGAAAGACGGGACCTGCCCATCTGCATGGGCTCTGGATCTGGAGGAGAACTCGTCAGGAACTGATGAAAAGTGATCCTGTGGAAAGATCGGCCGTCCCCGGAATGTCTGCTGGCCCTGC
Source organism: Spinibarbus caldwelli (assembly GCA_039654775.1). NCBI lineage: Eukaryota > Metazoa > Chordata > Actinopteri > Cypriniformes > Cyprinidae > Spinibarbus > Spinibarbus caldwelli. The sequence continues at coordinate 3,873,116 of CM077220.1, read as the reverse complement.
CGCCGCAACCTAGTATCCACCCGAATGGCCAGGTCTATGAGCTTATCCACGTCGGCTGGTAAATCCAACGAATAAATCTCGTCCTTGATGACATCAGAAAGGCCATATAAGAACATGTCCCATTGCGCCTCCGAATTCCAACCACACTCCGCAGCCAACGTGCGAAACTCAATAGAGTAGTCGGTTACGGTGCGTTCTCCTTGACGTAACTCAGCGAGAAGTCGCGCTGCTTCTCTGCCAGACGCAGCGCGATCAAACACTTTCTTGAGTTCCTCTGAGAATGATCGGAATGAACAGCAGCAAGGAAGTTTCTGCTCCCACACGGTAGTTCCCCAGCTAGCCGCCCGTCCTGAGAGCAAGGTGATAACAAAAGCCACCTTAGACTCCTCAGTGGGAAACGATGAGGGTTGGAGGGAAATGTACAGGGAACATTTGGCCAAAAAGGAGCGACATAACTGGGGCTCCCCGGAATAAAAGGCTGGAGGTGGTAGACGAGGTTCGGTGGAACGGATGGTCTGATCCACAGGAACCGGTGGGTTGGACATGGGTAGTGGCTGAGCTGAAGTGGTTTCCACCTTCAACCGCTGAAACTGAGTAGTTAGCTCAGATACCTGAGTGACCAGGGCCTGGATCGCACGTCCCGTGGCCACCATTTGTTCCTCCTGACGCTCCATGCGGATATTGCTACTAGCCAGAGAGTCTCTTAGCTCCGTCGAACTCGCTGGATCCATAATGGTCGGTTCGTTCTGTCACAATAAAGATGAGTCAAGGATCCAAGTGCGAGTGCAATGATAAGTTTATTAGTAACAGCAAAGAACAGACAAAATCCTCTTGCTGTGTGAGGAGTGCAACTCCGTGCAGGTAAGTCCAATGTGAGTGCAGACTGATCCAGTGCAGGTAGGACGTGAAGCAGCAACACGGAAAGCTGACAAAAAACATGACATAGTTAACGAACCGACAACACACACTGAAAACGCCAGCCAGATATAGGCAGCGCAACGAGCTGCAGCTGGTGCGCTCTGATTAACCACCAGCTGCGGTAATTAGGTAACGACGCCCACATACACCAGACAGAGACGCAAGATGAACACACAGACCCATGAACCGTGACAGTCCTGTTTTCACTGGAGAAACAGTCAATCTGAAGTGTGTGATTGAGTCTCACAGTAACTGGAGATATGAGTGGTATAAAGACAGTGTAATGTTACAGATGTCTGATCGTTACACTGTAAACAGAGACACTCTCACTATCAGAGGAGCTACTGAGTCTGATCAGGGTCAGTACTGGTGTAGAGGACAGAGAGATGAAAGACCAAAATCAGCACAATCAAGCTCTGTTTCTCTCACTGTGAAGGGTGAGTTAAATATCATTGTCCTCCTAAACTCATTCACTATGATCACACATCCGAATGAGAGACTGTGATTTTGTTCAGAATGGAAAACTGTCTTAAGGTACATTCACACTGGGCATCGGCATTGATGCTTGACAGAGGGAGTGTTTGAATCATAGTGAAAACAGCAGATAACATTAAAGGCAATCTGATTGACTGATGCCTATTGGCGGTGGAAAAGTTGACATTTTTCAACTTCTGCTACAAGCAATGTATGCAATGGACCTACAATTTGGTTTGGCAACACATGACGTCACCCATTAAAAGTAAGGCTGCGTTTAAGCAGATTGGATCGTCAGTCAATCAGAACACGGCACGTTTACACTTGGCGACATCAGCTGACTTCTCTATCTGGATAACTGATCGAATTTGTCGTTTCCATGCAATGTTGTTGCTTAAACTCCCTAATAAGTCTGCAGAGGATGGCCCCGGTGCAAAGTTGACCCGAAGTGGTGGGTTTTCTTTTGAAAGCCATTTTCAGTCGTGGGACATTTTACAAATCAATATAAGTGTACGAGTCTCACTAGTGCTCCACAGCCTGTTGTTCTCTGTGTTTCCTCTGACAGTTCGTGAGAGAGGGGGCGGGGTTTTGCATGATGTCGACCTGTGAATGCAGACACGATGGCTGGATTGTGTTTACATTACACTGAGATCCGATCACAATGCGTCCTCGACTACCTCTGGAACAGGACACGCTGATCAGATAACATTTGGATCAGAAGCTCGTTTACACTTGTCTTTTTAATGTGTATGTGGACAACATCCGGATACAGGTCGCATGTTAATGCCAAGTGTAGACGCAGCCAATGACAAATGTTAATGCCGACGCAACATGTGAATGTACTGTTTCTGCTTACAGAATCATTCTTTGTCAATCACAGGCATTTATTATGAGTGACATCACTAGCTATGTTTCCATCCAAAGATTCGAATTAAACTTATGCTCAAAACTGGAACATCGCATAAAACATATGCAAATAAAGCACCGTTTCAATCCAACGAGTCAAAGAGAACAAAATTGTCACTTCCTGGTAAACTGGCACTAAATATCACTACGAAAAGTAGGAGAAGCCACTGAATATAATAATTTTCATATATGATAAATTACTTACACCTCAGAGCGAGCAGACGAAACACAATAAATGCTGTCATTGCTTTCGGAGGTGAATGCTGCTGTTTGGGAACACAGTCGTGTAAGACAATTATACAGAAATACTTTGACGACAGACTTTGCTCAGGCATTTCAGAACGACCATAACAACAGAAGCTGTGAATGAGATCGGTCCGAAACTAGTTTCCATCGTAGTTTATGCACATTTTTTGTTATCGTATCCTATACTCAAATGTACGCATAAGTCAGGGCTGTATGTTAACTTTTTTTGCACATAGCACTGGTGCTACAGAGGTTGAAAGTTTTGTAGCACAGGCCAAACAGTTGCAGCACAAGGTAGGGGTGGGCGATATGGCAAAAATATCATATCACCTTTTTATTCCAGAATATCAAGATTCATGATTTTATCACGATTCTTTGTCATGTTGGTTTTACTATTTTGCAAGCTGCCTGAGCAGTACAGCCAAACTAATTTCCCTACTGTAAAAAAAAAAAAAAAAAAAAAAGCCTTTCAAGGTAACAAAATATAAAATAAAAAAGAATGGCAGACATTTACGCCAAAGTGGGCAAAGATAAAAAAAAAATCTTTGTCATTATTTTATGTTTGTTATTAGAAAATAAGAACAAAATATATACATTACAAATACACATAATATAGAAATAAAACAAACTGCTTTAGTTTACAGGTACAGTATTTAGCAGTAAGATTAAATATTAAAATAAAACACTATATACACTATATACATCAATTATACATTTTTTAAGCAGCTGTATTAAAGTTCATCAGTCATGAACAGTGAGTGATTTTTCTCAGTTGTTTTTTTTTTTTATTAAAATTAAAGGAATAGTTCACCAAAAAATGAACATTCTGTCATCTGTCTGTCAATTCTGTCATAGTGCTTTATTTTTATACCATCATTTAGTCACTCTCAAGTTGTTTTAATCCTGAATTAGTTTCTTTCTTCTGTCGAACATAAAAGACGAGAGTGATGCGAGACACTATGTTCAAAAAGCGCAACTTTTGTTAATACAAGTTTAATTTCTTTGTTTAATATAAGTGGGTTTGCCTTTATTGTTACTGTGTTTTCATTTAAAAAAATAAATAAATAAAACAACGATCCACAAACTATAGCACTTGTTTTAAACGAGGGAAAAGACCTTATTTATTTGAATTACAACGCAAGTAGGCTATATCCGTCTTATTCATGTTGTTAATAAAATTTAGATGTTTAATATATGATAGATGGCTAATAATGAACCACAAACGATCATTTTAAAGAAAGGGGGAATCCAAAGACCATTTATTTACTTGTGTTACAATGCGGGTAAAACATATTTCCCTTATGCATATTGTTAACAAAAATTAAAAGTTTAATATAAGTGAATTTGTCATTGTACTGTTTTATGGTATAGCCTTTTTATTATTATTAATTTATATATTATTATATTTATTATTATTTATTTTTTATTTCAACTTTCAATATTTCAGTATTCATATTTATTTATTATTATTTTATTATTATTATTTAGTTTTTCTTCCATTAAGAGTAATACTGAATCAACCTTAAGCAACCTTAAGCTACACGCCAGGGAGTGCTGCAGCACCCTCAGCACCCCTACTTCCCGTGGTAATGCCAGCTACTGTTTGGTTACCCACTTTCTTCAAAATATCTTCTTTTGTGTTCGGCACAAGACAGAAATTAATACAGGTTTGGGACAACATGTGAGTGAGCAAATAATAACCGGAATTGTAATTTTTGGGTGAACTATCCCTTTAATGACGGTCGGCAGCATGTTTAGTTCTGTTCCTTTCCCGTTTCTCTCTCCACTGTTTACTTTCATTTTAGACATAACTGTGTTTATATGTAGGTTAAACTTTGTGTGCTTTTGACAGTATTAGACTCGAAATCAATCAGATGCAAAAGACAACTTATGAGTTGAGTTAAGTCTTAAACTTAAGTCTAGTAATCAGGTGCTGTTTGAAAGTGTGCGCGCGCTTCATGTGTACGCGCTCAGAAGCACGTCAGAACTGCACGTGAAATAAATGTTTAACCGGCAAGGCTTTAAAGCACATGCAAAAAATGCACTTTTGTGATTGCGCATAAGTGCTGTGTCCCGTAAGTGTAACTCTACTGCTGAGATAACATTTGATGTGAATGCATGTCGCATTGTACTGTATATTGATACGGCGGCACCAGAACTGCAGCTGATAATGTGCGCTGTAGCTACGATATTTCCTCAAAAGCAGACCGTGGCGTGGAGACATTGTGACGTCCACCATCAAAAATAGTCATATCACAGACCCCTAACAAGTACAATCAATCTCACACACACACTGTGTTATTATGAACATGCAAAGCTGTATCGCACGTGTGCTACAGTGGTAAATTTATTCATCGCACACACCGTTTTTTTTTTCATAGCACGTGCGACATATAGGTATGTCGCACATGCTATGAAAAAAAAAAAAGTCCCCTACCTCCTGAAACATGGACCATCCCCCCCCCTCCAAACACCCCACACATCAAAGTAAAAACCGTATGAAAACTTTTTTGTGCAATTCGAAGTGTGCTACACACAGGTGTGTAGGCCTGTACAAACCACCTGTAGTAACACACTCTCCTCCTCAATGCGAACTAGACACTTTTCACACACACTGCTGTGTGTACACAATCCCATAAAAGACTTAGTAATATATGTGTTTACATGCTCATGCACTACAAATCATCCTGCACTGCTCCCCAGCCAGCTGCTTGACTTACAATGTTTCTCTTTGCACATGCACATTATTTATTTGAAGCATTCGTATAGTTTTTATAGTTTGTATTTTTTTAGTTTATGTATAGGTAAACATTTATATATAGTATATTTTTAGTCAAAATCTATCAGTAGGTTAGTTGTGTATAGGTTTATACTGTTTTACTTCATTGTTGTAAGTCTGTATTCATGTAGCATCGTGGTCCTGTGAGGCACGACATTTCGTTCCACTGTATGTCCTCACATGTAGCAGAATGACAATAAAGCTCAACTTGACTTGACTTGTCGCACTGTACAGCACTGCCGCATAAGTTATGTGCATCTTGGTGTTTCCATCCAGCGTTTTTTAATGCGATATTCCAAAATGTGCATAAAAATAGTTGGATGGAAACATAGCTACTGAGGGGCTATTTTGAATGTATCGTTGCATTGAGCAGTGAACTGAAAATATACAGAGCAGTACAGTAGAGACTGATTAAGTCGTCACACTGGAGAGACAGAAGTAAACCAAGTAGATAATAGATCATCTCAGCAAAGATTTCAGGAACCATAATTTATATAAACTGACATTGTTTAACAACGCTGTTCCATACGACCTGACCACAAATAGTTGAGTGCCTCCTGCATTGCTGCTTCCAACCTCATACTTAGATATTATTTACTTAAACTTGATTATATGTTATTTGTGTCTACCATTGATTTGCACAGTTTAAAGTAATTATGTCATGTTAGTCTCTACCATTAAATCTTTTGTTTAAAATTTGGTTTCCGTACTTCATTTAGCTGTAAAAAGTACTGATAACAAGGAGACAATCATAAACACCATATTTATGAAATGCCAATGCTCCTAAAACTTACTGCCAGATTCTGGAAGATAGATTCTTCAAACAGTGGTACAAGAGGATGTGGTGCTGGTCCTTCAAGAGTCGCTCTCAACTTATCCGTCTATAAAGCCTATAAAAAATTTGTCTTAATCTATTTCACAATACTTCAGCATGTTATTCTTATTAAGTGAGGGCCATTTTTTAGGATTTTTTATCCAAGCAAAGTCTCTGAGAACCTGACACCTTGTAATTCTGGAGACCCCAGGAAGACAGTTAACGTGGCACTGGAGACTAAATTTTTCACACCTAATTCTTCACATTAATTCTGAAATCTTTTGCAGTTAACATGTCTTTTCTTCTCCCCCTGTTTTTTTTCTGACCCCGTTGACCCAGTGAGCATTTTCCTGTCCAATGGCCATGCCTTAACTTAGCAATTTCTGTATTGCATTAGTTTTGAATATTTCTCATGGGGATTTAATCATTTTTGACATTTCAGTCTGAGTTAAACCTCTTTTCTTGGCTCATTTTATCAGTAATAGAAAACATACCTAATAATTCTGCAAACTTGAATATAAGGAGTTTTTCACTTCCAGCCTTCATGGACAATTAAATATCACTTATAAATGATTAAATACAAAATTAAAAGTTGTTATTAAGATTGATGTGGTTTGGAATTGGTAAAATGTGCTTGGAAAAAAAAAAAAATATATATATATATATATATATATATATATATAAAATAAGAATATCAACGTACCTAATAATTATGCATGCGGTGTACTGTTGTGTGAAGCCAAGATATCTTGATACCAAGATATCAAGCCCTTTTTTTTTTTTGGTGGTGAGTTTTTCTGTCGTGATTTATTTTGTGATTTACTACTACTGTAAATTTCAAACAAGAAAATACAATTTTATCATTCAAATGAAGCAAATGAAAAAAACAGTTCTCATAAAGAACTAAAGAGCACCTCAGCTTTTATACCTTAAAAATGGTGAGAATAGATATATAGCCGTAATGCAGTTCAGTTTCAGTGTTCATTTTACTTTTATCAATTTTACCAATTTTTATACAATTAATACAAGTTATAAGCAAACGAGATATTTAGGTTTTTCTCATTAAGAGGTTTTGAGTTCAACATTGATCATGATATTGTTATACTGTTTCAGTCAGTATTTTACGGAAGGTAAAGCAAGCAGGCAGGGACATGGCTGTAGATGCAAGTATAGAAGTAAAGGAAAGATGAGGGACTGACAACAAGCAACAGGTGAAAATGATTAATTACCATAACAGCTAACAAGGGTATCCATGAAAATAAACAAGGCACACAGGGGGCGAACACAGAATAAAAGGAACATGCAAAGACAAAATTTGAGTCTAGCACAAAACACAAGGAACATGTAACAATATGTGCATTCATACAAGTGGCATTACTTTTCTTACACTCTTCTGAGTCATCCACACCTGTTCACATCTGTAAAAGACTGAAACTGCATTTTTTTTAAGGTCTGTTTACACAAAGGAAATTGTAACGGGGCTAACCAGACGTGAGACGTGCGGATCCATGTGCGAGCTTTTATTAATAAACATAGTCAAATCACAGGCAGGGTCAAACAACGGCAAACAGGTATGGCAGGGACAAGACAAAGAGTAATCCTACGGCAAGCGTGGGTCTTCGATCGGCGAACAATATCCAACAGGGCAAGGCAGAGAGAGTAAATCCAGGTACACAGCAATAATCCAAACAAGGTGCAAACAGAGTCCGAACGGCAAGGCAAGGGTTAATCCAAAAACACAAACGCAATAATCAAAACACAGGTAAACAGGCTAGGCAAGACTAAGAAACTAGGAAGGGCTCCGTAAAGTAGCTATCAGCAATGACTGTGATAAACACTAAACAATCCTCAGCGATCTGGAAGAGGAAGTCCAAGGCTTATAAAGTGTTTCTCATGGGATTCAGCTGTGTGTCTGTGTAATCAGTGCATTCAGGTGTGTGTGCAATCAGTGCAATGGATGATGGGAAATGTAGTCCAGGGTATATTGTGACAGTCTGTGTAATGTGAGAGTCCTTGTGGTGACTGGGTGACCTCTGGTGGTGAGTGAACGGAAGTTCATAGACCGGATTCGTGACAGAAATATATATTTATTTCTGTGATGTGTAGCAGTAGGGGTGTTTGTTTTGGGCTACCGTTGGTTGGCTACTGTTTATTGAGTGAGTCAATTTCGGCTGGAGGCAGAGGATATAGACCTAGTGAATAATCATGTCACGGAGTTACTCCCTTTTCTGGTTCCACATGCCGAGTGGTGCACAGGAGAGATTATTTTCCTGCAGCACGTAGGAGAGTCGTTGTACTGTTTCCCACAGTTGATGTGTCCGCAGCTCATTCACAGCGTGCGTGTTGATTCTCTTTGGCCTGTTGTGACTGGGACTCCTCACAAGACGTGCAGTGTATGCCGTTGATTAGCAGGGAGCTTTCCGTTGCTGCCGGTGTTCTGATGATTTGTGCTACTTGCTCCGATTGTGCTACCTCCCAGTAAAAAGATAGGTAGCACAAATCGATAGCAAAAAAATGCTACCTATCAGATTGTGCTACCAGCATCTTATTCATGTGGTTTGAGGATTTTTTTAATGTCCATATCTACCCCTACCCTAAACTTACCTTTAAAACAATGCAAACATATATTTGGTAGCACAATCTGATTGGTAGCGTGTTTTATCAGTACACCGGAGGTTCAATGCGAAGTACTGCTGTACAAAACTGGCGGTATACCTTCACTATTCAACGTTTGTTGCGGCAGTACTCAATAAACTGTTTATTGTAAAGTGTTATTGTATGCGGATTTGATTGGAAGAAGAATGGCTGCCCAGCTGTTAACGTGTGTGTGTGCATGTGTGTGTGTGTGTGTGTGTGTGTGTGTGTTGTTTACAAAGGGATTGTAGTGTTTTTGTTTTTCTTTTGTAATTGTATTTCTTCGTTTGATTGAAATGTTGTATACTTTGTTTTTTGTTCTGTGTTATATTTTGCTTAGTTAATTTTGGTTGTTGACATCTTTAAAGATTATCTTTTATTTGTTTGTCTTAGGATTTATGTGGTATTTTCTTTTGGGTTCTTTGTGTTTAATGATTTCTATGTAGGCTATGGTTTTGTTAGTTCTTTTGTTAGGAGTTGAGTGTTTAAAAGCAAGGGGGCTGGGTTTGACTAGTGGGCTATTTTGTGATATTCTGTGTATGTGAACCGGTGTGTGCGATGGTGATGTATTGATTTGGTGAATTATTTCTGTTTTGGGTTTGTCTTCTACTTAATTTGGTGGTGCCTTTTGAGTCTCCTCCTGCTGGCCACCCTCAGTCCTATTGTCTGATTTATTTTTGTTTATTTTGGTTTCTTGTGTGCTGCCCTTGTACCATAGAGGTATTTTTTGGTTTTGTTTTTGTTTTTTGATGTTGTTAACATGTTAAGTGTGTTTCTAATGAATTCTGTACTAGTCAGCACTGTACTAGTACTACACTATTCTATTTTGGTTATCAAATAAAAATAGTTTATTCCACGCCTCTTGTACTGTTAAGGGAAAAAGTCTGTGCAGCCTATTTATTGAGTTCATTGAGTTGGTATTCCTGGGTTGGGGGTTCTCAGGTGGCGTAGTCATTGTATTGTTTCTTCTGTAATTTTCCACCTTTTGCCACAGACGCAAAACTGAATTTTCATCATCCATTACTCAATACATTCTAATATGCTATTTTATTATCTATGATGTATCTATGACACTTCACACAATATACAATAAAGCAGTGCCAATTTTTCATTCTTAACTTTTTTTTTTCAATTAAGTAAGCAGAGTACAAAAAGTGCCTTGACCTGTTTACACAACGAAAATAAATGCATTGTTGCAAGTTAAAAACTTAATACGTAATAATATTTAATTTAATTAAACCTTTGAAGTTGCAAACATTATATTGTTGAATTCAGTTTACATAATTTTGGTCATTACATTAACTCAATATTGTACATAATTTAAACAAATTTCTGTGTTAATTGAATTTCTTTAAAAATTAATCAACTTGTTAACTTTGGAAATTGGTTCAGTTCATCCACTGAACAGATAGTATGATATTTTATTAATTCAAAGAAAGATTATTATCCTGGCCATGAAGGATAAATTTCTTACTGTTAATACGAAACAGCTAAAGGTAAAGGTGTGTGTGTGTGTGTGCGTGCGCGTGTGTGTGTGTGCGTGTGCGTGTGTGTGTGTGCGTGTGTGTGTGTGTGTGTGTGTGCGCGTGTGTTTGTGTATGTGTGTGAGAGAGAGAGAGAGAGAGAGAGAGAGAGAGAGACATACAGACATGCATATACCAGATACATCTATAACTGCTTAATTATGGCCTAAATAAAGAAAATGTCTTTATGTGTGTGTGTTATGTGTATTGTAGGCATGGGGTAGTTCGCTGGCCACCAGGCATTTGGTGCCTGGTACTGAGTGTGACTGTCTTCTCATTGGAATGTGTTTGAAGTCTGATGGGGAGACCAGTGTGTTGATCTGTTTAGCATCTTCTCTATAGAGGGGAGAAAGCATTGACAATTTAGCACCCATATAAATGTAGAATGTGGGGTCAGGTCTGTAATTTATATGCAAATGTCAAAAGGCTAAAGGGTCTCTAAGTCATTCAGTAAAACCCAAACGGTCAACAATGATCGTAATCAGAGATTACACTTTTACACTCTTACACTCTTATCTCTTATTTATGAAGACAAACAGCCAAACCACACAATCATAAGACTAAACAATAATGGAAAATAACGTAAAAAAATCATCTGACAAATCAATGAATAAATCAATGAAATTATCAGAATCAGAATCAGAATCAGAAAGAGCTTTATTGCCAAGTATGCTTGTGCATACAAGGAATTTGTTTTTGTGTCATAAACTTCAAGTACACAGAGACAACAACAGCACACAGACAATAAAAATATAATGAGAATTAAAAAAAATAAAATAAACAAATAAATTACACGTAAATATAAATAGACAAAAAATTGAAAAAATAAATTGAGAGATAAATAAGTGGTATGTACAGTTGTGCTATAGATGATAAAATGGAATAGAATAGAATGAAAAGCAGGGATGTGGTAAGATGGAGGTGGTAACAAATATTAGGTTATTGCACATTGTTATTGCATAATGGGGGGAACATTTAACTGTTCATTAAATAGATTGCCTGGGGGAAGAAACTGTTCTTGTGCCTGGCTGTCCTGGTATTCGGTGCTCTGTAGCGCTGACCAGATGGCAAGAGTTCAAAGAGGGGATGGCTTGGATGTGAGGGATCCAGAGTGATTTTCTGAGCTCTTTTCCTCACTCTGGATGTATACAGTTCTTGAAGGGTGGGCAGGGGAGCACCAATAATCCTTTCGGCAGTCCGAATCGTTCTCTGTAATCATCTGGTGTCTGATTTTGTAGCTGAGCCAAACCAGACAGTTATTGATGTGCACAGAACAGAATCGATGACGGCTGAGTAGAACCGTTTCAGCAGCTCCTGTGGCAGGTTAAACTTCCTCAGCTGGCGAAGGAAGTACAACCTTTGTTGGGCCTTTTTTACAATGGAGTCAATGTGAGTGTCCCACTTCAGGTCCTGGGAGATGATGGACCCTAGGAACTTGAATGTCTCCACTACTGCCACAGTGCTGTTCATGATGGTGAGTGGGGAGAGAGCAGGGGGGTTCCTCCTGAAGTCCACTATCATCTCTACAGTTTTGAGCATGTTGAGCTCCAGGTTGTTTAGACTGCACCAGACAGCCAGCTGCTCAACCTCCTGTCTGTAAGCAGACTCATCACCATCCTGGATGAGGCCGATGAGTGTGGTGTCATCTGCAAACTTCAGAAGCTTGACAGAGGGGTCTCTAGAGGTGCAGTCGTTGGTGTAGAGGGAGAAGAGCAGTGGGGAGAGAACACATCCCTGAGGGGCGCCAGTGCTGATGATGCGGCTGTTTGACATGAATTTCCCCATTCTCACTAGCTGTTGCCTATCTGTCAGAAAGCTGGTGATCCATTGACTGATAGAGCTAGGAACAGAGAGATGGGTTAGTTTGGTCTGGAGGAGTGTTGGAATGATGGTGTTGAAGGCCGAGCTGAAGTCCACAAACAGGATCCTCACATAAGTCCCTGATTTGTCCAGGTTTTGCAGGAGGTAATGCAGTCCCATGTTGACTGCATCATCCACGGACCTGTTTGCTCGGTAAGCAAACTGCAGGGGGTCCAGTAGGGGTCCTGTGATGTCCTTCAGATAAGCCAGAACCAGTTTTTCAAACGACTTCATGACGACCGACGTTAGTGCCACAGGTCTGTAGTCGTTAAGTCCTGTTATCTTGGGGCTCTTTGGGACGGGGATGATGGTGGAGCGTTTGAAGCAGACAGGGACTTCACACAACTCCAGAGATCTATTGAAGATTTGTGAAAAGATGGGGGCCAGCTCGTCAGCACAGGTTTTCAGACAGGCTGGTGTCACACCGTCTGGGCCTGGTGCTTTTCTTCTTTTGTTCTTTCTGAAGAACTGGCTCACATCATCTTCACTGATCTGCAGTGGAGGAGGGGGGTAGAGGGGGGTTGCTGGAGGTGTTAACGGTTGTGTAGAGAGATGGTCAGAATGGGTATGGGGGGTTTCGAATCTACATTAGAACTCATTCAGGTCTTCAGCAAGTTGTTGATTCGCCTCAGTGCTGGGGGATGGTGTTTTGTAGTTGGTGATGGCTTTCAGACCTTTCCACACTGAAGCTGGGTTATCCGAAGTGAACTGATCTTCTAACCTTTTTGCATAGGTCCTTTTAGCCACTTTAATCTCCTTGTTCAGTGTGTTCCTGGTCTGATTGTACAAGGCTCTATCCCCATTTCTGTAGGCATCCTCTTTGGCTTGACGAAGATGTCTGAGTTTTGCTGTAAACCATGGCTTGTCATTGTTGAATGTTAAATAAGTCCTGGTAGGAATGCATATATCCTCACAGTAACTGATATATGAAGTTACAGTCTCTGTGAGCTCGTCCAGATCGGTGGCGGCAGTTTCAAAAACACTCCAATCAGTCGAATAGAAACAGGCTTCTAAAACCCGCTCTGTTTCTTTGGTCCATCTCTTTACAGTCTTTACTACAGGTTTAACAGGTTTAAGTTTCTGCTTGTAGGTCGGTATGAGATGAACTAAACAGTGATCAGAGAGTCCTAAAGCTGGCCGTGGGACAGAGTGATATGCGTCCTTTATCGCTGTGTAACAGTGATCCAGTATATTACTGTCTCTGGTGGGACATGTGATGTGCTGTCTGTATTTTGGCAGTTCACGGGAGAGATTGGCTTTATTAAAGTCCCCAAGAATGATTAAAACAGAGTCCGGGTGCTGTTGTTCTGTCTCTGTGGTCAGATCAGCTAGTTTCTGTAAAGCTGAGCTCATGTGCGCTTGCGGAGGAATGTAAACACTCACGAGAATGAACGAGCAAAACTCCCGCGGCGAGTAGAAAGGCTTGCAGTTAATGAAGAGCGTTTCTAGATCAGAACAGCACATCTTCTTTAACACAGTTACATCTGTACACCACCTTTCATTGATGTAAAAGCATGTCCCACCGCTGCGCGATTTCCCCGTTGATTCTGCCTCGCGATCTGCTCTAAACACCTGAAAGCTCGGAAGATGAAGCGCGCTGTCCGGAATGGCGTCGTTCAGCCAGGTTTCCGTGAAACACAGAGCAGCAGAGTTTGAAAAGTCCCTGTTTGTCCGGGAGAGCAGAAGGAGTTTGTCCGTTTTGTTGGGTAGAGAGCGGAGATTCGCCAGATGGATGCTAGGCAACGCCGTTCTAAATCCGCGCTGTCTGACACATTTTGTGGTGTGTTCTGCTGAATGTTCAGCAGTTCTTCCCTGGTAAAACTGATCGTGTTTGCAAAACAAAAAACAGGAAAAACTAACAAAAACACTAAAACAACTGGAGAACTAAGCACAGTGGCTGCCATGTGCGGCGCCATCGCGATGAAAAAAAAAAGAAAAGAAATATATATATATATATATATATATATATATATATATATATATATATTAAATGATTGTTATAAATGATTTTATGATTAAATTGAATAATAAAATTATTATAAAATGAGTGAATGAATGAATGAATGGATATAAAATAAAGTAAAACACAACACAAATGTGTGGTTGATCTCTTGAAGCGGGACACAGTTGCTCAGTTGTTTAATTAATTGACTTAATGAATTGCCTTTCTTCACAGATTTACCCAGATCTACACTGACTGTGACACCAGACAGTCCTGTTTTCACTGGAGAAACAGTCAATCTGAAGTGTGTGATTGAGTCTCACAGTAACTGGAGATATGAGTGGTATAAAGACAGTGTAATGTTGGCGTCTGATCGTCACACTGTAAACAGAGTCACTCTCACTATCAGAGGAGCTACTGAGTCTGATCAGGGTCAGTACTGGTGTAGAGGACAGAGAGATGGAAGACCACAATCATCACAGTTTAGCTCTGTTTCTCTCTCTGTGAAGGGTGAGTTGAATATCATTGTCCTCCTACACTCACACTCCTTTGATCACATATTCAGATGAGAGATGTGTTTTGTTTAAAGGGTCATGAAACCCCAGACTACTTTTTCTGAGATTTTAGCAGAGGTGTTTGTGTTGTACATCAGAGAAGACAATGTTAGCATCCGATCATTTTAACTGTTGGAGAAAACTGGTTAATTTTAAGCTTTTCTATTTTCATCTTCCGGGTTTAAAATCTACATCGTGTTGACGTCACAATTTGTGACGTGCCAATGGACTATAGTACATCGATGACGCGTCGGTGTCTATTTAATTATTCATGAGACTGCGTGTTCTTATCCTATGAGAAGACGCTTCACTTAATTATTCACAACAGAATGTGTTGATTTGCTATAACAGACGCTTCAGACTGTGAGATCGCGCACATTAACTGAGAGAAACGTTCATGGATCGAAGGAGTATGGCAGGCCGTTTTAGCATTTAAAACTGTGTTTTGACTATCCATAAATATAATTTCGGATAGTCACAATTGTAATTCGGATAGTCATAATTATATTTCGACTAGTCACAATGACAATTACAGATATCTGCAATTATAATTGCACTAGTAAGAAATCGAATACTTTATGACTAGTCAAAACTACATTTGAGATATCTCTAATTACATTAGAGATATCTTCAATAGCACGTCATACATCCGCAAATGTAATTAGAGATATCTCTAATTCAATTTCGACTAGTCAGAATTATAGTTTAAGATATCTGAATTACAATTGCTCCTAGTCGAATTGCTGTTGTGTGATGTCAGAATAAATTTACTCAGCTCCTCCCCGCGTACTCTGCTGACTGCTAACAACATAATAAAAGTCTGCTTTTGTTGTCACGGAGAGATAAGCTACTGGATGAAGTGCTTCATGGATTATTAAATAAATCTGGATGCAGCCTTATGTGGTAAAAGGTCTCCAGTGTGCATGTATGTATAGCGCTGTGATTTTAAAATGTTGCAAAACGGACCAAATGCAGTGTAATGTTCAATAAAGGCAGAAAACCGCAAACTGCTCGTCTGAATTCATTTACGGAGTGTCTATTTACACTAAGTGCAAATAGCCCGCCTTGTTACAGTGTCCACCCACCAACGTGTGATTGGGATAGTCAACAGAGCAAAACGATACTTAATCAGCATCAGGTTCGGTGGAGTAGCGGTTATGTTGTGTGCTTTTTGACGCGATCGACCCGAGTTCGTATCCTCCTTTTGCCGAACATTTTCTCTACCTTTTCAAATCTCATATCGTATCGGAAAGGCATTTCTTTTCAATAAAAATTAAGGAAATAATTCAAAAGTTGAAAAGAAATATTGGGTAGGGTAATAGGTGTAGGGAGGGCTTTGTTGTCCCAAGGTGGCATCCATTTAAAAATTTGAATTCAAATTATAATTTACATTCAATACGTTATTATTGCCTACTGTTTTAAAATGTACTACAATACTGAGGTGCAGATAATTGCCACTATTTCAAATAAGTAGTAGAAATAGCAGAAAATCTTGCTATTTTAACATAGTGTATATAGAATCTATAGCTATTTACACTTAGTGCAAATAGCCACTGCCATTTATTTATTATATATTTAGACATAATGAAATAATGAAAAACAATGGAATTATACAAAAAAAAAAAAAAAAAAAATAAGGTAGTAGTAAATCAGATGCAGTCAAGAAAGGTGAAGGCTGATTTAATAAAAGTTTAACTGACATTGATGACATACGTTACTTTGTGTATGAACTCAGGTTCACTGGTGTCATTATGGCAGCTTGTTTCGCTGCTAAACGGACCAAATGCTGTGTAATGTTCAATAAAGGCAGAAAACCGCAAACTGCTCATCTGAATTTATTTATTATTTAGACATAATGAAAAATAATGGAATTATACAAAAAAAAAAAAAAACAAACAAAAAAAAAACATGAAAAATAGTACAAATAAATGCATTACGGACAAGAACAATGCCTCATAATCAGATGCAGTCAAAAAAGGTGAAGGCTGATTTTAAAAAAGATTACAATTTAATAAAGGTTTATTCAATTCAATTCAATTCAAGTTTATTTGTATAGCGCTTTTCACAATACAAATCGTTGCAAAGCAGCTTTACAGGAAATTAAGTTTCTACAATATATTTATATATTGTAGAAACTTAATATATTTAACTTATGGCGAAATTTGGTAGTTCTGTATGTTGTCTGAGGGTATGCTTCATCTGAGGTCCTCTGAGGGGTTGGCATCATCTCTTCTCAGGTGTTCTGGATCCAGACTGAAGCTTGTGTAAATCCTAGTTACCACGGGATGTTAATCCCGTGGCAGAAACAGAGAAACAAATAGAGACATAATTAGCGTAGCTGCTGTTCCAACCAAGCAACAATTATTTGTTCAATCCAAGCTAAAGAACAATAATGCGTGTTTGATCAGATATAACTGCAGTACAAGATCATGAGATGCATTATGTGAATGCTTGGCTAAAGAGATGTGTCTTTAATCTAGATTTAAACAGAGAGAGTGTGTCTGAACCCCGAACATTATCAGGAAGGCTATTCCAGAGTTTGGGAGCCAAATGTGAAAAGGATCTACCTCCTTTAGTTGACTTTGCTATCCTAGGTACTACCAAAAGTCCAGAGTTTTGCGACCTTAGGGAGCGTGATGGATTGTAGCGTGGTAGAAGACTAGTTAAGTACACAGGAGCTAAATCATTAAGGGCCTTATAGGTAAGTAATAATATTTTGTAACTGATGCGGAACTTAATAGGTAGCCAGTGCAGAGACTGTAAAATTGGGGTAATATGATCATATTTTCTTGACCTAGTAAGGACTCTAGCCGCTGCATTTTGGACTACCTGTAGCTTGTTTATTGAAGATGCAGGACAACCAGCTAGCAGTGCATTACAATAGTCCAGTCTAGAGGTCATGAATGCATGAACTAGCTTTTCTGCATCAGAAACAGGTAACATGTTTCGTAGCTTGGCAATGTTTCTAAGATGGAAAAATGCTGTTTTTGTAACATGGGAAATATGATTTTCAAAAGACAAGTTGCTGTCTAATATAACACCCAGATTTTTGACTGTAGAGGAAGTAACAGTACATCTGTCTAGTTGCAAATTATAATCCAAGAGATTCTGTGTACTGTTTTTTGGTCCAATAAGTAATATTTCTGTCTTATCTGAATTTAATAGGAGAAAATTACTGGTCATCCAATCTTTTACATTTTTAACACACTCTGTTAGCTTAGATAATTTAGAAGTTTCATCTGGTCTTGTTGAGATATATAGTTGAGTATCATCAGCATAACAATGGAAACTAATCCCGTATTTTCTAATAATATTACCAAGGGGCAACATATATATTGAAAATAGCAGAGGACCTAGGACAGATCCTTGTGGTACTCCATATTTTACTGGTGATAATTGAGATGACTCCCTGTTTAAATAAACAAAGTGGAAGCGATCAGACAGGTAGGATCTAAACCATCTTAAAGCCTGCCCTTGAATACCCGTATAATTTTGTAATTGATCTTTGAGTATGTCATGATCTATAGTGTCGAACGCAGCACTAAGATCAAGTAAAACTAGCAATGAGATGCAGCCTTGGTCTGACGCAAGAAGCAAGTCATTTGTAATTTTAACAAGTGCGGTTTCTGTGCTATGGTGGGGCCTGAAACCTGACTGAAATTCTTCATAGAGATCATTTTTTTGCAAAAAAGCGCACAACTGAGCAGATACAACTTTTTCTAAA
Organism: Spinibarbus caldwelli; assembly: GCA_039654775.1. NCBI lineage: Eukaryota > Metazoa > Chordata > Actinopteri > Cypriniformes > Cyprinidae > Spinibarbus > Spinibarbus caldwelli. The sequence goes on along the minus strand of CM077220.1, from coordinate 3,854,742 downwards.
ATTTTAGACATAAACGGAAGATTAGAAATGGGTCTGTAATTTGCTAGTTCATTAGGATCTAGTTGTGGTTTTTTAATAAGAGGCTTAATAACCGCCAGCTTGAATGATTTTGGAACGTGACCTAAAGATATCGATGAGTTAATAATATTGAGAAGCGGTTCTTCTGCTACAGGTAACAACTCTTTCAGTAATTTAGTGGGTACGGGATCTAATAGGCATGTTGTTGGTTTAGATGCATTGATAAGTTTATTTAGCTCTTCCTGTCCTATAGTTGTAAAGCACTGCAGTTTTTCTTTGGGTGCAATGAATGGAGCTGAAGTACTAGACGCTGCAGAATCTACATTTGTTATTGTATTTCTGATGTTATCTATCTTATCAGTGAAGAAATTCATAAAGTCATTACTATTAAATTGTGAGGGAATATTTAGATCGGGTGGCATCTGTTTATTTGTTAATCTAGCCACTGTGCTAAATAAAAACCTTGGATTGTTTTGGTTATTTTCTATGAGTTTGCGGATATGCTCTGCCCTGGAAGCTTTTAAAGCCTGTCTATAGTTGGACATACTGTTTTTCCATGCAATTCTAAAAACTTCCAAGTTAGTTTTTCTCCATTTGCGCTCAAGTTTACGAGTTTCTTTCTTGAGAGAATGGGTATTACTGTTGTACCATGGCGCAGTACGTTTTTCTCTAACCTTTTTCAATTTGATGGGCGCAACAGCTTCTAATGTATTAGAGAAGATAGTGCCCATGTTACTAGTCATTTCATCTAGTTCATGTGTATTTATGGGTACACAGAGCAGTTGAGATAAATCAGGCAGGTTATTTTTGAATCTATCTTTAGTGGTTGGAACAATAGTTCTTCCTGGACGATAACGCGGAGCCATATAGTTAATATCAGTAATACTCAGCATGCATGATACTAGGAAATGGTCAGTAACATCATCACTTTGAGGTACGATATCTATGTCAGTAAGATCAATTCCATGCGATATAATTAAATCTAGCGTATGATTAAAACGATGAGTGGGCCCAGTGACGTTTTGCTTGACTCCAAAAGAGTTTATTAGGTCAGTAAACGCAAGTCCTAACGCATCATTTGTATTATCGACGTGAATGTTAAAATCTCCAACAATTAGCGCTTTATCAACAGTAACCAATAGGTCTGAGAGGAAATCAGCAAATTCTTTTAAGAAATCTGTATACGGCCCTGGCGGTCTATACACAGTAGCCAGAGCAAGAGATAGGAGAGATTTCTTTTGCATATCTGACAGTGTAACATTAAGCAGAAGCAATTCAAATGAGTTAAACCTGTATCCTGTTTTCTGGGTAACATTGAGAATATCACTATATATTGTTGCAACACCGCCTCCACGGCCAGTCTGACGGGGCTCATGCTTATAACAGTAGCTTGGTGGAGTAGACTCATTTAGACCAATATAATCATTTGGTTTGAGCCAGGTTTCAGTCAAGCAGAGCACATCAAAACTATAATCTGTGATCATTTCATTTACAATAACAGCTTTGGGTGCGAGTGATCTAATGTTTAGGAGCCCAAGCTTTAAAAATTGCTTTTGTTTATTTGTTTTGCATTTTTCTGGTTTAATCACGATTAGATTATTTCTAGATCCTGCATTAAATTTATATTTAGGCTTCACTGTTCGGGGAACAGACACAGTCTTTATAGCTTGGACAGCACAAGTATTTCTATCATTTAAGTGGGTAGAACAAAAGTCATCATAGCAGTTATTTGTGAATGGTCTTACTAGTCAGATGGAGCGTAGAGTCCTGGAGATGTTGTCCGACAGGAGTTCTGCTCCGACTCTGCTGGGGTGCAGGCCATCAGCGCGGAAAAGCCTAGGACGCTCCCAGAAAAGATTCCAATTCCAATTATTAACAAAGAGCAGTTTCTGTTCTTTACACCATGACAATAACCACTCATTTAAAGCAAAAAGTCTACTGAACCTTTCGTGTCCTCGTCGATACGTGGGAAGCGGTCCAGACACGATGATCGTCGCCGCGGGTGATGTGCTGCGCACCGTCTCGATCAGGCTCCTGAAGTCCCTCTTCAGTGTCTCCGTCTGCCGCAGCCTGGTGTCGTTCACCCCCGCGTGCAGCACGATCGCGCCGATGCTCTCGTCGTCCTTCAGGATCGCGGGTATCTGCGCAGAAACATCGAGAACACGAGCGCCAGGGAAACAGTGAGTGTGTGCTTTACCTTCAGCTAACGTAGCACGGACATGCCGGACGATGGAGTCTCCGACGATCACAGCGTCGCGTTCCGTCTCGCGGAGGGGGGCGAAGCGGTTCCGGGTGGAGATCTCGAAGACCGGAGGCGGCGGAGGGGGAGAGGTCCTCGCCCGGGGCCTGGCTCGCGTCTTCCGCTGCTGCTGCACCCAGGGTCCGTGGTGTCCCGGCGCCGGAGTGAAGGACATCTGAGAAGATCGCGTCCTGGGTGCACGGGGTCTGTGCAGAGAAACACACGGAGTAGAGGTGGTGGGAGTGTTAGCGGCGCGCTGTATACTTACCCCGGACTTGTGAGCGTCAGCCCGGGATGTTTCCAGCGCGGCTCTCTCAGCTGGGCCTGCTTCTCCACCAGCTCACGGATCTGCTTCTCCACGGCCTCCAGCTCCAGCTGCACCGAATGCAGCTCGAACGTGTCCTCGCCTGCACTCAAAGGTAGACACACATCCGCCATTAAAGCAAGTAGCAGTGAGTAAAACAATGGTAATGTGTGTGAATAGAGTATTAGCAATGGAAGCGAGATTAGCGGCAACCTTCCTTGGTTGCCGCTAATGCAACCACGCTGGCGATGCTAACGGGCTATAAGCTAATAGCGGACTCTGGAAATCAAAATAAAACTAGTGATAACAAGGCGCTTTGATTGTTTTTGTTGTAGAATACGATAGGGGATATATTCACACGTTATAGAAACGAAAATGATGGTGTATAAAACAGATTTCAGGATTAGAAAATAGTCGATAAAGAATTAACTTGACGGAGCTCAAACTCAAAACACGCAGCAGCAACAAACAGGAAGTCACGTGTCTTCCGTTTTCCGTTTTTTTTATCTGGCATTGATGACATTTATTAGTATGTTACATTACGTTGTGTATGAATTCAGGTTCACTTGTGTTATATGGCAGCTTGTTTCCACCATGGAATCAAAAATAAAGGTAATTTGCAGATTTTTATCTTACCATTCATTCTGACTTTTTTCTCAGAATTGCGAGATATAAACAATGCGAGTTATAAATTTTATAATTGTGAGATAAAAAGTTGCTATTTATTTTATTTATTTAGTTAGTTAGTTAGTTAGTTAGTTAGTGGCTGAAATGAGCTTCCATAGGAAATAGCCCACAAGGTGGGAGTATTGTATTGTATTATAGCAAGAGATCCATGATGATGATATTCTGCTGTGTTCAGTGATCAGCGTCAATGTATTCTTTTAGGCAGCGGCTATTTACACTAAGTGTAAATAGTAATTAGATTCTATTTACACTAAGTGCAAATAGCTATAGATTATGTGTACACTATGTTAAAATAGCAAGATTTTCTGCTATTTCTACTACTTATTTGAAATAGTGGCAATTATCTGCACCTCAGTATTGTAGTACATTATTAAACAGTAGGCAATAATAACGTATTGAATGTAAATTATAATTAGAATTCAAATTTTTAAATGGATGCCACCTTGGGACAACAAAGCCCTCCCTACACCTATAACCCTACCCACAATTTCTTTTCAACTTTTGAATTATTTCCTTAATTTTTATTGAAAAGAAATGCCTTTCCGATACGATATGAGATTTGAAAAGGTAGAGAAAATATTCGGCAAAAGGAGGACACGAACTCGGGTCGATCGTGTCAAAAAGCACAAAACATAACCGCTACTCCACCAAACCTGACACTGATTGAGTATCGTTTTGCTCTGTTGACTATCCCAATCACACGTTGGTGGGTGGACACTGTAACAAGGCGGGCTATTTGCACTTAGTGTAAATAGACACTCCGTAAATGAATTCAGACGAGCAGTTTGCGGTTTTCTGCCTTTGTTGAACATTACACTGCATTTGGTCCGTTTTGCAACATTTTAAAATCACAGCGCTATACATACATGTATGGCAAGCCGTTTTAGCATTTAAAACTGTGTTTTGACTATCCATAAATATAATTTCAGATAGTCACAATTGTAATTCGGATAGTCATAATTATAATTCGACTAGTCACAATGACAATTAGAGATATCTGCAATTGTAATTGCACTAGTAAGAAATCGAATTAGAGATATCTCTAAATACTTTATGACTAGTCAAAACTCAATTTAAGATATCTGTAATGACTTTAGAGATATCTTCAATAGCGCGTCATACATCCGCAAATGTAATTAGAGATATCTCTAATTCAATTTCGACTAGTCACAATTATAGTTTAAGATATCTGAATTACAATTGCTCCTAGTCGAATTGTCATTGTTTGACGTCAGAATAAATTTACTCAGCTCCTCCCCGCCTACTCTGCTGACTGCTAACAACATAATAAAAGTCTGCTTTTGTTGTCACGGAGAGATAAGATACTGGATGAAGTGCTTCATGGATTATTAAATAAATCTGGATGCAGCCTTATGTGGTAAAAGGTCTCCAGTGTGCATGTATGTATAGCGCTGTGATTTTAAATGTTGCAAAACGGACCAAATGCAGTGTAATGTTCAATAAAGGCAGAAAACTGCAAACTGCTCCTCTGAATTCGTTTACGGAGTGTCTATTTACACTAAGTGCAAATAGCCCGCCTTGTTACAGTGTCCAGCCACCAACGTGTGCTTGGGATAGTCAAGACTACAAAACGATGTTTCATTAGCATCAGGTTTAGTGGAGTCGTGGTTATGTTGTGTGCTTTTTGGCGCGATCGACCCGAGTTCGTATTCGCCTTTTGCCGAACATTTTCTCGACCTTTTCAAATCTCATATTGTATCGGAAAGGCATTTCTTTTCAATAAAAATTAAGGAAATAATTCAAAAGTTGAAAAGAAATATTGGGTAGGGTTATAGGGGTAAGGAGGGCTTTGTTGTTCCAAGGTGGCATCCATTTAAAAATTTGAATTCTAATTATAATTTACATTCAATACGTTATTATTGCCTACTGTTTTATAATGTACTACAATACTGAGGTGCAGATAATTGCCACTATTTCAAATAAGTAGTAGAAATAGCAGAAAATCTTGCTATTTTAACATAGTGTACATATAATCTATAGCTATTTGCACTTAGTGTAAATAGAATCTAATTACTATTTACACTTAGTGTAAATAGCATCTATTGCTATTTGCACTTAGTGTAAATATAATTTAATTGATATTTACACTGGCGCTGATCACTGAACACAGCAGAATATCATCATCATGGATCTCTTGCTATAATACAATACAATACTCCCACCTTGTGGGCTATTTCATATGGAAGCTCGTTTCCGCCACTAACTAACTAACTAACTAACTAACTAAATAAATAAATAAATAGCAACTTTTTATCTCACAATTATAAAATTTATAACTCGCATTGTTTATATCTCGAAATTCTGAGAAAAAAAGTCAGAATGAATGGTAAGATAAAAATCTGCAAATTACCTTTATTTTTCATTCCATGGTGGAAACAAGCTGCCATATGACACAAGTGAACCTGAATTCATACACAACGTAATGTAACATACTAATAAATGTCATCAATGCCATATAAACTTTTATTAAATTGTAATCTTTTTTAAAATCAGCCTTCACCTTTTTTGACTGCATCTGATTATGAGGGATTGTTCTTGTCCGTAATGCATTTATTTGTACTATTTTTCATGTTTTTTTTTTTTTTTTTTGTATAATTCCATTATTTTTCATTATGTCTAAATAATAAATAAATTCAGACGAGCAGTTTGTGGTTTTATGCCTTTATTGAACATTACACAGAATTTGGTCCGTTTTGCAGCGAAACAAGCTGCCATAATGACACCAGTGAACCTGAGTTCATACACAAAGTAACCTATGTCATCAATTTCAGTTAAACTTTTATTAAATCAGCCTTCACCTTTCTTGACTGCATCTGATTTACTACTACTATTTTTTTTTTGTATAATTCCATTGTTTTTCATTATGTCTAAATATATAATAAATAAATGGCAGTGGCTATTTGCACTAAGTGTGAATAGCTATAGATTCTATATACGCTATGTTAAAATAGCAAGATTTTCTGCTATTTCTACTACTTATTTGAAATAGTGGCAATTATCTGCACCTCAGTATTGTAGTACATTATAAAACAGTAGGCAATAATAACGTATTGAGTGTGATTTATAATTTTAATTCAAATTTTTAAATGGATGCCACCTTATTAGGACAATAAAGCCCACCCTACACCTACCCTACTCCTACCCCTACCCAATATTTCTTTTAAACTTTTGTATTATTTCTTTAATTTTTATTGAAAAGAAATGCCTTTCCGAAACGATATGAGATTTGAAAAGGGAGAAAAAACGTTCGGCAAAAGGCGGTCGCGGACTCGGGTCGATCGCGTCAAAAAACAAGTGCTGTAACCGGTACTCCACTACCACCAATACTGATTCGGCGTCGTTTTGTAGTTTTGACAATCCCGATCACACGTTGGTCGGTGGATAGTGTAAATAGTCTCTGCTAACATGGCAAACTATTTGCACTTAGTGTACATAGACACTCCGATTCTTTTAACATTATATCAAATGTTGCGGCGGCTGACACGAGGCTTATACATGTGTTCATTTGGAAAGGCTAACAAAATTGAATCCACAGCACACACATCTCAACATTACCATATAAAACAGGACAAAAGCCTATTTAAGTCCTCTCTGTATAGCCTACCACTTTTACACATGCTCTAGCAACATTTTTATTTCCATACTTTTCAATTACTTCTGTATAAAACACTTTAAAATCACGCAGAGACGCAGGACTTTTATTATACAACTCTTAGACAAAACAGCAGATGACAACAGTTTCCAAGCTACGTTTGGTTAAATAAAATGTTTAAGGTGGGGCTCAACAAAGGTGTATTTGCATGCACATTGTAGATATCTCTAAAGGAATTTTGACTAGTCAAATTGTTAATTGCAGATATCTGCATTGCAATTTAGCCTAGTCACAAAGCTTAATGCAGATATCTCCAAATAAGTTCTTCCTAGTCACAAATCTGATTGAGATATCCGTAATTGAATTGCAGATATCTTTAAATGAGTTTTGACTAGTCGTAATCCCAATTCGAGATATCTTTAAATATGATTCGACTAGTCAAAATACAATTAGAGATATCTCTAATTCAAAATTTTTAAAGATATCCGAAATACATTTGAAGATATCTGCAATTCATTTATAACTAGTCAAATTACAATTGTAGATATCTTGAATTGGAATTTTGACTAGGCAAATCATATTTAAAGATATCTTCAATTGGAATTACGACTAGTCGAAACCCATTTAAAGATATCTGCAATTCAATTACGGATATCTCAATCAGATTTGTGACTAGGAAGAACTTATTTGGAGATATCTGCATTAAGCTTTGTGACTAGGCGAAATTGCAATGCAGATATCTGCAGTTAACAATCTGACTAGTCAAAATTCCTTTAGAGATATCTACAATGTGCATGCAAATACACCTTTGTTGAGCCCCACCTTAAACATTTTATTTAACCAATCGTAGCTTGGAAACTGTTGTCATCTGCTGTTTTGTCAAAGAGTTGTATAATAAAAGTCCTGCGTCTCTGGGTGATTTTAAAGTGATTTATACAGAAGTAATTGAAAAGTATGGAAATAAAAATGTTGCTAGAGCATGTGCAAAAGTGGTAGGCTATACAGAGAGGACTTAAATAGGCTTTTGTCCTGTTTTATATGGTAATGTTGAGATGTGTGTGCTGTGGATTAAATTTTGTTAGCCTTTCCAAACGAACACATGTATAAGCCTCGTGTCAGCCGCCGCAACATTTGATATAATGTTAAAAGAATCGGAGTGTCTTTGTACACTAAGTGCAAATAGTTGGCCTTGTTGGCAGAGACTATTTACACTATCCACCCACCAGCGTGTGCTTGGGCTTGTCAACAATGCAAAATGACGCCACAAGAATATTGGTTGTAGTAGAGTAGTGGTTACAGCACGTGCATTTTGACGCGAGCGACCCGAGTTCGCGACCGCCTTTTGCGCACTGTTTTTCTCCCTTTTCAAATCTCATATCGTTTCGGAAAGGCATTTCTTTTCAATAAAAATTAAGGACATAATACAAAAGTTTAAAAGAAATATTGGGTATGGTTAGGGTGGCATCCATTTAAAAATTTGAATTCAAATTATAAATCACACTCAATACGTTATTATTGCCTACTGTTTTATAATGTACTACAATACTGAGGTGCAGATAATTGCCACTATTTGAAATAAGTAGTAGAAATAGCAGAAAATCTTGCTATTTTAACATAGTGTATATCGAATCTATAGCTATTTACACTTAGTGCAAATAGCCACTGCCATTTATTTATTATATATTTAGACATAATGAAAAACAATGGAATTATACAAAAAAAAAAAAAATAGTAGTAGTAAATCAGATGCAGTCAAGAAAGGTGAAGGCTGATTTAATAAAAGTTTAACTGAAATTGATGACATACGTTACTTTGTGTATGAACTCAGGTTCACTGGTGTCATTATGGCAGCTTGTTTCGCTGCAAAAGGGACCAAATTCTGTGTAATGTTCAATAAAGGCAGAAAACCACAAACTGCTCGTCTGAATTTATTTATTATTTAGACATAATGAAAAATAATGGAATTATACAAAAAAACTAAAAACAAACAAACAAAAAAAAAAACATGAAAAATAGTGCAAATAAATGCATTACGGACAAGAACAATCCCTCATAATCAGATGCAGTCAAAAAACGTGAAGGCTGATTTTAAAAAAGATTACAATTTAATAAAAGTTTATATGGCATTGATGACATTTATTAGTATGTTACATTACGTTGTGTATGAATTCAGGTTCCCTTGTGTCATATGGCAGCTTGTTTCCACCATGGAATGAAAACTAAAGGTAATTTGCAGATTTTTATTTTACCATTCATTCTGATTTTTTTTCTCAGAATTTCGAGATATAAACAATGCGAGTTATAAATTTTATAATTGTGAGATAAAAAGTTGCTATTTATTCATTTTTTTATTTAGTTAGTTAGTTAGTTAGTTAGTTAGTTAGTGGCGGAAACGAGCTTCCATATGAAATAGCCCACAAGGTGGGAGTATTGTATTGTATTACAGCAAGAGATCCATGATGATGATATTCTGCTGTGTTCAGTGATCAGCACCAATGTATTCTTTTAGGCAGCGGCTATTTGCACTAAGTGTAAATAGCAATTAAATTATATTTACACTAAGTGCAAATAGCAATAGATTCTATTTACACTAAGTGCAAATAGCTATAGATTATATGTACACTATGTTAAAATAGCAAGATTTTCTGCTATTTCTACTACTTATTTCAAATAGTGGCAATTATCTGCACCTCAGTATTGTAGTACATTATAAAACAGTAGGCAATAATAACGTATTGAATGTAAATTATAATTAGAATTCAAATTTTTAAATGGATGCCACCTTGGGACAACAAAGCCCTCCTTACACCTATAACCCTACCCAATATTTCTTTTCAACTTTTGAATTATTTCCTTAATTTTTATCTTTCCGATACAATATGAGATTTGAAAAGGTAGAGAAAATGTTCGGCAAAAGGAGGACACGAACTCGGGTCGATCGCGTCGAAATGCAGACACCGTAACCGCTACTCCACTAATCACATGTTGGTGGCTGGTTACTGTAACAAGGTCACCTATGTGCACTTAGTGTAAATAGACACTCCGTAAACGAATTCAGAGGAGCAGTTTGCAGTTTTCTGACTTTATTGAACATTACACTGCATTTGGTCCGTTTTGCAACATTTAAAATCACAGCGCTATACATACATGCACACTGGAGACCTTTTACCACATAAGGTTGCATCCAGATTTATTTAATAATCCATGAAGCACTTCATCCAGTATCTTATCTCTCCGTGACAACAAAAGCAGACTTTTATTATGTTGTTAGCAGTCAGCAGAGTAGGCGGGGAGGAGCTGAGTAAATTTATTCTGACGTCACACAATGACAATTCGACTAGGAGCAATTGTAATTCAGATATCTTAAACTATAATTGTGACTAGTCGAAATTGAATTAGAGATATCTCTAATTACATTTGCGGATGTATGACGCGCTATTGAAGATATCTCTAAAGTCATTACAGATATCTTAAATTGAGTTTTGACTAGTCATAAAGTATTTAGAGATATCTCTAATTCGATTTCTTACTAGTGCAATTACAATTGCAGATATCTCTAATTGTCATTGTGACTAGTCGAATTATAATTATGACTATCCGAATTACAATTGTGACTATCTGAATTATGTTTATGGATAGTCAAAACACAGTTTTAAATGCTAAATCGGCTTGCCATAGGAGCTGAGTAAATTTATTCTGATGTCACACAACGACAATTCGACTAGGAGCAATTGTAATTCAGATATCTTAAACTATAATTCTGACTAGTCGAAACTGAATTAGAGATATCTCTAATTACATTTGCGGATGTATGACGCGTCTATTGAAGATATCTCTAAAGTCATTACAGATATCTTAAATTGAGTTTTGACTAGTCATAAAGTATTTAGAGATATCTCTAATTCGATTTCTTACTAGTGCAATTACAATTGCAGATATCTCTAATTGTCATTGTGACTAGTCGAATTATAATTATGACTATCCGAATTACAATTGTGACTATCTGAAATTATATTTATGGATAGTCAAAACACAGTTTTAAATGCTAAACCGGCTTGCCATAAAGCTGTGTGTGTTGTCTGTCTCGTCTCTTCCCCCTCCGCTCCGCAGCGCGCCACGCCCACTTTTATAGCATTTTTTAAAACTGTGGTGAGAACTAACCAGTGCTGAAACAAGGGGCTTCATGACCCTTTAAAATGGAAAATGTAGCTCAATATACCCTATTCTGCCTGATGAACACAGACACTAGCCTCATTATGAAGCCTCTTATTAAATGGATGTCAACTTATTTATATTCTAAGCATGGAATACACTACACAATTTTTTTGCCCCGATTTTCCAGCAATTTACAGTCTGGAGAAAATGACACTTGTTGCTAAAGATCAGAGCCAGTCTGCAGATTTGAGTTGACATATTTATTAGAAAATCGCGTAGTGTATGATGGTCACAGACTCAATTTTTTTAGCTTCAGACGTTGATTCCACCCAGTCAGAGGAGATCAAACATGTTTGATATTTTTAGCAGATTTTAAAATATTTGCCACACGTCTCCTAGCAACAATGTGCACATTTCTGTCTGAGTTTGTTGTGATCTGAAGGAATTTAAAGTCTGAAAATGTGAGATCCTCAGTCGTTTATTGTATGATGCCCAGTTTTTGCTTCATCATTGTTTACAAAGTGTATGATGCCTGGTGTTTTAAAAATCTGTTCAAATGTTAAAAGTCATGTTCGTGTAGTTTATTTCAGCCTTTAATTGCTTTTTTTCTGGACAGATATGACAGGTTTCTGATGGCTCACTCTTTGTACAGACGACATGCATCTTTCATCTTTGGACATAAACTATTTACATCTAGATTTTTTCATCTTAAAGCTGTTGAAATAATATATTAATCATTTTTTAAAGATTGACTTAAAGTGACAACCATCAGTTAATATTTAAAGTCTGTTTATGAAGTATTTACATAGACATAAAGAGCTTAAAGCGAGCACACTGAGCTTAATTGCAGCAGCAACAATTTTTAATAAATTTCATTTTATATTTATTAGAATGACAAGATTTTGCAAAATAAATAATATAGGTCATGTATTAAGTTTATACATATTTTAATATGAACAACTATTATTGACAATATCTATGAAATTATAAGTTTTCTTATTGATGTCACACTGAAGCTGTGTGATTTTCTAGTGCACCCTTTAAGCTGAAATCTTTAAAAATTACAGCAGTGTAAAACCACAGACCTACAATAAACTGTCAATTTATAATATTATGGATATAAAAGTACAATCCAGTAATGCCTGTGAAGTAATATATTAGCGTAGCACACAATATTATACAGCTAGTCAGCTAACTGTGTTCTGTAGCATCTGCGCTATGTTGCTAAAACTATCTTTGGGATCTAGCTGTAATGATTTCCAGTTTATAATATGCAAAACAAAAGTCTAAACATTAATTTCTAAATTTTTACAGTAAATAGTTAAACTTACCCGAAATAAAGGCTCACACATCTAAAAAGTGCACATTTAAGGGGCGGCACTTTTTGGTGAAAGTTTTCAGACAGCTTTCAAAATGGCCGCCAGACTGTGTGAACACATGGAGACTCGTATCTCTGTGCAATGATCTGACTGACTTGAAATTACAGAAGGTATGTAGTAACAAACACATCAATTGGTTAAGACATCAAGTAGGATAATACATTATTTTTCTTTTGATAATCTGAGCTCAAAAATGGTAATGTGCTTAATAGGTACGTTTACCCTAAATAGTAGCCTAAATTCGTGTGACTTTATAGAAATCTTATAGCCTAATATATTATCTACAAAAAGCAGATAAAATCGTTGTAATGTACACTAATTATATAAAGCTATACTGTTAACTATATAAAAGTATACTTGTCAGGGCACCATAGTTATGCAAATAAATTAGATCAATGCATTTATTTTCATTCACGCAAAGTTTCGCTCCAACCCTGATCAAGCACACCTGAACGAGCTAATCAAGTTCTAATGGTTACTAGAAAACAACAGGCAGGGGAGCTTTTATCAATGTTGGAGCAAAACTCTTCTGTGGCTCTCCAGGACCAATGTTGGCCATCCCTGCCAAAAAAAAGATTCATTATCCTGTGGCTCCATCTAGGGGACAACATTAATATCTCAGCCTCCATCTTTCAGCTGAAATGGCTGATTAGCCTCCCGAGCATCATAAATTCATAAAACCAAGCATGTTTGCTCAGAACGACTTGTTCTCCACATCATTTAATATTGAAGATCTAATGTCTATGAATGTCTAATATAAATACAACTATATTTCAATTAAAATGACGGTCTTTTCTGTTTAGATAATGAGAGAACAAGAACAAGAGCAAAAGAAGAAGTCCCTTGACTAATGGACTGAATATTAATATGGGAAATAACTAAATAAAAGCTATAGCCTATAACAAATACATCTGCAATTCAAACCTTAAAGTTTGTTTAAGGCGAAATACATAGAGATGACATATCAGGCATGTTGTAAGGCAAGTTAAAATGTAACCTATTGTACTTCGTCTGACCAGCACAATCCAACAAGAAGTGTGATACCAAACTGCTTTACAACAACATCCCACTGTAGCAAATTAGCTCAAAAGGAAAAAATTAATAATTACTCATCATTCCTCATTTGTAAATAGATTTGGATAAAAGTGTCTGCTAAATTACTAAATATTTATTTATTAAATATAATATTAATATTTATAACGTGTTATAATTAATTATGAATATTTATATCAGCTTTAAGATTACTGTAGTAGAATCAGTTTTACAGTCACTTGATCCGTTCGTCCGCTGAACAGATAGTATGATCTTTTATTAATTCAAAGAAAGATTATTCTCCTGGCCATGAAGGATAAATTTCTTACAGTTAATACGAAACAGCTAAAGGTAAAGGTGTGTGTGTGTGTGTGTGTGTGTGTGTGTGTGTGTGTGCGCGCGTGTGTTTGTGTATGTGTGTGTGTGTGTGAGAGAGAGAGAGAGAGAGAGAGAGAGAGAGAGAGAGAGAGACATACAGACAGACAGACAGACAGACATGCATATACCAGATACATCTATAACTGCTTAATTATGGCCTAAATAAAGAAAATGTCTTTATGTGTGTGTGTTATGTGTATTGTAGTCATGGGGTAGTTCGCTGGCCACCAGGCATTTGGTGCCTGGTACTGAGTGTGACTGTCTTCTCATTGGAATGTGTTTGAAGTCTGATGGGGAGACCAGTGTGTTGATCTGTTTAGTATCTTCTCTATAGAGGGGAGAAAGCATTGACAATTTAGCTCCCATATAAATGTAGAATGTGGGGCAAGATCTGTAATTTATATGCAAATGTCAAAAGGCTAAAAGGGTCTCTAAGTCATTCAGTAAAACCCAAACGATCAACAATGATCGTAATCAGAGATTACACTTTTACACTCTTATCTCTTATTTATGAAGACAAACAGCCAAACCATACAATCATAAGACTAAACAATAATGGAAAATAACGTTAAAAAAACATCATCTGACAAATCAATGAATAAATCAATGAAATTATATATATATATATATATATATATATATATATATATATATATATATATATATATATATATATATATATATAAAATGATTGTTATATGATTAAATTGAATAGTAAAATTATTATAAAATGAGTGAGTGAATGAATGAATGAATGAATGACTGAATGAATGAATGGATGTAAAATAAAGTAAAACACAACACAAATGTGTGGTTGATCTCTTGAAGCGGGACACAGTTGCTCAGTTTTTTAATTAATTGACTTAATGAATTGCCTTTCTTCACAGATTTACCCAGATCTACACTGACTGTGACACCAGACAGACCTGTATTCACTGGAGAGACAGTCAATCTGACGTGTGTGATTGAGTCTCACAGTAACTGGAGATGGAGAAATGGCCTGACATATGACTGGAGATATGAGTGGTATAAAGACAGTGTAATGTTACAGACGTCTGATCGTCACACTGTAAACAGAGACACTCTCACTATCAGAGGAGCTACTGAGTCTGATCAGGGTCAGTACTGGTGTAGAGGACAGAGAGATGAAAGACCACAATCATCACAGTTTAGCTCTGCTGTTTCTCTCTCTGTGAGGGGTGAGTTGAATATCATTGTTCTCCTAAACTCACACTGCTTTGATCACATATTCAGATGAGAGATGTGTTTTGTTTAAAGTGTCATGAAACCCCAGACTACTTTTTCTGAGATTTTAGCAGAGGTGTTTGTGTTGTACATCATAGAAAACAATGTTAGCATCCGATCATTTTAACTGTTGGAGAAAACTGGTTAAAACTGTTGACAATTTTACTAAGTGCAATTCTGAATGTGCTACACACAGGTGAGTGGGCTATACAAACCACCTGTAGTAACGCACTCATCCCACTATATGCACACTAGACACTTTCTACAAACACTCCCTGCCACAAAGACTCTTAAGAAAATATATGTCTACTTGAACATTGCACTACAAAATAATACGTTTACTTGAGCATTGCACTACAAAATCTTTTTGCACTATGCACTGTCTCCCACAAAATCTCTCTTCTGCACAATAATGTACAAAATATATATTTTTTCTGCACAATTTCATGTACATATATCTCTTTCGCACAATTTCATGTACAGTATTTATGTAAAGTTTTTTTTGTACAGTCTCAGTTTGTGTATGTGTGGACAACTAGGTATAGCAGTTATAGTATTTTTAGTATATGTATAGTCAGATAGTTAACTGTTGTATAGCTCTATTGTTTTTCCTATACTTGCATTGTTGTATGTTTATCTTATGTTTAACTAGTATGTAGCACCGTGGTCCTGCGAGACACGACATTTCGTTCCACTATATGTCCACACATGTAGCAGAATGACAATAAAGCTCGACTTGACTTGACTTGACTTTAAGCTTTTCTATTTTCATCTTCCGGGTTTAAAATCTACATCGTGTTAACGTCACAATTTGTGACGTGCAATGGACTATAGTACATCGATGACGCGTCGGTGTCTATTTAATTATTCATGAGACTGCGTGTTCTTATCCTATGAGAAGACGCTTCGCTTAATTATTCACAACAGAATGTGTTGATTTGCTATAACAGACGCTTCAGACTGTGAGATCGCGCACATTAACTGAGAGAAACGTTCATGGATCGAAGGAGAGCGTTTGTTTTTGCTTTGTAATAAGAGTTCGGTACAAACGCGATTCATTCACTTATTGAGTGTAACCGTTTTTACAGATCCGTAACACAACCCGTCAAAAAGCTTATATAAACGAAGCAGAATAAGCCTAAAAAGTTATCAGAGGTGCAACAGCTCGTTCATATATGTGTTTTCGATCCAGAGTGCAAATGGCTGTGAATTTATTTGTGTTTTTAACTCGATGGGAGTGAAAAGAAACTGTCTGAACCCGCAGCTGTGTGTGTTGTCTGTCTCGTCTCTTCCTCCTCCGCTCCGCAGCGCGCCACGCCCACTTTTATAGCATTTTTTAAAACTGTGGTGAGAACTAACCAGTGCTGAAACAAGGGGATTCATGACCCTTTAAAATGGAAAATGTAGCTCAATATACCCTATTCTGCCTTTATTTAGTAGCATGTTAATCAAAACATATCATGCAACAATAAATTTCAATCACGTTGCAAATTTCATTCCCACTTTTTTTCAAACACTCATAAAGAGGTTTTGAGTTTATAACAGTGATCAAGATATTGTGATGTTGTTTTAATCAATATCCACTCGTATGTGTATTAATACAGAGAGACCAAAACCTGTAGTGAAGGTGACTCCAGATCAGCGTGTGTTCAGAGGAGAGACAGTCACTCTCACATGTGACATACAGGGAGCAGGACACATTCAGTGGACATACAGCTGGATTAAAGATGGTTCAGTCATCAGAGACGTCACTGAGAGAGTCTACAGCATCACATCTGTGTCTGATAGAGCTGAATACAGCTGTAGAGGAGAGAGATCAGACTCACAGAGATCAGACATCAGTGCTGCTCTTACACTGACTGTATCAGGTGAGTGATCATATTCTGTTTAATGCTCATTTAACATCAGTATTTGTAGCTATTTTCTTATAATCTTCTTTATCAGCCACATTTGTTCATATTAAAGGATTGAAACAATTTACTTTTCATCATTATTCTGTTTAGATGAAAAACTGTGTGTATAGGTTCACTATTTCAGTATATAATGTATATTTTGCAAAAAAAACAAAAAACAAAAAAAAAACCCATTGAATTTAACCAAACAGCATGCACTGATATAGTGTGATGTCACGTGTATTAAAAAGTTGTCGTCTTGTTGTGGCCTCATTAATTACACCTGTTGAAGCTTACTGTAGAATATGCTGGATGCATCAATGCAGAATAGCTTTTTATGATGCAGACAAATACATTTTTTGTATTTGTAATTTCTGACTCTTCAGGATCTGAATGTGTTCTTGTTCTCCTGCAGATCTGAAGCAAAAGCCTGAACTCACATCAGATTCTGCAGGAGCTGCACTGACAGGAAACACAGTGACTTTGACCTGTCGCATGAATCCAGCCACTGGATGGGACTTTTACTGGAACAAACACACACTGAACTCTGAGACAAAGACAGCAACAAACTCCTACAGAGTGAAGATTGATTCAGTGTCTGATGGAGGCCAGTACTGGTGTAGAGCTGGAAGAGGAAAACCAGTCTACTACACACAATACAGTGATGCACTGTGGGTAAATGTTACAGGTGAGAGAGAA
This sequence comes from Spinibarbus caldwelli, assembly GCA_039654775.1. Taxonomy (NCBI): domain Eukaryota; kingdom Metazoa; phylum Chordata; class Actinopteri; order Cypriniformes; family Cyprinidae; genus Spinibarbus; species Spinibarbus caldwelli. The sequence continues at coordinate 3,837,101 of CM077220.1, read as the reverse complement.
TATAGTATGTGATGAAACATACAGATCAGAGACAACATCTACAGAACTTCTGAAGTCAGAAATAGTTATCGGAATCTAAAATGAATGCATAATCTGTGTTTGTGCAGTGAGTCCTAAAGCTGTGGTGACGGTCCGGCCTGATGAACGAGTGTTCAGAGGAGAAACAGTCGCTCTCAGATGTGATATAAAGTGGGGAGAAGACACTGAGTGGACGTACAGATGGGAAATAGAGGGAACAAACTACCAATATAAAAACTCTGTCAGCCAAATCACAACACAAGAGTTGAACATCAGCAGTGTTGATCACGTTCACAGCGGTAATTACAACTGTACAGGACAGATGGGAACACAAAGCTCTCAGCGCAGTGATGCTGTTACACTGAATGTATCAGGTCAGTTTGTGCGTTTGTTCATTATTATCAGTAGTTATGTTTTCATCCACGTATTTTTATGCACTTTTTGGAATATTGCATAAAAAAAATGATGGATGGAAATGCCAAGAAGCAACCTCGGCATCTGATCGCAGGCCTTCCTGCTCCTTGAGTTCTCTCCAGCACTGAAAAGCTGATCTGATATTTACACAGGTCCTACTTCTTGCCTTATCGTAACACCGTGTCTACACCGGACGCAAGCGGCGCGGCGCGACAAAATACTATAGAACTCATTATAATCACTAATAATGCTGTCTACACTGGATGCCACACCACGATACAACAAATCCCCGACAGTAATGTGCTGCCACATTCTATTTATGATGTATTGACACAAATTTCAAATGATCTTCAGCGGTCGCTTTGTTGCATCTAGTGTAGACAGACCGCGACAGGACAACTGCCACGTCCGGTGTAGACACGGTGTAAGCATTCTTTTGTTACGCAGATGTTTTCCTCTTTTGTTTTTTATCTGCCATCTCTATCTTTCTGTCGTCGCTCGGCTCGGCTAATGTCCGTCATGTGCACTGAGCGCCAGAGGTGTAAAATACTTGAGTAATTTTACTTGATTACTTTACTTAAGTATTATTTTGGGGGATTTGTACTTTATTCAAGTACAATTTAAACTGGTTACTTGTACTTTTACTTGATTACATTATTGGAGAAAAAAACAGTACTTTTTACTCCTCACAATTTTATTTCATCTTAAAAACAGAAGTTCAAATGTGCGAAGTTCAAATGCACAAGATTGAGTGCAGATAAATCAGTGATGAGAATTTAAATACAATTAATATTTTTTGTGGGATTGATTGTTTTTTTTTGTTTTTTTTATTACATGTTACAAATCTGCAAAAAAAAAGTGTTTAAATGAACATTTTATGTTAAATAAATTGTAATTTATTAGTTATGTTCTTACCAGGTAGTGGATATTATGTCATTATATGACACACTGAGTAGCAATTAAAACTGTCAATGAGTATTTTTTTTTAATCTTAATAATTACATGATTTGCTTATTAATTAATCTAATTAGTCACAAATAATTATTTGTCAATATTTGCTGAGAAAAAAAAAAAAAAAAAAACTCTAAATGCCCCAAATAAACAATTAAAATATTGGTATTTGTATTTTTTTGTATTTATCCTTTCACTTAAGAAGACACTGATTCATTAACAGGGGTTGTATGAGTTATTGTCTGTCATATTCATTTTTGGACGTCCCATACACTTGCATTAAACAAAGAGAGATTTATTTATTTATTTATTTATTTTTTTCTAAAACTCTTAGTTTGTGTTCATCTGATAAATGAAAGTCATATATGTGTGTGTATATATATATATATATATATATATATATATATTGGATGGTATGAGGGTGGAAAGGATAGAGTTTCCTTTTAATCCCTTTCCTTGTATTTGTGTGTGTGTGTGTGTGTGTGTGTATGTGTGTTCCACTGTGCTACACTTTAAATGTTGTTGTTGCACTAGATGTATGTGTTTGACCTGTGCATTTTGTTTTGTTTTCACCCTTTAACAAAACTTCTGCATATCTGTTAGAAAAAAAAAAAAGTACTTCTACTTTTTTAATACTTGATTACAATTTAAAGTTGTACTTTTTCACTTTTACTCAAGTATGTTTTTGGCCAGATACTTTAACTTTTATTTGAGTAAAATTTCCACTAAGTATCTTTACTTTCACTTGAGTAAAATTTTTGAGTACTTTTTACACCTCTGCTCTCTCCTCTGCATCATGAGTAGACACACCCCTTACTGCTGATTGGCTAAAAATTTGTTTTGGTACTGGGCCCAACTCAGTTTTCTGAAGCGTTTTTGAAAAATACATAACCCACCTTTAAAAAAAGTCATGTGACTTTGCGCAATGGGATGGGATAACTTGACTAACCAGTGGACCGATCTCGTTACACAGCATCTGTTGTTATGGTCATTCTGTAATGCCTGAGCAAAGTCTGTCATCAAAGTATTTCTGTTTAATTCTCTTACACAACTGCATTCCCAAACAGTAGCATCCACCTCCGAAAGCAATGACTGCATTTGTGTTCTCGTTCTGAGGTGCAAGCAATTTATCATATATGAAAATGATTACATTCAGTGGCTTATCCTACTTTTCTTAGTGATATTTAGTGCCATTTTATCAGAAAGTGACAATTTTGTTCTAGTTGACTCGTTGGATGGAAACGGTGTTTTAATTGCAAATGTTTTATGCAACATTCTAATTTTGCGCATAAGTTAAATTTGGATCTTTGGATGGAAACATAGCTAGTGTGCACAGTTTCTCTCTCGGTTTCTCTGTGGCTCTATAACTTGTCATGTTTTGTTCAGCTATAGCTCAGGTAGCAGTGCGAGTGTCTCCACAGCCGTGGCTGACTGAAGGAGACTCAGTGACTCTGATCTGTGAGGTTACAGGCTCCTCTACAGGCTGGACGTTCAGCTGGTTCAGAGATGATGATGGTCTGTCAGACAGCAGCAGAGGAGCTGGAGGCTCTTACACTCTCAGTCCTGCTGCTCTACAGCACACAGGAGTTTATACGTGCAGAGCAGAGAGAGGACGACCGGCCTATTACACACACTACAGTAACACACAGACACTGTGGATCACTGGTGAGTCTGTGTCACAGCATTTATTCTTGTTTTCATCTGTATTTGTGTTTCATTGCAGTTTCTGGCACAGGGGGGCTAGAAAATCTGAGACCAATGCAAGCCTCAAAAACCTGCTCTCACTTCCCTCCAATTCTCAGTCTAAACCAGATCAGAAGCGCTATATAACCCTCTATGGCATAGTGTTGCTCTCAGGCAACAAACTACCTTTTGGGACCTCTCACCCCTTTATTTATTTATTTATTTTTTTAAATAATTTTTTTTTTATATCTGATCAAACACACATTATTGTTCTTTAGCTTGGATTGAACAAATCATTTTTGCTTGGTTGGAACAGCAGCTACGCTAATTATGTCTCTATCTGTATGTCTGTTTCTGCCACGGGATTAACATCCCATGGTAACTAGGATTTACACAAGCTTCAGTCTGGATCCAGAACACCTGAGAAGAGATGATGCCAACCCCTCAGAGGACCTCAGATGATGCCAACCCTCAGACGACATACAGAACTACCAAATTTCGCCATAAGTTAAATATATTAAGTTTCTACAATATATAAATATATTGTAGAAACTTAATTTCCTGTAAAGCTGCTTTGCAACGATTTGTATTGTGAAAAGCGCTATACAAATAAACTTGAATTGAATTGAATTGAAATAAAATAATATACATATATAATAAGTAAGATCCACGAATTGGCCCAACAGAGGTATCCAATGATGGATGAAGGTTTCCTGCGTGTTCGGTCTTTTCAGTGCGCAAACTTCTTTAATTTAATTTAAACTCTAATCTGACTCCATTTTAATAGAATCTCAAGTTTAGGTTGAAATGCAGATTGGTTGTTTGTTCATTTCTAATTATTATTATTCTGACATTTGATTATTCTATTTCGCTCTTTAATCATATTGATCTCACTAATCTTATTCCTATAACACTTTGAGTCTCGCCGGTATACATATCTCATATTCACAAACAGTCTTGGTCATCAGACAGAGGCGACTGACTAATATTCTGGACAGCTCATGCAATACTTAGCGATCTGGATCGTGGAGACGTAGGAGCTTTCTGGAGGTAAGTAAACAAGAGGTAAGTTCATGTAAGGAGTCTGGTTACATGGAGTCTGGTTACATGCGGCGACGAGGGCGACCGCGACCTCGGGGTGCGGGACGATCTGGACGGTTGCGGTGGAATTCCTCCAGCAAGGATGGGTCAAGTATATCGTCCCGGGCCACCCAGGACCTCTCCTCTGGTCCGTAACCTTCCCAGTTGACCAAATACTCCAGTCGGTTGCCCCGTCGCCGCGAATGCAGGATGTCCTGGACCTGGTATACCAAGGCCTGGTCCAGAATCTCCGGAGGAGGGGGCGCTTCCGGCTCGGCGGGTTCTGAGGAGGAGGAAGAATAGGGTTTGAGGAGTGAGACGTGAAATGAGGGGTGAATACGGTACCTGGGTGGAAGCTGAAGAAGGTAGGTGACTTCATTGATCTGCCTCTGTATAGGGAATGGACCAATATTGCGGGGACTCAGCTTCTTGCAGGGCAGACGGAGGCGCAGATCCCGGGTGGACAGCCAGACCTTATCTCCAGCCTGGTATGTGGGAGTGGTGGTGCGCCGGGCATCTGCGAAGATCTTATGCCTCCGTACTGCTCGCTGGAGGTGGACGTGAGCCGAGTCCCACACTCTCTTGCTCGCCCGGAACCAGTAGTCCACAGCTGGAACCTCCGAGGGCTCCTCCGTCCACGGGAAGAGCGGGGGCTGGTAACTGAGTATGCACTGGAATGGAGTCAGGCCGGTGGTGTTCTGACGGAGGGAGTTCTGTGCATACTCGGCCCAGGGGAGAAAACAGCTCCAGCTGTGCTGATCATCGTGGCAGTATGACCGGAGGTAACGTCTGAGCTCCTGGATCCTTCGTTCAGTCTGGCCGTTCGTCTGTGGATGGTACCCGGAGGACAAGCTCACTGTCACTACCATCAGACGGAAGAAGGCTCTCCATACTCGTGAGATGAACTGGGGACCTCGGTCTGAGATGACCTCCTCCGGGAGGCCATAATTACGGAAGACCTGGGTAAATAAGCACTCAGCTGTTTCTAGTGCGGTAGGGAGACCCCGGAGGGGGATAAATTTACAGGCCTTAGAGAAACGATCGACCACAACAAGGATACATGTGTTACCCTCTGAGGCTGGCAGGTCAGTCACGAAATCCACTCCAATGTGGGACCAGGGCCTACGGGGTACAGGCAGCGGAACGAGCTTGCCTATGGGGAGATGACGAGGAGTTTTAGACATGGCACAGACTGAACAGGTTCGGACGTACCTGTTGACATCCCGGGCCATACTGGGCCACCAGTACCGAGCGTGGAGGAGCGAGAGGGTCCGTTGGCTGCCTGGGTGTCCAGAGCCCGGTACTTCATGAACTGAGGCCAGAAGGGGTTGGCGTTGGGAGGTGGGAATGTACGTCCTCCCTTCTGGGCAGCCCAGCGGAGCAGGTTCGGTAAGAGTGGCGTCACGGATGTCCTGGTTGATGTTCCACTGAATAGGGCTGACGATTAAGGCTGGAGGGAGAATGGGCTCCGGTTCTGTTGGAGTGTCCGGAGAGTACAGGCGGGATAGAGCATCGGCTTTGCAGTTGCGATTTCCGGGTCGGTAGGTGATAGTAAACTGGAATCTTGTGAAGAACAAAGCCCACCTGGCTTGACGAGGGTTGAGTCTTTTGGCTTCTCTAATGTACTGGAGGTTCTTATGATCGGTGATTACGGAGAAAGGATGGTGGGCTCCCTCCAGCCAGTGACGCCACTCCTCCAGAGCTAATTTGATGGTGAGCAGTTCTCGGTTACCGATGTCGTAATTCTGCTCCGCTGGGGTCAGTTTCCTGGAGAAGTAAGCGCAAGGATGGAGGATGGAAGGCTCTCCCCATTGCTGCAACAGCACGGCCCCGACGCCGGTGGTTGAGGCGTCAACTTCCACTACGAAAGGCACTTGGGGATCTGGATGGCGAAGGATGGGGGCCGTGCTGAAAGCCTCCTTGAGCTGGTCGAAGGCTTCGCGGGCAGGGTTGGTCCATGACAGGGACTTGGGCTTGCCTCGGAGCTGGGAGGTTAGAGGAGCCGTGAGTATGCTGAAATTCCTCACAAAGCGTCGATAGAAGTTCGCAAATCCCAGGAATTTCTGTAGTTCCTTCACCGACTGTGGGAGCGGCCATTCCTTGATGGCTCTTACCTTCCCCTGGTCCATCTGGATGCGTTCCTGACTGATGACGTAACCGAGGAACTGGACCGTGGAACGATGGAATTCGCACTTCTCCAGTTTCAGATACAGCTTGTGATGGCGGAGCTTCTGGAGGACCTGCGTTACGTGGTGGTGATGTTCGGCCAGGTTCCGGGAGTAGATGAGAATATCATCAATGTAGACGATGACGAAACGATTGAGGAACTCCTGGAACACCTCGTTCATGAAGCCTTGGAAGACGGACGGTGAGTTTGATAGGCCATACTGCATAACTCTGTATTCATAGTGGCCTGCGGGGGTGATGAACGCTGTCTTCCACTCGTCGCCTTCCTGGATTCGAACGAGGTTATACGCGCTCCGCAGGTCCAACTTGGAGAAGATACGGGCTCTACGGAGTTCCTCCAGGGCGGCTGGGACCAGGGGAAGTGGATATGGCAGCTTCACCGTTTGGGAATTCAGCATACGGTAGACTATACACGGCCTCAAGCCCCCGTCCTTCTTGCCCACGAAGAAGAAGCTCGAGGCTGCCGGGGAGGTGGATGGTCGGATGAAGTCTTGCTTGAGTGCCTCCCGGATGTAATCCTCCATTGCCTTGCGCTCCGGGATGGACAGTGGGTATACTCTACCCTTGGGGAGTTTTGCCCCAGGCAGCAAGTCGATGGCACAGTCCCATGGCCGATACGGTGGAAGGCGAGTGGCTGCCTGCTTACTAAAGACATCCTGGAACGCCGCATAGTCAGATAGGACGGTAGGTGTTTCCTGAGGTTCTGGACTCTCCACTAGGGTGGATGCTACCTGCGTTCTGGCGGGACGTGGAATCGGCAGGGGGGGTGCGATGAGACAGTTCCTGAAGCACAACTCGCTCCAGCGAGTCACCTCACATGGGTCCCATCTGACTTCAGGAGAGTGGAGAGTGAGCCAGGGGCGTCCCAGGATGATATCCACGGTGGATCCCTCTAGTACCAGGAAAGTAATGGTCTCCTCATGCAGACATCCGACCTTCAACTTCATCGGCGGGGCTCGGTAGAGAACCCGCCCACGCCCTAACGGCTTTCCCTGAATGGTCTCGACTCGGAGCTCCCGGGCTTGGCGGCAACGGGGAAGATGGAGGCGATTCAGGAGGTCGCTGGATATGAAATTGCCCGAAGAGCCCGAGTCGACGAGGGCTGAGACTGAAACAGAACATTCTGGAGTGAGTAGTTGGACTGGTAGCAGGGATAGTGTAGTGATTTCGGGTTCTAGTTGAAGAGTACTCACCGTAGGGCGTGGGGGCCTGACCGGGCAGGCGCTGATGAAATGTCCTGGGGTTGCGCAATAGAGGCATAGTCCGGCCGCCAGGCGGCGAGCGCGTTCAGCGCGAGGGAGTCTGGTGTAATCCAGTTGCATGGGCTCTGGTACAGAGGGACCGCTGGTGGGTGCGGCAGGCTGAGGGGCGGCTTCGTAGGCCTGGCAGGCGGACAACCGTTGAGAGATGCGAGTGGCTCTTTGCATAAAGGTTTCGAGGCCGATGTTGTCATCATAGATGGCCATATGTGCGCGAATGCGAGGGTCCAAACCTTGACGGTAAGCATTGAGGAGGGCCGCTTCATTCCAGCCACTAGTCACCGCTAGGGTGCGGAACTGCAGAGTGTAGTCACTGGTGGTGTTAGAGCCCTGACGCAGCCGCAGGAGCTGATCTGGAAAAGATAGCTCTCCGGTAGCAGAGCCAAATACTTCCTTGAAATGATTTGCTAAAGCATCATAAGAATTGGTTATGGTTCTGTTAGTGTTCCATATGGCCCGGGCCCATAATAAAGCCTTTCCGCTTAATAAGGAAATCAAGAAGGCTACCTTTGATCGTTCCGTGGTGAATCGCTGCGGCTGCATCTCATTATAAAGATCCACTTGCAGAAGGAAGCCTCCGCACTCAGCCATGGAGGTGTTGGTTCCTGGTCCGGTCTTCTGTCACAACTCAAGCCAGAGACACAGGGTATGAGTGTAAACAGGAAGGTTTATTGACAAGGTGGGGATCAGGGTGACTGAAGGCAGGTGAGTAGGGAAGGAGATAGAGAGTTCTTGGGTTCTTAGCTCTTGGTAATGGCAGGTTGGTATGTTGCAGGAATCTGGGGGAACAGCAGCGATCTGGATCGTGGAGACGTAGGAGCTTTCTGGAGGTAAGTAAACAAGAGGTAAGTTAATGTAAGAAGTCTGGTTAGTTCAAGGAGGTGAACAATAGACCGGACACTGTGATCTGCGTGGAGTGTGGAGATATAGCTGGCTTGATGAGTGACTGCAGGTGCGGGTGATTAGAATTCCAGTGACTGGGACCTGGTGTGCGCTGAAGGAGGTGACTGAGCTGACGTGAGTGACTGTGGTGTATCCCTGACAGTAAGGAAGTATGTTTGATTGTTTAAATACTTATTTTATTTTATTTTTATTTATATACTAAAACTGTGAATTTTTGTTCGTTGCCTCAGGGCAACATTGTGCAGTTAGACCACTTTTGTACAGGCAATATCATGCTATAGGGTGGAGATGTGCTCAGATGCATAATCAGGAATATGATGCATTCATGTCCTTCTGGACAGTTTTTACAAGCTCAGAAAACTAAAAGAATGTGCAGTATTATTATTATTATTATTATTATTATTATTATTATTATTATGCCACAGAGAATGATGAGAAATGTCATTTTGTCCCTCAAACATATCAGCTCATAAACTGGCTAAATATAGTGTTTTCTGGCAAAATATATCAATCTTCTTCATTAATAGTAAACATAATTTGTGTGCACACACACGTGCACATTGGGAGTCCATGTTTTATGGGGATATTTCATAGGCGTAATGATTTTTATTCTGTACAAACTGTAAATTGTATCTTCTACCACTTAACCTAACCCTCAAAGAAAACTAAAAAATGATATCCTTCTGTATGACTTATACGTTTATTTCCTCATGGGGACCAAAAATGGACCCACAAGGACAATATTTACTGGTATTACTGGTATTACTATACTTCTGTGGTCCCCATAATGCAGGGAATACCAACATTCTCTCTCTCTCTCTCTCTCTGTCACACACGCACACACACACACACACACACACACACACACACACACACACACACACACACAATTTGGATGTTGGTTTATATGTGTATATGAAATGCAAGAAACATTTATACATATTTTGTTTCAGTTTGTCTTTTTTGTCCTGCACCTGAGCCGTATTTGGGTTTGTGGCATGTGCTCACCTTTTTTGCATTTATTATTATTATTATTTATTTTTTTCATCCAAAATAAAAATCCATGCTGTAGAGGGCTAATACACACTCATAATATATGTATAAGGCCCTTTAAATATTAAGACCCTTTTTATTTCAAACTTTAGTGCTAAATTCAGCTTATTTGTACTTCATTACTTCATTCAAGATTATTTTACACATACACATATGTGCTGTCAATTTTGAATGAGATTTTCTTCTTCTCAGGTGTTTGTTCTTCAGTGTCTCTGGAGGTCAGTCCCAGCAGAAGTCAACACTTCTCGTCTGACTCTCTCTCTCTGAGCTGTGAGGATCAGAGTAACTCTACTGGATGGACAGTGAGAAGATACACAGACAGAAACACAGAAGATTGTTCAAAACAAACAGGATCTACATGTCAAATCTTCTCTCTCAGCACATCTGACACTGGAGTTTACTGGTGTCAGTCTGAATCTGGAGAGAAACGTCATCCTCTCAACATCACTGTACATGGTGAGTCCTGTTTCTGATCACTACATCTACACATGTTCTAATCTATATTCTAAAGTCTTTTTTTTGTGAAATTTTGTTTGGACTACATGAAACTAGTGCATAAATCACAGAAAGCATGAAGTACAATTCAGTCCATAAGCAACATTTCTGCCCCTGAATTGTCTTGCTATATTCTTACTATTTGCAGTAAGCACACTTTTACACTTTTATTTCTTGTGTTGTGTAGATGGTGATGTGATTCTGGAGAGTTCTGTTGATCCTGTGATTGAGGGAGATACTCTGACTCTACACTGTTTACATCGATCTACAAACTCCTCGATCCTCAGAGCTGATTTCTATAAAGACGGATCACTCGTCCAGAATCAGACGACAGGAGAGATGAACATCACGACTGTCTCAAAGTCACATGAGGGTTTCTACTACTGTAAAACAGAGAGAGGACAGTCACCCAAGAGCTGGATCTCAGTCAGAGGTCTGGAGATAATGAGTGATTTTATGTACCTTTGTAATAGTATAAATGTCATTCACTAACAGATTTGTGTGTTTGTCATGTTCCTCCAATCTCAGCAGCTTCATCTTCTCTTCTGGTCACTGGAGTGGTTGTGGGATTGAGTGTTTGCTTGTTGTTCTTCATCTCACTGCTGCTGCTGTGGAGATACAAGAAGAACAAAGGTGTGGAGCAGTTCATAACAGTTTTTGAATGATTAAACACAAATGAACAGCAGCAATAAATTTTCTGAATGAAAACGCATGAGAACATCTTAATTTCAGCATAAAGAGTCACTGTAATCACTGCAGATACTCTTAAGTGAACATAATGCTCTTTGTTTCTATTATAGATCAGCAGTGTAACATTAACCAGACATCAGTCCCAAATCAATCTGGAGAATCTCAACCAGAAAACTCTCCTCTACAGTCTGGTCAGCCTCAATAACTAATCATTTAATAGGAATAGATTACACACACACACACACACACACACACACACACACACACACACACACACACACGTTTATACATCTATCTTTGTGGGACATTTTATACTGACCAACTAACATCTTTTTTAATCCACTAACCTAAACCTACCCCTCACAGAAAACTTTTTTTTTATTTTTATTTTTACATATTATTATTAAAATGTGTACAAAATGTTTACGACTAAACATAGTTTAGATTTTTTTTTTTTTTTTTTGCTTTGCTTTTTACCTTTTTTCCTCAAAGTTCCTGTTTACTGTCCAGCAGGTTCTGATCACACTTATGATGGCATGACTATGGTGAAAAATAGAGATAAAGGTTGAGTTCTAAACCTTAAAAAAACTATCTACACATGTATCATGCAAAATTAACAATCATTCAGTCATGTTGGCTTGACTTGTTCATTTTTATTTTTTCTTCCATACAATGAAAGTCAATACAGGTCCAGCAATATTTGGACTCCAGCATTCTTCAAAAATATATTTTTAAACTATCACTTAAAGCTTTACACATTATTATTATTATTATTATTATTATTATTATTATTTAATTTGATTTATTTAGTTATTTTTAATTTATTTTCTGTTCAACACTGTTTTGCTTTTTTACCTTTTCTCCTCAAAATGCTTGTTTGCTGTCCAGCAGGTTCGGACCACATTTATGATGATGTGGCTGTAGTGAATAATGGACACAAAGGTTCTAAAGAGTCCTAAACACATCATACAAATCATTTTACACTTCATACAAAATCGACAATCATTCAATCATGTTGACTTGAATTTTTTTTTTTTTTTGTCTTTTTAGTTGATCCAGAGCCATTTTCAGATATCACATATTCAGAGGTCACTGTCAAGAAAAAGATGGACAAAGGTTAAAACAAACTATCTTAACTACACCTGTATAACACAATCATCAGTTTTAACCAGAAATATGAATGCATTTCTAATTCATGTAATAAAAATGTTCATCATGACGACGATGATGATGATGATGATGATTATTATTATTATTATTATTATTATTATTATTTTCAGATGAGACCATTGCAGAGACAAATAATTTGACATACTCAGAAGTTGGAAAAAGAGGAAAGAAAAGCAAAAGCAAAGGTGAGATCCAGTTTTTCCTGACATACAATATTTCCAGTATGTTCCATATAATCTGATTAATCTTCTGTTTTGAAGATATTGATATTGGAGAGGCCAGTGATTTAACTTATGCACAGATCAATACACAGGGCAAAAAGAAAACCAAAGGCAAAGGTAAACAGACAACAGTCTGCATCTAAACACAATGATTCATCACATTTAACTTGGATATAATAATTTTATTATATATATATATATATATATATATATATATATATATATATATATATATATATATATATATATATATATATATATAAATATATATAAGAAAAAGAAAACAGGACTGATAGAGCCAGTCCATGCAATTTCATTTCAGAAATGTAACAAAAAATTACAACACAACAATAACATCTGTATGTTTTTACTGAAATGAGTATTTAAGAGATGTTAAGAGATGATAAAAAAAAAAAAAAAAAAAAAAAAAAAAAAACAGGCCTAGACAGACTAGACAGTTAGATAATCAAACTGTTGTTTTTCCTGATAGAGGCTGCTGGACTTGCTGATATTATGATTGAAATGAAATCTAAACAGAAACCCAGAGGTAAATAAAGAGATGATCTGAAATGTTGTCACGAGCATGTTACAGATCATGTGAAAAAGTGTGTAAAATAATATAAAATATTTTAACAAAACATTCTACAAAATAAATGAAAATAAAATGTTCTGATCTCTCTTATCATGTATTATCAATTATTAGTGTTGCAGATGTATATTATGTTCATTCATTCTGTCTCTGTTGTTGTGTATCAGGGAAAAGCAGTGAGTCTGGAGACACTTTGTACTCTGAACTGAAGCACAACACAGACAGAGGTGAGAGAAACACAAAGACAAGCTTCATCACTATTACAGTCAAACCACGGACCTTAAATATTAACCATCACCATTTCCATTACAGAACAGAATGATTCCTAAAGTCATGTGACTCCTTGAGGAAATGTAAAAATATTTTATCTTTTTTGTCATTGTTATTTATCATTTATGTTCTTCAGGTGCTGATGCTGGTGATGCAACTTACGCTCAACCTATTAGGAAGAAGAATAAAGCCCGTAAGAATAATGTTACAATTCTACAATAATTTTACAGTAACTGAGAATAATCTCACAGTTTACACTTGCTCATGCAGATTGTGGCATGCAATCTTTTTTTTTTTTTTTTTTGTCCATTTTAAAGTGCTTTAAGTAGGGATGCACTGATACCGATCAGCTCCTGTTCTCGTACTAGTACTCGTTAAAATGCCCCGATACCAAACGGCGATACCACACAACATGTGATAGGTGCCATATTCAGACAAAGAAACACCAACAACAGGCACTAGAATGGAGTTATTAGATATTAAGGATGTCGACGAAGCAGATGTATGCAATGAAATAATGTTAAACATTCAGTATTAATGCCTGTATATAGCTGATGTGCGCGAGCTGATGGGCTAAGCAAAGCACGCTGATTGGATTGAGCGCACGGCGGCGCAGATGCGCGAGCTTGTCGAGGGAATATCCCTTTCTCACAGACATCACTGGAAAGTTTGTACTTCGGTCGGATACGTCAAAAACAAGTAAGTAAAACAATGCACAAGTTACTTAATGGTAGGGAGAGAGAGAGAGAGCGCGCACACTTCTGTTGTGTGATCTTTAGTGATGTTTTCTCACTTAACACGCATCATTTGGATTAAAACTTGTAAATATAAGACAATTTATAGGGGCATTCACTATAAACATCATATATATGCAACCTTATAAGCATACACGGCTTTCTGGCTAAAGTGAAATGGGCTAGGCTGTACTGTACTGTACTTGTCCCTCTCATTCTGCACCAGTACAAATACGTGTGCGCGCTGCGCGTGTTTTGCTTGCTTCATGAGTGATTCTGCATTATATGAGTCACTTTGGAATATAAATTGCAGCATGTTTCAAATGAAAAAACAAAAAAACAAAAATGTGACTTCTGTTTCTGGAAATATCACAGTTAGTAGATTTATAAGAGTGTTCTCTGCATTATTACAGCAAAACGCGTGATTACAGTAGCCTACTAAGCCGCTGCAATGAAGCAGCTCTAATGCTATTAAATTAAAGATGATGTACCATAGAGCAAAAATAAATAAAAATAAATAAAGTAGAATAAAATAAATAAATCAATAAAAAACAATTTAAAAAAAACTTAACAGTGAAAGTAACAGAAACTTGTAAAATACATTTTAATGTGCATAATTAAGTGTGAAAATAACCAAAGGATATAAAGTCAAACCAAAAATGATTCAGAGACCAAATATAATTTTTTATATTTTTTACTAGTGGTTGCAGGACACTATAGTTCATTTATGTAAGTGAGGATAGCAAAATAAAATAAACTGTGACATATTATACACAAAAATTCTTCATACAGTGGACTACCAATAAAACTGATACAAATTTGGAACCAAAAATTATTCAGACCGAGTCTGGGAAAAAAAAATGAAGTTCAGGTTTGCATGAACCTGGTTAACAGCATCTCCAGGAGACTACAGGCTGTCATTAAGGCTCAGGGTTGCCCAACAAAGTTATTGATAGTTGTGTAAATATTGTCATACTTACAGCTGTCTGAATAGTTTTGGTTGATTGTAATCCATTACATACCTTTATATCAAAGTTATCTGATATTATCAAACTGAATTTGTTCTGACACAGTTTAACTCTGAGTTCTTGTCATATTTTATTACCATAAACTATAGTGAATAAACTGTGATAATGTGAGAAATGTTGAAGGTGTCTGAATACATTTTGGCTTGACTGTATCTATTTGATAAATGAAGTTAACCAACTAACATTATACATACTCTTTTGGTTTCTGTACCCAATATTTTAAAAATGTACAAATGCAATGAAAATATTGGTATCGGTACTCGGTATTGGCAAGTACCAAAAATAAAAGTATTGGTATCGGGCGAGTACTGGAAAAAGTGGTATCGTGCATCTCTAGCTTTAAGTGATTTAGTTCAGTTATTTGTGACGATCAGAGGTTTACTGTGAACTTAAACTGTAAATCATCAACAGAATGAGTTCATTATTCACATCACCTGCATAATGCACCGTCTTTTATCTGAATTATCTGTTTAAAGGTCCCTGAGTGCAGTGAAGACAGCAGACAGTTAAAAGAGATTCACAGCAGCAGACACAGTAACACTTGCATTGCTTAAGAAATGAATCTGAGTGAACTGCTTCTGCATATGCTTGACTGAAATACTTTAGAAATGCATATGCACTATTATCTGTACACATTATGTAAGCAGAACGAATGCATGATACATTTTGGTAATGCTTTAGATTACATAAGTATACTGAATTTACAGTGTACGTTTCAGTTATTATAGTGTACCTATAAAGAACATGCGCGTAGGCATAAGGGAACAATGTGTTATGTTTGGGTAATAAGGGGGTAACAAAAAGATATGCAACCTGCAAATAACTGTGTAAGTAACCTGAAGTTGCAGTGTAACGTTTTTGTAATTATAGTGTAGGTATAGGGGAATAATATGCACTGTTTGGGGAATAAAGGGGTGACAACCTGTAAAATTACAAATCATTTATACTGTAAGTATTTTGAAACTAAGGGGTACCTATTCTAATATTACGTAGTATGGCCTAAACAATAATCTTATGTTTAGGAGTATTTTATTATAGGCCTAGGCATTTTTAACCATTCTATTATTAAAGGAAACATGATGATTACTGAACAACAAAACTGGACATCTAGTGAAATGAGTTAATGAGTTTCTGCTATGATTTATAATTCACATGTCAGCTTACCTTATGAAAGCTTATTCGTCGATCTCAGCCACACCAGCAACTTCCCAACACCACTATCACCAAATAACTTTGCATGATATACCATCAAGGTTCAGTGCAGCTTAAAACAAGCTTACCTCTTTCCAGCTGTTCGTAGAAAAAAATGCATGATACAACATTTGTATTTCAGTGGATGTATACTGTGATGTTTTTATAGCAAAAAAAAAAAAAAAGGAGTTAGTTTGGCCATCAAACAACTAAATTAAAACTATTGCAATATTTTTCTCTGTAATTACTGTGCAAATATACGCTTGTTCTGTGTTTAAGCCCAACTTGTTATTCCATGTACTTACAGGGTAAATACAACATTTGTGGGCTGTAAATTAAAGTGGTGCTTGTTCCCCCCTTATTCCATGTAGTTACAGGGTAAGTGGCTACAACAAATTGCTCCAAAATGATTGTTTATACAGTAGGTCATACATTATATATCAGGTAATATATCAATAAACATGGTGACTGTTTATTTAATTCAAATATTATTTGAAATTTGGGTTTTTAAATTAAAATCACACACAATCTGACAACAGTAGCAACACAGTGAACAGATAATAAAAGATACACATGTATTACACCAGTTCAGAAAAAGCAAAGCAACTCCATACTTATACAGCTTATACAGTTAAACCAAATTCTTTTGAAAAGTTTAAGAACAAAATTAAGATTTTGTTCAATTTGTTCATGTTTTTCACCCACTGACAAAGTTAAACTATTATGGCCAAACCATCACGTCAATAAACACACTGCAATAAACACTGAAAGTCAATATAAACTATGTATTATATCCAAATGATGGGATTTTACCGTCTTTGATTTTACCGTTATGATCCACGTCCTCAAGCACCATTTTGACAACTTCAGTTCCCGGCTTTACTGCTCAATGTTGTGAGAACATACTCAGACAAAACTCTCCAGTTTTAAAAGAACACATTTCAGTCAGTTTCAAAAATCTCTCTCCTCTTCGCTTCGATTAGTTTTCTTGTATTTTCTAATCCAGGACCGTCTGGTTACTTTTATTACTGATATCAACCCAAATTGTGTCAAATCAAGTCAGCTTCCTAACCCAACAGTCTCAACCGAGTGTTTGGATTGAAACAATAACCTAGGGTGTTTAAAAAGTAGGCCTACACAGTGTACGTTTTTTGCTAAATCGCTTGCAAATATAAGATTGTTGTATAGCCTACATACCACATTATATTAGAATAGGTACCACTTAGTTTCAAAATACTTACAGTAGAAATCATTTGTAATTTTACAGGTTATTACCCCTTTATTCCCCAAACTTCACATATTATTCCCTTATACTTACACGGAGGTACTGAATAGGTACACTATAATTACAAAAAAAGTTACACTGTAAATTCTGTTTACTTACGCAATATGTTGCGGGTTGTAATCTAAAGCATTACCTACATTTTCTTCAGTGAGCACTTATGTTTAACATAACTCATGAAACTGCCCTTGAAATTATTACATTATTACATTATCCTGTTGCTGCTGTACCACAATCACATAAATAAATAGTATAATTGGGCACTTAGTTGATAAAGTTAAATACAATGTATCTTTGTCTTATTAAATAATGCCTGTTTTCCCCAAACCATTAAGACACATACATATGATTCTTTCTTAAATACATATTTTCATGTATTTCAATCAAAAAAAAAAAAAAAAAAAAAAAAAAAAAACCTTGCTACGTGTACTGCGTTAGGCTAACTGAGATTTGTCATAGTGCTTACACATTGTTGCTCTTTCGTTGGTTTTGATTGCTTCTATTGTCCTCATTTGTAAGTCGCTTTGGATAAAAGCATGTGCTAAATCACTAAGTGTAAATGTAATGTAAATGTATTTCATATATGATGCAGTTAATGAAGTGTGATAAGATTAATGTTTAAGGATGTTTGTTTAACAGTGATTGTTTGGATTAACTTATAAAAGGTGAAAATATTAAATGTAAAATTAAAAAAGGATTTACATGATAAAAATGAAAAACCTTTGTACAGATAATTGTAAAATTTAACTACATTTTAATTCCCTAATATCCTTAATTGAAACAATAACTAAATAAATCTATACATCATTTATAGCATCTGCATGTTACAAACTGTTTCAACGTGTTCATTTAATACCAATGCTGTTCGTAAAAGCTGTGTATTGTCAATTGATCTATCGGTGAGCCCCTCCCCTCAAACGCAGATGAGCCAATGGCAGTCGAGTATCAGTTGCATGGAGATTGGAACTCGGACATCTTTAGGTTTCAGCGCCATAGAGAAACATTGGAAGATCCGAAGCTTTCATCGGTTTGATGGTAAAAATGGAAAAATGGGTATTTGTAACACTGATTCCAGGTGTGCTGAGAGGAGAGGCAATAGAATTTATTTTATTACATTTCCTAAACCCAAACAAAACAGAGCAAAAATGTCCATAAGCATTCAACCCCAATCCCAATGAAGACGAAAACGTTCATTTTCTTGTTGTCATACTCTTATTAAGTTACAGCTTTCATCTGCTCAAGCAGAACGTTAATGTCATCTTGTGCTTCAGCAAGGCATCTCTGGTTAAAACTAGCTAACGTTAAAGTTAGTGCGTCCAACGTACAAACCTAAATAGCAATCTGTTCTCACGTCTTGTACAGTGCAGGTCAAAAACACATAAACGAAGGTCTACATTTCAGTGCCTCACATATTATACTGGTTAAATGTAAATTAATTTAATCTTACCCTGCGGTACATGAACAGTGTTGATCTGAGATGTTGTCACTGAGATCATAACGACCGTAATGAGAGATTTCTCCTGTTTGCATTGTAATCTGTTTTATATATCCCTCCATGTCATATTTACAGTAAGTCCCACATAAATTATGGTCCTTCTGTGTCCAAAATTTATCAAAAACATTTTGGGACAAGGTTTTCACACTGACAGCTGTCATTGTAAGACAGCAGCAGTTTGTTTGTCCGAGTGAGCAACAGTAATTAAGGGGGGCGGGGCTTACCGATAGGTCAATTTTATTACAAAATTGTAGTCCACATAAAGCCTGTTGTGGGGAAACATTGTTGTGTTTGCTATTGTTAATGTTGCCCTTTTTTAAGGGGTACAACCCGCAAAACCCCTAAGGCTCTGTTAAGAGTCCCCTCAATGTCTCTATGAAAAATGGTTTTCTTTAATGATTTTGTCTCTTTTTTCTTAACATAAACATGTAAATGCAAGTTTTAAGTAGTTTTAATTCATTAAAGGTTATTCGAAAAGAAAGGTCCAAAATCAGAGAATACATTTCCACAATAAAGCATCAGAAGTCAGAGCTTACTTTGATTAAACTTTAATTAAAAAAATAAATAAATAAATAAACAAATAAATAAATAAATATAGAAGAACACCTTAAGGAGAACATCAAAAAAAAAAAAAAAAACATTCTAAAATCAAAGAAAGTAAGAATAATAGCACACATACAAAGACAAAAAGGTAAGACACAATAAAGGGGTGTAAACCTAGCCCTTAAAGTAAGGAAATAGAGATGGGAAACTAAAATGACCCAGGTGACAACCAATGAAAGAAAGCTGTCTAATCAGAGTCAGAAATTAGTTTTTTTTTCTTTCTTTCTTTTTTTTTTTCTTTCTCATATAGTTTCAAAAACCTAACACAATTTTTATTGCTAGTTAAACAAAAAGATGTGAACACGAGTCAGCCGTGAATCAGAAAATGTGAAGGAGTATAGGAGGTAAGCCCAGAATTTTTTTTTTTTTTTTTTTTTTTATGGATAAAAACAAAAAAAAAGTTCAAAATGTATTCTTTAGTTTTGTTGGCATGAGTCAATGTAATAATCAGTATCTTTCGAATTAATATACTGTGCAAAGATTGGGGGGGTTGTTTAAATGGGAATACAAGTCAAACCAAAACTTCAAATAAGAAAAGAATAAATGTTACGTTTTATCTTCATTACAAAATGGGCAAATAGGAACATGAAAATATTTGAATACAGTTGAATTAACAGAGTATATTTTATGCACTATTTTAAAGTGGACTTATTTGGTCTTATTGAAACAAACAAGCAAACAAAAATAGGAGGCAGCAGTCATGCTCTTCTCTATTAAGGCAGCCCAATGGGATCTGCCTCGAGGAAAGATTCAGTTTCTCAGAAAAATCTGGTGAACATGTTTAATATTACATTTCCTGTAATAAATGCCAACACTGTCCAGTAACAAAGCCGACTCTTTTGTATCTTTGTGGCCGTATAATATATGGCCCTTGGGTGTATTAAACCTGTGGGGATAGCGCTAAGAACAGTATTATATTATTTGAAAGGAATAGGAAAGTCGGACAGTCATGAAGCATTCATAAGACAATACATTAACATAATCATCACATAAAGAAAAAAAAATTAGATAGATTTTTTTTCATAACAGTATATTAATATTAACAGTATATTAATGTTTTTCCACAAGAGAGTTTGTGAGAAATTGTGGATATGACAACTTCCATGCAAGAAGAGTCTGTTGATGGAAATTAGCTAATTTAACTGGGAGGTTTTTTATGCATATAATTACATTTTAAAATAAAGGGGATATCTCTGATTTTATTAAAGATATAATTAGGAATAATAAAAAATAAATAAATAAATAAAACATACAGAATTTGGGTTTATCAAACACCTTCAAAGCCATTTTATTTTAGACCAGTAAACAGTATTGTAAAATTTTAGAGCTTCCAGTCCCCATCAATTCTACAATTGGATATCACTGCCTTTTTTTTTTTTTTTAGTTTATGAGACCTGTTTTTCCATATAAAGTCAAGGAAAAGTGTATTGACACCTAACAGTACAATCATTGACATATAAAGAAAGTAAAGGACAAAGCAAGAAACCCCTCCATTTTAGAGAGGAGAACGCTACAGTAGAGAGAGGTCTATTTGTAGCCAAAGATTGAATATATTTTGGGTCTTCTTAATCCTATTAAAAAATAAATAAATAAATAAAAATGTCTGACTACTACATTTTATTTTTTTATTTTTTGATAAATAAATAGGCCTACCTAAATACTTTGTGTCTTTAACTAGAATACCATCAGTTAACGTTTCATCACAAGTATGCAGTGACATTATCTCACATTTGGACAAATTTAGCTTTAAACCAGAAGAATACGAGAATTGTTTCATTATCTGAATGGCTTTAGAAAGTTAATTCGGAAGACAGAACTCGACTCGGATAAGCCCATTGAGTGACGAAGAACCGCCCATGATTGTGGTTTCAACTAGGTCCTCTAGCCAAACATAAATCTCTTTTCTCCCCATTTGAGCCTTCAAATTTTCGTTTGTAACACTGAGGAGTTGCAGTGAACATGTCTGGAAGAGGTAAAGGTGGTAAAGGACTCGGGAAAGGAGGCGCTAAGCGTCACCGAAAGGTTCTTCGCGATAATATCCAGGGAATCACTAAACCCGCTATTCGTCGTCTTGCTCGCCGCGGCGGCGTCAAGCGTATTTCTGGGCTGATCTACGAGGAGACGCGCGGTGTGTTGAAGGTGTTTCTGGAGAACGTTATTCGTGATGCTGTGACCTACACTGAGCACGCTAAAAGAAAGACCGTCACCGCCATGGATGTTGTGTATGCTCTGAAACGACAGGGACGCACTCTGTACGGATTCGGAGGTTAAGAGATTCCTGAACAAAACTAAACCCCAACGGCTCTTTTAAGAGCCACCCAACATTTCACTCAAAGAACAAGTTTCAAAGTACTTAAGTAATTATGTTTTAAAGAAGTGTTTAGTGTAGTCGTCGTAGGGTAGTTCATGTGGTCATTGACATAATAATTTATCTGCATATGTAGCTATTGTAATGGAAGTACGATATGTGAGTTCACAGTATCTGGATCGAATAAAACAAACAAAAACATAGCGTCATAAAAATAAAACCATAATAAAAATAAAACAAATGCTAAAGATATATGGAATCATCAGAGCCTGTAACATTGTAACTGTTAACTTAGTGATGAAAGTGAAAGTCGTGACGTATTGTCAAGTATGGTGACCCATACTCGAAATTGGTGCTCTGCATTTAACCCATCCAAGTGCACACACACAGCAGTGAATAGTGAACAAACGCACACACACACACACACACACCGTGAACACACACCCGGAGCAGTGGGCAGCCATTGGTCCAGCGCCCGGGGAGCAATTGGGGGTTCGGTGCCTTGCTCAAGGGCACCTCAGTCATGGTATCGAAGGCAGAGAGAGTGCTGTTCATTCACAATCCCCACCTTCAATTCCTGCCGGTGCGAGAATCGAACCGGCAACCTTCAGGTTACTAGCTCAACTCTCTAACCATTAGGCCACGACTTCCAGTGATATAGCTGTATCACCACTATATATCTAATAGTACAAAGAACTGAAATTATTCACAATATTTCACTTACTACATTCCAAAATATGCGGTAAAATCAAACAAAAGGGGTGAAATCAAATGGGGGGATGGTCGATATCAAGTATGAGGCGATGGGAGGGATTTACATTTTAAAGCCTCTGATTGGCTTTAATGTGGCCAGTGCAAATCATTGTGGGTTGGTTCATGTAGATACGCAATCACACACCCAGTAGTGTAATGTACGAAGTAATAAAACTTCGTTACAGTACTTCAGTATTTTTGGGAGTATCTGTACTTGAGTTTTTATATTTCAGCCAACTTTTACATTTACTGTACATTTCCTAATTAAAATGTATACTTTTACTCCGATACATTTCCCCGAAGCATATTCGTTACTTACTACAAAATAGTCAGAAGTCAGAAGAACACGGACTGCAGGAAAGCAGGTTTGACGAATCAGTGGTCTGGCGCGTGCAAGTTAGACTCCTAAAACACCTTTGCTCATGTGCAAACAAGTGCAGGTACAACCGCGGATGATTCATTTTCCACTGAGTCTGGGGTGTGCGATATACAGCATGGTCTGCGATAATATGGTAAGTGTTGTTGTAATGATGTGTGATTTGACATTATCAAGTAGGCTATATCACCAAATCACACACAGAGTGCACACACGTTGATTTAGAAGTCTATTAAAACTCAAAATTCCAGGCATTCTAAACTGTAGATGGCAAAAATGCTTCTGTATGCTTTTTATATTTCTATAATTTAATATAGTTAACTTAATCTATATCACACAAAGACTACCGTTTTTCTGCAGATGAACACATTTAAGTAAGGAATAATTGACTCCGGACCGTTGAATTACCTCTGATTACGAGCCAAAGAAGCTCTTTTAGTTCTAGATAGCACTTTTTTTTAGTAGTGTATAGACAGACAAGCAAAAGACAGACCAAAGTATTAATCATTTTGAAAACATTTGAGCTGCTGCTGAGCGGCGCTGCGCACTCAACCACAGCATGAGAGCCGTGTAGACTCAATCTGCTCTGCTCAGTGTCTGTGCTGCTGCATGAGCCGCTCGTGCTTGTGTTTTCTTCTCTCATATCTGGAGAAAAATTACAGCGGTACAATTGTTTGTCTGAGTAAAAACACCGTACACATTGAGTAGAGGTACTGAACTTTATTTAGAGCCCAAAACACGTGACAAGTGAACATTTATTTTTACCAACGTAAGTTCATATACTCGACGTGGGTGCTTGAGCACCTGCCCCTTTTCCCCTTGATCCCCAAAGTGCCCTTTTGTCAAGGCAATTTATTTATTTACTTATTTACTTAGTCATTTATTTATTTATTTATTTATTTAATTAAACGCCCTTTTGCGAAGGCCTGCCCAATCTAACTATTAGTAAAATTTATTAATAATAGTTTAGCCGTAAATTAAATCCACATGATGACCTTTCACCCGACGATCTCATCCGGGACAATCCCTCACACCTTTAGGATGCCTTCAATAACGTCCGCGGCTGCCGGTAAGCGGAGTTCTCAGCGGAGCGGTGTTTTAGTTAACTTATATTATTGAATTATTATTATTTTACGAGAACGGCGTGAAGAGATCATGCACAGCTGTTGTTTATATATTGCTGTGTGTAGCCTGTGGAAGCACGGTTAGCTGCAGCAAGGGGCTACAATATTTTTGTTCAATGTTTTAATATAATGACAATTTTATGATTGGTTTATAAAGGCTTCTACGAAAACTCTTTTCCCATTTTTATCACAGAATATTTCAGGAAATATATTTTATAGTTTCTATACTAAATGATATGTCAATCAGTACTGCATTTTTCATATAGTTTATTTATTCCCTGGAGACAACTTGAAAAACACACATAAACCATATATTTTCGCAGTCGTGTGTTTATTGTCTTTACGTTTCATCAGTAAAAACGTTTCTGCTTTTTATTCAGCTCAGCAACAGCAATAGCCCTGTGAGTTTGACCATAATAGGGATTTCCTGCACGTCATAAGTTTTTTTTGCGGGAGAACGCCCTCTGGCTTCGAGTATGAATGAAACATGCACTGCACGAGAGTGTTCAGCTCTCCCGATATTCATATCTCCTCATTTTGGATACGAATAAAACGTCAGGTCATGTCTCTTTTAATTTAAATCTAGAAACCTCTATGTGAAAACACCTGCTCAAGCTCGAATAAAGTGCAGGGGACGAATTTACATTTTATTAAAATTAATATTAAATATGAAAAATGCAGCTAACCTAGAAAAATAATTAATAATTATCACAACACTGGTAAAACAGGCTTATACTGATTTTCTCGTCCTCTGAATTATACTTATCAATCCTGTTTTTATAATCATTATCATTCAAAAAATTAATAAATTCAGAACAATATTAGAATAGAATTCTATTTTAAATAAGACAGGAATATTTTTTTCTACAACAGCAACAGTAGTGTTTGCAACAGCAAAACCACCATACCCTGTAAACTCAATAACAACAACAACATCAATAATAATAATAATAATAATAATAATATCATTCCAGAGTAATTAAGAGGTGCAAAAAATGTCTTTAACATTTAAACTTAAAATGGTCTTTTCTGTTCTGTGTTTCTTTTTCAAACCTGCGTCATGGCATTTGCTGCTGTATCAATACAGAAGCATCCATATCAGGAGCACAGCCCTATTAAAAGCTGTGTTCCATGTGCCCCTTTTATTCTTTGAGCACCTGCCCCTCCAAAGGTCTCTACACGGCCCTGCTATATTTCATATGATTTTTGTCGAATAATTGTTGTAGATTACTGGTATTTTCCTCCATGTGTTGAATAAACACTTTGACAATGGCTTTCATGAAAGAAACATCATTCAGAGACTTGTGGAGGGGTTCATTCAGAAGTTGTTTTGGTCAGCTTAAAGCACACAATACACCTGTCTGGTCTTCATCTCAGGTCACTGCTGCTTCTCGTGTGTTTCACTGCTTTATGGCTGCAGAATGAAGTTCAAACATGAATTATGAACTGGAGTTTGTATACCCTTCTGCTTGTTTGACTTGCTTTGTTATTTTCTGCACGTCAATTATTCTGAAGTTCTGCTGTTTGCATGCAAAATGTTTATAACTCAGATCAAAATTACATCTTTTTTTTTTGCTACCAAAAAGATGATATGATTGTATTTAATTTGTAACTTTTTTTCTTCACCTTTCCCCCACTTTCTCTTTGATAACACTATATAAGCTTGCATATTTATAAATATGTAATCATTGTGTGTCTGGGTTATTATAATTTGTTTATATTTGCAGAGATTTGATATGGCAACAATATCAAAGCATCTGTGTTCACAGTCAAGTGCGTTCTGCAGATGCTGCTCTCAATGGTTTAGTTGTAGATGCACCTTATAGTGGAAGTCAGCATTTTGTGGTGGGTTTCTATATGGGCTTCATTTTTATGAGACTATGTAAAAAAATTAATTCAGAGTTACAGCAATACACCTCACATTTTCCCCGGCTTCTTTCAGCTAATCGTTGAGGAGACATTGTTATTTGTGCATTGCTAAGTTTAGAAGCTGCTTGTAGTGATAAAATGACAGAAGTGTTAAGAGGCCTAATAAAAGAGTCGAGCTGATGGCTGAGGTTTGACTTCCGCTCTATTTCTGCTCTATGGTTTTAAGAGTGGGGAAGATATTCTTCATCTTTAGTTTCATAAACCTCAAAATACTACCACAAGAGCAAAAGATTCAACGTGCATGTCATTTTCATTTACTTCTTAGAATACCTGTCTAATGTCAAATTTAAGAGTCTTTGTTTCCTTATGTTTTGTTTGATAGTCAAGCAACAATATACAAACTGGTTAAGCAAAATTACTAGTATAGGAAGCTTCTGCCAGTTCTTTTTCTCTATATTGATAGTTGAACAAGCGCAGTACCGTTACCGTTTAATGGCTTTGGTGGCCCTCTCCAGTCTTTAAAGGTGTGGCAAGTGTTCATGACCATAACTACTTATGGTGTGGACTTCTTTTTAAATCCATAAAGTATCTGCATGGTACAATTATGCTGTTTGGATTGGGGCTTGTAAAACTGTTCAGGCTCCTAATAACTGTTTACATCCTTTGCATAATTTGTGTCTTGACCTGTAAGGACTGCTCTCTAAAATCTATATGAAACTAAAACGTTTCACTGCTTTAGTTAGACTGAATAAGTGCAGCGTCAAACGGCAATAAAGAGAATATCTTGGCCTTCACTTCTCACACCACTTCTCACTTTTAAACATATCCTCTGTCATAACTACTCCTTTTACAGAGGAAATAAACATTTTAAATATTGTTGCGGTGAATCATCACTCCTTGGAATCTGATTCAAAATCATTTTATAGACTGCATGTGTCACTTGTGTGTAACAGTATATGTAATTCACTTTAAATCATTTCATGTGTTAGTGTTCATCTCTGATAGTGTGAACACACCAAAAGAGGAGTGACATATCTTAAACTTAATTTCTTTGTTTACTTTCTTCATATATTTATACACACAGAAAAATAGGGGTATTGTTTTTGTACCTAAAGGTACATTTGCCACGAAAGTACCCTGTAAGGCACAGAATATGGTCCTTAAGGTGACAACTGTGAACCTTTGTTTTAATTTAAAGGTACAAAATCAGTTCTGACAGCAAAGGGTACATAACTGTACTTTGAACAAGCTTGAGGTACAGGCAAATTATGCAGCAAATCACAGATTACAAAGTCATAATTTAAATAGAGTGTGTGTTTATTGAATAAAAAAGGCTACTGGTAAATTTCCATCTAATTCTTGGTCAGCATGACCTATAAGTTCCATTATAAACTTAGCTGGGATTTCAGATATATATTACATGATTTCTAATATGTTTATTTTTGTTTTAATTTTGTAATTTTTTTTTTTTCAAGAAGTCACATTTGTATAACATAGGGCTCTAGGCTATTATGCTTTATATCTTCTATAACTAATTAAATAGCCTAACTAAACTGTAATATATATTTACCTTTCATAACTAAATGGTAATACATACATAAATCTATTTCATATTAAGCCTACATTAATCCTTTTAAAAGTAATTTCTTTTACTCGAAGCAAAATATTATCCGGGTATTTTTGAAAAACCGCGCGCATTTTTCAGTCAGTCACGTCCGCTCTGCTCATCTGCTCACTCGCGACGCGGTCACGGAAAATAACAGGTAAGCATTTTGAACATCTTTATTCCTATAAAAGCACTTTTGAATGTTTTGTGTTTTATTGTCAACTTTATCTGAGGAATAACCAGCTCAGTTATCCTAATGCGTGTAACATTAGCTAGCAAAGAAGCGTGGAGCTAACGCGCCATTACATCAAACTTATCAACGGCAACTCTTAAATATGCAGTGTTATACACAACAGTTTGTCAGTGATAAATTAATATATATATATATATATTATTTATGTATGTATGTATGTATGTATGTATGTATGTATGTATGCATGCATGTATGTAATCTTATTTTATTTTATTTGATTATTTATTTATTTATTTATTTTTTGTTGTTGTTGTTTCTCACTGCCGGACACAAAGGAGTCCAGCAAATTGTATTTTTAAACTGGAGAGACGATCTTCTTCATCTCTAACCGTCACTCGCGCCGCAGATCTGAAGGTAAAGCAAACACACATTCCCTGTATTACAGTACGTTTAAACTTTTTGTTAATCGTTATTATCCGCTTTATCAGTTTCATCTAGAATATCGATGTGATGCTGATCAAGTTTACTAAATTCGCCGAAGCTCCGGTGAACAAAGGGGCTGAGGAGCGTTTATAATGGCTGTTTTGTTAACCTTAGGTAACATTTTAGACTGTTATTTGCTCCTCACGTTGTCTTGTTTAAAATTCATTCTAACAAATTGTCATGCTTTTGAAATCAATCTTTTCAGAGCAAAGGCAGCGAGGGGTGGTGTGATGTCGTCAAGACGGCTGCAGTACTAATGTGACAGCGCTGGAAAAAGGGGGAGGAGACATCATGTATAAGTGAGTCAGAGCACACCTAAACCAAAAACCGACTACGCCACCCCGTAAAGAAACGGGGAAATGACCACCCAAATAAGGGACACAGGTTAGTAGGCCAAGTAAAACCCAAAGAGACGTGTGAACAATGTACAAACGCTTTATTCAAATTGTCACGACAAGTAATTAAAACTCACAACTAATTAAAACACTCAATGGCATCAATGTCAAGTGTCGGATCATAATTAAACAACATAATCACAAATGGCGGCTCTGTGTACTACACCAGATGAAGAAACAGTTTAAGAATACTCAAAAGAACACAACAAAAACAACCAAAAAACAGGCACAGGCTTTCCAGCGGCAGGGGGCAGGCTAGCTGAAGTGAAGATCCTAGCTGTACACTGGTGCATCCCACGCGCACACACACAAAGTGAAACGTGAATCCAAACAACACTGCACTCCACACGATTATACCACCACCAGTACTCGCAACCAGCTAGCCTCCCAGCCTCGGGGCCCGACAGTGCCTAGAATAAACAAAAAGAAACATTACAATCAATAACACCATAGAAATACATCCATCAACTTAAACAAACAAGAAAACAATATGTAAAGAAACAAAGTATCACAAGGTTATATTTACATCAAACAAACAAAAACAAAATATATAGAACAACCAAACGCAATATTATATTCAAATTAAACAAAAGAAATAAGCCAAAACACCCTAGATCGAATTGGCAATCTGACTGCTCACTGAAACGGTAGCACCTCAAAGTCAGAGTTCTCCAAGAGCCGCATGAAAACTCTTCACCGCACAGGCAGAATCCCAGATGCAAACAACCAAAAGCCCGACGAATCAGGCCTTTGGCCACAATGGGGCAATTCAGAACCGTTAATACCTTCAGCGATCAGTGATCATCAGCAAACAGATATACGGCCAATATTTAGCCGGACCACAGGGGGGCTTATCACAAAAAAAGAAGAAACAAACAGAAGAGAAAACAGCAGCGTCGTCCTCCTTTAACGCCAAGTGTAGACACTTCCGCCTTCTCCGGCGACTAACCAGCACGGCGTCAGAAAAACCTCAGTGCACTAAAAGACAGGGGCGATTATTAAAATCACTTTTCTTGTGAACAAGAGAAAACGGATCGCACCTACCGAAGCAGATCGTTGTGCAGCATGAATCGTACAGTTGCTCTCAACTCATAACAAGCACAGAAGCTCATGCCAGAAGACACCGTCACAGAAGAATCTCACAGCTAAAAAGTGAATAAACACTGGTTAACATCACCCGACGCTAAACGAGTAGCACGCAATACGAGCGAACACATACCTGACATGTAGTGGACAGTCTGCAACCCAACGCAACAAATGGCCATCCAACGTGTATCTATACGCACACCAAGCTGTGACGCACACCAAGTGGCATAACTCCAGCCTTAAATACCCGGAGAGACAGGTTCTAATAGGCTATTGTGGGTGACAATCACACACCAATGAGCCAATGAGGAAGGATTACATGACCCACCTTGCCACACTAATATGAGCCTAAAATGAAGTATTCACATTAAACAAATTGATGGGCTTTTGTGTTGTACGAGATGTAATTTGTCATGTTATAAACGGTTATTTAAATACTTTGTTCTTCAATTTTTATTTTTTGATGAATTGCTATTAATACAAATGCAATGATGACCAGAAATGACCAGCAGCACAAATGTTAAGTCTTTTGAAGCGATAATATACTTTTTTGTGAATATTAGATTGAAATTTAAACAATGATCAAATAGTGAATACACAGCACCAATGAAAAATATACCCCAACTAACATCCCACAAGAATGACATCATGACATCATGACATGGGCCAATCATGTTTGATGTTAATGTAGTGTGCCACCATTTTGATTAAGATTGAATTGGCAGAGTGAATTACATCTTATATTCCACTTTGCCTATCATTCTGTCAAAGTATTTTTGTATTTTGTGTTGTTTCAGAAGAATACCAGTGAAGTCTTTTTAAGTTCTGATTATAGTTGTATAGTTATAGTTATACAGTGGGTACGGAAAGTATTCAGACCCCCTTCACTTTTTTAAATTTTGTTATGTTGCAGCCTGATACTACAATTGTTTAAATTCATTTTTTTTTCTCATTAATCTACACTCTGTACCTCATAATGATGAAGTGAAAACAGAATTTTAGAAATGTCTGTAAATTTATTAAAAAGAAAAAACTGAAATATCACATTTACATAAGTATTCAGACCCTTTGCAACAACACTTGAAATTTCGCTCAGGTGCCTCCCATGTCTCTTGATCATTGCAGAGATGTTTCTACACCTTGATTGGAGTCCGCCTGTGGTAAATTAAATTGATTGGACATGATTTGGAAAGGCACACACCTCTCTGTAAAAGGCCTCACAGCTGATAATGCATATCAGAGCGAAAACCAAGCCACGAGGTCAAAGGAACTGCCTGCAGAGCTCAGACACAGGATTGTATTGAGGCACAGATCTGAGGAAGGCTACAAAAAAAATTCTGCTGCACTGAAGGTTCCCAAGAGCACAGTGGCTTCCATAATTCTCAAATGGAAGAAGTTTGGCACAACCAGGACTCTTCCAAGAGCTGGTCCCCAGCCAAACTGAGCAATTGATGGAGAAGGGGCTTGTCTAGACTGGTGACCAAGAACCTGGTGGTCACTCTAGTTGAGCTCCATGATCATATATGCAGATGGGAGAAACCTACAGAAGGACAAACATCACTGCAACACTCCACCGATCTGGGCTTTATGGCAGTGTGGCCAAACTCAATCCTCTCCTCAGTGAAGACACATGAAAACACACTTGGAATTTGCAATAAAGCACCTAAAGGACCCTCAGACTCTGAGAATCAAGATTACCTGGTCTGATGAACCTCAATTCTAAGCATCATGTTTGAAGGAAACCGGCTCTTCTCATCACCTGCAGAATACCATCCCAAAAGTAAAGTGTGCTGGTAGCAGCCTCATGCTGTTGGGCTGTTTTTCAGCGGCAGGGACTGAGGAACTCATCAGAGTAGAAGAAAAGCTCAATGCACCAAAATATTGAGATAGCCTTAATGAAAACCCAGTCCAGGGCATTCAAAACCTCAGACTGGGCCGAAGGTTCACCTTCTAACATGACAATGACCCTAAGCACACAGCCAAGGCAACACAGGAGTGGCTTAGGGACAACTCTGTGAATGTCCTAGAATGACCCAGCCAGAGCCCTGACTTGAACCCTATCGAACATCTCTGGAGAAGAAAAGGCTGTCAACAGAAAAAGGCTGTCAACAGACGGTTCCCATCCAACCTGACCGAGCTTGAGAGGATTTGCAAAGAAGAATGGCAGAAATTCCCCCAATCCAGTTGTGCAAAGCTTGTTGCGTCATACCCAAAAAGACTCGAGGCTGTAATTGCTGCCAAAGGTGCTTCAACTAAGTACTGAGTAAAGGGTCTGAATACTTATGTAAATGTGATATTTCAGTTTTTTCTTTTTAATAAATTTACAAACATTTCTAAAATTCTGTTCTCACTTTGTCATTATAAAGGACAGAGTGTAGAGTAATGAGAAAAAAAAAAAAAGAATTTAAACAATTGTAGTATCAGACTGCAACATAACAAAATTGAAAAAAGTGAAGGGGGTCTGAATACTTTCCGTACCCACTGTATACTTAAGTAATATAGATGAGGGGGAAAATGTCTTTGATATTTCTACTTGCACTTATCCTAAAGTTGCTTTGGGTTTTTAATAAAGATGTCGGCTAATTGTTTGTAGTGGTTGAAAGTTGTCTTATGATTCATAAAAATAAGCTGTCCATAAATGTTGTTTAATTGTGAGTTACATTTCCCTAATTTTGTGTTTTGTCTTCAGGGACAATAATGTCATCAGTCATTCAAGCTTTGATCCTGGCAGATCTATCTGAAAGAAGACGTGGCAGATTTTTTTCAAGACACACAAGGTAGGACACGTGTCAGGACAACTTTATATTTACTTGGCAACATTTTAACCTTTTAGCTAAATAGTTGACAATTTGAGTTGTCTTAAATGGATTGTCCACTAAAACAAATGAAATTGTCATGGTTTACTCGCCCTCATGTTGTTCCAAACCCATGTTGAATGAATTTTATTCATCTTCAGACAAATGTATATATTTTTGATATTCTTTCACCATTTTTTGTCTATCCATTGGAATTCTAGGCAATCTTTATTTTCAAGGTTCAAAAAGTTTTGAATTTAGGCCTTGACACATACTAAAAAATCCTCAGCTCAAGCTTCTCAGTTAATTTTGTGTCTTTAGAAGACTTGAATGGAACCACTTTATTCATATGGATAAACTGTCTTTATGTACTTCTTGAAGCTGAATGTTGATTGCTTAAACTTTCAATGGATTGACAAAATGGTGAGAGAGTATTAAAAATATCTTCATTTTTGTTCCAAAGATGAACAAGATTTGTATGTATTTGGTATGACATAACAGTGAGTAAATGATGATAATTTTCATTTTGGGGTGAACTGTCACTTTAAAGAGATAGTTCACCCAAAAATTAAAATTCTGTCATTAATTACTCACCCTCATGTCTTTCCAAACATGTAAGACCTTCGTTCATCTTCGGAACACAAATTAAGATATTTTTGATGAAATCTGACAGCTCTCGGACCCTCCATAGACTGCAAGGAAACTGAAATGTTTCCAGACCCAGAAACGTAAGGACATCGCTAAAACCATTCATGTGACATCAGGGGTTCAACCTTAATTTTACAAAGCTACGAAAATACTTTGTGCGCAAAGAAAACAACAACAAAAACGACTTTATTAAACAATTCTTCTCCTCCAAATCATGCCTTCCGCTGTTATCGAGAGTATCTCTATATGTAAACAATGCATGCGCATGGTGCTGCTGACGTAGAACATGCATGCGCAGAGCCTTGTTTAAATGCAGAGGAACACACACGCATGCGCCGTGATACTCTCCATAATGGCACCCTAGTAGGGCTGGGCGATATATCGCATGCGATTTGTCATGCGCAACTCGTCAGTAAAGCCGGTTCTGTGATTAGCAGTAAATCTCCATCACCTGCTTTCAGAAGGAGCGGCATTTAATACACAGAGCTGTAGTCCATTGACAAGCTACACAATATCATGTTCATTATCGAAGGTGATTCATCTGCGATAATGAACGCGATATTGCATTCGATATATCGACCAGCCCTAAACCCTAGGGTGACGCAAAGGAGAAGAATTGTTGAATAAAGTCATTATTTTTGTTTTCGTTGCGCACAAAAAGTATTCTCGTAGCTTCGGAAAATTGTGGTTGAACTACTGATGTCACATGGACTTTACCGATGTCCTTACCATGTTTCTGGGTCTGGGAACATTTCAGCTGTGTTGGTGTCTACAGATGGTCAGAAAGCTCTTGGATTTCATCAAAAATATCTTAATTTGTGTTCCAAAGATGGAACGAAGGATGAGTGATTAATCACAGAATTTTCATTTTTGGGTGAACTATCACTTTAAGCACTGTTTTTCTTACTGTACTGCAATAAAGAACCTTAGATTGTTAAATGAAATAGTAATGTAAATGAACTAATTCAATTCAAGCTCTAAAACATTCAGCTGATATTCAGCCCTGAAAATCCTTCTGATAAACCACTCTGGAAGTTAAAGTGGATGTTAAAAGTAAAGTACTACAGTGTTTTAAATGGGCACATACCTTTGAGTAAACACTTCTCTAATCCTTCACACCTTTATTGTCATTTATGAAAATTTAAATATGATGTCTGCTTTGTTTAAATATGATACTTGGTGACATACTAACTTTTTTTTTTTTTTTTTTTTTTTACTGCATTTAGAAAAGGGAGCCTGATCAGATGCTGAAGGCGGCTGTCACCATCTTTGCTGTTAAGAAGGAAGAGGGAACATTGTCTTTAAACCCACTGGATGTTTTGATTGCATCTGAAGATGATGTCTGCAAAGACTTGGGTCAGTTTACAGGTGCTGTTTTTTGCACTAATGTATTCCCTTAGTTACAGTATACAAACCTCTTAAAGTTTGTATAGAATGTGCTGTTAATCGTAATGAAAACCTTTTTTTTTTTTTTTTTTTTTTTTTGCATAAAAATTATCCACGGTTTCATTATTTAGCAGTTGTTTATTATTATTATTATTATTATTATTATTATTATTATTATTATTATTAGTATTTATATTTAACATTCAAATGGATTTTAAAAATTTCCTTTGTTGTTTGGTGAAAAGTTTGATAAGATAGCTTAAATGTTATACTTTTGACTAAACAGCCCACTGATTTTGTTTTATGCTTGAAAACATTTATGTTGTGTTTCAATAAATCCTTAAAATTATCCTGTTTTGTCATGATTTCTTTGTACCAGTGTTTTTGCTTAGTCTTATGTAACGTTATTGCTTTGAGTTTGATGATCTTAAACCATTGAAGGCGATCGGTTTCCTCAAACCATTTAAGTAGCTATATAGTAGTTAAGACTTGGTTAGATTTGTTACCTGAATTCAAACTGAGTGGAATAAAATAAAAAATAAAAAATTAAATTAAGTTTAAAAATATCAGGATGTAATTTTAAACCATACCAGGACACAAAGGTACATTTCTATCACTAGGGGTGCATAAATGTTCTTTTAGAGGTTCAAATAAGACGTTCCAAGGTACATTGCTGTACCCTACTAGGGTACAGCTGGAGCGACAAAGCATTCATACCTTCTTAGGTACATTCCTGTACCTTGATTTATAGCAATAGTCACACTGGGATTTGATTCTGGGTTATTGTTGCTGCAATGTCTTTATATATGAAATATGGTGATGTATATGCAATAATTCTTTCATGAACGCAAAGTGGTTGCAGATTTTAATCTGATCATATTATAGAAATCATGTTTTTAATAAATTAAAACTAGATTTATATTCAGATAATGCTGCAATTTATTAACCGTTACATTGGATTATACTTTTATTCTTTCGAACATTGTGTAAAAGCAAATATTCACCTCACAGGACTTTACTTCATATTCACTGTTCTGTTCATAATGTGTGTGGCTGAGGCAGCGTCAGAACAATTACCAAACTTTGAAATAGTCTTTTAAAGTACAAAAACAGCTTTAAAAACTTGAATGCACTGAAAGAGTAGTTAAATATCTTGCAATGGATCTCTTTTTATTCCTTTTTCTTCATGTGTTTCTGTGTAGAGTTTTGTTTCCTTCCTCATCTCTTCTTGAATTGTGAAACACAGGAAGTGTTTGATTTAGCGCACGCATCTCTGTTAAAACAGTCTATTAATGTGTCAGTATGGGCTCCAGTGCACTGCCTCTCATACTCTGTGAGTATTTCATTATATTCTACTCTCTTCTGTTTTGTTTTTCTGTTTTTAAAACAGTATTCAGCTGAAGATAAAAGAATGGTTGTGGTGTGTAGGAGGGTCTACAGTCTTGCTGTTTATCGTATTATTTATTGTTCAGATTAAATGTGGTGATATGTTACGAGTGGATCAGATACAGAGTTTCAGAGAACATGCATTTATCTGTGCTGCACGTGAAAGATAGAGGCCCTGTGGACGTGCTTTTGTTTGGTTTTGTTGTAATACTTGTTATTCCTATTTCAGGTAGTTTGTTAGTTAAATCAGATGCATTTGTGTTAATATGAGTTTGGTGTTGTGATATTGTATCTTTAAATAGTCTCTCCATCAGAGAACAGGAGAACAGTGACCAAACACAAGTTTGTCTATCACTTTTGTTCTTTCTGCCCCTCTTATTGAAAATAAATTATAGTGGCCCAAATATCACACTTAAAAATAACTGAATTCCATTGCATTAAACACAATACATCAAATAAGCGGCATCTGCCAAAAAAAATGAGTCAAACTTTTCTCAGAATTAACCATTGTTTTTATTATTATTATCATTATTATTTTTAACTGGTTTGTCTCAGCGTCATTTAGTGGATGTGTGAAGTCAGTATTCCTCCAGTTATTTGCAGAAAAACCACAGCTGTAGTTCAGTACATTAACATATGAACATGATCCACTAATGCTTGACAATCATAACGTGTCTTTGGTCTTCATTTCAAACAACATTTTGTTTCTTAATATATTTAATATACATACTCAGACCACATCACTTTGGGTCAGCACTGGGTTTGGTTCATTTAAAATACACTTTATGTGAAAACACCCTAAAATGTTCACATTCTTTTCATGGCCACTATGATGTCACAGTTAAGCTAATGGTGGCAACAGCAAACAGGAAGTGAGGCTGTGTGTTTCTAAGACACTTTGACCTAATGTGGTTTGGAGTCTGTAGTTCGTTTTGTTCCAGTGAAGAACCAATGGTGTGAAAAACGTATCCTGTGCAGCATTGTTTGTGTTGATGGTAAATGATGGAGAATCTCCACCATCAGTTCTCATGGATGAGCTTCAAAACACAGAAAAAACACTTTCAGTTGAAGCTCTAGACATGTTTTAGCAGTTTGCATTGTGTTAAAGTGGTTCTCAAACCTGTCCTGGAGTACCCCAACACTATCTCACGACCAATTTGTATTTTACGTATTTTACGAGGTGGCTAATTCGTACGACCTCACTCGTACGATTTTGTACAATTTGTCTAAACCCCAGTGATGGGTAGGTTTAGGGGCGGGGTTAGGTGTATATGTCAAAATGTCCATCTTAGTGAGTTTTCACTAAACACAAATATATATATATATATATATATATATATATATATATATATATATATATATATATATATATAATATAATATAATATTCTGTTTTATTTGTCATATCGTTTTTTGTAATTTTCTTCCATTTTTGTATAACTGACTTTATTATTTTTTTTTTTCTTAACTCTGTTGTTTTGACAGTGAAAAAACTCTGAAAGAATAGGTTAAGAGGTTTAGCATTTTGGGTTTTGCTGAGGGCCCTCAGAAGTCTAGGATCAGCACTGCAAACGCAGCACTGAGATTGAGTAGTACCAGCACTGATATTTAGCCAGAATCAGTATTTAATTGAATATCATTGAAAATTGAATATCAGATTGAAAATTGCTCAGGTGTCAGTTTGAGTTTAAGAAGTTGCTCAGTGTTCCATTTATAAAGAATACTAAAGAAAACTCAAACTCAAAACAAGCAAAAATGCTTAAAGAGACAGAACTTCACTGTCTGGAGTCACATTGGTTGATGAGAATATGGTCATGTGTTGTATGTTGTGAATCTTCTCTGGGCAGCAGTGAATCCATCAGAGAATCGACTCTTGTATCGGTTCACGACTCCTGTGACGTCATTCTGTTGATGTTCAATGATGGAGAATCTTCAGAGAATCACTTTTCATGGATGAGCATCAAAACACAGAAAAACTCTTTCAGTTCAAACTCTAGACATGTTTCAATGATCTGTATTGTGTTGAATGAATGGAAATGTTTCACATGTGTTTCTTCTGGTTTCAGTGCTGATGTCCTTCATCCACGCTGGACTCACTCAAGGTACTGTGCTGTACTGCAGTATATTTGATTTATTAAACTAATGTGAATTGTGTTGTAGTAGTTTATTTGTCTGCATGGATCATATGAGTATCCCACATTTGTCTCTTTGCTGATGATTTATGTCTGTATTTTGCTGTCATTCACCTTCACCCAGAATCATTTGTCTGTGTAGTTCCTCATGCTGCTAAAAGACTGATAAATTTATATTAAAAAGTAGGTTAAAATGGTCGTTTGTTGCAAAAATTTGCACTGTAATTAATGACCATTGATCGTTGCTTTTTTCCCTCTGTTTAATTTGTCAAAATTTGTCAAATGAAGTCACAAATTAACCACAAAGTAGAAAAAAAAAAAATACAGAGAAATTAAGTGGCACAACTATAAAACACCCACAATGTAGAACGCTGGTGATCTGAGGGGCAGCTTCAATGGAGAACACAGAAATTAATGAGGGACATCATAACACAACCTTAATAGAGAACAAATATAAACACACACACATATAACACACATAACCAACATAACACCACGCTCAAGTTTTACTGCAATATAGTAACATAATTGCAAAAATGGTACTTTAGTACAATTTAAAAATAAATTAATTAATTAACTGACAATGATTTATTTTTGTTATAATAATGGTGTTTTAATAATGTCTCAACACAAATCTAAATGAGCCATTGAGTGATTATTGTAGAAATCTAGTGGCTGTAGTCGACATTACATGTTTGTTTTTTTTTTTTGTTATTTTGTTTTTT
This sequence comes from Spinibarbus caldwelli, assembly GCA_039654775.1. Classification (NCBI taxonomy): domain Eukaryota; kingdom Metazoa; phylum Chordata; class Actinopteri; order Cypriniformes; family Cyprinidae; genus Spinibarbus; species Spinibarbus caldwelli. Next base: position 3,798,521 of record CM077220.1, on the reverse strand, counting down.
TTTTTATGGCAGCAATCTACCACTAAACCATGTCACATTTCCCATGTTATCTCCATGAATGCTGCAATTTAACTCCAACCGGTTTTCGATTATTCGGATGTTTTGCTGGACATAGTAGTCGGCGGAGCGGCGGTGCTGTTTAGACGCTTCAGGACGCGCAGACGGGGGAAGCGAGCCGGCGCGCTCGTGAAGCTCAGACAGCGCGGATTTAGAACGGTGTTGCCTAGCATCCATCTGGCGAATCTCCGCTCTCTACCCAACAAAACGGACAAACTCCTTCTGCTCTCCCGGACAAACAGGGACTTTTCAAACTCTGCTGCTCTGTGTTTCACGGAAACCTGGCTGAACGACGCCATTCCGGACAGCGCGCTTCATCTTCCGAGCTTTAAGCTGATCAGAGCAGATCGTGAGGCAGAATCAACGGGGAAATCGTGCGGCGGCGGGTCGTGCTTTTACATCAATGAGAGGTGGTGTACAGATGTAACTGTGTTAAAGAAGATGTGCTGTTCTGATCTAGAAACGCTCTTCATTAACTGCAAGCCTTTCTACTCACCGCGGGAGATTCACTCGTTCATTCTTGTGAGTGTTTACATTCCTCCGCAAGCGCACGTGAGCTCCGCTTTACAGAAACTAGCTGATCTGATCACCGAGACAGAACAACAACACCTGGACTCTGTTTTAATCATTCTTGGGGACTTTAATAAAGCAAATCTCTCCTGTGAACTGCCAAAGTACAGACAGCATGTTACATGTCCCACCAGAGACAGTAATATACTGGATCACTGTTACGCAGTAATAAAGGACGCATATCACTCTGTTCCACGAGCAGCTCTAGGACTCTCTGATCACTGTTTGGTTCATCTTATTCCTACCTACAGGCAGAAACTCAAATCAGTTAAACCTGTATTAAGGACTGTAAAGAGATGGAATAATGAGACAGAGCAGGTTTTACAAGCCTGTCTCGACCTTACTGATTGGAGTGTTTTTGAGGCTTCTGCAAATGATCTGGATGAGCTCACAGAGACTGTAACATCTTATATCAGTTTCTGTGAGGATATGTGCATTCCCACCAGGACTCATCTAACCTACAATAACGACAAACCATGGTTCACTGCAAAACTCAAACAGCTCCGTCAGGCCAAACAAGATGCTTACAGAGAGGGGAACAGAGTCTTGTATAAACAGGCCAAATACACACTGGAAAAGGAGATCAGAGTGGCAAAGAGGAATTATTCCGATAAGCTAAGGATCCAGTTCTCTTCCAGTGACACGGCTTCAGTGTGGAAAGGTCTGAAAAACATCACCAATTACAAGTCACCATCCCCCAGCACTCTGGAGAATCAACAACTGGCAGACGATCTGAACGAGTTCTATTGCAGGTTTGAAAAAACACCCCACACCCGCCCCGAACACCTCTCCACACAACCATTAACACCTCCAGCAACCCCCCTCTCCCCCACACCTGCACTGCAGATAAGAGAAGATGATGTGCGCCAGGTCTTCAAAAAGAACAAAAGAAGGAAGGCACCAGGCCCAGACGGTGTGACCCCAGCCTGTCTGAAATCCTGTGCTGACCAGCTGGCCCCCATCTTCACACAGATCTTCAACAGATCACTGGAGCTATGCGAAGTCCCCTCATGCTTCAAACGCTCCACCATCATCCCCGTCCCAAAGAAACCCAAGATAACAGGACTCAATGACTACAGACCTGTGGCTCTAACATCTGTGGTCATGAAGTCATTTGAAAAACTGGTTTTGGCTAATCTGAAGGACATCACTGGACCCTTACTGGACCCCCTACAGTTTGCCTACAGAGCAAACAGGTCTGTGGATGACGCAGTCAACATGGGACTGTATTACATCCTGCAGCATCTGGACAGACCAGGGACTTATGTGAGGATCTTGTTTGTGGACTTCAGCTCGGCCTTTAACACAATCATCCCAAACCGCCTCCTGCCCAAACTAACTCAGCTCTCCGTCCCCACCTCCGTCTGTCAGTGGATCTACAGCTTCCTGACAGACAGGCAGCAGCTAGTGAGGCTGGGAAAATACACATCCAGCACCCGCACCATCAGCACTGGAGCCCCTCAGGGCTGTGTTCTCTCCCCACTGCTCTTCTCCCTGTACACCAACGACTGCACCTCTAAAGACCCCTCTGTCAAGCTCCTGAAGTTTGCAGATGACACCACACTGATCGGCCTCATCCAGGACGGTGACGAGTCTGCTTACAGACAGGAGGTTAAGGAGCTGGCTGTCTGGTGCAGTCTTAACAACCTGGAGCTCAACACACTCAAAACTGTGGAGATGATCGTGGACTTCAGGAGAAACCCCCCTGCTCTCCCCCCACTCACCATCATGAACAGCACTGTGACTGCAGTGGAGTCATTCAGGTTCCTGGGCACCATCATCTCCCAGGACCTGAAGTGGGACAATCACACTGACTCTATTGTCAAAAAGGCCCAGCAGAGGTTGTACTTCCTTCGCCAGCTGAGGAAGTTCAACCTGCCACAGGAGCTGCTGAAACAGTTCTACTCTGCCATCATTGAATCCATTCTCTGCACTTCAATAACTGTCTGGTTCAGCTCAGCTACCAAATCTGACCTCAGAAGACTACAGAGGGTAGTCCAGACTGCTGAGCGAATCATTGGTACAACCCTCCCCAGTCTCCAAGAACTGTACTCATCCAGAGTGAGCAAAAGGGCTGGTAAAATCACTCTGGACCCCTCACATCCAGCACACTCCCTCTTTGAACTGTTGCCGTCTGGTCGACGCTACGGAGCTCTGAGCACCAGAACGACCAGACACAGGAACAGTTTCTTCCCTCAGGCAATCCATCTCATGAACATTTGAACTCTTAACAATAAACATGAAACACACAACACTATCTACTTTTTATTTTTATTTTTTATTTAACACATATACTTATTACATTTCAAATTTGCACCTAACATACCTGTAAATACTGAATTGTCTATTTTTTTGTATATTGTGTTTGTGCTATTTTGCATACTGTCCATTTTGTATATTTGTACATTATTCTTTATTATTATCTGTGTCCTGTCCTGTCGCCGTCATTCTGTACCACTGTGGAGCTACTGTCACTAAAACAAATTCCTCGTATGTGCAAACATACCTGGCAATAAAGCTGATTCTGATTACTATTGCAGCACTAAAAAAATCGTGATTATCGTCACAATTAATCATTGCCAATCACTACTATTTTTCATTTATATTTAATTCAATTCCATTAGTTTAATTTAATTTAATTTAAATTAATTGAAAAGCTAATTTTGAATTATACTAAGTGTGCTGTTTGCTCATTTCACAGAGGGACCCAAACCTGTAGTTGATGTTAATCCTGATAGACGTGTGTTCAGTGGAGAGACTCTCACTCTCAGGTCACTCTCACATGTCACATACAGCAGACAGGAGACTGGCAGTACAGCTGGTATAAACACAGCGGACAAGATTACAGCGCAGGACAAAATCAGAACTATATAATCCCATCTGTGGATTGGTCTCATGGTGGTGTGTACAGCTGTATAGGATATCAGTCAGAAGCTGCACGTTACTCACAGTACAGTGATGAAGTTACACTGACAGTATCAGGTGAGAGCTCATGTGTTCTTCACACAGAATCCTTCTTTTTTTTCTTAACAGTGGTATTGTCTGCAGACTTTAGCTTCAGTTACAATGGTGTTTCTGTTTAGAGACAGAAAAAAAATGTGACCTAGATTTTATATTCATTCATAAATGAGATGCATTACATAGAAAATATACGGATCGAGTAGTGACAGGTACAGTGAAACAGTGTTGCCAGGGTAACGGCACAAGTGGGTTATTTAGAAAATACAGTCGCGGGAAAAATTACAGAGCCGCGGGTTGCGTTTTTTTTTTTTTTTTTTGGGCTATTTTTATAATGTACCGCGGCCGCCCAAAGTGTATATAGACAAATAAAAATTAAAACAGATCCTTTTACTAATGTGTATTATAGTTGGAATGTATACCTGGCAACTTAAGAACGGAGAGGCGACTGTGAACATCACAAACAACGAGAGTTTCAGCAGAGCACATGTTAAGGCTTTTACACAGCAGAAATAAACATGACAACAGCCACTATAGATTATACAAGATAATAAACACACGATCACGATAGGATATGGTTTGTATGTGATTTTCTTGAGATGAATGTGTACATCTGAAATGCTAATTTGTGCAGCCATATAAAAGGCTATAAAGAGCATATTTTAACAACAGTAAACGACCAAATTCCACATGTGATCGCAAAAGGAAGTTATTACAAACACTCGATGGTGGTTTAAAGTGAGTTCTGAGTAAAAGTGTACTATTAATCTCATAAATTGTCTTATGTAGCATGATGCTAATATTAGCGCTAATGCACCTGCAGAACAGGTCCAATTCTTCTTCTTAATGCATTTTGTCATAATACTTCACGTAAGGTCGCAAGAAAATGTTGTTGTAATATTTATTTGGAAATACTTTTGATAATAGTTGGGTAAATGTAAACTGGGATTGAAGTGATGTGGCTTGGTAAACGTTGTATTGCCAGTATAAAGACTGATAATGGCTGAATAAAAACAAATGAATAATGATAAAAGAATAATAAGGATTATGTCTCATACCTGGCGGAAGTGTGAAAGGTTCTGTTTCCTTAAACTAGTTTGTCATGCATTTCATTTCAACACATTTACAGGTAAATCCTTGTATTTTAAATGTGCGATTAATCATGATTAATCACAGTCCATGACTGTGATTAACGCGATTAAATTTTTTAATCGATTGTCAGCACTAATTAAAATATTAATAAAACTACAAAAATAGACTGTGAATTTAAATGTCCAGTCTAAAATCACATTAAAAGCTTGTAAATGTTAATAACCATTTAAATAACTAAATAAATAAATACTGTTAAACCCACTATTCACTCTTCTCTCTGTGGGCTTATAGTCCACCCCAATAAATATCAGAAGTACTGAAGGAAAGAGAAACATCACGAACAGAAAAAAGATAAGAGACAAACAGAAACACATCAACAACTGACTCACAGCCGCAGTCTGAGATGAAGACAACATTAAATCTCTCAAGATCTGAACAGAGGAGGATTAAACAACTCCACATACAGCAACACCAGCTTCACTTACTAACCAGTTTTCCTTTTTTTTTTTTTGTTTTTTTTTTTTCTCCTCCATACGTATACAGATGCTCTTATTGAGTATTAACAAAGAGTTTTAGATGATGAGGGTTTCATTGAAAATTATAGTCACCATAATAGATAGTGTCTGAGTTAGTTGGGCTCTTGGCCTTTAACTTAGTGTTAGTTTTCTCTGTCTTTTGTAACACCGTGTTTAACCCTCATCCGTCTCTCGGGTTATTTTGGCCCGAAACTCATTTTTAAAGATTTTTTTTTTTTTTTTTTTTAAATCAGTTGTTGATCTTTATGGTACAAGACTTTGTGACTTTTGTCACACTTGAACCAGGAATACTCAATTTTTTTTTTAGTGGATTTATGTGGGTGTAATTAAAAAAAAGTAACAAAAGTGACCCACCACTTGAAAAGAATAGAATTTACCAAAAAGAAAAAAAGTTTTTTTTTTGTCTCACTTGAGCATGGAACACACACAAACAATTGAGTCAGTTCAGTTCAATTCAGTTCAATTTTATTTATATAGCACATTTAAAAACAACCATGGTTGACCACAGTGCGTAACAATGTCCGAGAAAAAATAAATAAATAAATAACCTCACACACAAACAAGACAAATACAGTAAAAACGTCACAATGTCTCAGCTCAACTCGAAATAAAAGCCAAGGAATACAGGTGTGTCTTAAGCAACGACTTGAAAATTCCAACAGTCTGAGCAGTTCTTATGTGTACAGGTAAAATATTCCACAAATTATGTGCCACCACTGAAAAAGCTCGGTCACCTTTATTTTTTTAACCTGGCTCTGGTCACATCGAGGAGCACCTGACTGGACGACCTCAGTGCTTTAACAGGAGTGTGGACATGTAATAGCTCTGATAAATAAGCAGGTGCCAACCCATTTAAAATCTTAAAAACAAACAATAAAATCTTTGAAATCAATCCTGAAATGGACAGAAGCCAGTGTAGTGAAGCTAAGACTGGGGTAATGTGCTCATAATTTTAGTCCCAGTTAGAAGCTGAGCTGCTGCATTCTGGACTAACTGTAAGCGTTGAAGAGAAGACTGATCCAAACCGACATATAAAGAGTTACAGTAGTCTAGTCTAGACGTTATAAAACCATGAATTACACTTTCAAACTCCTTACACGGCAGATACGGCTTGACTTTAGCCAACAGTCTCAGTTGAAAGAAACAGGCTTTTACAACACACGGCTCGCAAAATTTCAAAATCCCTGGTAACCGTTCGGGCAGGTACTCTTCAGATTTTGGTAGCCCGAAAATCAATTTAACTAGCCCAAATAAAAAATACAATTTTTTAAAGAAAATCAGATAAGTCTAAATGTCAATCAAAAACATTTTCAATACACAAATATCAATAAAATAATTTTATTTATCTACAGAATTTAAGAAAAAAATCAATTTAAGGCAATTTATGAACCTTTTTAAGAGCTGCACAAGTAAAATGAACACTGTATAAGTGGGGTTGGACAATGTCTATAGTAACATTTTAAGCCATAAAATGACATGATTTACAGTTTAGATACAAGTTTTCACACACACACACACACTCAAAAAAAAAATCTTATAAAAGTCTTATAAAATGGCATTTCAGCTTTTAAACCATTTTTATGAAAAGGGACAAGTCAAACATATTATATTAATTTAAAACAAATATTACTGTCTTAATTGTTTAGATTTTTAGAAGGAACATTAACTTCTTTTACATTTATAACACTATGTTTGCTGCATAAAAGCATGGGTCAGTATTCACATTGATCTGAACATAAGACAGGCACACTGGAAATGCAGATTCACTCTCTGCCACGAGGTGGTGCTTTAGGAACAAATATAGTGGCTTCTCCGGTAACGGCTGCACACAAAGCAGCACTGCACTCATATAAGCTGCTTTATCAGGCATTACAGGCAAGATGAAATGAAAATGCCAAGGACACGTTTCTGAGGACAGACGGTTCCCTTCAGAGACACATTCACATAAAGACATCTGCGCCGCGTTTTGACTTTGAAACGTGCAGCGCTCATATTTATTCAGTGACATCATTGCCTTTTGAAGTTTAATCCAGCTGTATCGCGGTTCTTTTCTTTACGTCCCCAAATGTAGGACCTCTTGAAATGTAATTAATACTTTTCTTATACCAATTAACATATTTAACACTTTTTATGGCCTTAAATTTTATACAAGTAAATTGAGAGTTAAGGACCCGCGGGAGCCCTGTATTTAAGGTAGCCCGTCGGGAAGAGTGGTGATACATTTTGGTAGCCCGACTGGAAAACACAATAGCCCTGGGACATCAGGCTAGCGATTTTGAGAGCCCTGAAACAGAACTAATCTGTTTTTCAAATTTAAAAGCACTGTCAAAAATCACAAAAATCGTCAATTCGATGATTTTATGTGGGTGTAATAAAAAAAGTAACAAAAGTGTCCCTCGTGGGTCAGTTTGACCTGGCCATATAGGGATGGAAGGAATGTCCAAAAAAAGACAGCTTGTTTTTTTTTTTTTTTTTTTTTTTAGAATTTTTTTACAATACAAAATCTGACACAATCTAGAAAAGATGAATACCCAAACGAAGGGCTGATACTATGCAGAAAAAAAATAAATAAAAAATATATATATATATATATATATATATATATATAAATAACATACCCACACAGACATGGTACACAAACTCCCACAGAAACACATTATAACATGAATGATGTTTCTGCTGGGAAATGACTGTCATTTAGGCTTTTTTATTTTTCTTTTTTTTTGACTTAAAGGGTTAGTTCACCAAAAAATGAAAATCAGCCTGTGTTTTACTCACCCTCAAGCCATCTTAGGTGTATATGACTTTCTTCTTTCAGACGGATCCAATTGGAGTTATATTAAAAATTGTCCTGGCACTTCTACGCTCTATCATTGTAGTGGGCGGGTGTTTCTGTTCAACAGTCCAAAACACGTTCAATAAAGCGCATGCATCCGTAATAAAACGTGCCTCACACGGCTCCGGGGCATGAATAAAGGCCTCCTGTAGCGAATTAATGCGTTTTTGTAAGAAAAATTATCCATATTTCAAACGTGATAAACACTTTTCTCTCACTTCTGCTGACTAGGGCTGCAACAAATGATTATTTTGATAATCGATTAATCTAACTATTATTAGAATGATTAATCGACTAATCATCGATTATTTCACTGATTAATCAGTAGACATTGACTGATTATTCAGCTTTTGCAATTAGTAACAATGTTGAGTTATACATATTCTAAGAAATATATAACGGTAGTCACTTCAGCTTTTGAAAGTCATATTATGTAATTACAATTAATGTACAATTAATTTATGCAAATATATATATACAATATATAAAGACACAAAATAGATAAACTCTCTCATTCACCATGTAATTAGCTATATGAAAAAGTAACTGAATGACATATCATTCTGCCTAACATCTCCTTTTGTAAGTCATATGGATAAGAAACAAAATAAAGGTAAGTGATAAGACTTTTTATTTTTGGATAAAGTATTTTATTCACAAAATAATCTTTCTTAAAATACCTTATAGGGTTATGATAATCAAAACAGTCCTTAGCTAGATCAAGCTTTGATCTTTGCAAACTAAACTATCACTTTAATGAAATAGAAAAGACAATATATATATATATATATATATATATATATATATATATATATATATATATATATATATATATATATTTATTTATTTTTTTTTTTTCACTAATAAAAATATTTTATCACTAGCTAGCTCCACACTGGAGAGCTGCTTTATAACAGAAAACCAAGTTGTAATTCTAACTGAAATCGACACTGAGTTTGGTTTTTCAAGTTTAATACTGTAAAGCTGCTTGAATTAAAACTATCTATTGCATAAAGTACTATATAAATAAACGTGAGGTGACTGGACTTTACCGCAGAACCTTGTGCAAATATCCACATCACTGTAATCAGATGCGTTTTTAACTGCTGCTTGCACACCGCTGTCAGTTTTTGTTGTGTTTATTTCATTATTGAGAGGAAAGCGCGCAGCATATATTTACATATTCATCCAAACACCGCTCAGCAGCTTCAGGTTCGTTTGGCTGCGTTTGCTCTGAAGCGCTGTCTTCTTTTCTTGAATTGCATCCAGGAGGGCTGAATTAGTCTTGCGCTACAGCACCACACCGGTCAAACCGCAGTATTGCAGGCTCTTGCATTAGGTCATATGAGATCAAACGACCACTCGACAACAAAAATATTTGTTGACAATTTTTTATTGTTGACGTTGTCGATACTGCTGACTGTCGTACGCGGAAGCGGTCCGTCGGATGACGTAGGATGTATGCGTGGCGCGTGCCTCTGAGATATGCTAGTCTCACAAGTTTATTTAAGGAAGCAAAGTTTCCTTAGTTTAGCAAAGGAAAACCAGTCTCTTCTTGGCTTATATCAAAATCCTCCGACATTTTTCTTTACAAATCCTCGTTTTGTGCTTCTAATTCATTACCGGTGTTTTCTTTTGTTCTCTCTCCGCGTTCGTCACTAATTAGGCAACGCCGACGTCCTACGTCATCCGCCGGAACGGCTTCCACGTATAACAGATAGCGGAAGTGATAGAAAAGTGTTTATTACATTTGAAATATGGAGATTTTTCTGACAAAAACGCATGGATTTGCTACAGGAGACCTTCATTTACCCCCAGAGCTGTGTGAGGCATGTTTTATTACGGATACGCGCACTTTATTTAACACGTTTTGGCTGTTGAACAGAAACACCCGCCCACTACAATGATAGAGCTTAGAAGTGCCAGGACAATTTTTAATATAACTCTGATTGGATTTGTCTGAAAGAAGAAAGTCATGTACACCTAGGATGGCTTGAGGGTGAGTAAAACACAGGCTAATTTTCATTTTTGGGTGAACTAACCCTTTAACAGATCAATGAGTTTATATCATTTATATTTTTAAATATATATTTTATATTTATTATTACATATTCATGAAATTGGATGGAGACACATATGTATGGATTAAAGTTCAGTTTTTTATTATTATTTTTTATAAAATATTGATTTTTTTTTTTAATGTTTACATATATTTCTGAATGAATTAGAAAGCTTTTTCAAGCTTCAAGTTCATGTAATTTGAAATGTTTAACTTGTTTTGCTCAGTTAGGAATCTCCATAGGATCCAATAGGCCCCTCTAGTGGCTCTAACAATAAAACGCAATTTTCTGTACGTTTTCTCCACCAGATGGCTTCAGAGACAACTCAGTGACCCAGTTCAAGCAACTTAGGCTCATTGGAAATACGTGCCTCTACCTACATTTCTGCGAAACTCAAAAAACGTACCTATACATACAAATCGCTGCAGTTTCCAGTTGAAATGAACACTAAAGGCAGTAAAACTCCCCCTTTTTTTGTTTCTTTTCACACAAAGTATGATTTGCTGGTCCACAGTTTTGATTAATAAAGCCTAAGTTTCGCATAATTGCTTGAGGAATATTATGTTATGAATTCCAAACAATTTTAACACGCTGCGAGATTTGAAAACTGATGCATTTGAACGTTAACACTATCGGGTAGGTTTAGGGTTGGGTTTGGTGTAGGGGATATTTCCAAGACGACAGACCATTAACTTTTAGCGACACTCCTCGAATATTTGAATTATGAACCACCGCAATACGTACCTGAAGCAACATAATGCAAACACAGCAATACGTTCCTATATCAACGTAACATATTTGGATATATAGGTCCAAAATGGCATTTTTTTTTTTTTTTTTTGGAAATTCAGACAATAAATGCCGTTTTGGAGTTCTGAAGGCAGCGTGGAGCGCAATCATCCCTTCCTCTTTACTAGTTTTAATGTTAAATAAACACTAATGTGAAATCAACGTGATTGGCTCTATGACTCTTTCTACTCTCAACCTGTAGCTGGTGTGTGGTGAGTGTCCTGTGGCTGCCGTCGCATCATCCAAGTGAGGAGAGACCCCCCCCCCCCCCCCCCCAACTGCATCATTCATTCATTCATTCATAAATATGAATTAACATCTCATGCCTCGTGTAATCGCACAATCAGTGTTTCACTCGCGGAAAGGCGTGATTAAAACGACTTGCAAACAAAATGTCACGTAGCATTTCATTTACCTCAGGCAAGTCACCAGTGTCCACAGCTCATCAGTTCACCAGAGAAATGAAGTCTAGAGAAGAGCATTTCACAAAATATTATACTATATAGGCTATGCATTATGTTTTACTTTACCAGTTAGTGATGTCTTGATTTTTTAATGTTGCCTATATTTAAATAAATCTTTTATGAAACAGCCACTGTGTAAATGATTATATTTCAACAACAAATAGAAACTGTATAATAAGTTAATTTAAAAACTGCATTGAGTGCAATTTACATGTTTGCATACAATCTTTTAATTTGTGTGTGTGTGTGTGACATTAAAGTTTTTAAATATACTTTTATATTGCAATAATTTTACATTCAATCTTCAAATTAATGTACAAACAACATAAAGACTGTATATTTTTAATATTTGTTTAATGGCATTTCTTTCTTTTTTTATGACTGAAGGCCAGTATCACTGATACCAAAACTACTGATGTCTCTAAAAAATAGTGTTCCCTCTAATATTTAACCAGTAGCCATTCAACATTACAGTATAATTGAGATATAAATTACTTTAAAAAATAACTTCTAATTTAAGTGAACTTTAAACAATCTTCACAAACCCATTATAATAAATGTCATATTTACCTGTGCTCTTCAGCAGAAATATACAGAAATTGAAATTGAAGTTATCAAACTCTAAATTCTAAATTAAATATAGATGAATCCTTAAAGCTATGAAAGTTATTGATTTCCTTTTTTTTTTATATATATATATATATATATATTCTTTGATGAACAGACATCGCAGCAGCTGGTTATTAGGTTGTTTTGGCTGCTATTTCTTTAAAATGCCGCTGCTGAACATGACGCAGATCTGACATACTTTGTATTTTCTCTCAACTCTCTTCATCTTTTCTGACCCACTTCAGGTCTTGAAGTCTCTACTAATGAACTGCTGAGTTGAATCGGGTGTGTTAGATTAGGGTTAGGGTTAGGGTTAATTAATTGTAAATGATTTTTTCTCCTGTACCAATTTTACTCAATCCCTTTACTAAAGATCAATTAAACAATTCTTATTTGCAATTCCCAAGAATTCAGTAACTTTGTAAATTAATTAACTTGCCAGACTCAATGAAATACCAAAGTACAAATGTTAAAGAGAAAAAAAAGAATAACAAAGATTTATTTTTACATTAATGTAATACAGTAACTCCAACAGTAAAAGAAACACTTCTCCCTGATGATATGCGAGTTGCTTCTTTTCTTTTAAATAAAAGATATAAACCTCTTTTGTAGTCTCAGAACAGTTCTTGTTCTTTCACCCTTATTACACTCTCCTTCTTAGCCTTAGGTTTGTTCCTATTTTAGAATACTATAACTCAATCGAGATATATAATGTCAATTTAGAACCCTATTCTGGTAAAACACTGCAGTTTCCTCCAGAACCAAGTAATACACTGTAAAAAGATTGCTGTTAATTTTACAGTTACTTACTGGCAGCTGGATGCCAGTAAGTTACTGTAAAAATGGTTACAGTATTATTACTGTAATTGCATTTACAGTATAATAATGGCTTTACTGTAGTTTCATTTACAGTATTATTACTGTATTTTCATTTACAGTATTATTACAGAATTTTCATTTACAGTATTACCGTATTTTCATTTACAGTATTATTACCGTATTTTCATTTACAGTATCAGTGCTGTAGTGTTTATTTTCATGTAATTTAAACATTTTTTACCTGTAAAAAACAATCAAATTGTGGTGCAGCACTGTAATCCATGATTTTTACCACCCCATCTCCATAAAAATCACAATAACTCATGAGCATTAGTTCTGATAATATTCTTTTTAATTGTTGAACATTTTCTTTTTAAAAGTACAAATTACAACTCTTGATCTCTAGGATGAACTAGCTGAAAAAAAGGACATCATCACAGTCCCCCTGGGCACTTTGTATCATGGCAAAACATACACATACTGAAAAGCAAAAACAAGTACACTAACAGTCAAAAGTTTTTGAACCGTAAGATTTTTGATGTTTTTAAAGAATTCTCTTCTGCTCACCAAGCCTGCATTTATTTGATCCAAAATACAACAAAAGCAGTAACACTGTGAAACATTTTTACTATTTAAAATAACAGCTTTCTATTTGAATATATTTTAAAATGTAATTTATTCCTGTGATCAAAGCTGAATTTTCAGCATCATTACTCCAGTCGTCAGTGTCTCATGATCCTTCAGAAATCATTCTAATATGTTGATTTGCTGCTCAAGAAACATTTATCATCATCATCATCATAAATATTTAAAACAGTTGAGTACATTTTACACTATACCATTTAAATGCTTGGAGTCAGTATAATTTATTAATTTTTTTCTTTGGGAAAGAAATTATAGAAATTAATACTTTTATTTAGCAAGGATGCTTTCAGTTGATCAAAAGTGATGATAAAGACATTTATAATGTTACAAAAGATTTCTATTTCAGATAAATGCTGTTCTTCTGAACTTTCTATTGAGCAGCAAATCAGAATATTAAAATGATTACTGTAGAATCACGTGACTGGAGTAATGATGCTAAAAATTCAGCTTTGAAATCACAGGAATAAATTACATTTTAAAATATATTTAAACAGAAAACAGTTATTTTAAATAGTAAAAATATTTCAAAATATTACTACTTTTGCTGTATTTTGGATCAAATAAATGCAGGCTTGGTGAACAGAAGAGACTTCTTTAAAAACATTAAAAATCTTACTGTTCAAAAACTTGACTGGTAGTGTATCTATTTGTATAAATTAATAGTTTAATAATTGTAATTACATAATATGATTTTTAAAAGCTGAAGTGACCTTTCTTTATTTGTTAGAATATGTATAACTCAATATTTTAACTAACTGCAAAAGCTTTTTAATTTTTTTCCTAATTAAAAAAAAAATAAAAATTAGGAGCACAGTCTTATCAATGATAAAAAATTCTGATCAAAAATTAGCCTTCTTAATATGAAGTGACATTTGACTCAAAGTGATTTACAGGGGCATGTTCTTTTTACCTTTGTAAGTGCATTTTTCTAATTTTATTAAATGTATGCAGTGTTTCCGCTATGATTTTTTCCAGCTGTGGTGGCAGGACTATTTCCCATGGACCACGCCCCCTATTAAGTAAATAGTAAATAATAAAATAAGAACAAATAAATTAATGACAATCAATAGCACAAACAAAAACAATAACAAGATACAAATTAAATTATCAGTACTTAAATTTTTTCAGTTAGGTCTAACTATAATCTATTGAACTGTAAAATAACACTGGATAGTCTTCACTGTATAATGAAAGACAGCAGCAGGTTTATTCAGGCCGCTGTCTCTTTAAGACCTCATGCACGGATCTAATATGTTACACATGGCTCTATGCTTACTTTTCTTTTTAGGAGCACTTGTCCTCCTAATTTAAAAAATTTAGGAGGACCTTCTGATCAATAATCAAAAATTCTGATCAAAACTTACAGGGGTATTTTCTTCTTACCTTTGCAATGGCATCATTTTCATCTATGTCAAATTCAACAAAATTTGTTTATAAGATTTTTTAAATTTCTATTTAAAACAATATAATAAGAAGTAGAATAAGACAAATAAGTTACCAATCACATGAAATTAGTATTAATAAAAAATTACTTTGTACTACAAAGGTGGCACAGAAGAACACAAAAGTGGCTTGTAGGTAAATTTTCAGATGTTTAATGAGGCTCAGAGGTGGCATGAGTGCAATTAAATTCATAGATTCATTTGAAGATGAATGTTTTAAATATAAAATTTTGAATACAGAAATATTAAATTATTTAAATAGGCCTAACTGAAATTATATGCTAAAAATGAAACTGAAACCGCCAGCAGGTGGCGGCAAGTCACTGATTTTATCACTGAATCATTCATTCAATTGATTCGTTTGAACGCTGATTCATACAGGAATGAAACAAGTGGCTGTCTTTATGAATGGGTAATCATGAATCACTGACTCACTAGATTCATTCAAAAATGCACTTTCATTCATGAATGAAACACCACTGTGTTTGCTTTCAGAGATGCGCAGCGGCTCAGCTGTTACTTTATTTGGAACTATTTTCGTTGATGATATAGAGCAAAATCATGCGGTACTTGTTTATTGATCTGTTGTATTAAATCAGTATCACATTTGCAAACTCCCTTAACAATTATTAAAAGCTGTCACTCTCCTTATCACGATCTGTGGGCACACAGAAACTGAGAGCGCGCGAGTGAGTTCTCAAGACTCAAAAGCACGTGCAAATGATACGTTCCGTCATCTGCGGGAATGAGCAGAATTATTATTAACAGCCGAAATCCCGCGCCGAAATTTAAGTTCTGCTGTCGATTTGTGCTACCCTGTCAGATTTTGCTACCTCCAATTAAAACAGTAGGTAGTACAATTCGACAACAAAAAATGCTACCTGTCAAATTATGATTTATTAATGTCTACACCTACCACAACCCTAAACCTGCAGTAATGCAAATACAATAATTATGTGTTATATTCGCGGTTGTGGCTAGAAGGGATACAGCTACTGGAAACCAACAATACATAATTTTTATCTACCTATTAGATTGTTTTATTAATGTCTACACCTACCCCAACCCTAAACCTACCCTTACAGTAATGCAGATACATTAAATATTGATGTTCAGCGTGAGAAAAAGGATGCGATATTGATGTGCGCATGTGCAGTAAGCCCTGGTAGGAAAATCTGACGGGTAGGAAAAAATGTCAGGACACCGGCAGAACAACAACAATGCGCTACATGTTTCTTTTCCCCTCATTTTCCAATTAAACGGGTCCTATTATGCTCTTTTACAAAGTCTTGATTTCGTTTTAGGGGTGTACTAGAACATGCTCTCATGTTTGGTGGTTTGAAAAACACATTATTTTTCACATAATTTACGTTATTACAATACCATTCTCCCCAGTCTGGCACAGACGGCTCGATTAGTTCCGGGTTTGATTAAGGCCCACCTTCTGTAAAACGAAATGAGTTGTGACTGGTTAGCTGTCCCAGTGCGTTGTGGTTGCCAAACAGCTAGGCAGAATGACTAAAAGCAAATTCATTCTCTGCCAGCGGGAGGCGCTGTTGGAGCGGGAGAGAGCAAGGTTTCCCCGGTAACGCTGTACACAAAGCAGAGCTCGGCTCACAAATGCTTCTTTATCAGACATTACATGCAAGATGAAATGAAAATGAAATTTTCTGAAGACAGTCGGTTTCCTTCAGAAATACAGTGATATAAAAACAGCCGCACTGGGTTTAGATTTTGAAACATGCATTCAAATTTCTGGAGGCGGGATTTATTTTAATGATATTCTAATTAGCCAATTTATGATGTCACAAATACAGGAAAACAACTTTGTAGTCCAAACGTGCCGTTTGTTGTAGTTCTTGAGAAGGGATTTTTTAAAAACAAAATATCTCCCTTTGGAGTGGACTTTGTAGATCTTTTTTATGCCCAAATATACACACTACACACTGACTAAAATTCAAAAAGTGAAAAAGCATAATAGGACCCCTTTAACGGAAATCAGTCGTAGCGACGGAGAACTTTAATCCCAGCTACAGTAAGTTAAAGATACCTGAAGCAGCTGCATTTTGCTGTTTAAGTGCTGGTTTAATAGAAATAATTTTAATGCACATGAAAACTCAATCTTGATGCGCACAAGACATGGTAATAAAAACATTCAGGGCTTCTGCTCCCTTAGCCCACCCCTAGCGACGCCCCTGTTTGATTCCCAGGGAATGAATAACTTAATAAAATGTGTAGGGGAGCGCAGGGCACAAACTAACACGGGGTTAGTTGTAACACACATGGTTTAAATATTTCCACACATGCCAGCATGACCAAATTTATAGTGTTTACTAGCTGCCATATCAACACTATATAGAGAATAAAGAGCACCAAAATTCAAAACTCTTTTGAAGATGTCGCTGAATATTTAATCTACCAAGGTAGAAGTAAATTTCTGGCTGAAGTAAATTTGGTCATCTAAGTTTTTAGTATTCATTTAAAATTAGACAAATCTGCTATTATTTTAATCTCCAATCTGTTATTTATCAGTTTAGATAGTTTTATAATGCTTCGCTAACTAGCAGAAGACACTAACCAGTTTTAAATTCCAGTTGCACAGATGTGGAACGTTGTAACACTGTGTTACAATGTGCCCCGCTATCATTAAACTATGCTATTCTATGACATTAGCGATGCAATTTACACCATTTACTTTTGAGTTTTAATGAAAAGCCATAAGAAGCAGTTGAATAAAGACTGACAATCGATGTTTAATGTTCAGAAATTATTTCAAGAAATCTAAAGCATTTTGGCTCGTTTATGTGTCTCGTGTCCTATGACAGCTGTGTGTGGAGGGAGGGGAGTGTATCATTTCTGAATTTCTGAATGTGTTTCTTAATTTGCGCACTCTGTTTTGAACTACACTGTATATGTAGCTGTTTGTTGCGATCAGGGGCGTCTTAAGCATGGTTGCAATGTGTTCATTGTCAAACTCCAAAATTAGATTAGTTTTAATTCTTAAAAAATGCCATTATTTTATTTGAAAAAGTTCATGATTTTATTTTATTGACAAAATATGTTAGTTTGTCTTGTATATTTTTGTCATTAGATCCGATAACATTTTAAGTCATATGGTTGTTACAACATGCCCCTCATGTTACAATGTACCCCACCTATGGGGCATGCTGTCACGAAAAATAACGAAAAACATATACACTGTAGTTATAAAACAACGCAACATATTTGTACTAGACAAGTGTGAAATTAAAGTGTATGAAAAAAATTATACTAGAATCCCACGTGGATTTTCACAAACTAAGAAAGTCTAACAGTGTTAGGTTGTGCCCCGTGCTCCCCTACTTTAAATACAATATAACTTGCTTTGGATAAAAGCATCTGGCGAATGCATAAATGTAAATGCAATGTAAAACAAAATGTATTTTGGGTTACCTAATTCTGCATTTCTGTAAAATGGACAGCTGGCTGTATGATGATTCGGGCCTCATAGTCAGGATCCTGTTTTTGCTTGGAGAAATCTCCTGTAACAGACAGAGTCACAACACCCTTTTAGTGTTACTATAGTTTATGATCAGGAAAAAAATAAATAAATTTAAAAAAATACCGTACAGTAATACAAACATTTTTAATAAAATAAACATTTTTGGTAACACTTTACAATAAGGTGTCATTTGTTAACATTAGTTAATGTATTAACTAATATGAACAAACAATGAACAATGTATTTATTACACTATTTATTAATCTTTGTTAATGTTAATGAAAATACAGTTGTTGTTTATTCATGTTAGTTCACAGTGCATCAACTAATGTTAACAAACACAACTTGTGATTTTAATAATGCATGAGTAAATGCTGAAATTAACATTAACTAAGATTAATAAATGCTGTAGAAGTATTGTTCATTCTTAGTTCATGTTTACTAATGTTTTTAACTAACGTTAATGTTAACTAATGAACCTTATAGTAAAGTGTTACCACATTTTTAATATTTATTAGCAAAACTTACTATATTAATATATTGCTAGCCCGTTCCTCTCTTTCAGAAGTAAACTGGTTCTGTGAGTTTGTGGAGATCAGCAGCTCGTGGCTAATTTGTCTACTTTAGTAACATTAGTTAAGTTGATGAAAGCTCACCTGTTGTTATGACGGCAATCACAGGAAAAGACTCCAATACTCCTCCGATGCAGACGACATGACCACAAGACCACAAACTTGAAAATAAAATACAAAAGATGTACTTTACAGTGGTATTTCTTAACTCAGTTTTCCTCAGTATTTCATGTTAGCTCGCGGTTTTCGTCTCACTGAATAGGGACCGTCTCTAAAGTTACATACAACAGTGGTACACACGTTTCTAACTCAAATAGTATTTGAAGAGAATTACACTTGAGATAGAGGCAGTGTACAAAAGATATTATGCTTCTCTGTGTTCGTTAACTTCGGCTAACTGACATTATGAACTTACCAGTTGATGTTATCATCGATACAATGGCATTCACAAGAAGAGGCACCAAAATACACCTCCGACGTTGCAGACGACATCCAGACTAGAAACTTGAAAAGAACAAAGAAAAAAAGTACTTGAAAAACTGTTTAAAATCTCCACTGAAACAGTGGTGTTGCCTACGCACTTTACCTCAGTAATGTTATTTCACGTTAGTTCGTTGTTAAGGTTAAGTAATGACTCACCAGATTAACCAACTTGCATTAAAGGGCAGCAGAACCTACAAACGTGTTTCTCGGTTTAACTAAGGTTTATTTTAACTAATATAGGTGATCTTAATTTACTCACCAGTCGATGTTTTATCACCGTTATGGCGGCGTTAATCCGCCGTCAGTCAGAAAAAAAGGCCCCAGCTCCCGACATGAAAAACGACACGATGAATAATGTTAGTTTGCTGTTAACAAGTTAAAACATCTTAAAATATCTCAGTTTTGCATAAAACAGAAACATAAATAATATACTAACCTTTTTGTCCAGTTAACAGTGCAACGTGTCTCTTTTGTCCTTTTACCGCTGCTTCCACCAAACAGAAAACAAAATAAATCTCCCTTGCCATTGGTCAGTTTTTCGCGAGCAAGTTCACTACTGTAAATTTACAGTAGTTTACTGTAGTGACCATATATTTTCCCACAATCCTTTGCAGTTTACAGTAAAATACTGTATATACATTTTACAGTATCTTACTGTACATATTACAGTAAAATACTGTTCAAATTACAAAAACCGGTTACAGTGCACAATAATGAAAAACAACAATATCTCTGTCAAGATCAGTTATACACTTGAGAAACTTGCAGTTCACACCATACACTGTCTTTCAGTACTGTATGCACATTAATTAGGGTGAAGGCAGCTAAAATGGGCCATGTTTTGGTAAATTACTTATAATACCATCAAATAAGCTATGCATGAGATCTAATGGGGAAGTCGTGGCCTAATGGTTAGAGAGTTGGACTCGTAACCTAAAGGTTGTGGGTTCGAGTCTCGGGCCGGCAGGAATTGTAGGTGGGGGGAGTTGTGTGCAGCACTCTCTCTGCCTTCGATACCATGACTGAGGTGCCCTTGAGCAAGGCACCGAACCCCCAATTGCTCCCCGGGCGCTGGAGCAATGGCTGCCCACTGCTCCGGGTGTGTGTTCACGGTGTGTGTGTGCGCGCGTGTTTGTTCACTATTCACTGCTGTGTGTGTGCACTTGGATGGGTTAAATGCAGAGCACCAATTTCGAGTATGGGTCACCATACTTGACAATACGTCACGACTTTCACTTTTCACTAATGATATTCTTATGAATTAGCATGGGTCTCTTAAATATATTTATATTTTTTTAAATGTGAAAAAGTATAAAAATTGTAAAATTATGAGAGTTAGAGTATCAGCAGATACCTTCTTGAGCCATGACAGATCAGTTAAAATGGGCCAAAAAAGAGAACAGTTAATTTCAGCTTAAATCATTTTATTTTTAACAGTAAATTGACACTATTGTATTTAGTGTGCCATAGCAACACCATAAATGTATTTCATTAAATAGAAAGTTGAATGAATATTTAATTAAACAATGCAATTAAAATGAACTGATCATGTTGTATAGGTGTGTGTTTCTGTGCATTAGTGTCTTTTGTGTGCATGTATGTGTGTATGCTTGTATTTTTTATTTATTTTTATTTTTTTAAAGACTGTTAAGGTTTTGTATGGATACATATCTACAGTAGGCCTATAAACCTATTTTCACCCTCAATTTGTGTAAAAGTGTGTGTGAGCATGCAGCCCATTTTACTGACATCTTCCTTTCTTTCCCTTTCTCTTCTCATCTCTCTGTTTCCTTTCTTTGCTTGTCCTCCTACCATACTGTCTGCAATGCAATTTTTTTTTTTTTTAACAAGACTGTTAAGATTTTGTATGGATACATATCTAGGCCTATAAACCTATTTTCACCCTCAATTTCTGTCTAAAAGTGTGTGTGTGTGTGTATGCAGCCCATTTTAGCTGAAAATTGTGGCTCATTTTAGCTTAAAGGGTTACTCCACCCCAAAATGAAAATTTTGTCATTAATCACTTACCCCCATGTCGTTCCAAACCCGTAAAAGCTTAGTTCGTCTTCGGAACACAATTTAAGATATTTTGGATAAAAACCGGGAGGCTTGTGACTGTCATTGACTGCCAAGCAATTAACACTGTCAAGGCCCAGAAAAGTATGAAAAACATCATCAGAATAGTTCATCTGCCATCAGTGGTTCAACTGTAATGTTATGAAGCTACGAGAATACTTTTTGTACACAAAGAAACAAACAAAAAAAAAAAAAAACATTTATTCAACAGTTCGTCTCCTCTGTGTCAGCGTAGCGCCATTTTGCAGAGTATCTGCTGGACGTAAACTGCATGCGTACGCTGTTCTGTGCCAGCTGCGCCACACGGATACGTCTTCTATGTTTGTTTACGCTTTGATCTGAATGAAAATAGTGTATCCGTGCAGCGCGGCTGACACAGAACAGCGTACGCTGCTTGCGTCCAGTGGATATTCTCCAAAATGGTGCTACGTTGACACAGAGGAGACGAATTGTTGAATAAAGTATTTTTTTTCCATACAAAAAGTATTCTCGTAGCTTCATAGTGTTACGGCTGAATCAGTGATGGCAGATGGACTATTCTGACGATGTATTTCATACTTTTCTGGGCCTTGACAGTAGGGTTGCACGATATACTGGTACTATGGTAGTATCGTGATACTAAAGCTTAAAAATAACCGCAGTGCCATTGCATTTTTTAAACGGTAGTATCGTCCATACGGTTGTACCATAAGACATGTTGTATACACACCGTTTAAAACGTTCATTTGAACATGCATGCCAGCAGAAACATTACAAGTTGATTGCCAAATGTCTTTCTGCTGTGCTCTGTGTAGTACAGGCTGTGTATATACTTATATGGTATTGAGTGTTTCCAGACCAGGTGCGTTTCAATTTCTCTTTAAATTCGTTTTGGTTAGACTTTATGTTGTTTATAACGAATGCCATTACAATATGTTTTATTTTGTAATTTGTCAGTTTCTTAAATTTGTTTTGGTTAGACTTTTAGGCTATATGTTCTTTATAACGAATGACATTATAATTTGTGTTTTATTTTAGAATGTGTCTGTTTCTTAAATAAATCCGTTTTGGTTAGACTTTTGTATGTTGTTTATGCCATTATAATTTGTTATTGTAGTCATTTGTATATATATATTTGTACTATAATTTTATAGCTGCTCATATTTTCAGATTTTTATGTTCTTCTGTCTGACGTCAAATTTAAAGGCTTTGTCGACAACTTCTGTTTTTTCTCTCAACACAATTCTATCTGATATGTGTATAGCAGATTTTTTATTTTTTTCTAAAATCAAATTAAATTTAAAATTAGCTTTAAAAATTTACAAAATACTTTATTGCATGCTTTTAACTAGGAACTTTTATCTATAACTTTACTGGGTAGTTTAAATGTAAAACATTGTCATTAATTCTTTGTATTCCCATTTGTAATACAGACGGCAGAAAATAGTTTTAGCGTAGCCTACCATATAGTGTTGCATGATGTAGCCTATAGATAAATCATATAAGACAGTTAACATAGCCTATGTGATTCCTTATAAAAATCTCCTTTTGCTCAGCTGATTGTTGTTCAACTGCAAAAACAGCAGTAAACTGAAACCTTTTTTTTTTTAAATCAGTTTTAATATAGAACTTTATTCAAGTTATAAATTTCAATATATGATAAATGTAGAACTTCTATTTAAGTTATAATACAGGCTGTTATTGTTTTGGTCAATGTCTGTTTCTGATATCATAAAAAGTGTGCCCCCCTATGAAAACAAGATGCCCCCCCCCATTGAAGATTTTCTGGCGACGGCCCTGTTCCAGACGCTTCAGTTCAGTTTATCAGAAGAAAGGGTCTGATTCAGACCGTCCGAAGTTATTTTAAAAAATAGCACCTCAAGCATCACTTATTCAACATCATAATATCTTACAAGAAAATATTCTCGCACTTGTATTCATTTCACCACTTCTAGAACAGGTATAATAGTTTGTTTCCGGAAGCATCTTTGCGATCACGAATGCAACTCCATTCATCAACATAGTGGCTTTGCACTTGCATCTTATCAATCATTATATATATTATATATTATTTATTTATTTATTTTTTAACATTAGAAATGAATGTTTTTATATACATGCTGCTAACTTGGAAATTTCAAGATATGCGAGCAAAAATGCTCCTGACAGTTCAGCAATATGACATGAGCAACAGTCAAGAGTGCTGTTTTTGTTTCGTTTCTGTGTTCGAATCCGAATCTGCGTTGGCTTGGGCGAATCACTGATTCACTAAGCCTTTCGTAAAAACAGTCAATTGATTCGTTCCTGAAGGATTCCGCCGTTTTGAAAGAATCGTTTGAATGACTCAGTGATTCAATCATGAAAACTTGCTGCCACCTGCTGGCGGTTATAAGTTTCCCATTTAAAAGTAGGCATGTTACATTATTTTCCAACTTAGCCTATTTCTACATTCAGAGTTTTTTTTTATTTATTTTTTTTATAACATTAATCTCATAACACTACATATTATTCATATATTATAAATACAGTCTAAATGTACACTGTAAAACCCGACAAGTTACGGTAACTCAAACCGTTTGAGGAAACCAATTGCCTTAAACCATTTAAGTTTTAAAACCAATAAATATGAGTACTATAAACTCATTTACATTGAGTTATATTAACTTATTTTTTTAGTGTTGGCGTAGTCAATTATTAGAGTAAACTCAACTTAAACATTTTAAGTTTATTCCACTCAGTCAGTTTATTCAGGTAACTCATTCTAACTAAGTTATAACAACTACTTAACTACTAACGAGCTACTTAAATGGTTTGAGGAAACCGATTGCCTTAAATGGTTTAAGTTCATCAAACTCCAAAGCAATAAAGTTACATAAGACTAAGCAAAAACACTGGTACAAAGAAATCATGACAGAACAGGAGTGTTTTCTCAAGTATTTATTGAAATACAACAAATGTTTTCAAGCATAAAACAAAATCAGTGGGCTGTATATTTAAAAATATAACATTTAAGCTATTTTTGAATTTTCACCACAGTAAAGACCACACAAACAAGGAAATGTTTAACAAAATCCATTGTAAATGTTAAATATAATGAATAATAATACTACTAATAATAAATAACTGCTAAATAATATGAAACACAGTAGATAATTTTTATGTAAAAAAAAAAAATAATAAAATAAAATAAAAAATGGCTTTCCTCAAGATTAACAGCACTTATATACAAACTTTAAGTAGCTTGTATAGTGTCACTACTGGAATACTTTAGAGCAAAAAGCACCAGTACACTGACCCAAGACTTGGCAGACATCATCTTCAAATACAATCAAAACATCCGATGGGTTTTAAGACAATGTTGCCTCTTCCTCCTTAACAGCAAAGATGGTGACAGCCACCTTCAGCATCTGATCAGGCTCCCTTTTTCTAAATGCAGTAAAAACACTAATAAAACTATGTCACCAAATATCATATTTAAACAAAGCAGACATCATATTTAAATTTCCATAAATGACAATAAAGGTGTGAAAGATCAGGGAAGTGTTTATTCAATAATGTATGTGTCCATTTAAAACCCTGAAGTACTTTAATTTTCACATCATAACTTCCAGAGTTGTTTATCAACAGGATTTTCAGGGTTGAACATAAGCTCAGTGGTTTAGAGATTGAATTTAATTGAATTTACATTACTATTTAATTTGACAATCTAAGGTTCTTTATTACAGAACAGAAAGAAAAACAGTGCTTAAAGTGATAGTTCACCCAAACATGAAAATTATGTCATTAATTACTCACACCCAATGTCATTCCAAACCCGTAAGACCTTTGTTCAACTTCGGGGCACACATTAAGATATTTTTGATGAAATCTGAGAGCTTTCTGACCCTCCATAGACAGCAACGCAACTGAAATGTTCCCAGACCCAGAAATGTAGAAAGGACATCGTTAAAACAATACATGTGACATCAGTGGCTCAACTGCAATTTTTTTTGAAGCTACAAGAATACTTTTAGTGCGAACATTTCAGCTGCATTGCTGTCTATGGAGGGTTAGAGAGCTCTCAGATGTCATCAAAAATATCTTAATTTGTGTTTCGAAGATGAACGAAGGTCTTACAGGTTTGGAACGACATGAAAACGAGTAATTAATGACTAAATTCTCATTTTTTGGGTGAACTATCCCTTTAAAGGGACAGTTCACCTCAAAATGAAAATTACCATCATTTACCCACTATCATGTCATACCAAACACATAAAATCTTGTTCATCTTTGGAACAAAAATGAAGATATTTTTAATACTCTCTCACCATTTGTTTTTCAATCCATTGAAAGTATAAGCAATCAAAATTTAGCTTCAAGACGTACATAATGACTGTTTATCCTTATGAATAAAGTGGTTTCATTCAACTCTTCTAAAGAAGACACAAACATTAACTGAGAAGCTTGAGCTGAGGGTTTTTTATTATGTGTCAAAGCAAACTAAAAACTTTTTGAAGCTTGAAAATAAAGACTGATGAAAGAATATCAAAAATATATACATTTGTCTGAAGATGAATGAAATTTATTCAAAATGGGTTTGGAACAACATGAGGGTGGGTAAACGATGACAGAATTTAATTTTTTTTTTTTTTTCCTATCCATTTAAGACAACTCAAGTGTTCAACTATTCAGTAATTTCTGCTGATCTCAGCTAAAAGGTTAAAATCTTGTCAAGTAAATATAAAGTTGTCTTGACGTGTCCTACCTTGTGTGTCTTGAAAAAAATCTGTAGAGTCTTCTTTTCAGATAGTAGTAGATCTGCCAGGACATAGCTTGAATGACTGATGCCATTATTGTCCCTGAAGACAAAACATGAAATTAGAGAAATTTTATGGACAGCTTATTTTTATGAATCATAATTAGATCATTTTCAACCACAACAATTGCATCAGCAATTACCTGACATCTTAATAAAAAAAAACAAACAAAAAACAAAAAAACAAAAAACAAAGCAACTTTAGGATAAGTGTAATAGAAAAATAAAAGATCTTTTTTTTCCATCTATATTAGTTAAGTATGACTATATAACTATAATCAGAACTTAAAATACTTCACTGGTATTCTTCTGAACCAACACAAAATGCAAAAAGAATGCTGAACAAACTGAAATTTAAGATGTTATTCACTCTGCCAGTTCAGTCTGAATCAAAATGGTGAAACATAACATGACTGGTCCTTGGATGTCATGATGTCATTCTTGTGGGATGTTAGTTTATTTTTCATCTGTGCTGTGTATTCATGATTTGATCAATCTTTAGGTTTAAAATTCAATCTAATATTCACAAAAAAGTATAGAATTGCTTCAGAAGATTTAACATTTGTGCTGCTGGTCATTTCGGGTCATCATTACATTTGCATTAATAGCAATTCATCAAAAAATAAAAACTTTACAAAATTACATCTCGCACAACACTAAAGCCCATCAACTAGTTTAATGTGAATTCTACTTACTTCATTTTAGGCTCATCATCATCATCTGCCGTCAATGACATCAAGATTGATTTCAAAATCATGACAACAGTTTGTTAGTATGAATTTTAAACAAGACAAATATTAACTAAGGTTAACAAAACAGCCATTATAAACGCTCCTCAGCCCCTTTGTTCACCGTTCGGCGGATTTAGTAAACTTGATCAGCATCACATGGATATTCTAGATGAAACTGATAAAGCGAATAATAAATAACGCTTAACAAAGAGTTTAAACGTATTGTAATACAGGGAATAAGTTATGTGTTTGCTTTACCTCGCTTCAGATCTGGCGCGAGTGACGGTTAGACATGAGGAAGATGGTCTGTCAGACTTCTCTAACGTTAGTTTAAAATACAGTTTGCGTGACTCGTTTGTCCGGCTGTGAGAAACCACAAAAAAAAAAAAAAAAATATTTCTTAATTTACCACTGTCAAACTGTTTTGTATAACACCGCATATTTAACACTCGCCGTTGATAACTTTGATGTAATGGCGCTCCTTTGCTAGCTAACGTTAAACGCATTATGATAACTGAGCTGGCTAATCTCAGATAAAGTTGTCAATAAAACACAGAACGTTCAAAAGTGCTTTAAATAGGAATAAAGAAGTTCGAACGCTTACCTGTTATGTCCTCTGACCGCGTCGCGAGCGTCCAGCTGTGATCACGTGACCGAGTGAGCCGTGAGGGATGACGGGACTGACTGACTGAAAAATGCGCGCGGTTTTTGAAAAACACCCGGATAATATTTTGTCTCCAGTTAAATTAATTACTTTTAAAGTATTAATCTAGGCTTAATAGGAAATAGATTTATGCATTTATTATATTATCGTTAAGTCATTTAATTAGTTACGAATATATTTAGTTAGGCTATTTAATTAGTTATGAAAGATATAAAGCATAACTTATAGCCCTATGTTGTACAAACGTGACTTCTCGATAAACAATGTTAGAAATCATGAATTAAGCTCATATTTCTTTTAAATATTTTGTCAGCTAGACAATAATCAGACTGTATGGTAATAATAGATTAAATTAATTTATAGTAACTTATTTAGACTGAGTTCTGCTTAACCTAATTAGCTTTTGAGTTCACATCACAAATATAAATTGAGTTGAATTAACTTTTTAAAATTTTTGAGTTAAATGAACTCATTTAATTTAGCAACTTTCACTGTTAGGTTTTACAGTGTATAAATACCAGATCTAAATGTCACTTCATGCAGCTTCTGTGCAGTGCTAAGATGAGTTTTGTTTACATCATTTCATGGATAACAATAGCCAGTCATTCATTCAAATTAATGAAATATGCAGAGAAAAATTGTGTCTGTTTTCATTTACATTTATTTATGAAATTTTGATTCATTTTGTAGAATTGAATTTTAAATGAACACAATACTGCATGGTATCATGATACTTCAGCTGGTATAGTATCGTTAGACATTTTCATGGTATCGTGACAACCCTATTTGACAGTGTTAATTGCTTGGCAATCAATGGGACAGTCACAAACCTCCCGGCTTTCATCCTAAATATATTAAATTGTGTTCCGAAGATGAACGAAGCTTCTACAGGTTTGGAACGGCATGGGGGTAAGTGATTAATGACAAAATTTTCATTGTGGCGTGGAGTAACCCTTTATCCAGCTATTTCTACCTAAAATGACCTACCTAAAATTTATTTGAAAGAGCATGTCAAAACATTGTTCATAAACCTTTGCTTTGTTGGTAAGCTTACTTATAATTGCTTTAGTACCCTTATTAGTGATTAATATAATTTTCTATGTCAGGCTCAATTACCTTACAATTTCTCTGACAAGCTTCATGTAACACTCTGCCCGCCTTAAAAAACTCAGACCAATAAAATTATTGTTACATGCCAACAAGTCTTGAAGCAGCAATGCAAGATCAGTGATTGTGATTTTCTGTAAAAAAATAAAGAGATATGATGCTACAACCTTATTTGGCCCATTTTAGCTGACTTCACCCTACATATGTTACGATCAGTTCAAATGTACATGAGTCAGTCAAAGAGTTCAAATGTACGATCGATCGTTATAATTGGATAAAATGTCGGATAGCTTCATAAACACAGTTATTGTTCATAAAAGCAATTGTCTCTATAGCCGCTAGGCCATCATCACACACGGCTTAACTAAGTGATGACTCACAGGATCACAGAAAACAACAAAAAATTGAGATGCACTTTAATCAAGAACAGAAAATAAAACAAGTCTCAAGTCGTCACTCTACACTTTGGGCCTTATATTACAATGAATATAGTAGTCTCAAAAAGGATCACACGTTTTTTCACAGAGACAGCGGATCTTGCTAACAGCACACTCTCTCACCATGTGCGATAACTCTCTTTCTTCTTCTTCTTCTTCTTCTTCTTCTTCTTCTTGTGTCGTTTATTGGTGGTTGACAAGCCAACTTATGGTGTATTACCACCACCAACTGGACTGGAGTGTGAAGCATCGACGGGGAACAAAACAGACAAAAAAAAAAAAAAAATCATTTATATTTTACCTTCCAATCCTGTTATTTTGAGATAATTGATTACTTCTCTCTGTACTCTTGACTGTTCTGAAACACAACTTAATAGATTTGATAAACTGAAATTGTTTATACCTAGATCTTTCAACTTCTTAATCAACACTTCTCTTTCTTTGGTAAATACTGTACAATATCCCAGCTAACAGGGAACGTTCTCCTAACTTTGGCTAACGTTCTCTAAAGGTTCTCTCAAAGTTATCAAAAAACGTTCTTGCAGTAACGTTATTAGAACGTTTCCTTAACGTTATCTGCAATTTATAAACGTTCTAAAAACGTTAGCATAAAAATGTTATAATTGCATTGTTAGTGGAATGTTCTAAAAACGTTAGAATAAAAACGTTATCATTACATTGTTAGTGGAATATTCTAAAAAAGTTAGCATTAAAAACGTTATCATTGCCTTGTTAATGGAACATTCTAAAAACATTAGCATAAAAACATTATCATTGTGTTGTTAATGTTAAAATAAAATTAAACAAAATAACTATAATATAATAAAATACCTAACTACATAATACTATTATTGTTAGAAATTGCAACAATATAAAAATAGAAATATAATACATTTATACATTTTAAAATTTAATTAAAACAATAAGTAAAAAAATAAATAAACAATAATATCCTGGCCAGAGGAGAACTGGCCCCCTGACTGAGCCTGGTTTCTCCCAAGGTTTTTTTCTCCATTCTGTCACAGAGGGAGTTTTGATTCCTTGCTGCTGGCACCTCTGGCTTGCTCAGTTGGGGACACTTAATTTCTAATGATTATCGTCAATTTGATTTCATAGATACTATTTAAACTAAACTGAGCTAGACAACGACATCTCTGAATTCAATAATGAAATGCCTTTAACTGAAAATTGAGTGTTTAATCTTATTATACATTACTGACACTCTATCCTCCAATTTGATACTGTTAAGTGCTTTGACACAATCTGTATTGTTAAAGGCGCTGTGTTGTTAGTGTAATGTTTTAAAAACGTTGGCATTAAAACGTTATTATTGTGTTGTTAATGGAACGTTCAAAAAACGTTATAATAAAAACGTTATCATTGTGTTGTTAGTGGAACGTTCTAATATAGTACAATGAAAATCAGAATAATGAAACTAGTATAATGAAAAATAATAACTCAAATAACACCTCATTATCAATTAACATTTTTGGTATTTCAGTGTAAATTGAACAATGAATATTCTTAGAGTTAGCGTATTTTTTCTGTTCTTCAGGTTGCAAACAAATTTTCTAATAATATTAAGTTACTTAAAGTTGGCTTGTTGTATGTATTGTTAGTGAAATATTATTTAAATGTTACAGCTGTGACATTTCACATTTAAAATAAAAACAAAATTATATCAATGAGTCCATCAATCAGATAATTAAAATCTAACTTGCAGTGTCACTATCAAAATATAAAGTGTCACACTTTATTTTCTCTGACACCATACATGTCAGATTTGTTTTTTCTTCTTCTCAATCGCTTTGGCTCATTTATCAGATCAGAAATGAAATTCTCAAAACTACTTGTTCAAACTCCACATCATCTAGTATCTTGTGCACATCATAAAAGCAGTTTCTCATTCGTTTGAACAAGTTTCAAATGCTTGGCACATTCATGCACTTGTATATGTACAATTGTATACGTTATCAATTGCTAGTGTTATGTTGCTCAAATATGGTTCTCTGTCAAATTGACTTAACCCTCACAACATCTATCATTATTTCATCACATTAGCCATTCATTGCAAAATTTATTTTTATTCATTTTTTTTTTTTTTTTTTTAAGTTTTTTTATCCATTTATTTTTTGGATTTTAAGATTCCTGGACGAAATCACTTGCCTCAGAAAAGATAGTGAGAGCTGATGTTGGGGAATATAGCCAAATTCGTGCTAAAGTATTATTGATACAGTCAAAAAACTCTCCAACTGCTTTGCAACCAGAAGCTTTAACTTAGATTAGGCTTCCTGAAAGGAAAGTACTAGAGATGTTATAAGAGTTTGTAAGTCTGATAAAAGACAGACAATTTCATCCAAATAAAATAAATTGTTTTATATATTTAAGAAAGTATCAAACATACAAAGAAATTTGGCCCCAAACATGCCATCTGAACAGCAGTGCTCAATGTACATACTGTACACACACAGTAGGATTGCAGAACTTGTCTTGAGCATGTATGTCAAGCTGTGTGTGTGTGTGTGTGAGAGAGAGAGAGAGAGAGAGAACACATTTTATGAATGTTTTTTTATTTTTTATTTATTTATTTATTTTTTTCTGTTGCTTGTTGCACATTTTGATGCCTTGATGACGGGTAGGGGACTCCCATATAAAGCACTGTGGCTTCCCCACTCAAATTCAGATGCAGTGTGGTGGGTTTGAACAAAACCAAAACTAGAAACAGTTTGGCTCTGGATGGAATGCTATAATCTATTATATCATATTATATCAGGATGGTGCTGTACATTGAGTACTGCTGTTCAGTTGGCTTTTTGGGGGCAAGATTTCTTTTTATTTTTGATATATTTGTATTTTAAAAACATAAATCTTTTTATTTTATTAGAATAAATTTATTTGATGATGATCCAACCCTTACCTGAACTGTTCTATTAAGCAAAAAAATATTTTACCCAGTTAAACATTCGGCCTACAATCCCTATTTGTTCCAACTTTATTAACAATCCTTCCTTCCAAAGCATGTCGTAAGCTTTTTCAATATCGAAAAATATGCCTACTACCACTTCTTTATTGACTTGACCCTTTCTTATGTCTGTCTCTAAGCACAAGGCAGCATCTAAATAATTTATTTAAAATACATTTATTTTATGCTAAGTATACTTCAAATCCATTAACATATTTATTGACATATCAATTACTAATATAAAATTATAATTAAACTTTATTTAGAGTAGGACCTATGTCTCTATTGCACAATGCACATTTCTTAATATTATGCCTAATATGTGTTTGGGTGAATTCAGGTAATCTGGGGCACCTAAACTCCAGTGTGTTTATTCTCTGTTCTAACAAAATTTAGTCAACAGGACTTTCACTATAATTTTAGCATGGATGTCATGTAACTGAAATCACATGACTTCACGGGGGTGATTCCACAGAAAGGGGCAGGGCACTTGTCAATCAAGAAGCTCCCCTGGGAGTTGCATGACAAGTTCAGTGACATAGGATTCTGACTAGATTAATGTTAAGGACATAAATCTGTCATAAGTAAGACAATGTTCATAATTGTTGTCAAATTATGTTTGTGATCTATTCAAGCAACAAAATATGTATTAAAGTGTTGAAAATGTGTTTTAGTTTTTTTTTTTTTTTTTTTTTTTTTTTGTCCCACATTATCAAATATGATTGGGAATGTGGGACAGCATGCTTTGGGTAATCTGGGACAGTCTTCAAATGGGGGAAATATGCATTTAGGTACTTTATAAGTTTAATGACAAGGGCTAATATATGCCAAAATGAGAAATGGGTGTTAATGTTAAAGACATAAATCTGTCATAAATAAGACAATGTTCCTAATTGTTGTCAAATTATGTTTGTGATCTATTCAATATTGTTCCCCGAGTAGCCCCAATTTTAATAGAATTGAGAACTTGAATAATCAAATGAATAATCCGGTAATCAAATTGTTGCTTGCTGTTGCTTAAGTTTTAGTTGATTTTTTTTTTAAATGTTAATACAATGTTAAAGAAATGTTAAACAATTTTAATAGAGTTTGAAATGAATTTAAATTAACACAGTAGGTTGTTAATCCTGTGTAGAGATAGAAATTATTTTTCCTGATATTTTAATATACATTTTCTTATTGAGATTTCTGTATTTGTCTTTTTTTTTTCATAATTCTTTTTAAAAATTGGTGATATTGTGTTTGGCATGCATAAAGTATGGTGAATATAGGCGTTTTTAGGCCTAATACATATGTCCCAGATTACAAAGTGACCTGTCCCAGATTATCAAATTCAGGCAGATTTTTTTATTTTTTTTATTTTTTTTTTGGCTCAAAAAGAAACTAATAGGTGTGGCATGTCTCCTCTGGGTATAATAAGTACATTCTTTCTTTTGGTGTGGTTAGAAAACATCTTAGGGATTTCAGAAAGGTCTAATGTGTTGATCTAATGTGTTAGATAGATATCGAAATAAATCGCAGAAGTCAAAATTGCAAAAAATGTCTCAGATTACCCGAATTCACCCTCTTTGATCTCTGTTTAATATCAGTTTTTAAATGCAAGATATTTAAAGTGTACCTGAAGTATACTTTGATTGTACTCTTTAGCACAATCAGATACACTTTGAGTACATTTTTAGATGGACTTCAGCACTACTTCCGCACAATTAAAGTGCCTTAAGTACAAAATGAGTTGTTCCAATTTAGCAGACTTTAATTATACCAGTTTAGTATACCAAAAGTATAATCAAAGGGTATTTTTATTATGCACATAAATATGCAAATGTATTTGTAGAATACTTAGCACAAAATAAATGTATTTCAAATATATTTTAGTATTTATTTATTTTTTTATATTTTTTTTCCACTAGGGCCGCCCCCATACATTGGACACTGAGCCTCATCTTTGATGCTTTATCTAACATTAAAGTAATTTATTTATTTACATTACGTGTGGATAAATGACCAATTAGAGCTGCATGATTCTGGATAAATGGAGAATGGAGAATCAAGATTAAAAAAAAAAAAAGTAAATAAAAATAGATATCACGATTCTCCCACCATGATTCTGAAAAAATAAATAAATAAAAAATAAAAATAGACAACTAGACAAAAATAGCATGAAATTTACTACAGGTTCTGACAAAATGCAAATTGTTACAGTCCGTTTATAAAATATATTGTAAATAAAAAAAATCAAATTGAACGAATGATTCAGTGAGTTGCTCATAAAGACTTGTTTCATTCCTGAATGAATCAACGTTTTTTGAACGAATATCTTTTTTTAAGTCACTTGTGCTACCTGCAGGCGTTACGATGTAATTGATACAGTCTTTATTTGAAGCATGAGGTAATTTTCAAAAAGGTTTTCTCTATTTTGATTGCTACTGTAGACAACAATGTTTATGTCCGAACTATAAACTTTTATCCCAGTACTTCTGTGATTATTTGAATGTTTGTAACGCAGAAATAATGATACAAAGACTTGTAAATATGTTTCATATACATTAACTGCCCTCTCTAGGTCAGCTGCAGTGCAAACACAGATTTAAAAATGTAAATGTTACAGTGTGATTTAAGGATTTAGTAGACATACACATACAGTAGGTGAATCGTTGTCATTTAGGAGCAAGATTGCGCGGGTGATTGAATCTGTTCACGATCTGTCTATTTAAATATCCAAAACATAAAAGGAGGACTTTAAAGCTGTGTTCAGTGGAATGAACACGTAAGGTAAGCAATAATCTATCACAGTCAGCAGCGCAGACTGCTTTTCATCACAGACAGGTGGATTTCTAGTACTTGGAGAAAAAATAAAATTTATAAAATATTTTATTTGTGAAGTGAATGGTCCATCTTCAAAAAGATCAGGGGCTTTTGGCAAAACATCAGGGGCTTAAGCCCCCAAAGCCTGGTCTATACCTCTCCTTCCTCATTATGTGACTCACGTTATGACGCAACTTCAAGCTCAACAGTCACTGGCTTGCAATACACCTGTATTGAACACACTTTCTCATTGGATATAAGCAAAACACAATTGTTGCATCATATTTCGAAATAAAGGAAGAAAAAAAAAAAACATTTTAAATACTTTGTATTATTTCTGACACAAAGCATATTAAACTCAAGATGTATTTTAGGAGTCCCTATATACAGGGATGGGCAGCATTTCAAATACATGTATTTGAAATACAAAATACTATTTTGTTTTTAAATACCTTTTTGCATTTAAATGCATTTAAACTTAGTATTTTTGTATTTTCAAAATACAAAAATACTAAGATTAAATGTATTTAAATACAAAATGCATTGAACTTTTTCCAAAGGTATTTAAATAAAAAATACTAAATAGTATTTCAAATACATGTATGAGCTGAAGGCCACTGTCAAAGAAACCTGGGCTTCCATACCACCTCAGCAGTGCCACAAACTGATCACCTCCATGCCACGCCGAATTGAGGCAGTAACTAAAGCAAAAGGAGCCCCTACCAAGTATTGAGTACATATACAGTAAATGAACATACTTTCCAGAAGGCCAACAATTCACTAAAATTGTTTTTTTTTTTTTTTTTCATTGGTCTTATGAAGTATTCTAATTTGTTGAGATAGTGAATTGGTGGGTTTTTGTTAAATGTGAGCCAAAATCATCACAATTAAAAGAACCAAAGGCTTAAACTACTTCAGTCTGTGTGTACTGAATTTATTTAATACACGAGTTTCACAATTTGAGTTGAACTCCTGAAATAAATGAACTTTTACACGACATTCTAATTTATTGAGATGGCCCGAGGGTTTTGCTGTGAGTTTAATAAAAAGACACACCATAATTGGATTTATACGTAATGAATGAATATTACTCAAGTATTAGTGAAAGTTCATTGCTCATTGAAAATAATTGTTTGAACTCAAAAGAGAACAAATGTTAAAATGATTTAGTGTTTGTTTGTTTGTTTTGAATATGAGGAAGATCTGTTAGTGTTAAATGCTTTGTTATTTTGGGATTTCACAGAGTTTTTGTTGAGTTTTGTGCTATATAGAATAAAGTCTGTGTTTAGGCTAAGGATGGACTAAAACATGTTGAATTTATGCTGCATGTTCCTTTATTTAAAAGTCGGTAACTGTGTGTACTTGCTGATGCAGTGATGTTCATGCATGTGTGCTATTGCTAGCTGATTATTTCACGTAATTCACTTGCAGACACAAAAAGTATTTGAGCCGTGTTTAGTTTAATTTTATATTAAGACATATTCTTTGTTTAGTGAACTCAAATGAAATATGTTCACAGTAATAATGTGCTGACAGAATAAATATTAGTTTTGGAACTTAAACTAAAATGGTTTAAAGCAATTTACAGTGTTAGAGGTTTTTTATGGAAACAAATAAATGAATTAATAAATGACTTACACTTACAGATAAACCAAAGCCGACTCTGACTGTAAATCCTGAGAGTTCAGTGTTCACTGGAGACACAGTTACTCTGAGCTGTGATGTGGGACAGTCAGCTGGATGGACAATTCACTGGAGAAAAGACTCAAACCCTGAATCCACAGGTGATGCAACTAAAACAATCAGGTCTGTGAGTGTCTCTGATGGAGGAAATTACTGGTGCAGAGCACAACGAGGAAACTACTACAGCGAGTACAGTGATGGAATTAAGATACCAGTAAAAGGTCAGCGCTTTCTTTCTTTCTATACATTTTTTAATGGAAGACAACTTTATGTTTTTGTTATAAACATGATAATTGCTGTCATACAATAACAAAGTGTTGTCAGTTAAACTAAATGTAAAATAATAAAAAAAAAATAATAATTTAAGCAGCACAGATCATCTGAAATATTTTCAGACACATGAAGAGAGACCCAAACCTGTAGTTGATGTTGATCCTGATAAACGTGTGTTCAGAGGAGAGACGGTCATTCTCACATGTGACATACAGCAGACAGGACACTGGCAGTACAGCTGGTATAAAGACAACAAACTTTACAGTGCAGGACAAAACCAGAAGTATATAATCCTATATAATGTGGATTCGTCTCATAGTGGTGTGTACAGATGTAGAGGAACTCAGTCAAAAGCACCAAAACACTCACAGACGAGTGACAGAGTTACACTGACAGTCTGAGTCTGTTCATTTTTCCTTACTGTACATTAGGGGTGGGTGATATGGCAAAAATATCATATCACAATTTTTTTTTTTTTTTTTTTTTTAGAAATATCATGATTTCAGGATTTTATCACAATTTTTTGTCATGTTGGTTTTACTATTTTGTCTGAGCAGTACAGCCAAACTGATTTCCCTGTTATAAAGACAAAGCCTTCCAAGGTAACAAAATATAAAAAAAAGAATGGTGGATATTTAGGCCAAAGTGGGCGAAGATAAAAAATCTTTGTCATTATTTTAAATTTGTTATTAAAAAATAAGAACAAAGATACACATAATATACAACTAAAACAAACAGTGCTTTATTTTCAGGTTACAATAGGCATATTTAGCAGGAGTATTCAAGAAATTGAATGAACAAATATAAAAATAAAACACTATATAGATCGATTCCTATTAAAGCAACTGTATTATTTTTTTTTTTAGTCAAGAGTAGTGTTATTTTTTTTCTCTTTGTGTTTTGTTGTTTTAACATCATCTGTCTGTTGATTCTGTCATAGTGTTTTATATTTATACCATCATTTACCCACTCAAAATTAGTTTTAAACCTGAATGAGTTTCTTTCTTCTGCTGAACATACATGCTATTTTGAAGAACGTGGAAAACCAAACAGTTGCTGACTTCCATAGTATTTTTTTTCCCCCCCTACTATCAGACTCAATGTGGACTGATTGACAGCAACTGTTTGGTTACCCACATCTTTTAAAACATCTTCTTTTGTGTTCAGCACTAGAAAGAAATTAATACAGGTTTAGGACAATGTGAGTGAGTAAATAATGACAGAAACTATTTTTTTGGATGAACTATGCCTTTAATGACAGTCAGCTGCATGTTTAGTTCTGTCCCGTTAAGACCTGCACGCATCTAATATACAGGCACGCATCCGTTTCTTTCTCAACTGTTTACTTTTATTTTAGATGTAACCAACTGAGTCTATATGTGAACCTTGTGTGTTTTGACAGTATTAGCTCAAAATAAAACTCAGGTGTAACGTTACGGGCTCAAAAAAGTGCAGGTCAGACCAGCGCACGAATGAAAAGTTTAACCGGCAAGGCTTTAAAACACGCAAATTATGTACTTTTGTCATTGCGAATAAGTGCAGTGTTCCGTGAGCGTAACTCTACCGCTGAGTTAACACTGATGTGAATGTGTCGCATTGTACAGTATATTGATATGGCGGCACCAGAACTGTAATTGATAGAATGTGCGCTGTAGCACGATACTACGATATTTCTCCAAAAGCAGATCTTGGAGACATTTTTATTGTCCACGATCAAAAATAGTCATATTGCACACCCCTACTGTACATCATTTCAAAACAAAGAGATTGAGTAGATAACCAGGTAAATTTGATCTTATTTTGACTGACCTATCATGCTCACAGTCAGATTATGTTCTAGTTAATAGTTTGTAACAGATATTGGACCAATCAGCTGTGAGTGCAGTGATGATGACAGAGAATAGCAGCATTTATTCACATCTGTGTTCTTATAAGACGACTGAAGCAATTCACTTTTAGTCATTATTCTGTTCAGATGCAGAACTGTGTAAGATGTTTCTTTACAGGACAGATGCTGTGCAGTGATCAGTGATTGTTGTTTAGAGAGCTGAATGCAGTTATTATTGCACACAGTTCATTTACTCGGCCTCATGTGCTTCCAAACCCAGAAGACTTGGGTTAATATTTGAAACACAAATTAAGAAACCTAAATAAACCTGAGAGGTTTCTGATTCTCATTAAAAGTCCAGGAAACCAAAACTTAGAAGAACCAAAAAGCATGTGAATATGTGAATAAAAGCCTAAAATACAATAACATTTAACATATAAACTGACCGTATCTCTTCTCAAGACTTGGATTAAATTCCTGGATTCATATGGATTTGTATTACAACACCTTTGACCTTCTTGTCATACGATTGTCACTCTGCACTGC
Source organism: Spinibarbus caldwelli (assembly GCA_039654775.1). NCBI lineage: Eukaryota > Metazoa > Chordata > Actinopteri > Cypriniformes > Cyprinidae > Spinibarbus > Spinibarbus caldwelli. Next base: position 3,759,222 of record CM077220.1, on the reverse strand, counting down.
AAACTCACATCTGGTGTGTGTTGTGTGTTTTGAGTCAAATTTTGACTTTCTTCACAGATTTACCCAGATCTACACTGACTGTGACACCAGACAGTCCTGTATTCATTGGAGAGACAGTCACTCTGAAGTGTGTGATTGAGTCTCACAGTAACTGGAGATATGAGTGGTATAAAGACAGTGTAATGTTACAGACGTCTGATCGTTACACTGTAAACAGAGACACTCTCACTATCAGAGGAGCTACTGAGTCTGATCAGGGTCAGTACTGGTGTAGAGGACAGAGAGATGAAAGACCACAATCATCACAATCAAGCTCTACTGTTTCTCTCTCTGTGAAGGGTGAGTTGAACATCATTGTCCTCATAAACTCACTCTACTACATGAACACACTGTGTCCAACATTTCAGCTCAACAACAAAAATGGTTATATTGCTAACTCAATTCAAACTGAAAGTTTGATCAAACTTTGAAGAAAACTCTTTGTGGTTGTGGTTGATAATTATTATACGTTGCATATTTTAGCAAATGTAGTCAGTCTATGGATAATTGCATTCTGTTCACAGTTCATCTCAGGCATCGTAGGCTGAGATTCTGTACACAGTTTACACACTATAAACTGCAGACACAGTGAGGTTCTTACAGTTGTGTGCTGTGCTGAACCAAACCCCTCAATCTGAACAGATTTTTAACCCTTAAATGCATGAATGTTTCGCCAATCATTGTTACATATTCGGGTCTTTAGCGACCCTGACCTACATATCCAGCACGGATGGATCTCTAACTGCTGCAATAGCAAAAAAACTCTCTTGATATTTTAAGAACAATTACAGAAGAATAAAATAAAGCATATTTTGTTACCTTTTGAAACTTAAAAGGGTTCAATCTGAGCAGATGATTTTACCATCGCTGTCATGGTCAGAGCACACTTCCACAGGACATTCAGCATCTGCCTCATATTCACAATCTCAACCATATTCTCAAAACTATCATTTTCAATGACTTCATATTCAATATTTTGATCACTGGCAGCTTATTCACCACATCCACCATCAAATGGCAGTGACTTTTATATTTCATTGCGTATAGTAATTGCTGTAGCAAATTTAACTCAAAAGGGAAATGTATATAAATAATTACAATTAATTATGATTAATTACAATTATTTATATTGGCTGACAGTAATAAACTGTAGCAGAATTAAATTGCCATCAGCTGATCTGTTCGTCCAGCGAGCATTCAGTGTATGTTCATATCAACTCTAAGAAAGGATATTTTCGTGACCACAGAAAATACTTTCCTAAGTATTAATGCATTAGAGCATGTAGTAAGGATCAAAATCGTAAAGGGACATTAATATGCAAGGCAGAATCAGAAACTCATGTAATTTGTGCACAAGAGTTTTATTAACTAAACACTAACGCAAAGTAGTCTAACAAACAAACAAACAAACACACAAACATACGATCGCTCATACATGGGGAAAGGGCTAATGAGAGTTGATGGATGAAACCATCAGGAAAACCAGAGAATGCAGTTATGGAAAAAGTCATTTAACCAACCGAGTAAAACCATCAGTGCCGTTTATAACGGGGTCTATAACTTGTACTAATAACCTCTGTTTCATTTAGTTAAATGTACAATACTTGCAATGCATTTGGTCGTGACGAGTGTCCGGAATGCAATCTCAGATGAAGGTCTTAATGGTTTCAAGGTTTTGGACTCCCGATCACGTTCTTCCGGGTTGAAGAGTGATGAATTCCAAAGATGTTCTGAGGTAGAAATGTTCTTCCAGGTAGAGAGTGGAAAAAGAGCTAAGAAAGAGATCTGCTGAGGTCCGAGGAGCTTTGGTTGAATGGAAAGACAAGGCGCAAAGCCTGGCACAATAACTTAAGGGTCCAGAAGAGTTCTAGCTCACATCTTCCTCATCCTCTTAGGGTCTAACAGAACCGCCGACTGGGTCTCTGTGGTCAAGAGTCATCTCCCAGGCTGGGGAGATCACCCACGGGTCTATGTTGGGTCCACCGGGCGTGCCCGCACCGGTTCAGGCTCTCCGTGAGTCCCTCACGGAGCAATCAGAAGATAGCAGAAGAGCTTTTTGCAGAAGAGAGGAGGCCGGACCTGTGTGTGAGAGCTTTATCTGGTATAGAGGTCACACCTCTGGGGAGTCAAAGAGCCAATGGACTCCAGTCTATTTGGAGGGAAGGTTTTACGACTCTTTGTCTCTGAGCATGGTAATTTGCATGGGGTGGATTGGAAGTTGATATACAAACTCTTAAAGATTCTTAGAACACTTATATGTTGCATAGGTAGCAACATATAATATACACTCTCAATTAGATCATCCGAAGATGAATTGATAGAGATCAAACATGATATAAGTGAGGTAATATTAACTAGTGATCTATCATAAGCATGCATAAAACAGGATACAGTACAAAAGACAATATACTAGAACAGTAACAATATACACAATGACCTGAGGATGTGTGTGTTCATTCAAAGAAAGGTTTTTCAATGAATTAATTAGAAAAGAGTCCATTCTTATGTGCTTTATGTGTCTTTCCTATGGAAAGGGTAGGGAGATGGAGAGCTCTCTACATGCCATTAGGTCGTAAAATTCATCTGGCCTGGCAAAAATCTCCTGGTTGTCATGGCAACCAGGGGCCTGGACTTCATTCACAGACATATAGTCACCGAGTCTGGTGTTGGGTGAGGGGTCTGTGACTGTTTGTTAATCTAAGGAATAACTGACTTGTTAACTCTAATGAACAAATGTGTGTCTGATTGGTCCAAATGCTACATTGCTCTGCAGTAAAGCCATTCAAACCAGTTAAATTTTTTGCTGATGATATTCATTTGTTTTATGCCTGCGGTAATTATGAGTGAAACGTCACATCATCATTGTGTATCAAACAGTGCCATCTTGAGGAAAAAAAGATGCATTGCACGTAGTCATCAGATATGTAAATATAGTTGCGCAGAAAAAAATACACTTTTACATACCTCAGGTCTCTAGCGACCCTATACACTTTTTACAAAAAATTAATCAGAAAATAGGCATTATTTTATATTTTACTATTTTTTCTTATATTGTTTATAAGGAATAGATTGAGGAATACTAAGAAAGTTGATGTCTAACTTTAAAAAATGAAGGAGGGAGAGGGTAAAGAATGATGTACCGGGTTGCTAAAGACCCGAGGTATGCATTTAAGGGTTAAAACACTAGGCATCATACACTTACCGACTTTGTAAATAGTGGCAGAGGAAAACTGGCCATCAAACACTAAACGACTGAGTGTACATGACTCACACAGAAACATGCGCCTTGTTGCCAGGAGACACTTCACAAATAAAAATAACGTGTTTGCTAAATCAGCTGAAAATATCAAACATGTTTGATACCCTCTGACTATGTGCAATCAGAGTCTGAAGCTAAAAAAATCAGAGTCTGTGACCATCATAACACTACACGATTTTCTGTGGAATCTGTCAACTCAAATCTGCAGACTAGATCTGACTTTCAGGCAAACTATCGTTGACTTCTCCAGACTGTAAATCAGGGCACAAATCTTGTAGTGTATTCCAGGCTTAACTCTGAAGTGCTTCGAAACACGCAGCTTATTGTGTTGACATCATTTCACCTGAAACAGGAAGACAGGGCAGGACATATCAAGCAGCTCCGCCCCCTTTTTTAAATACCCACACAGTCATATCACAGTCTGGAGCAGAGCTGTTGAGCTTAGTAAAGCCACATTTGACAGCTTACAGTTTTTTTTTTGTTGTTGTTGTTTTGTTTTTTTCCAGTCGCTAACAAGCATTGTTCAATACTGAAGCCACATTTTCAAAACTCTTCACACATTCAGAAATACAGAAGTCTATGCGGACCAAACTGTGAATCATTTTTCATTGCTTTCAGACAAAATGCATGCAATGACCACATTTTTCAAAATCGACAAACACTTTTTTCATTCATACTCCACAACTGGCAAAACATTATACATTTTCAGCACATTTTTCAAATGCTAACAAACTGCTTTCAAAACTGATAAAAGCACATTCAAATCAGAACGATGGCAAACTGTCCATTTGTAGTGAACTTGTCCATTTGTAAAACTAGTTGGTCAGTAGTATCATATGGGGCTTGACCCCCCCTTTCCTGACATCCAAAGGGATTGTCATGGGCATGCAAAATCATAACCTTGTAGGCTATAAACACTGACTAAAAAGTCCAAACTGGAAAATAAAACTGAAGTGGAAAGTAAAGAACACTTCTTTGGTTGAAGGTGATGTCTGATGTGATACAAGGGCTGGGTGTCTGCTGACACTGGTAGACCCTGTTCAGTTATGGGGTACCCCCCTTTCCCCGTGGCTCTTGTCCACACTCAGATGTTAGGTGGAGGGGGGAGGGGCCCCGACCTGGTTATGCTGAGAAGACCAGGTCTCTGTCATTGGAGGTGTTCTGCTCTAACTTGAAGTCTTTGAGGGATTTAAGAAGTAGGTGCTGGATCTCAGCTAAGTTCTCAACATCCTTACTTTCAGTTCCTCTAGATTTCCTACTTCTGTAATGACTACACTGTTTATGGCCATTCTCATAGCCATCTCTACCCTTCTGCTGTCTTTGCTCTCTGTCATCCCACTGCCTGCTCTCCTTTCTGGGGGCATGCCTGTGACTGTTATGTCCCCTGTAACCTGAGAAGCTGGAGATTGCTGGAACGGACAAACCTGTTCTGGGGAAGTTCTGACACTTCCATTTGAAAGGGAATCTTACTGTCATTTTCAGATTCAAACACAGATGTATCTGGCTCTCTGTCTTTCCTGTTTGTGCTTACCCTCTCACTGTCCCAGGCTCGCACTGCAAGCTGCCTCAGTTCTCCTGCAGACATATGGTCAACGTCTACCAGAAGTATGAGTGGTTTCCTAACAGTGGGGTATAGATTACTCACAAACAAACTCTTAAACATGACATCGTCCTCTGCACTAGGGTCATCTCTACCAGCAAAATACATTTTCCTTCAGCGCTCATAGTACTCTCTGGGAGATTCATGGCGACCTTGCTTAATTCGGAAAGCTGAGAGATGAGAGAGAGAGAAAGTAGGGCACCTTGTGTCTAAAATTTGATTTATTGCCCCTCATAAAATTCCACCCCCACCCCCCTTACTGGACACCTGTTTTGGACACCTGTTTGTACACCCCCACCCATCTAAATGGGTCCATCTGTTTTTATCCAGTCCAGCAATCCGAAGGAATTTATGACTGTTTTTGGAAATGTGTTTTTGTGTGTGGGGGTGTACAAACTGTTAAAACTATGTGCTTTAAACTTTAAATTGTGAAACAGCGTTAAATGGGGTAAAGGGAAGTTTTTATTAAAGTTATTCACACACACATCAAGAAAAAACATCAAACATACGCGTAAAACGAGCAATGCAATGACTGTTTTTCTTTGCAAGTTAAGATGAGCTAGTGTTGTTCATTTAAAAACTAGAGTTTGTTATAAGTAAATCTTACCACCTTCTAAAACAAAAATGTATCAGGAGCGTTCGTTAAACAATACGGCAGTTTTTCTGTTTCAATTTAAAACTAGTTAGAGTTTGTTATACGTTAAGTAAAGTAGCTACTGAACGACTTACCGTGAAAAAACAAAAATTATGAGATCGATAAAACAACGGCATAAGATACTTGTCAAAATCTTGTAACATTACACTTTAAAACTAGTTAAACAAAAGAAAAAGAACCGCGTAGGCCTATCTTGTCGTGGTGTAAAAGAAAATGTATCAGACGCGGTCGTTAAAACAACGGCATAAGATACTCGTCAAAATCTTGTAAGATTACACTTTAAAACTAGTTAAACAAAAGAAAAAGAACCGCGTAGCCTATCTTACGCTGCTACATCCTCACACGTTGCAGTCAAAACTCGAAATGAGCCCAGGAGCGCTGCGGTCAGACCACACCTACATCACCGCCCCTAACACCTTAAGGAGAGACCGATGCAAAGATTTAAAACAATTAAACAAAGTAATGTTTTAACATTAGAACGAATGTTATTTTTAATAAATCTTTTAAATTTCTTAATTAATGAAACCATTCAGCCTAAAACTTTTCACTTTAAAATTAGGTTAGTCTAGTTTTTCCTTTTAAACAAACATCTCCTAAGCCGTAGGAAAAATGTTGTTTGTCTTGTTTTATTTATTTTAGTAGTATAATTCCTTTAATGGGTCTTTGAAGTTTAAGACTTCTAGCGTGCTATACAACCCAGACTTTTTTTTCCCTTTAAAAATTAGGTTAGCCTAGTTTTTCTAAACATTCGCCTCTAAGTCACAGGAAAATGTTGCTTATTTTATTTTATTTACTTTAGTTTAGTTATTCACACTTAATTTAGTAATTCATTTATTTACTCTTCTATTTTTGTCAATCTTAAAACTTGCGGTAGGTATAACAGTTTGAAAGCATACGCGCGTATATAGAGCAAACTGATATGAAAGCAAATGTTTTGGCGGGGTCTTTAGATTTTCAGTCGTAATTAGACGCCTAAACTTTTTTACAATATCTTACGATATGTAAATATTTAGTCTCACGCAGTGCTGCGAAATGAGGATGACGCCATGTGTCTGAACGTACGATTGATTACTGACGCGACCATATCAGATCAAGAGGGGTGTCGTAAAACATCTAAGATGTTTTTGGGGCGCGACTCATTTGCAATCTAATGAGTTTTTGAGGGGATCCGGCATCGTAAACTTGGTTAGGGTGTTAGGTAAATTCATTGATCAAAACAGATCATCTTTCTAAGATGTTCAAAGGATCAAAGGACATCAGCGTTAATCGTTTTATGACGCGCATGTGCGTGTGTGAACTCTGTCAAAAGTTTAGACTAAACGTCCACTGACCGGTCAAAGGGTGTGTGGTCTTTTGAAACTTTTATATGACACATCTGGCGAAGTTAAAAATTAGGTAAAGTTGACAGTATTTATAACGAATTTATAATCTATTCGAATGCGGCTTCAAACTGATGTTCACGATGTGAAGAGATAAAGAAAGAGTCGATAACAACAAATTTGTTAATATTAATAAGTTAACTTAAATAAATAGAGGACCCAAAGATGATTGTTTAATAAGAGGGTCTATGATGTAGGAAAATGGTGTTTAATTTGAGTTAATTTAGTTAATTTAGTTATTTCTTTATCCGATCTTTGATCATTGCCACATTTAAAACATATTATGCTGCTGGTCTATCCGTAATACGAATAATACAAATAGATCCCATGATCTTTTCCGACATAAGAATTATATCAGACCTACTTCAAACGTCCATTTGAACAGATGGTTACCATCACGCGAGATCAATAAACAGATATCCCGAGCTTTGATTTTACGGCGTTAAAACCCCCCCGTCGCGTTCAAACGCGTAGATAAGGAAAAAGCGTGTCTACACACAGAGGTGTGTAATAAAGACCAGACAGGTTCTGACGTAGATCACACCCGCTAACATCGCGCCAATTAAGCTGTAAATGAAAAAAGAAAAAGTTTCCTCATAGGGACAAAAAAATAAAAAATAAATAAATAAAAGTCCCCACAAGGACAAGGATTTTGGATATTGCCATTTTTGACACCATAACGTAGGGTGTACCTGAACCACACACACACACACACGTGCGCACACACACTTGTTTCGCTATCCTTGTTGGGACTTCCATAGGCGTAATGGTTTTTCTACTGTACAGACCGTATATTCTATTGCCCTACACCAACCCTACACCTAAACTTAGCCCTCACAGGAGACTTTTTGCATTTTTAGATTTTCAAAAAACTTCATTCTGTGTGATTTATAAGCTTTTTTTACCCGTGGGGGGGGGGGACCTCAATTTAGGACCCCACCGTGACACGAGCCCCCATGAGTCTGTGTGTATTCAGGTTTAATTCCCCACCTGAATAGAAAAGCAGGTATACACACACACACACACACAACACACGTAATGGTTTTTATACTGTACAAACTGTATTTTTCGTCAACCTACACCAACTTTACACCTAAACCTACCCCCTTACAGAAAACTTTGTGCGTTTTAAGATTTACAAAAACTTCATTCTGTATGATTTATAAGCTTGTTTCCTCATTGGGACAAAAAATAAAAATAAATAAATAAATAAAATATCCCCACAAGAACAAGGATTTTGAATATTGCCATCTTTGTCCCCTGATCCGCACACACACGCACAAATCTGAGTATGCTAAATTTTAAATATGAGCAAAATCGTATATGTTGTTTTTACTTTTTGTTGTTATTTAAGAAATGTTTTCATTTTAATCTAACCTGTAGATAGTATGTGTACTGTAAAAGAAGAAATATACATTTCACTTAAAACTTCTCAGTAAAATAATTACACCTACAGTTTAAACATGATTAAAAAGTTTTAAACACATTGTGTGTCACTAAAGCAAGTCATGCTGTCTATTGTCTTTAAATTAAACTTTAGTTTTATTCTTTAATTTCTTTAAAATAGCTTGATGATAATGCACCCAAGTGCTTTTCTCACATGAGTAGATAAATCTTTGGACGTGTTTGTGACAAACACATAATTTTTTACTTCAGAAAAGTTTTTGAACTATATGACTGAACTTTTCTCATTTGACAGACCTGCGTTTCAAATTATTTACCCGAGGTGTTTAACAGCCAGAGGGAATACATGTTGTTTTCTAATGTTCATGAAACCTTTATTGGTCTAAATTTCTCACCTAGAACACAAAACTCGTACATTTTGACTATTTGACTCTTTGTAGGTATCATGTCATTTGAAATGGTTTACTAAAAGATAGAAGAAATATACATTTCACTTAAAACTTCTCAGTAAAATAATTACACCTACAGTTTAAACATGTTTAAAAAGTTTTAAAACACATTGTGTGCCACTAAAGCAAGTCATGCTGTCTATTGTCTTTAAATTAAACTTTAGTTTTATTCTTTAATTTCTTTAAAATAGCCTGATAATAATGCACCCAAGTGCTTTTCTCACATGAGTAGATAACTCTTTGGACGTGTTTGTGACAAACACATAATTTTTTACTTCAGAAAAGTTTTTGAAATGTATGACTGAACTTTTCTCATTTGACAGACCCGCGTTTCAAATGATTTACCCGAGGTGTTTAACAGCCAGAGGGAATACATGTTGTTTTCTAATGTTCATGAAACCTTTATTGGTCTAAATTTCTCACCTATAACACAAAACTCGTACATTTTGACTATTTGACTCTTTTGTAGGTATCATGTCATTTGAAATGGTTTACTAAAAGATTAAAGCACTAGCGTCTGTGTTTTCTGGATGAAAGAGATGTACAAGGATGTTTCAATTATTATCGTCATTTCTTTTTGACTCTAATAAACTGGTAATGAATTTTATACGGTAAGTGATGCAATATACAGTTCTCATACTATCTGTGTAAACAGCCGTGCTAAAACATTTATGAGTAATTTTGCACATTTATGAGATGTGTCACATCTAAGAATAACAATCTTTTGTAAATGAAATTTTTCTTACACCACTAGTTTTAGTCATATTATCAAGATTTCAGATGGCAGTTCACAATTTGTTTGTTGGACTGCGTATGCTTTTAGGTGAAGACACCTCTTTGTGAGCTGTCATCATAATAGGAATAAATCAAAATCAAGAAATTAAGTAACAGTCTTTTCTCTTTGAGATATTTATTTTAGTGCAACTTTGTGTCTGTCCATGATGTGAGAACACATGAAGCATCAACACGAATATTAAGTCATGCTGTTTTATCCTTAAAACTATTACAACTGAAACAAATCAAACTATTGCACTGAAAGCTGAACATTCATTTAAGTTTGAGCATGTTAAAATTTCCACACTCTTGTAAAGAGTATTGATAAATTTCATCCATAACCTCTCGTACGTTGAAGAGACAAAATCACTAAGAAAGAGAGTGTAGCAAGACAAGAAAATGTTTAGAATGCAGATAAAATTCAGAAAATCAGTTTCATAAACAATTGTGAAAGTTTATTAAACATGGATTTGTAAATTATATTTTTATTACTCCGCCGGATTTAGTCATCTTGCTCAGATAGCAGATGACACGATTCACATTTAGTTTGTTCGGCCTTATTTGTTTTAAGATTCCTCCGCAAGTTCATGCTAATCCTTGCGTGGGAAAGCGAGCATGACGAATACATACTTATTCATTTAAGAAAATTATTGAACATTTGAATTATTTCCCTTGAGGTGTTTATCCACAGAAGCTTTTTCAACACAACGACATTAAACACTATCGCCATCTTCTGTGACTCAAATAAAGCGACATCTCTGGCGTACGTAAGCATCTACAATGTGTGCATGCGGTAAACATCTTTGTTTCTCCACTTCTGTCATATTTGTTAGATGTAATGCAAACGATATTTTGAGAACTATGATGTTCCACGCTTTGTAAAGGTTATAGAAAGAATTCAAACATAATCTTTACATAGGAATTATCTTTGCGCAAAGCGAATTGACTAAAAATCATTGAATTACGAAACGCAAAAGTGTATACATCATTTAAGAAAAATTTCTATAACGCATACAGAATACAGAAATCCTCCTCTTGATCTATCGTGACTGACATTTTACTAAGTCAGACGATCAGGATTACGGACGACGAGGCTCACATTTTGTTTGTTGGACTGTATATGTCATTACTATGACTGTACTGTAGGTGAGGCCTTCTCTCTGAGAGCCATCAGCATTCAGTGTTTATAGAAATAAATGAAAATTAAGAAAAATTTATTGAGAGTGTTTGACTAAGACGGTATTTCTTTTTTAGGACAAATATCCATCTATTTGATGTGAGACCCCATTAAGTATCGACACGAAAATTAAGGCGTGCTGTTTTACACTTACGACTGAAACATATCTAACCATCGTGCTCAAAGCTACACATTCAGTAAAGTTTGAGGTTGTACACAGTCTTGAAAAGGCTACAGACACAAAATATTAAGGATTTTATGTATTTATTTATTTTGTGCACCCTATGTAACTCAAGAGTCCGAGTCACTAAGAAAATTATCATATGAATACAGAAAACCCACTCATGATCATGTGGGTATATTTTTGTAAATGTTGTTTTAAATTGCTTTTTTCTTACGCCGCTACATCTAGAGCTCTCGTTCGGATAGCTGATGACGATGTGCAGATTTTATTTGTCGTACTCATTTCTTTCAACATTTCCACTTGAGATTAAAGTGTAGGTAATGTGACGACAATTAAGAACCATAAAATTATACCACATCCCCTTTGAAAAGTTTATACAGGATATAATCGTTTATACACGAAATATGTATCAGTATAACAAATACCTAATACTGAAATCCTCTCTTCTAAATATATTGTTAAAGTTTTAATGATGATTTTGATGGCCTACCCCACTAGCTGATCCCGCGCTATACTTTTTCAATGTTTTTTAGATGAAGACTATTCTCAGTATCTGGTCAATCATGTCGCGAGCGTTTGCTGGAAAACATGAACAAATACATTATAAGATAATAAAAGGATAGTCCTCCTACAAGAGATTGTTTAAACTGAGATTGCGATGTACTGTAGAGTTTTTTCTGGTCTGTCTACAAAGCGGCCACGAGACACAATAGATGTTACTTGTACATCTATTTCATTTAGAACACAAAGTTGCGCATTACTAGTTGAAGATAGTGTGGAAACACTATTTTCTTTGCACGCGTCTCTAAACATGTCTTTAATAAATAAATCACAGATGTCACGTAGTTAATTCATTGAAAGGTGCACGTTTTTGACCATTTTAGATGGTCTGCTCCAGCACACAGACACGTTTTAGGTATTCATCTGACCAAAAGGTTTGATCCTGGGGAAACACGCACAACAGCGGCTGTGCTTCGTCATGATTGTCTTTATAATTGATCCACATTTATTAAAACAATACGGCATGAAGTTACTGTATTCAACAGCACAGTCCCTTGAAATATTGTAGTATATCTTTTTTTCCTTCTAAATATCTAAACACGTATTTAGCTTAAATATTAGTTGTTGAGTGTTTACAAAGTTGTCATGCCTGTTGTTGAATTTTATAACATATATTTCACCAAACCTAAAGGACCGAAAATAGGTTTAGCATAAGTCCGCATTTCAGCTGTTAGCCTGAAAATGCAAGTGAACTGAGATTATCACTGAGATAATCTACACAATGTGAAACAAGCTCACAGTTACATTAGAGTTTTGGATTTTAGTTTATGTTGAATATTGTTTGTTACTGTTTCACAGGTTTAACACCTCATTACTTGAAGACACGCACTGTATAAATCACAAAGTTTTCCACTGTAGTAGTCCGACTCTGAAACCAGACCAAAAAATTAGCTTGAGACTTAGTTGTAGCAGTATGAAAATTGTCGTGTTTTTATCTTTCTATGATTTGTTCGCTCTTTCTGTTTGAATTTGTTTACCGCAGTTTCGCCACCCTTATCTTATTTTCCCACCTAATTGTAATTGTTAGGCCTACGCTTATGGCGTTATACGCTTTGGATCGTTAGCATAATCTTTGTTCATATAAGTCAATATTTCTGCGAATTTGGTTGATTTAATAAAATATTGCGTCTTCATTCGAGACATTTACTTTACATTATTATATTGTATCAGATATAAGATACAAGATCGTTTCTTATTAAATATTAATTATTATTAAATTGATAACAAACAAACAATTTATCTAGGCGTGACCAATGTTTATGACTTCCTGGCGACAACCCCCACCCTGTACACCACGCAACAGGTTGAGGGAGGGTCCGAACGCTAAAACCAAGGACAACTGACCTGATAAACTCAGTTACGGCGTTGCTACCAGGTTTGAAAGTGCAGACGGCAGAGCTACTGTAAGATCTTGTCAAACGTTATCTACAGTTATCTACATGGATCGACAGAATCAGCTTCAAGAAACCAATTCGTCTGAGCCTGACGTGATCTACAGTTTTTCAATTAATAAGACTTCGTCGGATCTGAACCATAAACCGGAAATTGAAGCTGAAAGTGAAATTCCACAGGACCGTCGCGGATTAAAACAGTCAATCAAGATTCTAGGAAACGGCGACAACGCACTATATCGGCTAGGGGACAAAATGTATCTCTTGGAAAGAATTGAATTCTGAAAAAGTCGTCTGACGCTGCGCAAAAGCTAATGGATCGTGACTGGAGTTCCGGCGATGCTGCGGATGAGCAACTGGAGTGCGACTGCGGTACGGGAAAAACGTGTTTTGTAAAAGACGTCATAGACCCCATGTTTAAACTGCATTACAGAGGACAGATGATCGGTCTGATGCATAAGATCATCGCGGCGGCGTGCGATCCAAATCACGATCGTACGGGAGACACCAAACGCGAAACAAATCTCAAGAACGAAATGAAAATTGTAAGAAGCCTGAAATATCCGTGGCCTGATTTGACTAGCATGTTTCTCACCAGCAGAGAGTCGGCCTGTGAAATTACCAGAAAAATTTTGTATGTGATGTCTGAATGTGAGGATGAGATGGACATTCATGAGGTTCTCTGTCTGTGTACGTCTGTAACAGATCTATGCGTGTTGTTGGCTGCAAAAAACTGCGATTCTATGACGCGTGAAATTGTTGCATCGCTGATTGATTTTATATTTGAGAAAAACATGTTTGTCTGCAGAGATTTCCTTTTCTGGCTAGACCACCGGTTTAATGTCGTTACTACTGTTCGTTTGTAAATTTGATCATTTTCTTCACTACTTCAATGTATGAATGTATACTCAACGATATATTGTTGAAATAAAAGGATGTCTCAACTCGTTATTCTGTTTCTCTGACTTCATAAAGTCTTTATTTAAAACATTTAAATGTAACGATTTAGCACACGCTTTTATCCGAAGCGACTTACAAATGAGGAAATGTTGAGGGGGGTGAGCGATGTGACGAGTTGTTTGTTTGTTATCAATTTAATAATAATTCATATTTAATAAGAAACGATCTTGTATCTTATATCTGATACAATATAATAATGTAAAGTAAATGTCTCGAATGAAGACGCAATATTTTATTAAATCAACCAAATTCGCAGAAATATTGACTTATATGAACAAAGATTATGCTAACGATCCAAAGCGTATAACGCCATAAGCGTAGGCCTAACAATTACAATTAGGTGGGAAAATAAGATAAGGGTGGCGAAACTGCGGTAAACAAATTCAAACAGAAAGAGCGAACAAATCATAGAAAGATAAAAACACGACAATTTTCATACTGCTACAACTAAGTCTCAAGCTAATTTTTTGGTCTGGTTTCAGAGTCGGACTACTACAGTGGAAAACTTTGTGATTTATACAGTGCGTGTCTTCAAGTAATGAGGTGTTAAACCTGTGAAACAGTAACAAACAATATTCAACATAAACTAAAATCCAAAACTCTAATGTAACTGTGAGCTTGTTTCACATTGTGTAGATTATCTCAGTGATAATCTCAGTTCACTTGCATTTTCAGGCTAACAGCTGAAATGCGGACTTATGCTAAACCTATTTTCGGTCCTTTAGGTTTGGTGAAATATATGTTATAAAATTCAACAACAGGCATGACAACTTTGTAAACACTCAACAACTAATATTTAAGCTAAATACGTGTTTAGATATTTAGAAGGAAAAAAAGATATACTACAATATTTCAAGGGACTGTGCTGTTGAATACAGTAACTTCATGCCGTATTGTTTTAATAAATGTGGATCAATTATAAAGACAATCATGACGAAGCACAGTGGATCAATTATATCAAATGATGTATACACTTTTGCGTTTCGTAATTCAATGATTTTTAGTCAATTCGCTTTGCGCAAAGATAATTCCTAAGATTATGTTTGAATTCTTTCTATAACCTTTACAAAGCATGGAACATCATAGTTCTCAAAATATCGTTTGCATTACATCTAACAAATATGACAGAAGTGGAGAAACAAAGATGTTTACCGCATGCACACATTGTAGATGCTTACGTACGCCAGAGATGTCGCTTTATTTGAGTCACAGAAGATGGCGATAGTGTTTAATGTCGTTGTGTTGAAAAAGCTTCTGTGGACAAACACCTCAAGGGAAATAATTCAAATGTTCAATAATTTTCTTAAATGAATAAGTATGTATTCGTCATGCTCGCTTTCCCACGCAAGGATTAGCATGAACTTGCGGAGGAATCTTAAAACAAATAAGGCCGAACAAACTAAATGTGAATTGTGTCATCTGCTATCTGAGCAAGATGACTAAATCCGGCGGAGTAATAAAAATATAATTTACAAATCCATGTTTAATAAACTTTCACAATTGTTTATGAAACTGATTTTCTGAATTTTATCTGCATTCTAAACATTTTCTTGTCTTGCTACACTCTCTTTCTTAGTGATTTTGTCTCTTCAACGTACGAGAGGTTATGGATGAAATTTATCAATACTCTTTACAAGAGTGTGGAAATTTTAACATGCTCAAACTTAAATGAATGTTCAGCTTTCAGTGCAATAGTTTGATTTGTTTCAGTTGTAATAGTTTTAAGGATAAAACAGCATGACTTAATATTCGTGTTGATGCTTCATGTGTTCTCGCATCATGGACAGACACAAAGTTGCACTAAAATAAATATCTCAAAGAGAAAAGACTGTTACTTAATTTCTTGATTTTGATTTATTCCTATTATGATGACAGCTAACAAAGAGGTGTCTTCACCTAAAAGCATACGCAGTCCAACAAACAAATTGTGAACTGCCATCTGAAATCTTGATAATATGACTAAAACTAGTGGTGTAAGAAAAATGTCATTTACAAAAGATTGTTATTCTTAGATGTGACACATCTCATAAATGTGCAAAAATACTCATAAATGTTTTAGGACGGCTGTTTACACAGATAGTATGAGAACTGTATATTGCATCACTTACCGTATAAAATTCATTACCAGTTTATTAGGGTCAAAAAGAAATGACGATAATAGTTGAAACATCCTTGTACATCTCTTTCATCCAGAAAACACAGACGCTAGTGCTTTAATCTTTTAGTAAACCATTTCAAATGACATGATACCTACAAAAGAGTTAAATAGTCAAATGTACGAGTTTTGTGTTCTAGGTGAGAAATTTAGACCAATAAAGGTTTCATGAACATTAGAAAACAACATGTATTCCCTCTGGCTGTTAAACACCTCGGGTAAATCATTTGAAACGCGGGTCTGTCAAATGAGAAAAGTTCAGTCATACATTTCAAAAACTTTTCTGAAGTAAAAAATTATGTGTTTGTCACAAACACGTCCAAAGATTTATCTACTCATGTGAGAAAAGCACTTGGGTGCATTATCATCAGGCTATTTTAAAGAAATTAAAGAATAAAACTAAAGTTTAATTTAAAGACAATAGACAGCATAACTTGCTTTAGTGACACACAATGTGTTTAAAACTTTTTAATCATGTTTAAACTGTAGGTGTAATTATTTTACTGAGAAGTTTTAAGTGAAATGTATATTTCTTCTATCTTTTAGTAAACCATTTCAAATGACATGATACCTACAAAAGAGTCAAATAGTCAAAATGTACGAGTTTTGTGTTCTAGGTGAGAAATTTAGACCAATAAAGGTTTCATGAACATTAGAAAACAACATGTATTCCTTCTGGCTGTTAAACACCTCGGGTAAATAATTTGAAACGCAGGTCTGTCAAATGAGAAAAGTTCAGTCATACAGTTCAAAAACTTTTCTGAAGTAAAAAATTATGTGTTTGTCACAAACACGTCCAAAGATTTATCTACTCATGTGAGAAAAGCACTTGGGTGCATTATCATCAGGCTATTTTAAAGAAATTAAAGAATAAAACTAAAGTTTAATTTAAAGACAATAGACAGCATGACTTGCTTTAGTGACACACAATGTGTTTAAAACTTTTTAATCATGTTTAAACTGTAGGTGTAATTATTTTACTGAGAAGTTTTAAGTGAAATGTATATTTCTTCTTTTACAGTACACATACTATCTACAGGTTAGATTAAAATGAAAACATTTCTTAAATAACAACAAAAAGTAAAAACAACATATACGATTTTGCTCATATTTAAAATTTAGCATACTCAGATTTGTGCGTGTGTGTGCGGATCAGGGGACAAAGATGGCAATATTCAAAATCCTTGTTCTTGTGGGGATATTTTATTTATTTATTTATTTTTATTTTTTGTCCCAATGAGGAAACAAGCTTATAAATCATACAGAATGAAGTTTTTGTAAATCTTAAAACGCACAAAGTTTTCTGTAAGGGGGTAGGTTTAGGTGTAAAGTTGGTGTAGGTTGACGAAAAATACAGTTTGTACAGTATAAAAACCATTACGTGTGTTGTGTGTGTGTGTGTGTGTGTGTGTACCTGCTTTTCTATTCAGGTGGGGAATTAAACCTGAATACACACAGACTCATGGGGGCTCGTGTCACGGTGGGGTCCTAAATTGAGGTCCCCCCCCCACGGGTAAAAAAGCTTATAAATCACACAGAATGAAGTTTTTTGAAAATCTAAAAATGCAAAAAGTCTCCTGTGAGGGCTAAGTTTAGGTGTAGGGTTGGTGTAGGGCAATAGAATATACGGTCTGTACAGTAGAAAAACCATTACGCCTATGGAAGTCCCAACAAGGATAGCGAAACAAGTGTGTGTGCGCGCGTGTGTGTGTGGTTCAGGTACACCCTACGTTATGGTGTCAAAAATGGCAATATCCAAAATCCTTGTCCTTGTGGGGACTTTTATTTATTTATTTTTTATTTTTTTGTCCCTATGAGGAAACTTTTTCTTTTTTCATTTACAGCTTAATTGGCGCGATGTTAGCGGGTGTGATCTACGTCAGAACCTGTCTGGTCTTTATTACACACCTCTGTGTGTAGACACGCTTTTTCCTTATCTACGCGTTTGAACGCGACGGGGGGGTTTTAACGCCGTAAAATCAAAGCTCGGGATATCTGTTTATTGATCTCGCGTGATGGTAACCATCTGTTCAAATGGACGTTTGAAGTAGGTCTGATATAATTCTTATGTCGGAAAAGATCATGGGATCTATTTGTATTATTCGTATTACGGATAGACCAGCAGCATAATATGTTTTAAATGTGGCAATGATCAAAGATCGGATAAAGAAATAACTAAATTAACTAAATTAACTCAAATTAAACACCATTTTCCTACATCATAGACCCTCTTATTAAACAATCATCTTTGGGTCCTCTATTTATTTAAGTTAACTTATTAATATTAACAAATTTGTTGTTATCGACTCTTTCTTTATCTCTTCACATCGTGAACATCAGTTTGAAGCCGCATTCGAATAGATTATAAATTCGTTATAAATACTGTCAACTTTACCTAATTTTTAACTTCGCCAGATGTGTCATATAAAAGTTTCAAAAGACCACACACCCTTTGACCGGTCAGTGGACGTTTAGTCTAAACTTTTGACAGAGTTCACACACGCACATGCGCGTCATAAAACGATTAACGCTGATGTCCTTTGATCCTTTGAACATCTTAGAAAGATGATCTGTTTTGATCAATGAATTTACCTAACACCCTAACCAAGTTTACGATGCCGGATCCCCTCAAAAACTCATTAGATTGCAAATGAGTCGCGCCCCAAAAACATCTTAGATGTTTTACGACACCCCTCTTGATCTGATATGGTCGCGTCAGTAATCAATCGTACGTTCAGACACACGGCGTCATCCTCATTTCGCAGCACTGCGTGAGACTAAATATTTACATATCGTAAGA
This sequence comes from Spinibarbus caldwelli, assembly GCA_039654775.1. Taxonomy (NCBI): domain Eukaryota; kingdom Metazoa; phylum Chordata; class Actinopteri; order Cypriniformes; family Cyprinidae; genus Spinibarbus; species Spinibarbus caldwelli. The sequence goes on along the minus strand of CM077220.1, from coordinate 3,740,435 downwards.
TATTGTAAAAAAGTTTAGGCGTCTAATTATGACTGAAAATCTAAAGACCCCGCCAAAACATTTGCTTTCATATCAGTTTGCTCTATATACGCGCGTATGCTTTCAAACTGTTATACCTACCGCAAGTTTTAAGATTGACAAAAATAGAAGAGTAAATAAATGAATTACTAAATTAAGTGTGAATAACTAAACTAAAGTAAATAAAATAAAATAAGCAACATTTTCCTGTGACTTAGAGGCGAATGTTTAGAAAAACTAGGCTAACCTAATTTTTAAAGGGAAAAAAAAGTCTGGGTTGTATAGGACGCTAGAAGTCTTAAACTTCAAAGACCCATTAAAGGAATTATACTACTAAAATAAATAAAACAAGACAAACAACATTTTTCCTACGGCTTAGGAGATGTTTGTTTAAAAGGAAAAACTAGACTAACCTAATTTTAAAGTGAAAAGTTTTAGGCTGAATGGTTTCATTAATTAAGAAATTTAAAAGATTTATTAAAAATAACGTTCGTTCTAATGTTAAAACATTACTTTGTTTAATTGTTTTAAATCTTTGCATCGGTCTCTCCTTAAGGTGTTAGGGGCGGTGATGTAGGTGTGGTCTGACCGCAGCGCTCCTGGGCTCATTTCGAGTTTTGACTGCAACGTGTGAGGATGTAGCAGCGTAAGATAGGCTACGCGGTTCTTTTTCGTTTGTTTAACTAGTTTTAAAGTGTAATCTTACAAGATTTTGACGAGTATCTTATGCCGTTGTTTTAACGACCGCGTCTGATACATTTTCTTTTACACCACGACAAGATAGGCCTACGCGGTTCTTTTTCTTTTGTTTAACTAGTTTTAAAGTGTAATGTTACAAGATTTTGACAAGTATCTTATGCCGTTGTTTTATCGATCTCATAATTTTTGTTTTTTCACGGTAAGTCGTTCAGTAGCTACTTTACTTAACGTATAACAAACTCTAACTAGTTTTAAATTGAAACAGAAAAACTGCCGTATTGTTTAACGAACGCTCCTGATACATTTTTGTTTTAGAAGGTGGTAAGATTTACTTATAACAAACTCTAGTTTTTAAATGAACAACACTAGCTCATCTTAACTTGCAAAGAAAAACAGTCATTGCATTGCTCGTTTTACGCGTATGTTTGATGTTTTTTCTTGATGTGTGTGTGAAAAACTTTAATAAAAACTTCCCTTTACCCCATTTAACGCTGTTTCACAATTTAAAGTTTAAAGCACATAGTTTTAACAGTTTGTACACCCCCACACATAAAAACACATTTCCAAAAACAGTCATGAATTCCTTCGGATCGCTGGACTGGATAAAAACAGATGGACCCATTTAGATGGGTGGGGGTGTACAAACAGGTGTCCAAAACAGGTGTCCAGTAAGGGGGGTGGGGGTGGAATTTTATGAGGGGCAATAAATCAAATTTTAGACACAAGGTGCCCTACTTTCTCTCTTGAGAGGCAGATGGGTTCTGATACAGAGTGTACTCTGACAGAAGGGTTTTACACAATTCGTCATAATTGTTAGCGATAGCTGGGCTCTGTCTATCTATGAAACCACGGACGGTTTGTGCAGTGGTCTTTCTCAGAAGAAAGACTTTGTCAGCCATACTAGCCTGAGGAAAGTATGTCAAGGCTGCATTTACATCCTTCAAATACAACTCTATGTTGTTATCAGGAGTCTCAGGGTTAAACACATCTGTGTCACACGCTAATTCTCTAAGAATATGCAGGTGGCTGTCTCTAGATGGCTGGGAGATAGGAGATTCAGGTAAGGAGCAGCTAGTCTTTCTACCTATGGTGGGGTAAGAGGCTGCATTATAGGAATGAGTGAAGCCAGCACTCATGCTAGAGGCTGTAAAATTACCATTTTTCTGGTAACACTGTCCCTGTGAAAGATTATTCACCAGGGGGTCCCTTACAGCTGAACCAGTGGAGTGGGTGTGCACTCTCTGTGGTTCAGGTTGCTTATGGGGGAGTTGCCTGCCTTTCTCCAATACACTCATCCTTTTTCCTATTACTTCACATCTCTGTTCTGCTCTGCCATCTTTGTCTGCCAACACAGATGTTCTAGCTGTAGCCTCAGTTTGTAATCTAATCAATGGTTCCCTATTATGGATTTGGGTAACGTTTGAGTTAGAAGGCTTTAGCTTGAGCAGATCACAGGTCTTGCATTCTATTTCTTGTTGCCTTTCCAGCTCAGAAATTTCAAGAATAGCTGACCTTAACTCAGCATTGGTCTTATTCAGATTAGTACTTACTGCACTTAATCTCTCTGTCCGTACTGACATGTCATTGTGGGAATGGGTCAACCCTTTTTGCAGAGTGGCCACATCAGTTTTCAGCTTTTTCAGCTCTACTTCCTGACTATCTGTGATGGACTGTAAGCATTTAGTATCTGAAGACAATCTGCATATTTTTGCTCTTAACTTCAAATTGCCCTTACGCAAATCAGCAAACTCGTTTTTGAGTTCCTGAAACATTAAATCCCTATCTTTGTCCTGGTCATGGGCAAGGGATAATTTGTCTATGGTTTGGTTGGCTAGACCAGTTTAATGCTAGGCTGGACAGAAGCTTTATAAGTGAAGTGCCCTTTAAGGCCTGGCTCACTGCTTCAACGGTCATATCAGCCATATTTATTTAATATATATGTAGGTATATATATATATATATATATATATATATATATATACACATTAGGGCTGTCAATCGATTAAAATATTTAATTGTGATTAATTGCATGATTGTCATGAGTTAACTCGCGATTAATCGCAATTTAATCGCACATTTTTATCTGTTTTAAATGTACCTTAAATTAATACTTTTCATGTTTTAAATACTCTAATCAACATGGGCAATGACAAATATGGATGCTTTATGCAATATATGTTTATTATTAGTGAAACCACAGTTAACAGAGCCTGAAGACTAGACATGTTTCAAAGATCATAGATGTTTTTCAAAGAACTTGCTCATATCTATTAGACACATGAAAAAAGAAATACCAGGTTCCCATTACTTCTCCATTCCTAACCACACGTTTAGTGACACGTGATCCAAAAATCATAACGTCACCTGTGACGCGAGTACCCATCACTACACTATTTCGCCTCCTTAGGTTGGCGAAAGCAAAATTGACTACATTAATTGGCGTCCCTGGGTGGGCTAACTTAGATTGAAATGAGCCTTCTGTTTTATCAGCACAAGTCAATACACTAAATGATAACAATAGAAGTAACTTTAGCAGGAAACTAAGTCTTTCACTGAGTCAGAAACCAATTGCATAGCAACAGTGGTTCCTTCTATGCCTGACTGATAGTTTCCCTGCTCAACTCTTTGGTATTATTTATGAATAGGATTTGTTGCAAAGTGTATAGAATTGTGATTTTATTGCGGGATAGAGCTTGCAAATATTTTGTTCAAAATTTTTGTTTGCACAAGTTGTAATTGTTGATTATAACTAATTGCTTCTAGAAATATAGCATATGGTTCCCACCTTGTAAGTCTATCATAACATTCTAGAATTTTTATGTGAACCCGTCAGGAAAGGGTAACGCCCTCTGACAAATTATAGACGAGTCTTAAAATTCACACTCCTTGTCTGTGTGTGACATTCATTGTCTTAGTGGTTCAGAGCTGCTCACATTCATGGCAAACTTCAAGAGCTAACTAATACAAGTGGTGTATTTATTATATATATATATATATATATATATATATATATATATATATATATATATATATATATATATATATATATATATATATATTAGTGCTGTCAAAGCACTATATTAAAATTTATTTTATTACACAAGTGTATTAAAATAAATTTTATTAACAAAAGATAGACAAGAGTAATCAACAAATTCATTTTAACGGCACTAATTTTATTAACGTGCGATTAACCCAGCGCGCATTTTCTGTTTGACCCGTGGCCTAACCCGTACTACTATAGTTGGAGAAATGGAAATGGATGGAGATGCTGTCAGTGCTGCAAACTTAGCGACTTTTCAGACCACTTTAGGAAGTTTTTTTTATTTTTATTTTATTTGATTTTTTTCAAAAAGCGCCTAGCGACCAATCTTTATAGGGTTTGCCCGAACCTTATTTAGTTTCTGAGACTCGCCGGTACTGCTGCGCGAGCACGTGGTCTCTCTTTCCCGCTGTGCACACACCTCTCTCTCCCTCCGCGTCTGCTCTGTTCAGCGCACGGATGAGAGGAACAGCGCTTTCAGTTAAAACAGATATTATGTTGCTTCTCTAATTTAACATGCAAGTATAGCCGAAATCACAGCACAGCTATTGTCTTTATCTTATGTATAGCCTATTTGATTTTATCAGACGATAGCTGGATTATAAATCAGGATTTTTGTGCAGATTAACAGTTTGGAAGGGAGAACTGGTTATTTAGTCCTAATGGGTCACATTTCAGTCACTATTTCATATTCATTCCATTGTCTGACAACAGAAACAGTAAAATATATCAATGAAAACAGTTTTATTGAGAATTTAGCTGCATCAAAATACAGTATGTGGGCACAGAGAGGCAAACAAATGTAATAATAAATAATAAATGTACATTTTGCATGTTCAGAAGAAGTGAGATGCCTTGTCATGCAGAAATGTAAACAGGTTTGTGTAAGTAAATTGCTCAGTGCAAAGAAAGAGAAGTAATGGGAACCTGGTATTTCTTTTTTCATGTTTCTAATAGACATGAGCAAGTTCTTTGAAAAACATCTATGATCTTTGAAACATGTCTAGTCTTCAGGCTCTGTTAACTATGGTTTCACTAATAATAAACATATATTGCATAAAGCATCCATATTTGTCATTGCCCATGTTGATTATAGTATTTAAAACATGAAAAATATTAATTTAAGGTACATTTAGAACAGATAAAAATGTGCGATTAAATTGCAATTAATCGCAAGTTAACTCATGACAATCATGCGATTAATCACGATTAAATATTTTAACCAATTGACAGTCGTAATATATATATATATATATATATATAAATAAATAAAAAATCTGAAGCAATAATTACAAAAAAACATCATCAGTCTAGTATAATGGTGTATGTGCAGTATTGGAGTCCCAGCTGCTGCAGGAGACCTTTCTGTGTGGAGTTTGTATGTTCTCTCTGTGTCGATGTTGGTTTCCTCTGGGTTTCTCCTACAATCCAGAGACATACAGGACAGGTGAACTGGAGACTTTAAGTGAGTGTGAATATGAATGTGTGTGATGCACTGGCCATCTCTCCAGGGGGTTTTCCAGCCTATGACCCAGGAAAGGCTCAAGCCTCATGACCCTACATAGCACAAGCGCTAGGGAAAATGTATGGAATAGATGAATGGATGTTCACAGTACTGTGACGGTGTTCTACTCCTCCCTCTCTCTGTCACTCTTTTTTTCTCCACCAATGTGTCTTCCCTAATCCATGTTTCCAAACAAAATTATTCCAAAGCCATCCATTTATCAAAAGATAACCAAAAAAGAAAGAAAGATAACCAAGAAAGAAAGAAGAAGAAGAAGAATACTTAAAATAGGACATCTGTCTTGGCTTTCAGCTGAAATTGCATTTAGTTGTGTTTGGAATAATTATTATTCAATTTCATAATAAATATTCTGCTAAGATTTTATATTTCAATATAATTCCTGCAGACATGGACAGATTTGATTTGAATGTGCTTTTATCAGTTTTGAAAGCAGTGTGTTAGCATTTGAAAAATGTGTTGAAAATGTTTAGTGTTTTGCAAATTTTAGAGTACGAATGACAAAAGTGTTTGTGGATTTTGAAAAATGTGGTCATTGCATGCATTTTGTCTGAAAGCAATGAAAAACGATTCACAGTTTGGTTCACATAGACTTCTGTATTTCTGAATGTGTGAACAGTTTTGAAAATGTGGCTTCAGTATTGAACAAGTGTTAGCAGTTGAAAAAAAAAAACTGTAATTATTGCTTCAGAATTTATTATTTTATATATATTTTTTCAACTTTTTATATTTATTTTTATGTTTTTTATTTTTCACATGTAAATTTTATAAATGTTGATGGGTTTTTGTTTTTTGGTATGTAAAGATATGAGGGGAATGCTGCTTTTCTCATTTATTCTTTGTGCTGTAATACAGTTAGTAAAATGAAAAGATGTTATTCTTATCCAATAAAGAAATACTTATGTGACAAATCATTCAAACTTCAAAGATAAAAGTTCATAGTTTATGTAATGCTTACTGTTCCCTTTCAAGGGAACTTCGAACTGCATCCTCTAGGGGTCGCTATGGGGAACGCCATCAGGGTGACCGGTGTCTGAAGCATATATCTAAACACGACAATAATATTGGCCGGCGACAGCCTATGACGTCATTACCTGGCGCCGCCACAGTATAAAGGGGCGCCGGGAAAATACGTCATTCTCTTCTTTGTCTTCACTGACCGTTTGTTTATGCTAGCAGAAGCTAAGCACGACTAGGAGTGCGTGTTCTCTCGCCAGAGGCTTTGCTCTGATATGCACAGTTTCACATGGCTCGCGGGTTATGTGTGTGTGTGGTGAAGAGCAAGCGCGTTCAGTCCTGAGGGAGTTGAATGCGCTCGTCGCATCCATTGCTTGTTTCTTGTGAGGGATAAGCACGCTTTGATACCCGCAGTTTCACGCGGCTCGCGTATTGTGTGTGTGGTGAAGAGCAAGCGCGTTCGGCTCTCGAGGTAGTTGAATGTACTCTTTGCATTCGTTGCTTATTTCACGTGAGAAATAGGCATGAATTCAACATACTCCACTCACGAGGAGACTGCTTGTGCTCATCGTGATGCATTCGCAGGACTACTGAGAGGGGAGGTGAGTGCTTCACTTTTACCCGAGTTGCATACCTGTGTCTGCATGAGTGTGTTCGCCTCTCGCGGGAATAGCGACGCATTTGCGGCAGCGGCTCCGTTCTCGCTTAATTTCCGAGGTAATCTAGCATGTGGGCGGAGCGCATTTAGCTCCCGTGGGAGTTGAATACATGCTGCGCATTGCGGGTGCGGTGAGAATTATCTGCCCATTGCCCGCGATTCGCGGTTCATGGGCAGAACGTGGAAAGGATCTGACGGGAAATCTTCCCTATCAGTAATTTCCTAAGGTATTTTATAACATGTTCTAACCACATTATACTGCACTCCAGGAGTCCTTACTGCAGGGGTTGTATGAATCTCCGTGCTCAAGTGTTGGCTTGCGAGCCTCCTAAAACGATGCTTGCTGAAGCCATCACCCTCCTGCTCTTGCGTTACAGTCTCATGTTGGACCTGCACGGGAGCTGTGGTTGGTGAGTACGATCCATTTAATTTCTCCGCAGCACTATGTGGGCCTGTTTTTTGTACGCTTTGACTCTAGTCAGAACCTCTATCTGTCGACTGATTGTGGTGATGGTCTCACCCGCTGGTACTGGATCCAGCCTGGATGATAGCCTACTTCTTCAGCTTCATGCTTGCTGGATCAAGCAACCAAGTTGCTAGGCTTCTGCGGGAGCCTCTTTGGCCTTCAGGTTCCCAGTATAGCGCTGCAACCCCAGGACTCGCAGTCCTCCATTCAGGCTGAGCCTTTTTCGGAGTGCTTTGTGATGTGCTCCCTGACGTCCTGGCTGAGTGTTTGCTTCGAGAAGCTGCCCCAGCCAGGACGTACTACTCATGTTTCGCCTCGAGAGGCTTCCTGAGATTTGAGTCATCCACTTAACCATTACTTACGGCGAATACAGTGAATTGCCCCTCTGTGGAGTGGGCTTGAGTACACTGCTTTCCTGGAGGTACGAGTGAGAGGTGTTTCTGCGGAAACCCTTCCTGAGTGCTTTGGCTCTGAGGAGCGATAGCTCTCCAGATATGTTTGTTTATTGGGTCCCTGTTGGTCAGGCCTGGCAATGCTCCCCTCACCTTTGAGCTTGCTGCTCCTGGTCGAGTGTCTGAGGACTCCTATCACCGGGTCCTGCACTCCCTGGAGCTCTGTTGAGCAGCAGCCTCAGGTTGTTAGGCCCCTCTTTACCTCCCTGTTAGGTTGCTCTCCTTGTTGGTTGAGCTCAGCAGTGCTCCCCTCACCCTAGAGGGTCACCTATGAGCATGCCGCTCCCTTCTGAGCGTATGAGTTTCCTCTCATTCTGAGAATTGAGTTCTCCGCTCTTCATGTCATTGAGCAGCCTCAGGTTGTTTGGCCTCTTTTGCCTCCCTGTTAGGTTGCTCTCCTTGTTGGTAGAGCTAGCAGTGCTCCCCTCTCCATAGAGGGTCACCTATGAGCATGCCGCTCCTTTCTGAGCGTCTGAGTTCCCTCTCATTCTGAGAATTGAGTTCTCTGCTCCCCAGAGCTCTGTGATAGTTTGCTCTCCTTTTTGGTCGAGCTAGCATTGCTCACCTCTCCATAGAGGGTCACCTATAAGCATGCCGCTCCCTTCTGAGCGTCTGAGTTCCCTCTCATTCTGAGAGATGAGTTCTCCGCTCTCCAGAGCTGTCATTCAGCAGCCTCAGGTTGTTTGGCCTCTATGCCTCCCTGTTAGGTTACTCTCATTGCTGGTAGAGCTAGCATTGCTCCCCTCTCCATAGAGGGTCATCTATGAGCATGCCGCTCCCTTCTGAGCGTCTGAGTTCCCTCTCATGCTGAGAGTTAGGTTCTCCGCTCTCCAGAGCTATGTTTGTTGGTCGAGCTAGCATTGCTTCCCTCACCATAGAGGGTCACCTATGAGCATGCCGCTCCCTTCTGAGCGTCTGAGTTCCCTCTCATGCTGAGAGTTAGGTTCTCTGCTCTCCAGTGCTCTGTGACCATATGCTCTCCTTGTTGGTCGAGCTGGCGTTTGCTCCCCTCACTATTGAGGGTCACCTATGAGCATGCCGCTCCCTTCTGAGCGTCTGAGTTCCCTCTCATGCTGAGAGTTAGGTTCTCCGCTCTCCAGAGCCATGTTTATTGATCGAGCTAGCATTGCTCCCCTCACTATAGAGGGTCACCTATGAGCATGCCGCTCCCTTCTGAGTGTCTGATTTCCCTCTCATGCTGAGAGTTAGGTTCTCTGCTCTCCAGAGCTATGTTTGTTGGTCGAGCTAGCATTGCTCCCCTCACCATAAAGGGTCACCTATGAGCATGCCGCTCCCTTCTGAGTGTCTGAGTTCCCTCTCATGCTGAGAGTTAGGTTCTCCGCTCTCCAATGCTCTGTGACCATATGCTCCCCTCACTATTGAGGGTCACCTATGAGCATGCCGCTCCCTTCTGAGCATCTGAGTTCCCTCTCATGCTGAGAGTTGGGTTCTTCGCTCCCCCAGAGCTCTGTGACCCTATGTTCTCCAGAACCCTAGAATGGTGTTTACAATCCATGTTATGGTAAGTACGCACGCTAGTCTCTGTGTACTTTCTGAAAGCCACGTTGTGGTAAGATCGCACACCAAGTGTTTTGCGGTCTTTCTAAAATCCTGTACGGTATGGGTTACGCGCTGCTGCTTCGTGCCCTTTCTTTGAGTCAGTCAGGCCCCGGTTTCACCTTGGGCCCCACTCTATCTATGTATCCCTAGTGATACTGACTTGAACAGGGTGTTGCTACCAAGGATCTGTTGAGACAGTTCCTTCAGCGAGCTCATGCAGAGCAAGCAGTAGCCCCTAGGTGACAGGCCAAGACATAATTACTATCCTAGGCGCTTGGTCGTAGCCCCTTAAAGGAATCTCTGCTTCTGATTCCAAGCCTTTGAGCTCTACCCTGGGTCCAGGAGGCCCGGCCCCTAACAGGTAAGTTCAGAATCAGAATCAGAATCAGAATGAGCTTTATTGGCCAGGTATGCTTACACATACGAGGAATTTGTTTTTGTGACAGAAGCTCTAAAGTGCAACAGAAAGACAGCAACAGGACAGGACACAGATAATAAAAGAATAATATACAAATAGGCAATGTACAAATAGCCAAAATACAATATATAATATAGACAATTATGGTGTACAGGTCTAATATGTGCAAATCTGAAATGAAAAAAATAAGTATGTGTGTTGAATAAATAATTTATAATAGTGTTGTGTGTTCCACTTTTAATGTCAAGTGTTCATGAGATGGATTGCCTGAGGGAAGAAACTGTTCCTGTGTCTGGTCGTTCTGGTGCTCAGAGCTCTGTAGCGTCGACCAGACGGCAACAGTTCAAAGAGGGAGTGTGCTGGATGTGAGGGGTCCAGAGTGATTTTGCCAGCCCTTTTGCTCACTCTGGATGAGTACAGTTCTTGGAGACTGGGGAGGGTTGTACCAATGATTCGCTCAGCAGTCCGGACTACCCTCTGTAGTCTTCTGAGGTCAGATTTGGTAGCTGAGCTGAACCAGACAGTTATTGAAGTGCAGAGGACGGATTCAATGATGGCGGAGTAGAACTGTTTCAGCAGCTCCTGTGGCAGGTTGAACTTCCTCAGCTGGCGAAGGAAGTACAACCTCTGCTGGGCCTTTTTCACAATGGAGTCTATGTGATTGTCCCACTTCAGGTCCTGGGAGATGGTGGTGCCCAGGAACCTGAATGACTCCACTGCAGTCACAGTGCTGTTCATGATGGTGAGTGGGGGGAGAGCAGGGGGGTTTCTCCTGAAGTCCACGATCATCTCCACAGTTTTGAGTGTGTTGAGCTCCAGGTTGTTAAGACTGCACCAGACAGCCAGCTCCTTAACCTCCTGTCTGTAGGCAGACTCGTCACCGTCCTGGATGAGGCCGATCAGTGTGGTGTCGTCTGCAAACTTCAGGAGCTTGACAGAGGGGTATTTAGAGGTGCAGTCGTTAGTGTACAGGGAGAAGAGCAGTGGGGAGAGAACACAGCCCTGAGGAGCTCCAGTGCTGATGGTGCGGGTGCTGGATGTGTATTTTCCCAGCCTCACTAGCTGCTGCCTGTCTGTCAGGAAGCTGTAGATCCACTGACAGACGGAGGTGGGGACGGAGAGCTGGGTTAGTTTGTTCTGAAGGGTGTCCGGGATGATGGTGTTAAAAGCGGAGCTGAAGTCTACGAACAGGATCCTCACATAAGTCCCTGGTCTGTCCAGATGCTGCAGGATGAAGTGCAGTCCCATGTTGACTGCATCATCCACAGACCTGTTTGCTCTGTAGGCAAACTGCAGGGGGTCCAGTAAGGGTCCAGTGGAGGACTTCAGATAAGCCAAAACCAGTCTTTCAAATGACTTCATGACCACAGATGTTAGAGCCACAGGTCTGTAGTCATTAAGTCCAGTAATTTTGGGTTTCTTTGGGACGGGGATGATGGTGGAGCGTTTGAAGCATGAGGGGACTTCGCACAGCTCCAGAGATCTGTTGAAGATCTGTGTGAAGATGGGGGCCAGCTGGTCAGCACAGATTTTTAGGCAGGCTGGTGACACACCGTCTGGGCCTGGTGCTTTCCTTCTTTTGTTCTTCCTGAAGACCTGGCGCACCTCATCTTCGCTGATCTGAATTGCAGGTGTGGGGGAGAGGGGGGTTGCTGGAGGTGTGAACGGTTGTGTGGAGAGGTGTTCAGGGCGGGTGTGGGGTGTTTTTTCAAACCTGCAATAGAACTCGTTCAGACCGTCTGCTAGGTGTTGATTCTCCAGAGTGCTGGGGGATGGTGACTTGTAATTGGTGATTTCTTTCATACCTTTCCACACTGAAGCAGAATCACTGGAAGAGAATTTTTCCCTTAGCTTGCCGGAATAATTCCTCTTTGCCACTCTGATCTCCTTTTCCAGTGTGTATTTGGCCTGTTTATACAAGACTTTATCCCCCTTTCTGTAAGCATCTTCTTTGGCCTGACGGAGCTGTCTGAGTTTTGCAGTGAACCATGGTTTGTCGTTGTTGTAAGTTAGATGAGTCTTGGTAGGAATGCACACATCCTCACAGAAACTGATATAAGATGTTACAGTCTCTGTGAGCTCATCCAGATCATTTGCGGCAGCTTCAAAAACAGTCCAATCAGTAAGGTCGAAACAGGCTTGTAAAACCCACTCTGTTTCATTAGTCCATCTTTTAACAGTTCTTAATACAGGTTTTCCAGATTTGAGTTTCTGCCTGTAGGTCGGTATAAGATGAACCAAACAGTGATCAGAGAGTCCTAAAGCTGCTCGTGGGACAGAGTGATATGCGTCCTTTATCGCTGTGTAACAGTGATCCAATATATTACTGTCTCTGGTGGGACATGTAACATGCTGTCTGTATTTTGGCAGTTCACGGGAGAGATTTGCTTTATTAAAGTCCCCGAGAATGATTAAAACAGAGTCCGGGTGTTGTTGCTCAGTCTCTGTGATCAGATCAGCAAGTTTCTGTAAAGCGGAGCTCACGTGCGCTTGCGGAGGAATGTAAACACTCACGAGAATGAACGAGCAAAACTCCCGCGGCGAGTAGAAAGGCTTGCAGTTAATGAAGAGCGTTTCTAGATCAGAACAGCACATCTTCTTTAACACAGTTACATCTGTACACCACCTCTCATTGATGTAAAAGCACGTCCCGCCGCCGCGTGATTTCCCCGTTGATTCTGCCTCACGATCCGCTCTAAACAGCTGAAAGCTCGGAAGATGTAACGCGCTGTCCGGAATGGCGTCGTTCAGCCAGGTTTCCGTGAAACACAGAGCAGCAGAGTTTGAAAAGTCCCTGTTTGTCCGGGAGAGCAGAAGGAGTTCGTCCGTTTTGTTGGGTAGAGAGCGGAGATTCGCAAGATGGATGCTAGGCAACGCCGCTCTAAATCCTCGCTGTCTGAGCTTCACGAGCGCGCCGGTTCGCTTCCCCCGTCTGCGCGTCCTGAAGCGTTTGACCAGAGCTACGGCTCCGCCAACAACAATGTCCAGCAAAACGTCCGAATAATCAAAAACCGGTAAAAGATTCTGTGGTGTGTTCTGCCGAATGTTCAGCAGATCATCCCTAGTAAAACTGATGGTGTTTGAGAAACAAAAAACAGGAAAAACGAACAAAAACAGTACAAACACTGAAGAGCAAAGCACAGTAGCTGCCATCTGCGGCGCCATCTTAGAATAGGATGGGTTCTGGGTTATGCAGCTCAGGTTTTTGGCCGAAGGGGATAATGTCACTGACAGCCGTCCACCCGTCCCAGGGGCAACTCCCTTAGCCAGGTAGAGTTGGTACTTAGTGCTTGCCTTTTGTGCCTGGCTTTGCACTCCCCTCAGCATGGCGGCGTGGGTATTCCGTTCCCCATAGCGACCCCTAGAGGACACAGTTCGAAGTTCCCTTGAAAGGGAACGTCTCAGGTTACATATGTAACCATGGTTCCCTGAGTAGGGAACGAGACACTGCGTCCTCTAGGCTCGGTGCCATGCTTCGGATGCAAGCTTCAGACGAAGAAGTGAATGACGTATTTTCCCAGCGCCCCTTTATACTGTGGCGGCACCAGGTAATTACGTCATAGGCTGTCGCCGGCCAATGTTATTGTCGTGTTTAGATATATGCTTCAGACACCGGTCACACTGATGGCGTTCCCCATAGCAACCCCTAGAGGACGCAGTGTCTCGTTCCCTACTCAGGGAACCATGGTTACATATGTAACCTGAGACGTTTTTAGTGTTTTTTTAAATCAATGTGTTATGAATGAAATGTATGTTTTCTGAATGAGAATTGTTGCCAGTGTTATGATGAAACAAGCTTATTTTGAGACCTATATGAAGTGTTTTGTTGGTCTGAGTGAGTTTTGGAGGTGAGATCAACTGTTTGGCCAAGATTCCTGTTGGTAATGCAGACTGCATGAACAGTTTTGAAAATGTGACTTCAGTATTGAACAATGCTTGTTAGACTAAAACTGTAAGACAGCCACAATAATAATGTTTTATTTATATAGTGCCTTTCAAAAGCCCAAGGACACTTTATGTAACGTTAAGATAACATGAACACAAATACAAATATACAGTCACATGATCAAACAAATAAAGCAGACAGAGATCATCTGTACCAGATAAGTAGTGAAAGCAAGCATGGAACTGAAAAATGAGGCAGACAATCAATTAACAAAGCATGTTGTAAATAAGTGAGTTTTGAGATCAGTTTTAAAGGTCTGGAGTGAAGAGACAGCAAGAAGGTTTTGAGGAAGTTTGTTCCAGAGCTTAAAGAGGTGGTTGATTGTTTTTTTAACATTAGTTAGTGTGTAATGTTGATGTTTGAGCGTAAATAATATCTGCAAAGTTGCAGTGCTGAAAGTTCAATGCAAACAGAGATATTGTCTTTTAAAATTCTGTCAGTTTAATGCCTACAAAAACGGGTCCGTTACATCACCAACCTATTCATATATGAATCGCGATTCTGTCTTCTAACGATTCTAATGGATTCACAATTTTCAAAATCAATGTTCTAAAACAGCAGTTCTCGTCCTGTTCCTCACGTCGCCCTGCTCTGCACACATTCTCTCTCTCTCTCTCTGTTATTTTCACACAGCTAAATGGACGCGTGTGCGGTTGCCGTACTGTATTAAAGCTTTAATCAGGATAAGACTGTTTATTAAAAATTAACAGAAGCAGTAGCATTTACAAATAACAGCGTATCTAAAAGTATGAGACAACAACAAACAAAAAGAAAAAAAAAACATACCATTAAGAGCCGTGCTTGCACAGGTTCTGCGCGATCCTCTTCACTAATATTCTCTGCGTCTCAATCGGGCTCAAATTGATAAGCAATATAGACGACGCCATTGTTTACAATACAACCGGAGCACATACGTTCAGACGTGTACTAGAGGCGGTTTAGCCAGTCACAACACACTGGACCAGCTAACCAATCAGAGCCCATCACGTATTTTTGAGGGAGGGGCTTCATAAAAACAGGAAATGATCAGCGCGTTTTTCAGAGAAGGGATAGAGCGGTGTGGAATAAAGGTAAATTGTGAAAAATAATGTTTTTTTTTTTTTTTTTTTTAAAAACGAAGCATTAACACATGATAGACTGCACCCCATAAACATAATCAAGCCTAGAAAAAAATAAATAAATAAAACAAAAAAAAAACAGTCAACCACCTCTTTAAGCTCTAGCATCTGTTTATAGAGACAGAGCGCATTTAAGCCACGCCCACACCAGGGGGGGGGGAAACAATCCAACGCTCTCCATTGACTTTCTATTGCGGGAAGCTGCCTCCTTGTCATTTCTGACTTATAACAAAAAACAGAGCAATACCTAAAAGCTGCTATGTGACAAGGTGTACAGTAAACAAGCTAAAAACCCAGAATCATGTTTTTATAAGCTGTCGACCCCAAAAAACGAGCATTTAGGACACAAAAGTAGAGCGCAACGTGTCATATTACTGAGAACTGCACCCACTGGAGGGAAACGTAATCGACGACAAGACCATTCATTATTTTTAACCATGTCAATGGATTATTTAACCATCCTATGTGAATCTGAAAGGAGGAGATTTATTAAGAAACTAAATTTTATTGGTCTATGTCAGTGCCCATTTTCCTAACCTTCTTTTTGTTGATCCAACTGAACGGCCCAACGTGAAATACCCCGACATCTACAACTATTTGTGTCCTAAATGCTCGTTTTTTTTTTTTGGGTCAACAGCTTATAAAAACGTAGTTCTGGGTTTTTTTGCTTGTTTACTGTACACCTTGTCACATAGCAGCTTTTAGGCATTGCTCTGTTTTTTGTTATAAGTCAGAAATGACAAGGAGGCAGCTTCCCGCAATACAAAGTCAATGGAGAGCGTTGGATTGTTTTCCCCCCCGGTGGGCGTAGTTTTCAGAATATTATTATTACGCGTGTCGCTCTGTCTCTATAGTGCAGGGGGTGGGACGCTTCCAGTTCTTCATTTGATTGGACAGAAAGTTTGATGAGAAGCTGAAGTGCAGGGTGATGTCATCAAAATCATTGATTCATGTTGGCGGAAGTGAGAGACTTTAAGTTTTGAATGCTTATATCTCGTAAACTTGAATGTTGTCTTTGTTTTGGAACACACTAGCTTATAGATAACGTTAAGGCTAACATAATCATACTAAAATCCAAAAAAACTCCAATTTTGATTTTATGGGGACTTTAAGATGATAAACACAAAGACCAAGTACAAACTGCAACTAAATTCAGTTCAGAATACAGTTGTCAGTTTTGTAAATAATCAAACTTTGTGTGTAAAAACAGTGTTCATCACTGAATTAGACTGATAGAAGCACATCATATAGTGTATACAGTATAGTGATGGCAGTGTACACTGTTTAAAAGATTCATCTCAACAATAAATGTCACTCTGATGATGGCACTTCTTTTGTCCTATCTGTGCCTGAAAAACATAACTTCATAAGGTTACAGAATATTTTCTAAAAAAAAATTCTTAAACCATTTTTCAATAATTAGAGTAATATTTAGCCCAAAACTCATATTTTTACGAACTTGCATGACTTTATTCCCTGGAACACAAATGACATTATAATTGAATGTCCTGGCTGCTCTTTTCAATACAATGACAGTGAATGACGACCAGCACCTCTTAAAAAATGACAAAGATCACCGATAAATTATTGCTATGTCTGTTACACAAAAAGTAGTTTAACATATTTATTTTTTTTATAACAGCATGAAAATAGGTATTTTTCTGAGAACACATAAGATGTATATAGACAGTTACTGTATTCAGTTAACACTGAATCTACAAGCTCCCAAATGTAAAGATTGAGATTATATGTAAAGATCATAAGGATATAACAATTCAATTCTCACAATTGGTTATTTGTGTGCTTTTATCTTGATCAGATTTACCCAGATCTACACTGACTGTGACACCAGACAGTCCTGTATTCACTGGAGAGACAGTCAATCTGAAGTGTGTGATTGAGTCTCACAGTAACTGGAGATATGAGTGGAATAAAGACAATGTAATCTTACAGACGCCTGATCGTTACACTGTAAACAGAGACAATCTCACTATCAGAGGAGTGAATGAGTCTGATCAGGGTCAGTACTGGTGTAGAGGACAGAGAAATAAAAGACCATCATCCTCACAGGAGAGTAACCAAATATATCTGTCTGTTAATGGTGAGTAAATACTGTGATAAACACTAATTACCAGGCACTACAATATGATGCATTGATGCACTAAAAAATAAGTCATTATCAGTTTTGGGGGGTTTAAACACACATGCTTTTAGGAAAACAAGGTTTATTATAGAATGTGCTGGATGCATAAACATAAATGCTATCTTTCTGATGAAATCAATGTTATACCCAGCGGGGGCATGGGTGTAAAGTCAGAGGTCTTGAAATAATGAGTGATTTTATGTACCTTTGTAATTTTATCATACATTTACATTTATATTTATTCATTTAGCACACACTTTTATCCAAAGCAACTTACAATTGAGGAATACAATAAGTGAGTCATTAAAAAGAGGCAAATAGACACAGGAAGTGCTTGCAATACAAAGATTTTTATCTAGTAAATACTAGACAGGGAGAGGTTAAGGAAACAAAGTAAAGTGTTTATTATTATTATTATTATTATTATTATTTTTATTTATTTATTTTTTTTTAAGATGAAGTCAAGTGATGACAGAAGTACAGTATGTATCATACAGCATGTGACTTACAATCAGTTCTGCATGTCTATGTTCTCCAGTCTCAGCAGATTTATCTCCTCTTCTGGTCACTGGAGTGGTTGTGGGATCGAGTGTTTGCTTGTTGATCTTCATCTCACTGCTACTGCTGTGGAGATACAAGAAGAACAAAGGTGTGGAGCAGTTCTTAACATAATTAATACGACTGAACAGCAACAAATGGAAGATACAGTTTATGAATAAAGGCTCATGATAAGATCTAAATATCAGCCTAAAGAGTCACTGTAAACACTGCAGATACTCTTAAGTGAACATAATGCTCTTTGTTTCTATTATAGATCAGCAGCGTAACATTAACCAGACATCAGTCCCAAATCAATCTGGAGAATCTCAACCAGAAAACTCTCCTCTACAGTCTGGTCAGCCTCAATAACTAATTATATGCAGTGCTTGAAGTGGGCCGGTACGCACCGGTACGCAGTACCGGCACTTCTATATTTTAGCCTTTAGAGTTCCTGCACTTTTTTTGCGTACCGGCAGTTCTGACATGTAGTGGAGTAAAATCGTCAGGGTCTGGGTGATTATGATCCCATATATGATTAGAAAGGACACTATATAAATCACACTACCCAGGTGGGATAATCTCTCATCTCGACCAATCACGTGAATGAACGCAAGCGGAGTTGCGGAGTCGGTCTCCCTCATTGTGTGGTGCGCAAGAGCATGTCAGGGGAGGCGCGTGGAGTAGTAGAATAATAATTAATTATTGATTACTAATTTGAATCAGTACTCTATAATGGAAATCATATCTTAAAATGAAAAGAAGCAGGCTTTTGCAATCACATCATTTTAAACCGTAAACTCCTGGAAAGTCCAAGGATCCAGTGAACGAATTCAGTAAGCTCAAAACAGCGCTAATGCAGAGAAAACATGGCTGATTTCATCAGCGATTGTGGAGAGAATAGTGACTTACGTCCAGATGTCAGTAAAATTATTCTTTTCAGTGTGTATTTGGCTTAAAAGCAAGAGTGTTTTATAATGAACGCTGATTATGCAGTGTTCAGAGATTTAGTGATTCTGAATGGATCCGTATATTAAAGGCAGGTGATTTAGTGGTCTTTGGCGTCTCCCTGTGGTCCTGTTTGATATCGCAGCTTGACTTGTGCTAATTTGCATTGAAACCTTTTATTTAATTATTGATTGGGGGGGGTACCGGCACTCCTCATTTTCCACTTCAAGCACTGATTATATGTGATAATCTTTTTGATGTGATTTGATTTTTTTTCTCTCCAAGACTGTTTTACTTTTCACCTTTTATCCTCAAATGCTTGTTTGCTGTCCAGCAGATTCTAATCACATTTGTGACGTCACTGAAGTGAATAAGAGAGACAAAGGTTGATTCATAAACCTTATTTAAACACAAATCTTTATCACATATCTACGGTGGCTGAGAGAGCTCAACGTGCTGCAGCTTCAGAAAACACATGCAAATAGAAAAAGCATCAGCAAATCAAGAAAACATCTTCATCAATTTGACAGCAGGTGCTTCAAATGCTCACAACGCAAACAAATAAAGAAACGCACTGCAAATGCTCACAACACAACCAAATAAATAATTTGATTTGCAGCGCGATTCTTTATTTGTTTGCGTTGTGAGCATTTGTAGCGTGTGTTGTCAAATTGATGAAGTTGTTTTCTTAATTTGCGTGTGTTTTTTTTTTTTTTCTATTTGCAGCGCATTGAGCTCTCTCGGCCAACGTACATATCAACAAATTTCATTCATTAAATCATATAGGCTTTTTTTTTTTTCTTAAGGTGATCCGGAGCCATTGGCAGATGTTACATATTCAGAAATCACTGTCAAGAAAAACAAGAAAAAGATGGACAAAGGTTAAAATAAATCCTCTTAACTTCACCTGAACAATATGATCATCGTCAGAAACATTAATGTTTTTTTCTAATTAGTTAAATAACAGTGTATATTTCTTTATAATATATATTTTTTTTCTAGATGATACCACGGCGGAGACAAATGTGACATACTCAGAAGTCAAAAACAAAGTAAAGAAATCCAAAAGCAAAGGTGAGATCCTGTTTTTAAAGTAAAGTGCAATATTTCCGATAGGGGTGTTGCGATATACCGGTATTGACGATAACCGTGATATTCAAAGAATCGATTATCGATATCGTGTTAATTTAGTGTGTGACGATATACCGGATAACCGCAATATTTAAAATGAACAGGACTCTTATGATAACACCACATGTAAATAATCCAGCGCCAGTACCTGGTTGACCTCCAGGTGGCAGTATTGCGCCTTAACACTGACACCTGACAAACAAGAAGACGCAGCGCACGCAGCTATACAGAGTAAACTGCGATAATTTTATTATTCATAGAATGGGAAATGGTACATTAACCTGTTAACAGAGGTTTTCTGTGTTCATATAATTAAGTAAAGGGTGATTATTTTAATAAGTACCACGTTTTCTTTACTCATCTTATTTTTGTATTTGCAATCAATTAGGGCTGAAACGATTCCTCGAGTAACTCGAATACAAAAAATCATCGAGGCAAATTCTTGTGCTTCGAAGAATCGTTTTAGTCCATTTACTAGGGATACACTGAATTTTCGGCCACTGAAAATATATGCCGCGCCGCGACGCCCATCAGTGTTCAGCTTTCTCATCACTGCGCCGCGTGACGCTCCGTTCAATATTCCCCTCTATCAATGTGCATTCTGCTCATTTACCGCTCATGCTTATGAAAAGCTAAGTCCGCTCAAATAACGCACCGACAATAAATTTCTATGTAGTATTCTTGTTCCTGTTTGCAGTAGCGTTACTGTGCTGTGATGCTGTAGTACAGCTGTACTGGACAACGCTCGTCAAATCTCTGCTCTGCTCACATGCGCTGATAATAATAGCTTTGCCAGGGTTTTTATATTTTTACACGTTTACTTGATATTTCTGTACACAGAATCATCATTTCTATTCATTTCCCACTGATTTACGCGATCTGATGAGCATTAACTCATATTACGCGATCATATCTCTGTATGAATGAATGACAGAGACGTGCGTTTTCCTTTAACACACACACACACACACTGAAGCGCGTGTGACGCTCGCGGTGATTTCAGCGCCTGCCGTCTCAGTGAGGACATAAACACGCCAACATCTCCAGAACTGCTCTGAGAGTCACTTCATCAGCGTTTCACCGTTTCATCTGAGTAAAACTAGAGTCATATCATATTCACACAGAAATTTAAAGGTATTCACGGCAACCCGTCAAAATAAAAGTCCGGTTTAATTTGAAGACATTGCAGCAGAAATATATTACTATTGTTCAGCAGAATGTACAAACTACCACTACTACTAAAATTATGAAAACTTTATTTTTTTAAGGAATGATCACACAACATTTCTTCCATATTTTAATTTTAATAGTAAATCCCCTTTATTTGCCAAAAAGTTTAATTTTCAATAATTTAAAGATAAATAAAATTGTTTTATGCCTTCATTTGATAACCAGATACACAACAGAATTTCTGAGGAAAAATAAAACATTTCATAAGGCTATTTTAAGAATAAATATCAATAAAACATTAGATGAGAGAAAATAAAACATAACTTTATAATTGTCATTTTCTTTAATCATAGCTATAATTATAATAATAACAGCTAAAATATGTTGCGTGTAAAAAGTGTTTGTTTCAGCCACTTGAAGGGTGGGTACATTCTTCATATACATCTGGGGCCGTATGTATAAAGCCGCTCAGAGTAAAATTTTAGTCTTAAGTGTGTCAAAATTCTAAGAATGACGTAATTTTACTCTCATTCCTAGACTTAAGAATAAGAGTGATTCATAAAGGTTCCTAAGTGTTAAGACTAGGTCTCAGCTCCTAAATTATTTAAGAGAGCTGGAGAGGTCTCCTAAGCTAGTTAGGAGTAACAAGATGGCAGCAAAGAGGAGGCGACACACACTTTCCAATGAAGATACACTCTCAGAAATAAAGGTACAAAAGCTGTCACTGGGGCAGTACCTTTTCAAAAAGTACATATTTGTACCTAAAGGGTCCATTTTGGTACCTTAAAGGTACATATTAGTACTTAAAGTGTACATATTTGAACCTAATAGGTACAAAAGTGTACCTTTTGAAAAGGTACCGCCCCAGTGACAGCTTTTGCACCTTTATTTCTGAGAGTGTGATGTATTGGAGTTACAGTATATGATGATATGGAGTTGATAAAACGATACAAACTTGATCGTTATGATAGTCAGTTTTTTTTGTAACTGACAAAGTAAGAAATTTAATAACTTCTTCCACTCTACAAATCAATGCTCTAACTGCAGAAATTAAAGTAGTAATGAATTTTTTTTTGGCTGGAAAATTGGAAAACTGCAGCAATGCACCAGTGATGACACAGTAAGTAGGGTCTTACATATTGTGGCACTAACCCCACAAAACACAACAGTGGCCAAAAGTGATGTGTGGATTTTTTAATTATTTATTATTATTATTATTATTATTATTATTATTACTACACATTTCACTTAAACCATTAAAATACAAAGGACAAAAAAAAAAAAAAACACTGACCAGTGTTGCCAACTGCTTTCAATTGAAAGTAGCTAAAACTGGTCAATTAATGTTGCTAGATGACCTCATGAAGGTGAGTTCACTGATCTATATTTATATTTATATTCTATAGATCAGTGAACTCGCCTTCATGACATCATGGGAGAGTCTCTGAATGTAGATAAGGTTTGTCCAAGAAATTGATTTTGTTGCTGGGTTTTTTAAAAAAAAAAGTCTCTAAAGGGGTGAGGAAGTCACTAAATCTAGAGATAAAATCACTAAATTGGCAACACTGGCACACTAACTACAATATAAGTTATTAACATTTCATTGGTCCTCTTGTTTTTGCATGTGTTCATAATTTCTTTGTATGACAGCATGGCCGAAAATTATGAGCGCACAATTAGGCATGTTTCATTGCATTATTATCACAAATAAAACAACTGACTCTAAGCAACTATGCAATATGCTTACAAAATCTTGAACTTTTTTTTTTTTAATTAAAGGTGAAGATGTCAAATTTCCTAGGCCAGACATCACTTTTGTCCACTACTATATGGCAGTTTATTGACTTTCCAACTGACCGCCAAACCATATTGCAAAATTAAGCCACTTTTTTGAGGATTGTGGGCTTTCCTGGAATTGTTGGAGCCATTGATGGAACTCATGTTCACATCATTGCTCCAACTCTAAACAAGGAGACATACCAACAAATATTAAAATATTAAAATATTTCAGTGTCTTAATTAAATGATTTTAATGTAGTTACATTAAATGATAGGTGTTGTGCTGCTGTGGCTTTACATGAGCAGGTTCACTATTGGCTGATTCAGAGATCGAGGTCAGCCATTTTGTGTCGACATCATTGTAATCCTTAGTTTACAACACTTAAGTGTCACCTCAGTCAACACTTAAGAATCAGTCTTAGCCTTTACTGAAAGTTGCTTTTAGCTTCTTTATAAAAGTCTCCTACACTTAGAAAAGTCCTACTTTTTACTAAGAATTTTTTGACACTTAAGTCAAAGCTTAAGATTATTCTTAAGAGTATTTCTGAGAAGTTTTATACATACGGGCCCAGGATGCCACATTTTGAGAAAGGAAGACCCCTGTTTGCAGGACTACACATTATTTGGATAATTAGTCAAAAACAACAACAACAACAGTTATGTCTGATTCTGTTGCATAGAACTGAAAAAAAAAAATACATTGATATTTATTATTAATATATTTTCTGTCCAATTTTCTTTCAATAAAAGTGTGGTTATTTTATTGGCTTGTGTTTTTTAAATTCTGTGTCATTAAAATTGAGTTAAATTAAAAAGTCTTACAAAACTACTTTATATTATTGAATAAAATAAATAATTATTACAAAGCAGTTTCGGTTTTCGACCAAGCACATCCAGAATTCTCGGTTTCGGCCCAGTATTTTCATTTCGGTGCATCCCTGTAACTGCATAGAGTGCACTGTGTTTGCAACCACATGCTCCTTTAAAGGATTACACACACACCAGTATGCAGAGAGACATTTAAGATGGTTTATTCTCCAAATAACTTCGTTATTTGGAGAATAACATTCATGTTACATGGATTATCAATTCATGTTGCTGAAAAATGTGTTAATAAATGTTGTGTGTATGGACTCTTGTTTTTGTTCCACGTTAGCTTCCTGCCCACAAATTTTTGCCTCTTACAAAAGCCACAAATCCTTCTAAGAAGACAGTAAAGGCTCATGTCACGCCTGAGCTGTAGTTAGGCTGAAACTTGAAAGTTAAGTTGCACAATGTTTAGGTTTTATTATTATTATTTTATTACTATTATTTTGATTTATGTCTTAGTTTTAGGTTGTACCATGTTTACCTTTTTTAAAATAATTTGAAATTGATTTTTATATTTTTATATATTTGTATTTGCATTTTGAATGCAATATGGCAATTAAATGCACTAAATGGGTTTAGTTTTCACAGTTATTAAAATATGCAATTTCAGCAATAAAATGTAATTTTTTTCCAAAAAGGAAACAAATTACTTGTTCATTTTAAGCGACCTGTCTTATTTTCTCTTGTATATTTAGTATTGCTCTTTAATAAAGAAAAAGTTCTTCTGATCCGATTACTCGATTAATCGATATAATTTTCGGTAGAATACTCGATTACTAAAATATTCGATAGCCACAGCCCTACAATCAAAACGGCCTGTGCATAGAAGCACTTTATTTCTTTGTTCAAATCTATTAACAGTTAAACGATTAAAACTGATCTAGAAAAACTGAGTGACCACATTGCTACATTAAACTCTGTAAAATGTTAAGTTGGTCGCAGTGCCATGCACTTAATGCCTCATCTGCACACATTAAAACTGAATTAGCAGCGCTCTTACTGCATGACTCCAGTGGCGCCTGTGCAACGAACTTAAAGTTAAAGAACTTGAAACACGGTACACAAGTTAAAGTATCAGTTTAGATGTTAATATGGCAAGTTGGCAACACTTTACAGTAAGGTTCATTAGTTAACATTAGTTCATTACATTAGTTAACATGAACTAAGAATGAACAATACTTCTACAGCATTTATTAATCTTAGTTCATGTTAATTTCAGCATTTACTAATGCATTATTAAAATCACAAGTTGTGTTTGTAAACATTAATGCACTGTGAACTAACATGAACAATGAATGACTGTATTTTTATTAACTAACATTAACAAAGATTACTACATTGTGTAATAAATGTATCGTTCATTGTTTGTTCATGTTAGTTAATACATTAACTAATGTTGACAAATTACAACTTATTGTAAAGTGTTACCATTAATATTTATTCATCATGCTGTTGAACTTGACAGTATTTTCTCTCGATATTTCATAGGAGCTCCAAAGAAGACAGAGAAAGCCAGAGTCTTGTGCCCTGTGTTTATCGTTATCTTTATGTTCGCTGGGTGAAAAAGAAAAACTCAATAAACAAAGTAAAAAATAATTTGACTGATATTATTTCAGTCAAATTATTTTTTGACTGAAATAAATCAAGGTTTCTATAGATATCGCGATATATCGATATTGTGAATTCTTTTGACCACAATAACCATGATATGAAAAATCTAATATTGTGACAACCCTAATTTCCGACATGTTCTGAATACTTTGACTGATCCTCTGTTCTTTATTAGATATTAATACTGCAGGACCCAGTGATCTGGTTTATGCACAGATTGGTTTACATGACAAAAAGAAGACCAAGGGCAAAGGTAAACACAACAAACTGCATCATCACATTTCATCACATGATTCATCACATTTAACTCAGATAGAATAATTTTATCAGGAAAATAAACCCATTACAATCAGCAACAACCACCCCTTCCTCTTCTCATGGAAGACATGCGATGCAGTACTAAACAGTCTCTCGCTGTCGGTACTTGTAATGATTTTTGCGTCTTTCTCGGACAGTTTTAAATGCTTCCGCACTGAGACATGTTTACTGCATTAGCGCGCGCCTTTATTTAATATATATATATATATATATATATATATATATATATTAGGGGTGTCAACGTTAACGCGTTAATGCATGCGATTAATCTAAAATTTTTAACGCGTTAATATTTTTTTAACGCAAATTAATCATGTGATAATGCTTGACCCCAACTTCTTCCCGTCATCGCAGCGCGGAAGGTTATCTATCAGTGTGTGATGAGGGTACAGTGAACCAGTGTTGCCAGGGTAACGGCACAAGTGGGCTATTTTGAAAATACAATCGCGGGAAAAATTACAGAGCCGCGGGTTGCGTTTTTTTTAGCTATTTTTATAATGTACCGCGGCCGCCCAAAGTGTATATAGACAAATAAAAATTAAAATAGATCCTTTTACTAATGTGTATTATAGTTGGAATGTATACCTGGCAACTTAAGAACGGAGAGGTGGCTGTAAACATCACAAACAACGTAAGTTTCAGCAGAGCACATGTTAAGGCTTTTACACAGCAGAAATAAACATGACAACAGCCACTATAGATTATACAAGATAATAAACACACGATTACAATAGGATATGGTTTGTATGTGATTTTCATGAGATGAATGTGTACATCTGAAATGCTAATTTGTGCAGCGATATAAAAGGCTATAAAGAGCATATTTTAAAAACAGTAAACGACCAAATTCCACATGTGATCGCAAAAGGAAGTTATTACAAACACTCGATGCTGGTTTAAAGTGAGTTCTGAGTAAAAGTGGACTATTAATCTCATAAATTGTCTAATGAAGCATGATGCTAATGTTAGCGCTAATGCACCTGCAGAACAGGTCCAATTCTTCTTCTTAATGCATTTTGTCATAATACTTCACGTAAGGTCGCAAGAAAATGTTTTGTTGTATTTATTTAGAAATACTTTTGATAATAGTTGGGTAAATGTAAACTGGGATTAAAGCGATGTGGCTTGGTAAACGTTTTATTGTCAGTATAAAGACTGATAATGGCTGAATAAAAACAAATGAATAATGATAAAAGAATAATAAGGATTATGTCTCATACCTGGCGGAGGTGTGAAAGATTCTGTTTCCTTAAACTAGTTTGTCATGCATTTCATTTCAACACATTTACAGGTAAATCCTTGTATTTTAAATGTGCGATTAATCATGATTAATCACAGTCCATGACTGTGATTAACGCGATTAAATTTTTTAATCGACTGACAGCACTAATATATATATATATATATATATATATACATACACACACACACACACACACACACACACACATATATATATATATATATATATATATATATATATATATATAAATTGTACCGAACAAATATATATGTATATATATATATATATATATATATATATGTGTGTGTGTGTGTGTGTGTGTATATATATATATATATATATATATATATATTCACATATACATGACACAATTAAATTGGCTCATATTTGGATACATATATTTTGCATACATGTTGCCATATATATATAATGTGACATTATACTTTACTTTTACTTTGTCATTTAGCAGACTCTTTTATCCAAAGCGGCTTACAAATGAGGACAGAAACAGAAACAATCAATTATAGTATTAAAACAACTAAAACTGATCCAAAACTAAAAGCTAAAACTTTATAAATAGTATATATACACACACATTTAAAAAAATAATTAAATAAAAATGAGAAATGCATATGACAAAATTTCTAAACTTAACATTTAAATGAAAACAAAATAAAGCTACAAACAATTCAAAATATTAAGAGAACAAAAGGTATAAGTGTAATAATGATTCTAACATAAAACTGAGCCAAACACCAAAAACAACTACGTGGATGTACACACACACACAGACATATATGCACACACACACGCATATCCACAAATTCAATATTATTTCATTTCCATGTAGTTTGTTGAAGTACTAAAATAACTCAAATTAAATAAAACTAAAACTTAATAAATAACTTACACAGACATAATAGAAAAAAACGAATAAAATGACAAACATTACTACTGTTACGATTCCTGTGCCTGCCCTTCCGCTCACTCTCCATCAGAGGTCACTCTTCAGTCACATTGACTCTCACACTACACAAACTGTTACGCTCACACTGAACTTCAGTTCCCACAATATATTTCACCCTAATCACATGCTCACCTGTAACCAGTTACGCTGTCTATTTAATACCCATTCAGTTCCTGTTCAGGCTGCCGAGTATTGTATAGCGTATATCCTAGCGATAGCTACTCTACGGAGCCCACTTACTTTTCATAGTCTTTCCTTGCCTGTTTTCTCGTGTTTTGATTTCTGCCCGTGTTTCCTGGATTAACACTTGCCTTGCCGTTCGGACTCTGTTTGCACCTCGTTTGGATTATTGCTCGTGTACCTGGATTATCTCTCTGCCTTGCCCTGTTGGATATTGTTCGCTGATCGCAGACCTACGCTTGCACTAGGATTACTCTTTGTCTTGCCTGTGATTATACCTGTTTGCTATAGTTTGACCCTTGCTTGTTTCCTGACCACGCCTTTGTAAATAAAAGCTTGCAAATGGATCTGCACGTCTCTCGTCTCGTCGGCTCCGTAACAACTACAACTGTAACTAAAATTAAAATAGATAACATATACAAATCAAACTACATTAGTTTAACAGTAATCCTAAAAAAATAACTGTGCCAAACATACAAGTAAGAAATGGTTATAAAAACTGAAAGAGAAGTGAAACAAGTAATAGGAAAGAGAATAAATGAAAAGCGATACTTATTCCTTGCCGGTGTCCCTGTCCGGTGGAGTCGCACAGTAGAGTCGATGGTCTTTACACACTTCGGTCTTCACACGACGAGGGCTGCCGCGACCGCTGCCAGGGTATAATAACCTTATTTTTACCCGTCTAAATCACTAATTGAATTCAGCTGGACACACTTTCCTGTTAATCACAATAAATGGCCACGCAAGCGCAGACACTAACAAGGTACGTACGAGACCAAACGCGATTTCAGCACGTCTCCACTCAGTAAACAAAACAAGTATATTATACTGTATAACATAATTATATTGCATATATGTTAAATTATATGTGTAGCCAATATTTATATATTTACAAATATATAATTCCATATATGAAAATATATTAAAATAAGTATTTACCTTGAATTGTGTCATATATTGCTAATAAATATTCCCATATAAATGTGACTATATGAGCACCATATATATTGACATGTATTTCCCAGTATATGGAAAGCGGCAATTCCTTATGTATTATTCAGTATATTGTAATATATTACCACAATGTATTATTCTATATAATTACCAGTATACTGAAAATTCTTTAATATATTGACCGTTCATGATAAAATATATTTTCTTTCCGTAAGGGTATTCATTAACATTTTTAATCAATATACTCTTCTGTGGTTTCTTTGTGGTTTGAGCCATCGCTCCTTTCTCATATGATCAGTTATTAGTGCAGTTCAAATCTCTGTTGTTCTGTATCAGAGTCTGGAGACACTTTGTACTCTGAACTGAAGCACAACACAGACAGAGGTGAGAGAAACACAAAACAAGCTTCATCACTATTACAGTCAAACCACTGACTTTAAATATGAACCATCATGCACCGTTTGTACAGATCACAATGATTCCTTAAGTCATGTGACTCACTGAGGAAAATCATGCATTTTATCATGATTTTGTTGTTATTTATCATTTGTGTTCTTCTGGTGCTGATGCTGGTGATGCAACCTATGCTCAACCTATTAAGAAAAAGAATAAAACACGTAAGAATTCTGTTACAATTCAACAATAATTTTACAATAACTGAAAATCTAACAGTTTACAGATTGTGGCATTGATTCTTTTACATTATAAATCTGCTTTAAGTGATTCAGTTCAGTTATTTGTGATGATCAGTGGTTTACTGTGAACATAAACTGTAAATCATCAACAGAATGATTTCATTATTCACATCACCTGCATAATGCATCATCTTTTATCTGCATTATCTGTTTAAAGGTCCCTGAGTAAATGCAGTGAAGACAACAGATGGCTAAAAGAGATTCACAGCAGTAGAAACAGTAACGCTTGCATTGCTTAAAGGGATAGTTCACCCAAAAATGAAAATTCTGTCATTAATTACTCATCCTCATGTCGTTCCAAACACGTTAGACCTTTGTTCATCTTCAGAACACAAATTAAGATATTTTTGATGAAATCTGAGAGCTCTCTGACCCTCCATAGACAGCATTTTGGAGAGTATCACGTACGTAAACAGCGTATGCAACAAATGTACACAGATACGTTGTTTACGCTTTGATATGAATGTAAACAACATATCCGCGTACATATACTGAATACTTTGTTTACGTATGTGATAGTCTCCAGAATGGCACTATAGGGAGACGCGGAGTAGACAGATTGTTGAACAAAGTCATTTTTGTTTTCTTTGCACACAAAAAGTATTCTCATAGCTTTGAAAAATTATGAACCACTGATGTCACATGGATTATTTTAACAATGTCCTTGCTATGTTTCTGAGCCTTGATCATGTAAGGATTCTTGATGTCTATGGGAGGGTCAGAGCTCTCGGATTTAATCAAAAATATCTTAATTTGTGTTCCGAAGATGAACAAAGGTCTAACGGGTTTGGAACGACATGAGGATGAGTAATTAATGACAGAATTTTCATTTTTGGGTGAACTATCCGTTTAAGAAATGAGTCTGAGTGAACTGCTTCTGCACATGCTTGATTAAAATACTTTAGAGATGCATATGCACTGTTATCTGTACACATATTATGTAAGCAAAACAAATGCCTCTCTAGCATATTAATTTTTTTTTTTCTCCAGTGTTAGATCATGCCTCCATGCCAGATAATTAAGATCCAGCCCCGGATGCCAGATCCCATCACAAAATATCAGTTTTGTCTGGTAACAGAACAACTCTTCAGCAAAGTAGTCTAATACCCAAAACCTGTTAACGGGAGTCTTGTCTGGTACCCAAAATATCCAAAACTCTATTAACAGTCTTCTATCAGCCAAGAAGTTGACTGAGGAAAAAGCCAGTGAAGAGCGGAAGCAGGAGACAAAGTGATGATGAAAAGAAGCAGAGTTTATTGAATAGTCTTAGTTGCGTATGTTTCAATGCTCAGACTTTGTCTGAAGAGCACAAATTCAACAAGTATTGTTACAACAAACTGCTTCAAAACATAAACCTTGAGTTTCCATAAACATTTCCTCGTATCTCTTATTCATGAAGACAAACAGCCCTTGAAACCACACAGTCATAAGACTAAGCAACAATGGAAAAATAATATGAAAACAACAATAATATAATATAAATGATTAATCAATTTATAAAGCAATGAAATGTGTATATAAATGACTATAATGATTATTTTAAATGATTACATAATTAAATTGAATAATAAAATGATTAAATGATAAATTATTATAAATGAATAAAGAATAAATGATTAAAAGAAATAAAGTAAAACACAACACAAATGTATGGTAGCTCTCTTGAAGCAAAACACACACAGTTTGCATTTGAGGATCCTCAGATCCTTCTCCAGTGAGCATTTGTTCAACACAACTCTAGGCGAAAATGCTCTAAAGTTATTATTACATTATTATATAATTGCTGTGCTGTCAATAGAACTAATAGAATAAAAAGGGTTTGATTAATAGATGTAAATACAGTGTATTTTTTGTTATAAAATTGTGCCTGTGTTTTTGCCAAAACGAGACAGATTATTTTTCTTGCTTTCATGTATTTTCTTATATACAGCTTTTTTTTTTTTTTTTTTGCTGCAGATAATAAAGTGTGAGATTTATATTTGATAAATATACACATGAAAACAAACTTTCTCTTTTGTTTGTAGGACTTTTTCACATTTCTTAACCTTAAGAGTCATTTTAACCATAGATCAGTGTAGTTCTGTCAGTAGCACTAAACACATCAGGCTTTTTGCTTTGAATGTTGAGATTGTATTGGTGTGTTTCTTTCTCCCTTTCTCTCCTGTCATGTTTCTCGCAGGTCGCCCTGCATTAACTGAACTTGGCACCAACGTGCTCAGTGGTCGTTGGCGAGGAACGCCGGTATCTTTCAAAAGAGAAGCTCAGAGCAACATCCTCAGAGAGAGGCGTGAGAGAGCAGAATATGTGTTGCTCATCTTGTTGGATGTTGTTGAGACTGTTATCATATCTTCATTGTGAGACTTTCTGAAAGTTTGAGTGAACTATTGAAACGTTTATTGTTCTCTCCCTCACGCTCTTTTCTCCTCTCCTTCGCTGTGTGTGAAAGACCATTTATGTATCTGTTTGGCGAGTGGCTTGGCTTATGAATGCTGTAGGGGCTAGGTGCCATTTATTTTTGGACATGTTTTTCTCCTGTTTTTGGGTTAGTTAAGGAGTAAGGGAAGTCCTTGTATTTTCTTTCATTTTATTTTTGTTAGGACACTTAGTTTTGGGTTAAGGTAGTTCTTTTTGTTTATTATTTTGGCCTGGCCTAGCCCTGAAGTTATTTTTGCATTCTTACTCTTTGTGTGAACTGCTTACAAAACAGATTGTATTACCTTATCCTCACAATAAAAAAAGAACCCGAGGAGGTTTCTAAAAAAATAACCTGCTGATTATCACTCTTTATTTTACGTTTCACCCCTGAACCCTAGACGTGGGATCGTAACACTACAGAAAGTGGAAGAAGACTAAAAACAAAGTAGAAATAGAATAGAAAACAAGTAGTTTGAATGTTTGTTGTTAATTAAAGTGCTTTTATACTGAGAGAGAAAAGAGAGACAGCAGAGAAAACATTCCTTATGCTGTTCCCCAAAACAGCTTTGAGTGAACAGTTCCTAAAAGAACCACCATAAGCCTTTTAATAATCTAAAGAACCTTTTTTTCCACTGTAAAAAACCTTTTGTGCAATGGAAAGATTAAGTGGATGTTAAGTTCATCATGGAACCACAGATGCAAATATATTATAATGCATTATTTTTAAAAGTGTTCATTAAATATTACTGTATTTTTATATATTTATATTAAATAAAATATTACTGTATTTTTATATATTTTTATTATTACTGTATATATATATATATATATATATATATATATATATATATATATATATATTTTTTTTTTTTTTTTTTTTTTTTTGTGCCTGTTTTCCTGCTTGTGGCAAAAGTATTAACGTTTTATTAATAAATAAATGTATTTAAATATAGGCTAATTTATTAAAAAGTAATAAATGTAACAAATTAATAATACATTTCTTATGTATCATTTATTTTATTGCTTATTTTTATTCATTAATATTTTTATGGCTCATTTTTTTATTTATTGTTTTTATTATTTATTTTTTTATGCATTACATATTTTTATTCTCTACTTCTTTATTTATCAGTTATTTTATTTACTACTTATTTTTTATTTTGTCACTTAATTTGTTTTTACTTATTATTTTATTACTTATTTATTACTTTTTTATGACATATTTATTATTTATTACTTTTACCTTGCACATCCACTCCCCCTATTAGCTGAAACTGCTTGATTCAAACTCAGCATTTAACAGTGATGAATAAAAAAAAAAAAAAGACTCGGTGTACAAAATTGTCTTCCTTATTTTTATGTTTCATTATAAAAATTAATAAATAATAAAGAAAATAATCACAAAACAGACATCACTATAGTGACTATGGGTGTATCACAAACATACATAGCCAGAGCTGGGTAGTAACTGATTACATGTAATCTGGATTACATAATCAGATTCCAAAAAATAAGTACTTGTAATTAGAGTAAGTTACATTTTAAAATACTCGTAATCAGACTACAGTTACTTTTTTATGGATTACATATTATTCACACAACAGAAATACATTATTCATCATTTACTGATTCTCTCTAATTCCTCTTTTTATCTTTTAAATGTTCCTTTCTAAAATAGTCTACCGCTTATATACACTCAGAAAGTCCAGTTTTGTGGACATTCACACAGAGATCAGTCATTATTCAGGTGGTGACAGAGGATTTGACCAATGATTTACAAAAATCATTTCAACATTGCATCAACTACTGATGAACACATTCATTTTTATTTGAATTATCACTCAGTAGGTTATTTATCCATGTATTATGTATTATTGAAAGGCTTTTATCTTTCAAACTCATTAAAATGCACATATTCTCATTATTTCTTATTTGCAGACATTCTCAAACTTTTTGTCATCTGAACCTCTTTCACCAAATATATTTACTTTAAAGGGGTGGTCAATCAACAATTCAGTAAAAGACAATATCTCCCTTTGCATTGAACTTTGAGCACTGTAAGTTTGCAGATGTTGTTTATACTCAAACAGCAACATTACACACTAAAGTTAAAAAAGTGAAATCATAACCAGTGACCCCTTTAAGTACCCCTGAGATTTTAAAATAAGTATTTTAATAATTAAGTAAGTATTTTAATAATTAAGTATCACATTTGCATGTTTACAGTTCTCTGACATTGGTTAATGGTCATATGGCATGCAGGTAAACATAAAATATTTCATCTTTTTAGTAAGTGTCTGATTTATTTTAATTTGACATTTTTATGATTTACTTACTTGTCAGCCTTTCACTAAACTCATAAACCCCCTGCAGTTCCTTTACAAACCCTAGTTTGGGAAACCTTGATGTAATATAATGCACTTCATTAATGCACTTCATGTTGTTAATTACAATGAAAGGAATATATTTTCTCACTCTTTGTATTTTTACATCATTATGATACAAGATTATCCTGTTTAAATCAATGTGATAAATGAGTTAGGTCAAAAGTAATCTAAAAGCAATCTGATTACCTAAAATGTGTAATGTAATGGATTACGTTACTGATTACATTTTTTTGTGTGTAATTTGGAATCAGTAACAGATTACAATTTGTAAGTAATCTACCCAACTCTGTACATAGCAGTCCTCAGGGTCTATAAGCAGCCAGCAGAGGACAGATGTCTGATTTACTTACATTTACAGTATTTTAGCACTGAAATAAAATGTTAGCTACATCAGAAAGTCCAAAGATTTCATGGGAACACACACACAAAAAAATAAATAAATAAATAAAAATAAAAAGATATTTGTGGTCTCTCATGTACAAATCCTGTTATAGTTTACTTCCACTTTCCAATCCTGTAAATGTGAAAAGGATCCATTAATTGCTCCACAAAGGATGTTGGACTTGGAAACATCCTGTTTTGAGCAAGATATTTATCACATTATACATTTTAACACTGCGTCTTACTTTATTAATATTTATTACAAATTTCTTATTTCAAACTTCAACAACAGATTTCATGAGTGAAAGCCAAATAGGGGAGCGCGGGGCACAAAGTAACGCGGGGTTAGTTGTAACACACGTGGTTTAAATATTTCCACACATGCTAGCATAACCAAATTTACAGTATTTATTAGTTACCATATGAACGTTATATAGAGGGAAAAAAAAAGTGCGCCATAATTCAAAAGTCTTTTGAAGATATCGCTGAAAATTTATTTTACCATAGTAAAATTATATTTCAGGCTTAAGTAAATTTCATCTCCGTTTTTATTACTCATTTAAAATGAGACTAATCTGCTATTATTTTAATCTCCAATCTGTTATTTATCAGTTTAAATTATTTTTTAATGCTTCAGTAACTAGAAGACACTGACCAGTTTTAAATTCCAGTTGCGCAGATGGGGTAAGTTGTAACACCCCAGCAAACACAGAACGTTGTGAGGACGTCGTGGTAAAGTTCCATTTTTTTTAGAATCACGGATAACGTCCCAGAAACGTCGTGGGCACGTCCTCAAAAGACGTCGCTAGATAGTCCCGAGAAGAACGTTGTAGCGACGTGGTCAGCTGGTCTCATGATAACTTTTCATATTATTGCACTAACATTACATGTATTATCATGTTAAGATACCATTTGAATAGCCTATATTTTGGGAAATATACTTAATTCATAAGCACTTTAAAAGATGGCATGAATTATATTTGTATATATAAAATATTTGTCAACAAGGACAAAACAAAAACCAAATAGTTTGCTTAGCAAATGGTGATCATTGTTAATGACATGTTTGTGAATGACTGAGAATGAGATTTATTAAAGAGGGCGCGGGACAAATCAAATTATCATTTAAACCAACGGCGCGCGTCACTGTCTGAGGACTGCGCGAGAGTGCGCGTGCCCGTCATTAACGGTCAACTTCCAGCAGACGGACGCGGAGGAAAAGTTAAGCGCTATAAATCTACTTGTATTCATAGTTTTTACTGATATAACGTTAGATGTCACCAAAGATGAGTAGTGTTTTGTATTTTTGTAGGTTTTCTAATTTAATTTAATAAATAAATGCCCTGTTCGGTTAATTAGCTCACGAGCAGTCTGGCGGTCTGAGGTAACGTTAACTGTTTAAACCTTGAGATAAAATTGTATACTTTTCTTGGGTTTAGGGATTCAACGAAACCAATTTTTTAGAACCGATCCGATACCGAAAATTCTGAGTATCTGCCAATACCGATCCGATACAGTGCAGTTTTTTTTTTTTTTTAAATCAATGTACAATTTCTATACTTCTGTGTGTTGACCTGATCATCGCTCTTTTGTGTGTTAAACACAATCTGCTAAATAGACAACTTCATTTTAATGAAAAATAACAAATGAAAAAATATATAATCATAATCAGTGTTGGGTAAGTTACTTTCAAAAAGTAATTGATTACGGTTACTAATTACTTCATCAATATTGTATTTAAATTACTTTACTAATTACTCTGTCTGAAAAGTAACTGAGTTACTCAATAAGTAACTTAATTATTCAAATCGCTAATTAGGTTACATCTTAAAATCCATATAAACCTTAATAGAAATTAAACTCTTTATTTTTTCAATTTGAGTCAAACATAGAATAGTTTAGCCTTTTAGCTTTAAAACAACTGTAATACTTAAACTTTATTTTTTTAAATAAAAAATTGTAACCTTCTTTGGTTAACAAATAGAAATACTCTGCAAAATATCTGAATAACAAAAAAGCTTAAAAGTTAAACAATACATTTCAGTTTGGCAAGATGTTCAGGAAAAGCCCAACTAGTAAAATCCGTACAGGTTTATGTAAAAATAACACTTAACTAATAGTAAGAATAAATGACAGAAATTATCTTATCTGCTGAATAAAGCCATGTCAGATCGCGCTGTTCTTATGAGGTAAATTCCTCATAGTACACTGTAAAAAATTGCTGTAAAATTTACAGTGACTTACTGGCAATTTTGCTTTTCAAACACAGTTACAGTGACTTACTGGCAATTTTGCTTTTCTGGCTGCTGTAACACAGTTACAGCAGCCAGAAAAAACTAAGATTAAAAATCAAGGATCAAGAACCCAACTAAAGCAAACCCTGATCGCCACAATGGTGAGGTCAAACAAAACGTTTCCAATAAAACAATTAAACTTCTGTTAATTCTCAAATAATTTTTATAGACATATGACAGAAATAAAGTCAAATTGTAATGTGTGAAGCTGGTAATGCTGTTTGTGGAGTTGTTTAATCAGATCTTGAGATATTTAATGATGTCTTGTATTTCAGTTGAATTCATCTAAGGCTGTGGCTGAAGTCAGTTGTAGTTCTTGTTTCTCTTTCATTCAGTGATTCTGCTTGTTACCAGCAGGTGTTATCTATAAGGAGAGTAAATATTTAACTGAACTGTATTATTTTGCACAAGAGAGATCTAATTTAGTTTTGTGGGTCACCATTGTGGTGGAGAGTAGAGCCTGTGCTTCGGTCAATGATGAGCCACAAACACTGATGTTCTGCTGTTTTATTTAAAGACAGTAACTGTAGAATTGCTGATACAGTGATGATCTCTTTAAGTGCTTTGACACATACATGTGTGCTATAGCTGATGATAAACTGCAACGATTTGAGTTAAAGTCATGTTTTTAGTAACTTTGCTATTACAAATTAAGTGTTTGCAGTTTTATATTAAGAAATATTCATTCTTAGTAGACTCTTAAATAAGTTAACCAAATGTTTACACCATCACAACAATTTTACAGCATGCAAGAGTTTGCTGTATTTTTACAGTACAATTGTAATTATTGATTTACACTACTCTTGTAAATTTACAGTCTTACTGGCAACCAAAATTGCCAATAAGTCACTGTAAATTTTACAGCAATTTTTTACAGTGTACTATGAGGAATTTACCTCATAAGAACAGCGCGATCTGACATGGCTTTATTCAGCAGATTCTTTCAAAAATTATGAAAATTAGATGAATCTTGATTTCTTTTTTAATCCTTTTTTTTTTTTTTTTTTTGTATCTAGGTGAGGGCGTTTGTTTGCAGGTGACTGCATATAATGAGCTCATACGGAAAAGACTACCTCAGTTTCATTCGGATTACATAATCAGATAAAATTTGTTTTCGATTTGAATTCGTTCATTTAAAAGTAGACACTTCAAGCTTTCAGATACAGGAAAGACTGTACCTCTCTTTAGTTTCATACGGATTACATAATCAGGAATATTCATTTTCAATTTAAATTCGTTCATTTAAAAGTAAAATTTCAAGCTTTCAGATACGGGAAAGACTGGTCTCGCTTTACTTTCATAAGGATTACATAATCAGAAATATTAGTTTTTGATTTGAATTCGTTCATTTAAAAGTAGACTCTTCAAGCTTTTTAGATTCTATTGATTTTAGTCTTATGCAGGGCTCTACGCTTACTTTTCTTTTTAGGAGCGCTTGTGCTCCTAATTTAAAAAATTTAGGAGCACGGTCAAAAATTTAGGAGCACGGTCAAAAATTTAGGAGCACCTTCCAATCAGTAATTAAAAATTTTGATAAAAAATGAACCTACCCATTACGAGGTGATATTTGACTCCTTAAAGTGATTTACATGGAATTTTGTTTTTACCTTTCTAATGGCATTTTTCTAACTTTATTAAAAGTATATCAACTTTTATTTATCAAATTCAAAAATATATATTTATAAACTTTTTAACATTTCTAATTAAAACAGCAGAATAAAAAGTAGAATAAGTAGAATAAGAATAAGTTACCAATCAATTGAAAATAGTATTTAAGAAATAAATTTGTACTACAGAGGTGGCACAAAAGAGCACACAAGTGGCTTGTAGGTGTATTTTCAGACATTTAATGAGGCTCAGAGGTCGCATGAGTGCAATTAAATGTATAAATTCATGTTGAGGTTAATGTTTTAAATATAAAATTTTGAATATAGAAATATTAAATGATTTAAATAACAGAAAAGATACTTTAAAAATTTAACTAAAACGTCCAGCAGGTGGCGGCAAATCACTGATTTGATCACTGAATCATTCATTCAATTGATTTGTTCGAACGGCTGATTCATTCAGGAACGAAGCATGTAACTGTCTTTATGAATGGGTAATTGAATCATTGACTCACTAGATTCGGTTAAAAATGCAGTTCATTCATAAACGAAACACCGCTGTGTTTGAATGGAGACGTGCAGCGGCTCAGCTGTTACTTTGTTTCAAACTATTTTCGTTGATGAAATAGAGCAAAATAAGGCAGACAATATAAGTCACTTAATATTAACTTCCTTTTTAATGTACTGTTGTATTAAATCAATATCACATTTGCAAACTCCCTTAATAATCATTAAAAGCTGTCACTCGTCTTAGCTCATCGCGATTTCACAAAACTCCATTATAATCAACGCAGCTCTCTACACTGCACAGTGAATCTCTTATTTACACTCTGTTTACACTTTGTTTGTTATAATGTCTGTGATACATTACTCAACACTGCAAAAAAAAAAGTAGTACGTTCTGAAACCTTTGAAGCTTCCTCAGTGCAAACACCAGTATGCTGATCGGGTCAGTCGCACAGGTGCTCCTAAATATTTTTCCATAGTCGCACGCAGTAGATTTCAGTCGCAAATGCGACTGAAATGGTCGCACTGTAAAGCCCTGTTATGTATATAAGGTTTCTCTGTGAATCAGGAAAATCTGAAATTGAACGAGCCGGTGCGCGGAGGGTTAAAGGGTTATCTTTAGACGGTAAATTTAGATTTCAAATTCAATATTTATTTTAGAACTGTTGAAATTATTTACTGTATGTAACGCAAGTACTTTATAAGTAACTGTAATTAAATTACCTAAAAATGAACAGTAAGCCCTTACTTTACTTTTTCAGTGGATAAGTAATTTAATTACAGTAACGCGTTACACCCAACACTGATCATAATCTATGACAAAAATATTATTATAAACTAGATTATTGGATAATTCAGCAGCAAAAGATACTCTAGAAAAATCATGGGTGCACAATTATTTCATAAAATCTAAACATTTAGTGAAATATAGGCTATTCCACACTGAGCGCAATGCGAAAAGGCGAGGCGAATCGCCGACGACGGTGCATTCACACCGAGCGTGAAACGATTGCTCGCCTTCTAATTCACGCCTGCACACTAGGTGGCGCTGACCAACAATGTATTTTTCCTCAGATGTGTATCTCGTGTATGGATTTAACATCATCTGCTGCTCAATAACAGCATTAAATTTTGATAAATAAAGTTTGGTTCTGCACCAGAAACACAAATATCTTTAATACAAGAATATCCTATAATATAACTAGAGGTACAATTAGCATCAAGCTACACTTGAAAATGTATGTAATTATTAATGTATTTGTTTATGGCACTTTAAACCATCATCGAGGGCTTCTAATAACTTCCGATTGTGATCTATTGTTGATTTTGATTAGAATAGGCAGACTCTATGTATGTCATCAACATCCTTTATTGTTATAAAAATACCATGAACTGTATACAAAACACATACAGAAAATATATTGTAATCATATGTCTATTTGCTTTCATATGTCATGTGTGTAGCGGCACAAATGTGCAACCTGTGCGCAGAATGATGCGCTTGAAGCAACACGGAGTCACAGCGTGCAGCGCTACGCATAGAAATGTTCAAAGCACAAAGGAAAGAGACATTGGTGTGTAGTGTATTAAATCTGCGCGATAGTTTGAGCCTTTTCTTTTAACAGTTTTAAATCTCAGTTATTGTGCGCTCTTGAAGAGAGTTTGACTGTAGTAACCGAATGCAACACACAGTTTGAACGCTGAATGGAGGATGACAGACAGCTGCAGCGCAGAGAAGAGTTTACATGAACTTGAATTTAGTGACTTAAATACTCTTCTGTACCTCACACTGAACTATGGAACGGCTTCAAAACACTTGAAATAAAGTGCACAAACTTTATGGTGCTTTATAATGTTTTTGTGCCTTTTGTGGGGCTTAAAAATAACACAGAATAGTGCACGCAAAATAACGGATTTGGATTGGTGTCCTCTGACCGATACCCGGTCCGGCAGAAAATGCCAGTATCGGAGCCGATACCGATCCTCAGTATCGGATAGATGCATCCCTAGTTGGATTTCACAATTCAGTAGAGAATAGATAGATATCAATTAATAGTCTAATTCCAGAGCCTTGTTTTTCCCCAGTCAGGAGGAATTTTGTTGAAATCAGTATGGTCTTGGTATGAGAAAAATTATGAGCTGAGCAGAGTACCTTATGATAGTGGTTTTCAATTCTGGACCTGGGGACACACAGCACTGCACATTTTATACATCTCTCTTTACTGACACAAGCTTAGATTAGTTCATGGAGCTCTTTCCTAAGGAGCTGATCATCTGAATCAAGTTTGTTTAACAAGAGAGATATACAAAGTGTGCAGTGCTATGGGTCCCCTGGACCACAATTGTGAACTACATCCTTTATGAGAACCTCCCGAGCTCCTAGTCGTTTTTAAATGTTTAAAAAATATTGGAGTTGGCCTAAATTTGACCAATGTAAAGGCTCTCCCTTATTCCTAAATCATACACAACCACATCACTTTGCTTGTTCTGTCTGGGGGATCTGGGGGCATGGACTCATTTAAGAAATTATGTACATTTTAAAGTTAAATTCGTCTATCTGGTGCACTTTCAGAGTTCAATATTAAGAGCTCCAATGCATGCTCAGGGTGAAAATTTAACAAAGAAAAAAAGTCAATGCAATGACTCAACCCTCTTTTTAGTAACTGTAGACCCTTAAGAGTTTTGTTAATAGGTTTTAAGCTAAATCTCCTAGCTAGGACACTTAGTAGTAAGATAAAATTCTCTGTGAAAATGACCCCAGAATGCCCATCCTTAATGAGACAAACTTTTTCAGTTGATTATATTGTACAATCTATGAATTGATGTGTTCAGTTTTCTGTGCTCATGACTTGGTAACACTTTGCATGGTTAAAGAACAGATGTAATGTTCAAAATGTTTTGGCTTAGTATTTGTAAAAAGTAGCACTGAATAAATGCTGATTCATGAATGAATGCATTGTGTTTTTGTCTAGTTTCTATTAGAATGTAGTTTTTTTATTTTTTTTAATTGGTTTGCACTGCATGTGTGTAATGAATGTATTTACTATAAATACCCTATAATTAGATTACTATTAGATTTTATAAGGTTTCTATTTTGCATCAAAGATGAGTTTATTAGTTCTATATGTATTTCAAGGCAATGGTTGGAGCACATCCTCAGGACCCGGACTAAAGGTGAGGTATAAATATTAAAAATAAGTGAACGTGGTATTTTAGTCGTTAGGACATACTTGGTACTTTGCTGCGACCAATGTGATCCGGTACTGTCAACGTGCCAGTTTGGTCGTTAGGACGTTCTCAGCACGTTCCAGTGACGTAACAAATAACGTCGCCACGACGAATATGGGAATCACAAAATTACGTCGCTGGAACGTTATATGGTACGTCGCTGCGACGTATATGGTCCGGTCCAGTTACGTCGTCACGACGTAACTGTGTTAGCTGGGACTGCGTTACAATGTGTCCTGCCATGCTATTCTATGACATTAGCGATGTAATTCACACTATTTACTTTAATACATTTTAATGAGAAACGACGAGAAACAGGTGAATAAAGACTGACAGTCAATGTTTAATGTTCAGAAATTATTATTTCAAGACATGTAAAGCATTTTGACTCATTTGTGGGCCATCCCAAGCATGGTTGCAATGTGTTCATTGTCAAAACTCAAAAATCACATTATTTTTAATATGTGAATTATTCACATTATTTTATTTGAAATAAATAATTATTTTATTTTATTGACAAAATATTTTAGTTTGTCTTGTAAATTTTTTTTCATGAAATCAGATAACATTTTAAGCTGTCATATGGTCATGTTACAACGTGCCCCTCAGATTTAATTTACCCCACCTACGGGGCATGCTGTCACATTTCACTTCCAATTTTTGAGGGTAAATGAAGAAAAACGTATACACTGTAATTATGAACAAAGCGACATATTTGTACTAGACAAGTGTGAAATTACTGTGGATAAAAGATTATACTCTGAAACCCAGGTGGATTTACACAATTTACACAGCTGCTGGGCAGCGCTGCGCATTTAACCACAGC
The DNA here is from genome assembly GCA_039654775.1 of Spinibarbus caldwelli. Lineage (NCBI taxonomy): Eukaryota > Metazoa > Chordata > Actinopteri > Cypriniformes > Cyprinidae > Spinibarbus > Spinibarbus caldwelli. The sequence continues at coordinate 3,697,387 of CM077220.1, read as the reverse complement.
ATGAGAACCGTGTAGACTCAATCTGCTCTGCTCAGTGTCTGTGCTGCTGTATGAGCCGCTCGTGCTTGTGTTTTCTTCTCTCATATCTGGAGAATAATTACAGCGGTACAATTGTTTGTCTGAGTAAAAACACCATACACATTGAGTAGAGGTACTGAACTTTATTTAGAGCCCAAAACACGTGACAAGTGAACATTTATTTTACCAACGCAAGTTCATATACTCGACGTGCACGCGGGAATGAGCAAGGTTGCGTCTATATTTCATACGGTTTTTGTCGAATAATCGTTGTAGATTACTGGTATTTTCCTCCATGTGTTGAATAAACACTTTGACAATGGCTTTCATGAAAGAAACACCATTGAGAGACTTGTGGAGGGGTTCATTCAGAAGTTGTTTTGGTCAGCTTAAAGCACACAATACACCTGTCTGGTCTTCATCTCAGGTCACTGCTGCTTCTCGTGTGTTTCACTGCTTTATGGCTGCAGAATGAAGTTCAAACATCATGAATTATGAACTGGAGTTTGTATACCCTTCTGTATGGAAGGATTTCCCTGACTATTTTCAAATAGAATTGCAAATTGGATTTTCAATTGCGTTTTCCATATGCAGACGCTTAAATTGTGACATAATCCAAATGCAATTGCAAATTTTGCATTACCGTTTGCATTTTCACTTTCGCCCATGCACAGTGAATGTCTACACTGAAAGCTGTCAATCAATGTGAGGGGGCGGGACTAAACTAGGGGGCGTGTTTGTTTGGGAGGTGACGTCACTCACAGACGTGCCGAATGCTTTGATCAATGAAGGTAATCGGTAAAGCCTGCGCTAAAGGCAGCTGCCAATCAGTTCGTGCCTGTGTTAACGAACAGACAGTGCAACCTTCATGGCACAATACATAATTCTGTCTTTTTTTTACCCCAAATGCAGCAATTATCCCCCTATAACAGCGGGAGCAACAACGGTACGCACAATAGGTCAAAATTCACTATTACCCAAACGCTTTTCACCTGTCTCAACATCTCTCACTGGCTGCATTCGAAACCGCATACTTCCATACTATTTAGTAGGCAAAAAGCAGTAGGCGAAGGAAAAGAATGCATAAAATCTCAATATCCACAAAAGAGTAGGCGAGATTTACCTGGATGGAGCACTATTTCTCGCGAGATTCGGACGTACGTATACTTAAGTATAGTTCGAATATGCCTACTTACCTACTATATAGTAGGCGAAATGGGTACGTGAGAAGAGTAGTATATCCGAAACCACAGTGTTCATAAAAGAGTAGACGAGAGATCCCCGGATGGCCTACTGCGTTCCGCCCAGACTCCGAAGTGCCGATCGAGGGATACTTTTCTATCCCAGAAGCCCACGCGAGATGATACATCATCATCGAACGTGATGGAGAACAGCGACGAGGCTGTTTACAAATGTGAGCATTACAAACCAAAAACACGGTTCCTTGTGTTTAAATCGCGTTTGTTGAGCTACTGTAGAGTAAACTGTTGATTTGCTTAAGGTGTAAAGAGTTAGACAGTAATGTTACAGTATATTTCTTTTTTTTTTTTTCTGTGAAAACACTTTTATTATGTATAGCGAACAGCAGGAGTTCCAGTAAGCACACGTACATCTCTAAAGTGCATTTACATAAACCTTATACTTCTTAAAGACGATTGAATGGCTTATTAAATATGGGACAGGAAAATATTCTAAAAGAATTGCAGATGAGCACATCACAACATGAACAGACATCTGAGTGAGTGATGTATGTGTGTTATTATGTAGAATTCACTGTTGTCAACACTGCTTTAGATGAAAGTAATGTAAATAAACAATTCTACATAGAGTAACTAAACATAAGTTATCCATTTCTTTTGTCCCATTAGTATTTGTCGATATATTGAGGAATAGTCTATTTGTGTTGGATAAAAAGCGAGTTAACACATCAGCAGCTACCTCAACATGTAAATGCAGTATTGAGCAGATAAATCACAGAGGAGACTGACTCTTGTTTGGATGTTACAGGGACCGATGAGACACACGTGTGTTTATCTGGTGAAGAGTGATTGATGGAGGAAGGCTGCCATCAAAGGCTTTGAGTGGGTACACTACAGAAATGAATAAAACTTCTTTTAAATCTTAAGTTGTAGTTTATTTTAATTATTGTAATTTCAATCAGAGTTGTTACAGCACTTTTCTGATTCTTGGTTGCTGTACATTTGATGCAGAGCTTTTGTGGTGGAGCAGGTGACGGCGGCATTTGTGAAAAAAAAAAAGGAAAACCTGAAACAAAAATATAACGTAAGATCATTTTGTTACTTCTAATACAGAGATCAAATGACATTGTGCTGATAAAATGACTGCTTGTGTATTATATTTGTGCATCTTTGTGTGATCTGAAATGTCTGCAGACTGGTGTGAGCAGTGAGGATGGAGAGTCCACAGCAGCATCCTGGAAATGGTCCAGTGCCGTGAATGAGACGCTCCATCACTGCACCTGCCCTCACTGCCTCATCTGGACCGGATGCTGCTGTGGTCTTTTCATCCTCTGTGACCCCAGAGCCAGCGAGAGCATCTAGAAAAAGACCAAAAGACATTGAGGATGTGATTTTGGTCAAGTTTGTTCTCCTGGTTTTTGTTCATACAATATCAGTCAATGGAGCCCAAGTTTCAGAAGCTTCAAAAGCATCATCAAATAATGTCATGAAGCTTCTGAAAGTCAGGCTCCATTGACTGATATTGTATGAACAGAAACCAGCAGGACAAACTTGACCAAAATCACCTTTTGTGTTCAGAAAAAAAGCAAAGCAAAAAAAAAAAAAAAACAAGGAAATAATGAGGCAAGTAAATAATGACTGTATTTATGTGTTTGGATGAACTAACCCTTTAAAGCCCCAAATAGAAATTGTATGAAATATATGTATGCATTTATATTATAGTAGTATCTTGAAGAAATAAACTTTAAAAAATAAGCAGCTTTGAGCGTTTTTGCCCAAGACACAAAAAAGGGATTTACAAAAATCACATTTACATTTATTCGTTTGGCAGACACTTTAATCTGAAATGACTTGCAGTGCTCTTATTACAGGAACCCCAATCCCCCTAGAGCAACCTGGAGAAAAGAGGCTTGATGAAGGATGCACCAGTGGTGACGAACCAGCAACCTTCTGCTTACCTGATCACTACACCACAAAAGTAATGATGCTATATCAAAAATTATCATGTTATTGTAAACCTATTAAATGAAATTTTGCAAGAAATGGAATGCTAAAAACATGAAATGTAAAATGTTTTACTCTTGTGTGAATGTGTTACAGGTAGTGGTGTTAATGGAGAGCAGCACACAAATGTTTGGAGCAGACACAGCAGCAGCCACATTGTCCTGCACATGTTCTGCTGCTCTTGTTCCAGATTGTGTGGTTCAGGGGCGTCATCATGGTCTTCCTCATCCTCTCTGTGCACTCAGACAAGGACAGCCTCAATGTCCCTTTCCCATCCACGATCAGATGCCACTCTGTCTGCAGCAATGAGGAACGTGATGGACAGCAGAGACCGGTGAAGGTGGACACGGTGGTCAGCTGCTTCACCAGAATAAAGCTGTGTTCAGATGCAGTAGGATGTGGGTTCACCGCCTGTAAATGCATCATTGTTAGAATAAGTTTGAATAAAGCTTTGTTTCATGTGTCGTTGACTTGTTTTTATTTATTTTCATGGTTACTTTTATTCTTTTACTCATATTCATGTTTCCTGTTGTTGTCAGTAAATAAAATATAATTGTTTCATTAATGCATGCATTAATTAATTACTTGACTGAAAATGTCAGTCAAGTAATTAATGAAAATGAGATGTATTCACTTGGACTGCATTTATCTAGTGTGTATTCATGCATAGCTATGGCATATGACAAAACAAATTACATTTTGCTTGTTTTACTAAAATTATATATAAAATTAATTAATTATTGGTCAGCAATTATCATTATTATTGTAAGTGTTGGGGTGGGCTAGCAATGCATTCTGGGATAATCTTAATTTTTAAGTAGTAATGCTTACATTTTTCGAGTATAATATCAGCATTTTTCTCCAAAGTCAAGATCTTCAGCCTGACGTCTCCTTTGTGCAGACACTGCAAAAGCTGCAGAAAACTGTACTAGGTAGGATTGTGGATTCACTGATGCTATGAGGTGATAGTGCACCTGTCCCTCTTATCTTCTTTTTATTATTATTACGGCAGAACTTTTAATTGCATTCAAGCTCAGGGAAAGATGGTCGTATCTTTAACAATGAACAATCATAATAGAAAACAAATATAATGGGTTTGCGTACATCATAGTATGAGAATACGCACACAGGAAAAAAAGGCACAATTACAAGGGTAAATATCTTTGAATAGTATTCATATAATCATAATGCATAAAAATAATTTGTTGTTGTTGTTGCTATTTATAAGTCTGAGGGATGAAACAAACAGTTAAATTCAACAAGAAAAAGAGGAAAACAGGAGATTTAAGCTGTTTTGCTTGTGGATGAAAAATGTTGAACATAAAATAAAGAAATTAACATATTCAAAAGACAACAATAAAAAATAAATATGCAAATAAATATAAAAACTTAAATCAACCCAAAATGTATTGGTTATACTACAATCACAATAAAAGAGCAGCTGTTTCTTAAACAAGACCACAAAATGAGCAAATTTCATCAACATCAAAATATTTACAGATAGATGAATTAAACCTGTCGCTCATATATTTTAAGTTGTTGCTCTTGTAACGTCGTAAGTCACATGATAACATCAACATGGCGGATGAAGTCCGGATCGCATTCATACTTAACGAGATTTGGCTGTAGAGTGTGTACTCTTTTAGCGCTCGTTAAGTAAGTACTTATTGAAATTAAGTTAACTCATTGAGTAGGCGATTTCGAATGCAGCCACTGTTTCTCACCCTCTGATTGATGCAAGTGAGAAAACAGACAGTGCAATTCTACACTTATTACAGTACATTTTATTCGAAAGCAAACAAAACAGTGCCAAACTATATTTATTTACCCATTTTTTTTTATTTTTTTTACCTTACTTTATATTTTATTCAACAGTTTTAATCCCTTATGGAGCACACGTCCCGTGGCACCAAAGCATCACCAAAAAGATTTTATTTTTGTCGTGATCTCTACATAACAAAAGTTGCTTTCTCGTTATCACGACTTTTTTTTTTCTCGTTATCTCTATACATAACAAAAGTTGTTCTCTAAGTTACACAACTGCGCCAGCAGGTGGCAGTATAAACTACTGATGGGGAGTTGTATACTGTATCAACTATAGCCTACTGTACGCGTTTGGGACAGAGGATCTTCTTCCTGATCGCTATAATTTATGCAGTTTATTACTGACATTTAATTAACTTATAAATGTTAAACATTAGTTCAGTGATGTTATACAGTGTTGTAGCCTTATCTTTTGTATTTTCTACATTTCTTTGTAGGAAACCACACACACACCACACCACACCACACCCCACACACACACACACACACACACACACACACACACACACACACACACACGAATTCAGCGCGCTCTTTGGAGCTCTTGGTGTTGGTGGTGTCCAGTGGTCGTGTCGAGTGGTTTGCACACAGCAGGCTCCACTACCCCCTGTTTGTGTTTTCAGGTAGCTATCTCCCCTGTGCGCTTCAGCACGCTAAAAGAGTTTTTTTTTTTTCCTAAAAGAGCATTCACGGGTGCGTCTTTTTAAAGACGACGTTGCGTCTTTATAAAGATGAATTGGGTCTTGCTATAGACAACGTACCACCCGTGCGTTTCTGGATGCGGTCATTACCTTGCGCTGGGTGATGGTCACGATCACTGCCTCACGTGTCTGGGCATAAAAGCATGCTGAGGTGGCGTTCGTGGATGAGTTATCTTCTCCTTGCGGGAAGGTAATCATCTCGGAGCTGCAGACCTGGCTCCTTTGCCTGCCTTGATCTGGCTCTCGTCCTGGCTGCAGACAGGCGAGGATTACTTCAGGCGGCAGTACGGGTGGTCTGAGGGTTATAGTGGTGGCAAACCCTCCAGGGAACCAACCCTCGAGGGACCATCGCTCCTCTTGCACTCCGCAACCAGTTGAGCGGCCGAGGGAACGCACTGGGCCCTATCAAAGAGCGTAACAGTGGTATCCTTCAGCGCTCTTCCTGACGACCAGATGTTGATTGCTACATCGGAGGGTGAGCCGGAGTTTTCTGGCGAGAAAGATTTGGCTGCGCTGCTGTCCCCCGGGATTGTAGCGAAGCCGTCATTTCCAGATCCGATTCAGGCAATGTTTTCCCGGGCTGCCGTGAGGGTAGGGCTCAAGTGGAGACCTCCACCGTGTCCCGAGCCCTCAAGGTTGGACGATTGGTTCTTTGGGGTGGTCCGCGCTAGTTCTCAGCACCCTGCCCCAATGCCATTCTTCCTGGAGGTGCATAAGGGGCTTACCAGGTCGTGGATGGCAACTTTTTTCTGCCGGAAATCGACCTGCTAACTCCTTCTCCCTCACCACTCTCGACGGTGGTGCAGCTAGGGGCTATACAGGGATCCCCCCGGTGGAGCGGTCGGTTGCGATGCAATTGTGTCCTAATACCGCCTCCGCCCGGCAGGGTGAACCGTGCCTCCTCCCCCGGATCTGTAGGTACTCGTCTGGTCTGTCCGGAGTTGCCTATGTGGCCTGTGGAGAAGCTGCCTCTGCCTTACACGCTACGGCGTTACTGCAGGTTCTTCAGGCTAAAGCACTGGGGGACCTGCACGAGAGTGGTCACCACCCGGAAGTTCTAAAAGGAGCTCCGAACCACACTGACCTCGCGCTCCAAGCGACGAAGGCCACTGCGAGCTCTCTGGGTCGTGCGATGTCCACACTGGTGGTCCAGGAGTGCCATTTCTGGCTGTGTCTGGTTGACATGAGGGACGCCAACAAGTCAATTCCTCAAGGTCCCTGTGTCTCAGACCGGCCTCTTCGGCGACGCAGACAAGAACTGGGCCCAGCAGTTCTTGGCTGCACGGGAGCAGACTGAGCCGCACGTCCTGCCCTGGCGGGCAGCTGCTGCCTCCACCCGTCCGCCGGCCGCAGTGCCCCAGGCTGTTCGTCACCAAGGGTGGCCTCCTGCATCCACACCCGCTCCCGTGCCATCAGACTCGGCTTTGAGATTCAGTTCGCCCATCGTCCCCCCCAAGCTCAGCGGCATCCACTTCACATCAGTGAAGGCGGCTGATGCTCCTGTCTTGCGTGCGGAGTTCACAGCCCTACTGGCGAAGGATGCGATAGAGCCGGTCCCTCCAGCCGATATGGAAACGGTGTTTTACAGCCCCTACTTCATTGTACCCAAGAAAGGTGGTGGGTTACGACCAATCTTGGACCTGCGTGTCTTGAACCGGGCCCTCTGAAGCGGTTACCGTTCAAGATGTTGACGCAGAAATGCATCTCAGGGTGCATCCGTCCCCAAGATTGGTTTGCAGCGATCGAACTGAAGGACGTGTACTTTCATGTGTAGACCCTTCCGCTCCACAGACCATTGCTGCGATTCGCATTTGAAGGACGAGTATATCAGTACAAGGTCCCTGTCGCCCCGTGTCTTCACCAAAGTTGCGGAGACAGCCCTTGTTCCTCTAAGAGAACAGGGGGTTCGCATTCTTGATGACTGGCTCATACTAGCTCAGTCTCAGGGGTTGTGCGAACAAGTGGACTTGGTGCTCTCGCACCTCAGCCGGTTGGGCCTTCGGGTCAACTGGGAAAAGAGCAAACTCTCCTCGGAGAGGATCTCTTTTCTCGGTATGGAGCTGGATTCGGTCCAGCATGCCTCATGCAAAGACGTGCTCAATCGGTGTTGAACTGCTGAATATGTTCAAGAGCAGGACAGCGGTGCCACTGATATGAGACCGCTTCAACACTGGCCCCATGGCCGAGTCCCGAGGTGGGCGTGGCAATGCGGCTCTCGCCGGGTCCAAGTCACACCGGCCTGCCACCAAACCCTCACCCCGTGGTCAGACCTTTCATTTCTCTGGCCAGTAGTGGCCCTAGAACAGGTCTCCAGGCATGCTGGGGTTTACACGGATGCCTCCACCACCGGCTGGGGGGCCACGTACAACGGGCACATAGTGTCGAGGGTTTGGACAGGTCCCCAACTGCACTGGCATCAACTACCTAGAGTTGTTAGCAGTATGCCTGGCTTTGAACCATCTCAGATGGCGCTTGCGAGGCAAGCATATGCTGGTCCACATGGACAACACTGCGACCGTTGCATACATCAACCGACAAGGTGGTCTACGCTCCCATCGCATGTTGCAACTCGCCCCCACCTCCTCCTCTGGAGTCAGAAGCATCTGAGGTCGCTTCGTGCCATTCACATTCAAATTGCACTGTTCATTTTGTCCTGATATGGACTGAAGCCTAGAGACTGAGATTAACGTCCATTTATTGACATTTGGGACTGAATTTATAAACTGATTTTTGATTCCTCAGTGTTATTTCTTGCCAGTTCATTGAGGAAATTGAGGACTTTGGGAAATTTGGGTATTTCATTGAGAAATTGTTGTTTTGTTTTATTTGTTGATTACTCCTTTTTTATGTCTGTTGATTATATGGGCTAAAGGTTTAAAGGTTGACTAAAATAAGATCTCATTCAAAACAAACCTAAGAACAGGTCACTTTAGAAAAAAAAGAAGTGTCAATTAGACATTTCAGTACCAAATGCTTCTAGCAATTTCCACATTAGCTTGAATTATCAACTAAAAGATAAAAGGAAGAAGAAATATCAACTTACCAACAAAGTGAAACAGCTATAAACCCTGTAAGGAAGAAAGAGGGGTATAAGTATCAATACGGAGTACAAACATTTCTGAGTCTTTGAATTGAATTTTTCTGAATGTAAATTTATTTTCTACTATTCACTGTTACAATACAAATCAAATCTAGTTCCTACCTCAAACCTTGTCTGAGTCTATTCACTGCTGCTGCATCGTCTCTCTCCTCGGACGAACCGAATCTTTTGAGCTCACTGGTCCATTATAAGAGTTGACCCAAAATTGGTATTTTTGTGTAACGGGTTACACATACTTCTGCTTGTTTGACTTGCTTTGCTATTTTCTGCACGTCAATTATTCTGAAGTTCTGCTGTTTGCATGCAACATGTTTATAACTTTATAATCATAAAAGATATGATTGTTCTTAATTTGTAACTTTTTTTTCTTCACCTTTCCCCCACTTTCTCTTTGATAACACTATATAAGCTTGCATATTTATAAATATGTAATCATTGTGTGTCTGGGTTATTATAATTTGTTTATATTTGCAGAGATTTGATATGGCAACAATATCAAAGCATCTGTGTTCACAGTCAAGTGCGTTCTGCAGATGCTGCTCTCAATGGTTTAGTTGTAGATGCACCTTATAGTGGAAGTCAGCATTTTGTGGGTTGTTTCTATATGGGCTTCATTTTTATGAGACCATGTAAAAAAAAATAATTCAGAGTTACAGCAATACACTTCACATTTTCCCCGGCTTCTTTCAGCTAATCGTTGAAGAGACATTGTTATTTGTGCATTGCTAAGTTTAGAAGCTGCTTGTAGTGATAAAATGACAGAAGTGTTAAGAGGCCTAATAAAAGAGTCGAGCTGATGGCTGAGGTTTGACTTCTGCTCTATTTCTGCTCTATGGTTTTAAGAGTGGGGAAGATATTCTTCATCTTTAGTTTCATAAACCTCAAAATACTACCACAAGAGCAAAAGATTCAACGTGCATATCATTTTCATTTACTTCTTAGAATACCTGTCTAATGTCAAATGTAAGAGTCTTTGTTTCCTTATGTTTTGTTTGATAGTCAAGCAACAATATACAAACTGGTTAAGCAAAATTACTAGTATAGGAAGCTTCTGCCAGTTCTTTTTCTCTATATTGATAGTTGAACAAGCGCAGTACCGCTACCGTTTAATGGCTTTGGTGGCCCTCTCCAGTCTTTAAAGGTGTGGCAAGTGTTCATGACCATAACTACTTATGGTGTGGACTTCTTTTTAAATCCATAAAGTATCTGCATGGTACAATTATGCTGTTTGGATTGGGGCTTGTAAAACTGTTCAGGCTCCTAATAACTGTTTACATCCTTTGCATAATTTGTGTCTTGACCTGTAAGGACTGCTCTCTAAAATCTATATGAAACTAAAACGTTTCACTGCTTTAGTTAGACTGAATAAGTGCAGCGTCAAATGGCAATAAAGAGAATATCTTGGCCTTCACTTCTCACACCACTTCTCACTTTTAAAAATATCCTCTGTCATTAACTACTCCTTTTACAGAGGAAATAAACATTTTAAATATTGTTGCGGTGAATCATCACTCCTTGGAATCTGATTCAAAATCATTTTATAGACTGCATGTGTCACTTGTGTGTAACAGTATATGTAATTCACTTTAAATCATTTCATGTGTTAGTGTTCATCTCTGATAGTGTGAACACACCAAAAGAGGAGTGACATATCTTAAACTTAATTTCTTTGTTTACTTCATATATTTATATAGCAACAATCACACTGGGATTTGATTCTGGGTTATTGTTGCTGCAATGTCTTTATATAGTGATGTATGTGCAATAGTGATGAAATATGATGTATATGCAATAATTCTTTCATGAACGCAAAGTGGTTGCAGATTTTAATCTGATCATATTATAGAAATCATGTTTTTAATAAATTAAAACTATATATTCAGATAATGCTGCAATTTACTAACAATTACATTGGATTATACTTTTATTCTTTCGAACATTGTGTAAAAGCAAATATTCACCTCACAGGACTTTACTTCATATTCACTGTTCTGTTCGTAATGTGTGTGGCTGAGGCAGCGTCAGAACAATTACCAAACTTTGAAATAGTCTTTTAAAGTACAAAAACAGCTTTAAAAACTTGAATGCACTGAAAGAGTAGTTAAATATCTTGCAATAGATCTCTTTTTATTCCTTTCTCTTTGTGTATTTCCGTGTAGAGTTTTGTCTCCTCCCTCATCTCTTCTTGAATTGTGAAACACAGGAAGTGTTTGATTTAGCGCACGCATCTCTGTTAAAACAGTCTATTAATGTGTTCAGTATGGGGTCCAGTGTACTGCCTCTCATACTCTGTGAGTATTTCATTATATTCTACTGTATCTTCTGTTTTGTTTTTCTGTTTTTAAAACCGTATTCAGCTGAAGATAAAAGAATAGTTGTGGTGTGTAGGAGGGTCTACAGTCTTGCTGTTTATCGTATTATTTATTGTTCAGATTAAATGTGGTGATATGTTACGAGTGGATCAGATACAGAGTTTCAGAGAACATGCATTTATCTGTGCTGCACGTGAAAGATAGAGGCCCTGTGGACGTGCTTTTGTTTGGTTTTGTTGTAATGCTTGTTATTCCCATTTCAGGTAGTTTGTTAGTTAAATCAGATGCATTTGTGTTAATGAGTTTGGTGTTGTGATATTGTATCTTTAAATAGTCTCTCCATCAGAGAGCAGGAGAACAGTGACCAAACACAAAAGTTTGTCTATCACTTTTGTTCTTTCTGCCCCTCTTATTGAAAATAAATTATAGTGGCCCAAATATCACACTTAAAAATAACTGAATTCCATTGCATTAAACACAATACATCAAATAAGCGGCATCTGCCAAAAAAAATGAGTCAAACTTTTCTCAGAATTAACCTTTTTTATTATTATTATTATTATTATTATTATTTATTTATTTATTTATTTATTTATTTTTAACTGGTTTGTCTCAGCGTCATTTAGTGGATGTGTGAAGTCAGTATTCCTCCAGTTATTTGCCGAAAAACCACAGCTGTAGTTCAGTACATTAACATATGAACATGATCCACTAATGCTTGACAATCATAACGTGTCTTTGGTCTTCATTTCAAACAACATTTTGTTTCTTAATATATTTAATATACATACTCAGACCACATCACTTTGGGTCAGCACTGAGGTCAGCACTGGGTTTGGTTCATTTAAAATACACTTTATGTGAAAACACCCTTAAATGTTCACATTCTTTTCATGGCCACTATGATGTCACAATTAAGCTAATGGTGGCAACAGCAAACAGGAAGTGAGGCTGTGTGTTTCTAAGACACTTTGACCTAATGTGGTTTGGAGTCTGTAGTTGGTTTTTTTTTTTTTTTTTTTTTTTTTTCCAGTGAAGAACCAATGGTGTGAAAAACGTATCCTGTGCAGCATTGTTTGTGTTGATGGTAAATGATGGAGAATCTCCACCATCAGTTCTCATGGATGAGCTTCAAAACACAGAAAAAACACTTTCAGTTGAAGCTCTAGACATGTTTTAGCGATTTGCATTGTGTTAAAGTGGTTCTGCGTTAAACCTGTCCTAGAGTACCCCAACATTATCTCACAACTAGGGCTGTCACGATATTAGATTTTTTTTTTTTTTTTTTTTTTTTTATATCCCGGTTATTGTGGCCATAAGAATTCACGATATCGATATTGCGATATCTATAGAAATAGGGGAAGGGGGGATATCAGTCAAATTATTTTTTACTTTGTTTATTGTTTTTCTTTCACCCAACGAACATAAGGATACTGATAAACGCAGGGCACAAGACTCTGGCTTTTTCTGTCTTCTTTGGAGTTCTTATGAAATAACTAAAGAGAAAATATTGTCAAGTTCAACAGTATGATGAATAAATATTAATGGTAACACTTTACAATAAGATGCCATTTGTTAACATTAATGTATTAACATGAATGAACAATGAACAATAAATTTATTGCACAATTTATTAATCTTTGTTAATGTTAGTTAATAAAAATACAGTCGTTCATTGTCCATGTTAGTTCACAGTGCATTAATGTTTACAAACACAACTTGTGATTTTAATAATGCATTAGTAAATGCTGAAATTAACGTGAACTGAGATTAATAAATCCTGTGGAAGTATTGTTCATTCTTATTTCATGTTAACTAATGCAATTAACTAATGTTAACTAATGAACCTTATTGTAAAGTGTTGCCATATTAACATCTAAACTAGTACAACTAGTGCAAGTGAGGCATTAAGTGCATGGCACTGCGACCAACTTAACATTTTACAGAGTTTAATATAGCAATGTGGTCGCTCAGTTTTTCAAGATCAGTTTTAATCGTGTAACTGTTAATAGATTTGAACAAAGAAATAAAGTGTTACTACGCACAGGCCATTTTGATTGCAAATACAAAAATAAGACGAGTAAAGAAAACGCAGTACTTATTAAAATAATCACCCTTTATTTAAATATATGAACAGAAAACCTCTGTTAACAGGTTAATGCAACATTCTATGACTAGTAAAATAATGGCAGCTTACTCTGAACACGGCTCTTCTTGGAGTAGCTGTGTGCGCTGCGTCTTGTTTGACAGCAGGTGTCAGTGTTAAGGCGCAATACTGCCACCTGGAGGTCAACCAGGTACTGGCGCTGGAGTATTTACATGTGGTGTTATCATAAGAGTCCTGTTCATTTTAAATATTGCTGTTATCACCAATACCGGTATACCGTCACACACTAAATTAACACGATATCGATAATTGTTGCTTTGAATATCACGGTTGTCAATACCGGTATATCGCGACTAGGGATGGGCAATACCTCATTTTATTTTCGATCTGATACCGATATTTTCAAACCCAGTATCGTCGATACCTATACCTCTAAACTGATCTTTTAAATTATTAAAAGAATATAATCAGTATTTATACTCACTTAATATTAGATTTTAAAGCCATGTTTTGTTTTTTAAACATTTAATAGGCCTTTTTTTGTTTACAATGTCAGAAATAAAATATACTAAAATTGTATTTTAGCCCTTTACTGGGGCAGTAACCTCAAAGGTGCAACTATACTCCTAAAAGGGAGCATATTAGTACCATACAAGTATGCATGCTTTAAGGGTAGATAAGTTACAAAGGTGCACCTTTGAGGGTACCTTATGAAAAATAAACATGGTTACATAAGTACTAAATGTATTTATTATTATTATTATTATTATTATTATTATTATTATTATTATTATTATTATTATTATTATTATTATTATTACTACTACCATGGTAAATTTGTGGTTACTGCAGTTTTACTACAAATACTGTAGTAAACTGTGGTTACTGTAATAAAACCATGTAAACCATTTTTGTAAAAGGCTGCTGTACTCCTAAAGGTGAAACTTTAGCATATATATATATATATATATATATATTATTATTATTTTATTTTTATTTTTTTTTTTTCTGACAGATTTATTAACAGGAATTACAGAACCTAACACAATCTAATGTAGTCTATTTTGCCACTTAGAAGCTTATTTTATGCACCGAATTTTCTTGATAAATAAAATTAATGGTTAAAAAAAAATGCACTTTAGAATCAATATTTTTATGTGAGGATCGATCTTTTCGATACAACATCAGTATCGATACTTTAGATCGATCCGCCCATCCCTAATCGCGACACCCCTACTCACGACCAATTCATACGTATTTTACGAGGTGGCTAATTCGTACAACCTCACTCGTACGATTTTGTATGATTTGTCTAAACTCCAGTGACAAGTAGGTTTAGGGGCGGGGTTAGGTGTATATGTCAATGTCCATCTTGGTGAGTTTTCACTAAACACAGTCAGTTTTGTCTTAAACAAACATTTTGAAAAGTAATTGAATGCTAGTCAGTATAAAGATCTGTGCATTCTGTGACAGCATCCTACGGTATAAACCTGATGCTGTCTGTCATCATCTGTTCATCAAACAACAAAAGAAAAGTAGATAATTATCACTGCTCTTCACTTAATATTGTTCCTAAATTTATGAAGTAATGTATGCTTAATTTATATGGTGAAGTCTATGCAGTGACTTATTTATACATTTGATTAGTTTAATCAATTTATGTATATTATTGTAGGCTAAATTGTTTATTTTATTTGTGTATATTATATATATATATATATATATAATATGCATTTTATTTTCTGTTTTATTTGTCATACTGTTTTTGTAATTTTCTTCCTTTTTTGTATAACTGACTTTTTTTTCCCCCTTCTTCTTCTTCTTCTTCTTCTTCTTCTTCTTTTTTTTTTTTATTTTATTATTATTATTTTTTTTAACTGTTGTTTTGACAGTGAAACTGCTCTGAAAGAATAGGTTAAGGGGTTTAGCATTTTGGGGCCCCAACAAAGTTTTGCTGAGGGCCCCCAGAAGTCTAGGATCGGCACTGCAAACGCAGCACTGAGACTGAGTAGTACCAGCACTGATATTTTGCCAGAATCAATATTTAATTGAATATCATTGATTATCTTCATGAGATCTATCTTTGTGCTGTGATGCGGTCAGAAACCAGATTGAAAATTGCTCAGGTGTCATTTATAAAGAATATTAAAGAGAACTCAAAACAAGCAAAAACTCTTAAAGAGACACAACCTCACTGTCTGACGTCACATTGGTTGATGAGAATATGGTCATGTGGTGTATGTTGTGAATCTTCTCTGGGCAGCAGTGAATCCATCAGAGAATCGACTCTTGTATCGGTTCACGACTCCTGTGACGTCATTCTGTTGATGTTCAATGATGGAGAATCTTCAGAGAATCACTTTTCATGGATGAGCATCAAAACACAGAAAAACTCTTTCAGTTCAAACGCTAGACATGTTTCAATGATCTGCATTGTGTTGAATGAATGGAAATGTTTCACATGTGTTTCTTCTGGTTTCAGTGCTGATGTCCTTCATCCACGCTGGACTCACTCAAGGTACTGTGCTGTACTGCAGTATATTTGATTTATTAAACTAATGTGAATTGTGTTGTAGTAGTTTATTTGTCTGCATGGATCATATGAGGATCCCACTTTTGTCTCTTTGCTGATGATTTATGTCTGTATTTTGCTGTCATTCACCTTCATCCAGAATCATTTGTCTGTGTAGTTCCTCATGCTGCTAAAAGATTGATACATTTATATAAAAAGTAGGTTAAAATGGTCGTTTGTTGCAAAAATTTACACTAATTAATGACCATTGATCATCGTTCCCCCCCCTCTGTTCAATTTGTCAAAATTTGTCAAAGTCACAAATTAACCACAAAGCAGAAAACAAATACAGAGAAATTAAGTGGCAAAACTATAAAACACCCACAATGTAGAACGCTGGTGATCTGAGGGGCAGCTTCAATGGAGAACACAGAAATTTATGAGGGACATCATAACACAACCATAATAGAGAACAAATACAAACACACACACATATAACACACATAACCAACATAACACCACGCTCAAGTTTCACTGTAATATAGTAACATAATTGCAAAAATGGTACTTTAGTACAATTTAAAAATAAATTAATTAACTGACAATGATTTATTTTTGTTATAATAATGGTGTTTTAATAATGTCTCAACACAAATTTAAATGAGCCATTGAGTGATTATTGCAGAAATCTAGTGGCTGTAGTCGACATTACATGTTGTTGTTTTTTTTTGTTTTTTTTTCTGGCAGCAATCTACCACTAAACCATGTCACATTTCCCATGTTATCTCCATGAATGAAAGTTTGAATTTACATAAGTTGTTTTATTAAATGAATATATTAATATAAAGTTTTACCTTTTTTTTTTTTTTTTTTTTTTTTATTGTGTTGGGCAACAATTTATTGTCACGATTATTCATTGCACAGCACTACTATTTTTATTTTATTTTATTACACTCTAAAAAACACTGTTTTAACCCAAGGGCTGAGTAAATATAGGACAAAACCCATCTTCTGTTAATTTTACCCAGCGAATTGGGTTGTTTATTTAACCCAGCATAATGGGTTGATTTAACCCAGCTAATGGGTTTATTAATTTTTACTGTATTACTAGCTTATTTTTTTTTTACTTTATACATTAATGTTTACAGATTAACTTAAATCCTCTAAACTTTTCTAAAATACTCCACACAACCACTGGTTTGCATGATAGCTTCCTTTATTTTCCTTTATTTATCTTTTACAGAATTGTATATATCATTTTTAATAGGCTATACATATTGCCTATATTTAAACTTGTTTAACAAACGTTAGAAGTAAAAAATAAACATTAAACAGAAGTAATTCACGTGTAGCCTAATCGACCAGTCTCTTGGTATTCTTCCACCGTAACGGCGCTGCGCTGGCTCTTGTGCCCGAGCTGGAGTCGTGTTCGGCGGGAACTGTTAACGGACCGCTGCCCTGCGTTTCACTCTAGCCGAAACATGCTGTGACTCCATAACCTGCCAATAAACAGTAAACCGCTATGAGGATATGTTTTAACATCCAAAATATTATGAATAAATTTGTTTATTTTACGCAAAACATCAGGCTTTTCCATCACGCGAAAAGACCGCGGCACTCGTTAAAGGTGATTCACACCGCGCGCCTGTATGTTGCTCTGCATATAATTGAACTATATACAGCACAGTAACTATTTTATAGATAAAATAAAATGTACACAAAACTGTACTTTACTGAAGAATGCATCAATTCATTTGTGCTTAGAACTGCTCTCCTGTGAAGAGAAGACACAAAATCCCTGCGATAAATAACTCAACCGCTGGGTTATGTCTGACCCAGGATCTGAGTAATACAAAAACTACCCAAACATTGGGTTGTTACATTTGACCCAGGAGCTGGGTAACACAAAAACTACCCAAATACTGAAAAAAATAACCCAAAAAATTGACCCAAAAGGCTCAACCCAGCATTTGGGTTAAAAAAAAAAAAGTAACCCAGGATTTTTTTAGAGTGTATGAATGTTATATTCAGAAAAGCAAGCTAATGCAACAATTTTCACTGTAATTAATGAATGTGTGTCTGTAAGATCTTGTGCATCTATTATTCTTGGCGTTATTCATTCAATATGATTATGAAAATTTGTAAGAGATGAGAGACTGAGAACACAGACATAAGTTCTCAATTTTGTGTTGTAGCCCATTATTGCCTCATCAACTATTTAAATAAATAACAGGTTGTTGAAACCTGCCGACTGAAAATAGTTCCAACTAGTGCTGTCAATCGATTAAAAAATTTAATCGCGTTAATCACAGTCATGGACTGTGATTAATCATGATTAATCGCACATTTAAAACATTAGGATTTACCTGTAAATGTGTTGAAATGAAATGCATGACAAACTAGTTTAAGGAAACAGAACCTTTCACACCTCCGCCAGGTACGAGACATAATCCTTATTATTCTTTTATCATTATTCTTTTGTTTTTATTCAGCCATTATCAGCCTTTATACTGAAAATAAAACGTTTACTAAGCCACTTCGCTTCAATCCCAGTTTACATTTACCCAACTATTATCAAAAGTATTTCTAATTAATACAACAAAACATTTTCTTGCGACCTTACGTGAAGTATTATGACAAAATACATTATGAAGAAGAATTGGACCTGTTCTGCAGCTGCATTAGAGCTAATATTAGCATCATGCTTCATAAGACAATTTATGAGATTAATAGTACACTTTTACTCAGAACTCACTTTAAACCACCATCGAGTGTTTGTAATAACTTCCTTTTACGATCACGTGTAGAATTTGGTCGTTTACTGTAGTTAAATATGCTATTTATAGCCTTTTATATCGCTGCACAAATTAGCATTTCAGATGTACACATTCATCTCAAGAAAATCACATACAAACCATATCCTATCGTAACCGTGTGTTTATTATCTTGTATAATCTATAGTGGCTGTTGTCATGTTTATTTCTGCTGTGTAAAAGCCTTAACATGTGCTCTGACTGAAACTCTTGTTGTTTGTGATGTTTACAACCGCCTCTCCGTTCTTAAATTGCCAGGTATACATTCCAAGTATAATACACATTAGTAAAAGGA
The DNA here is from genome assembly GCA_039654775.1 of Spinibarbus caldwelli. Lineage (NCBI taxonomy): Eukaryota > Metazoa > Chordata > Actinopteri > Cypriniformes > Cyprinidae > Spinibarbus > Spinibarbus caldwelli. The sequence continues at coordinate 3,678,502 of CM077220.1, read as the reverse complement.
TCTGTTTTAATTTTCATTTATCTATATACACTTTGGGCGGCCGCGGTACATTATAAAAGTAGCCCAAAAAAAAAAAAAAAAAAAAACGCAACCCGTGGCTCTGTAATTTTTCCCGCGACTGTATTTTCAAAATAACCCACTTGTGCCGTTACCCTGGCAACACTGGTTCGCTGTACCCTCATCACACACTGATAGATAACCTTCCGCGCTGCGATGACGGCAAGAAGTTGGGGTCAAGCATTATCACATGATTAATTTGCGTTAAAAAAATATTAACGTGTTAAAAATTTTAGATTAATCGCATGCGTTAACGCGTTAACGTTGACACCCCTAGTTCCAACAGATTCTGTACTGCTGACTGAAAGTGAAAAGCTAATTTTGAATTATACTAAGTGTGCTGTTTGCTCATTTCACAGAGAGACCAAAACCTGTAGTTGATGTTGATCCTGATAGACGTGTGTTCAGTGGAGAGACGGTCACTCTCACATGTCACATACAGCAGACAGGAGACTGGCGGTACAGCTGGTATAAAGACAGAAATGAAGTTAACAGCGCAAGACAAGACCAGAACTATATAATCCCATCTGTGGATTTGTCTCATGGTGGTGTGTACAGCTGTATGGGATATCAGTCAGAAGCTGCACGTTACTCACAGTACAGTGATGGAGTTATACTGACAGTATCAGGTGAGAGCTCATGTGTTCTTCACACAGAATCCTTCTTTTTTTCTTAACAGTGGTATTGTCTGCGGCCTTTAGCTTCAGTTACAATGGTGTTTCTGTTTAGAGACAGAAAAAAAAATGTGACCTAGATTTTATATTCATTCATAAATGAGACGCATTACATAGAAAATATATGTTTTGCCTGCATTAATGTGCATATTGAAGCTCCGGCAATCATTTACTCTGATAATTTCAGCCTTCTGTGTGCAATATATTTTTAGAAGTATTTTAAGAATAAATATAAAGTTCAAGTCTCAAAATCTCACATTAACTTCAAGCACTTAAAATAGTCACTTGCTTCTAAAATGTTAATATCTGGCATTTATCTACATACTGAGCTGTGATTGGTTTGTCCTTTTCACAGATAATTAATGATCTTTAGCCATCAATGACAAAAACAAGAGAACCAAAGCCTTAGACCTGCACCGTTTATAATAATAATAAGAAGAAGAAAGAATAATGTTACAGTACTTATTTTACAGATTTTTCCTATATTTTTGAAATACAGAAAATATTAATAAAACTACAAAAATAGACTTTGAATTTAAATGTCCAGTCTAAAATCACATTAAAAGCTTGTAAATAATAACCATTTAAAAATAAATAAATAAATAAATACATGCATACATACTGTTAAACCCACTATTCACTCTTCTCTCTGTGGGCTTATAGTCCACCCCAATAAATATCAGAAGTACTGAAGGAAAGAGAAACATCACGAACAGAAAAAAGATAAGAGACAAACAGAAACACATCAACAACTGACTCACAGCCGCAGTCTGAGATGAAGACAACATTAAATCTCTCAAGATCTAAACAGAGGATGATTAAACAACTCCATATACAGCAACACCAGCTTCACTTACTAACCAGTTTTCCTTTTTTTTTTTTTTTTTTTTTTTTTCTTTTTCTCCGTACGTATACAGACGATCTTATTGAGTATTAACAGAGTTTTAGATGATGAGGGTTTCATTGAAAATTATAGTCACCATAATAGATAGTGTCTGATTTAGTTGGGCTCTTGGCCTTTAACTTAGTGTTAGTTTTCTCTGTCTTTTGTAACACCGTGTGTTTAACATCCGTCCCTCGGGTTATTTTGGCCCGAAACTCATTTTTAAAGATTTTTCAAAAATCGAGTGTTGATCTTCATGGTACAAGTCTTTGTGACTTTTGTCACACTCGAACCGGGAATACACAAATTTATTTTTGTGGATTTATGTGGGTGTAATTAAAAAAAGTAACAAAAGTGACCCGCCACTTGAAAAGAATGGAATTTACAAAAAAAAAAAAAAAAAAAAAAATAATAATAATAATAATAATAATAATAATAATAATTTTCTTTTTTTATATATATAATTTTTTTTTTTTTTTTTTTTTTATAATTTTGTCTCACTTGAGCATGGAACACACAAAAAATTGAGTCAGTTCAGCCGAATCTGCGTTGGCTTGGGTGAATTACTAATTCAGTAAGCCTTTCATAAAAAGTAATTTGGGTTCCGACACATCTAAATGCCACTTCATGCAGCTTCTGTGCAGTGTTAAGATGAATTTTGTTTACATCATTTCATGGATAACAATAGCCAGTCATTCATTCACATTAATGAAGTATTCAGATAAAAATCTTGTCTGTTTTCATTTACATTTATTTATTTACGAAATTGATTCACTTTGTAGAATTGAATTTTAAATTAACACAATACTGCAAGGTATCATGATACTTCAGCTAGTATAGTATCGTAAGACATTTTCATGGTATCGTGACAACCCTACTTGACAGTGTTAATTGCTTGTCAGTCAATGGGACAGTCACAAACCTCCCGGCTTTCATCCTAAATATCTTAAACTGTGTTCCCAAAGATAAACGAAGCTTTTATGGGTTTGGAACGACATGGGGGTAAGTGATTAATGAAAACAATTTAATTTTGGGGTGGAGTAACCCTTTAACCAGCCATTTCTACCTAAAATGACCTTTTTCACAAAAATCAAAGTTTCTTTTATAAATTAAACTTTTTTTTTTATTTTTATTTTTTTTATTTGAAAAAGCATGTCAAAACATTGTTCATAAACTTTTGCTTTGTTGGTAAGCTTACTTATAATTGCTTTAGTACCCTTATTAGTGATTAATAGAATTTTCTATGTCAGGCTCAATTACCTTACAATTTCTCTGACAAGCTTCATGTAACACTCTGCCCGCCTTAAAAAACTCAGACCAATAAAAATTGTTGTTACATGTCAACAAGTCTTGAAGCAACAATGCAAGATCAGTTATTGTGATTTTCTGGAAAAAATTAAAGAGATATGATGCTACAACCTTATTTGGCCCATTTTAGCTGACTTCACCCTACATATGTTACGATCAGTTCAAATGTACGTGAGTCAGTCGAAGAGTTCAAATGTACGATCAATCGTTCTAGTTGAGGCCCAGTTCGTTGGTGCACGTTAATCAGACGATGAATTCAAAGTAATCCTGCATGCAAATGAATTCACTTACGTTCATCCAATGAGAGTGAAACATTGTTCCTCACGCCACGGACACTCAGCGTCCCCACACGAGCTGTCTTGAGCATGAGATGAATCCAGTCGATCCACCGATCCATTTCCAATGATGAAACACATGATCTGTCCGGTTTCTCATGCAATTCCGAAGTCCACCACAAAATCTTGGATAGCTTCATAAACACAGTTGTTTTTCATAAAAGCAATTGTCTCTATAGCCGCTAGGCCATCACACATGGCTTAACTAAGTGATGGCTCACAGGATCATGGAAAACAGCAACAACAAAAAAAAGAGATGCACTTTAAACAAGAACAGAAAATAAAACAAGTCTCAAGTCGTCACTGTACACTTTGCGTCCCCTCTTCCATATCGCTCCATCATCAGCATAAAGAGATCTTCCTAAATCTATTTTAATATTTTGAAAAACATCATTTATCATGATGTTAATCAATATTGAACTGCATACACTTCCTTGTGGAGTACCATTATCTATTTTATATATTCTGGAGTATGATGATACAACCCTTACCTGAACTGTTCTATTAAGCAAAAAATATTTTACCCAGTTAAACATTCGGCCTACAATCCCTATTTGTTCCAGCTTTATTAACAATCCTTCCTTCCAAAGCATGTCGTAAGCTTTTTCAATGTTGAAAAATATGCCTACTACCACTTCTTTATTGACCTGAGCCTTTCTTATGTCTGTCTCTAAGCATAAGGCAGTATCTGTTGTACTACATCTTTTACGAAAGCCACTCTGATGTGGTGAAATAATCCCTTTCCTTTCTAACATGTAATTCAATCTGCATACAATCATACGTTCCATTATCTTACATAAATTCGATGTTAACGCGATACCTCTCTTTCCTCATTACATGACTCACGTTATGATGCAACATCAAGCTCAACAGTCACTGGCTTGCAATAGTACACCTGTATTGAACACGCTTTCTCATTGGATATAAGCAAAACACATAATTGTTGCATCATATTTCGAAATAAAGAAAAATAAAATAAATACATTTTAAATAATTTGTATTATTTCTGACACAAAGCATATTAAACACGAGGTATTTTAGGAGTCCCTGTGTGTGTGTGTGTGTGTGTGTGTGTGTAATATATATATGTATATATGTATATGTGTATGTATATATGTATGTGTGTATATGTATAAGCTCTTTGAACAACTGGCCCGAGGGTTTTGCTGTGAGTTTAATAAAAAGACACACCAGAAGTGGATTTATACATAATGAATTAATATGTAATGGGGCAAACGAGACGTGAGACGTGCGGATCCATATGCAAAGCTTTATTTAGACAGAGACGTGGTCATAAACACAGGCAGGGTCGACGATCAGCGAACAATATCCAACAGAGTAAGGCAGAGAGATAATCCAGGTACAACAGCAATAGTCCAAGCGAGGTGCAAACAGAGTCCGAATGGCAGGGCAAAGGGTTAATCCAGGAAACACGGGCAGGAATCAAAACAAGGGAAAACAGGCAAGGCAAGACTATGACAACTAAGTGGGCTCCGTAGAGTAGCTATTGCTAGGAGAGTGATAAATGCTATACAATACTCGGCCCTGACAGAAAGGAAGTCCATGGCTTATGTAAGATGTGTGATTGGCTGCAGCTGAGTGTAATGAGTGCAGTGGATTGTGGGAACTGAAGTCCAGTGTGAGTGTAACAGTCTGTGTAGTGTGAAAGTCAATGTAACTGAAGAGTGACCTCTGATGGAGAAACAGCGGAAGTCCATGGACCAGATTCGTGACAGAATATTACTCAGCTATTAGTGAAAGTTCATTGCTCATTGAAAATGGTTGTTTGAACTCAATAGAGAACAAATTTTAAAATGATTTAATGTTTGTTTGTTTGTTTGTTTGTTTGTTTGTTTTGAATATGAGGAAGATCTGTTAGTGTTAAATGCTTTAGTTATTTTGGGATTTCACATAGTTTCTGTTGAGTTTTGTGCTATATAGAATAAAGTCTGTGTTTAGGCTAAGGATGGACTAAAACATGTTGAATTTATGCTGCATGTTCCTTTATTTAAAAGTCGGTAACTGTGTGTACTTGCTGATGCAGTAGTGATCATGCATGTGTGCTATTGCTAGCTGATTATTTCACGTAATTCACTTCCAGACACAAAGTATTTGAGCCGTGTTTAGTTTAATTTTATATTAAGAAATATTCTTTGTTTAGTGAACTCAAATGAAATATGTTCACAGTAATAATGTGCTGACAGAATAAATATTAGTTTTGGAACTTAAACTTAAATGGTTTAAAGCAATTTTCAGTGTTAGAGGTTTTTTATGGAAACAAATAAATGAATTAATAAATGACTTACACTTACAGATAAACCAAAGCCGACTCTGACTGTAAATCCTGAGAGTTCAGTGTTCACTGGAGACACAGTTACTCTGAGCTGTGATGTGGGACAGTCAGCTGGATGGACAATTCACTGGAGCAAAGACTCAAACCCTGAATCCACAGGTGATGCAACTAAAACAATCAGGTCTGTGAGAGTCTCTGATGGAGGAAATTACTGGTGCAGAGCACAACGAGGAAACTACTACAGCGAGTACAGTGATGGAATTAAGATACCAGTAAAAGGTCAGCTCTTTCTTTCTTTCTATACATTTTTTTTTTTTTAATGGAAGACAACTTTGTTTTTGTTATAAACATGATAATTGCTGTCATACAATAACAAAGTGTTGTCAGTTAAACAATGTCAAATGATAATAAAAAAATAATAATTTAAGCAGCACAGATCTGAAATATTTTCAGACACATGAAGAGAGACCCAAACCTGTAGTTGATGTTGATCCTGATAGACGTGTGTTCAGAGGAGAGAAAGTCACTCTCACGTCACATACAGCAGACAGGACACTGGCAGTACAGCTGGTATAAAGACAACAAACTTGTTTTGGGGGGGGGCTGTATATTGCAGGGCGGGGCCACAGTTGGGGATTTTAGACAAAATCCTAATATTAAACAGCCCACACTCTTATGAGCATACAAATTAAAGAGAGTTATGTGCGAACCAATATATATTTCTGCTTTTGTGATTCCAAGAATTTTTTTCTTTAATATTTATATTAAGGGGATTTTACTAAATATTAACAACGCTGATAGCACTTTGGCGAATTCTCTCATCAGAAAAACAAAGTGCAGATACATGCGATGTAAATAAGAGTTTCGTTCATCATACAATGCAGACAGCTTCATTTATTACAACTGGAGGGTTTTTTTTTTATTTTTTTTTTTTTTTGAGTGCTTACACTCACGCTAAACTGAATTCAGTGATATTCTTTGATAATGGTGGACATGCGGCGTTAAAATTTAAAATGTATTTTTATTAAACATGCTCAAGTTAAATACAAATTCAGTCTTATTAAAATATTTTATGACATAATATGGTACTTGCCTAAAACGTTATGAGGTGCGTAGTTATTATATTAGGCTAGTGGTTTGGGAGCACGTTTGACTAGAGACTATAGAGCGCATTAAAAAGAGCTGTGCTTATGTGATTGACGGTGCCGTCTTGAGAAGTGAGAAAGCTTCGGAAAATGGCTCATAAAAAGGACGAGGACGTGAACGGTTTTTACAAGTTGGAATCTAAAATTACGGTAGCCTAATATTTCTTGAACATTTCACATGCAATTCTGTCAGTGAGGGGGAGCTGTGAGGGACGCGTGCCACAGGTGCGCAAGATAAATACAACCACACTATATTTCTGGTCAGTTTAATATTAATCACAAAACTATCACAAAAATTAAGTATCTTGGGGATGATCGAGGGAAACAAGGAAAATCTTAGACCCGGCCCTGCGGTGGGGGGTGCTGCAGCACTCTCAGCACCCCTAGTTCCTGCGGCCATGGGCCAAAGTGGGTGAAGATAAAAAAATCTTTGTCATTATTTTATATTTGTAATTTAAAAATAAGAACAAAGATACACATTACAAATACACATACAAATAAAACAAACAGTGCTTTATTTTCAGGTGCAATAGGCATATTTAGCAGGAGTATTCAAGAAATTAACAAATATAAAAATAAAACACTATATAGATTGATTCCTATTAAAGCAACTGTATTATTGTTTTTTTTTTCAGTCAAGAGTAGTTATATTTTTTATTTTTTTGTCTGTGTTTTGTTGTTTTAACATCAAAAATAAAAATTCTGTCATCTGTCTGTTGATTCTGTCATAGTGTTTTATACCATCATTTATTAACTCAAAATTAGTTTTAAGCCTGAATGAGTTTCTTACTTCTGCTGAACATACATGCTATTTTGAAGAACGTGGAAAACCAAACAGTTGCTGACTTCCATAGTATTTTTTTTTTCCTACTATCAAAGTCAATGTGGACCAGCAACTGTTTGGTTACCCACGTCCTTCAAAACATCTTCTTTTGTGTTCAGCACTAGAAAGAAATTAATACAGGTTTAGGACAATGTGAGTGAGTAAATAATGACAGAAATTAAATTTTTGGGTGAACTATCCCTTTAATGACAGTCAGCTGCATGTTTAGTTCTGTCCCTTTAAGACCTGCACGCATCTAATATACAGGCAAGCATCCGTTTCTCTCTCAACTGTTTACTTTCATTTTAGACATAACCAACTGAGTCTATACATAAACCTTGTGTGTTTTGACAGTATTAGCTCAAAATATAACTTAGTTGAGTAATCAGGCGCTGTTAGACAGGCGTTTTAGTGCACGCGCTTCAGATGTAACGTTACGGGCTCAAAAAAGCGCACGTCAGACCAGCTCGCGAATGAAAAGTTTAACCGGCAAGGCTTTAAAACACATGCAAATAATATATTTTTGTGATTGCGAATAAGTGCAGTGTTGCGTGAGAGTAACTGTACTTCTGAGTTAACACTGATGCGAATGTATGTGGCGTTGTACAGTATATTGATATGGCGGCGCCAGAACTGTAATTGATAGAATGTGCGCTGTAGCACGATACTACGATATTTCTCCAAAAGCAGATCTTGGAGACATTTTTATTGTCCACGATCAAAAATCGTCATATTGCACACCCCTACTGTACATCATTTCAAAACAAAGAGATTGAGAAGATAACCAAGTAAACTTGATCTTATTTTGACTGAATTGTCACGCTCACAGTCAGATTATGTTCTAGTTAATAGTTTGTAACAGATATTGGACCAATCAGCTGTGAGTCCAGTGATGATGACAGAGAATAGCAGCATTTATTCACATCTGTGTTCTTATAAGACGACTGAAGCAATTCACTTTTAGTCATTATTCTGTTCAGATGCAGAACTGTGTAAGATGTTTCTTTACCGGACAGATGCTGTGCAGTGATCAGTGATTGTTGTTTTAGAGAGCTGAATGCAGTTACATTTACACACAGTTCATTTACTCGGCCTCATGTGCTTCCAAACCCAGAAGACTTCGGTTAATCTTTGAAACACAAATTAAGAAACCTAAATAAACCTGAGAGGTTTCTGATTCTCATTAAAAGTCCAGGAAACCAAAACTTAGAAGAGGCAAAAAGCATGTGAATATGTGAATAAAAGCTTAAATACAGTATGTTTAACATATAAACTGACCGTATCTCTTCTCAAGACTTGTATTAAATTCCTGGATTCATATGGATTTGACAATGTTTCGGGGTTTTTTCTTTCTTTCTTCCACTGTTACCCATCACAAACTTTAGTCTGTACACAGAATGACTCACAGGGAAGCACTGCTGCAGTAAAATATGATTATCACTGCCAGAACATATGTGACCAGAAAAAGACGTTATCACTCAGCATGAGGTAGGGTGTTTCAGAGTAGAGGGAGAGTAGGATCATTTATTAATAACACATAATCAAAAGTAAATCCAGATAACAAAGACAAGAACAGAATAAAACCAGACAAAGGGTAAAGAAGACAAGACTGCAATGAACACAACACAAACAAAACATCCATGAAGGACAACACCAGACAAAGAACAAGGGAAAAGACTGAGGTTTAAATGCACTGCGTAACAAGAGGATGATTAATCACTATGGAGAAAAAAAAAAACAAAAAAACAAGAGTAACTGTGGTAACAAACAAGGCACATAGCAAACAGGAACTAGACACAGGAAGTGAAGAGAGGCAAGGAACAAGATATACTTCAAAACAAGAGTCTTTAAATACAAAACGGGAACACAAGACAGCGATATAACACTCAGACACAGAAAGTTCAGATGTCCAGCAGACGTGAAGAATCATCTTTAGTGAGGATTATACAGAGAAAAATAAAGCTGTAAAAAGTGAAATGTTTCGTAGTGATTATTAATCATTATGGCTTTTACACTCAAAGTTGTTGTTTTGTTTTTGTTTTTTTTCTTAATCATGTTATATATTCATGTAAGCAAAAAGCAAAAAAAAAAAAAAAAACTTTAGTCCATCATCCTCAAAGAAACAGGTTAAATATTCATTCCTTTACTAGTGGAAATAAAACTTCATATTTAAAGTTCTGTGTAAATAAATAAATGCATGCATACATACATGCATACGTACGTACATACATTAAATAAATAAATAAACACACACACTATGAGACCATCACTCCCCACATCTCTCCTCTTTAACATCACTAAGTGCGTTTACATGGAGCATTGTAATCGGTTTAAAAGTCCAATCCGAATGAAAATGCTCCATATAAACACCTCAATCGGAATAAAAATGCCCAAACCGAATGAAATTGTAATCGGTTTGAGGGGTGGGATAAACCTTTCTATAAACCGAACAAAATTAAAATTCTGCCATGTAAACGCGTTAAACCGATTACTTTGCGATTACAATGATGATAGATCAATGAAAATAAACAACTTGACCAAAATTTGCCTTTGTCATTTGTATTTGTTTATTACAGATTCATAATTTCCGATCTGCTTGAATTTATAAGTGCTCACGCCATGAATATTGTATGAAAACACGTTTGGAAATGTGATGTGTAATAAAGCTTGTTGCGATCACTCTGTGTTCATAAAGCAACACTGCTTTGATTTATTCTTTAGCAACTCTTGGTAAGATCTCATGTATTTGTTCCATTTTAAATACAGTAAAACTTTTTAGTATCAAAATACAATTCATTTCAGAGCGGCATTACAGAGGGTCGTACTGTTATTTTATCCTTTAATGCTTTAACATTAAGAAATTAGGGCGGTATTATGATATGCGTTGATCAACTGGGTGAGATCAAGCTATATTGGTTCTGTGTGTGGTACAGAAGACGGCCGTATGATTTCTATGATCGTGTTCTTGCCATATGACTGAGTGCTCGAATGAACGCAAGGGATTCAAATATTAGTCCGTTATTCTAAGCAAGTGCAAGCAGTTATTAAAAATATTAACGCAAATACAGGCGTTATTTCCTCTGGTGATTTGTATTTGTTGTTATACTTAGTGTGTCCCAAAACTGAAAGCACAGGCACATGTAAACACCATATCGGATTAGATTGTCTCATGTAACTAGTCCACCAAATCTTTCAATCAGAATGATTTTAATCGGAATGACAAAAAAGTGCACATGTAAACGTGGCAACTGTTACACAAATACAGGAACTCAGATGATCAGATCATGTTTCTGACTAGATTACTGAAAGAGCTCTGTCTTCTTTCTTCACAGATTCACCCAGATCTACACTGACTGTGACACCAGACAGTCCTGTATTCACTGGAGAGACAGTCAATCTGAAGTGTGTGATTGAGTCTCACAGTAACTGGAGATATGAGTGGTATAAAGACAGTGTAATGTTACAGACGTCTGATCGTTACACTGTAAACAGAGACACTCTCACTATCAGAGGAGCTACTGAGTCTGATCAGGATCAGTACTGGTGTAGAGGACAGAGAGATGAAAGACCAAAATCATCACATTTAAGCTCTACTGTTAAACTCACTGTGAAGGGTGAGTTGAACATGATTGTCCTCATAAACTCACTCTACTACATGAACACACTGTGTCCAACATTTCAGCTCAACAAAAATGGTTATATTGCAAACTTAATTCAAACTGAAAGTTTGATCAAACTTTGAAGAAAAGTATTTGTGGTCGTGGTTGATAATTATTATACGTTGCATATTTTAGCAAATGTAGTCAGTCTATGGAGAATCTGTATTCTGTACTCAGTTCATCTCAGGCGTCGTAGGCTGAGATTCTGTACTCAGTTTACACACTATAAACTGCAGACACAGTGAGGGTCGTACAGTTGTGTGCTGTGCTGAAACAAACCCCTCAATCTGAACAGATTTTTAAAACACTAGGCATCATACACTTACCGACTTTGTAAATAGTGGCAGAGTAAAACTGGTGTACATGACTCGCACAGAAACATGCGCCTTGTTGCCAGGAGACACTTCACAAATAAAAATAACGTGTGTTTGCTAAATCAGCTGAAAATATCAAACATGTTTGATATCCTCCGACTCTGTGCAATCAGAGTCTGAAGCTAAAAAATCAGAGTCTGTGACCATCATAACACTACACGATTTTCTGTGGAATCTGTCAACTCAAATCTGCAGACTAGATCTGACTTTCAGGCAAACTATCGTTGACTTCTCCAGACTGTAAATCAGGGCACAAATCTTGTAGTGTATTCCAGGCTTAACTCTGAAGTGCTTCGAAACACGCAGCTTATTGTGTTGACATCATTTCACCTGAAACAGGAAGACAGGGCGGAGCATATCAAGCAGCTCCGCCCCCTTTTTTTAAATGGCCACACAGTCATATCACAGTCTGGAGCAGAGCTGTTGAGCTTAGTAAAGCCACATTTGACAGCATATGACAGCCACAATAATAACGGTTTTATTGTAAAGTGTCCTTGAGCTCTGGAAAAGTGCTTTATAAATAAAATGTATTATTATTATTATTATTATTATTATTATTATTATTATTATTATTATTATTATTAATGTTTTAACAATGTTTTATTTATATAGCGCCTTTCAAAAGCCCCATTTAATAATCTGTTTTAGCTAAATATAATGTGATTAGTATATGAAGAATTCAGTTATGTGTTTAAGTACCATAGAAAAACACGAGCTGCTGTAATTCTGAATAGTTGTGGCTTGTCCTGTGATTCTGGAAGGGTATTTTCTCACTTATACTGTATACTAATTATCAAGGTATACAATCAATTATAATATACAAATATATTTGTACATGTTTGTTTTTGATTGATCCTGTGATTGAGGGAGATACTCTGACTCTACACTGTTTACATCGATCTACAAACTCCCCGATCCTCAGAGCTGATTTCTATAAAGACGGATCACTCGTCCAGAATCAGACGACAGGAGAGATGAACATCACGACTGTCTCAAAGTCACATGAGGGTTTCTACTACTGTAAAACAGAGAGAGGACAGTCACCCAAGAGCTGGATCTCAGTCAGAGGTGAGAGTCAGTGGAGCTCAGTCTCTGTCAGCTGATGAGATTTTATTCATGTGTAATCAGTTACTGACAGCTGTGTTTATCATAACTCACATTAACAAAAGTATAACTAAAAAATCATATATACTTAAATACAGTGAAATCATCAACACATTATATTTAACCAACATCCTAATGAAAATGCATTAACTACAGGATTAGAATAAAATTTACTCACTCTCATACCAATCATGTATCTTATTTTATTTTATGTGGGGTAAACTATTCCATTTATACTTAATACACTGTTAAATAAATACATAAATCATTCATCCAATTAAAACATTTTGGGTAATGGTTCACATCTATCTATCTATCTATCTATCTATCTATCATCTAATTTTTTTTTTTTTTTTTTTTTTAACTTGAGCCAATGAAAAATAAATAACTTGCCCTAAAAAATATTTTCTATGTCTATGAAAACTATTTTAAAAAACCTTGCACAAAGTATATTTTTCTCGTTGAAGAAAGTCAATTAATTAAGATTCTGTTTTTGACCTAAACAAAAATAACAAAAAAAAAACTATAATATATTATAGTAAAGTATATAGTATAAAGAATTGTTGTTGTTGTTGTTATTATTATTATTATTATTATTATTATTATTATTATTATTATTATTATTATTATTATTATTATTATTATTAAAGTACCTGCCAAAAGTTTGGAAACATTACAATTAATGATTCTGAAATAAATATATTCTGCTCATCAAGGCTGAATTTATTTGATTAAAGTAAAATAAACAAAAAAAAAAAAAAACAGCAATATTGTGAAATATAATTTCAAATTAAAAAAAATAGTTTTCAATTTTAATATATAATGAAATGTAATGTTATTCCTGTGATGCAAACCAGAATTTTCTTCATCATTACTCCAATTTTCAGTGTCGCATGATCTTTTAGAAATCATTACAATTTATTTGACTCTCAAGAAACATTTCTGATTATTATCAATGTTGAAAACAATTTTGCTGATTCACATTTTGTGTGGAAATGGTGATACACTTTATTTTTCAGGATTTTTTGATGAACAGTTTAATGAACAACATTTATTTGCATTTGTCAAATATATCAATTAAATTTGTTAATGCATTTATTAAATAGAAATCATTTTAAATGTCTTCACTCACTTTTTTTTATCAGTTTCATGCATGAATAAAATGATTAATTTACCTCTCTCTTTTTATTTTATCTTATACAAATGTTTGAGTGGTATCATTGTTTCCACAAAAATATTAAGCAGCAAAACTGTTTTTAACATTTATAATACTGAGAAATGTTTCTTGAGCAGCAAATCAGCATATTAGAATGATTTCTGAAGGATTATGTGACACTGAAACTTCTCTTTGTAAACAATAACAGATTTATAAATGTTTCTAATGACGAATGTTGCGTTCCTAAATGCAAATTAAAGAGGCTCAAACCAATCGCAGCGCAGCTAGCAGCACTAACAGTGAAGTGAAACTAAAAACAGTACTGTAACAGCAGACATGTAGCTCGTCAGACTACAGCTTGTTATATAATTACATCACAACCTTTGGGAGTTTTATGACAGCACTAGCAATCTCAAATTCTCACCGCCATTCATAGAAAGTTACTGGGTCGAGTAACACATTTCAGCGCTGATTCTACTCGCATCTGGCGCTTTGAAAAGAAAGAAATTTCTTAAATGAGAATTTTTGTTTTGATTAAATCTATATTTTTTTTATTTACTTAATTTGTTTAGGGCAACCAGTTTCCTCAAGTTTTTTTTTTTTTGTTTGTTTTTTTTATGAAAATTAAACTTGTTTGGGTTTAAAGTATGTAATAAACACAAAGCAGTCATCACCAAAAAAAATAAATAAAAATTTATATATATATATATATATATATATATATATATATATACATATATACATACATACATACACACATACATACATACATACATAAATTTAAAATATTTCTATTATTTAGAAATTATTTGTTTTGTGATGACTGGTCGAGCTTTGTGTTTATTACGCACTCTAAACCCGGACAAGCTGAATGTAAAAAAAAACTTGAGGAAACTGGTTGCCCTAAAAAAAAAGATAAGTAATGTGAACTTCAACGTTCAGTTCATTTAACTTCAAATATCAATTAATTTGCAGTTATTACATCTATATTTAGGTTCCATGTACTAATTTCCAAGATAAATCTATATCAGTTGTTTTATTTTTCTAATTTGTTAAACTAGAAAATTAAGAAAAACAAACAAACAAATAAAGGAACATTCATGCAAGTTTCTGTTTTATTTTAATTCAATTCCAAATGTTAATTTAAAAACACAACAAAACTTGAATTTTTCATCTGAAAACATTTCCCCATAAAACATAAAAAAAAACCAAAAAAAAAAAACAAAACTAGTTTAACAAACTATCATAAAACAGTCTATCTCAGAATCACAACAAACGGCTTCAAAACTATATGGTTTTATTTCACTCTTAGTTCACAATATTGGCAGTACTGAATTTTAGGTGCTAACTCACCTTTTCCAAGATTGAACATTAGCTGCTGAATAAAATATAAAGAACTTTTCATACACTTAGTCCAGGTGCAGGGCATAAATCAGTCTGAAAAAATGGACATAGAAGGCCTGAGATCGGTCGGTTCATCCATTACAAAATTTTCTTCCAAGATGATTCCCACTCTAGATTGGTTTAGCTGTGGACTTGCTTGATCAACGCTGAGGATTCTTCCTGGAGTCTGTCTTATCAGCTGCATCCTAACAGAGGAAGAAACAGATCGACAAAGACATTATCAAGTCAGTCAGATAATGCTGTTGTCAAATATTCAAGATCATATGCTGCGTTCACACCATGCTCTACTCAGAGCTGTTCATGTCCTTGGACCGGGAACTGTGCGTTTCTATGGCAAACCTATCAATGCCTAAATTAATCTGCAGCAGTCTGGTACTGTGGTGAAGTAGAAGCTCTCCTCTCAGAAAATTCCCAGTTTACAGATGGTAATTATGAATTCTACAAGGACATGAATGCTTTTTCCATGTTGGAATCTTGTAATGTTGGCAATTACAACATGGGATGAATGCATTTATGCACCTGGTTTACTGTAAAAAGAGCTGGCTTTTGAAATACCATCTGGGCGATGTCAGGCTTGTCGTTGACAACTTTTCTGTGAAGAGTAAACGTTAAAGTTACAGTCTTTGTAAGGGCATCTGACTTAAGGGTTTACATTTAATTGTGCAGTGTGCCAGTCAATAAAGTGATCATCCTCAGAACAGGTCTCAGTTAAACCACATGACATACAGCTGATCTGGAGTTTTGCTGTGAGGTGGCATAAGTGTACGTTTTTATTGCATAACGTGATTTAAATGTATGTACATGCCTGATGTGAACAAGGACATGGTTTCATTCTTGTATAACTTCCATGTTTGAACATAGAGACAGGGTTTCACGGACAGGGCTCAGCTTAAGCCAGGACTAGGCCTTGGTTAAATTAGGATATTTAAATAACTTTTATAAAAATGACTTAAGAACTTTACTGGTGTGCATCTTGAGACAAGACAATGGCACAGACATTTTAAGATGTGTCAGTACAAGACATTTTCAGTTAAGGCAGCTTGAACATGCGTTTTAGTCAGAGACTGGCCTGTGAAACCAGGGGATAATGTTTACATAACGTTAGCTGTGCTCTCTTATCACAGTTATGAGGGCCATACTTACACTTCCAAAGCATCTCTTCCATTTCTTCTTCCTTCGAAAACAAGACAGTCGTTAACAGGACTCTGAACCTAGACAGAAGTATATTCATCCGTTTTTGTATTTATACTCTTAATTTAAATTTACTCTTTCAAACAACAGCCATGTCTATTAAACGTGGTCGTTAAATTATTGCACTCACCATATTAACGCCACCATCGTCTCTCCTCCGCTGCAGTCGCGGCTGCTGTATGAGTAAAATTAACTTACACTCCTCATCGAGTGAAAAAGGAAAAGACGAAAATAATCTCAGTTGAACTCGCTGGTCTGGGGTTCAAGCGCGGTTATGTCCGCTGCAGGCACGGGAGAAAGCTAAGTTAGCTAACGGATGAGAAATGTCCCGTCGATTAGACAAACAACAAATTTTGCTGATCACAAACAGTCGTGGAAAAGAAAGGGCAATAAAAAGGTAAATGGCGGAAAATAACGTCCATAGAACTAACTTATCTAAAAAAAAAAATTCCATCTTCTCATGGTCAGGAGATAAACTAAATAATATGAGTTAATCTAACCTTGATATTTTACATTCGTTAAAACAAATATGTCTTAGCTGAGCTCTTAATGATAAAGATTTATATTTATCAATGTTTTGAACATAGATGAGAGATTTCAGTGCTTTTGTGTTTACTCGCACAAAATTTGGTTCCCCAAGGAACTTTTTGAAAGCTTTTATAGGGGCTCCGTATGTTTCTCAGTAATGTGCTTGTTTCTGTTTTCTGTTTTTCAGTGTCACGTTCAGGTCAGATTTCTGTCTTCAGCATCCTCCGTTTTCTTCTGGCAGTTTGTCCGTATCTGCTGTCGACAGTCGTGCTGCTGTTCAAATGCTACAGAGCGAGAGGTAAAACTTCTGTCTGATCCGTCTCTCCTCTGAGTGTCTTTTCTTCCAACCATTCACATTCACTGACAGACAGACCTTTACTCTCTTTTTATATTAGAGATCAATATTGATGGTGGTTGTTCATAAACAACAACTGCAGTGGAAACAAAACAGAAAGTGCTGACTTGGTGTGTGTGTTTCACAGTTACATCTATTCAAGACCACAGCCAGTACACCGTAACAGAGGAACACACTTCAACCTGATATTTCATCTATTCTCCAAACACAGGAACAGACACACGTTCACTCAGATGGATGATTTAGTGTCTCTAATTCACCTGTGCTGTGTATGAGACTGGGAGAAACCAAACCAACACATGAAGAACAGCAAACTCCACACAGAACTGGACCCATCATCTACTCCAAATAGAGTTTCTTAATGTGTGAGTCAAATTCAATTCAATTCAATTCAATTCAAGTTTATTTGTATAGCGCTTTTCACAATACAAATCGTTGCAAAGCAGCTTTACAGGAAATTAAGTTTCTACAATATATTTATATATTGTAGAAACTTAATATATTTAACTTATGGCGAAATTTGGTAGTTCTGTATGTTGTCTGAGGGTATGCTTCATCTGAGGTCCTCTGAGGGGTTGGCATCATCTCTTCTCAGGTGTTCTGGATCCAGACTGAAGCTTGTGTAAATCCTAGTTACCACGGGATGTACCGTGCAGAAACAGAGAAACAAATAGAGACATAATTAGCGTAGCTGCTGTTCCAACCAAGCAACAATTATTTGTTCAATCCAAGCTAAAGAACAATAATGCGTGTTTGATCAGATATAACTGCAGTACAAGATCATGAGATGCATTATGTGAATGCTTGGCTAAAGAGATGTGTCTTTAATCTAGATTTAAACAGAGATAGTGTGTCTGAACCCCAAACGTTATCAGGAAGGCTATTCCAGAGTTTGGGAGCCAAATGTGAAAAGGATCTACCTCCTTTAGTTGACTTTGCTATCCTAGGTACTACCAAAAGTCCAGAGTTTTGCGACCTTAGGGAGCGTGATGGATTGTAGCGTGGTAGAAGACTAGTTAAGTACACAGGAGCTAAATCATTAAGGGCCTTATAGGTAAGTAATAATATTTTGTAACTGATGCGGAACTTAATAGGTAGCCAGTGCAGAGACTGTAAAATTGGGGTAATGTGATCATATTTTCTTGACCTAGTAAGGACTCTAGCCGCTGCATTTTGGACTACCTGTAGCTTGTTTATTGAAGATGCAGGACAACCAGCTAGCAGTGCATTACAATAGTCCAGTCTAGAGGTCATGAATGCATGAACTAGCTTTTCTGCATCAGAAACAGGTAACATGTTTCGTAGCTTGGCAATGTTTCTAAGATGGAAGAATGCTGTTTTTGTAACATGGGAAATATGATTTTCAAAAGACAAGTTGCTGTCTAATATAACACCCAGATTTTTGACTGTAGAGGAAGTAACAGTACATCTGTCTAGTTGCAAATTATAATCCAAGAGATTCTGGGTACTGTTTTTTGGTCCAATAAGTAATATTTCTGTCTTATCTGAATTTAATAGGAGAAAATTACTGGTCATCCAATCTTTTACATTTTTAACACACTCTGTTAGCTTAGATAATTTAGAAGTTTCATCTGGTCTTGTTGAGATATATAGTTGAGTATCATCAGCATAACAATGGAAACTAATCCCGTATTTTCTAATAATATTACCAAGGGGCAACATATATATTGAAAATAGCAGAGGACCTAGCAGAGGAGGACCTAGCAAAATAGCAGAGGATCCTTGTGGTACTCCATATTTTACTGGTGATAATTGAGATGACTCCCTGTTTAAATAAACAAAGTGGAAGCGATCAGACAGGTAGGATCTAAACCATCTTAAAGCCTGCCCTTGAATACCCGTATAATTTTGTAATCGATCTATGAGTATGTCATGATCTATAGTGTCGAACGCAGCACTAAGATCAAGTAAAACTAGCAATGAGATGCAGCCTTGGTCTGACGCAAGAAGCAAGTCATTTGTAATTTTAACAAGTGCGGTTTCTGTGCTATGGTGGGGCCTGAAACCTGACTGAAATTCTTCATAGAGATCATTTTTTTGCAAAAAAGCGCACAACTGAGCAGATACAACTTTTTCTAAAATTTTAGACATAAACGGAAGATTAGAAATGGGTCTGTAATTTGCTAGTTCATTAGGATCTAGTTGTGGTTTTTTAATAAGAGGCTTAATAACCGCCAGCTTGAATGATTTTTGAACGTGACCTAAAGATATCGATGAGTTAATAATATTGAGAAGCGGTTCTTCTGCTACAGGTAACAACTCTTTCAGTAATTTAGTGGGTACAGGATCTAATAGGCATGTTGTTGGTTTAGATGCATTGATAAGTTTATTTAGCTCTTCCTGTCCTATAGTTGTAAAGCACTGCAGTTTTTCTTTGGGTGCAATGAATGGAGCTGAAGTACTAGACGCTGCAGAATCTACATTTGTTATTGTATTTCTGATGTTATCTATCTTATCAGTGAAGAAATTCATAAAGTCATTACTATTAAATTGTGAGGGAATATTTAGATCGGGTGGCATCTGTTTATTTGTTAATCTAGCCACTGTGCTAAATAAAAACCTTGGATTGTTTTGGTTATTTTCTATGAGTTTGCGGATATGCTCTGCCCTGGAAGCTTTTAAAGCCTGTCTATAGTTGGACATACTGTTTTTCCATGCAATTCTAAAAACTTCCAAGTTAGTTTTTCTCCATTTGCGCTCAAGTTTACGAGTTTCTTTCTTGAGAGAATGGGTATTACTGTTGTACCATGGCGCAGTACGTTTTTCTCTAACCTTTTTCAATTTGATGGGCGCAACAGCTTCTAATGTATTAGAGAAGAAATTCACTGTAAGCTATTGAAAGTTGCCTTTTAAAGACACTCAGGGAACAAACAAAACTGTTAAAAAATATATAAAAATTTACAGCAGTTTATAACTCATATACAGGCCCATGAATGAAATGAGAAATCTTCAAACTGATTAAATGTCAGGACTGAGATGTTTTTACAGTTTTAACCTGATTGTCAATAAAAGCTGAGACGGAGACATCACTAATATCAGATATATTAAAACTGTATTGAATGTGAGGAACAGGTTCATTATGATACTTTAAGTGAACAGATCTCTATCAACAAGAATGAGAAACTAAGTTTACTATGAACAACTAACAACAATTATACTAATAATGTCAAATTACATCTCAACATGTATTTTGTTCATGATACTTTTATATTAAAAATTTTGCTTATTCTGTCATCTGCGTGATAGTTTATATTTTTTTTATCAAGTAAAAGGAGTTTTAGTATAATTCTTAAAATTATATTTCATTGTGAAATCTTCACTGATTTTAAAATAATTTGTTAGTAATATTTCAAGTCTAACATTTGCCAGACTGAAGCAACTTATGTTTATCTGATTATCTGAACATAATTTTGTTTATTTGTTCATTTCTCAATCATCGTATTGCATAGCATTATGTTTTGAAACTTTGATCATAAAACTAAGCTATTAAATATATTACTAAGAGTTTGGGAGACACAACTGTGTGATAACTGATATTTTGATCTCAGAATTATATAAACATCAGCATCTGCTCCAAATCGTGTATTTGAGCTTCAAATACTCATATCACATTACATGAGCTATAAAGCCTGATGTATTAAATAAGAAACACATAGACATACATATATACACACACATACATATAATTTGTTTTTATATTGTCAATGTTTAATAACGTGTCCTTTATCCTCCTGAGACCGCCAGAAAAAAAGCTTTGCGAATTTAGTATTTTTTCATTACATTGTTTAGACCATAAGAAAAAAAATTGAAAAATAACATTTTTGAAAAATTATATTTTATTCATATTTTATTCTATGTCCTCTGTAGAGAACACTAGGACTCAGTTTTTCTACAAATAAAATGGCATTAATAGACATCAAAAAGACAAAACAATGGGATTTTTTTTTTTTTTAAATCAGTTTTTAGGTTTCAGGATTTTTTTATACTAAACTTTAAGGATGATTCTCAATTATGTTATAAAATATAGAACAAAATGATTTGAAATACCATTTTGTTTTATGCAATATGTGTAAAAAATTCCATAAACTGGTTTTACCATTAAACACAGTGTATCTATACACGGTATCTAATTTGCATATTAATGTGTTGCTGTCGGTACAGCATGTTGAAAAAAATGGTCATAATGGGAGTAATAAATGGCCAGGTTTATTATTAATATTATTTAAAAGTAATCAATACTAACTGTTAATGACAATTGTTCACATTTAGGGAAAGGTAAAAGATACAGTAACAAGCTCTTTTAAAGACAGTATGGGTGGCTCTTAAAAGAGCCTTTGGGTCGTTGATCAGATCAGATGAGGTTTACTTGGAGCTGGTGTATTTGGTCACAGCCTTGGTGCCCTCAGACACGGCGTGTTTGGCCAGTTCCCCGGGCAGCAGCAGACGCACGGCGGTCTGGATCTCTCTCGATGTGATGGTGGAGCGCTTGTTGTAGTGAGCGAGACGAGACGATTCACCGGCGATGCGCTCGAAGATGTCGTTGACGAAAGAGTTCATGATGCCCATCGCCTTGGAGGAGATCCCGGTGTCAGGATGAACCTGCTTCAGCACTTTGTACACGTAGATAGCGTAACTCTCCTTCCTGGACTTTCTGCGCTTCTTTCCTCCTTTACCGGCGGCCTTAGTGACGGCCTTCTTTGAGCCTTTCTTGGGCGCGGACTTCGCGGATTCAGGCATGGTATTTATTTCACTATTCTTCGAAACTGACTATAAAGTAACGTTAAACCACACGCGTTTTTATGCACAGCCCTATGCTAATTTCAAAAAGGAAAACGGCAATCTGTGATTGGGTATATTGATTGGACCAACCCACAGAATGATTTCATTGGCCACATTAAAGCCAATCAGTTTCTTTAAAATGTAAATCCCTCCCATCGCATCATAATTCACATCTACCATCCCCCATTCATTTCCGTTTCTTTATTTGATTTCCCCGCATTTTTCGGAACAATGTGACTGAAATATTGTCAGAGATGTAACTTCATCATTTTATAATGGTACCGACTACAGAGCTGATTGTAATTTGTTTCACTTATAACTATAATTCACTTAATCCTCAAAACGTTATATGTAATTTGAACAATGACCATGAACACTGATAGTAAATTTTAAGTCCAACTATTATAAACAGACTTAAGCTGCATAAAAACGAATCGTTTTACCATTTGGAAACTTGTTCTTTGAGTGAAATGTTGGGTGGCTCTTTAAAGAGCCGTTGGGGTTTAGTTTTGTTCAGGAATCTCTTAACCTCCGAATCCGTACAGAGTGCGTCCCTGTCGTTTCAGAGCATACACAACATCCATGGCGGTGACGGTCTTTCTTTTAGCGTGCTCAGTGTAGGTCACAGCATCACGAATAACGTTCTCCAGAAACACCTTCAACACACCGCGCGTCTCCTCGTAGATCAGCCCAGAAATACGCTTGACGCCGCCGCGGCGAGCAAGACGACGAATAGCGGGTTTAGTAATTCCCTGGATATTATCGCGAAGAACCTTTCGGTGACGCTTAGCGCCTCCTTTCCCGAGTCCTTTACCACCTTTACCTCTTCCAGACATGTTGTTATTTGCTATATTCTTTACACCAGCGAAGCTGATCTGAGTAAAGCAATAGAGAGGAAGGGCAGTTTATACTTCACTAAAGGACCTAGGTGAAACCAGGATCATGGGCGGTTCTACTACCTCACTCGTTACGTCAAATCCTAGTCCAGTTCTGTCTTGCAATGTTCATTGAGTGCGTTTACATGCACCCTATTAATGTGATTATAATGACATTTTGGTAATATTGCGATCAAACCTTACCTCATGTAAACGCAATACTTCGATCTAAATAATGCGATTAAGCTCATAATCGCAGCAAGGATAATCGTATTAACATAGGTGGCATACACCGATTTTAATCGAAATACACAGGCATGTAAACACCTTAATCGCTGTATTGCCGCTCTGACCGAAGTGCGCGTGCGCTTGTGACATATGAAGAGCGTGACACGCACTTGTAATAATACAGATAATAATTAGAAACCATGGAGGGGAAGAAAGCATCGCATTCTGGGGAAAACACAACTAGCTGCCAGCAGTCTCTGTTCCTTACCCTCATCCAGAAACGGCGAGTAGAACGCGACGGCAGCGTATAGGCAAACAAATTCCATCACGTTTCTATGGCGCCGAAAAAGCGTGGAATACAGCCATATAGAATCATTACGCAATGCATTATGCACGTAAATGAATTAAAACAGCGGCCAATAAACACACCTGCTCTTTCTGAGTCCATTATCTGTGCTGTCCAGTGGGGTATGTGAATAATGGCAGTAATAAAAATTAACCACAATTCTTAGCGAATAATAAGAATAATGCAAATTTCATGGCTTCATCTCTTGTAGAGGCATATAAAGATTCAGAGAGGTGACACATTACCTGAGCTGCAGCAGTGCAACAAGTGTTACAGCAATATCCCCATCCCTCCACCATCCCTCCACAAGTGTTACAGCAACATCATCCCCATCCCTCCACCATCATCCCCATCCCAAAAAAACCCCAAAATTACAGGACTAAATGACTACAGGCGTGTGGCTGTAACGTCTGTGGTCATGAAGTCATTTGAAAAACTGGTGCTGGCCCACCTGAAGGACATTACTGGACCCTTGCTGGACCCCCTGCAGTTTGCCTACAGAGCAAACAGGTCTGTGGATGATGCAGTCAACATGGGACTGCACTACATCCTGCAACATCTAGACAGACCAGGGACTTATGTGAGGATCCTGTTTGTGGACTTCAGCTCGGCCTTTAACACTATCATCCCAAACCTCCTCCTGCCCAAATTAACTCAGCTCCCCGTCCCCACCTCCTTCTGTCAGTGGATCAACAGCTTCCTGACAGACAGGCAGCAGCTAGTGAGGCTGGGAAAACTCACATCCAACAGCCGCACCATCAGCACTGGTGCCCCTCAGGGATGTGTTCTCTCCCCACTGCTCTTCTCCCTGTACACCAGCGACTGCACATCTAAAGACCCCTCTGTCAAGCTCCTGAAGTTTGCAGACGACACCACACTCATCGGCCTCATTCAGGACGGTGACGAGTCTGCTTACAGACAGGAGGTTAAGGAGCTGGCTGTCTGGTGTAGTCTTAACAACTGGAGCTGAACACACTCAAAACAGTGGAGATGATCGTGGACTTCAGGAGAAACCCCCCTGCTCTCCCCCCACTCACCATCATGAACAGCACTGTGACTGCAGTGGAGTCATTCAGATTCCTGGGCAGCACCATCACCTTAAGTGGGACAATCACATCAACTCTATTGTTAAAAAGGCCCAGCAGAGGTTGTACTTCCTTCGCCAGCTGAGGAAGTTCAACCTGCCACAAGACTTGCTGAATCAGTTCTACTCCGCCATCATTGAATCCGTCCTCTGCACTTCAATAACTGTCTGGTTCAGCTCAGCTACCAAATCTGACCTCAGAAGACTACAGAGGGTAGTCCGGACTGCTGAGCGAATCATTGGTACAACCCTCCCCACTCTCCAAGAACTGTTGTTATCCAGAGTGAGCAAAAGGACTGGCAAAATCACTCTGGACCCCTCACATCCAGCACACTCCCTCTTTGAACTGTTACCGTCTGGTCGACGCTACAGAGCTCTGAGCACCAGAACGACCAGACACAGGAACAGTTTCTTTCCTCAGGCAATCCATCTCATGAACACCTGACAATAACGTGGAACACACAACACTATTTATACACTTATTTATCCAACGCACATAATCTATATATTAGAATCTGCACATAATATACCTGTACATACAATTGTAAATTTGTATATTGCTATTCCCCATTTACTTGTTCTGTTTTTTATTTTTTTTTATTCTTTTATCTGTGTTTTTGTCCTGTAATTGTCGTTCTGTTTCACTGTGGAAACTTCTGTCACGAAAACAAATTCCTCGTATGTGTAAACATACCTGGCAATAAAGCTCATTCTGATTCTGAGCAATTACCAGCAATTTTCTACTTGACCAGCATGTTTAAGCCAGCCAAACTGGTCAAACTAAAAAGCCATCTTCAAATCCACTTCAACAAGGCAGTTGTCTGTGGTGGTAGGAATATCTTGAGTTGTTTGTTTATGTACTCACAATATATTATTGCAATATATTATATATTATTACAGTAGTTTACCTGTGTACTTATTTATTTATTTTAGGCTATACAATACATTTTTGCAACCAATTATTGGTGTGATTATTTAGTTATTAAATAAGGAACAAGGAAGTTTTTTTGTGCCATTTACAGGGTGAATATTCTTATTTTTTGTTGTTGTTGTTCAGTACATCTTGTCTTGAGAGCACCCTTTAATTTTACATCTGTAAATAGTTATAAGTTAAAGAAACTGACCTTTATGATGTTGTAGCAGTTGATATTTAAAGATTTCTCTATGTTTGTGTCTTCCAGTGTGACAGTCCAATCAAACGGAGATGGTGGACTCTTATTCTTCTGGAGAACTTTGGAGTTTTCTCTGAAAGATATTTGACATTTCCTCCAGCCCACCATTACATTTGCAACCCCTTCTGACCAATTTGAAATTAACCAAGATACATGCATATTACAGTACAGAAACCCTACAAGAGGCCCTTCCAAGTGGATAACAGGCTATGCTTGTGAGGTATGTCTCAAATCTATCTATCTATCTATCTATCTATCTATCTATCTATCTGTCTGTCTGTCTGTCTGTCTGTCTATTAATAATACAATAATAAGAAATATTAAAATTACATTTCCTTTAATATTCTGTAATGGAGATCCCAGTAATCTGACTGAAGTTGTGAAATGGCTGAAGGGGACATCTGCTCAGGGGACAAGTGGAAGAGCCTCTTTTCCTTATAATTGAGGAAGAGGACAAGGAAAAGGCCCTCAACAATCTCCTGGAACAATCAGAAGCTTCCAGACTGCCCTTCATATTTCTTCTTGTGTTCAGGGGAGTTATTTTTGCATGATTGTCATAACAAAATGGGCCCAAGAGTGAATTGTTCATTTTGTAAATTTCCATGCAGGATTGTCATGACAAAATGGGATTAAAAGTGAATTGTTCATTTCAATTTAATTATTGTGTACTTTTAAAATTAAGCTGCTTTGTGTGTGTGTGTGTGTGTGTGTGTGTGTTTTATTGAAATGTTTGTTTTCATGCACATGTTCTTGACTTTGGAGTAAACATTTATTTTGAATCTTGTGATTAAAGTATATTTCATATAAAATGCCCGGAAGTTTCAAACATTGTTTTTAATATCACAAATAGGAAATAACTATAATACAATGCATAATATAATGCATAAAACAATGAAACGAATAACTATATACAACTAAATTACACAAGATTAATGTTTTTAAAATGCTTAATATATCATTATAAAATGCATACATAAAGTATGACGTGTCGTGTAATAAAATCAAATAAATAAAAATAAAATAACTCCTTAAAAACCGTAAGGTGGCGCTACTCTGTTAAGAATGTAAGCTCCGCCCCTCACTTCCGGTCCTGTGGCTGCGGTGCCTTGGCTGCTGGTGCTGCAGGTCTGCAGCTGGATACTATTGTGCTCATTGTAGAAATAAACGGGGTTTAAATTACTACTTTTTTGATTAAATGTTTAATAGCATAACAATTAAAGTATTTCTGACCACATCAACGGTCATTAATTCTGTTCACAGCACCAATTTAAAGATGTAAAACAACCTAGAACCCCGTCTACCTATCATGTTCAAGCGGCAACCTCCCGCTCTCTCTCTTCAAACCGACACGGAAGTGACTAAAACTGCAATTCATCGACGGGCCGCTAGAGGCTGGCTCCAAAAGGGAGTCAGTCCCATAGACCTCCCATGTTAAAATGCCCAACCTTACAGCAGAAAAAAAAAAATGTTTACAGCCTGGTACAAAAAGTGGTTTTGGTCTATATAGCTAATTTTGCCCTTCATGACAACTGTGAGGGGGGTGAATTTTTTCATAGCTCATCCATTTAAATTATATTAAGCCTTAAAGTTCTGTATAATTAAGGGCGTGGCCACTTGAGTGACAGGTGGACAGCCGCTCTGCTCCAGAGTGTGATACTCGCTAGAGTGTGAAACTCAGAAAACTGGCTTTAAAGATTTTTATTTGTACAGAAAAAAAACAAAAAACAAATTATAGGTAGGACACTGGAAATCTGGCAATTAGATGTTTTAATGAAAATGATCACAAACTTGATTTTTACCGATATATTGATATTGTACTCTGCTTTTGCACTGTCTGCAAAAAGTGAGATGTCACGCCAAGGCAAAAGGCAGTAACTTCCACATTATATAGAGTGCTGAACACCATTTACAGAATCATTATATTAACATCTGTATATTATCTAGTGATCATTAGCTAGGCTATAACATATAGTAATGTGATTCTTTTTTTTTTTCTGACTGTATAACAACCAGACAAAAAGTAAAATGTGAGTGGATACCGTTTTGCAACCAATTTATTTGCAATGTTCGCTAACATTAAAGGATGCAAGACAGACATAGCCTATTGTTTTTCCACCGAACTGAATTAAAATAGCTTAACCTATAAGAACGGCTTGTGGATTGATGTGAACGCCAGCAGGGATAATGCTCCGAATGATTGTGAATTAAACATCTCCGATGGCGTTCATTGCAATGGATTTTATCAACTTACAAGAAAAGGAAGGAAAAGGATTTAATTGCAAACAGTTATTGATTGATTTTATGTGTGATACGCTATCACGGCATTTGAGTCCTCATGTACAGAAGTGGGCAGCCCCAGACATTATTGTTGCCAAGTTATCTAGTCGTTGCTTGCTTACAGTGCTTTGTTATATGGAGCAGTTTGTTAGATCGCGATCTAATTTGTTTGTCTAATGAAGTGCCGACAGATGTATAAAAGTACACAAGTCACACCGTAATTTAAACGCGGTAGACTTTAAATGGACAGTAAAACAAAGGCAGAATACCATAACTTACTTTGAGCGCTCCAAAACAAAATCAAAGAGCGGTAACTGATGTTATACTGTGTTCTGCCTTGGTTTCTCCAGGGCTTTTCTCCATGATACTTAAACACGTGATAAAGGAGGTCATTATTTTCCCAAAATTATCAATAACTCATTTTTGACCAAAAACGAAGTTATGGTGTTTTGTCTTTGCACGGCAGCACTGCTGTCACTATAGACGGGCGTGGTTTCAGCTCAGCTTCACCCACGTCCCACCTTTTTGCTCATTTTCGATTATCCGGGAGTGACGCACGGTGACGCACTGCCAAGATGGCGGAGGTCGGCTCCGCCCACTTCAGGCTTCAAAAATGCTCTTCAGAAACCTATGAGTGACGTCACGGACACTACGTCCATGTTTTTTATAGTCTATGATCATGTTATTTAAAAAATGCTTTAGCAATGCTACTAGGATGGCTCGGTATGTGTATCGGTACCGTTTGGTTCTCAGACAAATTCCAAATGGAAGTGATCATCCCTATCCCTTGGAGTGGGGACTTTGGACTGAGCAGGGCACGTGCGTGCCATTATGTAGTCATTTGGAATGCGCTTGGAGAAGGGACCGATGTAATTTCCTCATTATCTTCAGCTGGCAGGTTCCCGTAACAACGCAGCATGGTGTAAAAAAATATAAATTTTATATTTTAACAAGTTTTATACATATTAGTTTTTATAGATTAGCATATTTTAAAAACTTTTTAACATAAAAAATCTATGTTTATTTGCAACAGTTATGCTAACAACAATAAAAAGACATTTATGAAATTAAAACAGCGACATCTGCTGACTGACACCGTGCTGCGTTGTTACGGGAACATCCCAGGTGAAAATAATGAGGGAATTACATCGTTCCCTTCTCCAAGCGCATTCCAAACGACTACATAATGGCACGCACGTACCCTGCTCACTCCAATGTCTTTGGGCATGATGGTGACCCTCTTGGCATGGATGGCGCACAAGTTGGTGTCCTCAAACAGACCGACCAAATAAGCCTCACTAGCCTCAGTAGAATTTTGCATCTCCAAGAAATTTTTTTAAATGTTGTTAGAAATGCAATAAACTCCAGGTCAATTTGGAACAGAAGGCCTTGGGCATCTACTGACCGTTCCCCAATTTGTTCCCCAGCTATTTCTTCTAGGATTCGTACCACTGCTGGCAACCTGTCCATTAAATTGCAACAGGCCAAATACCTGCATGACCACCGTGTGTCACTCAACCGTTGAAGTTCTCTGGGAGCATGGATACATTTCACCTTGAATTTGCAGCCACTTTTGGTGCACCACTGATCCAGACATGAATACATATAGTTTTTGTAACAAAGAAAAGAAGCAGTTAGCTTCTGGGATGGCTTTTACTGTGTCAACCAGCACAAGGTTGAGGCAGTGAGTATTACAGTGCACATAAAAGGCTTGCTTTCCCAATTGCTTTATAAGTGTCTGTACACCACGATGCTTGCCACTCATGACTGCAGCCCCATCATAAGACTGACCTACAAGATTACTCTTGTATTACAGACCATATCTTTCCAGAGTATCGATATTTTTTTGTGTCAGTGCTTCAGTATCGAAGCGTTCAGCATGTTCAAACTGTAAAAAAAAACTTTCCTTTATTGCACCACTGTAGTAGTAACTTACTACAAATGAAATCTGCTCTTTTTTTGCTAAGGTCTTTAGTTTAATCTGCTAGTATGCTGAAAACTTCACTTTTCTTGACCTCTTTTATTATTGAGGTGCGCACCATCTCTGCTAAGCAAGACAGGATCTCATTCTGGATATCAGCACTTGTATATTTTACATTGCCAGCTGCGTTCATTTTCTTCATAATGTTAGGGTTATGTTTTGCAATCAGCATCAGTATACCTAAAAATGTCCCTTTCCTGTCAGATTCCATTGTTTCATTGTGTCCTCTTTGGCCAATATTTTATGTTGCAGTGTAAAGCAAGACAGCTAATGTTTTAATATAATCCCAGTTCTCTTTAACCATTTTATTGTACTCTTTGTTTAGATTTCCAATTAGAGATTCCTGCTTTTTTCAGACATCTCAAATTCTTTCCATGCCATCATTGCATCCTTGTGATGCTCAGTTTTACCGTGTGCAGTGAATCCTCCATCTTTGAATGTTGCCTTTTTCCAGTTTGTAAATCGTAAGCTAGAAGTAAAGCTTGATTCTGTGTGGCTAGGGAGGATAAAATGTCTACAAGCATAACAGAAGGCTGAGTCTGCGCTTATGGAGTATTCTAACCAGGGATGACTTCTGTACTATTCACTTTTAAAGCTTCTTCTTCTGTCTCCCTGAAGAGTCTTTGGAAACACCTTCAATTGTGGCTGTGCTGGAGCTTCACATCTGGACTTAGAAATGTCTATAAAACAACAATGTAATTCGATACAAACCCTATTCTATTTGTATATTTAGATGCTAATAATACAAGTAGGTTATTAGAAATTTTTTTTTTTTTTTTATGTTTGCAGGCACAACTTATGTAACCCAAATAGACATACCTGGTGGGCAGTGACTGACTACATGAGTGTTTCTGCTTATCTCTGATTCTGGTTTGATCTGAGTCGTCTCTATCGGCACATGCTCCATGTCTGACTGTACCTCTGCTTCCTCCTTGTCTCTCTTAGAGGCAGACATTTCCACAGCTTCTTGCATTCCCACTGCTTCCCTTGGGGCAGTCGTGGCCTAATGGATAGAGAGTTAGACTTGTAGGAGTCTCAGGTCCGGCAGGTGGGGGGAGTGAATAACCAGCACACTCTCCACCCTCAATACCACGACTGAGGTGAGACCCTTGAGCAAGGCACCGAACTCCCAACTGCTCCCCGAGCGCCGCAACATGGCTGCCCACTGCTCCGGGTGTGTGTTCACTTAGGATGGGTTAAATGCAGAGAAAAAAAATATTTGGGAAGTTGTGGCCTAATGGTTAGAGAGTCAGACTCGTAATCCAAAGGTCTCGGGCTGGCAGGGATTGTAGGTGGGGGGAGTGAATGTACAGCGCTCTCTCCACCCTCAATACCACGACTAAGGTGCCCTTGAGCAAGGCACCGAACCCCCAACTGCTCCCCGGGCGCCGCAGCATAAATGGCTGCCCACTGCTCCGGGTGTGTGTTCACAGTGTGTGTGTGTTCACAGCTGTGGGTGTGCACTTTGGATGGGTTAAATGCAGAGCACAAATTCCGAGTGTGGGTCACCATACTTGGCTGTATGTCACATCACTCATTCACTCACGCTTCATTTTTATGTTCAATTTTGCTGTTACTAGTCATCTTTGTAAAAAAGGAATGTATTTTCCTATCTTCCTCTGCTTTCCTTTTCGTATTCTGTACAGTTCAGACAAACATACATTATTACAGTTTTTCTGAAATTTTCATTTTTTTTTTTTTAATTTTCAAAACTACATGTTCAACCTTCACAGCGTCTAGTCACTTGTTGTTACGTCCCAGGACGTATGAATTTGTATTTTATTATCATGGTGTATGTCATTCATGATGTGCTGCCAATGGACCCAACGGCCTTCTGGGAGTTGTAGTGTTTGTTGTATGTTTTGTCCTATTTTCTGTGCTCCTCCCTGTCCTAATCTAGGTGATTGGACCTACTAGCTGCTCCTCATTAATGCCAAGAGGAACCAGTATTTAAGAAGATCAAGAGAGTGAGCTAGTGAGAGTGGTTTTTATGTTTATTTCTATCCTGTTTACAAGCAAATATCCTGATCCATACTCCATTCCAGTCGGTGGCAGTAATGCACCAAAAAGTTAGGTTGCCAACCGCCAATAAACACCGAAGAAGAAAGAAGAAGAGCTAGTGAGAGGTTCCTTCTCTCAAGAGCGTGAGTGTGTTGAGACGTTGCCAGTCCCAGAGTGTTGCTCTTGTTGATGTGTTTTAAGCTTAATGTTGTTATGGCTGTAGTGTGTAGTTTTATGTGTTAAGCTTAAATTTAAAACAACTCAAATGTGATATGGCTGTAGTGCACAGCGTTGAGTTGTTTGCCTGTTTCCTTTTAGTGTTGGAGCAGTAGGGAGTTGGGTGCCACTTTCTTTTGTCCTCGTTTTCTCCTGTTTTTGCTAGTTAGTAAGTCAGGTAAGAATTCTGTTGTTTATTTGTATTTATTTTTCTTGTAGGTTAACTAGATTCCCTTCTGGCAGGTAGTAATCTTTTGTTTGTTATTTTGGCTTTACCTGCACCTGAAGAGATGCTTCTTTTTATGTTAGAATCGTTTGTTTGGAGATTATTTTGCACTGTATATATGTCGTCATTTGTTTACTGTAAATAAATTTACTTGCTTCTTACTTTGTGCACTGATTGCTGGGACTGAGAACGGTTCAAACCTATCTCTCTGCCGCTGCAAACCTTTACTTTAAAACGTTACTTCCCTTTTGCCCCTAGAAATATAATCGTGAATGTAACACTTGCACACATCATAAAAGCAGTTTCTCATTCTTTTGAACAAGTTGTGATTGTTTTGGTACATTCATGCAACTGATTATGTACATTTCTCTGCGGTTTCCTACATTATCGGTTTCTAACATCATGTCCCTCAAAATGTATTATATAGTTCTCTGTGCAATTATCTTACCCCTCAAAACATCTAGTCATTAGTTCATCATATAGGTCATTAAATTCAAAATGGTTGATCTAGTTGTCATAAACTGTCAAGCATATTTTCTACACATTTCTATTAGACTTTTTGTAAATTTGCCATGAATTGTGCAGGTGAATCTTGACTTTCACTAATGAAGAGAATAGATCAATTATAAACCAGTTCTCTGAAATAGCTCAAAGCTGCATCTCATGGACATTCAATTAGAAAGCATGTCTAGACAGAGGACAACACAAGAGTTACACATTCTGACAATGGATGAACATCCAGAAAACCATCAGGGTCAACAGCCGAGAGGAAGAAGAGGAGTAAGGATGCATGGTGGAAGCGTACAGAGACAAAACAGAGGAAGAGACAGAAGAACAGAGGCGCATATCAGATGAACTAAGGGTCACTATTGTGGACCATGTTGTCAGTCATGGCTTACAATGGCTGAAGGGTGCAGCTAAATATGGGGAGATCGACCATATCCTCAATAATTCAAACATTTTGAAACAGTCCCTTTCAATCAGTATCCCACGTACAGTAATGTGTAAATTTGTACTTTTGAAATGGATATATGGCATACATGAGCGCAGCCCTCTGCATTTCAGTACAGTAACTGTCATCCAAACTGTTGCCATAGCTTACATCAGGTAATACTAAAAGAGTGCACTGTTGACAACATGACTAGGCATTTTGACTATCTTGTTTGTGAACAATGACACAAGAACTTTTCATTCTGATGGCATTGATATGTTCATTGAGATAAATACTGACTTTTGAGAGATGAACTAAAGATTTTGAGTAAGCTACATGCTTTTTTGCAGGAAATCCATTGTGTGGTGCTGTTTGTACGAATTGTTTTGAGAAATGCACATACTTCTTTGCAAATATTAAGGACGATTCGAGAAATGCACCAAAGTGACTGAGAAAAATCTGTAAGAAACACTTGTTTTATTACATTTAACAGCTAGAGTACTTACATAAAGCAGCGACAGACCCATAATGTAAGCTTGTGTGTAATGTATTTTGTTTTTAAAACTTTGTATTTAAATAAATAATATATTTTTATGGCTATAAAGGCGATACAGTAGACTTTATCAGAAAGACAGATTCACAAATGGATGGATGGACATAAGAACAGATAAACAGATAGATAGATAGACAGACAGACAGTTAGATAGATAGACAGACAAATAGATAGATATACAGTCAGGTAGACAGGCAGACAGATAAATAGATAGATAGACAGACAGACAGACAGACAATTAGACAGACAGGACTTTTAACCATAGATATGTATGGTTTTAACAGTTTTGGCTCATCATAATTAATGGTAAGATTTGTTTCTCATGATGAAACATCACAGTACCTCATTTTTTAACAAACTTTAACGAAAAGATTAAATACACATCAGTATAGATTTCACCGTGTTCTCTTTCGTTTCTCATTCGGCTTGTGCTGAACTGACGTGACGTTAGCCGAGCGCGCCGCAGAGAAGAGCGGTGATTTTTACTGGAGCGCGCTCAACCGCTCCAGCACGAGTATGAATGAATCTTGTCTTATAAACATGTGATTTTGTTATTATTATAATTAGACTAAAATCTACTACTAGATCCTGACTTATTTAAAATTGTATTGTATTTTTACGCATGCCATATTCACATTCACAAATACGTCTAACATCGTGTCCTAACCATATGCAACCTGTAACCAGCCACGACAGAAACTCACGACAAGGGATTCTATTTTGGAAAGAGTTTCTATTTTCTGCAACTTTGCGGCTGGAACAACACAAACTATCACAGTAATAATTTAAGGTAGCCTACTGATTATGTGCTTTATTCAAATTTAAAAGTGTCTAATGTAAGTTTGAATATCATTTTGCATGAGCTTTATAGCCATACTGAAGGCAACGATAGATAGTTTAGGACTACCTCAGATTATGAAAATAAATTAAAGCAAACTGTGAACTCAATGCGAATCAAAGAATGTATCAGTGTGTAGGCTACTTTTGATAATGTTAAAAAGGTTTAATATTTATGAATTAGATTATAAACTTGTCCATTTCGTTGGAACTGCATTGTGCTTCTGCGCTTTCTGAGGCTATTTGATTGATTCTGCAGCGCCGCGTCTGGTGTGGACAGACAAATTGCTTGTCGCTGGAATCTTGTTCGAATGGTTAGGACACGGTGTAAAATGTAGCCTAGGTTACATATATAGGCTATAATGTCAAAATCAGAGTATAATTAATTTTCTACATTAATTTCAGACTTGTCTAGTACAAATGTTGTGTTTCATAATTACAATGTCCTATATTTTTTTCTTTATTTACCCCCAAAATTGGGTAAAGTTTAAACCATGTCTGATACAACTAACCTGTGTTAAGTTTGTGCCCCGCACACTCCTTGAATGTGAATATGGCATGCATAAAAATGAAATACAAGGACCCCCATCTGAGGGTTGTCCCCCTAAAAATATGATTAAAAACCAGGCTGTGTATTGTAAATTACAATATTTTATACTTTAAATAATTGTGTATGTAGCAGGGCTGTCAGTTTAATGTGATAATTAATTACTTATGAAAAAATAACGCGATTAAAATATTTTAATGCAGTTAACACACTGGCCCCGCCCCCAGACCTGTATGTCATCTTACATTTCATACAGTTGACTGTTGACAAATATGATGCAGGGCAACAACTCCATAAATGCAGTTATGCCCTAAAATGCAAGATATTAGAGCAAAAATGCTCCTGTATGAGTTTTTGTCTCATATTTATATCACATGATAAGCAATATCACACAAGCAGCGAGAGCAATCACATGAGTGCTGTTTGTCCCAAATAGCACGAGTGCAAATGTGATTTTATACAACAGTTCAGTAAATAAGAAGTTAATATTGTGTTTATATTTTATATATTAAGTTAATATTTTAAAAACAATATTGTCTGTTTTTGCTCAGTTTTGCCAACAAAAATATTACCTATAAAGCCACAGCAGAACATCTCCGTGTTTAGTTTCTGAATGAATCGAATGAACCAATGATTCAAAGACCCATTCATAAACAGAGCCATTTACTTCATTCCTGAATCAATCAGCTGTTTGAACGAATCGAATGAAGACATTTACTGCCACCTGATGGGGGGGTGTTGGGTTATTTCACCCAAAAAATATTAGGCTAATTATGTCATGATTTAGGCTACTCAAACCTGAATGACTTACTTTTTTTTGTGGAACATAAAAGAAGGTATTTTGAAGACTGTTGTTAACAAAGCTGTTTTACCAATGACTTCCATTGCATGAACAAAAAAAACTGGGATGTTTCTCAAATTCTTTTCTTTTATGTTCCATAATTTATGTTAGGCCGTTGTAGCCTAAACATTTATGTGTAATAAACTGTATCAAATAAAATATTTATTTCTAAAGCTACTATTTGTAATGTCTGCTTAATACTCTCTCATTTAACACAAAAATAGCATTAAATAATATTTTGGGGGTATTTTCACAGCCAAATCTAATTCGACACATCACGTAATTAATTAGATTAAATTTTTTTATCGACTGACAACCCTAAGTAGCCTAGTAAAACAACACAAATGCAAATAGGGTAAAAATGTGTTTTGAGTTTAGAAACATTTTGAGTGTCCCCCTCCCTTGCCTCACAGTGCTTTGGTCCAAATGCCTGCTTTCCTCTTTTACATCACTTACGCACACACAAGTCCAGTGAGAGAGAACAAAGTCAATAGTTGTGGAACTCCAAGACTGTCAAGGCTATTTTATTCACTTAAAGGTCCCCTGAAATGCTTTGAAACACGCAGCGTTATTCTATGTGATGACGTCATTTTAGCTGAAACAGGAAGACAGGGCGGGACATATCAAGCAGCCCCGCCCCTTTTTAAAATAGCCAATAGCATTTGTTTATATCACAGCTTGGCTAAAGCTGTTCAGAGCCGCTGAGCTCCATAAAGTCACATTTGACAGGGTATGACAGCCACAATCTCATCCATATTGCTACAAAATATAGCATTCTGTGTAGAATTCAAATAGGTCCGATACGTTTTGTGGTCTGCGCCGACTCACGCATGTGATCCGCTCCGTGTACCGTGTGTCTGGACCGGAGTAGAGTGTTTGTGCGGTGCGGTGGTTAGCGTGACACAGTGCGAAACCAGACTTCTTTTTTTCCTCAATGGAAAGCATATTTACACTGTCTGAATCGTTCCATGTCCCCAATATAGTGCACTACTATGGAGGACCGCGAGTGCCACTTAAAAATGGACAAATTAATAGACAAATTTAAAGATGTTTTTTTATTTTTTTTTATTTGTGCTTTTAAATGTAATTTAATAAAACTAATTTAAAAAATCATTTTTTAATGTATAAATAGACAAATTTAAAACTGTTTATTTAATTCATGTTTTAAAACGTGGATTAATAAAACAATAAAAAGTACATTAGTAAATCTTTTTAAATGAACATTTTAAATCGCTTTTTAAAAATGCATTTGGCAAATGCTTTTCTCTCTCTATTTGCCAATTGCTTTTCTTTGTCCTTTTGCCAAATGCTTTTCTTTATCCATTTGCCAATCGAGTTAAAAAATGCCATTGGACAGTACACACGTGGGAGCAACCAATCGACTTTCGCCTCGATTTGAAGAGCCAACCCTTCTCTCGCTTGTAAATGTAACACGCGCTGTCATTGGACAGTGAAAAAAACTATACGTCATTACAGCGGGAGTAAGAAGACAGATTCAATCGATGCAAAATGTCAGCGGAATCTGAACGTGTTTGGAGAGGGATTGTGGATGATTTGTTAGCTTTCTGATTTCTGCAATAGAAATTCTCCTCTGGGTTATCAGGAGCTGGCGCAAAATGCGGCATCGGCATCTCGCAGCGGCACTTACGGCTGCATCTCCAGCAGCACGGTCTGTCTTCACTGGCCATAATTCGATGTAATACTTTTTATTTAAACAACTACATTTCAACAAAATAACATTATGTACCACAGGACTGCCAATTGTAAGCATTTTTCATAAAGTCTGTTAATAAAGTTTGTTTAAGTTAAGTTTATGTTTGATATTCACTGCGTCTAAGCTGCTGTAGGGACCATCTGCAAATTTAC
Source organism: Spinibarbus caldwelli (assembly GCA_039654775.1). NCBI lineage: Eukaryota > Metazoa > Chordata > Actinopteri > Cypriniformes > Cyprinidae > Spinibarbus > Spinibarbus caldwelli. The sequence continues at coordinate 3,640,432 of CM077220.1, read as the reverse complement.
CTCACAGTACAAAACGAAGTCCGGTAATTCATTCAAATTAATGCAGGGCTATAGTAAAAACAATAGTAATGCAATCTTTACAGTTTGCCAATGTGTTATATTTAAGTGTTATATTTAAACGTGAAAAGTCATTTTATTTAAAACACATCAGACATTTTAACTCAATAGGTGGAATTGTCATTCGGTTCCCTTACACATCAACAGAGATAGCGATTCAAAGCTTTCTCCGGTTTAAATCTACTGTTACAACACGTAGGAGGTTTTGAAATAATTTTTTTCATCTCGACACTGTTTGCATACTGTTAAAACTGATTGTGATAGTGATATCTTTAGAACTGTCGACTGTACAGAGGCAAATGAAAGCAAATGTCCGGCGAATATCGAGACTAAAACTAAAACTAACTTTATACCACAGTAGTTCACCACTACATAAGAGAAAGCTGAAATTATGTGTATGTGTACATTACATTTAAATTTAGTAATTTAGCAGACTCCTTTATCCAAAGCGACTTACAGATGGGGACAATAGAAGCAATCAAAACCAACAAAAGAGCAACAACATGCAAGCGCTATGAAAACTCTCGGTTAGCCTAACGCAGTACACTTAGCAAGGTTTTTTATTTTTATTTATTTTATTTTTTTTTTTTTATAAAAAAAAACAAGTAGACAGAATATAGAAAAGAAAGCTAGTGTTAGTTTTTCAAGAAAATCTAGCAGTTAGAGAATAAATATGCAATTGATAGAAGGTCGAGTGTTTTTTTTTTTTTAAATAAAAAGAAGGCAGATAGATAAAATGGAATTAGAAAAGAGAATGCTAGAGTTAGAGGGTGAAATAAAGATGGAAGAGATGGGTTTTTAGCCGTTTCTTGAAGATGGCTAAGGATTCAGCTGCTCGGATTGAGTTGGGCAGGTCATTCCACCAGATGGGAACAGTTAATGAAAAAGTCTGTGAAAGTGATTTTGTGCCTTTTTAGGATGGCACAATAATGCGGCGTTCACTTGCAGAACGCAAGTTTCTAGAGGGCACATAGGTCTGAAATACTGAATTTAGGTAAAGGGGTGCAGAGCCAAAGGTGGTTTTGTAGGCAAACATTAATGCCTTGAATTTTATGCGAGCCGCTATTGGTAGCCAGTGCAAATTGATGAACAGAGGTGTGACGTGCGTTCTTTTCAGCTCATTAAAGATTAATCTTGCAGCGGCATTTTGGATTAATTGTAGAGGTTTGATGGAATTGGCTGGAAGACCTGCCAAGAGAGCATTGCAATAATCAAGTCTGGACAGAACAAGAGCTTGAACAAGAAGTTGTGTTGCATGTTCCGAAAGAAGGGGCCTGATCTTCCTAATATTGTATAAAGCAAATCTGCAGGTCCGGGCAGTTTTAGCAATGTGATCTGAGAAATTCAGCTTATCAATCACAACTCCAAGGTTTCTGGCTGTTTTTGAAGGAGTAATGGTTGATGAGCCTAACTGGAAGGTGAAATTGTGATGAAGTGATGGGTTTGCTGAAACTACAAGCAGTTCTGTCTTAGCTAGGTTGAGTTGAAGGTGATGGTTCTTCATCCAGCAAGAAGTGTCTGTTATACATGCTGAGATGCGAGCAGCTATCGTCGGATCATCAGGATGGAATGAGAGGTAGAGTTGAGTGTCATCAGCATAGCAGTGATATGAAAAGCCATGTTTCAGAATGACAGAACCTAGTGATGCCATGTAGACAGAGAAGAGAAGTGGTCCAAGGACTGAGCCCTGAGGCACTCCAGTAGCTAGATGTTGCGACATGGATACTTCACCTCTCCAAGATACCTTGAAGGATCTATCTGAGAGGTAAGACTCAAACCACTGGAGTGCGGTTCCTGAGATGCCCTTTCTCAATAGGACAGGAGGATCTGGTGTTTGACTGTATCAAAAGCAGCGGATAGATCCAGCAAGATAAGTAATGGAGACTTGGAAGCCGCTCTTGCAAGTCTTAGGGCTTCAACAACTGAAAGCAAGGCAGTTTCGGTCAAATGTCCACTTCTGAAGCCAGATTGGTTGCTGTCCAGGAGGTTGTTCTGTGTGAGAAAGGCAGAGACTTGGTTTTTGCAATGAAAGGTAGAAGGGAAACCGGTCTATAGTTCCCTAAGAGAGTTGGGTTGAGAGTGGGTTTCTTAAGAAGTGGGGTTATACGAGCCTGTTTAAATGCTGAGGGAAAAACTCCAGTGTGAAGGGATGTGTTAACGATGTGAGTGAGAGCAGGTGCAACTGCAAGAGAAATGGCTTGAAGGAGATGAGATGGAATAGGATCAAGCAGACAAGTAGTAGGATGACTGGAAAGGATGAGTTTAGAGACTTCGGCCTCAGAGAGTGGAGAGAAGGATGTGAATGATTGAATGTTTGATGGTAAGATGTGTTTGACAGTTTGTGGTGTGGAGAATTGTGCAGTGAGGTTAGTAACTTTATTAATGAAGAATGTGGCAAAGTTAGAATTAAGCGAATTGTTAATTTTGTCGTGATAGTACGTTATTTTAGCAGTAGAGACATTAGCAGAAAAGTCAGAGAGGAGTGATCGATATAAATTAAGGTCAGTAGGATTTTGTGATTTGTGCCATACCCTCTCTGCAGCCCTGAGCTTAGAATAATGTTCGCGAAGAACGTCAGATAACCAAGGGGCAGAAGGGGTGGTACGGGCTGGCCTGGAAGATAAGGGGCAGAAAGTATCTAAACAAGATGTCAGAGCGGAACAGAAAGTATCAGTAGCACTGTTAGCACTGTTAGTGGGGGGGGGGGGGGGGGGGGGGGGGGGGGGACTTGATCCAAGTCTCTGTCAGGGCCTCTGTCAGGGCCATGAGGTTTAGCCTTGAATGAATAGTAATGGAAATAATGAAATCAGCTTTGATGACAGCAGACTGACAATTCCAGAGACCAACAGAAAAAAGAAAGTAGTGTATTAGCAAACATAGGCAAAGTGCGCAGGTTGTTAGGATTGCGCTGCCTACAGTGTGTGATGTGAGGTTTGCGAGTGGTAGTGATAGTAGTGATCTGAAAACACATAGTAAGAATTAGTTATAAAACAGAAGTGAAACTGTAATAGGAATTAGAATAAGTCGCAGAGTATCGTCTTAATCGTATTAAAATCGGAGTATTGTTGTCCATGTAAACATACTCAGTGACAGGTGCAAACAGTGGTAGCTGCCGGAGAAAGTCCTTGGCTGCTGGAGATGCCGCCTGAAATGCTGCTACGAGATGCCACAATCTCAGCTTTGTGCAGCATATCATACATACATAAATATACACAAGCAACAATTTCAGCTTTCTCTTATGTAGTGGTGAACTAGTGCGGTATAAAGTTAGTTTTAGTTTTAGGCTCGATATTCGCCGGACATTTGCTTTCGTTTCCCTCTGTACAGTCAACAGTTCTAAAGATATAACTACCACAATCAGTTTTAAAAGTATGCAACCACTGTCGAGATGAAAAAAAAAAAATTCAAAACCTCCTACATGCTGTAGCAGTAAATTTAAACCGGAGAAAGCTTTGAAGCGCTATCTCTGCACTTAATGTGTAAGGGACCGAATGACAATTCCACCCACTGAGTTAAAACGTCTGATGTGTTTTAAATAGAACATTTAAATATAACACATTGGCAAACTGTAAAGACTGTATTACTATTGTTTGTACTATAGCCCTGCAAACATTAATTTGAATGAATTACTAGACTTTTTGTACTGTGAGGTAAATTTGCAGACAGTCAATACAGCAGCCTAGACACAGCGAATATCAAACATAAACTTAACTTAAACTTTATTAACAGACTTCATGAAAAATGCTTACAAATGACAGTCTTGTGGTGCATAATGTTATTTTGTTGAAATGTAGTTGTTTAAATAAAAAGTATTGCATCGAATTATGGCCAGCGAAGACAATCCGTGCTCCTGGAGATGCAGCCGTAAGTGCCGCTGCGAGATGCCGATGCCGCATTTTGCGCCAGCTCCTGATAACCCAGAGGAGAATTTATATTGCAGAAATCAGAAAGCTAACAAATCATCCACAATCCCTCTCCAAACACGTTCAGATTCCGGTGACATTTTGCATCGATTGAATCTGTCTTCTTACTCCCGCTGTAATGACGTATAGCTTTTTTCACAGTCCAATGACAGCGCGTTACATTTACAAGTTAGAGAGGGGTTTTGCTCTTCAAATCAAGGCGAAAGTTAATTGGTTGCTCCCACGTGTGTACCGTCCAATGGCATTTTTTAACTCGATTGGAAAATGGATAAAGAAAAGCACTTGGGAAAAGGACAAAGAAAAGCAATTGGCAAATAGAGAGAGAAAAGCGTTTGCCAAATGCATTTTTAAAAAGCGATTTACAATGTGCATTTAAAAAGATTTACTAATGTACTTTTTATTGTTTTATTAATCCACGTTTTAAAACATGAATTAAATAAACAGTTTTAAATTTGTCTATTTATACATTAAAATGATTTTTTTAATTTATTGTTTTATTGTTTTATTAAACTACATTTAAAAGCGCAAATTAAATAAACATCTTTAAATTCGTCTATTAATTTGTCCATTTAAAAAGTGATTATTTATATACATTTTTATGTTTGAATTATTAAATCAATAAATTGATTCTTCCTTTTATTTTTAAGCGGCACTCTCGGTCCTCCATACACTATGTGCCATTCACCGTACAGAAAATACTAATTCTGTGAACAAGTGACCTATTTCAGCCGTGGCTTCAGCATCTATTTATAGTGTAGAGGGCGGGCGCTTCGAGTTCTAGAGAGCATTTGATTGGATAGAAAGTTTAATGAAAAGATGAAGTACTTTGTGACGTCAAAAAAATCATTGAGCCATTTTGGCGGAAGTGACGAACTGCAAGCTTTGAATGCTTATATCTTCTAAATGCGAATTTTGACACTGTTTTGGAGCACACTGGCATACAGATAACCTTAAGACTAACATATTGATACTAACACCCAACAAACTTCAGTTTTGACCTTTAAACATCGGATGAAGTGATTATTTTCTCTTTAATACAGACGATGTGAATGTATTTTTCAATGAGTCCACTATGTTAGCAATAATAACGTTAGCTTGACGGATAGTAATGTCTACAACAGACCCGAGCGCTGTCGTGGCCCCTTTAAAAATTGCTTGAGAAATATTATGTTTATTGTCCCCCCAAATTTACACCCCTGAATAATGCCTCACATTTTCATGTGTTGTAACGGCTTCTTTAGCTCATCATTGAAGACACATTGTTATTTGTGTATTGCTAACTTTAGAAGCTGCTTACAGTGAGAAAGAGACCTAATAAAAGAGTCGAGCTGATGGATGTGGTTTGACGTTTGTTCTGTTTCTGCTCTATGTGTTTAACCAGAGTGGGGAAGATAGTTATTCTTATTCTGCATCTTTAGTTTCATGAACCTCAAAATACTACCACAAGAGCAAACGATTCCAGCAACATGTGCATGTCATTTTCATTTACTTCCCCTTCTTAGAAACCCTGTCTAATGTCAAATTGTATTTGTCTTTGTTTTCTTATATTTTATTTGACAGTAAAGCAGCAATAATATCAGCTGGTGAAGCAAAATTTCTAGTGTGAGTTTCTGCCAGTTCTTGTTCTCCATATTGATAGTTAAACCTGAGACGATCACCTTTTGTCTATGATGGCTTTTGGTGGTCCTGCTCCAGTCTTTGAAGTTGTGGCACGTTGTGGCAAGTGTCCATTGCTGCTTTGCATGCTTTAAAGTCGCTTTTGTCTTAACCTGTAACAACTGCTCTCCAAAATGTATGTTAAACTACAGTTTTTCACTGCATTAGACTGAATGAATGCAGCGTCAAACTGCATGTTCTCAATAAAGAATCCTGCTGAAGATACACAAGAGTCTCCTGGACTATTAACTGCTGTCTTGTAACTACTCCTTTTAGAGAAGAAATAAACATTTTGAATATTGTTGTGGCAGCTCGTCACTCCATCCAGTCTGAATCAATATAATTTTATTTGATTTCCTGTTTTTATGAAGCCCCTCCCTCAGAAATACACAATGGGCTCTGATTGGTTCACTGGCTCAGTGTGTTGTGATTCGCTATCACCTAGTGCAGTCCAGAAACGTCCCGCCCCTCAGCTCAGCGCATGTGCTCAGTTGTATTGTAAACAATGGCGTCCTCAATATTGCTTATCATTTTGAGCCCGATTGTGACCCAGAAAATATTAGTGAAGAGGATCACGCAGAACCTGTGCAAGCACGGCTCTTAATGGTATGTTTTTTTTCAGAATGCTATGTTTTTTTTTTTTGTTTGTTTGTTGTTGTCTCATACTTTAAGATACATTGTTATTTGTAAATGCTACTGCTTATGTTAGCATTTAATATACGTTTTTATACTGATTAAAGCTTTAATACAGCAAAATACATGATTGTTGTAGCATTTTTGTAAAGTAATGTTTCATTTGTAACAGTAAGAAGTGTTTGCCAGCAAGTATTGCTCGTTACCATGGCAACTGTGTGTTCGTCCGTGTTTAACGTTTCTCTTAGCTATGTGAAAAATATCTGTCTGTCTATACACATAAAGGCCACATACACACTGCAAGTTTCAGGAGTGACAACTGCATTTAAATGTGGGAGTGAATCCCGTAAATTATCATTCCATGTGTGTACGGAACAGCACTCACTCGCGCGTTTGTAACCATAGCAACATTCTGTCATCTTGCGGGAGTGAATAAAAGTTTAGCCGTTTGTTATGTGCCCTTTTTTACTAAAGACTCTTTTTGTCCGTCGATTTTAACTAAACTACCGCTGATAGACGTGCAGTGTTGTGTTTATGCTCGGCAGGCTGCTTTAGAGAGCGCAGTCTTGCAGTGATGCCATGTCCTCATATTTACAAGAGCTTTCAGGCATGTTGTTTGGTCTTAGCTCATAAAGATATAGGCACTTATATATTTTTTTTTTTTTTTTTTTTTTTTTATTTTGGTGTTTTAGTGCTTGTCCTTGTTTGTTGTTGTTTTTTTTTTTTTTTTCTTCTTATGAAGATCTGGCAACACTGACACTTTACCGCAGGGCTCATGAGCGCAGCTAGCCAAAGAGAGAGAGAGAGAGAGAGAGAGAGAGAGAGAGAGAGAGAGCTTTAGAGAACCGCTGCTTTCGAACATTGATTTTGAAACTTGTGAATCCATTAGAATCGTTAGAAGACAGAATCGCGATTCATATATGAATAGATGTTTTTTTTTCGCACACCCCTAGTTTTGACGGCATGACAACAACTCTTCCTCTTCTCTAAAGCAGAGCAGCATGGCCCCGCCCCCTTTTTTGCATGTTCCCGTGGGAGGAGTTTATGTAAATGACTGGGTTTGTGATGTCACCAGCCCGGGAAGAAGCTCGTTGTAGTCCCTACCAGCAACATTACACACTAACTAAAGTTAAAAAAGTGAAATCACAATCAATCACCTCTTTAAACTTAATCTCTTTGTTTACTTTCTTCTTATATTTTTATGGCAACAATCAGACTGGGTTTTGATTCTGGGTTATTGTTGCTGCAAAGTCTTTATATATGAAATATGGTGATGTATGCAATAATGCTTTCATGACAGCAAAGTGGTTGCAGATTTTTGTCTGATCATATTACAGGAATTACGTTTTAATAAACTACAAATAGATGGAAAGTATGCAGATATTGCCAGAATTTAATAACATATACATTGGATTACTTGTTTATTATCTCAATCATTGTGTAAAAGCAGATTAGTTGTCATTAACAGGGCCGCTGCAATTGTTGACATGAGAATAACTCAAATAAGACCAGGCCTTACATGAACAGGCCTTCATTATTCACCTCATGATTTTACTTTATTCACTGGTCTGTCTGTAATGTGTGCGGCTCTGGCTGTGTGAACAACAAAATAATGCAGTGTGAGAACAATTACCTGGAGACATTCTCTATGAAACAGTCTTTTCAGTAGAAAAACAGCTTCAACAACTTACATGCACTGAAAGAGCAGCTAAATATCTTAGAATGGATGTCTTTTTTTCTTCCTATTTTGTGTTTCTGTGTAGAGTTTTGTCTCCTCCCTCATCTCTTCTTGAATTGTGAAACACAGGAAGTGTTTGATTTAGCGCACGCATCTCTGTTAAAACAGTCTATTAATGTGTCAGTATGGGGTCCAGTGCACTGCCTCTCATACTCTGTGAGTATTTCATTATATTCTACTCTATCTTCAGTTTTGTTTTTCTGTAGTTTTTTTCTTTCTGTTATTGACCATATTCAACTGAAGATAAAAGAATGATTGTGTGTAGGAGGGTCTAAGAATCCACAGTCTTGCTGTTTATCATATGATTTATTGTTCAGATTCAATGTGATGATATGTTAGATGTGGATCAGATACAGAGTTTCAGAGAACATGCATTTATCTGTGCTGCACGTGAAAGATGGAGACCCTGTGGACGTGCTTTTGCTGTTTATGATGTGATACTCACTCTTCTTATTTTCAGCAGTTCAGTTAAATCAGATGTATTTGTGTTAATATGAGTTTGGTGTTGTATGGGACTGTATCTTTAAATAGTCTCTCCATTAGAGATTCAGAGAGTTTGAGAAGAGTGGCGAAACACAAGTTTATCTGTAACTTTTCATTCTTTCTGCCCTCTTATTAAAAAATAAATTGTCCATTTAGTGGTACAAAAAAAAAAAAAAAAAAAAAAAAAAATCACACTGAAAAATGACTGAATTTCATTGCAGCAAACACAATATATCAAACAAGTGACATCTGCCAAAAAAAATAAAAAAATAAAAAAATAAGATGTTCATGCTTTTCTCAGAATTATTGTCTGTTTTTCAGTTATTTTTAACCAGTTTGTCTAAGTGTCATTTTTAAAGGATGTGTGTCAGTTCTCCTCACATTCTCAGCAGAAAAAAAACACAACTGTAGCTCATTACATTAACATATGAACATGTTCCAATAATGCTTGACAATCTTAGTCTTCATTTTGAACAACATATTTGTTTCATAACTTTATTTTGTGAAATGTTTTGAGTGAAAAAACAGTGCTTGTGCTACATTTCTGCTAATTGTTTTGACTTGGTTTAATGCTTTAAGGGTGTTTTCACAGCTAGTTTATTTGAGTAACACCTCAAATGATCTCATACCTGCTAAAAGGACCTACAGATAAAACTTACTCAGACCACATCATTTTGGGTGTTTTTTAGTTTGATTGAGTGCTTTTACATTGTGAACAGCAAAAGCATTGATGTCACTTGCTGCTGGTTCCCTTTCTGATCCACTTTAACTGAACTGGGTTTGTTCATTTAAAATATACTTTATGTAAAAACACCTAAGTGTTCAAATTTCTTTGGCGATATGTCACAATTACGTTTGATGGCAACAATAAACAGAAAGTGAGGCGGTGTGTTTCTCAAACACTTTGACCTGATGTGGTTTGTAGTCTGTAGTTTGTTTTATTCCAGTGAAGCATCAGTAGTGTGAATGATCAGATTGAAGTTAATATTAGCTTGTATTCTTAATATTTGCTTCTCTCTGCTCTATGGTTTTAACCAGTGGGGAAGATAGTTATTCTTATTCTGTATTTTTAGTTTCATAAACCGCAAAATACTTTCAGAAGAGCAAAAGATTGACAGCAACGTGCCTGTCATTTTCATTTACTTCCACTTCTTAGAAATCCATCTGTCTAATATCACATTTAAGAGTCTCTGTTTTCTCATATTTAATAGTCAAGCAATAATAGTACCTACTGGTGAAGCAAAATGTCTAGTGAGAGGCTTCTGTCAGTTCTTGTTCTCCAGATTGATAGTTGAACATGCGCAGTACCTGAGACGATCACCTTTTGATGGCTTTTGGTGGCCCTGCTCCAGTCTTTGAAGTGTTTATGACCATAACTACTTATGGTATTTCTTTTTAACTCTATAAATATCTGAGTTAAAAATGGTATAATTATACTGATTAGGCACATAAAACCGGTCAGGCTCCTAATAACTCTTTATATTGAAAATGAATTATCCATAGTGGGCCCCCCAAAAATGTGGATGCTTAACTCACACTTAAAAATGACTGAATTTAATTGCATTAAACACAAAATGTCAAACAATCAGCATCTTCCCAAAAATATGCTCGAACTCTTCTCAGAACTAACTTCTGTTTTCTGAGACACTTTTTCATGTATTTTTAACCAGTTTGTCTCAGTGTCATTTTTAGCGGATGTGTGAAGTCAGTTCTCACATTCTTTGCAGAAAAACCACAGCTGTAGTTCAGTACATGAACAAATGAACATGTTACACTAATGATTGACAATCAGAAAGTGTCTTTTGTCTTCATTTTAAACAACATATTGTTTCATAATATACTTAATATACATACTCAGACCACATCACTTTGTGCCCTTTTGTGATTCTATGAAGTCCTTTTACATTGTGAACATTAAATGTACTGAGGTCACTCGCCACTGGTTCACTTTCTGGTTTTCAATAAGCTGTCTGGAAGCCATGGAATAAAAGAAATAAAAAAAAAAAAAAAAAATTTGAGATTATTTTTCAAACTTCTGACTTTATTCTCGCAAGATTATATGTCAATCCTGATAAGGAAAAACAACTCGTCATTCTCTTTTCCCCTCGGCTCAGAATCATGAGTTTATATCCCACACTTCTGGCTTTTTATTTTCCTCAGAATTATGTCCGAACTAGGAGATATAAACTTGCATTTGTGAGAAAAAAGGGTCAGAATTGTAATATAAAGTAAATAAATGTTATGCATAATGTTAACATAAATATAGGTTTAAATAGTATTTTGTGCTGTAACTGTAGGGCTAATACAATACGTCCCCTATGAACTGTATATGTGAATATTATGTTTAAATCAAATTTATGCTTTAAAAGTAGAGTAATCATAGCATTTTTTATCCATACACTCTAAAAAAAAAATGGTGCTATATAGCACTAAAAACGGTTCTTTGGCTCGTAATCATCGGGGAACCACTTTTAGTGCTATTTAGCACCTTTATCAAATGGTGCTATGTAGAACCATAAGCATATAGCACTTTTTCTCAAAAATGATGTTCAACAATGGTTCTTTGGCTTTTAATCATAGGGACACCTCGTTTGGTACTATATGCCACATATTCTTAAAGATAAGAAGCTTTATAGCACATTTGTCAAATTGTTACATAGAGCCATTAGAGGTGTCATATATGACTACCATAGATGAGCCAACATGCTTCTAAATGACACTTTTACTTAAAAGATGAATGATAACTAATTGTTTCTTACCGAATTGCGGCTTTAAAGATTAAAAATCCTGTACTAAATGCATACTGAGAAACAAAATACATTACACTTTCAAAACCTTTTAATTTGTTTCTTTCAGCAGCAAATAAAATGAGTGCTGACTAGGGTTGGGTATCGTTTGAATTTTATCGATTCCGATTCTGCTTATCGATTCCAATTCTTACCGATTCCTAATTCCAATTCCAATAAGATAAACTAATTCATTAAAAAAAAAAGTCAAACATTTAGATGTCAAACATATTTATTCTGTTTTTTTTTTTTTTTTTTTTTTTTTTTTTTTTGCCAATGGTTTTACCAAACAATACCACAGAAAAAAAAAAAACAAAAAACAAAAAAAAACAACTAGACTAATATAAATTTCAAACATTCAATTGTTAAAGACAAGTAAACAGTAATTAATAAAATAGAAACAAACAAATCAGTTAGCAATAGCATAAAATAATAAAACTGAACCAATTTCAGGTAGAGAAATTGAAATCAAAAGTTTAAAACCACTGCAATAGTTTTCTTTTCTTAAAAAATAGATCAATCTTCGTTAAAGTTAAAATATTCAGTCAAGATCAGTTAATGATTTTTGTTTGTTTTTTGATTAACATTATTGACAGGCAGCGTGTTTATTAGGCGTCTGTCTCTTTAACACCGAACGCACGCGGATCTAAAAATACTGTTACATGTGTGTTTTCTTTCTCATCTGTTTACGATCACTTAAGACAAAACAAGTCTGTTTATGATGATATACTGACGTATTTTGTGCTATTGGTCGATAAACGTGAAAGAGAAGTCAGTTCTGTCCCGGAACAATCTTTTCTGCAGTGGAATCGCACGGACCGGTTCGAGAACGGGCTCAGGTTGGGAACCCACATCGGGGCCGCTGTCAAAGCCGCTGTGCTCTGTGTTTCCGCTTCAGATGTGTGCGCTGCACGTAAAGTTCTTTCCCTTCCTGGCTTAAATAGTTTAAAGTCACATTAAAATGCGAACGCAGGAATCGTTAAGTGGAATCGAAACGCATGTGTCTTATCGAATACCTGGTTCTTGGAAATTTGGAACCGGTTCTAAAATGTAACCGGTTCTCGATACCCAACCCGAGTCCTGACAAGCCAGGGAATATACATATACAACATCACAATATACGGGGAGCTGTTGTTTTATTCACATACAAAATAATGCAACAAGCTTGAAATATGTACATTTTTGAAGAAGAGAGAGTCCTAGTTTACATATATATACTGTAGCCCCATCATCAGGTAACTTTTTGCCTACGTTCTTAAGCCTACATTAGCTCTTTACTTTATTTGGAAAATCTAGTCTTTTTAACATTAATAGTGAGGGAGTGAAATTTCTGAAAATTAATAATACACAACCATGTGCAAACTAAGTTGTACACTCCAATGTACTGCAGTATCTTTCACTCTTTCACTGTCAACAGTGTACTAACATTTCTTTAAGTCCTTCAGGATTTAAAAAAAACAACAGAAACTGCAACTAGACCTGGAAGAGGCCCAGAAATAGAGAATATTGACTTACAGTGACAGGAAGTAGTGTAAATCTGTGAATCAATGTTCCGTGTAGGGACCATGTCAGTCAGAGCACAGTTCATTCATGGAGCTCTTTTCTAACGAGCTCATGATCTGAATCAGGTGTGTTAAATAAGTGAGACATGCAAAACATGTTGGTCGGATCGCCAGGACTGGAATTGAGAACTGCTGCTTTAGGATACTGGATTCCAAACACAAAATATATACACAGGAGGAGTCCCAGTGCCATCGAGATGTCCTCGCTCTCCTCTGTGATTAACTGTCCATCCAACGTGAGCACAATGTGGTCATACTGCATGAGATGACCCTCCCTACAGCCTTTAAACTTCAGCTTAGGTGTTGGGATGGGTTCGTCTGAGAATGGCCCTGGCGGAGAGGGGATAATAGCATTTATTTGCAAGGCAAACCTTATGAGTTAAATTACTTTTAACTACCGTCATACAACTGCTCAAATACTTTTGGCCATGAACTGAAAATGAACAAAATTTCTCTTCAGTTTGATAGCATAGTTTGTGTAGACCAACAAACAAAAAACTAATGTTTGCATTGAAATCATCTGAATAACAAAATGTGCAATAAGTGTAGTGCTTTGATTAGATTGTGTTTCACACACTGTAGTCAACTGTTCATGGCTCACCTCAACTTCAAACAGCAACCCTGGGTCCTCCTTGAACAGAGCAGAATAGCTGTTTCCAACTGTAGGCCTTTAAACAAAATAATCTCATTAGATTAACATAACATGGTGGATGCTTTTACCCTTTTTTTTGTTGTTTTTTTACATCCATTACTGTGTGTAAGACAGATAAATGCAGGAAAGAAGACAGGTATGATCTCAGGCAGAGAGGTAGGGTGTCAGTCAGTGGCACAATGAAAAACTAAGCAGTAATGATTTAATTACCTTTTTCAGCCTGCCATCTTCACAGTCATCAATCATGCACCTGAACTTCTTCAGGGGACTTGAAGGACTCGGGGTGTCATTACAGAGAGCTGTGTGAGATCCGAAAGGAGCGTCGAAAGGGGTGTCTCACAGATCCGAAAGGAGCTTATGTTAAGAGGAAGGCAAAGGAGGAAAGACGTATTAAAATATAGTCATAACTCATTCAATTAAATAAGGAGGCAATTAACACACTGCTGTACTGAGCATTTTGGCCAGTCTGAAACACAGGAACTCAGAGAGAGTCTCCTCTGTGCTATATTTGGACACAAAATTTGTCCGAAAGCATTTTTATCAGCGCCATCCTTTCTTTGAGGAGCTCTACGTATGATCTTAGCTTCTCTGTTTCCTCCTCCATTACACGCAGATGTTCCCTGATGCTTTGTTAATTTTCTCCAGCATCAACCGATTGGGGTAGATAAATTGTTAAAAATGGGGGTTGTCAATAAAATGTAAAAAAAAAACAAAAAAAAAACAAAAAAAAAAAACAGAGACATTTTCTTTAGAAAATCTTTAGTCGAGAGCAGCCCTACTAGAAAGAGTCCAGACTTCTAATTATTATTAGGCAAATAACAAATATTAATGATCAAAAAGTTATGCATGACAATCAATAATCTTAAATATGGAAATGTGGCTTACCCATGTCTGTCATGTGTCCTAAAAATGTTAACAAGAGCTCTTTTCATCCAACTTGACAATGTACTGATGATTTTATACTCAAACAAATGTCCTTTTGATTTTTCAGTTATTCCAGCATGAACCACCTGTAACAACATTAGAGAAATAATTTACTCAAATATAATTCCAAACCCATATAACACTTTTGATGAACACAAAACACATTCTTAAAATAAGCACCCACAAAAACTTGTTAAAAGTAGTTTATGTAAGTCATGTGTCATGTCTTATGAGGTGACAAAATCACTTGATTTTTATTTTTATTTATTTATTTATTTATGTATTTTTTGACTCACTCAATATAGAAAATTTGAGTATACTGAAAAGAGTTATTTCAAATGAATATTCGATATTCGATAATATCACTCAAATCCAGTAAATCGACATCAAAATAACTCAATGTACAAGCTTCATGATATGATATGACATTTGGTCACGAGACATGCAGGTTTACAATGGTTTGATTTGTCAATATGATGTTACAAAAAGCATTGTAAATGAGGTATAACACTTACTTTAGGTCTCTTGTTGATAATTGTAACCTCTTTGCCTGCTCCGCATCAAAGCAATCCGAATCAAGCAAATGTCTCTCTGAGAAAAGTTTAGGAGCGCACATCACATAAATGTAGTTGTAAAACAATATGATGTTATAAATACATATTGTGAATGAGGTAAATCACTTACTTTTGGTGTTTTCCAAAAAGTAACAACATCTCGGTCTTCTCAGTATCACGAGTCAAAGAAAATTATGTCTATGAGAAAAGTTTAGCACTGCACAGCACAAAAATATAGTTATAAAATAATATAACGTCATAAAATAAATATGTAAATTAGACTAAACACTTACTTTCAGTGTTGTCTCTGTTAAAACCTCCGTGTCTGCACCGCGAGTCAAAGGAAATGTCATCTGAGAGAAAAGTTTCGGCCCGTTTAAACGCGCACAGCATATAAATATCACTATAAATCAATATGCTATAAAATACATATTGTAAATGAGATAAAACATGTACTTTCAGTGTTTTCCTGTTAAAAAGCAACCTCCTCGTCAGCTCCACACTGCGAGCCGCACACACAGCACATAAATATAGTTCTAAAACAATGTGATGTTATAAAATTAATACTGTGTGAATCAGTGGTGGCTGCTGGCAAATGTTCTAGATGGGGCGCCACATTCAACAATTTTAGCATACATCCTGATATGATTTATCCCAGTTTAACAAAAGGAAAAGTATTAAGACATGAAACATTTTAAATAAAGAAAATTGTTTTACCAAATTCAAGATTGAGGATGATTCTCACAAAATTATATTTTCTGCAAGCTTTTTTCAAGAAAAATGAAAACATTTTGTGAGTGTTGATGCTAATATAAACACCACTGTCCATAGCAAACTCCTATAAAAACACGCTTCTTCAGCGAGTGTCCATTATAAAACACTTGCCAGACATGCGATCATACTGAAATGTGTTCATAAAGCTATCAGAGAGTGCACATACACGGTTTGTTTATTTGTACACTAATAATAACGGACTCGCGTGCGTCTAATAATGTACGATTCATGTATGTCACTGACTGTAATCGTCTTTACCTCCATTACAATCGTCATCCATCAAAACTTCACTGGTAAGATGCTGGTTTGCTTTATTCAGCCCATACAGACTAGTCCTGACTTCATATTTCTTCTTATTAGTGGTATGTTTGTTCTGACCAATCGCTGCACTATTTAAGGTTACACATGATGATGAAAGCACGTTAGTGCTAGCCCTCCCGGAACCCATAGAGACTGCATTGCAGTGCCTGCAGTTTGAAAAAAAACATCTTTGTATGGAAGTCTATGGGAACACTCGAGGCGATTCTCAGTCTGACAGAAATCGCTCAAAAAGGGGCGGTACTACACAGAACGTGACTCGACGCTGATTGGATTATGCTTCCAGAGGCAGAACAAGAGTGAAAGCTAGCGTAACACTGTGATTGAATGTGAAAGAAAAAAATCCCTCCCTTTCGCGCTTTGGTGGTGCGTCGCCCGATCGCCCTAATGGAGAAACCGCCCCTGGTGTGAATAATATAAAACACTTAATCTCTGTATTTTCCGTCCTCGCTTGCTCCGTGTCGCGATTCACGAGTCAAAGAAAATGGCGACTGTGAGAAAAGTTTCAGCCCGTTTAGGCGCGCAAAGTACATAAATGTCCCGGATGTAACACCTTCATCTTGTTTGATGGCGAATAACTCCTTAAGAGCATTATCGCCACCTATTGTACTGGAAGTCAAATTAAACTTACATAGGTGATGAGTCTGACATTTGAGGGAAAAAACAACAACTTGTGGATAAATCAACACCAGAGCTTTACTGATTTTACTTTTATATGGTATGTGTAAATTTGACAAATCAAATGATCCGTCAGACCTGAGTAGGTATCAGTCTTTGTTCTCATCTTTCTCTGCTGAAGTCCACACTGCCAAATCCGCACATTCCCACAACAAGATCAACAGCGCTCCAGACATGCGTAATCTCTTCAGAACATTTAATTCTCTCCTCTGTCCCCCTCCACCACCTCCCACCACTTCTACAGCTGATGACTTTGCCACTTTTTTCACAGACAAAACTAGATCGATCAGTAATCAGTTCTCTCCTCCAAACCAACCACATCCACTGCTAAAACTCCCATCTTCTCCTTCTGTCCCCTCACTGAGGCTGAAGTATCCAAACTTCTCCTCTCCAACCATCCTACAACATGTCCTCTTGTTGTTATGACGTGTGAGCAATGTCAGTGAGTTTTAGCTCAATGCAATAATATTAACTTGCATTTGTGGGAAAAACAAAATTATCACCGGGTCAAAATGACCCGAACACAACATGAGGGTTGAGCTGATGATGTCAGTCTCAAACAGGAAGTGAGGTGGTGTGTTTCTCAAACACTGTGACATGATGTAGTTTGTAGTCTGTAGTTTGCTTTGTTCCAGTGAAGCATCAGTTGTGTGGAACAATGAACAATATATATATATATATATATATATATATATATATATAAAGGTTTATTTATATAGTATATTTTATAGCCTCATGTAAAAGTGCTTTACATAAAAAAAAATACAATTAAAATAATCATAATACAGCTTTCCTGTAGCTCAAATAGTAGAGCATGGCGCTAGCAACGCCAAGATCATGGGTTCGATTCCCAGGGAAACCAAGAGCTGATAAAATGTAAAAAAAACTGTAACTTGAACGCAATGTAAGTCGCTTTGGATAAAAGCGTCTGCTAAATGCATAAATGTAAATGTAATCATAAAAATAATCACAACAATAAAAGCAAAGAATATACATTTTAGAATTATTTAAAATGATTTAAAATGAATTAAAACAGTTAAGAATATAAAAAAAACAAGGAAGGACACAAAACAGTGCAATCACTGGGACGCAGCAGAGCTCATTCAGTAAATGCACAGCTGAACAGATGAGTTTTGAGTCTGGATGTAAATGCAGCTACTGTTTTAGCACATCTGATCTCTTCTGGAAGCTGGTTCCAGCTGCGGGCCGCATAAAAGCAGACGCCCCTTGTTTGAAGTGAACCCTTGCTATTTCTACTGACTTGATCCTAATGATCTGAATGGTTAGTTAGGCTTATATTCAGTGATCATATCTGCAATGTATTGAGGTCGTCGGTCATTGAGTGATTTATAAACAAGTAATAATACTTTAAAATCAGTCCTAAATGTAACTGAAAGCATAATGACCTGAGGACTGGTGTGATATGCTCAGATTTTCTGATGTTCTGGATGAGCTGCAGCTGTCTAATGGTCTTCTTGGGAAGGTCAGGAGTTAATTACAGCAGTCCACCCTGCTGCTGATAAAGCCATGAACGAGTTTCTCTAAGTCTTGACTAGAAACAAAACATTTCTTGCAAAGTTTTTGAGATGATAGTATGCTGGTTTAGTCTTTGCTTTGACATGACGACCGAAACTAAAGCTGGGCTCACACTGTGCGATTTTTTTTAAAAGTCCTTTAGGATTGTACTTGTCAGACTGTACGAACATGATGATCATGTCACACTATGGAATCTCAGTTGTCATTTATGTCTGACTGTACGACAGTCAAGACGAGTTAAAAACGGGTGCGCGCAAAAAACTTGTCCGGAGTTTTGCATTATCAACCCATACACGTCCAGTGACTGTGAACTGCATTGCACGCGGGGCCGAAATGTTGGCTATCATGAAAAGTATATGAACGACGGCAATACCGGCATCTTTAAGAAGAATAATGTACGCAGCTCTACACACCCACATGAAAACATCGGCGCAACCAGTGTTTATATAGAAAAGGCAACATATCAGATGAATTCCGTGAGTGGAGGACGGGAGCGCTGGAGTTTATGGCTGATAGAATAATTCTCCAGCATTAATTTTGCTCATAGCTTGTCTTGAAAAACGGAGACAGTTTGACATTCATCGTAGGGTAGTCGCACTGCAGGACTGTGTGCCAAATCTTCTGACACAGCCAGAATTGAGATGAAATTTGATCGCAACAGCCATTAATCGGCTGTCAGTGAACATGTCAAACCAGCGATCAAAGACTACAGATTTTAGCCTTGGATTATAGGAATCGTTCAGGATTTTCAAAATTTGTCCCAGACGACCAAATTGTGGCCAAAATCACACAGTGTGAGCCGGGCTTAAGATCTGACTCCAGAATCACATCAAGATTCTTGACTTGATTTCTTGTTGTTTGACCGCTTGAGTTAAGGTATGCATTCACCTTGAGATCTTCATCTTTGTTTCCAAATACAATGACTTTAGGTTTCTCTTTGTTTAACTAAAGAAAGTATTGGCACATCCAACTGTTAATTCCATCAGTGCACTGATGCTTAGACTTATGCTCTCATGTAGTCACATAATAACCTCTCTCTTCTAACTTGAACAATTTGAGGACCATCCCAGAAAACACTACCCAGTTTTCCAGTCTCTCTAGAAGTATATTATGATCGACAGTGTCAAACGCACAGAGCCAATGCTATACGCAAAGTATGCATGTTGCATAGGGCCCCCGAAACACCAGGAGGCCCCCTTCCTCTCAAAGATGATTTAATTTCAGTTTTGTTTTTGATTTTGGCCAGCGGTTATGAAAACATGAATGTTCCTTTAATGCGGTGCACTGTCGCCCTTTCTACGTAAATTCCAAACCAGTCAAATCATGTAACGTGACTGTCATATACAGTATCTTACCGTTCTTCCTCGATACTAAAAAATGAGTTCAAAGCACTGAGCTGCGGTTTCTCAAGTGATTTCCGTGAGTGTGATTCGAGACAGAGTGAAACACGGACAAATATAGGCTTTGTGCTATGTATATGTCAAAATATCTGTCTTGGTGAGTTTTCACTAAACACAGTCAGCTATGTCTTAAAATGAAGTAATTGAATGCTAATCAGTATAAAGATCTGTGCATTCTGTGACAGCATCCTACGGTATAAACCTGACGCTGTCTGTCATCAGTTAATCACTGCTCTTCATTTAATATTGTTCATAACTTTGTTATGAATTAATGTATGCTTTATTTATATGGTGAAGTCTATGCAGTGACTTATTTATACATTTGATTACTTTAATCAGTTTCTGTGTAGGATTGTAGGCTAAATTGTTTATTATTATTTTTTTTTCTGTTGTATTTGCCCTATTGTTTTTTGTAATTTTCTTCCTTTTTTGTATTACTGACTTTTTTTTATTTATTTATTTTTTTAACTCACTGTTGGTTTGACAGTGAAACTGCTCTGAAAGAATAGGTTAAGGGGTGTAGCATTTTGGGGCCCCAACAAAGTTTTGCTTAGGGCCCCCAGAAGTCTAGGATCGGCACTGCAAACGCAGGACTGAGATTGAGTAGCACCAGCACTGATATTTTGCCAGAATCAATATTTAATTGAATATCATTGATTATCTTCATGAGATCTGTCTCTGTGCTGTGATGCGGTCAGAAACCAGATTGAAAATTGCTCAGGTGTCATTTATAAAGAATATTAAAGAAAACTCAAACTCAAAACAAGCAAAAACACTTAAAGAGACAGAACTTCACTGTCTGACGTCACATTGGTTGATGAGAATATGATCATGTGTTGTATGTTGTGAATCTTCTCTGGGCAGCAGTGAATCCATCAGAGAATCAACTCTCGTATCGGTTCACGACTCCTGTGACGTCATTCTGTTGATGTTCAATGATGGAGAATCTTCAGAGAATCACTTTTCATGGATGAGCATCAAAACACAGAAAAACTCTTTCTGTACAAACTCATGTGTCAGTGATCTGCATTGTGTTGAATGAATGGAAATGTTTCATATGTGTTTCTTCTGGTTTCAGTGCTGATGTCCTTCATCCACGCTGGACTCACTCAAGGTACTGTGCTGTACTGCAGTATATTTGATTTATTAAACTAATGTGAATTGTGTTGTAGTAGTTTATTTGTCTACATGGATCATATGAGGATCCCACATTTGTCTCTTTGCTGATGATTTATATCTATATTTTGCTGTCATTCACCTTCACCCAGAATCATTTGTCTGTGTAGTTCCTCATGCTGCTAAAACACTGATAAATTTACATAAAAAAGTAGGTTAAAATGGTAGTTTGTTGCAAAAAAAAAAATTACACTGTAATTAATGACCATTGATCATTGCTTTTTTCCCTCTGTTCATTTTGTAAAAAAAAAAAAGAAAAAAAAAAAGACAAATTTCCCACAAAGCAGAAAACAAATACAGAGAAATTAAGTGGCAAAACTATAAAACACCCACAATGTAGAACGCTGGTGATCTGAGGGGCAGCTTCAATGGAGAACACAGAAATTTATGAGGGACATCATAACAACCATAATAGAGAACAGATATAAACACACACACATATAACACACATAACCAACATGACACCACGCTCAAGTTTTACTGTAATATAGTAACATAATTGGAAAAAAAGTACCATTTAAAATAAATAAATAAATTAACTGACAAAGATTCATTTTTTATTGTTATAATAATGGTGTTTTAATAATGTCTCAACACAAATCTAAATGAGCCACTGAGTGATTATTGCAGAAATCTAGTGGCTGTAGTTGACATTACATGTTATTTTATTTTATGGCAGCAATCTACCACTAAACCATGTCACATTGTCCATGTTATCTCCATGAATGAAAGTTAGAATTTACATCAAAAGTTATTTTATTAAATAAATCTATTAAAATAAAGTTTTACTGTTTTTTAGTGCTGGGCAACAATTTATCGTCACAATTAATCATTGCCCAGCCCTACTGTTTTATTTTATTTTATTTTATTTTATTTTATTTTATTTTATTTTATTTTATTTTATTTTGAATGTTATATTCAGAAAAGCAAGCTAATGCAAGTGTTCACTGTAATTAATGAATGTGTGTCTGTAAGATCTTGTGCACCTATTATTCTTGGTGTTATTCATTCAATATGATTTTATGAAAATTTGTAAGAAATGAGAGACTGAGAACAGACAGACATAAGTTCTCAATTTTATTGTGTTGTAGCCCATTATTGCCTCATCAACTATTTAAATAAATAATAGTTTGTCGAAACCTGCTGACTGAAAATAGTTCCAACAGATTCTGTACTGCTGACTGAAAGTGAAAAGCTAATTTTGAATTATACTAAGTGTGCTGTTTGCTCATTTCACAGAGGGACCCAAAGCTGTAGTTGAAGTTGATCCTGATATACATGTGTTCAGAGGAGAGACGGTCACTCTCACATGTCACATACAGCAGACAGGAGACTGGCGGTACAGCTGGTATAAAGACAGAAATGAAGTTAACAGCGCAAGACAAGACCAGAACTATACAATCCCATCTGTGGATTGGTCTCATGGTGGTGTGTACATATGTATAGGATATCAGTCAGAAGCTGCACGTTACTCACAGTACAGTGATGAAGTTACACTGACAGTATCAGGTGAGAGCTCATGTGTTCTTCACACAGAATCCTTCTTTTTTCTTAACAGTGGTATTGTCTGCAGACTTTAGCTTCAGTTACAATGGTGTTTCTGTTTAGAAACAGAAAAAAAAAATTGTGACCTAGATTTTATATTCATTCATAAATGAGACGCATTACATAGAAAATATATGTTTTGCCTGCATTAATGTGCACATTGAAGCTCCGGCAATCATTTACTCTGATAATTCAGCCTTCTGTGTGCAATATATTTTTAGAAGTATTTTAAGAATAAATATAAAGTTCAAGTCTCAAAATCTCACATTAACTTCAAGCACTTAAAATAGTCACTTGCTTCTAAAATGTTAATATCTGGCATTTATCTACATACTGAGTTGTGATTGGTTTGTCCTTTTCACAGATAATTAACGATCTTTAGCCATCAATGACTAAAACAAGAGAATCAAAGCCTTAGACCTGCACCGTTTAAAATAATAATAATAATAATAACAATAACAATAATAATAATAATAATAATAATAATAATAATAAAGAATAATGCTACAGTACTTATTTTACAGATTTTTCCTGTATTTTTGAAATTCCGAAAATAGTAATAAAACTATAAAAATAGACTTTGAATTTAAATGTCCAGTCTAAAATCACATTAAAAGCTTGTAAATGTTAATAACCATTTAAATAAATAAAGAAATAAATATTGTTAAACCCACCATTCACTCTTCTCTATATGGGCTTATAGTCCACCCCAATAAATATCAGAAGTACTGAAGGAAAGAGAAACATCATGAACAGAAAAAAGATAAGAGACAAACAGAAACACATCAACAACTGACTCACAGCCGCAGTCTGAGATGAAGACAACATTAAATCTCTCAAGATCTGAACAACTCCACATACAGCAACACCAGCTTCACTTACTAACCAGTTTTCCTTTTTTCCCTTTTTCTCCATACGTATACAGACGTTCTTATTGAGTATTAACAGAGTTTTAGATGATGAGGGTTTCATTGAAAATTATAGTCACCATAATAGATAGTGTCTGATTTAGTTGGGCTCTTGGCCTTTAACTTAGTGTTAGTTTTCTCTGTCTTTTGTAACACCGTGTGTTTAACCCTCATCCGTCCCTCAGCTTATTTTGGCCTGAAACTCATTTTTAAAGATTTTTTAAAAATCGAGTGTTGATCTTTATGGTACAAGACTTTGTGACTTTCGTCACACTTGAACCGGGAATACACAAAAAAAATGTCAGTGGATTTATGTGAGTGTAATTAAAAGAAGTAACAAAAGTGTGTGTGTGTGTTGGGGGTTGGATATATATATATATTTTTTTTATATAATTTTGTCTCATTTGAGCATAGAACACACACAAAAAATTGAGTCAGTTCAGTTGAGTTCAATTTTATTTATATAGCACATTTAAAAACAACCATGGTTGACCACAGTGCTTTAACAGGAGTGTGGACGTGTAATAGCTCTGATAAATAAGCAGGTCTCAACCCATTTAAAATCTTAAAAACAAACTATAAAATCTTGAAATCAATCCTGAAACGGACAGAAGCCAGTGTAGTGAAGCTAAGACTGGGGTAATGTGCTCATACTTTTAGTCCCAGTTAGAAGCTGAGTTGCTGCATTCTGGACTAACTGTAAGCGTTGAAGAGAAGACTGATCCAAACCGACATGTAAAGAGTTACAGTAGTCTAGTCTAGACGTTATAAAAGCATGAATTACACTTTCAAACTCCTTACGCGGCAGGTAGGGCTTGACTTTAGCCAACAGTCTCAGTTTAAGAAACAGTCAGTTTGACCCGGCCATATAGGAATGAAAGGAATGTTCAAAAAAAGGCAGCTTTTTTATTTTTTATTTTTTTACTATAAAAAATCTGACACAATCTAGAAAAGATGAATACCCAAATGAAGGGCTGATACTGCAGAATGTCCCCAATGCAGAAAAAAACTAACATACCCACACACCCATGCACACACACACACAGAGACACACACACGGTACACACACTCCCATAGAAACGCATTATAACATGAATGAAGTTTCTGCTGGGAAATTACTGTCATTTTGGCGTTTTATTTATTTATTTTTTTTTTTGACTGAAAAGTTAAATTTGAGTTACGTGGTGGAGATCAATGAGTTTATATCATATTTATATTTTTAAATATATATATATATATATATATATATATATATATATATATATATATATATATATATATATATATTATATTTGTTATTACATATTTATGAAACTGGATGGATACACATATGTATGGATTAAAATTTAGTTTAATGTTTATTTTTTGTTTTTTGTTTTTTTTTACAAAATATAGATTTTTTTTAATGTTAATAATAAATATATTACATATATTTATGAATTAATAAAAAAGCTTCAAGTTTGTGTAATTTTAAATGTTTAACTTGTTTTGCTCAGTTAGGAATCTCCATAGGATCCTATAGACTCCTCTAGTGGCTCTAACAATAAAATGCAATTTTATGTAATTTTTCCCCACCAGATGGCTTCAGAGACACTCAGTGACCCAGTTCAAGATCAGCATTAGGGGTGTAATGGTACACGTATTCGTACTGAAAATTTTCGGTATGGGTCTTTTGGTTCAGTACGCACGTGTACCGAACAAATCATTCAGTTTTTTTTTTTCAGGAAATTCAGACAATAAATGTAATTTTGTCACTCTTTAACTCCTCAGTTCTGAAGGCAGTGTGGAGCGCAAGTGAATGCGATCATCCCTTCCTCTTTACTAGTTTTAATGTGAAATAAACATGAATTAACATCTCATGCCTCATGTAATCACACAATCAGTGTTTCACTTGTGGAAAGATGCGATTAAAACGACTTGTAAACAAAATGTCACGTAGCATTTCATTTACCTCAGGCAAGTCATCAGTGTCCACAGCTCATCACTTCAGCAGAGAAATGAATCTAGAGAAGAGCATTTCGCAAAATATTAGACTATATACTCATTATATTTTACTTTACCTGTTAGTGATGTCTTAATGATTTTTTAAAGTTGGCTATATTTAAGTAAATCTTTTATAATATTGTATATATTGTAAATGATTATATTTCAACAACAAATAGAAATTGTATAATAAGTTAATTTAAAAACTGCATTGAGTGTCGTTTACATGTTTGCAACACTTTTAATTTGAGTGTTGATTATTGTAGTTAAAAATAAATAGTAATTAAATTTAAAGCTGCAGTCCGTAACTTTTTTGGTTAAAAATGATCCGAAATCAATATTTGAGCAAGTACATAACCAGCCAGTGTTCAAAACTATCACCTTACTTTAGCCTGATTCACAACGGTTAGCTTATAATAATGTTTTCTAATTTGAGTGGCACGGGTAGGTTTCCGCGGGAAATTCGAGCATGGCACTGAGTCATTATGTCACGTCTGTAAACATAAAAAAGTTTGGGTTTTTTTTGTTTTCCTTTCTAGAAGCGACCATCATCAGCTGATCTAAACCGCTATTATCGTGACTTCAAATAAAACATTTTCTACACTTTTTACATTTTCTATATCACAACTTTCATCATAGTGTATCAAATTTTACTCATGATTGTATCACTATCAGCTACATTAAGTGAGATATTCAGTTTTCAAGAGTCTGTTTTCTTCTGTTCACAGATTTACCCAGATCTACACTGACTGTGACACCAGACAGTCCTGTATTCACTGGAGAGACAGTCAATCTGAAGTGTGTGATTGAGTCTCACAGTAACTGGAGATATGAGTGGTATAAAGACAGTGTAATGTTACAGACGTCTGATCGTTACACTGTAAACAGAGACACTCTCACTATCAGAGGAGCTACTGAGTCTGATCAGGGTCAGTACTGGTGTAGAGGACAGAGAGATGAAAGACCACAATCATCACAATCAAGCTCTGCTGTTAAACTCTCTGTAAAGGGTGAGTTGAATATCATTGTTCTCCTAAACTCTATGTACTACATGAAAATGAGATTCAGATGTGACACTGAATCTATAAGCTCCTGAAATTCCTCAGCAAAGGGAAGTCGTGGCCTAATGGTTAGAGAGTCGGACTCGTAACCTAAAAGGTTGCGGGTTCGAGTCTCGGGCCAGCAGGAATTGTAGGTGGGGGGAGTGAGTGTACAGTGCTCTCTCCACCCTCAATACCACGACTGAGGTGCCCTTGAGCAAGGCACCGAACCCCCAACTGCTCCCCGGGCGCCGCAGCATAAAAAAAATGGCTGCCCACTGCTCCGGGTGTGTGTTCACGGTGTGTGTGTGTTCACTGCTGTGTGTGTGCACTTTGGATGGGTTAATTGCAGAGCACAAATTCCGAGTATGGGTCACCATACTTGGCCACATGTCACTTCACTTCACTTCAAAACATAAAACATCATTCTGTTTAAGAAAATAAACAAACAACAACAAAAAACATTCACTGTAAGTCTCATGATTGCTTTAGATGATTTAATGTTGAATCACATTAAACTGCAGTAAATCAGACGAAAGAGAGACCACAATAATAATAATAATAATAATAATAAATCAAACCGTTTGTCATTTCTGTTTATTTTTTTGTTCGTATTTCGAATTGGTTTTAAATCAAACTTAAGTCATTTAAATAAAGAAATATTCCAAGCTCAGAGTCTATTATTCAAAAATAACTGGTTTGATCTGATTATCTTAAATGAGTCATATTTTCGGGGTCTGAATGCAGTTATTGGATAGCATTAATCCTAATAAACATGCCACTACAATAAAAACAATAACATTAAAATACATATAAAACAGTGTATTTCTATTATGCCTCCTGCAGTACTTTAGCACCACGCAGATCCTGGTTTATCTCAGAATCAGAATCAGAATCAGAATGAGCTTTATTGGCCAGGTATGCTTACACATACGAGGAATTTGTTTTTGTGACAGAAGCTCTACAGTGCAACAGAAAGACAGCAACAGGACAGGACACAGATAATAAAAGAATAATATACAAATAGGCAATGTACAAATAGCAAAAACACAATATATAATATAGACAATTATGGTGTACAGGTCTAATATGTGCAAATCTGAAATGAAAAAATAAGTATGTGTGTTGAATAAATAATTTATAATAGTGTTGTGTGTTCCACTTTTAATGTCAAGTGTTCATGAGATGGATTGCCTGAGGGAAGAAACTGTTCCTGTGTCTGGTCGTTCTGGTGCTCAGAGCTCTGTAGCGTCGACCAGACGGTAACAGTTCAAAGAGGGAGTGTGCTGGATGTGAGGGGTCCAGAGTGATTTTCTTAGCCCTTTTGCTCACTCTGGATGAGTACAGTTCTTGGAGAGTGGGGAGGGTTGTACCAATGATTCGCTCAGCAGTCCGGACTACCCTCTGTAGTCTTCTGAGGTCAGATTTGGTAGCTGAGCTGAACCAGACAGTTATTGAAGTGCAGAGGACGGATTCAATGATGGCGGAGTAGAACTGATTCAGCAAGTCCTGTGGCAGGTTGAACTTCCTCAGCTGGCGAAGGAAGTACAACCTCTGCTGGGCCTTTTTCACAATGGAGTCTATGTGATTGTCCCACTTCAGGTCCTGGGAGATGGTGGTGCCCAGGAATCTGAATGACTCCACTGCAGTCACAGTGCTGTTCATGATGGTGAGTGGGGGGAGTGCAGGGGGGTTCCTCCTGAAGTCCACGATCATCTCCACAGTTTTGAGCGTGTTGAGCTCCAGGTTGTTAAGACTGCACCAGACAGCCAGCTCCTTAACCTCCTGTCTGTAGGCAGACTCGTCACCGTCCTGGATGAGGCCGATCAGTGTGGTGTCATCTGCAAACTTCAGGAGCTTGACAGAGGGGTCTTTAGAGGTGCAGTCGTTGGTGTAGAGGGAGAAGAGCAGTGGGGAGAGAACACAGCCCTGAGGAGATCCAGTGCTGATCGTACGGGTGCTGGATGTGTATTTTCCCAGCCTCACTAGCTGCTGCCTGTCTGTCAGGAAGCTGGTGATCCACTGACAGACGGAGGTGGGGACGGAGAGCTGAGTTAGTTTGTTCTGAAGGGTGTCCGGGATGATGGTGTTAAAAGCGGAGCTGAAGTCTACGAACAGAATCCTCACATAAGTCCCTGGTCTGTCCAGATGCTGCAGGATGAAGTGCAGTCCCATGTTGACTGCATCATCCACAGACCTGTTTGCTCTGTAGGCAAATTGCAGGGGGTCCAGTGAGGGTCCAGTGGAGGACTTCAGATAAGCCAAAACCAGTCTTTCAAATGACTTCATGACCACAGATGTTAGAGCCACAGGTCTGTAGTCATTAAGTCCAGTAATTTTGGGTTTCTTTGGGACGGGGATGATGGTGGAGCGTTTGAAGCATGAGGGGACTTCGCACAGCTCCAGAGATCTGTTGAAGATCTGTGTGAAGATGGGGGCCAGCTGGTCAGCACAGATTTTTAGGCAGGCTGGTGACACACCGTCTGAGCCTGGTGCTTTCCTTCTTTTGTTCTTCCTGAAGACCTGGCGCACCTCATCTTCGCTGATCTGAATTGCAGGTGTGGGGAAGAGGGGGGTTGCTGGAGGTGTTAATGGTTGTGTGGAGAGGTGTTCAGGGCAGGTGTGGGGTGTTTTTTCAAACCTGCAATAGAACTCGTTCAGGTCGTCTACCTGTTGTTGATTCTCCAGAGTGCTGGGGGATGGTGACTTGTAACTGGTGATTTCTTTCATACCTTTCCACACTGAAGCAGAATCACTGGAAGAGAATTTTTTCCTTAGCTTGCCGGAATAATTCCTCTTTGCCACTCTGATCTCCTTTTCCAGTGTGTATTTGGCCTGTTTATACAAGACTTTATCCCCCTTTCTGTAAGCATCTTCTTTGGCCTGACGGAGCTGTCTGAGTTTTGCAGTGAACCATGGTTTGTCGTTGTTGTAAGTTAGATGAGTATTGGTAGGAATGCACATATCCTCACAGAAACTGATGTAAGATGTTACAGTCTCTGTGAGCTCATCCAGATCATTTGCGGCAGCTTCAAAAACAGTCCAATCAGTGAGAGAGAAACAGGCTTGTAAAACCCGCTCTGTTTCATTAGTCCATCTTTTAACAGTTCTTAATACAGGTTTTCCAGATTTGAGTTTCTGCCTGTAGGTCGGTATAAGATGAACCAAACAGTGATCAGAGAGTCCTAAAGCTGCTCGTGGGACAGAGTGGTATGCGTCCTTTATCGCTGTGTAGCTGTGATCCAATATATTACTGTCTCTGGTGGGACATGTAACATGCTGTCTGTATTTTGGCAGTTCACGGGAGAGATTTGCTTTATTAAAGTCCCCGAGAATGATTAAAACAGAGTCCGGGTGTTGTTGCTCAGTCTCTGTGATCATATCAGTGAGTTTCTGTAAAGCTGAGCTCACGTGCGCTTGCGGAGGAATGTAAACACTCACGAGAATGAACGAGCAAAACTCCCGCGGCGAGTAGAAAGGCTTGCAGTTAATGAAGAGCGTTTCTAGATCTGAACAGCACATCTTCTTTAACACAGTTACATCTGTACACCACCTTTCATTGATGTAAAAGCACGTCCCGCCGACGCGTGATTTCCCCGTTGATTCTGCCTCGCGATCCGCTCTAAACAGCTGAAAGCTCGGAAGATGTAACACGCTGTCCGGAATGGTGTCGTTCAGCCAGGTTTCCATGAAACACAGAGCAGCAGAGTTTGAAAAGTCCCTGTTTGTCCGGGAGAGCAGAAGGAGTTTGTCCGTTTTGTTGGGTAGAGAGCGGAGATTCGCCAGATGGATGCTAGGCAACGCCGTTCTAAATTCGTGCTGTCTGAGCTTCACGAGCGCGCCAGCTCGCTTCCCCGTCTGCGCGTCCTGAAGCGTTTGACCAGAGCTACGGCTCCGCCAACAACAATGTCCAGCAAAACGTCCGAATAATCAAAAACCGGTAAAAGATTCTGTGGTGTGTTCTGCCGAATGTTCAGCAGATCATCCCTAGTAAAACTGATGGTGTTTGAGAAACAAAAAATAGGAAAAACAAACAAAAACAGTACAAACACTGAAGAGCAAAGCACAGTAGCTGCCATCTGCGGCGCCATCTCAGGACTGTGTCTCACATAATGTATGTAACCATATATCTTCTATAACGGGAACAACATCTCGTTATTATGACAAATGTTGTTGTTTTAACAAGAAAAGATGTCATTAAAATGACATAAAATTGAGTGGAAAAAATAATAGGCTGTGTGTGGCAGCAAAGCGTCACCGTACTCGATGAAGTGAGATTCTTGGTGAAGCTGAATTAATGACTACAGGATTCATGAGTGTGTGTTGTTCTGTAACGTGGTGGTTTCAGTAAAACCAAGTGCAGTTTATAGCTTATTTAATTAAACAAGACAACAAAATTAAATCCAGCAAAGAACAAGACAAACCAAATGCAGGAACTGAAACAAATGCACACGATACATTCACATAAGACCAGACAATAAAGAAGAGAAACACTGGAGATCATGCAGACAAGAAGAGACAGGTGTAGGCAATGAGTAGCCATGGTAACAGAGGAGGGTAACTGTGGAAACAAACGAGGTAGGCAAGGCAACAAGGGAAACAGGAACTGAACACAGGAAGTGAACAAAGAAACAATGGAAACAGAAAACACTCAAAGACTATAGAATACCCAAGACATACCACTCGTATAGTTTTGAATGGGGAAAAATGCTACGCTTAACATGGCTGCTCAATCGAACGAAGCCCCGCCTTCTGAGCAAAAGAGCCAATCACTAATCGGTAAAGTTAGCGCGTCACTGCAACTGCCGTTTGAAGTCCCGGTTGCTATAGAAACAGTCTGCGTTCTGAGACATGCGCCTAGGACTGCGCATGCGCACTGGCTGATCTAGCCTGAAAAATAAGCCTTTTATAACGCTATTTGAGCAAAAGAAACAACATTTATGACACAGTTGTTGTCAGATTTCATTGGTGATTTCAAATATGAAATTTAATCGTAAGCTTAGTGAACAGTTTGGGCGAATTTGATGATTCCTCATACAAGGTGATAGGAGCTGCACTTGCACGCCCGAGAGGCGTTTCAAAGACGCCCGCCGAGTGACATGACTTAAAGAGACTTTGAAACACTTCAGCATAAAAGTCCTTAAACACAAGACCATAATCATGACATGGATAACAACAGTGTGTATAATTTATAGATTAACCAAATAGATTTAATTTAGCATCAAAAATGTTGCACACCTTTGAGCTTCCATGTCTATTACTTTATTAATCAATTACATAAAATACTGTATATTATTTAATAAAATTCAGTATTTAAAACATCTTATATGTATGTAGTCAGAATGAAAGCATATTTTTTCTAATATAATTCTGTATTTTTATTAGCAGAATCATGAATATTTTTATTCTGGTGTCTCTATTGGCCTTTGCTTGAGGTAGAAGCAACAAACCAAAGCCTATTCAAGACCATTCCTGATGTAACACCAAATTTAGCATTTTAATTAACATTTATTTTTGTTCACTGTTATCATATGCCTGAGATGTAATAATTAAAAAACAAAACTTGCCATGTTTACTCTATTTTAGTTTTGTTTAAAGTATCATGAGAGTGTCATATTGTGAGATCAGTATCATGTATCTAACCAAATCATGACATGAGTGTATAGTTATTGACAATATTATTAACTAATGTTTATTTTAGTTACTGTCACTATGGTTACAGTTGATAATCACTATCATAATAACAGAAATGGTCTTTAGTGACAGAGTTCAATACAGATGAGTTTTGTCCTGAAGTCACAGATAATGATGTTAAATGAGTTGATGAAGTCTTCAGATAGTCTGCTGAAGTTGACTGAGATTCAGTTGCTCCTCATATGAGGTTGTAGTTGGAGGTCTTCAGCTCTCCTTCAGCAGGAGCTTCATTCTGCTTTCTATGACGAGTCAGAGGCGTTTGTCTGAGGACGAGACCGAGACACAGCCTCCTCAAAAACACTCAGATCAGAAAAATAATCACACGACAAAAGCTAAACACATAAAAAAATTAAATAAATAAAAAATTAAAAAATTAAAAAATTAAAAAAAAGTTAAGATGACAAAATATAAACAACATAGTTTTGTAAAACACTTACAAAATATTATTGTTTTCACTGTAAGTGCTGTTTGAGTCACTTTATGTTTTTGTCTTTCTTGACAGATTTACCCAGATCTACACTGACTGTGACACCAGACAGTCCTGTATTCACTGGAGAGACAGTCACTCTGAAGTGTGTGATTGAGTCTCACAGTAACTGGAGATATGAGTGGTATAAAGACAGTGTAATGTTACAGACGTCTGATCGTTACACTGTAAACAGAGACACTCTCACTATCAGAGGAGCTACTAAGTCTGATCAGGGTCAGTACTGGTGTAGAGGACAGATAAGATCAGTCTCATCACAATCAAGCTCTGATGTTTCTCTCTCTGTGAAGGGTGAGTTGAATATCATTGTCCCCAAAAACTCTGTCACACGTCTAGTCGTCTGAACTGGTCTCTTACTGCTTATCAAATTCAGTACAGTATTTTGTTTATTTCTTAATAGAATATGATAAGATCAAATTATGCAACAATAAACTATTCAAATTGACATCATCACACTTTTACACTCTTAAATTATTTAAATGTTGTACAGTCTACAGTTGTATGGAAAAAAAAAAGATGTAGACTGGATATGAATATCAATGGGTTTTTATTAACCATTATTTTCAAATATTTTTTTGATAAAATTAAAATTAATACAAACTAAAAGCAAACTAAATCTTTAATGTAGTGTTTTTCCTCATAAGGAGGTTTTGAGGTTATAACAGTGATCATGATACTGTGATGCTGCTTTCATCAATATCTACTCATACTGTATGTGTATTAATACAGCGAGACCAAAACCTGTAGTGAAGGTGACTCCAGATCAGCGTGTGTTCAGAGGAGAGACAGTCACTCTCACATGTGACATACAGCGAGCAGGACACATTCAGTGGAGATACAGCTGGATTAAAGATGGTTCAGTCATCAGAGACGTCACTGAGAGAGTCTACAGCATCACATCTGTGTCTGATAGAGCTGAATACAGCTGTAGAGGAGAGAGATCAGACTCACAGAGATCACACATCAGTGCTGCTCTTACACTGACTGTATCAGGTGAGTGTTCATATTCTGTTTAATGCTCATTTAAATCAATATATCTGGCTCAACACTTTTCTTATACTCTTCTGTATCAACCACATCTGTTCACATCTGTAGAAGATTCAAACAATTCACGTTTTAAGACCTGTTCACACCAAGAAAATAATAAGAAAAATAACAAAATGGCTACCTTCACACAGCAGCAGAATATGGTTGTCAGTCCTGTATTTGAGTCCTTAATACGTTCACACACAGTACGGTTATTTATCACAGAGCTCCAGATGCCAAAATCAGACTTTATTAGTGGAGACAACAAAGCCGAGATGCCTGCAGGACATCTGACTCTCTCACTTGCATTTTACACTTTTATACAATTGATCTCAAAGCGATTATTGCTATCAGTCATCTAATTTGCAACTCAAACATATCTTAACGCCTGATAAAAATGTTCCATATTATCTATGATGTTGTTTTAGTAAGCTGAGTACAGTTATATTGACACACATAGTTCAGTTATTAAACTCACTGTGAAGGGTGAGTTGAATATCATTGTTCTCCTAAACTGACTTTTCTATGTCGATATATCTTATCGGGAGACTGTGGTTTTGTTCAAAATGTGTATTATACTATCTTGTTTACTGAATATAACTCAGTATATGTTGCATATATACTGTTTTCTGCCTGCTACCTGTTAATAATATGTGAAACAGATCACATTATGCAACAATGATTCAAACTGTAGTATCATTGTCACATGACCTCATCTACAAATTAAATTCAGCACTTTTTTAGGTACAGGTAGAGTGATCATGATACTGTGATGCTGCTTTCATCAATATCTACTCATACTGTATGTGTATTAATACAGAGAGACCAAAACCTGTAGTGAAGGTGACTCCAGATCAGCGTGTGTTCAGAGGAGAAACAGTCGCTCTCAGATGTGATATAAAGTGGGGAGGAGACACTGAGTGGACGTACAGATGGGAAATAGAGGGAACAAACTACCGATATAAAAACTCTGTCAGCCAAATCTCCACACAAGAGTTGAACATCAGCAGTGTTGATCACGTTCACAGCGGTAATTACAGCTGTACAGGACAGATGGGAACACAAAGCTCTCAGCGCAGTGATGCTGTTACACTGACTGTATCAGGTGAGTTTGTGTGTTTGTTGATTATCATCAGTGTGAACAGCTTCTCTCTCTATAACTCGTCATGTTTTGTTCAGCTGAAGCTCAGGCAGCAGTGCGAGTGTCTCCACAGCCGTGGCTGACTGAAGGAGACTCAGTGACTCTGATCTGTGAGGTTACAGGCTCCTCTACAGGCTGGACGTTCAGCTGGTTCAGAGATGATGATGGTCTGTCAGACAGCAGCAGAGGAGCTGGAGGCTCTTACACTCTCAGTCCTGCTGCTCTACAGCACACAGGAGTTTATACGTGCAGAGCAGAGAGAGGACGACCGGCCTATTACACACACTACAGTAACACACAGACACTGTGGATCACTGGTGAGTCTGTGTCACAGCATTTATTCTTGTACTGCATATCCGTGTTTCATCATAGTCTCTGGCACAGGAGGGTAAAACATCTGAAACTCTTCCCTCTATTTCTCAGTCTAGATCAAATCAAAAGCACTTTCAATTACACATATCATGCATATATTATAATAATATTATTTTAAAATTTAGTACTAAATTTCATCTTAATTACAATTTTTTTATTACACAAACACGTGTGCTGTTAATTTTGAGTGGGATTTTCTTCTTGTCAGGTGTTTCTCCTTCAGTGTCTCTGGAGGTCAGTCCCAGCAGAAGTCAACACTTCTCGTCTGACTCTCTCTCTCTGAGCTGTGAGGATCAGAGTAACTCTGCTGGATGGACAGTGAGAAGATACACAGACAGAAACACAGAAGATTGTTCAAAACAAACAGGATCTACATGTCAAATCTTCTCTCTCAGCACATCTGACACTGGAGTTTACTGGTGTCAGTCTGAATCTGGAGAGAAACGTCATCCTCTCAACATCACTGTACATGGTGAGTCCTGTTTCTAATCACAACAGCTACACATTTTCTAATCTAAATCCTAATTGCAAAGTCTACACATTTTCCTCTAATTGTTTTCTGTACATCCAATCACAGACTGACACTGCTATACAACTATATGAATGAGTTTTATCTATTATAGTTGGATTAAACCTGTCCACATTCATCTGACAGTCTTTTGCCATTTAAATGGACAGTTTTTGGCCAGATGAATTAATACGATCTCATTTGTACATTTTTGTACAATCTTTTTACACAGGTGGTTAGGTTTAGGGATGGACCTTTTTGCTTGGGTTGGACTAGTGCATAAAGCACAGGAAGCATGAAGTAAAATTCAGTTCATAAGATAGCAACATTTTTAGTCATGTATTTTTATAAATTCTTACTATTTACAGTAAGCAGATGTTTCTTGTGTTGTGTAGATGGTGATGTGATTCTGGAGAGTTCTGTTGATCCTGTGATTGAGGGAGATACTCTGACTCTACACTGTTTACATCGATCCACAAACTCCTCGATCCTCAGAGCTGATTTCTATAAAGACGGATCACTCGTCCAGAATCAGACGACAGGAGAGATGAACATCACGACTGTCTCAAAGTCACATGAGGGTTTCTACTACTGTAAAACAGAGAGAGGACAGTCACCCAAGAGCTGGATCTCAGTCAGAGGTGAGAGTCAGTGGAGCTCAGTCTCTGTCAGCTGATGAGATTTTATTCATGTGTAATCAGTTACTGACAGCTGTGTTTATTTCACATAACTCACATGAACGAATGTGTAACTAACAAATCACATATAACGGACTACGGTGAAATCCTCAAAACCTCATAACCATTATCCTGCAACTCAATAATATTAAGAGTGCATTAACTAGATTAGAATAAAATCTTTAAACTAAGACAGTGCCATTAATGTATTTATTTAATAATGACAAAATAAGGTTAAACTGTCCCTTTAATACAGACCTAAGGGGACATGGTGGTGGAATAAATATGAGATTGAGATGAGATTATGTATTTCAATGCTTTGAAAGCCTTTAGGAGATTCGTAATTGCTCAATAATGTGCTTGTTTTTCAGTGTCACGTTCAGGTCAGATTTCTGTCTTCAGCATCCTCAGTTTTCTTCTGGCAGTTTGTCCGTATCTGCTGTCGACAGTCGTGCTGCTGTTCAAATGCTACAGAGCGAGAGATAAAACATCTGTCTGATCTGTCTCTCCTCTGAGTGTCTTTTCTTCAAACCATTCACATTCACTGACAGACAGACCTTTACTCTCTGTCTTTTTATATGTTATAGATCATTATTTACATGGTGGTCATTCATAAGCAATAACTGCTGTGGAAACAAAACAGAAAGTGTAGACTTGAAATAAATGGTGTGTGTGTCACAGTTACCTCTACTGAAGACCACAGCCAGTACTCCGTAACAGAGGAACACACTTCAACCTGATATTTCATTCATTCTCCAAACCGCATGTATAGTGTCACAGGATGCTGGAGTCTCAGGCTGAAGGCTGAGAAACACTGAACATGACCAGTCCATCACAAGACTAACAGACACACGATCACACTCTCACTCATACGGATGATTTAGTGTTTCTAATTCACCTGTGCTGTATATTAGACTGTAGAAGAAACCAAACCAACACATGAAGAACAGCAAACTCCACACAGAAAGACCTCCGGATTCATCTTCTACTCCAAAACAAGTTTCTTAATGTGTGTCAAATTCACTGTAAGCACTGTAAGCTAAAGACACAAGACACAACAAACACAACCTGTTAAATAAAAATGTTCAAATTGATTAAATATCAGCATTGAGATGTTTCTGCTCACAAACATGATCATTTTTAACCTGATTGTCAATAAAAGCTGAGACAGAGACATCAATAATGTCTGATAACAAAACTGTATTGAATGTGAAGAATGGGTTCATTATTATATTTTAACTGGACAGACCTCCACCAATAAGACTGAGCAATTTTTATATTTAAACTAAGCATTTAAATGTCATCTAACTAAGACTTATTATTGGAGAGAGTGACTACTGATATTTATGTCATTTTATGTGTTGTCTGCTATACTGTTATAAAGATCTCTTTGATTTGTATTGCAAGCATCAGAATTTTGGTCATAAATATCAGCATCTGCACCAAATTGCATATTGTATATTGGAATAAATATTTTTCTCTCTTTCTTCCTCTTTTTCAGTACGAGTTTCTCACTATATCATACTACGAGCCATAAAAAAAAAAAAAAAAATGAATTATGAAACTGTTGTTTTCTTTGTTTTTGTCAAAATGTAAACTATCCTATTTCTAAATATTTGATCTAATTATAATTTCATAATTTTAGGCTTTACAGGGTTAAATATATACTTTCTCTTCTCAACTCAACTTTCACATTCATATATCACACGTTCTACTGTCTACAAGCCATAGCTATTGTGACATATTCCTTTTTATTTCTAAAACTGTTCTTTTTAACAGATTCTTAATTTTATATAAATGACTTCCCTTAGTGTCTGTACAAGCACACAACTCTCATTATTACACACATTCTGCAATAAGCATTTGATAAAATAGCCTATTGCCATGACTGCAAATGTAAAAGATCAGGAGAAAACAGAGAACATTACGTGAACATACAGATGAACTGACAGTTATAGAAATTCAATGTGTCTGTGTGAAACAATAACATCTTGACATTATTATTGCCAAAGACACATGAGGGATTTCTACTATTGTAAGGCAGAGAGAAGTCACCAGAGGGCTGGATTGTGCAGAGAAAAATCAATATTCAAAGTGAATTGTTGAAATCGAAGACTATCGTAAAATGAGTTTGAGTGTAAAAGACTTTAAAACTTACTGGAGTAAATAAATAAATATAAAATAACTTTTGTTTCAGTGATTTAATCAGTAAAATCACATTCATCGTAGAACGCCACAAAGACTCTTAATAACACAATGCTATAATCAGTACCATGATATACAATAATCAACATCTGAAGTGGATCAAAACCTTTCATCAAAGCTGTCCTAAGACAAGAAAGCATTTTGGTTTTAGGGCAACTTTGATGAAAGGTTTTGAACCACTTCAGTGTTGACTACTATATAATGATACTTTCTTTTAGGAAAAGCATAAAGAGACTGAACGATGTAATATCAAGCTCTTTTTAAAGACAGTATGGGTGGCTCTTAAAAGAGCCTTTGGGTCGTTGATCAGATCAGATGAGGTTTACTTGGAGCTGGTGTATTTGGTCACAGCCTTGGTGCCCTCAGACACGGCGTGTTTGGCCAGTTCCCCGGGCAGCAGCAGACGCACGGCGGTCTGGATCTCTCTCGATGTGATGGTGGAGCGCTTGTTGTAGTGAGCGAGACGAGACGATTCACCGGCGATGCGCTCGAAGATGTCGTTGACGAAAGAGTTCATGATGCCCATCGCCTTGGAGGAGATCCCGGTGTCAGGATGAACCTGCTTCAGCACTTTGTACACGTAGATAGCGTAACTCTCCTTCCTGGACTTTCTGCGTTTCTTTCCTCCTTTACCGGCGGCCTTAGTGACGGCCTTCTTTGAGCCCTTCTTGGGCGCGGACTTCGCGGGTTCAGGCATAAAACTAACTTCTGATTTACTCGAAAACGAATATAGATTTATGTTTGACCACATGCGCTTTTATGCAGTGCCCTATGCTAATTTCTAAATCAGAGGCTTTAAAATGTAAATCCCTCCCATCGCCTTTAAGTTAAACATTAAGTAATTATGTTTTACTAACTACACACTAAAAAATTAAATGTTGAATTCAGTTAATAAAATAAAAAATTAACAATTACAAACAGACTGAAGTTGCGGAAACGAATCTTACCATTTGGAAACTTGTTCTTTGAGTGAAATTCAGTATATGTAAGTAAATATCCTTGAGTGAGACCATTAGAATATAATTTTTAACTCAATTAGTATAGAAAATTGATTTGTTCTTATATTTAACATATTTATTATTCCAAATTATCTGCCTATGGGGAGAAAAATTATGTTTGTATATAAGAATCCAATATAAAAGAGCCTATGAAAATTAGATAACTTAACAGGGAGTTTGTTGACCTCAGAATCACACTTCAAAAGAAACTCTATGCCTCCAACTTTTTGAAAAATAAGATTTGGAATTATATACCATATCTTTATGTTTAATATAATGTTCAATCCAGGTCAACTTTAAAATTGTATTAGACATAACAAAATCAAGCACATTCAAACCTCCTTGATTATACAAATTACATAAATTATTTTTATTTAAATAGTGAGGCTTGTTTTTCCATATGAAATTAATTTTTTTTTTTTTTTAAGAAAATATTTTGGTACATCTAATACTTTAGCAGGATAAACTAAACGAGATAACCACTCAGTTTTGGACAAAAGAATCCTACCTTTGAGTGATAAATCCCTCATGAGCCACATGTCAAATTTCTTTTTAATTGTCAACATAAGGGGTTGGAAATTAGATTGTACTTGTTTAACTGATCTTTGCAAATATTGATACCAAGATAAGTTACTTCCTCTCTAACTGGAATACCTTCAAATTGGGTAAAAGGAATACCATTATCTTTAAGTGGAAAAAGGAAACATTTTTAATGTTTAAAAATAAACCTGACACTTCAGAAAATATATTAAGGCAGTCTATAGTTTTCTTAACCTCTGATATATATTTCAAAAAGATAGCTGTATCATCAGCAACCTGACAGCATTTAATTTCTCTGTACCTAATTCTGATGCCTTGAAAGGAATCATTATGCAAATATAAAGCCATAGTTTGCATAACTAAAAGAAATAAAAAGGTCTCCCTGTTTTATGCCTCGATGGGACTTTAACTGAACTATTACAGTCATTGTATAAAGTTTATATCACCCTTTTAAAGTATTGACCAAAACCAAAAAAATCTAGTAAATCAAATAAAAAAAAAAGTTTTACAGTATCAAAGGCATTTTATATATATATATATATCTATAAATAAAATGTAACTGTTATCAGTTATGTAATCCTCATAATCAATTAAATCTAAGATTAATCTAATATTATTGCTAATATGCCGTCTTTGCATAAAGCCTGACTGACTATCATCTATGATTGTATCTAAACATAACTTTATTCTTTGTGCAAAAATGTGAGCCAACAGTTTTGCATCATTATTAATTAATGTTACAGGCCTCCAGTTGTCAAGATGCAAACAGTCCTTATTGGGTTTAGGTAACAATGTAATTAGGCCTTGACACATAGATGGGGGGAGCTTACAGGCTTCTATAGCTTCCTTAAAAACCAATAACAAAAATTCAGAAATGTAATCTTGGAATACTTTATAAAATTCACCTGTTAAGCCGTCATTCCCGGGGATTTATTGTCTTTTAACTTACTAATGTTCTTTTTTAGTTCTTCTAAGGATATATCCTGATCACAAACTTCTTTCTGAGTTTTGTCAATACCTTGTGCAACATTTTGTATATGAGAAAGAAAATTTGATCTATGGCTACTTTGTTCGGAACAAAGTTCCATTTTTTTATAGAATTCCTCAACAAAATCAGAATTGTATAGGATCTTCGGATATCTGCTCATTAATTTTAAGCATATATATATATATATATATATATATATATAATATTATTATTATTATTATTATTATTATTATTATTAACACTAACATTTCTTTTTTCTAAATCATGAAAATATTTGGTATTTCTTTCACCATGTTCTATCCATTTCTGTCTAGAACAAATGAAGGCTCCCCGTGCCAAATTTTGATAGATATTATCCAATTCAGATTGTAATTCATGTAACATATTAATATCAGCTTGGATTTGCTCGTCCTTTTCTTAATTAAAAATTATTTCCTTAAGTATTCTGTCTTGTCTCATTCTTTTTTCCTTAGATTAGGGTGACCATACGTGCCATTTTACCAGGACGCGTCCTGGCCAGGATTTCTATATTGCTTTGATTCAAAGTACCTCGAGAGCGTTTCGAAAACATAAGGAACTGATGTCATACCAATCGGTCTGCACACGCAAACAAAGCCAAAACCTAAATCTTATAGGCAATATAGAAATCCTGGTCAGGACACGTCCTGGTAAAATGGCACGTATGGTCACCCTACCTTAGATAATTCTTTTCCCCTTTTGATGGCCATATTACGGATCTGAAATATTGTATAGTCCCAATGTTTGCCATATATTTGATCTTCTTTTTGCTTTTGAGAAATTTTCATTTATAATATTTATGGCTTGTTCTTTGAATAATTTATCACTCAAAAGTGTATTATTTAATTTCCAATAATTTGGTTTAAATGTAATTGATCTATTCCTTATGCATATTGCTAAAGTGATCATATTATGATCAGAAAAAAAACCGAGGGTTCTATTTTTGTTTCTTCCACTGTCTAATAAATCATTTGAAATAAGCCAAAAATCAATTCTGGATCTCTTAGATAAATCTTTGTTTTTCCAAGTGAACTGGATTTGATGTGGATTTTTTAGTCTCCACACATCACAACAGTTTAAGTGCAAACAGAGATTATTAAATTCTCCATAAGTGCCTCTTAAGGATCTTTGAATGACGGTCTTTAATACGGTGATTTATACAGTTCCAATCACCCCCAAATATTAGTTTAGCATTAACAAAAGAATTTAATGAGGCATTTATTTTTTCTTCAAATTCAGCAAATAGAAGTGTGTTTCTTTGGCTGTTATGACCATATATATTACCTAAAATAAAAATATCCTCCATAAATTCAACAACTAAAATTATCCATCTTCCTGAGCCATGAACTACATTTTTTTAGGATCTTCCCCTGAAAGGATCCCTTTAATATAGCAGCACCTGCTGATTTACTGTTTCCATAAGACATCCATATATTGTCTCCCCACTGATTTTTCCAGAAATTAAAATCTGAGTCTAAAGCATGTGTTTCTTGTAAAAAATAAAAATCTGCCTTGAAAGATTTACAAAACAAAAATACAGCTTTCCTCTTTATCTGTTCTCGTATACACTGAAAAAAAAAATTAACATAGAGGTCTTTGAAATGACAAAAATGAATCATGTATGTACAACACAATTAATTTATGTTTCTGTTGTGAACATGTTTTAATCAAGTAGATTCCAATTGTTCATATTGAGTGTTGAATGTACACATTTCTATAACGTTGGTTGAAATTGATTGAATCTAATATTGAAATCAATCCAATTGAGTTTTGACAGAACCGGGGGTCTCCAGATCAGATGGTGGCGGTATTGCATCATTGAGCGGAGGACAAACTGCCGTAAAAGAAGAAATTGAATCGAGCGCCAAAAACTGTGAAAATATAGGTGGCGGAATATGCACCAAAGCTGTTTGCCAACCGCCATTAAACGTCAAAGAAGAAGAAGAAAAAGAAGAAGAAGAAATGTGAAAACTTCAGCAGCTAAGCAACAGTCGCCTCATCTCAGATGAACACCGATTTACTGAAAAGTAAGTTCAGCAAAATCTTTTATATTTGTTTACAAGTAACTTAGACAATATTTCCACTAGATAATAGGGATGTGCGCTGCGACTAATATGACTGTCGTTTAAACTGAGGTTTTTTATCCGACTAGTCGACTAGTCTAAAAGCTAGAAACCCCCAAAAAATGCCAAAAGAAAAAAAAAAAACTCTGCGTGCCTGTATAACAGCCTACACTTGAAATTCTTAATCTTTGAATCACACTGTCAAATCCTTCAATGAATTCTGCTAAAAATAGGTCACGATTATGCCTTATGCTTGCTTCCCGTTATCATCATTTAATTTTAGGCCATCATTAAACAGAAAAAAAGGAAGACCATACACTCAACATAAACCAGTGCATAGCTTGTGTATTCAGATCGGCTGGAGCAATGCAGAAATGGAAAATCAATCAATCAATAGACTGACAGAATTCTTCATTTTCATATAACGTTAGCCAACATATTAAAACACAAGTCAAAAACAATAGGAAAGTTTATCAAGGAATAGCATTAATACGGCTTTTGTAAATGTACTTCATGTTGGCTATATTGTCTAAAAATATAACAATGCTAGTTTTACTTACTCAGGCCATGCGCATTTGTTCAGTGAATTTATCATGTTAACGTGGTCTAGTGAAAGACGGGACTAGAGCCGATTCTGCACTTGAAAACAAAACGCGCTCGACAGGAACTGAAGTCACGCAGAGAGATAGCTACAAGCAAACAGAATTTCTTTATTTCTTTATTTCGAAAAGAGCCTGGAAATCCCGCACCACCGAAGTGTGTCTTCGTTTAGAGGAATAGACGCGCGGATGGGATCGTGGACCGCAGCGGCGGGTTGTAGTGTATGACATGATTGACATTTGCTGGCTTTGGCTAGCCTCCAAGCTAACGCATACCTGCCTGTATTGAATATGATTACGCATCGCTCCAGTAGAGTTATTGTAAGCCAATTTGACATTACACAGTTTACACACAACTTTGTTTCCTTCTAATTCAAAATAATCCCACACCTTGCTGGTCTTTGGCGTGGTCATTTCAAGCTCGCCGCAAATGACATGAAGAAAACACATGCGAGGTCTGAGGTAAAAAATGTAGTTTCCGCCCAGATACGCTTTTTTATTTATATATATATATATCACACAGTGGGGCAAAAAAGTATTTAGTCAGCCACCAATTGTGCAAGTTCTCCCACTTAAAAAGATGAGAGAGGCCTGTAATTTTCATCATATGTATACCTCAACTATGAGAGACAAAATGAGAAAAAAAAAAAAATCCAGAAAATCACATTGTAGGATTTTTAAAGAATTAATTGGTACATTATGGTGGAAAATAAGTATTTGGTCGCCTACAAACAAGCAAGATTTCTGGCTCTCACAGACCTGTAACTTCTTCTTTAAGAGGCTCCTCTGTCCTCCACTCGTTACCTGTATTAATGGCATCTGTTTGAACTAGTTATCAGTATAAAAGACACCTGTCCAACAACCTCAAACAGTCCAACTCCAAACTCCACCATGGCCAAGACCAAAGAGCTGTCAAAGGACACCAGAAACAAAATTGTAGACCTGCACCAGGCTGGGAAGACTGAATCTGCAATAGGTAAGCAGCTTGGTGTGAAGAAATCAACTGTGGGAGCAATTATTAGAAAATGGAAGACATACAAGACCACTGATAATCTCCCTCGATCTGGGGCTCCACGCAAGATCTCACCCCGTGGGGTCAAAATGATCACGAGAACTGTGAGCAAAAATCCCAGAACCACACGGGGGGACCTAGTGAATGACCTGCAGAGAGCTGGGACCAAAGTAACAAAGGCTACCATCAGTAACACACTGCGCCGCCAGGGACTCAAATCCTGCAGTGCCAGACGTGTCCCCCTTGCTTAAGCCAGTACATGTCCGGGCCCGACTGAAGTTTGCTAGAGAGCATTTGAATGAT
Source organism: Spinibarbus caldwelli (assembly GCA_039654775.1). Classification (NCBI taxonomy): domain Eukaryota; kingdom Metazoa; phylum Chordata; class Actinopteri; order Cypriniformes; family Cyprinidae; genus Spinibarbus; species Spinibarbus caldwelli. The sequence continues at coordinate 3,595,475 of CM077220.1, read as the reverse complement.
CCAGAAGAGGATTGGGAGAATGATGAAACCAAAATAGAACTTTTTGGTAAAAACTCAACTTGTCGTGTTTGGAGGAGAAAGAATGCTGAGTTGCATCCAAAGAACACCATACCTACTGTGAAGCATGGGGGTGGAAACATCATGCTTTGGGGCTGTTTTTCTGCAAAGGGACCAGGACGACTGATCCGTGTAAACGAAAGAATGAATGGGGCCATGTATCGTGAGATTTTGAGTGAAAACCTCCTTCCATCAGCAAGGGCATTGAAGATGAAACGCGGCTGGGTCTTTCAGCATGACAATGATCCCAAACACACCGCCCGGGCAACGAAGGAGTGGCTTCGTAAGAAGCATTTCAAGGTCCTGGAGTGGCCTAGCCAGTCTCTAGATCTCAACCCCATCGAAAATCTTTGGAGGGAGTTGAAAGTCCGTGTTGCCCAGCGGCAGCCCCAAAACATTACTGCTCTAGAGGCCAAAATACCAGCAACAGTGTGTGAAAACCTTGTGAAGACTTACAGAAAACGTTTGACCTCTGTCATTGCCAACAAAGGGTATATAACAAAGTATTGAGATGAAATTTTGTTATTGACCAAATACTTATTTTCCACCATAATTTGCAAATAAATTCTTTAAAAATCCTACAATGTGATTTTCTGGATTTTTTTTCTCATTTTGTCTGTCATAATTGAGGTATACCTATGATGAAAATTACAGGCCTCTCTCATCTTTTTAAGTGGGAGAACTTGCACAATTGGTGGCTGACTAAATACTTTTTTTGCCCCACTGTATGTGTATATATATATATATATATATCTTGATGTGTATTATTTTTCAAAAGTTTTATTTTAACTTTTAAATGAAACGTTAAAATTATGGTAATTTGAATGATAAAATCATGTTTTTTTTTCTCTCGTGTAATTGACTATTGATTTCAGTATTGACTAGCAGGAGCTGTACCGTTTAGTCGACTAGACCCGCACATCCCTACTAGACAGGGCCGCATTAATGCACGGGCTTACCTGGGCCCCGGGCTGAGGGGGGGCCCCGGTGATGCCGGAAAATATTGTAATCGCATTTTATAATGAGTTAAAAAAGGGGAAGGGAAAGGGAAGGGAAGTGGTGTGTGGCCAAGTATGGTGACCCATACTCGGAATTTGTGCTCTGCATTTAACCCATCCAAGTGCACACACACAGTAGAGCACCTGGAGCAGTGGGCAGCCAATGCTGCGGTGCCCGGGGAGCAGTTGGGGGTTTGGTGCCTTGCTCAAGGGTCTCACCTCAGTCATGGTATTGAGGGTGGAGAGAGTGCTGGTTATTCACTCCCCCCACCTACAATCCCTGCCGGACCCGAGACTCAAACCCACGACCTCCGGGTTACAAGTCCGACTCTCTATCCATTAGGCCACGACTGCCCAGTTTAAGGGAACAGTTGACTGTTCCCTTAAAATTACATTTTATCGGTTTGCTTTAAATGTACGTGCGGGCGTTGCAAGTCCTGTGCGAGAAGTGTCAGCCAGTCAGAAAAGAGAAAAATTGCCAAAAATTCCAAAGCTCACGGCATATAATATAAAAGACAAGATGGCGGCGCGTGCACACGCTGCGGCTTCTCTCTCTCCCGACAGAACGGTGTTTTCGTGTTTGTTATCTTGTAAATCGAAGTGTTTTTGTACGTCTTCGTCGCGTCTATCTGTCTTTAAACGCGCATACAGTCGTGAGTTTCTGCTCGACGTCGGCAGAACCACATTTTTAGAGTTAAACCTCGCGCACGCCGAAGAGCTGCGGGACCTCGGTCTGCTCCGGAGGCCTACAACATCACCGACCCCCACTGCTGCATCTCGCCCAGAGCGGAGGCGCCACAAGCGGCGCGAGAGGAAGCAGAAGAGGGGTAAGCGCGGAGGTATCCGGGCTAGGCTAGCGGCTAACCCACACAAGCCAGCTATCCCCACCATCGTACTGGCTAACGTACGCTCTTTAGACAATAAACTGGACTACATCCGACTACTACGCTCAACTCAGAGGACTGTAAGAGACTGCTGTGTTTTTGTTTTCACGGAAACATGGCTCAACAACAGCGTTCCGGACTGCGCCATTCAGCTCGACCAGCTAACATGCTATCGAGCGGACAGAGCTCTCGTCGAGGGAGGTAAGACCCGCGGCGGCGGGCTTTGTGTTTACATTAATGACGCGTGGTGCCGCGACGCTGTTGTGGTCTGCAAACACTGCTCGCCCCTGGTGGAGTTTATGATTATTAAGTGCCGGCCATTCTATCTACCGAGGGAATATACAGCCATACTGCTCGTTACTGTATACATCCCTCCCAGCTCCAACAACAACATCAGGAGTGAGGCACTGAATAAATTGTACCAGCACATCAGTGAGCAGCAGACAGCCCACCCAGATGCTTTTCTCATCTCAGCTGGGGATTTCAACCACGCAGACTTAAAGAGTGTGTTCCCAAAAATACAACAGCACGTAGACTTTCCAACACAAGGAAACAACACTCTGGACTTTGTTTACACCACCCAGAGAGGAGCTTACAAGGCCCTTCCCCTCCCCCATCTTGGCACCTCAGACCACATCACTGTCATGCTAATGCCTGCATACAGACCGGTCGTTAAAGTCACCAAACCAGTTCACAAACAGATACAAGTGTGGCCGGATGGGTCGTCAGAGGCACTTCAAGACTGTTTTGACACCACTGACTGGAATATGTTTAAGCAGGCTGCCACATACAATAATACCACAGACCTCCAAGAGTACTCAGAGACTGTCACTGCCTACATCACCAAATGCATTGATGATGTAACGGTCACAAAGACCATCACTGTCCGGGCCAACCAGAAGCCGTGGATGACAGGGGAGGTCTACAGACTCCTGAAGGCTCGGAACGCTGCCTTCAGAGCTGGGGATGAGGTGGGCCTGAGGACAGCTAGGGCCAATCTATCCCGCGGCATCAGAGAGGCTAAGAGACAGTACTCCAGGAGGGTAGCCCATCGCTTCAGCGACAGCGGGGACACTCGGAGCCTGTGGCAGGGGATTCAGACCATCACGGACTATAAGCCCCCACCGCGCACCTGTGACAGCACCATCCCCCTGCTGAACGAGCTGAACGCCTTCTTCGCTCGCTTTGAGGCACAAAACAGCACCACTGCAGAGAAGACCCCACCTCCTCCCGGCGACCAGGTGATGACGCTGTCCCCGGACAGCGTGAGGAGATCCCTCAGCAGGATCAATGCACGCAAAGCTCCGGGTCCTGACAACATTCCTGGTCGTGTACTGAGAGACTGTGCAGCGGAACTCACTGATGTCTTCACAGACATTTTCAACATCTCGCTGAGTCAGGCTGTTGTCCCCACATGCTTCAAGGCTACCACCATTATTCCAGTCCCGAAGAAGCCATCTCCATCCTGCTTCAATGACTACCGTCCAGTCGCACTTACTCCGATCCTCATGAAGTGCTTTGAACGGCTAGTCATGCATCACATCAAGTCTGCCCTCCCCCCCTCCCTGGACCCCTTCCAGTTTGCATATCGGTCCAACCGCTCGACCGATGATGCCATCGGCACTGCCCTCCACTCAGCACTCACACATCTGGACAAAAAAGACTCGTATGTCAGAATGCTGTTCATAGACTTCAGTTTAGCATTCAACACAATCATCCCTCAACAGCTCATTCACAAACTGGTCCAGCTGGGGCTCAACACCTCGCTGTGCAACTGGCTGTTGGACTTCCTGACTGGGAGACCTCAGGCAGTACGGGTCGGCAGTAACACATCCAGCACCATCACACTTAACACAGGGGCCCCTCAAGGATGTGTGCTGAGCCCCCTCCTCTTCACTCTGCTGACCCATGACTGCACACCGTCACACAGCTCCAACCTCTTCATTAAGTTTGCGGACGACACAACTGTGGTGGGTCTCATTAGTAACAGAGATGAGACAAACTACAGGTGCGAGGTGAGCCGCCTGGCCGGGTGGTGCAGTGACAACAATCTCTCTCTGAATGTGGAGAAGACGAAGGAGATTGTTGTTGACTTCAGGAGAGTGCACACTCAGCATGCTCCTCTGACCATAAACGGTGCGACCGTGGAAAGAGTGAGCAGCACCAAGTTCCTGGGTGTGCACATCACAGAGGACCTCTCCTGGACTGACAACACCGCAGCACTGGCCAAGAAAGCACAGCAGCGTCTCTACTTCCTCCGCAAACTGAGGAGAGCCAGAGCCCCGGCCCCCATCATGTGCACCTTCTACAGAGGCACCATCGAGAGCATTCTGACGAGCTGCATCACTGTGTGGTATGGCGCCTGCAATGCGTCCTGCCGCAAGACACTCCAACGCATAGTGAGAGCAGCTGAGAGGATTGTTGGTGTCTCTCTCCCCTCCCTCCAGGACATCTACAACACCCGTCTCACCCGCAAAGCCCTCTGCATTGCGAGTGATCCCACCCACCCGACACACAGCTTCTTCAGTCTGCTGCCATCAGGAAGGAGACTGCGGAGTCTCCAGGCCAGGACCAGTAGACTGAAGGACAGCTTCATTCATCAGGCTGTCAGGAAGCTGAACTCCCTCCCGACCTTGCCCCCCCTCCCCTCTTTTGCCCCACGCACCACTGAACTCTGACCCCCCCCCCCCCTTACACACTGTGACCCGCACCAGTCACTTAGTGCACCACTGGACTGCCCACTACCTCAGTCAGTATTGAACTGACCCCACTCAACTACCTCTTCTGTCACTTTAAACAGCCTGATAAGCTATTTTTGCACTACACTCTTTATATCTGCACAGTTTTCGTTTTGTTAAGCTCTTTTTGCACTACACTCATATCTGCACAGTTTTGTTTTGTTTAGTTTTGTTTATTTAACCGATTTGCATTTCATCTGCCATGTGCCTTATGCCACTTAATCAAACTCTTTTATACAATGTCCTTATTTGTATATTTGTATAGTTTGTTTTTATATTTTAAACTGTATTTATTTGCATTCTACGTCTACTGTTAGTGTTTTATTGTTAACTGTATGCACCATGGGTCTGAGAGTCACGCAATTTCAATTCGCTGTATGTATGTGCTGTACATGTGGCAGAATTGACAATAAAGCAGACTTTGACTTTGACTTTGACGTTGACATATTAACGCGGGGCAAGGAGAAGATGCCGATGCAGACATAGCAGGGTTCGTACTATAGCATGTAGGTTTGATGAGTAAATAAATCCACACAGAATATCAGATCAGTCATTTGAAAACAGCGTGAGTGATTCAGCTGAACCGCATCTTCTTTCTTTGACTTTATCTTAAAACGGCTTCACATCAGAGCATCTCGTCTGCACTAAAGAGTGCAATACAAGACTTTCGCTCGTGTTTTGGTACAGTTGACAGAATTGTCACTTGCCTAATTGGGTCATTGTTGCATCGTCACAAAAATGTATTATTTATTTGCACGTCTTTTAAAGCCATTTAGTCCTCGCGCGCTCCAGAGGCGGTTTCCTGTGCGCTCAGTCACGTCCAAAGGGCGCTCGTATAAAGCCGCCTTGCGAGTACCAGATTGAGTTTGGTACCAAACAAGCTCAGTAGAACCCTGTACGGACCTCAAACATATGACCCAGTCCGGCCCTTGTCCAACAGCTTATCAGAATTACTGGCCCGAGTCCGACTGGAGCCCGTGTCTTTTTTCTCTCTTTCTCTTCCCAATTAGCCTACACAGCTACTGTTGGAGCCATTAAAATTGTTCAGTTTCGTTTTTAATGGCAAAGTGGTTATATTTATTTTCGTTTCTTTAAGTTAATTTAGAAATATGTTTGAAACATTTTTTTTGTTTGTTAAATCAAGTTTTTGTTTTTTAAAGTAGCCAACGACCAAGTGGCCAGCTGCAGACAGTGAGTTAGCCTATATGTTTGATCAATTTAGCCTTTTAAAATCAGCACCACTTGACTAAAATAAAATCTATATATAAAATACTTAAAGAATATCACAATGTTAGTTTACGTTTGTGCTAGGCGAGTATCCAATCATTTGTGCGGAGAGTGGAAGTTAAAGCGCGCTCTGCAGGACTTGGGAGTCGCCAGAGCGATCACTTGCATTTTTTTTTTTTTTCTTATAACAGTAGAAACAACCGTCATTTTTGCTCATAAAGGTAAGAGTAATATATCATTCGGGACTGTTAATTTTTATATTTTAGATATCCATCAATTATTATGGTGCTGAAAAGGATTTGCCCGCGCTGGTGGAAACAACACGATGCTACCTCGACTGTCAAAGAGCGGCTTGGACAGTGTTTAGTGTCCAGCAGCAGCAGCGAGTGCTGGAAGAGTTCCGCGTTAAAGCGCACGCAATAAAACTTGCCGCAAAACCCCCGCAAGTAATTATCATGATGAATGTGTCGGGGTCAGGGGAAATAAAATATTCGCGAGTTTCTTTAATTTTTGTGACGCAGAAAGCGCATCCTGTTTGTTTTCTAAAAGAAATCACAACTTATGCTGATATTGTGAGTGCACACAAATAAAAGTAGACCCTCTCTGATTTATCAGAAAAATTGATAAAATAAATCAAATTTGTGTTCTGATTTATCAGAACACAAATTTGTATAGTGACATAGGTATTACACTGATATAACAATGTAGATGTGGTTTGTGATGAAATTGCTTGAGTCGTCATAATTCAGATTGCTTAAAAACAATATTTAATTTAAAAATGTAAGCGTGTTATGTGTTTTATAAGTTCAGTGAACTTAATTGTTGAAATATATGATTAAAATGTATGATAAATGATTTACTTTGCTTTAGTAACGTGTTTGTTACTATGATGTGTTTTATAAGTTCAATAAACTTAAATGTTGAATACTTGATTAAAATGAATGATGAATGATTTGCTTTAGTAACATGGTAGTAACATGCTGGCATATAATTATATATTTCCATATTCTTTAAAATAGAAATAAGTCTCTCTTTAGCTTGAAATGTTTGCGTGTGATTGTTTATATGATTTATCAGAACACAAATTTGTATAATGGCATGGGTATTACACTGATATAACAATGCAAATGTGGTTTATGATGACATTTCTTGAGTCCTCATAATTAAGATAGCTTGCAATTAATATTTTATCAAAAATGGATGTATAGGCAGAAATTTTTGTGTGGTGGGTAGGTGTGCAGTTTGTACAGTAAATAAATAAATAAATAAATAAATAAATACATACATTTAAAAAATCATTATGTCTATGGAGTGTCCCCACAAACCAAATGCGTAGTAATACTTCAAATAATTGTCCCATGATCATAACAGCTTTTTACATTATATGAAATGATGTCTATGAAAATATAAAATGCAGAAAGTTTACTGTGATGGGTAGGTTTAGGGGGATGATACAGTATAAAATTCATTAAAATAATGTAAATATGAATATAAAAGTTTGTAAATATGATGTAGAAACTTTACTTTTCTGTGAAACTGCTTTGCAACAATTTGTTTTGTGAAAAAGTTATACAAATAAACGTGAATTGAATTTAAATATGTCTATGGCCATAAAACATGACAATGGCTTGACCGGACATGTCGGGTCCATAATATCCCTCACCGTTTCCCTGTTAAAATATTTATTTTTCCCCCTTTACTTATTTCGACGTTGCTGGTTCCTCATTACAAAATTTTTGTTACCTAAAACTAGTGTCAGTGTTTTGCTTTGTTTTATATCATGTGTGATCGCATCATTTATTTATATCCAATTCGTTTAAAAGACGAGAATAAGACTCTGACGACTGAATGTGTGTCTGTGTGCTTGTTTAACCTACGGTGTGGGGGCAAGCGTCCTCTCAGAGAGAGAGAGAGGGAACATTTTATTGAGCCCATGAGTAAATTACTTATAAAGCGCATGAATTATTATTTATTTTCTAAGATGTAAAGCCTTCTGTGATGGGTTGTAACATGTATCTGTAGATAAAAACATCAGGATTCTGTGTAATATCACCATTTTAGATGTCTAAGCAAACGTGTGTGTGCGCGAGCGTGTGTGTGTGTGTGTGTGTGTGTGACAGAGAGAGAGACAGAGAGACAGAGAGGGAGAGAGAGAGTGAGAGAGCTTCTGTAACTGAAAAAAGATCATCAATTTCCAAATTACTAGCAAATGGGTAAACATAAACAGAACCTGAAAGTCTGTGAAATAAACACACCCAGCATTAAATTCAAAGAGTAAAGGCTGAGTATTATTTAAAATAGAGGCAATTTTAACTATATAATTAAAAACATTTTGAAGTCCGGTCTGGGGTTCGATACGTGATCAAAACGACCTTCTGCACCGCTTCATGACCGCATTAACTACTGTACCATTGTCCTGCTGTATCGTCGGCGAAATGTGACTAGATTTACTTCTAAAAACATAAAGAAAACCTCTGAATGTTTCTTCACACCGTGTGCGTGGTGGAATACAATTTTGAAGATGATGAATAAAATAAGAAACTTTTAAACAATGGTTTGATGTGAAATAAGTTAAAACAAGAATCACCTGACGGCGGGTGTATAGGGATTCTGTTTATTTAAACATTAAAGTAAGGTTATAGATCTCATTTAAAATGTTTGCAAAGTTTATCAGTTTTCTCTCACACAACGGACCGAAATGTCCGGAGCGGGAGGACTCCGTCCTTTCACACAACACAGCTTGGTGCGAAAAAGTGCTTAGAGAGAGAGAGGGAGAAATAATTTAAACATGACCATTTTGTAAACTTTTCATTTGAGACCAACTGGAATAGCACGAAGACGCGTATTCTCTATTCCCCGCGAAGAATGCAAGTCAATTTATATTTTTTAACCATTTTATCCGTTATGCTAAACATTTTTTACCCCTTCTCATTGATAGGCATGTTACCTATTTTGTTTAAATTCTTTTTATACAACCCACAGAATATATGTGCGAGCGCAGCTGTGTGTCTTAAAACTGATCTCTTAATTTCCTTTACTTTTTTAATATTGCTTGATCATTATTGTTTTTCTCACGGATCCCATACAGACAGAGAGGGAGAGAGGGAGAGAGGGGGAGTGGGAGCGCGCCTTGTAACGCAACCTGACACTCGCACCTCAGATGGGAGGGGGGCGCGCGCCACAGATGCTCCTATGAGGAAAATTCAAAAACGCACCATAAAAATCTTCAAAAACATTGGTTTTCCACCGGATAACAATATATCTCGTCCCCGGATGACATGGGAGTTTCACGCTTGCCCGATTTCCGCATCTGAAACTCGTTATGAGATCAAAGGTCACATATGGATATTATTATTATTATTATTATTAATAATAATATTATGAGGTCACGAAAGGTCAAAGCCATAAATCACGATGACATTTGCCATAGGATAGGGACTACTGGCATTTCATTATTGAATTCAGTGATGTCATCATCCAGCTCAGTTCAGTTTAATTAGTATCTGTGCAATCAAGTCGACGATATCGCTGGAAATTAAGTGTCCCCAACTGAGCAAGCCAGAGGCCACAGCGGCAAGGAACCAAAACTCCCTCTGTGACAGAATGGAGAAAAAAAAAAAAAAAAAACCTTGTCAATTACGTTTACACACTGCCTCCGACACTTTCGTTTGTCATAAAAAAAAAAAAAAAAATTCGGATCAGGTTCGATTTTCTGCGTTTTCACATCCGTAGCATGCATTTTGATAGGAAAGGATGACGAGTACGGAAAAAAAAAAAAAAAGAAAAAGAAAAAAAAAAAATGAAAAAACGCATACGAAAATTTCGGATTCGTGTGCAAGGACTTTCACGTCTATCGCAATTGCAGCTTGTATTTATTACTAAAACAAGAAAGCAAACAATAGCATTAATACTCATTAATTTTAGTTAACATATGTTATGATAATTTGAACAGATTTTTTATTCTTATTGTAAAATAATGGAAAATTAGGTCATGAATATAAGTCATGGAAAAGTCATGGAAATTTATTGGTAAAAATGTGTACGAACCCTGACATAGTCTTTGATGCAAATCATGGCAGGTAGGTCATATGCTATCAGTAGTTAGATACAGTAGGCTATAATTACTCAAATAATTAACTACTTTTCCATCTTAACATAGCTGAGCTCGCAGTTGTTAGCCACTACACACTACAGCTGCGATGCTGATGTGGACGATTCTGCATAAATGCAATTAAGTAGTCCTATAATATATATTAATGTACTGTTTTATTATAAGAAAGAACACTTGTTATAGGCTATATTAATTAAAAAAAAAAAAAAAAAGTTGTGCATGCCTTTGGAAGCAAATCACTTAAGCGTCTGATGTTTCCAGACAATCGCTACCAGATAATAAACTTCTCTTTAAGCAAGATATTTGGGCACATTTTGTTTTTTACAAAAAGAATATGCATGAATGAGGAAAATACTGCGGGACCTGATTGATGTTAAAACGAGATTTTAAGCGCAATAGGCTAAGCCACAAAGATCTCAATGCGTTACTTGCGCTGACTGACCAACCCGAAGCGTGCGGACGGACAGCCGCCTCTCTCAGACAATAAATTACTTTTAAAAAGTATCTGTTTTTGGAGTTGTCTATTTGCGTAAACATTGACTGGTAAGTGAATGTAAACAGTTGTGGAAAAATCTGATGTGTAACATATTAGATTAGATTTATAGATCTTAATATAATACACCTAAAACAACGAAAGAAAAGAGGGAATTACTCACTGCTCTTGACTGAATAACTTTTGTAGCTTTATTAATTGTAACAATGCAATGATTATATTTACATTTGACTATTCAGTTTCTGTATTATTCTGACTTAAATGCTTCTGTAAATTAGATGTAAAATGAAAAAAAGTAAAGCACTGTCAATTCAATTTTTTGATAGGCCTATTTTGTATTTGCTCTACTCTTCTTTTAATTTGCATCTTTGTTTTTATTTTTAATAACAAAGGTAAAATAACAAAAAGAGCTTTATTTTGATTATTCATTTACTATGGTAATTAAATAATAGGAGGAAAAGATGCATTGTGATGCATCATTATCATAATTAAATCAAATCGTGAGGCAACTGATGATTCACATATGTGATTTGGCCATAATGGTTCAACTGTGGTTTAAATTAGTACTTGCCCTGCCACAAAAAAATAAAATAGTTTTGTTATTATTGTTTTTGATACCAAAATTATAGATACCAGTTCAATTATACAATTCTCGATTCCAACTGAAGACAAGTGAACAGTCAGTAAAAACAAATGAACAAATTATAAGGAATAAGGCAAATCCGTCAACTGTCCTGAGTGTCTTTCACACTGGCCCCAGGCCATCAGGCAGTCCTTATTGTCCAGCCGCTGGCCTTAATTGTAATTTAAAAAGGCTAAAATACAACTTTGATGATAAACACTTAAAAACTTAGCCACTGTAGCACGGTACAAAGGTTTCACTCATTAATATTAGCCTAGTTATTGCATTAGATGTCAAGAATATTATGATTATGATTATAATATGAGCAACAATATTTTACATCTCCTATTTCTTTTGGTTGATGTTAATAAATTATTTCACTATTATTAAGGTAAGTTAGTGATTTTAAAAAAAAACTGCAAAGATCCACAAGCAGAAAGACATATTTGTGAAGGTAAATCAGAAGTGCACAGACCGTTTTGTGAAGGTGTACATTAACCTTCACTAATTTACCTTCCTACACTGTTCCTAACTTAATATTAGTTCATAATGAATTTAACCAACGTCAACACGTACAATTAAATGCTACACATTTTTAGATATCTGTGTAAAATATGTCCAACTACGTGCATATGTGTAGTTCATGCAGTGATATTTGTGTATATTTTAAATGACATTACTTTAGGTTTGGATGTTTTGTTAATGACATTTAATACTGCAAAATTAGATTGAGTGAATGTAGACTGTAGTTCTCATTGATGAAGGGCCCCACAAGAGGTAAAGCCCAGGGTCCTCTTACAGTGTTAATGCGGCCCTGCTACTAGATAACAGTTTTCGGAGTGTATAACAATTACAATGACCAACACTGTAACTCTCTGCTAGTTTATCATTAAGAGTCAACAACCGGTGTTCAACAGTCAGTAGGCCTTTTTTTAAACGGGGGTATTTTTCATAAAAGTAAATATTGTGACTCTATTTTCCAGTTTGTCTGTATATTGAAACTTTGCTGACCGTGTGAATTGCTCTTCCACACGGGACAGTCACGAGTGTATAACTTAACTTAGCTCATTTTTTTCTAGCTCATTTTCAATGAGATAACGTATATTTAACGATAAAGAGGCAAAACGCGGGCGATTTCGCTGCAGGCGGCGTACAGAGACGGTGGCTTTCACAAGCATGGCTCTTCACGGATTAAATACTTATATTGAAAATCGATATAAATTTACTATAAAATACTTAATTTACAATATAGTGTTTCTGTTAGCGGCAGTCACGTCAGTTTCAACTAGTTACTGAACCGATTATTAACAAGCAGTCAGACTCGACCGCAGACACGCTTCTGCTGCGAGAGAAAGCTGCAGCCGCGAGCCGTTTCCACCGATCCTCGCCGGACAACTGCGCCTTTCTGTATACACCCAGCAGAAAAACCCTGTTATCATGTTAGCTGGCTAATTTGGCTTATTCACTGTCTCACAATAATATATATATGTGTGTGTGTGTGTGTGTGTGTGTGTATATATATATATACACATGTATGTGTGTGTGTGAAGCAGTGTTCTGAACATTAGATATAGTCTGTTTTCATTTCCCTATAACAAAGCACTAAAACAAGTCTGTTCATCTTTACTTTGTGAATTTGTATGTTGTCTTTCAATTATTGACAGATTATAAAAAAATATATATATTTTACAGGTCCATCTTTACACACACACTCAAGCTTTTAAATGGGTAAGTTTTTAATTATTTATTTTTTTTTTTTGTTATTTACTTTTGTACTGCTGTTAAAGATCTAAATCTTTTTGTGGGTGATTTTAAGTTTTACATAATTCAAAATATACACTTGCATTATAAATTGTCATTCAAAATAAATCTTAAACATCATAAATAATTAAAAACAGTTGTTAGTTGTTTTTTTTTCGTGTGTTAGATTTTTTTCAGTAGGCCTTTGTTAATAGGACTTATTTTCATACATTTACCTACATTTGTTTGTTTTGTGCAGGGCATGAACCACTGATGTCATATGGACTATTTTACCAATGTCCTTATACATTTCTGGGTCTGGGAACATTTCTGTTGCATTGCTCTCTATGGAGGGTCAGAAAACTCGCGGATTTCATCAAAAACATCTTAATTTGTGTTCCAAAGATGAACGAAGGTCTTACGGGCTTGGAACAACATGAAGGGTGAATAATTAAAGACAGAATTTTCATTTTTGGGTGAACTATCCCTATAAGATGCATGGTTAACCTTGGTAGTGAATTGTAACAAGCTCTTGTTCTATTTCAACTTATTCACTTTGTGCCATGTTTGGATTATTTAAGTGTTTTGTGTTTTCTTCAGAATGTGTTGCACACACAGAAGAGGCAGAGTTTTCTGGTAGCACTTACAGTCTTTTATTACTGTCACACTCTGCAAAATTAATAAACAAGAAATTAGACAGAGTTTCATTGCCTGTTGAAATGACTGGCAGTGTGACTTCATTAATGAGTGAAACTCATTCAATAAACTCAAATTACACAATTTCCTGATGTACACATTTAAAAGTGATTACAAAGTACCGCATCAAATAAAGACTGTAACTCACTGACATTAACATTACAGTAATCAAACCATAATGCTGTACGAACATACACAAACGGTGTATAAACACATTAAGTATTCTTTATATAACTCTCTTAATAAAACTATAACTCTCTTCACCAGCATCTTACTCCTCATCAAATAATGACAGAATATTACAGGACACAAATGACTTAATCAAATATTACTCGGCTCTCTCCACAAATAACATTGAGCGCATAGTAATCTGATGAGAAGAATTCTGTCATGTTGAAACACCTTGCGCCAATGTGGTTAATTTGATCGATATAAAACACGTGCATCAAACAAACACATGGAATACACCATTAAACATAAGCTGCGATGCCACATCACTCATCTTACCTGCAAAATTAATAAACAACAAGAAATTAGACAGAGTTTCATTGCCTGTTGAAATGACTGGCAGTGTGACTTCTTCATTAATGAGTGAAACTCCCTGCGGCTCCCTAGCCCCCTAGCGTCACCTGCCAGTGTATACAGGTCTAAGTGATGTTATAATAGGCATCATTATACAGTGTACATAAATTTTAAGTAAGCAGCAGTATATTTAAATAAATGATGATTATTAATACTTATATATATATATATATATATATACACACACACACACACACATATACATACACATATACATACATATATACACACACATATATATAGCTATCTAAATCTACAGTGGGTAGATTGGGGGAAACAACTGGATTGGGGGAATTTCTGCCATTCTTCTTTGCAAATCCTCTCAAGCTCGGTCAGGTTGGATGGGAACCGTCTGTTGACAGCCTTTTTCAGGTCTCTCCAGAGATGTTCGATAGGGTTCAAGTCAGGGCTCTGGCTGGGTCACTCTAGGACATTCACAGAGTTGTCCCTAAGCCACTCCTGTGTTGCCTTGGCTGTGTGCTTAGGGTCATTGTCATGTAAGAAGGTGAACCTTCGGCCCAGTCTGAGGTTTTGAATGCCCTGGACTGGGTTTTCATTAAGGGTATCTCAATATTTTGGTGCATTGAGCTTTTCTTCTACTCTGATGAGTTCCTCAGTCCCTGCCGCTGAAAAACAGCCCAACAGCATGAGGCTGCTACCAGCACACTTTACTTTTGGGATGGTACTCTGCAGGTGATGAGAAGAGCCGGTTTCCTTCAAACATGATGCTTAGAATTGAGGTTCATCAGACCAGGTAATCTTGTTTCTCAGAGTTTGAGGGTCCTTTAGGTGCTTTATTGCAAATTCCAAGTGTCCTCACTGAGGAGAGGATTGAGTTTGGCCACACTGCCATAAAGCCCAGATCGGTGTAGTGTTGCAGTGATGTTTGTCCTTCTGTAGGTTTCTCCCATCTGCATATATGATCATGGAGCTCAACTAGAGTGACCACCAGGTTCTTGGTCACCAGTCTAGACAAGCCCCTTCTCCATCAATTGCTCAGTTTGGCTGGGGACCAGCTCTTGGAAGAGTCCTGGTTGTGCCAAACTTCTTCCATTTGAGAATTATGGAAGCCACTGTGCTCTTGGGAACCTTCAGTGCAGCAGAATTTTTTTTTGTAGCCTTCCTCAGATCTGTGCCTCAATATAATCCTGTGTCTGAGCTCTGCAGGCAGTTCCTTTGACCTCGTGGCTTGGTTTTCGCTCTGATATGCATTATCAGCTGTGAGGCCTTTTACAGAGAGGTGTGTGCCTTTCCAAATCATGTCCAATCAATTTAATTTACCACAGGCGGACTCCAATCAAGGTGTAGAAACATCTCTGCAATGATCAAGAGACATGGGAGGCACCTGAGCGAAATTTCAAGTCTTGTTGCAAAGGGTCTGAATACTTATGTAAATGTGATATTTCAGTTTTTTCTTTTTAATAAATTTACAGACATTTCTAAAATTCTGTTTTCACTTCATCATTATGAGGTACAGAGTGTAGATTAATGAGAAAAAAAATGAATTTAAACAATTGTAGTATCAGGTTGCAACATAACAAAATTGAAAAAAGTGAAGGGGGTCTGAATACTTTCCGTACCCACTGTATATGCCTATAAATGCACTGTTTGTTCTAAGAGTTTCCTATTTTGTATGCACTTTTAAGTCTAGTGTGACAGTTAAGATTTTTTTACAAATGTCTTTGCTGTTCTTAATCGACAGTGACAAAAGTTAAGTAGGTTTATAAATGCCTTGCCATTCTTATTAATCCACTTTGAGGTTATGGATGTGTTTGAATATGCTGCTGATTTAAAGTGTTTTTGTTTTGATACTTGTGTAATCAACTAATGGCAGCTGTGTTCAGTCCTCCATATTTGTAAAGTTTGACAACTCAATACAGCAAAATTTAATACCAACTCTTGCTTTTTGCCTTTATTGTTGTCAATGCCAGTATGTATTTTTAGATTTATGATTTTGTATTCACACATTTGCACGTCTCTAGTACATGTAGAGGTTACGTAAAGCAAGTTAGGTTTATACAACTCTGCAGAGACATAATGAAATTGCACATTTTTTTTTTTCTTCGCTAATAATTTGTAATACCTTCGATTAAAATTACAATTAGCTTTAAGAAATCAAGTTGGTACCTTTGACGCAATGATATCACTTTAACAGTAAACAACACATTTGTGTAACGGCAATCAGTAATGATAAATAATATCTTGAATCAACATGATTATTTTAAGTTGTCTTAACGTGAATGAAATACTTTGGTTTGGCAAGCAATAAGTCATTGAGAAAAAGAGGACAATTATGTCAGTTGAACACATTCTGATCATGTGCAACCGATGTACACAATAAAATTAAGTAAATTCAAAGGACTTTTTTTTTCAGTGTAGATCCTGACTTATTTTAAACTGTATTTTATTTTTATGCATGCCATATTCACATTCACAGATAAGTCTAACGTGTCCTAACTACATGCAACGCTGCTACAAGCAAGAAAAGATCATCTTTTCCATGTTAATATGAGTTTTTGCCCTAACCAGCCACGACAGAAACACACGACAAGGGATTCTATTTTGGAAAGAGTTTCTATTTTCTGCAACTTTGCGGCTGGAACAACACAAACTATCACAGTAATAATTTAAGGTAGCCTACTGATTATGTGCTTTATTCAAATTTAAAAGTGTCTAATGTAAGTTTGAATATCATTTTGCATGAACTTTATAGCCATACTGAAGGCAACAATAGATAGTTTAGGACTACCTCAGATTATGAAAATAAATTAAAGCAAACTGTGAACTCAATGCGAATCAAAGACTGTATCAGTATGTAGGCTACTTTTGATAATGTTAAAAAGGTTTAATATTTATGAATTAGATTATAAACTTGTCCATTTCGTTGGAACTGCATTGTGCTTCTGCGCTTTCTCAGGCTATTTGATTGATTCTGCAGCACTGCGTCTGGTGTGGACAGACGAATTGCTTGTCGCTGAAATCTTGTTCCAGTGGTTAGGACACGGTGTAAAATGTAGCCTAGGTTACATATATATGTTATAATGTCAAAATCAGAGTATAATTATTTTTCCACATTAATTTCAGACTTGTCTAGTACAAATGTTTTGTTTCATAATTACAATGTCCTATATTTTTTTTTCTTTATTTACCCCCAAAATTGGGTAAAGTTTAAAACATGTCTGTTACAACTAACCTGTGTTAAGTTTGTGCCCTGCACACTCCTTGAATGTGAATGTGGCATGCATAAAATAAAATACAATTTAAAATAAGTCAGGATCTACACTGAAAAAAAAAGTCCTTTGTATTTACTTAATTTTATTGTGTACATCGGTTGCACATGATCAGAATGTGTTCAACTGACATAATTGTCCTCTTGCACAGGGGTGGCCAAGCTTCCATCAGGGGTGGGTTCTACGTAGCACCACGTAGCGCCCTTACTCCGGTGGATTTACGAGCAGTTTGCTTGGTTCTGGCCATTCCGTAGAACAAACATTGCTGCTGTTAGAAACAACACTAGAAATAATTCCAAACCAGGGTTGCCAGGTTTTCACAACAAAACCCGCTCAATTGCTACTCAAACTAGCCCAATCAGGTTTCGAGGGGGGTCCCCCTTTAAAAATCACGTTCTGGGGTGTAAAATGCACGTTTTTCGGTGGGGTTCCCCTGGTAAATTTGCATTTCAGGGGCTAAATATGACGTTATTGGGGTCGTTTCAACCCACGGACATCAAAAACAATCTGCGGCAACAGTGTAAAAGTAGCCCAATTCGACTTGGCAACACTGGTCCAAACCCAAACAGACCTATTTAAGAACAGGGCTGTCATGCACTCATTGGACAGTGTAGCTTTTGGGTTATTTCACCCAAAAAATATTAGGCTAATTATGTCATGATTTAGGCTACTCAAACCTGAATGACTTACTTTTTTTTGTGGAACATAAAAGAAGGTATTTTGAAGACTGCTGGTAACAAAGCTGTTTTACCAATGACTTCCATTGCATGAACGAAAAAAAAAAAACTAGGATGTTTCTCAAATTCTTTTCTTTTATGTTCCATAGTTTATGTTAGGCCTTTGTAGCCTAAACATTTATGTGTAATAAACTGTATCAAATAAAATATTTATTTCTAAAGCTACTATTTGTAATGTCTGCTTAATACTCTCTCATTTAACACAAAAAATAGCATTAAATAACCTTTTGGGGGTATTTTCACAGCCAAATCTAATTCGACACATCATGTAATTAATTAGATTATTTTTTTTTAATCGACTGACAACCCTAAGTAGGCCTAGTAAAACAACACAAATGCAAATAGGGTAAAAATGTGTTTTAAGTTTAGAAACATTTTGAGTGTCCCCCTCTCTTGCCTCACAGTGCTTTGGTCCAAATGCCTGCTTTCCTCTTTTACATCACTTACACACACACAAGTCCAGTGAGAGAGAACAAAGTCAATAGTTGTGGAACTCCAAGACTATAAAGGCTATTTTATTCACTTAAAGGTCCCCTGAAATGCTTTGAAACACGTAGCATTATTCTATGTGTTGACGTCATTTTAGCTGAAACAGGAAGACAGGGCGGGACATAACAAGTAGCCCCGCCCCCTTTTTTAAAATAGCCAATAGCATTTGTTTATATCACAGCTTGGCTAAAGCCGTTCAGATTCAGCTCCATAAAGTCGTATTTGACAGGGTATGACAGCCACAATTTCATCCATATTGCTATAAAATATAGCATTCTGTGTAGAATTCAAATAGGTCCGATACGTTTTGTGGTCTGCGCCAACTCACGCATGTGATCCGCTACGTGTATCGTGTCTTTGGACCGGAGTAGAGAGTGTGTGCGGTGCGGTGGTTAGCGTGACACAGCGCGAAACCAGACTTCTTTTTTTCCTCAATGGAAAGCATATTTACACTGCCTGAATCGTTCCCTGTCCCCTATATAGTGCACTACTATGGAGGACCGAGAGTGCCGCTTAAAAATAAAATGAAGAATAAATTTATTGATTTAATAATTCAAACATAAAAATGTATATAAATAAATCACTTTTTAAATGGACAAATTAATAGACAAATTTAAAGATGTTTTTTTGTGCTTTTAGATGTAATTTAATAACAAATTTTAAAAAAAAAATCATTTTTTAATGTATAAATAGACAAATTTAAAACTGTTTATTTAATTCATGTTTTAAAACGTGGATTAATAAAACAATAAAAAGTACATTAGTAAATCTTTTTAAATGCACATTTTAAATAGCTTTTTAAAAATGCATTTGGCAAACGCTTTTCTCTCTCTATTTGCCAATTGCTTTTCTTTGTCCTTTTGCCAAATGCTTTTCTTTATCAATTTGCCAATCGAACGTGGGAGCAACCAATCAACTTTCGCCTCGATTTGAAGAGCCAACCCCTCTCTCGCTTGTAAATGTAACGCGCTGTCATTGGACAGTGAAAAAAGCTATACGTCATTACAGCGGGAGTAAGAAGACAGATTCAATCGATGCAAAATGTCAGCGGAATCTGAACGTGTTTGGAGAGGGATTGTGGATGATTTGTTAGCTTTCTGATTTCTGCGATAGAAATTCTCCTCTGGGTTATCAGGAGCTGGTGCAAAATGCGGCATCGGCATCTCGCAGAGGCACTTACCGTGCGTTCACACCGCCGGCGTCGAGAGCGTCAGAAGTCGCTCTGGACGCGCTGCCAGCGACGCTGTAGAAAGATTGGCGGACGCTCTGACGCTCTGACGTAGATCGAATGCTTATCTTGTAATTAAAGGAGCCGCAAAGCAAACAAGCTTGTAGATCTTGTGCAGACTGACCACAAGGGTATAAGTTAACCTCATGAAATATTTTAAATGTGAAAGTAAAAAATTGATCGATGGAAATAACTTTATTGTAGTTACATGTTTGCTAACGAAATAAACCAATTAAAAGCCATTTGTGTGGTGTGGCTTTTGTGTTCATGGTTAAGTGCTAGTCTAATTTCAACATTATAGGAGACATTTACTAGCCTTGATCTTTAATTAACATTAACATTAATTTGTGTGGACGAAGTATTAAGATTCTTTACTTAATAATGTATAAAGCACTAATACCACACTGTAAAAAACTCTGATGCAACTAAAAGTCCTGCATTGAAAATGTTTCTTAAGTATAATCAGGTATAAACATTAATTAATGTAAGTATAATCAAGAAAATTGATTTAAAGGTTTAAAAGTGAACTGGGACTATTATACTATTATATCATTAGACCAGTTATAGAACACTTTTGTTTTTCCTTGTAGAAAAAAAAAAAATAGGCAGAAGTGACTGCTTTCATTTTAAAATATGTGACATACACCTCTGGTCTCCATCAGATGTAAAAAATAAATAAATAAATAAAATAAATAGTCACAGCTCTCTACAAGACCTGTTTCGTTTAATCCAATATGTGTCGATATGTCAGAAATGTTCTGCAGCAGTAACACTGTTTTGCATGCTCTGGCGCTGAAATTAGCATGAAATTCCCACTTATTTTCAGAAAATATATAACGTTAATGCACATCATCAACTCACCAGGAACACGCATTTATTTATTTATTTATTTATTTATTTATATATCCCTGTACACAAACAGGGACAAGTCGTAGATTATTGGGAAACCCGCCACAGCAATAATCAGCCTCTCCTCCATTTAGCTTGGGAACTAATGCGGTCGGAACCAAAGATTACAGGGCTGCGTTCTCTGGACTCCTCTCAAGCGGTGGACTTCTACACTCCGATTGGTTGCCGCCCAACCGCGTCATAGCTCATTACCATAAAGTTGACCTGATTTCAACTCTCCTAGCCGCTCTCGCCGGTCAAGTCGCGCCGCGCCGCTCTCGCCGCTGCTCGTCGCCGGCTCTCATTGAAAATGAATGACTTCCGGCAACTTTGACGCTCTCGACGCGTTCGGTGTGAACACACGGTTACAGCTACATCTCCAGCAGCACGGACTGTCTTCGCTGGCCATAATTCGATGTAATACTTTTTATTTAAACAACTACATTTCAACAAAATAACATTATGTACCACAGGACTGCCATTTGTAAGCATTTTTCATAAAGTCTGTTAATAAAGTTTGTTTAAGTTAAGTTTATGTTTGATATTCGCTCCGTCTAGGCTGCTGTAGGGACCGTCTGCAAATTTACCTCACAGTACAAAATGAAGTCCAGTAATTCATTCAAATTAATGTTTGCATACTGTTAAAACTGATTGTGATAGTGATATCTTTAGAAGTGTCGACTGTACAGAGGCAAACGAAAGCAAATGTCCGGCGATTATCGAGCCTAAAACTAAAACTAACTTTATACCGTAGTAGTTCACCACTACATAAGAGAAAGCTGAAATTATGTGTCTGTGTACATTACATTTACATTTACATTTAGTCATTTAGCAGACTCCTTTATCCAAAGCGAGTTACAAATGAGGACAATAGAAGCAATCAAAACCAACAAAAGAGCAACAACATGCAAGCGCTATGACAAGTCTCGGTTAGCCTAACGCAGTACACTTAGCAAGGTTTTTTATTTTTTTTATAAAGAAAACAAGTAGACAGAATATAGAAAAGAAAGCTAGTGTTAGTTTTTCAAGAAAATCTAGCAGTTAGTCAAAGTCAAAGTCTGCTTTATTGTCAATTCTGCCACATGTACAGCACATACATACAGAGAATTGAAATTGCGTGACTCTCAGACCCATGGTGCATACAGTTAACAATAAAACACTAACAGTAGACGTAGAATGCA
This sequence comes from Spinibarbus caldwelli, assembly GCA_039654775.1. Classification (NCBI taxonomy): domain Eukaryota; kingdom Metazoa; phylum Chordata; class Actinopteri; order Cypriniformes; family Cyprinidae; genus Spinibarbus; species Spinibarbus caldwelli. The sequence goes on along the minus strand of CM077220.1, from coordinate 3,573,574 downwards.
AATAAATACAGTTTAAAATATAAAAACAAACTATACAAATATACAAATAAGGACATTGTAGAAAAGAGTTTGATTAAGTGGCATAAGGCACATGGCAGATGAAATGCAAACCGGTTAAATAAACAAAACTAAACAAAACAAAACTGTGTAGATATGAGTGTAGTGCAAAAAGAGCTTAACAAAACGAAAACTGTGCAGATATAAAGAGTGTAGTGCAAAAATAGCTTATCAGGCTGTTTAAAGTGACAGAAGAGGTAGTTGAGTGGGGTCAGTTCAATACTGACTGAGGTAGTGGGCAGTCCAGTGGTGCACTAAGTGACTGGTGCGGGTCACAGTGTGTAAGGGGGGGGGTGGGGGGGGGGGTCAGAGTTCAGTGGTGCGTGGGGCAAAAGAGGGGAGGGGGGGCAAGGTCGGGAGGGAGTTCAGCTTCCTGACAGCCTGATGAATGAAGCTGTCCTTCAGTCTACTGGTCCTGGCCTGGAGACTCCGCAGTCTCCTTCCTGATGGCAGCAGACTGAAGAAGCTGTGTGTCGGGTGGGTGGGATCACCCGCAATGCAGAGGGCTTTGCGGGTGAGACGGGTGTTGTAGATGTCCTGGAGGGAGGGGAGAGAGACACCAACGATCCTCTCAGCTGCTCTCACTATGCGTTGGAGTGTCTTGCGGCAGGACGCATTGCAGGCGCCATACCACACAGTGATGCAGCTCGTTAGAATGCTCTCGATGGTGCCTCTGTAGAAGGTGCACATGATGGGGGCCGGGGCTCTGGCTCTCCTCAGTTTGCGGAGGAAGTAGAGACGCTGCTGTGCTTTCTTGGCCAGTGCTGCGGTGTTGTCAGTCCAGGAGAGGTCCTCTGTGATGTGCACACCCAGGAACTTGCTGCTCACTCTTTCCACGGTCGCACCGTTTATGGTCAGAGGAGCATGCTGAGTGTGCACTCTCCTGAAGTCAACAACAATCTCCTTCGTCTTCTCCACATTCAGAGAGAGATTGTTGTCACTGCACCACCCGGCCAGGCGGCTCACCTCGCACCTGTAGTTTGTCTCATCTCTGTTACTAATGAGACCCACCACAGTTGTGTCGTCCGCAAACTTAATGAAGAGGTTGGAGCTGTGTGACGGTGTGCAGTCATGGGTCAGCAGAGTGAAGAGGAGGGGGCTCAGCACACATCCTTGAGGGGCCCCTGTGTTAAGTGTGATGGTGCTGGATGTGTTACTGCCGACCCGTACTGCCTGAGGTCTCCCAGTCAGGAAGTCCAACAGCCAGTTGCACAGCGAGGTGTTGAGCCCCAGCTGGACCAGTTTGTGAATGAGCTGTTGAGGGATGATTGTGTTGAATGCTGAACTGAAGTCTATGAACAGCATTCTGACGTACGAGTCTTTTTTGTCCAGATGTGTGAGTGCTGAGTGGAGGGCAGTGGCGATGGCATCATCGGTCGAGCGGTTGGACCGATATGCAAACTGGAAGGGGTCCAGGGAGGGGGGGAGGGCAGACTTGATATGATGCATGACTAGCCGTTCAAAGCACTTCATGAGGATCGGAGTAAGTGCGACTGGACGGTAGTCATTGAAGCAGGATGGAGATGGCTTCTTCGGGACTGGAATAATGGTGGTAGCCTTGAAGCATGTGGGGACAACAGCCTGACTCAGCGAGATGTTGAAAATGTCTGTGAAGACATCAGTGAGTTCCGCTGCACAGTCTCTCAGTACACGACCAGGAATGTTGTCAGGACCCGGAGCTTTGCGTGCATTGATCCTGCTGAGGGATCTCCTCACGCTGTCCGGGGACAGCGTCATCACCTGGTCGCCGGGAGGAGGTGGGGTCTTCTCTGCAGTGGTGCTGTTTTGTGCCTCAAAGCGAGCGAAGAAGGCGTTCAGCTCGTTCAGCAGGGGGATGGTGCTGTCACAGGTGCGCGGTGGGGGCTTATAGTCCGTGATGGTCTGAATCCCCTGCCACAGGCTCCGAGTGTCCCCGCTGTCACTGAAGCGATGGGCTACCCTCCTGGAGTACTGTCTCTTAGCCTCTCTGATGCCGCGGGATAGATTGGCCCTAGCTGTCCTCAGGCCCACCTCATCCCCAGCTCTGAAGGCAGCGTTCCGAGCCTTCAGGAGTCTGTAGACCTCCCCTGTCATCCACGGCTTCTGGTTGGCCCGGACAGTGATGGTCTTTGTGACCGTTACATCCTCAATGCACTTGGTGATGTAGGCAGTGACAGACTCTGAGTACTCTTGGAGGTCTGTGGTATTATTGTATGTGGCAGCCTGCTTAAACATATTCCAGTCAGTGGTGTCAAAACAGTCTTGAAGTGCCTCTGACGACCCATCCGGCCACACTTGTATCTGTTTGTGAACAGGTTTGGTGACTTTAACGACCGGTCTGTATGCAGGCATTAGCATGACAGTGATGTGGTCTGAGGTGCCAAGATGGGGGAGGGGAAGGGCCTTGTAAGCTCCTCTCTGGGTGGTGTAAACAAAGTCCAGAGTGTTGTTTCCTCGTGTTGGAAAGTCTACGTGCTGTTGTATTTTTGGGAACACACTCTTTAAGTCTGCGTGGTTGAAATCCCCAGCTGAGATGAGAAAAGCATCTGGGTGGGCTGTCTGCTGCTCACTGATGTGCTGGTACAATTTATTCAGTGCCTCACTCCTGATGTTGTTGTTGGAGCTGGGAGGGATGTATACAGTAACGAGCAGTATGGCTGTATATTCCCTCGGTAGATAGAATGGCCGGCACTTAATAATCATAAACTCCACCAGGGGCGAGCAGTGTTTGCAGACCACAACAGCGTCGCGGCACCACGCGTCATTAATGTAAACACAAAGCCCGCCGCCGCGGGTCTTACCTCCCTCGACGAGAGCTCTGTCCGCTCGATAGCATGTTAGCTGGTCGAGCTGAATGGCGCAGTCCGGAACGCTGTTGTTGAGCCATGTTTCCGTGAAAACAAAAACACAGCAGTCTCTTACAGTCCTCTGAGTTGAGCGTAGTAGTCGGATGTAGTCCAGTTTATTGTCTAAAGAGCGTACGTTAGCCAGTACGATGGTGGGGATAGCTGGCTTGTGTGGGTTAGCCGCTAGCCTAGCCCGGATACCTCCGCGCTTACCCCTCTTCTGCTTCCTCTCGCGCCGCTTGTGGCGCCTCCGCTCTGGGCGAGATGCAGCAGTGGGGGTCGGTGATGTTGTAGGCCTCCGGAGAAGACCGAGGTCCCGCAGCTCTTCGGCGTGCGCGAGGTTTAACTCTAAAAATGTGGTTCTGCCGACGTCGAGCAGAAACTCACGACTGTATACGCGTTTAAAGACAGATAGACGCGACGAAGACGTACAAAAACACTTCGATTTACAAGATAACAAACACGAAAACACCGTTCTGTCGGGAGAGAGAGAAGCCGCAGCGTGTGCACGCGCCGCCATCTTGTTATTATAGATAATAATTATTAGAGAATAAATATGCAATTGATAGAAGGTCGTGTTTTTTTTGTTTTGTTTTTCTTTTTTTTTTAAATAAAAAGAAGGCAGATAGATAAAATAAAATTAGAAAAGAGAATGCTAGAGTTAGAGTGTCAAATAACGATGGAAGAGATGGGTTTTTAGCCATTTCTTGAAGATGGCTAAGGATTCAGCTGCTCGGATTGAGTTGGGCAGGTCATTCCACCGGATGGGAACAGTTAATGAAAAAGTCTGTGAAAGTGATTTTGTGCCTTTTTGGGATGGCACAATAATGCGGCGTTCACTTACAGAATGCAAGTTTCTAGAGGGCACATAGGTCTGAAGTACTGAATTTAGGTAAAGGGGTGCAGAGCCAAAGGTGGTTTTGTAGGCAAACATTAATGCCTTGAATTTTATGCGAGCCGCTATTGGTAGCCAGTGCAAATTGATGAACAGAGGTGTGACGTGCGTTCTTTTCGGCTCATTAAAGATTAATCTTGCAGCGGCATTTTGGATTAATTGTAGAGGTTTGATGGAATTGGCTGGAAGACCTGCCAAGAGAACATTGCAATAATCAAGTCTGGACAGAACAAGAGCTTGAACAAGAAGTTGTGTTGCATGTTCCGAAAGAAGGGGCCTGATCTTCCTAATATTGTATAAAGCAAATCTGCAGGTCCGGGCAGTTTTAGCAATGTGGTCTGAGAAATTCAGCTTATCATCAATTACAACTCCGAGGTTTCTGGCTGTTTTTGAAGGAGTAATGGTTGATGAGCCTAACTGGAAGGTGAAATTTTGATGAAGTGATGGGTTTGCTGAAACTACAAGCAGTTCTGTCTTAGCTAGGTTGAGTTGAAGGTGATGGTTCTTCATCCAGCAAGAAATGTCTGTTATACATGCTGAGATGCGAGCAGCTATCGTCGGATCATCAGGATGGAATGAGAGGTAGAGTTGAGTGTCATCAGCATAGCAGTGATATGAAAAGCCATGTTTCATAATGACAGAGCCTAGTGATGCCATGTAGACAGAGAAGAGAAGTGTTCCAAGGACTGAGCCCTGAGGCACTCCAGTAGCTAGATGTTGCGACATGGATACTTCACCTCTCCAAGATACCTTGAAGGATCTATCTGAGAGGTAAGACTCAAACCACTGGAGTGCGGTTCCTGAGATGCCCTTTCTCAGTAGGGTTGACAGGAGGATCTGGTGGTTGACTGTATCAAAAGCAGCGGATAGATCCAGCAAGATAAGTAATGGAGACCTGGAAGCCGCTCTTGCAAGTCTTAGGGCTTCAACAACTGAAAGCAAGGCAGTTTCAGTTGAATGTCCACTTCTGAAGCCAGATTGGTTGCTGTCCAGGAGGTTGTTCTGTGTGAGAAAGGCAGAGACTTGGTTGAACACAACACGTTCAAGTGTTTTTGCAATGAAAGGTAGAAGGGAAACCGGTCTATAGTTCCCTAAAAGAGTTGGGTTAAGAGTGGGTTTCTTAAGAAGTGGGGTTATACGAGCTTGTTTAAATGCTGAGGGAAAAACTCCAGTGTGAAGGGATTTGTTAACGATGTGAGTGAGTGCAGGTACAACTGCAGGAGAAATGGCTTGAAGGACAAGAGATGGAATAGGATCAAGCGGACAAGTAGTAGGATGACTGGAAAGGATGACTTTAGAGACTTCAGCCTCAGACAGTGGAGAGAAGGATGTGAATGATTGTATGTTTGATGATAAGATGTGTTTGACAGTTTGTGGTGTGGAGAATTGTGCAGTTAGGTTAGTAATTTTAATAATGAAGAATGTGGCAAAGTCGTCAGCTGTTAGAGTTGATGAAGGAGGGGGAGGAGGAGGACAAAGGAGGGAGGAGAATGTTTTAAAGAGCATGAGAGAGTTAGGCAAATTGTTAATTTTGTCATGATAGTATGTTATTTTAGCAGTAGAGACATTAGCAGAAAAGTCAGAGAGGAGTGATCGATATAAATTAAGGTCAGTAGGATTTTGTGATTTGTGCCATACCCTCTCTGCAGCCCTGAGCTTAGAACGATGTTCGCGAAGAACGTCAGATAGCCAAGGGGCAGAATGGGTGGTATGGGCTGGCCTGGAAGGTAAGGGGCAGAAAGTATCTAAACAAGATGTCAGAGTGGAACAGAAAGTATCAGTAGCACTATTAGCATCAAGAGATGATAACTGTATAGAGGGAGGAAGCGAAGATGAAACCATAGCAGATAACCAGGAGGGTGAGAGTGAGTGTAAGTTACGTCGAAAAGTGACATGTGGAGGAGTGTGTGTTGTGTCAGGAATCATGTTGAGGTTAAGAGTGAGGAGGAAGTGATCAGAGATGTGCAGTGGAGTAACCAGCACATGATCAGTGGAGCAGTGTCGTGCGTAAATAAGGTCCAGTTGGTTGCCTGATTTGTGAGTAGCCGTAGATAACAATCTCTTGAGATCAAAAGAGGCAAGCAGAGTGTGGAAGTCTGCAGCCTGAGGTTTATCTAGGTGGATGTTGAAGTCTCCGAGTATAACTAATGGAGTACCATCCTTAGGAAAGGTTGAGATCAATACATTTAATTCTTCCACAAAGTTACCTAGTGGTCCTGGAGGTCAATAAACAACTACAAAATGTATTTTTAGAGGATAGGTAATAGTAACCGAATGTGATTCAAAGGAGCTGTTGATACTCAGAGATGGTAAAGGAGTAAATTTCCAATTATTAGAAATGAGCAGACCAGTACCTCCACCTCTTCCAGTCAGACGGGGGGTGTGGAAAAAGGAGAAATTATTGGAGAGTGCTGCAGGTGTAGCATTTTCCTCTGGTTTGATCCAAGTCTCTGTCAGGGCCATGAGGTTTAGCCTTGAATGACTAGTAATGGAAGTAATGAAATCAGCTTTGTTGACAGCAGATTGACAATTCCAGAGACCAACAGAAAAAGAAAGTAGTGTATTAGCAGACATAGGCAAAGTGTGCAGGTTGTTAGGATTGCGCTGCCTACAGTGTGTGATGTGAGGTTTGCGAGTGGTAGTGATAGTAGTGATCTGAAAACACATAGTAAGAATTAGTTATAAAACAGAAGTGAAACAAGTAATAGGAATTAGAATAAGTTGCAGAGTATTGTCTTAATCGTATTAAAATCGGAGTATTGTTGTCCATGTAAACATACTCAGTGACAGGTGCAAACAGTGGTAGCTGCCGGAGAAAGTCCTTGGCTGCTGGAGATGCCACCTGAAATGCTGCTACGAGATGCCACAATCTCAGCTTTGTGCAGCATATCATACATACATAAATATACACAAGCAACAATTTCAGTTTTCTCTTATGTAGTGGTGAACTAGTGCGGTATAAAGTTAGTTTTAGGTTTAGGCTCGATATTCGCCAGACATTTGCTTTCGTTTGCCTCTGTACAGTTGACAGTTCTAAAGATATCACTACCACAATCAGTTTTAACCGTATGCAACCACTGTCGAGATGAAAAAAAATAAATAAATAAATAAAAATAAAAAAATTCAAAACCTCCTACATGTTGTAGCAGTAAATTTAAACCGGAGAAAGCTTTGAAGTGCTATCTCTGCGCTTGATGTGTAAGGGACCGAATGACAATTCCACCCACTGAGTTAAAACGTCCGATGTGTTTTAAATAGAACATTTAAATATAATACATTGGCAAACTGTAAAGATTGTATTACTATTGTTTGTACTATAGCCCTGCAAACATTAATTTGAATGAATTACTGGACTTCATTTTGTACTGTGAGGTAAATTTGCAGACGTCCCTACAGCAGCCTAGACGCAGCGAATATCAAACATAAAGTTTAAGTTAAGTTTATTAACAGACTTCATGAAAAATGCTTACAAATGACAGTCCTGTGGTGCATAATGTTATTTTGTTGAAATGTAGTTGTTTAAATAAAAAGTATTACATCGAATTATGGCTAGCGAAGACAGTCCGTGCTGCTGGAGATGCAGCCGTAAGTGCCGCTGCGAGATGCCGATGCCGCATTTTGCGCCAGCTCCTGATAACCCAGAGGAGAATTTCTATCGCAGAAATCAGAAAGCTAACAAATCATCCTCAATCCCTCTCCAAACACGTTCAGATTCCACTGACATTTTGCATCGATTGAATCTGTCTTCTTACTCCCGCTGTAATGACGTTGTTAAGAATGTTTTAGCTCTTTATCTTTCGATGCCGTCCGAATATTCTCAGTCCTTGCATTCATGAAGACATGGGCCCATGGAAAGAATTATGAACAAGACGCCAATTGTCTTTTCACAAACTTCTTCCAAGTTTATTGTTACATCCATACATTATATAGTCTCATTGCTAGGGGTGGTGCAGTGATACATCCAATGAGAATTATACACCACATCTGTGTGGTACTCAGGCCAAGAAATATACGTTATATAAAATGGAAATCTGGCCAGGAAGTTCTGGACATATTAGGGATACACTTGGACGGAGAGAACTACATCTTTATGCCAAGTGTCGATATGCCAAGCCACCGCCGAGCTAGGAGGCCCCCCTCCTCAGTTGAACATTTGAACTCCATTTAAGATGTATATATGTGAGGATAAGAGAGATACAGTCAAACAGAAGAGAGAGAGAGCGAGAGGAGGGAGTGAGACACAGAGAGAATGGGGAAAAACACGTATGGGTGGAGGGAGCGATCAGAAGAAAAGAAGGAATGAGAAGGGAGGAGGGATTGCATAGAGGCAAACTCACAGAAACATCTGGCAGAGAGCATGATATATTTTAACAGACGTATAGCTTTTTTCACCGTCCAATGACAGCGTGTTACATTTACAAGTGAGAGAGGGGTTTTGCTCTTCAAATCAATGCGAAAGTTGATTGGTTGCTCCCACGTGTGTACCGTCCAATGACATTTTTTAACTCGATTGGAAAATGGATAAAGAAAAGCATTTGGCAAAAGGACATAGAAAAGCAATTGGCAAATAGAGAGAGAAAAGTGTTTGCTAAATGCATTTTTAAAAAGCAATTTACAGTGTGCATTTAAAAAGATTTATTAATGTACTTTTTATTGTTTTATTAATCCACATTTTAAAACGTGAATTAAATAAACAGTTTTAAATTTGTCTATTTATTTATACATTAAAATGATTTTTTTTAAATTTATTGTTTTATTGTTTTATTAAACTACATTTAAAAGCACAAATTAAATAAACATCTTTAAATTCATCTATTAATTTGTCCATTTAAAAAGTGATTTATTTATATACGTTTTTATGTTTGAATTATTAAATCAATAAACTGATTCTTCATTTTATTTTTAAGCGGCACTCTCGGTCCTCCATACACTACCTGCCATTCACCGTACAGAAAATACTAATTCTGTGAACAATTGACCTATTTCAGCTGCGGCTTCAGCGTCTATTTATAGTGTAGGGGGCGGGCGCTTCGAGTTCTAGAGAGAATTTGATTGGACAGAAAGTTTGATGAGAAGATGAAGTACTATGTGACGTCAAAAAAATCATTGAGCCGTTTTGGCGGAAGTGACGAACTGCAAGCTTTGAATGCTTATATCTTCTAAATGCGAATTTTGTCACTGTTTTGGAGCACACTGGCATACAGATAACCTTAAGACTAACATATTGATACTAAAACCTAACAAACTTCAATTTTGACCTTTAAACATCGGACGAAGTGATTATTTTCTCTGTAATACAGACGATGTGAATGTATTTTTCAATGAGTCCACTATGTTAGCAATAATAACGTTAGCTTGACGGATAGTAATGTACAACGGACACGAGTGCTGTCGCGGCCCCTTCAAAAATTGCTTGAGAAATTTTATGTTTATTGTCCCCCCAAATTTACACCCCTGAATATGCCTCACATTTTCATGTGTTGTAACGGCTTCTTTAGCTCATCATTGAAGACACATTGTTATTTGTGTATTGCTAACTTTAGAAGCTGCTTGCAATGAGAAAGAGACCTAATAAAAGAGTCGAGCTGATGGATGTGGTTTGACGTTTGCTCTGTTTCTGCTCTATGTGTTTAACCAGAGTGGGGAAGATAGTTATTCTTATTCTGCATCTTTAGTTTCATAAACCTCAAAATACTACCACAGGAGCAAACGATTCCAGCAACATGTGCATGTCATTTTCATTTACTTCCCCTTCTTAGAAACCCTGTCTAATGTCAAATTGTATTTGTCTCGGTTTTCTTATATTTTATTTTACAGTAAAGCAGCAATAATACCAGCTGGTGAAGCAAAATTTCTAGTGTGAGTTTCTGCCAGTTCTTGTTCTCCATATTGATAGTTAAACCTGAGACGATCACCTTTTGTCTATGATGGCTTTTGGTGGTCCTGCTCCAGTCTTTGAAGTTGTGGCACGTTGTGGCAAGTGTCCATTGCTGCTTTGCATGCTTTAAAGTCAGTTTTGTCTTAACCTGTAACAACTGCTCTCCAAAATGTATGTTAAACTACAGTGTTTCACTGCATTAGACTGAATGAATGCAGCGTCAAACTGCATGTTCTCAATAAAGAATCCTGCTGAAGATACACAAGAGTCTCCTGGACTCTTAACTGCTGTCTTGTAACTCCTCCTTTTAGAGAAGAAATAAACATTTTGAATATTGTTGTGGCGGCTCGTCACTCCATCCAGTCTGAATCAATATAATTTTATTTGATTTCCTGTTTTTATGAAGCCCCTCCCTCAGAAATGCACAATGGGCTCTGATTGGTTCACTGGCTCAGTGTGTTGTGATTCGCTATCACCTAGTGCAGTCCACAAACGTCCCGCCCCTCAGCTCAGCGGCATGTGCTCCAGTTGTATTGTAAACAATGGCGTCCTCAATATTGCTTATCATTCTGAGCCCAGTTGTGACCCAGAGAATATTAGTGAAGAGGATCGCACAGAGCCTGTGCAAGCACGGCTCTTAATGGTATGTTTTTTTCAGAATGCTATGTTTTTTTTTTTTTTTTTTTTTTGTTGTCTCATACTTTAAGATACACTGTTATTTGTAAATGCTACAGCTTATGTTAGCTTTTAATATACGGTTTTATACTGATTAAAGCTTTAATACAGCAGAATACATGATTGTTGTAGCATTTTTGTAAAGTAATGTTTAATTTGTAACAGTAAGAAGTGTTTGCCAGCAAGTATTGCTCGTTACCATGGCAACTGTGTGCGCGTCCGTGTTTAACGTTTCTCGTAGCTATGTGAAAAATATCTGTCTGTCTATACACAAAGGCCACATAAACACTGCAAGCTTCAGGAGTGACAACCGCATTTAAATGCGGGAGTGAGTCCCGTAAATTATCGTTCCATGTGTGTACGGAACAGCACTCACTCGCGCATTTGTAACCATAGCAACATTCTGTCATCTTGCTGAAGTGAATAAAAGTTTATTATGTTTGTTATGTGCCATTTTTTACTAAAGACTCTTTTTGTCCGTCGATTTGAACTAAATTACCGCTGATAAACGTGCAGTGTTGTGTTTATGCTCGGGAGGCTGCTTTAGAGAGCGCAGTCTTGCAGTTGCATTGTCCTCATATTTACAAGCGCTTTCAGGCATGTTGTTTGGTCTTAGCTCATAAAGATATAGGCACTTTATGGAGTGAATAAAGTGGTTTGTCGCGGATATGATATATATATATATATATATATATATATATATATATATATATATATATATATATATATATATATATAATTTTTTTTTTTTTTTTTTTTTTTTTTTTGGTGTTATAAAACATAAAGCATTTGGGTGTTTTAGTGATTGTCCTTGTTTGTTGTTGTTTTTTTTGTTTTTTTTCTATGAAGATCTGGCAACACTGACACTTTACCGCAGGGCTCATGAGAGCTTTAGAGAACCGCTGCTTTCGAACATTGATTTTGAAACTTGTGAATCCATTAGAATCATTAGAAGACAGAATCGCGATTCATATATGAATAGATTTTTTTTTTGCACACCCCTAGTTTTGACAGCATGACAACAACTCTTCCTCTTCTCTAAAGCAGAGCAGGATGGCCCCGCCCCCTTTGTTGCATGATCCTGGGGGAGGAGTTTATGTAAATTACTGGGTTTGTGATGTCATCAACCCGGGAAGAAGCTCGTTGTAGTCCCTACCAGCAACATTAACTAAAGTTAAAAAAGTGAAATCACAATCAATCACCCCTTTAAACTTAATCTCTTTGTTTACTTTCTTCTTATATTTTTATGGCAACAATCAGACTGGGTTTTGATTCTGGGTTATTGTTGCTGCAAAGTCTTTTTATATGAAATATGGTGATGTATGCAATAATGCTTTCATGACAGCAAAGTGGTTGCAGATTTTTGTCTGATCGTATTACAGGAATCATTTTTTAATAAACTACAAATAGATGGAAAATATGCAGATATTGCCAGAATTTAATAACAGATACATTGGATTACTTTTTTATTATCTCAATCATTGTGTAAAAGCAGATTAGTTGTCATTAACAGGGCCGCTGCAATTGTTGACATGAGAATAACTCAAATAAAACCAGGCCTTACATGAACAGGCCTTCATTATTCACCTCATGATTTTACTTTATTCACTGGTCTGTCTGTAATGTGTGCGGCTCTGGCTGTGTGAACAACAAAATAATGCAGTGTGAGAACAATTACCTGGAGACATTCTCTGTGAAACTTTTCAGGAGAAAAACAGCTTCAACAACTTACATGCACTGAAAGAGCAGCTAAATATCTTAGAATGGATGTCTTTTTTCTTCCTATTTTCTGTTTCTGTGTAGAGTTTTGTCTCCTCCCTCATCTCTTCTTGAATTGTGAAACACAGGAAGTGTTTGATTTAGCGCACGCATCTCTGTTAAAACAGTCTATTAATGTGTCAGTATGGGGTCCAGTGCACTGCCTCTCATACTCTGTGAGTATTTCATTATATTCTACTCTATCTTCAGTTTTGTTTTGTTGTTGTTGTTGTTGTTGTTGTTGTTTTTTCTGTTATTAACCATATTCAACTGAAGATAAAAGAATGATTGTGTGTAGGAGGGTCTAAGAATCCACAGTCTTGCTGTTTATCATATTATTTATTGTTCAGATTCAGTGTGATGATATGTTAGGTGTGGATCAGATACAGAGTTTCAGAGAACATGCATTTATCTGTGCTGCACGTGAAAGATGGAGGCCCTGTGGACATGTGCTTTTGCTGTTTATGATGTGATATTCACTCTTCTTATTTTCAGCAGTTCAGTTAAATGTATTTGTGTTAATATGAGTTTGGTGTTGTATGGTACTGTATCTTTAAATAGTCTCTCCATTAGAGATTCAGAGAGTTTGAGAAGAGTGGCGAAACACAAGTTTATCTGTCACTTTTCATTCTTTCTGCCCCTCTTATTAAAAAATAAATTGTCCATTTAGTGGTACAAAAATCACACTGAAAAATGACTGAATTTCATTGCAGCAAACACAATATATCAAACAAGTGACATCTGCCAAAAAAAAAAAGAAGAAGAAAAGAAAAAAAGATGTTCGTGCTTTTCTCAGAATTAATGTCTGTTTTCAATTATTTTTAACCAGTTTGTCTAAGTGTCATTTTTAGCGGATGTGTGTCAGTTCTCCTCACATTCTCAGCAAAAAACCACAGCTGTAGCTCATTACATAAACATATGAACATGTTCCACTAATGCTTGACAATCTTGGTATTCATTTTGAACAACATATTTATTGTTTCATAAATTTATTTTGTGAAATGTTTTGAGTGAAAACAGTAGGGCTGCAGCTAATGATTATTTTTATTGTCGACTAATCTATCGATTATTTTTTCGATTAGTCAACTAATCTATCGATTATTTTTCAGTTAATCCATTTATTTTCTTATCAGTTGATGAATTCTTTATTTAAACTACCAGTAAATAATAACAGTAACTTCTGCTATTAATCTTTTATTTTATTCAAACGTTTTCTCATAATTAATACTTTACAAAAAATAAATAATAACAACAACAAAGAAGGAAAGAAAGAAAATAATAACAATAAATGAAGATAACAAGAAAAGAGAGAAAAAGAAATAACAATAAATAATTAATGAAAAAGAAAAATGAAAGAAAATAACAATAAATAAAAAATAAGAAAACAGAGAAAAAGAAAAATAATAACAATAAATAATTAATAAAAAAGAAAAAAGAAAGAAAGAAAGAAAGAAAGAAAGAAAGAAAGAAAGAAAGAAAGAAGGAAAGAAAGAAAAAGAATTACAGGGCAGTGATACAATCAATAGAAATGCAGGTTATGGCTGCATTCACAGTTAGGCTACTGTTTAGGACTGACAGCAGTTGCTTACAGGTGAGAGACTTGAAATGTTTTATTTATTCAGCAGATTAAAACATCTGCTTGAATACATATCTGTATGAATGAACAGCTGAAGTCACAACCGCATTCAGGTCCGACAGAATCAAAACTGGCGTGATAACACCGGGAAGTTTTATCACAGTTGACAGTCCGTTTTTAAATAAATGAGCCCAGTTGAGGCTTGTCCAATCCATCACTCAGTTAAACAACTAATAATGACTTTAAATGCTTTGTTAGCGAGTGCAGAGAGCGCGTTTGGTGCACGAGTCTCAGAGATCGCGCAATCGCGCCCGCTGCACTGATGGCAGCTCTGGTGGATCTTAAGATGAACGCGAATCATTTCTCCTTCTCTGTCTCTGTGGATGAATTAAACGCGTCATGATTATATAGGCAACTCGATGTCCCATGGTGTTCCGTTCATTCAGCACAGCTTTGAATGCGGTTGTGAATCCTGACAATGTAAAGGCGTCAGTTCGGCTATATATATGCGGTTCTGACGGTGGGATAATAATAGAATGAAGGCTCTATGAAGTAAAGTGATGTTGCCATACTAGCCTTTATCTTCTGCTCTAGAGTCTTGTTTGTGTTAAACATGGCAGAAAAACAGTCTTAAGTAGGGATAACTGCAGGCTCGCGCAATGGGCGTGGCTAAAGGTGTGACGCATCGACGCACTCCATGCTAATCGACGTATTTTTATAATCGACGTAATCGATGACGTCGACGAATCGCTGCAGCCCTAGAAAACAGTGCTTGTGCTACATTTCTGCTAATTGTTTTGACTTGGTTTAATGCTTTAAGGGTGTTTTCACAGCTAGTTTATTTGAGTAACACCTCAAATGATCTCAGACCTGCTAAAAGGACCTACAGATAAAACTTACTCAGACCACATCATTTTGGGTGTTTTTTAGTTTAACTGAGTCCTTTTACATTGTGAACAGCAAAAGCATTGATGTCACTTGCTGCTGGTTCCCTTTTTGATCCACTTTAAAATATACTTTATGTAAAAACAGCTAAGTGTTCAAATTTCTTTGGCGATATGTCACAATTACGTTTGATGGCAACATCAAAAAGGAAGTGAGGCGGTATGTTTCTCAAACACTTTGACCTGATGTGTTTTGTAGTCTGTAGTTTGTTTTGTTCCAGTGAAGCATCAGTAGTGTGAATGATCAGATTAAAGTTAATATTTGCTTGTATTCTTAATATTTGCTTCTCTCTGCTCTATGGTTTTAACCAGTGGGGAAGATAGTTATTCTTATTCTGTATTTTTAGTTTCATAAATCACAAAATACTATCAGAAGAGCAAAAGATTCACAGCCTGTCATTTTCATTTACTTCCACTTCTTAGAAATCCATCTGTCTAATATCACATTTAAGAGTCTCTGTTTTCTCATATTTAATAGTCAAGCAATAATAGAACCTACTGGTGAAGCAAAATGTCTAGTGAGAGGCTTCTGTCAGTTCTTGTTCTCCAAATTGATAGTTGAACATGCGCAGTACCTGAGACGATCACCTTTTGATGGCTTTTGGTGGCCCTGCTCCAGTCTTTGAAGTTGTGGCAAGTGTTTATGACCATAACTACTTATGGTATTTCTTTTTAACTCTATAAGTATCTGCATGGTATAATTATGCTGATGAGACACATAAAACCGGTCAGGCTCCTAATAACTCTTTATATTGAAAATGAATTATCCATAGTGTCCCCCCAAAAATGTGGAAGCTTAAATCACACTTAAAATTGACTGAATTTAATTGCATTAAACACAAAATGTCAAACAATCAGCATCTGCCAAAAAATATGCTCGAACTTTTCTCAGAACTAACTTCTGTTTTCTGAGACACTTTTTCATGTATTTTTAACCAGTTTGTCTCCGTGTCATTTTTAGCGGATGTGTGAAGTCAGTTCTCACGTTCTTTGCAGAAAAACCACAGCTGTAGTTCAGTACATGAACAAATGAACATGTTACACTAATGATTGACAATCAGAAAGTGTCTTTTGTCTTCATTTTAAACAACATATTTTTTCATAATATACATACTCACATACTCAGGCCACATCACTTTGGCCCTTTTGTGATTCTATGAAGTCCTTTTACATTGTGAACACTAAATGTACTGAGGTCACTCGCCGCTGGTTCACTTTCTGGTTTTAAAGAAGCTGTCTGGAAGCCATGGAATAAAAGAATTAAAAAAAAAAAAAAAAGTAAATTCGAGTTTATATTTCAAACTTCTGACTTTATTCTCGCAAGATTATATCTCAAATCTGATAAGGAAAAACAACTCGTCATTCTCTTTTCCCCTCGGCTCAGAATCATGAGTTTATATCCCACACTTCTGGCTTTTCTTTTTTTTTTCCTCAGAATTATGTCCGAACTAGGAGATATAAACTTGCATTTGTGAGAAAAAAGGGTCAGAATTGTAATATAAAGTAAATAAATGTTATGTATAATGTTAATATAAATATAGGTTTAAATAGTATTTCGTGCTGTAACTGTAGGGCTAATACAATACGTCCCCTATGAACTGCATATGTGAATATTATGTAGACCTATTGTTTAAATCAAATTTATGCTTTAAAAGTAATCATAGCAGTTTTTACACTCTAAAAAAAAAATGGTTCTATATAGCACTAAAAACGGTTCTTTGGCTCGTAATCATCGGGGAACCACTTTTTAGTGCTATTTAGCACCTATTTTATCAAATGGTGCTACGTAGAACTATAAGAGGTGTCATATAGCACTTTTTCTCAAAAATGGTGTTCAACAGTGGTTCTTTGGCTTTTAATCATAGGGACACCTCATCTGGTACTATATGGCACATACTCCTAAAGATAAGAAGCTTTATAGCACATTTGTCAAATTGTTACATAGAGCCATTAGAGGTGTCATATATGACTACCATAGATGAGCCAACATGCTTCTAAATGACACTTTTACTTAAAAGATGAATGATAAGTAATTGTTTCTTACCGAATTGTGGCTTTAAAGATTAAAAATCCTGTACTAAATGCATACTGAGAAACAAAATATATTCCGCTTTCAAAACCTTTTAATTTATTTCTTTCAGCAGCAAATAAAATGAATGCTGACTAGGGTTGGGTATCGTTTGAATTTTATCGATTCCGATTCTGCTTATCGATTCCGATTCTTACCGATTCCTAATTCCGATTCCAATAAGATAAACAAATTCATTAAAATAAAATAAGTCAAACATTTAGATGTCAAACATATTTATTCTGTTTTTTGCCAATGGTTTTACCAAACAATACCACAGAAAAAAACAACTAGACTAATATAAATTTCAAACATTCAATTGTTAAAGACAAGTAAACAGTAAGTAATAAAATAGAAACAAACAAATCAGTTTGCAATAGCATAAAATAATAAAACTGAACAAATTTCAGGTAGAGAAATTGAAATCAAAAGTTTAAAATCACTGCATAGTTTTCTTTTCTTAAAAAAATAGATTAATCCTCGTTAAAGTTAAAATATTCAGTCAAGATCAGTTAATGATTTTCGTTTGCTCTTTGATTAACATTATTGACAGGCAGCGCGTTTATTAGGCGTCTGTCTCTTTAACACCGAACGCACACGGATCTAAAAATACTGTTACATGTGCGTTTTGTTTCTCATCTGTTTACGATCACTTAAGACAAAAAAAAGCCTGTTTATAATGATATACTGACGTAGATAAGACTGATATTCTTTCCCTTCCTGCGCTTAAATAGTTTAAAGTCACATTAAAATGTGAATGCATGAATCGTTAAGCGGAATCGAAACGCACTTGTCTTATCGAATGCCCGGTTCTTGGAAATTTGGAACTGGTTCTCGATACCCAACCCTAGTGCTGACAAGCCTAGGAATATACATATACAACATCACAATATACGGGGAGTTTCTGTTTTATACACATACAAAATAATGCAACAAGCTTGAAATATGTACATTTTTGAAGAAGAGAGAGTCCTAGTTTACATATATATACTGTAGCCCTGTCATCAGGTAACTTTTTGCCTACGGTCTTAAGCCTACATTAGCTCTTTACTTTATTTGGAAAATCTAGTCTTTTTAACATTAATAGTGAGGGAGTGAAATTATTGAAAATTAATAATACACAACCATGTGCAAACTAACATTTCTTTAAGTCCTTCAGGATTTTAAAAAAACAACAGAAACTGCAACTAGACCTGAAAGAAATAGAGAATAGTGTCTTACAGTGACAGGAAGTAGTGTAAATCTGTGAATGAATGTTCCGTGTAGGGACCATGTCAGTCAGAGCACAGTTCATTCATGGAGCTCTTTTCTAATGAGCTCATGATCTGAATCAGGTGCGTTAAATAAGTGAGACATGCAAAACATGTGGGTCAGGTCGCCAGGACTGGAATTGAGAACCGCTGCTTTAGGATACTGGATTCCAAACACAAAATATACACACAGGAGGAGTCCCAGTGCCATCGAGATGTCCTCACTCTCCTCTGTGATTAACTGTCCATCCAACATGAGCACAATGTGGTCATACTGCATGAGATGACCCTCCCTACAGCCTTTAAGTTTCATCTTAGGTGTTGGGATGGGCTCGTCTGAGAATGGCCCTGGGGGAGAGGGGATAATAGCATTTATTTGCAAGGCAAACCTTATGAGTTAAATTACTTTTAACTACTGTCATACAACTGCTCAAATACTTTTGGCCATGAACTGAAAATGAACAAAATTTCTCTTCAGTTTGATAGCATAGTTTGTGTAGACCAACAAACAAAAAACTAATGCTTGCATTGAAATCATCTGAATAACAAAATCTGCAATAAGTGTAGTGTTTTGATTAGATTGTGTTTCACACACTTTAGTCAACTGTTCATGGGTCACCTCAACTTCAAACAGCAACCCTGGGTCCTCCTTGAACAGAGCAGAATAGCTGCTTCCAACTGTAGGCCTTTAAACAAAATAATCTCATTAGATTAACATAACATGGTGGATGGTTTTACCCTTTTTTTGGTTGGATTTTTTTTTACATCCATTACTGTGTGTAAGACAGATAAATGCAGGAAAGAAGACAGGTATGATCTCAGGTAGAGAGGTAGGGTGTCAGTCAGTGGCACAATGAAAAACTAAGCAGTAATGATTTAATTACCTTTTTCAGCCTGCCATCTTCACAGTCATCAATCATGCACCTGAACTTCTTCAGGGGACTTGAAGGACTTGGGGTGTCATTACAGAGAGCTGTGTGAGATCCGAAAGGAGCGTCGAAAGGGGTGTCTCACAGATCCGAAAGGAGCTTATGTTAAGAGGAAGGCAAAGGAGGAAAGACGTATTAAAATATAGTCATAACTCATTCAATTAAATAAGGAGGCAATTAACACACTACTGCACTGAGCATTTTGGCCAGTCTGAAACACAGGAACTCAGAGAGAGTCTCCTCTGTGCTATATTTGGACACAAAATTTGTCCGAAAGCCATCCTTTCTTTGAGGAGCTCTACGTTTGGTCTAAGCTTCTCTGTTTCCTCCTCCATTACACGCAGATGTTCCCTGATGCTTTGTTAATTTTCTCCAACATCAACCGATTGGGGTAGATAAATTGTTAAAAATGGAGGCTGTCAATAAAATGTTAAAAAAATTGAAAAAAAAAAAAAAAATGAAAAAAAATAAAAAAACAGTCTTTAGAAAATATTTAGTCGAGGGCATCCAGACTTCTAATTATTATTAGGCAAATAACAAATATTAATGATCAAAAAGTTATGCATGACAATCAATAATCTTAAATATGGAAATGTGGCTTACCCATGTCTGTCATGTGTCCTAAAAATGTTAACAAGAGCTCTTTTCATCCAACTTGACAATGTACTTATGATTTTATACTCAAACAAATGTCCTTTTGATTTTTCAGTTATTCCAGCATGAACCATCTGTAACAACATTAGAGGAATAATTTATTCAAATGTAATTCCAAACCCATGTAACTCACTTTTGATGAACACAAAACACATTCTTAAAAAAAACACCCACAAAAACTTGTTAAAAGTAGTTTATGTAAGTCATGTGTCATGTCTTATGAGGTGACAAAATCACTTGATTTTTTTTTTTTAACTCACTCAATATAGAAAGTTTGAGTATACTGAAAAGAGTTATTTCAAATGAATATTTGAAAATAGCACTCAAATCCAGTAAATCGACATCAAAATAACTCAATGTACAAGCTTCATGATATGATATGACATTTGGTCACGAGACATGCAGGTTTACAATGGTTTGATTTGTCAATATGATGTTACAAAAAGCATTGTAAATGAGGTATAACACTTACTTTAGGTCTCTTGTTGATAATTGTAACCTCTTTGCCTGCTCTGCATCATGAATCAAGCAAATGTCTCTCTGAGAAAAGTTTAGGAGCGCACATCACATAAATGTAGTTGTAAAACAATATGATGTTATAAATACATATTGTGAATGAGGTAAATCACCTACTTTTGGTATTTTCCAAAAAGTAACAACATCTCGGTCTTCTCAGTATCACGAGTCAAAGAAAATTGTCTATGAGAAAAGTTTAGGACTGCACAGCACAAAAATATAGTTATAAAATAATATAACGTCATAAAATACATATGTAAATGAGACTAAACACTTACTTTCAGTGTTGTCTCTTTTAAAACCTCCGTGTCTGCACCGCGAGTCAAAGGAAATGTCACCTGAGAGAAAAGTTTAGGCCCGTTTAAACGCGCACAGCATATAAATATCACTATAAATCAATATGTTATAAAATACATATTGAGAGAAAACACGTACTTTCAGTGTTTTCCTGTTAAAAAGCAACCTCCTCGTCAGCTCCGCACTGCGAGCCGCACACACAGCACATAAATATTGTTCTAAAACAATGTGATGTTATAAAATTAATACTGTGTGAATCAGTGGTGGCTGCTGGCAAATGTTCTAGGTGGGGCGCCACATTCAACAATTTTAGCATATATCCTGATATGATTTATCCCAGTTTAACAAAAGGAAAATTATTAAGATATGAAACATTTTAAATAAAGAAAATTGTTTTACCAAATTCAAGATTGAGGATTATTCTCACAAAATTATATTTTCTGCAAGCTTTTTTCAAGAAAAATGAAAACATTTTGTGAGTGTTGATGCTAATATAAATACCACTGTCCATAGCAAACTCCTATAAAAACACGCTTCTTCAGCGAGTGTCCATTATAAAACACTTGCCAGACATGCGATCATACTGAAATGTGCTCATAAAGCTATCAGAGAGTGAACATACATGGTGTTTATTTGCACACTAATAATAACAGACTCGCGCGCGTCTAATAATGTACGATTCATGTATGTCACTGACTGTAATCATCTTTACCTCCATTACAATCGTCATCCATCAAAACTTCACTGGTAGGATGCTGGTTTGCTTTATTCAGCCCATACAGACTAGTCCTGACTTCATATTTCTTTTTATTAGCGGTATGTTAGTTCTGACCAATCGCTGCACTAGTTAAAGTTACGCATGATGACGAGAGCAACCCTCCGGAACCCATAGAGATTGCATTGCAGTGCCTGCAGTTTGAACAGTGTTGCCAATTTAGCGACTTTGTTGCTAGATTTAGCGACTTTTCAGACCCCCTTAGCGACTAGCGACAAATCTAGCGACTTGGACAAACCTTATTTAGTCTCTGAGACCCGCCGGTACTGCCGCACGAGCTCTTGGTTTCCCAGCGCGCGCACACCTCTCTCTGCGTCTGATCTGTTCAGCGAGCTGCAGAGAGGAGCAACACTTTCAGTTCAAATAGATATTCTGTTGCTTCTAACTCTGTTTCACATGCAAGTATAGCCGAAATCACAGCACAGCCATTGTCTTAATCGTATGTGTATTTGATTTCATTAGACAATGTCGTGATTATGAATCATGATTTTAGTGCAGATTAATATTTTTGAGAGCTGGTTATGTCTTAATCGGCTGCGTTTCAGTCACTATTTCATATTCGTCCCGTTGTCTGACAACAGAAACAGTAAAATATATAAATGAAAACAGTTTTATTGAGAATTTGGCTGTATTAAAATGCAGTATGTGAGCACAGAGAGACAAGACAGTATGACGCGCTGATGTCATGAATATGCTAATTAGCGTATGATGTCATCTAGTGACATTTAGCAACTTTTCAAGCAGGGTTTAGCTACTTTCCATTGAAAGAAGTTGGCAACACTGAGTTTGAAAAAAAACATCTTTGTATGGAAGTCTATGAGAGCACTCGAGGCGATTCTCAGTCTGACAGAAATCGCCCAAAAAGGGGCGGTACTTCACAGAACGTGACTCGACGCTGATTGGATTATACTTCCAGAGGCAGAACAAGAGTGAAAGCTAGCGTAACACTGTGATTGAATGTGAAAGAAAAAAATCCCTCCCTTTCGCGCTTTGGTGGTGCATCGCCTGATCGCCCTAATGGAGAAACCGCCCCTGGTGTGAATAACATAAAACACTTAATCTCTGGGTGCGACCGAAATCGCATACTACATAAGTAGGTACTACATTTGAATTTGAACGTACTTCTCGACCGTTAAAACAGTACGTTCTATATAGTATGGATGTGGGTAGTATGAATAAAATTCGGACGTACTACATACGCCATGTTGATATTGTCACGTGACATGCGTCATCACAACAGCGCGAAAATTTAAAGAGCCCACTCTGTTGAACAAACATTGGCGATGTTTTATTTTTTTGCTATTCTTACAGCTTTCGTCGGCGTTTTTGCGTCGGTTAGCTGCTCACCGATCACCCCTTCGTCGACAGCTTGTCTACCATTTACTAAATATATAGCAAGTATAATTTACCTCAGAATAAAAGCAGCCACAGCTGTAAACCTGCTGATTTTGAGTAATTTATTGTAATAAATGAATACAAATAAAAATACACAGGAGAAACAAAAGGAAACATGAATCAATGAATAAACTTGAATGAATTAATATTTTATATAATATTTTACATAATACATATACATGATAAATAGATAAACATATGCACACACACAAATTCATATTATATATATATATATATATATATATATATATATATATATATATATGTGAGTAAATATTCAGATGTAACCCCCTTTGTAATCATTAACATTTTCATAAGTAGCTGTAATTTAATTACACATTTTTATCACTAACTGTAACTGATTACAATTACATTTATTTTGTAATTAAATTACATAATTTAGTTACATGTAACTATTTACTCCACAACACTTTACATATATACATACATACATATATACATACATATATATATATATATATATATATATATATATATATATATATATATATATATATATATATACACACACACATACATACATATAATAACATTATAGACAATATGCACACACAGCAGCATCACACTGGGCCTGTCACTGGCCTTCGACATCCCCAAGTCCTCTGTGCATGACATTGTGCACAGAATGAGCAGAGCAGTCTTCAGGCTGATTGTTTTCTCCACCGTGGATGACCTGGAGACAGTGGGAGCAGGTTTTGCTCAGCTGGCTGGGTCTCCAACTTTGTGGTAGCTGGAACAATAGATACAGTGGAAGAAAAAATATTTTGATGTTTTGTAGTTATATTTATGTATTTTAAGTTTTTTGAAACCTGTCTGTGGTTACCTAACTGAAGCTGCTGAAGTTCATTTGCCTGACACTATTATAAAAATGTTTTAAGAAATTTCCTTTTGGTGTTGATTTAAGCTCTATTATACTACTTTATGCTATGCTAAAAGTTATGTTGTTTTGTCTGAAGCTTTGTGCTCTTATCCACGTAGAAATTAAATAATAATAATAATATAAATAAAGAGAATACATTTTAAAGGTGACTTGGTGTATGGGTATTTCTCTAAAGTGTGGCACCAATTCTTAAGATAACAGCTGGAAACTGCTACAAAATCAGTGAGCACACAAGTGCTTTAAAATAGTTTCTCAATGTCACATAAGCACTTTGCAACTGACAAAATATAGCTACTGTAAATACCTGGAAAATAAATGTTGTAATAAAACTTGCTAAAAAAAAAAAAGCAGCATAAATCAATGAAGAGCCCAACATAAATAAATGTAAAGCGAGTGTGTAGTTAAGGTTAACACTCATTTGTATAACTCACTTACTTCTATCCCTTTGATTGCAGCATTATGTTTCCAGTGAAGAGGGCTTCATTAGCCTCTCTCTCCTGGATGAGAACACGGGTGTGTTCATCAGTCTCTGTAACATCAAAACAGGATTTTAACATTTAAACTGTGGTGATAATTATTGATCAATCTATCAATGCTAGCATTACATTGACAAGCTGAAGCACTTATTAAGAGTATTTTCTCTCAAAATATCAGCACTGGTAAAAGAGAAATAGCTTTAATTCTCTTAAGTTTTGTAACTTTATCTCATTAAACTACTAAACGAACCGTCTGTTCAAAGAAAGCAGCGATAACAAGCTGATGTAAGTTACTGCATTGATGTTTGCTCAATCTGATCCGTAATAATGATTAAACATCTTTTAACAGCAATTCACAAAATCGCCTCATCGGCTTACATTGTTTGAACCTTCAACAGGTAAGCCGTTTACTTGGATGATTTTAAACAAGTACAATTTAACCACAATGAACAAGGTTTTATTCTGAGGTACTTACACTTGAAATCAGCCGCGTCGCCGCTTTCCGCCATGTTCCGGATCTGACGCCTCCTCTCCCGCGGCCTCATGGGATAGTAAAGTGTCCATCGTATGCCTACTACAGAATTCAGCCGGAAGCAGTAGGTCATCCGGGTACTTCTCGCCTACTGTTTTTCGAATACTATGAATTCGGACATACTACTCGCCTCGCATACTGTTTTTCGCATACTATATAGTAGGGAAGTATGCGATTTCGGACGCAGTGTCTGTATTTTCTGTCCTCGCTTGCTCCGCGTCGCGATTCACGAGTCAAAGAAAATGGCGACTGTGAGAAAAGTTTCAGCCCGTTTAGGCGCACAAAGTACGTAAATGTCCCGGATGTAACACCTTCTTGTTTGATGGCGAATAACTCCTTAAGAGCATTATCGCCACCTATTTTACTGGAAGTCAAATTAAACTTAAATAGGTGATGGGTCTGAAATTTGAGGAAAAAAAAAAACTTGTGGATGATTCAACACCAGAGCTTTAACTCTTTACTGATTTTACTTTTATATGCTATGTGTAAATGAGTTACGGAGACATTTTATTTTCTGTGTGTTCAGTAAATAAAAAAGATTGTTTGTGTCTGTTTGTTTGTGTGTGTGTGTGTGTGTGTGTGTGTGTGTGTGTATATATATATATATATATATATATATATATATATATATATGATAAATTAAAATCGGATGTACAATTAGTAAATAAAGTTTAATTTACTGCAATTTGGAGTATAATGAAGTGAGGTGTACTTGGAATTTGTGTTCTGCATTAATCCCATCCAAGTGCAAACACAGTTAAAAAACTTAATAGCTGGCTTAATGGCTTCTTTATGTACAGCAGTGGTGCTATATAGCACCTTAACCACCCCAAAGAACCACTGAAGAACCTTTTTTTTTTTTTTTAAGAGTGTAGTCTGTCCATTTAAACGTCTGCATTTAGCTTCAAATGGCATCATTGATGACAATATTCTATAAAAATGATTTGCATTCCAATTCTGACATCCAAAGGTACACAATTTTTTTTCTCTTATTGCATGGATTTTAACTGTTTTCCTCCACTTGTTACCAGTGTTTTTCTGTCACCATTATGCACGCGCAGCTGCAAGTGACGCAACTGATGCAACTCCAAATTGGTCTATAGCACCTTTAGTGTTCCCGGTCAAAAACGGCCAGCCTATTTTTTTTAAAAAAGAAAGATCTCTCTTTAAATCTCTTGTGGTATATTATCACCAAATATTGGATTCAATCTTTTTGTCAGCTTCTTTCAATTAGGACAGAATTTGTTTTTGGAAATGATTGATCATAGGAGTCATTAATCTGAGCTTATGCACCTCAGTTTTTGAGAGAAACATTATTTGTGGATAATTTTGCCAATATTCAATAACATTATGAAACTAATTTGCACTGTTTATCACACTAGTGTGCTTTAGGCTCAGATCAATGATGCCTGCAACCAATCAATTTTTAAAATAAAAATAAATACAAAGCCTGTCCTAAAGAAAACAAGCTGAAAAAAAAAGATACTGAATCCAGTATTTGGTGATAATGTAGTATAAAGAGAGATTTATAAGCTATTTTTGTAGACAAAGGAACACCATCATTGTAACAGGGTGGCGGGAAAAATCCCCCCAAAAATACAAAAATTTTCCAAAAAATGTTGGGAAGTTGTTATGACGTGGGAGCAATGTCAGTAAGTTTTAGCTCAATACAATAATATTAACTTGCATTTATGGGAAAAAGAAAATCATCTCCGGGTCAAAATGACCCGAACACAACATGAGGGTTGAGCTGATGATGTCAGTCTCAAACAGGAAGTGAGGCGGTGTGTTTCTCAAACACTGTGACCTGATGTGGTTTGTAGTCTGTAGTTTGCTTTGTTCCAGTGAAGCATCAGTTGTGTGAAACAATGATCACATTAATGTTTATATTTGCTATATACAGTATACTGTATATGAATGGAAATGTTTCATATGTGTTTCTTCTGGTTTCAGTGCTGATGTCCTTCATCCACGCTGGACTCACTCAAGGTACTGTGCTGTACTGCAGTATATTTGATTTATTAAACTAATGTGAATTGTGTTGTAGTAGTTTATTTGTCTACATGGATCATATGAGGATCTCACATTTGTCTCTTTGCTGATGATTTATCTATAGATTTATTTATCTATATTTTGCTGTCATTCACCTTCATCCAGAATCATTTGTCTGTGTAGCTGCTAAAACATTGATACATTTACATAAAAAATAGGTTAAAATGGTAGTTTGTTGCAAAAAAAATTTACACTGTAATTAATGACCATTGATCATTGCTTTTTTCCCTCTGTTTAATTTGTCAAAATTTGTAAAAAAAAAAATAAATAAATAAATAAAAATAACATAAAAATAAAATAAAATAAATAAATACATAAATAAATAAAACAAATACAGAGAAATTAAGTGGCAAAACTATAAAATACCCACAATGTAGAACGCTGGTGATCTGAGGGGCAGCTTCAATGGAGAACACAGAAATTTATGAGGGACATCATAACACAACCATAATAGAGAACAAATATAAACACACACACATATAACACACACAACCAACATAACACCACGCTCAAGTTTTACTGTAATATAGTAACATAATTGCAAAAATGGTACTTTAGTACAATTTAAAAATAAATTAATTAATTAACTGACAATGATTTATTTTTATTGTTATAATAATATTTTTTAATAATATCTCAACACAAATCTAAATGAGCCATTGAGTGATTATTGCAGAAATCTAGTGGCTGTAGAAAACATTACATGTTATTTTATTTTATGGCAGCAATCTACCACTAAACCATGTCACATTGTCCATGTTATCTCCGTGAATGAAAGTTAGAATTTACATCAAAAGTTATTTTATTAAATAAATATATTAAAATAAAGTTTTACTATATTTTAGTGTTGGGCAACAATTTATCGTCACGATTAATCATTGCCCAGCACTACTGTTTTGTTTTGTTTTGTTTTGTTTTGTTTTGTTTTATTTTATTTTATTTTAAATGTTATATTCAGAAAAGCAAGCTAATGCAACAGTTTTCACTGTAATTAATGAATGTGTGTCTGTAAGATCTTGTGCACCTATTATTCTTAGTGTTATTCATTCAATATGATTTTGTTATGAAAATTTGTAAGAGATGAGAGACTGAGAACAGACAGACATAAGTTCTCAATTTTATTGTGTTGTAGCCCATTATTGCCTCATCAACTATTTAAATAAATAATAGTTTGTTGAAACCTGCTGACTGAAAATAGTTCCAACAGATTCTGTACTGCTGACTGAAAGTGAAAAGCTAATTTTGAATTATACTAAGTGTGCTGTTTGCTCATTTCACAGAGAGACCCAAACCTGTAGTTGATGTTGATCCTGATAGACGTGTGTTCAGAGGAGAGACGGTCACTCTCACATGTCACATACAGCAGACAGGAGACTGGCGGTACAGCTGGTATAAAGACAGCAGACAAGATTACAGCGCAGGACAAAATCAGAACTATATAATCCCATCTGTGGATTGGTCTCATGGTGGTGTGTACAGATGTATAGGATCTCAGTCAGAAGCTGCACGTTACTCACAGTACAGTGATGGAGTTACACTGACAGTATCAGGTGAGAGCTCATGTGTTCTTCACACAGAATCCTTCTTTTTTCTTAACAGTGGTATTTTCTGCAGACTTTATCTTCAGTTACAATGGTGTTTCTGTTTAGAGACAGAAAAAAATTGTGATCTAGATTTTATATTCATTCACAAATGAGACGCATTACACAGAAAATATATATTTTGCCTGCATTAATGAGCATATTGAAGCTCCGGCAATCATTTACTCTGATAATTTCAGCCTTCTGTGTGCAATATATTTTTAGAAGTATTTTAAGAATAAATATAAAGTTCAAGTCTCAAAATCTCACATTAACTTCAAGCACTTAAAATAGTCACTTGCTTCTAAAATGTTAATATCTGGCATTTATCTACATACTGAGCTGTGATTGGTTTGTCCTTTTCACAGATAATTAACGATCTTTAGCCATCAATGACAAAAACAAGAGAACCAAAGCCTTAGACCTGCACCGTTTAAAATAATAATAATAATAATAAGAAGAAGAAGAAGAAGAAGAAGAAGAAGAAGAAGAAGAAGAAAAATAAGCAGAAGAAAGAATAATGTTACAGTACTTATTTTACAGATTTTTCCTGTATTTTTGAAATACAGAAAATATTAATAAAACTACAAAAATAGACTTTGAATTTAAATGTCCAGTCTAAAATCACATTAAAAGCTTGTAAATGTTAATAACCATTTATAAATATATAAATAAATAAATACTGTTAAACCCACCATTCACTCTTCTCTATATGGGCTTATAGTCCACCCCAATAAATATCAGAAGTACTGAAGGAAAGAGAAACATCATGAACAGAAAAAAGATAAGAAACAAACAGAAACACATCAACAACTGACTCACAGCCGCAGTCTGAGATGAAGACAACATTAAATCTCTCAAGATCTGAACAACTCCACATACAGCAACACCAGCTTCACTTACTAACCAGTTTTCCTTTTTCTTTTTTCTCCATATGTCTTATTGAGTATTAACAGAGTTTTAGATGATGAGGGTTTCATTGAAAATTATAGTCACCATAATAGATAGTGTCTGATTTAGTTGGGCTCTTGGCCTTTAACTTAGTGTTAGTTTTCTCTGTCTTTTGTAACACTGTGTGTTTAACCCTCCTCCGTCCCTCAGCTTGTTTTGGCCCGAAACTCATTTTTAAAGATTTTTTAAAAATCGAGTGTTGATCTTTATGGTACAAGACTTTGTGACTTTCGTCACACTTGAACCGGGAATACACAAAAAAACGTTAGTGGATTTATGTGAGTGTAATTAACCGAGTCAGTTCAGTTGAGTTCAATTTTATTTATATAGCACATTTAAAAATAACCATGGTTGACCACAGTGCGTAACAATGTCAGAGAAAAAAAAAAAAAAACCTCACACACAAACAAGACAAATACAGTAAAAACATCACAATGTCTCAGCTCAACTCGAAATAAAACCCAATGAATACAGGTGTGTCTTAAGCAACGACTTGAAAATTCCAACAGTCTGAGCAGTTCTTATGTGAACAGGTAAAATATTCCACAAATTATGTGCCACCACTGAAAAAGCTCGGTCACCTTTATTTTTTAACCTCTGGTCACATCGAGGAGCACCTGACTGGACGACCTCAGTGCTTTAACAGGAGTGTGGACATGTAATAGCTCTGATAAATAAGCAGGTGACAACCCATTTAAAATCTTAAAAACAAACAATATAATCTTGAAATCAATCCTGAAACAGACAGAAGCCAGTGTAGTGAAGCTAAGACTGGGGTAATGTGCTCATACTTTTAGTCCCAGTTAGAAGCTGAGCTGCTGCATTCTGGACAAACTGTAAGCATTGAAGAAAAGACTGATCCAAACCGACATGTAAAGAGTTACAGTAGTCTAGTCTAGACGTTATAAAAGCATGAATTACACTTTCAAACTCCTTACGCGGCAGGTAGGGCTTGACTTTAGCCAGCAGTCTCAGTTGAAGAAACAGTCAGTTTGACCCGGCCATATAGGAATGAAAGGAATGTTCAAAAAAAGACAGCTTTTTTTTTTTTTTTTTTTTTTTACTATACAAAATCTGACACAATCTAGAAAAGATGAATACCCAAACAAAGGGCTGATACTGCAGAATGTCCCCAATGCAGAAAAAAAACTAACATACCCACACACACACACACACACACACAAACACATGGTACACACACTCCCATAGAAACGCATTATAACATGAATGAAGTTTCTGCTGGGAAATTACTGTCATTTTGGCTTTTTTTTTCATACTTTTTTTTTTTTTTTTGACTTAGTTAAATTTGAGTTACGTGGTGGAGATCAAAGAGTTTATATCATATTTATATTTTTAAATATATATATTATATTTATTATTACATATTTATGAAATTGGATGGATACACATATGTATGGATTAAAATTTAGTTTTTTTTTTTTTAGTTTTTTTTTTTTACAAAATATTGATTTTTTTAATGTTAATAAAAAATATATTACATATATTTATGAATTAATAAAAAAGCTTCAAGTTTATGTAATTTTAAATGTTTAACTTGTTTTGCTCAGTTAGGAATCTCCATAGGATCCTATCGGCCCCTCTAGTGGCTCTAACAATAAAATGCAATTTTATGTAATTTTTCTCCACCAGAAGGCTTCAGAGACACTCAGTGACCCAGTTCAAGATCAGCATTAGGGGTGTAATGGTACACGTATTCGTACTGAAAATTTTCGGTATGGGTCTTTTGGTTCAGTACGCACGTGTACCGAACAAATCATTCAGTTTTTTTTTTTTTTCAGGAAATTCAGACAATAAACGTCATTTTGTCGCTCTTTAACTCCTCAGTTCTGAAGGCAGCGTGGAGCGCAAGTGAATGCGATCATCTCTTCCTCTTTACTAGTTTTAATGTGAAATAAACATGAATTAACATCTCGTGCCTCATGTAATCACACAATCAGTGTTTCACTCTTGGAAAGATGCGATTAAAACGACTTGTAAACAAAATGTCACGTAGCATTTCATTTACCTCAGGCAAGTCATCAGTGTCCACAGCTCATCAGTTCAGCAGAGAAATGAATCTAGAGAAGAGCATTTCGCAAAATATTAGACTATATACTCATTATATTTTACTTTACCTGTTAGTGATGTCTTAATGATTATTTAAAGTTGGCTATATTTAAGTAAATCTTTTATAATATTGTATATATTGTAAATGATTATATTTCAACAACAAATAGAAATTGTATAATAAGTTAATTTAAAAATTGCATTGAGTGCAGTTTACATGTTTGCATACAATCTTTTAATTTGAGTGTTGATTATTGTAGTTAAAAATAAATACTAATTACATTTAAAGCTGCAGTCCGTAACTTTTTTGGTTAAAAATGATCCGAAATCAATATTTGAGCAAGTACATAACCAACCAGTGTTCAAAACTATCACCTTACTTTAGCCTGATTCACAACGGTTAGCTTATAATAATGTTTTCTAATCTGAGTGGCCTGGGTAGGTTTTCGCGGGAAATTCGAGCATGGCACCGAGTCATTACGTCACGTCTGTAAACATAAAGAAGTTTTTTTTTGTTTTTTGTTTTCTAGAAGCGACCATCATCAGCTGATCTAAACCGCTATTATCGTGACTTCAAATAAAACATTTTCTACACTTTTTACATTTTCTATATCACAACTTTCATCATAGTATATCAAATTTGACTCATGATTGTATCACTATCAACTACATTACGTGAAATATTCAGTTTTCAAGAGTCTGTTTTCTTCTGTTCACAGATTTACCCAGATCTACACTGACTGTGACACCAGACAGTCCTGTATTCACTGGAGAGACAGTCACTCTGACGTGTGTGATTGAGTCTCACAGTAACTGGAGATATGAGTGGTATAAAGACAGTGTAATGTTACAGACGTCTGATCGTTACACTGTAAACAGAGACACTCTCACTATCAGAGGAGCTACTGAGTCTGATCAGGGTCAGTACTGGTGTAGAGGACAGATAAGATCAGTCTCTTCACAATCAAGCTCTGATGTTTCTCTCTCTGTGAAGGGTGAGTTGAATATTATTGTCCCCAAAAACTCTGTCACACGTCTAGTCGTCTGAACTGGTTTCTTACTGCTTATCAAATTCAGTACAGTATTTTGTTCAGTATTACTTGTTCTCCTGCAGATCTGAAGCCAAAGCCTGAACTCACATCAGATCCTGCAGGAGCTGCACTGACAGGAAACACAGTGACTTTGACCTGTCGCATGAATCCAGCCACTGGATGGGACTTTTACTGGAAAAAACACACACTGAACTCTGAGACAAAGACAGAAACAAACTCCTACAGAGTGAAGATTGATTCAGTGTCTGATGGAGGCCAGTACTGGTGTAGAGCTGGAAGAGGAAAACCAGTCTACTACACACAATACAGTGATGCACTGTGGGTAAATGTTACAGGTGAGAGAGAACATAGTATGTGACACAACACACAGATCAGAGACAATATCTACAGAACTCCTAAAACTTTGAATCAAAAATAAATGTAATAATCTGTGTTTGTGCAGTGAGTCCTAAAGCTGTGGTGACGGTCCGGCCTGATGAACGAGTGTTCAGAGGAGAAACAGTCGCTCTCAGATGTGATATAAAGTGGGGAGGAGACACTGAGTGGACGTACAGATGGGAAATAGAGGGAACAATCGACCGATATAAAAACTCTGTCAGCCGAATCTCCACACAAGAGTTGAACATCAGCAGTGTTGATCACGTTCACAGCGGTAATTACAGCTGTACAGGACAGATGGGAACACAAAGCTCTCAGCGCAGTGATGCTGTTACACTGACTGTATCAGGTGAGTTTGTGTGTTTGTTGATTATCATCAGTGTGAACAGCTTCTCTCTCTATAACTCGTCATGTTTTGTTCAGCTGAAGCTCAGGCAGCAGTGCGAGTGTCTCCACAGCCGTGGCTGACTGAAGGAGACTCAGTGACTCTGATCTGTGAGGTTACAGGCTCCTCTACAGGCTGGACGTTCAGCTGGTTCAGAGATGATGATGGTCTGTCAGACGGCAGCAGAGGAGCTGGAGGCTCTTACACTCTCAGTCCTGCTGCTCTACAGCACACAGGAGTTTATACGTGCAGAGCAGAGAGAGGACGACCGGCCTATTACACACACTACAGTAACACACAGACACTGTGGATCACTGGTGAGTCTGTGTCACAGCATTTATTCTTGTACTGCATATCCGTGTTTCATCACAGTCTCTGGCACAGGAGGGTAAAACATCTGAAACTCTTCCCTCTATTTCTCAGTCTAGATCAGATCAAAAGCACTATCCAGTACACATTATATATACATGATATAATAATATTATTTTAAAATTTAGTACTAAATTTCATCTTAATTTTACTTAATTACAATTTTTTTATTACAAAAACAGATGTGCTGTCAGTTTTGAGTGGGATTTTCTTCTTCTCAGGTGTTTGTCCTTCAGTGTCTCTGGAGGTCAGTCCCAGCAGAAGTCAACACTTCTCGTCTGACTCTCTCTCTCTGAGCTGTGAGGATCAGAGTAACTCTGCTGGATGGACAGTGAGAAGATACACAGACAGAAACACAGAAGATTGTTCAAAACAAACAGGATCTACATGTCAAATCTTCTCTCTCAGCACATCTGACACTGGAGTTTACTGGTGTCAGTCTGAATCTGGAGAGAAACGTCATCCTCTCAACATCACTGTACATGGTGAGTCCTGTTTCTAATCACAACAGCTACACACTTTCTAATCTAAATCCTAATTGCAAAGTCTACACATTTTCCTCTAATTGTTTTCTGTACAGCCAATCACAGACTGACACTGCTATACAACTATGTGAATGAGTTTTATCTATTATAGTTGGATTAAACCTGTCCACATTCATCTGACAGTTTTTGGCCAGATGAATTAATACGATCTCATTTGTACATTTTTGTACAATCTTTTTACACAGGTGGTTAGGTTTAGGGATGGACCTTTTTGCTTGGGTTGGATTAGTGCATAAAGCACAGGAAGCATTAAGTAAAATTCAGTTCATAAGATAGCAACATTTTTAGCTATGAATTTTTATAAATTCTTACTATTTACAGTAAGCAGATGTTTCTTGTGTTGTGTAGATGGTGATGTGATTCTGGAGAGTTCTGTTGATCCTGTGATTGAGGGAGATACTCTGACTCTACACTGTTTACATCGATCTACAAACTCCCCGATCCTCAGAGCTGATTTCTATAAAGACGGATCACTCGTCCAGAATCAGACGACAGGAGAGATGAACATCACGACTGTCTCAAAGTCACATGAGGGTTTCTACTACTGTAAAACAGAGAGAGGACAGTCACCCAAGAGCTGGATCTCAGTCAGAGGTGAGAGTCAGTGGAGCTCAGTCTCTGTCAGCTGATGAGATTTTATTCATGTGTAATCAGTTACTGACAGCTGTGTTTATTTCACATAACTCACATGAACGAATGTGTAATAACAAATCACATATAACGAACTACAGTCAAATCTTCAACATCTCATAACCATCATCCTGCAACTCAATAATATTAAGAGTGCATTAACTAGATTAGAATAAAATCTTTAAACCAAGACGTTGCCATTTATGTATTTATTTAATAATGACAAAATAAGATTAAACTGTTCCTTTAATACAGACCTAAGGGGACATGGTGGTGGAATAAATATGAGATTGAGATGAGATTATGTATTTCAATGCTTTGAAAGCCTTTAGGAGATTCGTAATTGCTCAATAATGTGCTTGTTTTTCAGTGTCACGTTCAGGTCAGATTTCTGTCTTCAGCATCCTCAGTTTTCTTCTGGCAGTTTGTCCGTATCTGCTGTCGACAGTCGTGCTGCTGTTCAAATGCTACAGAGCGAGAGATAAAACATCTGTCTGATTCGTCTCTCCTCTGAGTGTCTTTTCTTCAAACCATTCACATTCACTGACAGACAGACCTTTACTCTCTGTCTTTTTATATGTTATAGGTCATTATTTACATGGTGGTCATTCATAAGCAATAACTGCTGTGGAAACAAAACAGAAAGTGTAGACTTGAAATAAATGTTGTGTGTGTCACAGTTACCTCTACTGAAGACCACAGCCAGTACTCCGTAACAGAGGAACACACTTCAACCTGATATTTCATTCATTCTCCAAACCGCATGTATAGAGTCACAGGATGCTGGAGTCTCAGGCTGAAGGCTGAGAAACACTGAACATGACCAGTCCATCACAAGACTAACAGACACACGATCACACTCTCACTCATACGGATGATTTAGTGTTTCTGATTCACCTGTGCTGTATATTAGACTGTAGAAGAAACCAAACCAACACATGAAGAACAGCAAACTCCACACAGAAAGACCTCCGGACTCATCTTCTACTCCAAAACCAGTTTCTTAATGTGTGTCAAATTCACTGTAAGCACTGTAAGCTAAAGACACAAGACACAACAAACACAACCTGTTAAATAAAAATGTTCAAATTGATTAAATATCAGCATTGAGATGTTTCTGCTCACAAACATGATCATTTTTAACCTGATTGTCAATAAAAGCTGAGACAGAGACATCAATAATGTCTGATAACAAAACTGTATTGAATGTGAGGAATGGGTTCATTATTATATTTTAACTGGACAGACCTCCACCAATAAGACTGAGCAATTTTTATATTTAAACTAAGCATTTAAATGTCATCTAACTAAGACTTATTATTGGAGAGAGTGACTACTGATATTTATGTCATTTTATGTGTTGTCTGCTATACTGTTATAAAGATCTCTTTGATTTGTATTGCAAGCATCAGAATTTTGGCCATAAATATCAGCATCTGCACCAAATTGCATATTGTATATTGGAATAAATATTTTTCTCTCTTTCTTTCTCTTTTTCAGTACGAGCTTCTCACTATATCATACTACGAGCCATAAAAAAAAAAAAAAAACTGATGAATTATGAAACTGTCGTTTTCTTTGTTTTTGTCAAAATGTAAACTATCCTATTTCTAAATATTTGGTCCAATTATAATTTCATAATTTTAGGCTTTACAGGGTTAAATATATACTTTCTCTTCTCAACTCAACTTTCACATTCATATATCACACGTTCTACTGTCTACAAGCCATAGCTATTCTGACATCTTCCTTTTTATTTCTAAAACTGTTCTTTTTAACAGATTCTTAATTTTATATAAATGACTTCCCTTAGTGTCTGTACAAGCACACAACTCTCATTATTACACATTCTGCAATAAGTATTTGATAAAATAGCCTATTGCCATGACTGCAAATGTAAAAGATCAGGAGAAAACAGAGAACATTACGTGAAGATACAGATGAACTGACAGTTATAGAAATTCAATGTGTCTGTGTGAAACAATAACATCTTGACATTATTATTGCCAAAGACACATGAGGGATTTCTACTATTGTAAAGCAGAGAGAAGTCACCAGAGTGCTGGATTGTGCAGAGAAAAATCAATATTCAAAGTGAATTGTTGAAATTGAAGACTATCCTAAAATGAGTTTGAGTGTAAAAGACTTTAAAACTTACGGGAGGGGAAAAAAAATATATATATATATATATATATATATATATATATAAAAAACTTGTTTCAGTGATTTAAAGTAAAATCACATTCATCGTAGAACGCCACAAAGACTCTTAATAACACAATGCTATAATCAGTGCCATGATATACAATAATCAACATTTGAAGTGGATCAAAACTTTTCATCAAAGCTGTCCGAAGACAAGAAAGCATTTTGGTTTTAGGGCAACTTTGATGAAAGGTTTTGAACCACTTCAGTGTTGACTACTATATAATGATACTTTCATTTAGGAAAAGCATAAAGAGATTGAACAATGTAATATCAAGCTCTTTTAAAGACAGTATGAGCGGCTCTTAAAAGTGCCTTTGGGTCGTTGATCAGGTCAGATGAGGTTTACTTGGAGCTGGTGTATTTGGTCACAGCCTTGGTGCCCTCAGACACGGCGTGTTTGGCCAGTTCCCCGGGCAGCAGCAGACGCACGGCGGTCTGGATCTCTCTCGATGTGATGGTGGAGCGCTTGTTGTAGTGAGCGAGACGAGACGATTCACCGGCGATGCGCTCGAAGATGTCGTTGACGAAAGAGTTCATGATGCCCATCGCCTTGGAGGAGATCCCGGTGTCAGGATGAACCTGCTTCTGCACTTTGTACACGTAGATAGCGTAGCTCTCCTTCCTGGACTTTCTGCGCTTCTTTCCTCCTTTACCGGCGGTCTTAGTGACGGCCTTCTTTGAGCCCTTCTTGGGCGCGGACTTCGCGGGTTCAGGCATAAAACTCACTTCTGATTTACTCGAAATTGAATATAGATTTATGTTTGACCACATGCGCTTTTATGCAGTGCCCTATGCTAATCTCTAAAAGGAAAATGGCGATCTGTGATTGGGTATCTCTCTGGACCAACCCAAAGAATGATTTTCATTGCCCACATTAAAGCCAATCAGAGGCTATAAAATGTAAATCCCTCCCATCGCCTTTAAGTTAAACATTAAGTAATTATGTTTTACTAACCACACACTAAAAAATTAAATGTTGAATTCAGTTAATAAAATAAAAAATTAACAATTACAAACAGACTGAAGTTGCGGAAACGAATCTTACCATTTGGAAACTTGTTCTTTGAGTGAAATTCAGTATATTTAAGTAAATATCCTTCATTATTTATCAACTGTGAGACCATTAGAATATAATTTTTAACTCAATTAGTATAGAAAATTGATTTGTTCTTATATTTAATATATTTATTATTCCAAATTATCTGCCTATGGGGAGAAAAATTATGTTTGTATATGAGAATCCAATATAAAAGAGCCTGTCTAAGAAAATTAGATAACTTAACCGGGAGTTTGTTGACCTCAAAATCACACTTCAAAAGAAACTCTATGCCTCCAACTTTTTGAAAAATAAGATTTGGAATTATATACCATATCTTTATGTTTAATATAATGTTTAATCCAGTTCAACTTTAAAATTGTATTAGACGTAACAAAATCAAGCACATTCAAACCTCCTTGACTATACAAATTACATAAATGATTTTTATTTAAATAGTGAGGCTTGTTTTTCCATATGAAATTAAATAGAGTTGAATCTTTTTTTTTTTTTTTTTTTTAAGAAAATATTTTGGTACATCTAATACTTTAGCAGGATAAACTAAATGAGATAACCTCTCGGTTTTGGACAAAAGAATCCTACCTTTGAGTGATAAATCCCTCATGAGCCACATGTCAAATTTCTTTTTAATTTTCAACATAAGGGGTTGGAAATTAGATTGTACTTGTTTAACTGATCTTTGCAAATATTGATACCAAGATAAGTTACTTCCTCTCTAACTGGAATACCTTCAAATTGGGTAAAAAGAATACCATTCTTTAAGTGAAAAAAGGGTACATTTTTAATGTTTAAAGATAAACCTGACACTTCAGAAAATATATTAAGGCAGTCTATAGTTTTCTTAACCTCTGATATATATTTCAAAAAGATAGCTGTATGATCAGCAAGCTGACAGCATTTAATTTCTCTGTCCCCAATTCTGATGCCTTGAAAGGAATCATGATGCAAATATAAAGCCATAGTTTGCATAACTAAAAGAAATGAAAAGGGAGCCGCCGGGTCTCCCTGTTTTATGCCTCGATGGGAGTTTAACTGAACTATTACAGTCATTGTATAAAGTTTATATCGCCCTTTTAAAGTATTGACCAAAACCAAAAAATAAAATAAAATAAAAAATTAAGTTTTACAGTATCAAAGGCTTTATATATCTATAAATAAAATGTAACTGTTATCAGTTATGTAATCCTTATAATCAATTAAATCTAAGATTAATCTAATATTATTGCTAATATGTCGTCTTTGCATAAAGCCTGACTGACTATCATCTATGATTGTATCTAAACATAACTTTATTCTTTGTGCAAAAATGTGAGCCAACAGTTTTGCATCATTATTAATTAATGTTATAGGCCTCCAGTTGTCAAGAAGCAAACAGTCCTTATTGGGTTTAGGTAACAATGTAATTAGGCCTTGACACATAGATGGGGGGAGCTTACAGGCTTCTATAGCTTCCTTAAAAACCAATAACAAAAATTCAGAAATGTAATCTTGGAATACTTTATAAAATTCACCTGTTAAGCCGTCATTCCCCGGGGATTTATTGTCTTTTAACTTACTAATGTTCTTTTTTAGTTCTTCTAAGGATATATCCTGATCACAAACTTCTTTCTGAGTTTCGTCAATACCTTGTGCAACATTTTTTATTTGAGAAAGAAAATTTGATCTATGGCTACTTTGTTCGGAACAAAGTTCCATTTTTTTATAGAATTCTTCCACAAAATCAGAATTGTATAGGATCTTCAGATATCTGCTCATTAATTTTAAGTGTATATATATATATATATATATATATATATATATAATATTATTATTATTATTATTATTATTATTAACACTAACATTTCTTTTTTCTAAATCATGAAAATATTTGGTATTTCTTTCACCATGTTCTATCCATTTCCGTCTAGAACAAATGAAGGCTCCCCGTGCCAAATTTTGATAGATATTATCCAATTCAGATTGTAATTCATGTAACATATTAATATCAACTTGGATTTGCTCGTCCTTTTCTTAATTAAAAATTATTTCCTTAAGTATTCTGTCTTGTCTCATTCTTTTTTCCTTAGATTAGGGTGACCATACGTGCCATTTTACCAGGACGCGTCCTGGCCAGGATTTCTATATTGCTTTGATTCAAAGTACCTCGAGAGCGTTTCGAAAACATAAGGAGCTGATGTCATACACCGATCGGTCTGCACACGCAAACAAAGCCAAAACCTAAATCTTATAGGCAATATAGAAATCCTGGTCAGGACATGTCCTGGTAAAATGGCACGTATGGTCACCCTACCTTAGATAATTCTTTTCCCCTTTTAATGGCCATATTACGGATCTGAAATTTTGTATAGTCCCAATGTTTGCCATATATTTGATCTTCTTTTTGCTTTTGATAAATTTTCATTTATAATATTTATGGCTTGTTCTTTGAATAATTTATCATTCAAAAGTGTATTATTTAATTTCCAATAATTTGGTTTAAATTTAATTGATCTATTCCTTATGCATATTGCTAAAGTGATCATATTATGATCAGAAAAAAAAACCGAGGGTTCTATTTTTGTTTCTTCCACTGTCTAATAAATCATTTGAAATAAGCCAAAAATCAATTCTGGATCTCTTAGATAAATCTTTGTTGTTCCAAGTGAACTGGATTTGATGTGGATTTTTTAATCTCCACACATCACAACAGTTTAAGTGCAAACAGAGATTATTAAATTCTCCATAAGTGCCTCTTAAGGATCTTTGAATGACGGTCTTTAATACGGTGATTTATACAGTTCCAATCACCCCCAAATATTAGTTTAGCATTAACAAAAGAATTTAATGAGGCATTTATTTTTTCTTCAAATTCAGCAAATAGAAGTGTGTTTCTTTGGCTGTTATGACCATATATATTACCTAAAATAAAAATATCCTCCATAAATTCAACAACTAAAATTATCCATCTTCCTGAGCCATGAACTACATTTTTTTTAGGATCTTCCCCTGAAAGGATCCCTTTAATATAGCAGCACCTGCTGATTTACTGTTTCCATAAGACATCCATATATTGTCTCCCCACTGATTTTTCCAGAAATTAAAATCTGAGTCTAAAGCATGTGTTTCTTGTAAA
This sequence comes from Spinibarbus caldwelli, assembly GCA_039654775.1. Taxonomy (NCBI): domain Eukaryota; kingdom Metazoa; phylum Chordata; class Actinopteri; order Cypriniformes; family Cyprinidae; genus Spinibarbus; species Spinibarbus caldwelli. Next base: position 3,532,787 of record CM077220.1, on the reverse strand, counting down.
AAATAAAAATCTGCCTTGAAAGATTTACAAAACAAAAATACAGCTTTCCTCTTTATCTGTTCTCGTATACACTGAAAAAAAAAATGAACATAGCAGGTCTTTGAAATGACAAAAATGAATCATGTATGTACAACACAATTAATTTATGTTTCTGTTGTGAACATGTTTTAATCAAGTAGATTCCAATTGTTCATATTGAGTGTTGAATGTACACATTTCTATAACGTTGGTTGAAATTGATTGAATCTAATATTGAAATCAATCCAATTGAGTTTTGACACAACCGGGGGTCTCCAGATCAGATGGTGGCGGTATTGCATCATTGAGCGGAGGACAAACTGCCGTAAAAGAAGAAATTGAATCGAGCGCCAAAAACTGTGAAAATATAGGTGGCGGAATATGCACCAAAGCTGTTTGCCAACCGCCATTAAACGTCAAAGAAGAAGAAGAAAAAGAAGAAGAAGAAATGTGAAAACTTCAGCAGCTAAGCAACAGTCGCCTCATCTCAGATGAACACCGATTTACTGAAAAGTAAGTTCAGCAAAATCTTTTATATTTGTTTACAAGTAACTTAGACAATATTTCCACTAGATAATAGGGATGTCTGCTGCGACTAATATGACTGTCGTTTAAACTGAAGTTTTTTATCCGACTAGTCGACTAGTCTAAAAGCTAGAAACCCCCAAAAAATGCCAAAAGAAAAAAAAAACCTCTGCGTGCCTGTATAACAGCCTACACTTGAAATTCTTAATCTTTGAATCACACTGTCAAATCCTTCAATGAATTCTGCTAAAAATAGGTCACGATTATGCCTTATGTTTGCTTCGCGTTATCATCATTTAATTTTAGGCAGTCGTTAAACAGAAAAAAAGGAAGAGCATACACTCAACATAAACCAGTGCATAGCTTGTGTATTCAGATCGGCTGGAGCAATGCAGAAATGGAAAATCAATCAATCAATAGACTGACAGAATTCTTCATTTTCATATAACGTTAGCCAACATATTAAAACACAAGTCAAAAACAATAGGAAAGTTTATCAAGGAATAGCATTAATACGGCTTTTGTAAATGTACTTCATGTTGGCTATATTGTCTAAAAATATAACAATGCTAGTTTTACTTACTCAGACCATGCGCATTTGTTCAGTGAATTTATCATGTTAACGTGGTCTGGCTAAAGACGGGACTAGAGGCGATTCTGCACTTGAAAACAAAACGCGCTCGACAGGAACTGAAGTCACGCAGAGAGATAACTACAAGCAAACAGACAGTTTCGAAAAGAGCCTGGAAATCCCGCACCACCGAAGTGAGTCTTCGTTTAGAGGAATAGACGCGCGGATGGGATCGTGGACCGCAGCGGCGGGTTGTAGTGTATGACATGATTGACATTTGCTGGCTTTGGCTAGCCTCCAAGCTAACGCATACCTGTCTGTATTGAATATGATTACGCATCGCTCCAGTAGAGTTATTGTAAGCCAATTTGACATTACACAGTTTACACACAACTTTGTTTCCTTCTAATTCAAAATAATCCCACACCTTGCTGGTCTTTGGCGTGGTCATTTCAAGCTCGCCGCAAATGACATGAAGAAAACACATGCGAGGTCTGAGGTAAAAAATGTAGTTTCCGCCCAGATACGCTTTTTTATTTATATATATATATATCACACAGTGGGGCAAAAAAAGTATTTAGTCAGCCACCAATTGTGCAAGTTCTCCCACTTAAAAAGATGAGAGAGGCCTGTAATTTTCATCATATGTATACCTCAACTATGAGAGACAAAATGAGAAAAAAAAAAATCCAGAAAATCACATTGTAGGATTTTTAAAGAATTAATTGGTACATTATGGTGGAAAATAAGTATTTGGTCGCCTACAAACAAGCAAGATTTCTGGCTCTCACAGACCTGTAACTTCTTCTTTAAGAGGCTCCTCTGTCCTCCACTCGTTACCTGTATTAATGGCATCTGTTTGAACTAGTTATCAGTATAAAAGACACCTGTCCAACAACCTCAAACAGTCCAACTCCAAACTCCACCATGGCCAAGACCAAAGAGCTGTCAAAGGACACCAGAAACAAAATTGTAGACCTGCACCAGGCTGGGAAGACTGAATCTGCAATAGGTAAGCAGCTTGGTGTGAAGAAATCAACTGTGGGAGCAATTATTAGAAAATGGAAGACATACAAGACCGCTGATAATCTCCCTCGATCTGGGGCTCCACGCAAGATCTCACCCCGTGGGGTCAAAATGATCACGAGAACTGTGAGCAAAAATCCCAGAACCACACGGGGGGACCTAGTGAATGACCTGCAGAGAGCTGGGACCAAAGTAACAAAGGCTACCATCAGTAACACACTGCGCCGCCAGGGACTCAAATCCTGCAGTGCCAGACGTGTCCCCTTGCTTAAGCCAGTACATGTCCGGGCCCGACTGAAGTTTGCTAGAGAGCATTTGAATGATCCAGAAGAGGATTGGGAGAATGATGAAACCAAAATAGAACTTTTTGGTAAAAACTCAACTTGTCGTGTTTGGAGGAGAAAGAATGCTGAGTTGCATCCAAAGAACACCATACCTACTGTGAAGCATGGGGGTGGAAACATCATGCTTTGGGGCTGTTTTTCTGCAAAGGGACCAGGACGACTGATCCGTGTCAACGAAAGAATGAATGGGGCCATGTATCGTGAGATTTTGAGTGAAAACCTCCTTCCATCAGCAAGGGCATTGAAGATGAAACGTGGCTGGGTCTTTCAGCATGACAATGATCCCAAACACACCGCCCGGGCAATGAAGGAGTGGCTTCGTAAGAAGCATTTCAAGGTCCTGGAGTGGCCTAGCCAGTCTCTAGATCTCAACCCCATCGAAAATCTTTGGAGGGAGTTGAAAGTCCGTGTTGCCCAGCGACAGCCCCAAAACATTACTGCTCTAGAGGCCAAAATACCAGCAACAGTGTGTGAAAACCTTGTGAAGACTTACAGAAAACGTTTGACCTCTGTCATTGCCAACAAAGGGTATATAACAAAGTATTGAGATGAAATTTTGTTATTGACCAAATACTTATTTTCCACCATAATTTGCAAATAAATTCTTTAAAAATCCTACAATGTGATTTTCTGGATTTTTTTTCTCATTTTGTCTGTCATAATTGAGGTATACCTATGATGAAAATTACAGGCCTCTCTCATCTTTTTAAGTGGGAGAACTTGCACAATTGGTGGCTGACTAAATACTTTTTTTGCCCCACTGTATGTGTATATATATCTATATCTTGATGTGTATTATTTTTCAAAAGTTTTATTTTAACTTTTAAATGAAACGTTAAAATTATGGTAATTTGAATGATAAAATCATGTTTTTTTTTCTCTCGTGTAATTGACTATTGATTTCAGTATTGACTAGCAGGAGCTGTACCGTTTAGTCGACTAGACCCACACATCCCTACTAGACAGGGCCGCATTAATGCACGGGCTTAAGCCCAGAGCCCCGGGCTGAGGGGGGGGCCCCGGTGATGCCGGAAAATATTGTAATCGCATTTTATAATGAGTTAAAAAAGGGGAAGGGAAAGGGAAGTGGTGTGTGGCCAAGTATGGTGACCCATACTCGGAATTTGTGCTCTGCATTTAACCCATCCAAGTGCACACACACAGTAGAGCACCTGGAGCAGTGGGCAGCCAATGCTGCGGCGCCCGGGGAGCAGTTGCGGGTTTGGTGCCTTGCTCAAGGGTCTCACCTCAGTCATGGTATTGAGGGTGGAGAGAGTGCTGGTTATTCAGTCCCCCCACCTACAATCCCTGCCGGACCCGAGACTCGAACCCACGACCTCCGGGTTACAAGTCCGACTCTCTATCCATTAGGCCACGACTGCCCAGTTAAAGGGAACAGTTGACTGTTCCCTTAAAATTACATTTTATCGGTTTGCTTTAAATGCACGTGCGGGCGTTGCAAGTCCTGCGCGAGAAGTGTCAGCCAGTCAGAAAAGAGAAAAATTGCCAAAAATTCCAAAGCTCACGGCATATTAACGCGGGGCAAGGAGAAGATGCCGATGCAGACATAGCAGGGTTCGTACTATAGCATGTAGGTTTGATGAGTAAATAAATCCACACAGAATATCAGATCAGTCATTTGAAAACAGCGTGAGTGATTCAGCTGAACCGCATCTTCTGTCTTTGACTTTATCTTAAAACGGCTTCACATCAGAGCATCTCGTCTGCACTAAAGAGTGCGATACAAGACTTTCGCTCGTGTTTTGGTACAGTTGACAGAATTGTCACTTGCCTAATTGGGTCATTGTTGCATCGTCACAAAAATGTATTATTTATTTGCACGTCTTTTAAAGCCATTTAGTCCTCGCGCGCTCCAGAGGCGGTTTCCTGTGCGCTCAGTCACGTCCAAAGGGCGCTCCTATAAAGCCGCCTTGCGAGTACCAGATTGAGTTTGGTACCAAACAAGCTCAGTAGAACCCTGTACGGACCTCAAACATATGACCCAGTCCAGCCCTTGTCCAACAGCTTATCAGAATTACTGGCCCGAGTCCGACTGGAGCCCGTGTCTTTTTTCTCTCTTTCTCTTCCCAATTAGCCTACACAGCTACTGTTGGAGCCATTAAAATAGTTCAGTTTCGTTTTTAATGGCAAAGTGGTTATATTTATTTTCGTTTCTTTAAGTTAATTTAGAAATATGTTTGAAACATTTTTTTGTTTGTTAAATCAAGTTTTTGTTTTTTAAAGTAGCTAACGACCAAGTGGCCAGCTGCAGACAGTGAGTTAGCCTATATGTTTGATCAATTTAGCCTTTTAAAATCAGCACCACTTGACTAAAATAAAATCTATATATAAAATACTTAAAGAATATCACAATGTTAGTTTACGTTTGTGCTAGGCGAGTATCCAATCATTTGTGCGGAGAGTGGAAGCTAAAGCGCGCTCTGCAGGACTTGGGAGTCGCCAGAGCGATCACTTGCATTTTTTTTTTTTTTTCTTATAACAGTAGAAACAACCGTCATTTTTGCTCATAAAGGTAAGAGTAATATATCATTCGGGACTGTTAAGGGTCTACTTTTATTTGTGTGCACTCACAATATCAGCATAAGTTGTGATTTCTTTTAGAAAACAAACAGGATGCGCTTTCTGCGTCACAAAAATTAAAGAAACTCGCGAATATTTTATTTCCCCTGGCCCCGACACATTCATCATGATAATTACTTGCTGGGGTTTTGCGGCAAGCTTTATTGCGTGCGCTTTAACGCGGAACTCTTCCAGCACTCGCTGCTGCTGCTGGACACTAAACACTGTCCAAGCCGCTCTTTGACAGTCGAGGTAGCATCGTGTTGTTTCCACCAGCGCGGGCAAATCCTTTTCAGCACCATAATAATTGATGGATATCTAAAATATAAAAATAAGGAGGAAGCCTAAAACAAGCCTGATGCCCGGCCCGCGTCTGAGCTATGACATGAAAATTGTCCCGAAGCCGTAAATAAGTCGGGGCCCGTCGGGCTTGGGCTGAAATACAGGGGTCTAAACTAAATTAAGTTTAATTTGCGCTGCTTGTTGCGTTTCAGCGGCAAAAATACACACAAAATGACGTTAAAATGAGTATCCTCATAAGCATTGTTGTTGCGAAAGAGAAAAGTTTCCAAAACGAAATTCAGGTCCTGCATTTAACGGAGTTAAATAAATGATAATATTCAGTGATGCGATATGTTCTCTGTGTGGAGTAAAGTTAATTGCACACTGGTCCGAAATTTTCGCACGGTAAAAAAAATAAATAAATAAATAAATATGCCTCACGTTGTCAAGTCACCTTTATTTATATAGCGCTTTTAACAATACAGATTGTGTCAAAGCAACTTTCCGATATCAAAATAGGAAAATAGTGTGTCAGTGTAAAATGACAAGATTAAACACTCAATTTTCAGTTGAAGGCATTTCATTATTGAATTCAGTGATGTCATCATCCAGCTCAGTTCAGTTTAATTAGTATCTGTGCAATCAAGTCGACGATATCGCTGGAAATTAAGTGTCCCCAACTGAGCAAGCCAGAGGCGACAGCGGCAAGGAACCAAAACTCCCTCTGTGACAGAATGGAGAAAAAAAAAAAAAACCCTTGTCAATTACGTTTACACACTGCCTCCGACACTTTCGTTTGTCATAAAAAAAAAAAAAAATCGCATCAGGTTCGATTTTCTGCGTTTTCACATCCGTAGCATGCATTTTGATAGGAAAGGATGACGAGTACGAAAAAAAAAAAAAAAAAAGAAAAAAAAAAAAAAAAGGAAAAAACGCATACGAAAATTTCGGATTCCGTGTGCAAGGACTTTCACGTCTGGCGCAATTGCAGCTTGTATTTATTACTAAAACAAGAAAGCAAACAATAGCATTAATACTCATTAATTTTAGTTAACATATGTTATGATAATTTGAACAGATTTTTTATTCTTATTGTAAAATAATGGAACATTAGGTCATGAATATAAGTCATGGAAAAGTCATGGAAATTTATTGGTAAAAATGTGTACGAACCCTGACATAGTCTTTGATGCAAATCATGGCAGGTAGGTCATATGCTATCAGTAGTTAGATACAGTAGGCTATAATTACTCAAATAATTAACTACTTTTCCATCTTAACATAGCTGAGCTCGCAGTTGTTAGCCACTACACACTACAGCTGCGATGCTGATGTGGACGATTCTGCATAAATGCAATTAAATAGTCCTATAATATATATTATTGTACTGTTTTATTATAAGAAAGAACACTTGTTATAGGCTATATTAATAAAAAAAAAAAAAAAAAAGTTGTGCATGCCTTTGGAAGCAAATCACTTAAGCGTCTGATGTTTCCAGACAATCGCTACCAGATAATAAACTTCTCTTTAAGCAAGATATTTGGGCACATTTTGTTTTTTACAAAAAGAATATGCATGAATGAGGAAAATACTGCGGGACCTGATTGATGTTAAAACGAGATTTTAAGCGCAATAGGCTAAGCCACAAAGATCTCAATGCGTTACTTGCGCTGACTGACCAACCCGAAGCGTGCGGACGGACAGCTGCCTCTCTCAGACAATAAATTACTTTTAAAAAGTATCTGTTTTTGGAGTTGTCTATTTGCGTAAACATTGACTGGTAAGTGAATGTAAACAGTTGTGGAAAAATCTGATGTGTAACATATTAGATTAGATTTATAGATCTTAATATAATACACCTAAAACAACGAAAGAAAAGAGGGAATTACTCACTGCTCTTGACTGAATAACTTTTGTAGCTTTATTAATTGTAACAATGCAATGATTATATTTACATTTGACTATTCAGTTTCTGTATTATTCTGACTTAAATGCTTCTGTAAATTAGATGTAAAATGAAAAAAAGTAAAGCACTGTCAATTCAATTTTTTGATAGGCCTATTTTGTATTTGCTCTACTCTTCTTTTAATTTGCATCTTTGTTTTTATTTTTAATAACAAAGGTAAAATAACAAAAAGAGCTTTATTTTGATTATTCATTTACTATGGTAATTAAATAATTGGAGGAAAAGATGCATTGTGATGCATCATTATCATAATTAAATTAAATCGTGAGGCAACTGATGATTCACATATGTGATTTGGCCATAATGGTTCAACTGTGGTTTAAATTATTACTTGCCCTGCCACAAAAAAATAAAATAGTTTTGTTATTATTGTTTTTGATACCAAAATTATAGATACCAGTTCAATTATACAATTCTCGATTCCAACTGAAGACAAGTGAACAGTCAGTAAAAACAAATGAACAAATTATAAGGAATAAGGCAAATCCGTCAACTGTCCTGAGTGTCTTTCACGCTGGCCCCAGGCCATCAGGCAGTCCTTATTGTCCAGCCGCTGGCCTTAATTGTAATTTAAAAAGGCTAAAATACAACTTTGATGATAAACACTTAAAAACTTAGCCACTGTAGCACGGTACAAAGGTTTCACTCATTAATATTAGCCTAGTTATTGCATTAGATGTCAAGAATATTATGATTATGATTATAATATGAGCAACAATATTTTACATCTCCTATTTCTTTTGGTTGATGTTAATAAATTATTTCACTATTATTAAGGTAAGTTAGTGATTTTAAAAAAAAACTGCAAAGATCCACAAGCAGAAAGACATATTTGTGAAGGTAAATCAGAAGTGCACAGACCGTTTTGTGAAGGTGTACATTTACCTTCACTAATTTACCTTCCTACACTGTTCCTAACTTAATATTAGTTCATAATGAATTTAACCAACGTCAACACGTACAATTAAATGCTACACATTTTTAGATATCTGTGTAAAATATGTCCAACTACGTGCATGTGTGTAGTTCATGCAGTGATATTTGTGTATATTTTAAATGACATAACTTTAGGTTTGGATGTTTTGTTAATGACATTTAATACTGCAAAATTAGACTGAGTGAATGTAGACTGTAGTTCTCATTGATGAAGGGCCCCACAAGAGGTAAAGCCCAGGGGCCCCTTACAGTGTTAATGCGGCCCTGCTACTAGATAACAGTTTTCGGAGTGTATAACAATTACAATGACCAACACTGTAACTCTCTGCTAGTTTATCATTAAGAGTCAACAACCGGTGTTCAACAGTCAGTAAGTTTTTTTTTTTTAAACGGGGGTATTTTTCATAAAAGTAAATATTGTGACTCTATTTTCCAGTTTGTCTGTACATTGAAACTTTGCTGACCGTCTGAATTGCTCTTCCACACGGGACAGTCACGAGTGTATAACTTAACATAGCTCATTTTTTTCTAGCTCATTTTCAATGAGATAACGTATATTTAACGATAGAGAGGCAAAACGCGGGTGATTTCGCTGCAGGCGGCGTACAGAGACGGTGGCTTTCACAAGCATGGCTCTTCACGGATTAAATACTTATATTGAAAATCGATATAAATTTACTTAATTTACAATATAGTGTTTCTGTTAGCGGCAGTCACGTCGGTTTCAACTAGTTACTGAACCGATTATTAACAAGCAGTCAGACTCGACTGCAGACACGCTTCTGCTGCGAGAGAAAGCTGCAGCCGCGAGCCGTTTCCACCGATCCTCGCCGGACAACTGCGCCTTTCTGAATACACCCAGCAGAAAAACCCTGTTATCATGTTAGCTGGCTAATTTGGCTTATTCACTGTCTCTCACAATAATATATATATGTGTGTGTGTGTGTGTGTGTGTGTGTGTATATATATATACACATGTATGTATGTGTGTGTGTGTGTGTGTGTGTGTGTGTGTGTGTATATATATACACACATGTATGTGTGTGTGTGTGAAGCAGTGTTCTGAACATTAGATATAGTCTGTTTTCATTTCCCTATAACAAAGCACTAAAACAAGTCTGTTCATCTTTACTTTGTGAATTTGTATGTTGTCTTTCAATTATTGACAGATTATAAAAAAATATATATATATTTTACAGGTCCATCTTTACACACACACTCAAGCTTTAAATGGGTAAGTTTTTATTTTTTTTTTTTTTTTTTGTTGTTATTTACTTTTGTACTGCTGTTAAAGATCTAAATCTTTTTGTGGGTGATTTTAAGTTTTACATAATTCAAAATATACACTTGCATTATAAATTGTCATTCAAAATAAATCTTAAACATCATAAATAATTAAAAACAGTTGTTAGTTGTTTTTTTTTTCGTGTGTTAGATTTTTTTCAGTAGGCCTTTGTTAATAGGACTTATTTTCATACATTTACCTACATTTGTTTGTTTTGTGCAGGGCATGAACCACTGATGTCATATGGACTATTTTACCAATGTCCTTATACGTTTCTGGGTCTGGGAACATTTCTGTTGCATTGCTCTCTATGGAGGGTCAGAAAACTCGCGGATTTCATCAAAAACATCTTAATTTGTGTTCCAAAGATGAACGAAGGTCTTACGGGCTTGGAACAACATGAAGGGTGAATAATTAAAGACAGAATTTTCATTTTTGGGTGAACTATCCCTATAAGATGCATGGTTAACCTTGGTAGTGAATTGTAACAAGCTCTTGTTCTATTTCAACTTATTCACTTTGTGCCATGTTTGGATTATTTAAGTGTTTTGTGTTTTCTTCAGAATGTGTTGCACACACAGAAGAGGCAGAGTTTTCTGGTAGCACTTACAGTCTTTTATTATTGTCACACTCTGCAAAATTAATAAACAAGAAATTAGACAGAGTTTCATTGCCTGTTGAAATGACTGGCAGTGTGACTTCATTAATGAGTGAAACTCATTCAATAAACTCAAATTACACAATTTCCTGATGTACACATTTAAAAGTGATTACAAAGTACCGCATCAAATAAAGACTGTAACTCACTGACATTAACATTACAGTAATCAAACCATAATGCTGTACGAACATACACAAACGGTGTATAAACACATTAAGTATTCTTTATATAACTCTCTTATAAAACTATAACTCTCTTCACCAGCATCTTACTCCTCATCAAATAATGACAGAATATTACAGGACACAAATGACTTAATCAAATATTACTCGGCTCTCTCCACAAATAACATTGAGCGCATAGTAATCTGATGAGAAGAATTCTGTCATGTTGAAACACCTTGCGCCAATGTGGTTAATTTGATCGATATAAAACACGTGCATCAAACAAACACATGGAATACACCATTAAACATAAGCTGCGATGCCACATCACTCATCTTACCTGCAAAATTAATAAACAACAAGAAATTAGACAGAGTTTCATTGCCTGTTGAAATGACTGGCAGTGTGACTTCTTCATTAATGAGTGAAACTCCCTGCGGCTCCCTAGCCCCCTAGCGTCACCTGCCAGTGTATACAGGTCTAAGTGATGTTATAATAGGCATCATTATACAGTGTACATAAATTTTAAGTAAGCACCAGTATATTTAAATAAATGATGATTATTAATACTTATATATATATATATACACACACACACACACACATATACATACACATATACATACATATATACACACACATATATATACATATATATAGCTATCTAAATCTACAGTGGGTACGGAAAGTATTCAGACCCCCTTCACTTTTTTCAATTTTGTTATGTTGCAGTCTGATACTACAATTGTTTAAATTCTTTTTTTTTTCTCATTACTCTACACTCTGTCCTTTATAATGACAAAGTGAAAACAGAATTTTAGAAATGTTTGTAAATTTATTAAAAAGAAAAAACTGAAATATCACATTTACATAAGTATTCAGACCCTTTACTCAGTACTTAGTTGAAGCACCTTTTGCAGCAATTACAGCCTCGAGTCTTTTTGGGTATGACGCAACAAGCTTTGCACAACTGGATTGGGGGAATTTCTGCCATTCTTCTTTGCAAATCCTCTCAAGCTCGGTCAGGGTGGATGGGAACCGTCTGTTGACAGCCTTTTTCAGGTCTCTCCAGAGATGTTCGATAGGGTTCAAGTCAGGGCTCTGGCTGGGTCACTCTAGGACATTCACAGAGTTGTCCCTAAGCCACTCCTGTGTTGCCTTGGCTGTGTGCTTAGGGTCATTGTCATGTTAGAAGGTGAACCTTCGGCCCAGTCTGAGGTTTTGAATGCCCTGGACTGGGTTTTCATTAAGGCTATCTCAATATTTTGGTGCATTGAGCTTTTCTTCTACTCTGATGAGTTCCTCAGTCCCTGCCGCTGAAAAACAGCCCAACAGCATGAGGCTGCTACCAGCACACTTTACTTTTGGGATGGTACTCTGCAGGTGATGAGAAGAGCCGGTTTCCTTCAAACATGATGCTTAGAATTGAGGTTCATCAGACCAGGTAATCTTGTTTCTCAGAGTTTGAGGGTCCTTTAGGTGCTTTATTGCAAATTCCAAGTGTCTTCACTGAGGAGAGGATTGAGTTTGGCCACACTGCCATAAAGCCCAGATCGGTGGAGTGTTGCAGTGATGTTTGTCCTTCTGTAGGTTTCTCCCATCTGCATATATGATCATGGAGCTCAACTAGAGTGACCACCAGGTTCTTGGTCACCAGTCTAGACAAGCCCCTTCTCCATCAATTGCTCAGTTTGGCTGGGGACCAGCTCTTGGAAGAGTCCTGGTTGTGCCAAACTTCTTCCATTTGAGAATTATGGAAGCCACTGTGCTCTTGGGAACCTTCAGTGCAGCAGAATTTTTTTTGTAGCCTTCCTCAGATCTGTGCCTCAATACAATCCTGTGTCTGAGCTCTGCAGGCAGTTCCTTTGACCTCGTGGCTTGGTTTTCGCTCTAATATGCATTATCAGCTGTGAGGCCTTTTACAGAGAGGTGTGTGCCTTTCCAAATCATGTCCAATCAATTTAATTTACCACAGGCGGACTCCAATCAAGGTGTAGAAACATCTCTGCAATGATCAAGAGACATGGGAGGCACCTGAGCGAAATTTCAAGTCTTGTTGCAAAGGGTCTGAATACTTATGTAAATGTGATATTTCAGTTTTTTCTTTTTAATAAATTTACAGACATTTCTAAAATTCTGTTTTCACTTCATCATTATGAGGTACAGAGTGTAGATTAATGAGAAAAAAAATGAATTTAAACAATTGTAGTATCAGGTTGCAACATAACAAAATTGAAAAAAGTGAAGGGGGTCTGAATACTTTCCGTACCCATTGTATATGCCTATAAATGCACTGTTTGTTCTAAGAGTTTCCTATTTTGTATGCACTTTTAAGTCTAGTGTGACAGTTAAGATTTTTTTTACAAATGTCTTTGCTGTTCTTAATCGACAGTGACAAAAGTTAAGTAGGTTTATAAATGTCTTGCCATTCTTATTAATCCACTTTGAGGTTATGGATGTGTTTGAATATGCTGCTGATTTAAAGTGTTTTTGTTTTGATACTTGTGTAATCAACTAATGGCAGCTGTGTTCAGTCCTCCATATTTGTAAAGTTTGACAACTCAATACAGCAAAATTTAATACCAACTCTTGCTTTTTGCCTTTATTGTTGTCAATGCCAGTATGTATTTTTAGATTTATGATTTTGTATTCACACATTTGCACGTCTCTAGTACATGTAGAGGTTACGTAAAGCAAGTTAGGTTTATACAACTCTGCAGAGACATAATGAAATTGCACATTTTTTTTTTCTTCGCTAATAATTTGTAATACCTTCGATTAAAATTACAATTAGCTTTAAGAAATCAAGTTGGTACCTTTGACGCAATGATATCACTTTAACAGTAAACAACACATTTGTGTAACGGCAATCAGTAATGATAAATAATATCTTGAATCAACATGATTATTTTAAGTTGTCTTAACGTGAATGAAATACTTTGGTTTGGCAAGCAATAAGTCATTGAGAAAAAGAGGACAATTATGTCAGTTGAACACATTCTGATCATGTGCAACCGATGTACACAATAAAATTAAGTAAATTCAAAGGACTTTTTTTTCAGTGTAGATCCTGACTTATTTTAAACTGTATTTTATTTTTATGCATGCCATATTCACATTCACAGATAAGTCTAACATTGTGTCCTAACTACATGCAACGCTGCTACAAGCAAGAAAAGATCATCTTTTCCATGTTAATATGAGTTTTTGCCCTAACCAGCCACGACAGAAACACACGACAAGGGATTCTATTTTGGAAAGAGTTTCTATTTTCTGCAACTTTGCGGCTGGAACAACACAAACTATCACAGTAATAATTTAAGGTAGCCTACTGATTATGTGCTTTATTCAAATTTAAAAGTGTCTAATGTAAGTTTGAATATCATTTTGCATGAACTTTATAGCCATACTGAAGGCAACAATAGATAGTTTAGGACTACCTCAGATTATGAAAATAAATTAAAGCAAACTGTGAACGCAATGCAAATCAAAGACTGTATCAGTATGTAGGCTACTTTTGATAATGTTAAAAAGGTTTAATATTTATGAATTAGATTATAAACTTGTCCATTTCGTTGGGAGTGCATTGTGCTTCTGCGCTTTCTGAGGCTATTTGATTGATTCTGCAGCAGTGCGTCTGGTGTGGACAGACGAATTGCTTGTCGCTGGAATCTTGTTCCAGTGGTTAGGACACGGTGTAAAATGTAGCCTAGGTTACATATATAGGTTATAATGTCAAAATCAGAGTATAATTATTTTTCCACATTAATTTCAGACTTGTCTAGTACAAATGTTTTGTTTCATAATTACAATGTCCTATATTTTTTTTTCTTTATTTACCCCCAAAATTGGGTAAAGTTTAAAACATGTCTGTTACAACTAACCTGTGTTAAGTTTGTGCCCTGCACACTCCTTGAATGTGAATATGGCATGCATAAAAATAAAATACAATTTAAAATAAGTCAGGATCTACACTGAAAAAAAAAGTCCTTTGTATTTACTTAATTTTATTGTGTACATCGGTTGCACATGATCAGAATGTGTTCAACTGACATAATTGTCCTCTTGCACAGGGGTGGCCAAGCTTCCATCAGGGGTGGGTTCTACGTAGCACCACGTAGCGCCCTTACTCCGGTGGATTTACGAGCAGTTTGCTTGGTTCTGGCCATTGCGTAGAACAAACATTGTTGCTGTTAGAAACAACACTAGAAATAATTCCAAACCCGGGTTGCCAGGTTTTCACAACAAAACCCGCTCAATTGCTACTCAAACTAGCCCAATCAGGTTTCGAGGGGGGTCCCCCTTTAAAAATCACGTTCTGGGGTGTAAAATGCACGTTTTTTGGTGGGGTTCCCCTGGTAAATTTGCATTTCAGGGGCTAAATATGACGTTATTGGGGTCGTTTCAACCCACGGACATCAAAAACAATCTGCGGCAACAGTGTAAAAGTAGCCCAATTCGACTTGGCAACACTGGTCCAAACCCAAACAGACCTATTTAAGAACAGGGCTGTCATGCGCTCATTGGACAGTGTAGCTTTTGGGTTATTTCACCCAAAAAATATTAGGCTAATTATGTCATGATTTAGGCTACTCAAACCTGAATGACTTACTTTTTTTTGTGGAACATAAAAGAAGGTATTTTGAAGACTGCTGGTAACAAAGCTGTTTTACCAATGACTTCCATTGCATGAACGAAAAAAAAACTAGGATGTTTCTCAAATTCTTTTCTTTTATGTTCCATAGTTTATGTTAGGCCTTTGTAGCCTAAACATTTATGTGTAATAAACTGTATCAAATAAAATATTTATTTCTAAAGCTACTATTTGTAATGTCTGCTTAATACTCTCTCATTTAACACAAAAAATAGCATTAAATAACCTTTTGGGGGTATTTTCACAGCCAAATCTAATTCGACACATCATGTAATTAATTAGATTAATTTTTTTTAATCGACTGACAACCCTAAGTAGCCTAGTAAAACAACACAAATGCAAATAGGGTAAAAATGTGTTTTAAGTTTAGAAACATTTTGAGTGTCCCCCTCTCTTGCCTCACAGTGCTTTGGTCCAAATGCCTGCTTTCCTCTTTTACATCACTTACACACACACAAGTCCAGTGAGAGAGAACAAAGTCAATAGTTGTGGAACTCCAAGACTATAAAGGCTATTTTATTCACTTAAAGGTCCCCTGAAATGCTTTGAAACACGTAGCATTATTCTATGTGTTGACGTCATTTTAGCTGAAACAGGAAGACAGGGCGGGACATATCAAGTAGCCCCGCCCCTTTTTTTTTAAAATAGCCAATAGCATTTGTTTATATCACAGCTTGGCTAAAGCCGTTCAGATTCAGCTCCATAAAGTCGTATTTGACAGGGTATGACAGCCACAATTTCATCCATATTGCTATAAAATATAGCATTCTGTGTAGAATTCAAATAGGTCCGATACGTTTTGTGGTCTGTGCCAACTCACGCATGTGATCCGCTACGTGTATCGTGTCTTTGGACCGGAATAGAGAGTGTGTGCGGTGCGGTGGTTAGCGTGACACAGCACGAAACCAGACTTCTTTTTTTCCTCAATGGAAAGCATATTTACACTGCCTGAATCGTTCCCTGTCCCCTATATAGTGCACTACTATGGAGGACCGAGAGTGCCGCTTAAAAATAAAATGAAGAATAAATTTATTGATTTAATAATTCAAACATAAAAATGTATATAAATAAATCACTTTTTAAATGGACAAATTAATAGACAAATTTAAAGATGTTTTTTTGTGCTTTTAGATGTAATTTAATAACAAATTTTAAAAAAAAATCATTTTTTAATGTATAAATAGACATATTTAAAACTGTTTATTTAATTCATGTTTTAAAACGTGGATTAATAAAACAATAAAAAGTACATTTTTATTGTTTACAGATATTGTTTATCTTTTTAAATGTACATTTTAAATCGCTTTTTAAAAATGCATTTGGCAAACGCTTTTCTCTCTCTATTTGCCAATTGCTTTTCTTTGTCCTTTTGCCAAATGCTTTTCTTTATCAATTTGCCAATCGAATGTGGGAGCAACCAATCAACTTTCGCCTCGATTTGAAGAGCCAACCCCTCTCTCGCTTGTAAATGTAACACGCGCTGTCATTGGACAGTGAAAAAAGCTATACGTCATTACAGCGGGAGTAAGAAGACAGATTAAATCGATGCAAAATGTCAGCGGAATCTGAACGTGTTTGGAGAGGGATTGTGGATGATTTGTTAGCTTTCTGATTTCTGCGATAGAAATTCTCCTCTGGGTTATCAGGAGCTGGTGCAAAATGCGGCATCGGCATCTCGCAGAGGCACTTACGGCTACATCTCCAGCAGCACGGACTGTCTTCGCTGGCCATAATTCGATGTAATACTTTTTATTTAAACAACTACATTTCAACAAAATAACATTATGTACCACAGGACTGCCATTTGTAAGCATTTTTCATAAAGTCTGTTAATAAAGTTTGTTTAAGTTAAGTTTATGTTTGATATTCGCTCCGTCTAGGCTGCTGTAGGGACCGTCTGCAAATTTACCTCACAGTACAAAATGAAGTCCAGTAATTCATTCAAATAAATGTTTGCAGGGCTATAGTAAAAACAATAGTAATGCAATCTTTACAGTTTGCCAATGTGTTATATTTAAATGTTCTATTTAAATGTGAAAAGTCATTTTATTTTAAACACATCGGACGTTTTAACTCAGTAGGTGGAATTGTCGTTCGGTCCCTTACACATCAGCAGAGATAGTGATTCAAAGCTTTCTCCGGTTTAAATCTACTGCTACAACACGTAGGAGGTTTTGAAATCATTTTTTTTTTCATCTTGACAGTGTTTGCATACTGTTAAAACTGATTGTGATAGTGATATCTTTAGAACTGTCGACTGTACAGAGGCAAACGAAAGCAAATGTCCGGCGATTATCGAGCCTAAAACTAAAACTAACTTTATACCGTAGTACTTCACCACTACATAAGAGAAAGCTGAAATTATGTGTCTGTGTACATTATATTTACATTTACATTTAGTCATTTAGTAGACTCCTTTATCCAAAGCGAGTTACAAATAAGGACAATAGAAGCAATCAAAACCAACAAAAGAGCAACAACATGCAAGCGCTATGACAAGTCTCGGTTAGCCTAACGCAGTACACTTAGCAAGGTTTTTAATTTTTTTTATAAAGAAAACAAGTAGACAGAATATAGAAAAGAAAGCTAGTGTTAGTTTTTCAAGAAAATCTAGCAGTTAGAGAATAAATATGCAATTGATAGAAGGTCGTGTTTTTTTTTTTGTTTGTTTGTTTTTTTTTTTAATAAAAAGAAGGCAGATAGATAAAATAAAATTAGAAAAGAGAATGCTAGAGTTAGAGTGTCAAATAAAGATGGAAGAGATGGGTTTTTAGCCATTTCTTGAAGATGGCTAAGGATTCAGCTGCTCGGATTGAGTTGGGCAGGTCATTCCACCGGATGGGAACAGTTAATGAAAAAGTCTGTGAAAGTGATTTTGTGCCTTTTTGGGATGGCACAATAATGCGGCGTTCACTTACAGAATGCAAGTTTCTAGAGGGCACATAGGTCTGAAGCACTGAATTTAGGTAAAGGGGTGCAGAGCCAAAGGTGGTTTTGTAGGCAAACATTAATGCCTTGAATTTTATGCGAGCCGCTATTGGTAGCCAGTGCAAATTGATGAACAGAGGTGTGACGTGCGTTCTTTTCGGCTCATTAAAGATTAATCTTGCAGCGGCATTTTGGATTAATTGTAGAGGTTTGATGGAATTGGCTGGAAGACCTGCCAAGAGAACATTGCAATAATCAAGTCTGGACAGAACAAGAGCTTGAACAAGAAGTTGTGTTGCATGTTCCGAAAGAAGGGGCCTGATCTTCCTAATATTGTATAAAGCAAATCTGCAGGTCCAGGCAGTTTTAGCAATGTGGTCTGAGAAATTCAGCTTATCATCAATCACAACTCCAAGGTTTCTGGCTGTTTTTGAAGGAGTAATGGTTGATGAGCCTAACTGGAAGGTGAAATTTTGATGAAGTGATGGGTTTGCTGAAACTACAAGCAGTTCTGTCTTAGCTAGGTTGAGTTGAAGGTGATGGTTCTTCATCCAGCAAGAAATGTCTGTTATACATGCTGAGATGCGAGCAGCTATCGTCGGATCATCAGGATGGAATGAGAGGTAGAGTTGAGTGTCATCAGCATAGCAGTGATATGAAAAGCCATGTTTCATAATGACAGAGCCTAGTGATGCCATGTAGACAGAGAAGAGAAGTGTTCCAAGGACTGAGCCCTGAGGCACTCCAGTAGCTAGATGTTGCGACATGGATACTTCACCTCTCCAAGATACCTTGAAGGATCTATCTGAGAGGTAAGACTCAAACCACTGGAGTGCGGTTCCTGAGATGCCCTTTCTCAGTAGGGTTGACAGGAGGATCTGGTGGTTGAAAGCAGCGGATAGATCCAGCAAGATAAGTAATGGAGACTTGGAAGCCGCTCTTGCAAGTCTTAGGGCTTCAACAACTGAAAGCAAGGCAGTTTCGGTTGAATGTCCACTTCTGAAGCCAGATTGGTTGCTGTCCAGGAGGTTGTTCTGTGTGAGAAAGGCAGAGACTTGGTTGAACACAACACGTTCAAGTGTTTTTGCAATGAAAGGTAGAAGGGAAACCGGTCTATAGTTCCCTAAAAGAGTTGGGTTAAGAGTGGATTTCTTAAGAAGTGGGGTTATACGAGCCTGTTTAAATGCTGAGGGAAAAACTCCAGTGTGAAGGGATGTGTTAACGATGTGAGTGAGTGCAGGTACAACTGCAGGAGAAATGGCTTGAAGGACAAGAGATGGAATAGGATCAAGCGGACAAGTAGTAGGATGACTGGAAAGGATGACTTTAGAGACTTCTGCCTCAGACAGTGGAGAGAAGGATGTGAATGATTGTATGTTTGATGGTAAGATGTGTTTGACAGTTTGTGGTGTGGAGAATTGTGCAGTTAGGTTAGTAATTTTAATAATGAAGAATGTGGCAAAGTCGTCAGCTGTTAGAGTTGATGAAGGAGGGGGAGGAGGAGGACAAAGGAGGGAGGAGAATGTTTTAAAGAGCATGAGAGAGTTAGGCAAATTGTTAATTTTGTCATGATAGTATGTTATTTTAGCAGTAGAGACATTAGCAGAAAAGTCAGAGAGGAGTGATCGATATAAATTAAGGTCAGTAGGATTTTGTGATTTGTGCCATACCCTCTCTGCAGCCCTGAGCTTAGAACGATGTTCGCGAAGAACGTCAGATAGCCAAGGGGCAGAATGGGTGGTATGGGCTGGCCTGGAAGGTAAGGGGCAGAAAGTATCTAAACAAGATGTCAGAGTGGAACAGAAAGTATCAGTAGCACTATTAGCATCAAGAGATGATAACTGTATAGAGGGAGGAAGCAAAGATGAAACCATAGCAGATAACCAGGAGGGTGAGAGTGAGTGTAAGTTACGTCGCAAAGTGACATGTGGAGGAGTGTGTGTTGTGTCAGGAATCATGTTGAGGTTAAGAGTGAGGAGGAAGTGATCTGAGATGTGCAGTGGAGTAACCAGCACATGATCAGTGGAGCAGTGTCGTGTGTAAATAAGGTCCAGTTGGTTGCCTGATTTGTGAGTAGCTGTAGATAACAATCTCTTGAGATCAAAAGAGGCAAGCAGAGTGTGGAAGTCTGCAGCCTGAGGTTTATCTAGGTGGATGTTGAAGTCTCCGAGTATAACTAATGGAGTACCATCCTTAGGAAAGGTTGAGATCAATACATTTAATTCTTCCACGAAGTTACCTAGTGGTCCTGGAGGTCAATAAACAACTACAAAATGTATTTTTAGAGGATAGGTAATAGTAACTGAATGTGATTCAAAGGAGCTGTTGATACTCAGAGATGGTAAAGGAGTAAATTTCCAATTATTAGAAATGAGCAGACCAGTACCTCCACCTCTTCCAGTCAGACGGGGGGTGTGGAAAAAGGAGAAATTATTGGAGAGTGCTGCAGGTGTAGCATTTTCCTCTGGTTTGATCCAAGTCTCTGTCAGGGCCATGAGGTTTAGCCTTGAATGACTAGTAATGGAAGTAATGAAATCAGCTTTGTTGACAGCAGATTGACAATTCCAGAGACCAACAGAAAAAGAAAGTAGTGTATTAGCAGACATAGGCAAAGTGTGCAGGTTGTTAGGATTGCGCTGCCTACAGTGTGTGATGTGAGGTTTGCGAGTGGTAGTGATAGTAGTGATCTGAAAACACATAGTAAGAATTAGTTATAAAACAGAAGTGAAACAAGTAATAGGAATTAGAATAAGTTGCAGAGTATTGTCTTAATCGTATTAAAATCGGAGTATTGTTGTCCATGTAAACATACTCAGTGACAGGTGCAAACAGTGGTAGCTGCCGGAGAAAGTCCTTGGCTGCTGGAGATGCCGCCTGAAATGCTGCTACGAGATGCCACAATCTCAGCTTTGTGCAGCATATCATACATACATAAATATACACAAGCAACAATTTCAGTTTTCTCTTATGTAGTGGTGAACTAGTGCGGTATAAAGTTAGTTTTAGGTTTAGGCTCGATATTCGCCGGACATTTGCTTTCGTTTGCCTCTGTACAGTTGACAGTTCTAAAGATATCACTACCACAATCAGTTTTAACAGTATGCAACCACTGTCGAGATGAAAATAAATAAATAAATAAATAAAAATAAAAAAATTCAAAACCTCCTACATGTTGTAGCAGTAAATTTAAACCGGAGAAAGCTTTGAAGTGCTATCTCTGCGCTTGATGTGTAAGGGACCGAATGACAATTCCACCCACTGAGTTAAAACGTCCGATGTGTTTTAAATAGAACATTTAAATATAACACATTGGCAAACTGTAAAGATTGTATTACTATTGTTTGTACTATAGCCCTGCAAACATTAATTTGAATGAATTACTGGACTTCGTTTTGTACTGTGAGGTAAATTTGCAGACGTCCCTACAGCAGCCTAGACGCAGCGAATATCAAACATAAAGTTTGTTTAAGTTAAGTTTATTAACAGACTTCATGAAAAATGCTTACAAATGACAGTCCTGTGGTGCATAATGTTATTTTGTTGAAATGTAGTTGTTTAAATAAAAAGTATTACATCGAATTATGGCTAGCGAAGACAGTCCGTGCTGCTGGAGATGCAGCCGTAAGTGCCGCTGCGAAATGCCGATGCCGCATTTTGCGCCAGCTCCTGATAACCCAGAGGAGAATTTCTATCGCAGAAATCAGAAAGCTAACAAATCATCCTCAATCCCTCTCCAAACACGTTCAGATTCCACTGACATTTTGCATCGATTGAATCTGTCTTCTTACTCCCGCTGTAATGACGTATAGCTTTTTTCACCGTCCAATGACAGCGCGTTACATTTACAAGTGAGAGAGGGGTTTTGCTCTTCAAATCAATGCGAAAGTTGATTGGTTGCTCCCACGTGTGTACCGTCCAATGACATTTTTTAACTCGATTGGAAAATGGATAAAGAAAAGCATTTGGCAAAAGGACATAGAAAAGCAATTGGCAAATAGAGAGAGAAAAGTTTTTGCTAAATGCATTTTTAAAAAGCAATTTACAAAGTGCATTTAAAAAGATTTATTAATGTACTTTTTATTGTTTTATTAATCCACATTTTAAAACGTGAATTAAATAAACAGTTTTAAATTTGTCTATTTATTTATACATTAAAATGATTTTTTTTTTTACATTTATTGTTTTATTGTTTTATTAAGCTACATTTAAAAGCACAAATTAAGTAAACATCTTTAAATTCATCTATTAATTTGTCCATTTAAAAAGTGATTTATTTATACACGTTTTTATGTTTGAATTATTAAATAAATAAACTGATTCTTCATTTTATTTTTAAGCGGCACTCTCGGTCCTCCATACACTACCTGCCATTGACCGTACAGAAAATACTAATTCTGTGAACAATTGACCTATTTCAGCCGCGGCTTCAGCGTCTATTTATAGTGTAGGGGGCGGGCGCTTCGAGTTCTAGAGAGCATTTGATTGGACAGAAAGTTTGATGAGAAGATGAAGTACTATGTGACGTCAAAAAAATCATTGAGCCGTTTTGGCGGAAGTGACGAACTGCAAGCTTTGAATGCTTATATCTTCTAAATGCGAATTTTGTCACTGTTTTGGAGCACACCGGCATACAGATAACCTTAAGACTAACATATTGATACTAACACCCAACAAACTTCAATTTTGACCTTTAAACATCGGACGAAGTGATTATTTTCTCTGTAATACAGACGATGTCAATGTATTTTTCAATGAGTCCACTATGTTAGCAATAATAACGTTAGCTTGACGGATAGTAATGTACAACGGACACGAGTGCTGTCGCGGCCCCTTTAAAAATTGCTTGAGAAATTTTATGTTTATTGTCCCCCCAAATTTACACCCCTGAATATGCCTCACATTTTCATGTGTTGTAACGGCTTCTTTAGCTCATCATTGAAGACACATTGTTATTTGTGTATTGCTAACTTTAGAAGCTGCTTGCAATGAGAAAGAGACCTAATAAAAGAGTCGAGCTGATGGATGTGGTTTGACGTTTGCTCTGTTTCTGCTCTGTGTGTTTAACCAGAGTGGGGAAGATAGTTATTCTTATTCTGCATCTTTAGTTTCATAAACCTCAAAATACTATCACAAGAGCAAACGATTCCAGCAACATGTGCATGTCATTTTCATTTACTTCCCCTTCTTAGAAACCCTGTCTAATGTCAAATTGTATTTGTCTCGGTTTTCTTATATTTTATTTGACAGTAAAGCAGCAATAATACCAGCTGGTGAAGCAAAATTTCTAGTGTGAGTTTCTGCCAGTTCTTGTTCTCCATATTGATAGTTAAACCTGAGACGATCACCTTTTGTCTATGATGGCTTTTGGTGGTCCTGCTCCAGTCTTTGAAGTTGTGGCATGTTGTGGCAAGTGTCCATTGCTGCTTTGCATGCTTTAAAGTCAGTTTTGTCTTAACCTGTAACAACTGCTCTCCAAAATGTATGTTAAACTACAGTGATTCACTGCATTAGACTGAATGAATGCAGCGTCAAACTGCATGTTCTCAATAAAGAATCCTGCTGAAGATACACAAGAGTCTCCTGGACTCTTAACTGCTGTCTTGTAACTCCTCCTTTTAGAGAAGAAATAAACATTTTGAATATTGTTGTGGCGGCTCGTCACTCCATTAAGTCTGAATCAATATAATTTGATTTCCTGTTTTTATGAAGCCCCTCCCTCAGAAATGCACAATGGGCTCTGATTGGTTCACTGGCTCAGTGTGTTGTGATTCGCTATCACCTAGTGCAGTCCAGAAACGTCCCGCCCCTCAGCTCAGCGGCATGTGCTCCAGTTGTATTGTAAACAATGGCGTCCTCAATATTGCTTATCATTCTGAGCCCAATTGTGACCCAGAGAATATTAGTGAAGAGGATCGCACAGAGCCTGTGCAAGCACGGCTCTTAATGGTATGTTTTTTTCAGAATGCTATGTTTTTTTTTTGTTTTTTTTTTGTTGTTTCATACTTTAAGATACACTGTTATTTGTAAATGCTACTGCTTATGTTAGCTTTTAATATACGGTTTTATACTGATTAAAGCTTTAATACAGCAGAATACATGATTGTTGTAGCATTTTTGTAAAGTAATGTTTAATTTGTAACAGTAAGAAGTGTTTGCCAGCAAGTATTGCTCGTTACCATGGCAACTGTGTGCGCGTCCGTGTTTAACGTTTCTCGTAGCTATGTGAAAAATATCTGTCTGTCTATACACAAAGGCCACATAAACACTGCAAGCTTCAGGAGTGACAACCGCATTTAAATGCGGGAGTGAGTCCCGTAAATTATCGTTCCATGTGTGTACGGAACAGCACTCACTCGCGCATTTGTAACCATAGCAACATTCTGTCATCTTGCTGAAGTGAATAAAAGTTTATTATGTTTGTTATGTGCCATTTTTTACTAAAGACTCTTTTTGTCCGTCGATTTGAACTAAATTACCGCTGATAAACGTGCAGTGTTGTGTTTATGCTCGGAAGGCTGCTTTAGAGAGCGCAGTCTTGCAGTGTTGCATTGTCCTCATATTTACAAGCGCTTTCAGGCATGTTGTTTGGTCTTAGCTCATAAAGATATAGGCACTTTATGGAGTGAATAAAGTGGTCTGTCGTGGATATGATATATATATATATATATATATATATATATATATATATAAATATAATATATATATATATATTTTTTTTTTTTGGTGTTATAAAACATAAAGCATTTGGGTGTTTTAGTGATTGTCCTTGTTTGTCGTTGTTTTTTTGTTTTTTTTCTATGAAGATCTGGCAACACTGACACTTTACCGCAGGGCTCATGAGAGCTTTAGAGAACCGCTGCTTTCGAACATTGATTTTGAAACTTGTGAATCCATTAGAATCATTAGAAGACAGAATCGCGATTCATATATGAATAGATTTTTTTTTTTGCACACCCCTAGTTTTGACAGCATGACAACAACTCTTCCTCTTCTCTAAAGCAGAGCAGGATGGCCCCGCCCCCTTTGTTGCATGATCCTGGGGGAGGAGTTTATGTAAATTACTGGGTTTGTGATGTCATCAACCCGGGAAGAAGCTCGCTGTAGTCCCTACCAGCAACATTAACTAAAGTTAAAAAAGTGAAATCACAATCAATCACCCCTTTAAACTTAATCTCTTTGTTTACTTTCTTCTTATATTTTTATGGCAACAATCAGACTGGGTTTTGATTCTGGGTTATTGTTGCTGCAAAGTCTTTTTATATGAAATATGGTGATGTATGCAATAATGCTTTCATGACAGCAAAGTGGTTGCAGATTTTTGTCTGATCGTATTACAGGAATCATTTTTTAATAAACTACAAATAGATGGAAAATATGCAGATATTGCCAGAATTTAATAACAGATACATTGGATTACTTTTTTATTATCTCAATCATTGTGTAAAAGCAGATTAGTTGTCATTAACAGGGCCGCTGCAATTGTTGACATGAGAATAACTCAAATAAAACCAGGCCTTACATGAACAGGCCTTCATTATTCACCTCATGATTTTACTTTATTCACTGGTCTGTCTGTAATGTGTGCGGCTCTGGCTGTGTGAACAACAAAATAATGCAGTGTGAAAACAATTACCTGGAGACATTCTCTGTGAAACTTTTCAGGAGAAAAACAGCTTCAACAACTTACATGCACTGAAAGAGCAGCTAAATATCTTAGAATGGATGTCTTTTTTCTTCCTATTTTGTGTTTCTGTGTAGAGTTTTGTCTCCTCCCTCATCTCTTCTTGAATTGTGAAACACAGGAAGTGTTTGATTTAGCGCACGCATCTCTGTTAAAACAGTCTATTAATGTGTCAGTATGGGGTCCAGTGCACTGCCTCTCATACTCTGTGAGTATTTCATTATATTCTACTCTATCTTCAGTTTTGTTTGTTTGTTGTTGTTGTTGTTGTTTTTTTTCTGTTATTAACCATATTCAACTGAAGATAAAAGAATGATTGTGTGTAGGAGGGTCTAAGAATCCACAGTCTTGCTGTTTATCATATTATTTATTGTTCAGATTCAGTGTGATGATATGTTACGTGTGGATCAGATACAGAGTTTCAGAGAACATGCATTTATCTGTGCTGCACGTGAAAGATGGAGGCCCTGTGGACATGTGCTTTTGCTGTTTATGATGTGATACTCACTCTTCTTATTTTCAGCAGTTCAGTTAAATCAGATGCATTTGTGTTAATATGAGTTTGGTGTTGTATGGTACTGTATCTTTAAATAGTCTGTCCATTAGAGATTCAGAGAGTTTGAGAAGAGTGGCGAAACACAAGTTTATCTGTCACTTTTCATTCTTTCTGCCCCTCTTATTAAAAAATAAATTGTCCATTTAGTGGTACAAAAATCACACTGAAAAATGACTGAATTTCATTGCAGCAAACACAATATATCAAACAAGTGACATCTGCCAAAAAAAAAAAAAAAAAAAAGAAGAAGAAAAGAAGAAAAGAAAAAAAGATGTTCATGCTTTTCTCAGAATTAATGTCTGTTTTCAATTATTTTTAACCAGTTTGTCTAAGTGTCATTTTTAGCGGATGTGTGTCAGTTCTCCTCACATTCTCAGCAAAAAACCACAGCTGTAGCTCATTACATAAACATATGAACATGTTCCACTAATGCTTGACAATCTTGGTATTCATTTTGAACAACATATTTATTGTTTCATAAATTTATTTTGTGAAATGTTTTGAGTGAAAACAGTAGGGCTGCAGCTAATGATTATTTTTATTGTCGACTAATCTATCGATTATTTTTTCGATTAGTCAACTAGTCTATCGATTATTTTTCAGTTAATCCATTTATTTTCTTATCAGTTGATGAATTCTTTATTTAAACTACCAGTAAATAATAACAGTAACTTCTGCTATTAATCTTTTATTTTATTCAAACGTTTTCTCATAATTAATACTTTACAAAAAATAAATAATAACAACAACAAAGAAGGAAAGAAAGAAAATAATAACAATAAATGAAGATAACAAGAAAAGAGAGAAAAAGAAATAACAATAAATAATTAATGAAAAAGAAAAATGAAAGAAAATAACAATAAATAAAAAATAAGAAAACAGAGAAAAAGAAAAATAATAACAATAAATAATTAATAAAAAAGAAAAAAGAAAGAAAGAAAGAAAGAAAAAGAATTACAGGGCAGTGATACAATCAATAGAAATGCAGGTTATGGCTGCATTCACAGTTAGGCTACTGTTTAGGACTGACAGCAGTTGCTTACAGGTGAGAGACTTGAAATGTTTTATTTATTCAGCAGATTAAAACATCTGCTTGAATACATATCTGTATGAATGAACAGCTGAAGTCACAACCGCATTCAGGACCGACAGAATCAAAACTGGCGTCATAACACCGGGAAGTTTTATCACAGTTGACAGTCCGTTTTTAAATAAATGAGCCCAGTTGAGGCTTGTCCAATCCATCACTCAGTTAAACAACTAATAATGACTTTAAATGCTTTGTTAGCGAGTGCAGAGAGCGCGTTTGGTGCACGAGTCTCAGAGATCGCGCAATCGCGCCCGCTGCACTGATGGCAGCTCTGGTGGATCTTAAGATGAACGCGAATCATTTCTCCTTCTCTGTCTCTGTGGGTGAATTAAACGCGTCATGATTATATAGGCAACTCGATGTCCCATGGTGTTCCGTTCATTCAGCACAGCTTTGAATGCGGTTGTGAATCCTGACAATGTAAAGGCGTCAGTTCGGCTATATATATGCGGTTCTGACGGTGGGATAATAATAGAATGAAGGCTCTATGAAGTGAAGTGATGTTGCCATACTAGCCTTTATCTTCTGCTCTAGAGTCTTGTTTGTGTTAAACATGGCAGAAAAACAGTCTTAAGTAGGGATAACTGCAGGCTCGCGCAATGGGCGTGGCTAAAGGTGTGACGCATCGACGCACTCCATGCTAATCGACGTATTTTTATAATCGACGTAATCGATGACGTCGACGAATCGCTGCAGCCCTAGAAAACAGTGCTTGTGCTACATTTCTGCTAATTGTTTTGACTTGGTTTAATGCTTTAAGGGTGTTTTCACAGCTAGTTTATTTGAGTAACACCTCAAATGATCTCAGACCTGCTAAAAGGACCTACAGATAAAACTTACTCAGACCACATCATTTTGGGTGTTTTTTTTTTTTTTTTTAGTTTGACTGAGTCCTTTTACATTGTGAACAGCAAAAGCATTGAGGTCACTTGCTGCTGGTTCCCTTTCTGATCCACTTTAACTGAAATGGGTTTGTTCATTTAAAATATACTTTATGTAAAAACACTTAAGTGTTCAAATTTCTTTGGCGATATGTCACAATTATGTTTGATGGCAACATCAAAAAGGAAGTGAGGCGGTGTGTTTCTCAAACACTTTGACCTGATGTGGTTTGTAGTCTGTAGTTTGCTTTGTTCCAGTGAAGCATCAGTAGTGTGAATGATCAGATTAAAGTTAATATTTGCTTGTATTCTTAATATTTGCTTCTCTCTGCTCTATGGTTTTAACCAGTGGGGAAGATAGTTATTCTTATTCTGTATTTTTAGTTTCATAAATCACAAAATACTTTCAGAAGAGCAAAAGATTCACAGCAACGTGCCTGTCATTTTCATTTACTTCCACTTCTTAGAAATCCATCTGTCTAATATCACATTTAAGAGTCTCTGTTTTCTCATATTTAATAGTCAAGCAATAATAGAACCTACTGGTGAAGCAAAATGTCTAGTGAGAGGCTTCTGTCAGTTCTTGTTCTCCAAATTGATAGTTGAACATGCGCAGTACCTGAGACGATCACCTTTTGATGGCTTTTGGTGGCCCTGCTCCAGTCTTTGAAGTTGTGGCAAGTGTTTATGACCATAACTACTTATGGTATTTCTTTTTAACTCTATAAGTATCTGCATGGTATAATTATGCTGATGAGACACATAAAACCGGTCAGGCTCCTAATAACTCTTTATATTGAAAATGAATTATCCATAGTGGCCCCCCAAAAATGTGGATGCTTAAATCACACTTAAAATTGACTGAATTTAATTGCATTAAACACAAAATGTCAAACAATCAGCATCTGCCAAAAAATATGCTCGAACTTTTCTCAGAACTAACTTCTGTTTTCTGAGACACTTTTTCATGTATTTTTAGCCAGTTTGTCTCCGTGTCATTTTTAGCGGATGTGTGAAGTCAGTTCTCACGTTCTTTCCAGAAAAACCACAGCTGTAGTTCAGTACATGAACAAATGAACATGTTACACTAATGATTGACAATCAGAAAGTGTCTTTTGCCTTCATTTTAAACAACATATTTTTTCATAATATACATACTCACATACTCAGGCCACATCACTTTGGGCCTTTTTGTGATTCTATGAAGTCCTTTTACATTGTGAACACTAAATGTACTGAGGTTCACTTTCTGGTTTTAAAGAAGCTGTCTGGAAGCCATGGAATAAAAGAATTAAAAAAAAAAAAAAAAAAGTAAATTCGAGTTTATATTTCAAACTTCTGACTTTATTCTCGCAAGATTATATCTCAAATCTGATAAGGAAAAACAACTCGTCATTCTCTTTTCCCCTCGGCTCAGAATCATGAGTTTATATCCCACACTTCTGGCTTTTTCTTTTTTTTCCTCAGAATTATGTCCGAACTAGGAGATATAAACTTGCATTTGTGAGAAAAAAGGGTCAGAATTGTAATATAAAGTAAATAAATGTTATATATAATGTTAATATAAATATAGGTTTAAATAGTATTTCGTGCTGTAACTGTAGGGCTAATACAATACGTCCCCTATGAACTGCATATGTGAATATTATGTAGACCTATTGTTTAAATCAAATTTATGCTTTAAAAGTAGAGTAATCATAGCAGTTTTTACACTAAAAAAAAATGGTTCTATATAGCACTAAAAACGGTTCTTTGGCTCGTAATCATCGGGGAACCACTTTTTAGTGCTATTTAGCACCTATTTTATCAAATGGTGCTACGTAGAACCATAAGAGGTGTCATATAGCACTTTTTCTCAAAAATGGTGTTCAACAGTGGTTCTTTGGCTTTTAATCATAGGGACACCTCATCTGATACTATATGGCACATACTCTTAAAGATAAGAAGCTTTATAGCACATTTGTCAAATTGTTACATAGAGCCATTAGAGGTGTCATATATGACTACCATAGATAAGCCAACATGCTTCTAAATGACACTTTTACTTAAAAGATGAATGATAAGTAATTGTTTCTTACTGAATTGTGCCTTTAAAGATTAAAAATCCTGTACTAAATGCATACTGAGAAACAAAATATATTCCGCTTTCAAAACCTTTTAATTTATTTCTTTCAGCAGCAAATAAAATGAGTGCTGACTAGGGTTGGGTATCGTTTGAATTTTATCGATTCCGATTCTGCTTATCGATTCCGATTCTTACCGATTCCTAATTCCGATTCCAATAAGATAAACAAATTCATTAAAATAAAATAAGTCAAACATTTAGATGGCAAACATATTTATTCTGTTTTTTGCCAATGGTTTTACCAAACAATACCACAGAAAAAAACAACTAGACTAATATAAATTTCAAACATTCAATTGTTAAAGACAAGTAAACAGTAAGTAATAAAATAGAAACGAACAAATCAGTTTGCAATAGCATAAAATAATAAAACTGAACAAATTTCAGGTAGAGAAATTGAAATCAAAAGTTTAAAATCACTGCATAGTTTTCTTTTCTTAAAAAAATAGATTAATCCTTGTTAAAGTTAAAATATTCAGTCAAGATCAGTTAATGATTTTCGTTTGTTCTTTGATTAACATTATTGACAGGCAGCGCGTTTATTAGGCGTCTGTCTCTTTAACACCGAACGCACACGGATCTAAAAATACTGTTACATGTGCGTTTTGTTTCTCATCTGTTTACGATCACTTAAGACAAAAAAAAGCCTGTTTATAATGATATACTGACGTAGATAAGACTGATATTCTTTCCCTTCCTGCGCTTAAATAGGAATATACATATACAACATCACAATATACGGGGAGTTTCTGTTTTATACACATACAAAATAATGCAACAAGCTTGAAATATGTACATTTTTGAAGAAGAGAGAGTCCTAGTTTACATATATATACTGTAGCCCTGTCATCAGGTAACTTTTTGCCTACGGTCTTAAGCCTACATTAGCTCTTTACTTTATTTGGAAAATCTAGTCTTTTTAACATTAATAGTGAGGGAGTGAAATTATTGAAAATTAATAATACACAACCATGTGCAAACTAACATTTCTTTAAGTCCTTTAGGATTTTAAAAAAACAACAGAAACTGCAACTAGACCTGAAAGAAATAGAGAATAGTGTCTTACAGTGACAGGAAGTAGTGTAAATCTGTGAATGAATGTTCCGTGTAGGGACCATGTCAGTCAGAGCACAGTTCATTCATGGAGCTCTTTTCTAATGAGCTCATGATCTGAATCAGGTGCGTTAAATAAGTGAGACATGCAAAACATGTGGGTCAGGTCGCCAGGACTGGAATTGAGAACCGCTGCTTTAGGATACTGGATTCCAAACACAAAATATACACACAGGAGGAGTCCCAGTGCCATCGAGATGTCCTCACTCTCCTCTGTGATTAACTGTCCATCCAACATGAACACAATGTGGTCATACTGCATGAGATGACCCTCCCTACAGCCTTTAAGCTTCATCTTAGGTGTTGGGATGGGCTCGTCTGAGAATGGCCCTGGGGGAGAGGGGATAATAGCATTTATTTGCAAGGCAAACCTTATGAGTTAAATTACTTTTAACTACTGTCATACAACTGCTCAAATACTTTTGGCCATGAACTGAAAATGAACAAAATTTCTCTTCAGTTTGATAGCATAGTTTGTGTAGACCAACAAACAAAAAACTAATGTTTGCATTGAAATCATCTGAATAACAAAATCTGCAATAAGTGTAGTGCTTTGATTAGATTGTGTTTCACACACTTTAGTCAACTGTTCATGGGTCACCTCAACTTCAAACAGCAACCCCGGGTCCTCCTTGAACAGAGCAGAATAGCTGTTTCCAACTGTAGGCCTTTAAACAAAATAATCTCATTAGATTAACATAACATGGTGGATGGTTTTACCCTTTTTTTGGTTGGGTTTTTTTTTTACATCCATTACTGTGTGTAAGACAGATAAATGCAGGAAAGAAGACAGGTATGATCTCAGGTAGAGAGGTAGGGTGTCAGTCAGTGGCACAATGAAAAACTAAGCAGTAATGATTTAATTACCTTTTTCAGCCTGCCATCTTCACAGTCATCAATCATGCACCTGAACTTCTTCAGGGGACTTGAAGGACTTGGGGTGTCATTACAGAGAGCTGTGTGAGAATTTGTTGGTCCACATCAACATTGGCGTGGTCTCACAGATCCAAAAGGAGCTTATGTTAAGAGGAAGGCAAAGGAGGAAAAACATGCATTAAAATATAGTCATAACTCATTCAATTAAATAAGGAGGCAATTAACACACTGCTGTACTGAGCATTTTGGCCAGTCTGAAACACAGGAACTCAGAGAGAGTCTCCTCTGTGCTATATTTGGACACAAAATTTGTCCGAAAGCCATCCTTTCTTTGAGGAGCTCTACGTATGATCTTAGCTTCTCTGTTTCCTCCTCCATTACACGCAGATGTTCCCTGATGCTTTGTTAATTTTCTCCAGCATCAACCGATTGGGGTAGATAAATTGTTAAAAATGGAGGCTGTCAATAAAATGTTAAAAAAATTGAAAAAAAAAAAAATTGAAAAAAAAAAAAAAAACAGTCTTTAGAAAATATTTAGTCGAGGGCATCCAGACTTCTAATTATTATTAGGCAAATAACAAATATTAATGATCAAAAAGTTATGCATGACAATCAATAATCTTAAATATGGAAATGTGGCTTACCCATGTCTGTCATGTGTCCTAAAAATGTTAACAAGAGCTCTTTTCATCCAACTTGACAATGTACTTATGATTTTATACTCAAACAAATGTCCTTTTGATTTTTCAGTTATTCCAGCATGAACCATCTGTAACAACATTAGAGAAATTATTTACTCAAATGTAATTCCAAACCCATATAACTCACTTTTGATGAACACAAAACACATTCTTAAAAAAAAACACCCACAAAAACTTGTTAAAAGTAGTTTATTTAAGTCATGTGTCATATCTTATGAGGTGACAAAATCACTTGATTTTTTTTTTTTTTAACTCACTCAATATAGAAAGTTTGAGTATACTGAAAAGAGTTATTTCAAATGAATATTTGAAAATATCACTCAAATCCAGTAAATCGACATCAGAATGACTCAATGTACAAGCTTCATGATATGATATGACATTTGGTCACGAGACATGCAGGTTTACAATGGTTTGATTTGTCAATATGATGTTACAAAAAGCATTGTAAATGAGGTATAACACTTACTTTAGATCTCTTGTTGATAATTGTAACCTCTTTGCCTGCTCCGCATCATGAATCAAAGCAAATGTCTCTCTGAGAAAAGTTTAGGAGCGCACATCACATAAATGTAGTTGTAAAACAATATGATGTTATAAATACATATTGTGAATGAGGTAAATCACCTACTTTTGGTATTTTCCAAAAAGTAACAACATCTCGGCCTTCTCAGTATCACGAGTCAAAGAAAATTGTCTATGAGAAAAGTTTAGGACTGCACAGCACAAAAATATAGTTATAAAATAATATAACGTCATAAAATACATATGTAAATGAGACTAAACACTTACTTTCAGTGTTGTCTCTGTTAAAACCTCCGTGTCTGCACCGCGAGTCAAAGGAAATGTCACCTGAGAGAAAAGTTTCGGCCCGTTTAAACGCGCACAGCATATAAATATCACTATAAATCAATATGTTATAAAATACATATTGAGAGAAAACACGTACTTTCAGTGTTTTCCTGTTAAAAAGCAACCTCCTCGTCAGCTCCGCACTGCGAGCCGCACACACAGCACATAAATATCGTTCTAAAACAATGTGATGTTATAAAATTAATACTGTGTGAATCAGTGGTGGCTGCTGGCAAATGTTCTAGATGGGGCGCCACATTCAACAATTTTAGCATATATCCTGATATGATTTATCCCAGTTTAACAAAAGGAAAATTATTAAGATATGAAACATTTTAAATAAAGAAAATTGTTTTACCAAATTCAAGATTGAGGATGATTCTCACAAAATTATATTTTCTGCAAGCTTTTTTCAAGAAAAATGAAAACATTTTGTGAGTGTTGATGCTAATATAAACGCCACTGTCCATAGCAAACTCCTATAAAAACACGCTTCTTCAGCGAGTGTCCATTATAAAACACTTGCCAGACATGCGATCATACTGAAATGTGCTCATAAAGCTATCAGAGAGTGAACATACACGGTGTTTATTTGCACACTAATAATAACAGACTCGCGCGCGTCTAATAATGTACGATTCATGTATGTCACTGACTGTAATCGTCTTGACCTCCATTACAATCGTCATCCATCAAAACTTCACTGGTAGGATGCTGGTTTGCTTTATTCAGCCCATACAGACTAGTCCTGACTTCATATTTCTTTTTATTAGCGGTATGTTAGTTCTGACCAATCGCTGCACAAGTTAAAGTTACGCATGATGACGAGAGCAACCCTCCGGAACCCATAGAGATTACATTGCAGTGCCTGCAGTTTGAACAGTGTTGCCAACTTAGCGACTTTGTCGCTAGATTTAGCGACTTTTCAGACCCCCTTAGCGACTAGCGACAAATCTAGCAACTTGGACAAACCTTATTTAGTCTCTGAGACCCGCCGGTACTGCCGCACGAGCTCTTGGTTTCCCAGCGCGCGCACACCTCTCTCTGCGTCTGATCTGTTCAGCGAGCTGCAGAGAGGAGCAACACTTTCAGTTCAAATAGATATTCTGTTGCTTCTAACTCTGTTTCACATGCAAGTATAGCCGAAATCACAGCACAGCCATTGTCTTAATCGTATGTGTATTTGATTTCATTAGACAATGTCGTGATTATGAATCATGATTTTAGTGCAGATTAATATTTTTGAGAGCTGGTTATGTCTTAATCGGCTGCGTTTCAGTCACTATTTCATATTCGTCCCGTTGTCTGACAACAGAAACAGTAAAATATATAAATGAAAACAGTTTTATTGAGAATTTGGCTGTATTAAAATGCAGTATGTGAGCACAGAGAGACAAGACAGTATGACGCACTGATGTCATGAATATGCTAATTAGCGTATGATGTCATCTAGTGACATTTAGCAACTTTTCAAGCAGGGTTTAGCTACTTTCCATTGAAAGAAGTTGGCAACACTGAGTTTGAAAAAAAACATCTTTGTATGGAAGTCTATGAGAGCACTCGAGGCGATTCTCAGTCTGACAGAAATCACCCAAAAAGGGGCGGTACTTCACAGAACGTGACTCGACGCTGATTGGATTATACTTCCAGAGGCAGAACAAGAGTGAAAGCTAGCGTAACACTGTGATTGAATGTGAAAGAAAAAAATCCCTCCCTTTCGCGCTTTGGTGGTGCATCGCCTGATCGCCCTAATGGAGAAACCGCCCCTGGTGTGAATAACATAAAACACTTCTCTGTATTTTCTGTCCTCGCTTGCTCCGCGTCGCGATTCACGAGTCAAAGAAAATGGCGACTGTGAGAAAAGTTTCAGCCCGTTTAGGCGCGCAAAGTACATAAATGTCCCGGATGTAACACCTTCTTGTTTGATGGCGAATAACTCCTTAAGAGCATTATCGCCACCTATTGTACTGGAAGTCAAATTAAACTTAAATAGGTGATGGGTCTGAAATTTGAGGAAAAAAAAAAAACTTGTGGATAATTCAACACCAGAGCTTTAACTCTTTACTGATTTCACTTTTATATGCTATGTGTAAATGAGTTACGGAGACATTTTATTTTCTGTGTGTTCAGTAAATAAAAAAGATTGTTTGTGTCTGTTTGTTTGTGTGTGTGTGTGTGTGTGTGTGTGTGTGTGTGTGTGTATATATATATATATATATATATATGATAAATTAAAATCGGATGTACAATTAGTAAATAAAGTTTAATTTACTGCAATTTGGAGTATAATGAAGTGAGGTGTACTTGGAATTTGTGTTCTGCATTAATCCCATCCAAGTGCAAACACAGTTAAAAAACTTAATAGCTGGCTTAATGGCTTCTTTATGTACAGCAGTGGTGCTATATAGCACCTTAACCACCCCAAAGAACCGCTGAAGAACCTTTTTTTTTTTTTTAAGAGTGTAGTCTGTCCATTTAAACGTCTGCATTTAGCTTCAAATGGCATCATTGATGACAATATTCTATAAAAATGATTTGCATTCCAATTCTGACATCCAAAGGTACACAATTTTTTTCTCTTATTGCATGGATTTTAACTGTTTTCCTCCACTTGTTACCAGTGTTTTTCTGTCACCATTATGCACGCGCAGCTGCAAGTGACGCAACTGATGCAACTCCAAATTGGTCTATAGCACCTTTAGTGTTCCCGGTCAAAAACGGCCAGCCTATTTTTTTTTTAAAAAAGAAAGATCTCTCTTTAAATCTCTTGTGGTATATTATCACCAAATATTGGATTCAATCTTTTTGTCAGCTTCTTTCAATTAGGACAGAATTTGTTTTTGGAAATGATTGATCATAGGAGTCATTAATCTGAGCTTATGCACCTCAGTTTTTGAGAGAAACATTATTTGTGGATAATTTTGCCAATATTCAATAACATTATGAAACTAATTTGCACTGTTTATCACACTAGTGTGATTTAGGCTCAGCTCAATGATGCCTGCAACCAATCAATTTTTAAAATAAAAATAAATACAAAGCCTGTCCTAAAGAAAACAAGCTGAAAAAAAAAAGATACTGAATCCAGTATTTGGTGATAATATAGCATAAAGAGAGATTTATAAGCTATTTTTTGTAGACAAAGGAACACCATCATTGTAACAGGGTGGCGGGAAAAATCCCCCCAAAAATACAAAAATTTTCCAAAAAATGTTGGGAAGTTGTTATGACGTGGGAGCAATGTCAGTAAGTTTTAGCTCAATGCAATAATATTAACTTGCATTTGTGGGAAAAAGAAAATCATCTCCGGGTCAAAATGACCCAAACACAACATGAGGGTTGAGCTGATGATGTCAGTCTCAAACAGGAAGTGAGGCGGTGTGTTTCTCAAACACTGTGACCTGATGTGGTTTGTAGTCTGTAGTTTGCTTTGTTCCAGTGAAGCATCAGTAGTGTGAAACAATGATCACATTAATGTTTATATTTGCTATATACAGTATACTGTATATGAATGGAAATGTTTCATATGTGTTTCTTCTGCTTTTAGTGCTGATGTCCTTCATCCACGCTGGACTCACTCAAGGTACTGTGCTGTACTGCAGTATATTTGATTTATTAAACTAATGTGAATTGTGTTGTAGTAGTTTATTTGTCTACATGGGTCATATGAGGATCTCACATTTGTCTCTTTGCTGATGATTTATCTATAGATTTATTTATCTATATTTTGCTGTCATTCACCTTCATCCAGAATCATTTGTCTGTGTAGCTGCTAAAACATTGATACATTTACATAAAAAGTAGGTTAAAATGGTAGTTTGTTGCAAAAAAAATTTACACTGTAATTAATGACCATTGATCATTGCTTTTTTCCCTCGGTTTAATTTGTCAAAATTTGTAAAAAATAAATAAATAAATAAAAATAAAATAAAATAAAATAAATACATAAATAAATAAAACAAATACAGAGAAATTAAGTGGCAAAACTATAAAATACCCACAATGTAGAACGCTGGTGATCTGAGGGGCAGCTTCAATGGAGAACACAGAAATTTATGAGGGACATCATAACACAACCATAATAGAGAACAAATATAAACACACACACATATAACACACACAACCAACATAACACCACGCTCAAGTTTTACTGCAATATAGTAACAATTTCAAAAATGGTACTTTAGTACAATTTAAAAATAAATTAATTAATTAACTGACAATGATTTATTTTTATTGTTATAATAATATTTTTTTTAATAATATCTCAACACAAATCTAAATGAGCCATTGAGTGATTATTGCAGAAATCTAGTGGCTGTAGTCGACATTACATGTTATTTTATTTTATGGCAGCAATCTACCACTAAACCATGTCACATTGTTCATGTTATCTCCGTGAATGAAAGTTAGAATTTACATCAAAAGTTATTTTATTAAATAAATATATTAAAATAAAGTTTTACTATATTTTAGTGTTGGGCAACAATTTATCGTCACGATTAATCATTGCCCAGCACTACTGTTTTGTTTTGTTTTGTTTTGTTTTGTTTTATTTTATTTTATTTTAAATGTTATATTCAGAAAAGCAAGCTAATGCAACAGTTTTCACTGTAATTAATGAATGTGTGCCTGTAAGATCTTGTGCACCTATTATTCTTAGTGTTATTCATTCAATTTGATTTTGTTATGAAAATTTGTAAGAGATGAGAGACTGAGAACAGACAGACATAAGTTCTCAATTTTATTGTGTTGTAGCCCATTATTGC
Organism: Spinibarbus caldwelli; assembly: GCA_039654775.1. Taxonomy (NCBI): domain Eukaryota; kingdom Metazoa; phylum Chordata; class Actinopteri; order Cypriniformes; family Cyprinidae; genus Spinibarbus; species Spinibarbus caldwelli. The sequence continues at coordinate 3,494,203 of CM077220.1, read as the reverse complement.
CTCATCAACTATTTAAATAAATAATAGTTTGTTGAAACCTGCTGACTGAAAATAGTTCCAACAGATTCTGTACTGCTGACTGAAAGTGAAAAGCTAATTTTGAATTATACTAAGTGTGCTGTTTGCTCATTTCACAGAGAGACCCAAACCTGTAGTTGATGTTGATCCTGATAGACGTGTGTTCAGAGGAGAGACGGTCACTCTCACATGTCACATACAGCAGACAGGAGACTGGCGGTACAGCTGGAATAAAGACAGCAGACAAGATTACAGTGCAGGACAAAATCAGAACTATACAATCCTATCTGTGGATTGGTATCATGGTGGTGTGTACAGATGTATAGGATCTCAGTCAGAAGCTCCACGTTACTCACAGTACAGTGATGGAGTTACACTGACAGTATCAGGTGAGAGCTCATGTGTTCTTCACACAGAATCCTTCTTTTTTCTTAACAGTGGTATTTTCTGCAGCCTTTAGCTTCAGTTACAATGGTGTTTCTGTTTAGAGACAGAAAAAAATTGTGATCTAGATTTTATATTCATTCACAAATGAGACACATTACATAGAAAATATATATTTTGCCTGCATTAATGAGCACATTGAAGCTCCGGCAATCATTTACTCTGATAATTTCAGCCTTCTGTGTGCAATATATTTTTAGAAGTATTTTAAGAATAAATATAAAGTTCAAGTCTCAAAATCTCACATTAACTTCAAGCACTTAAAATAGTCACTTGCTTCTAAAATGTTAATATCTGGCATTTATCTACATACTGAGCTGTGATTGGTTTGTCCTTTTCACAGATAATTAACGATCTTTAGCCATCAATGACTAAAACGAGAACCAAAGCCTTAGACCTGCACCGTTTAAAATAATAATAATAATAATAATAATAATAATAATAGTAATAATAATAATAATAATAATAATAAGAAGAAGAAGAAGAAGAAGAAGAAGAAGAAGAAGAAGAAGAAGAAGAAGAAGAAGAAAAATAAGCAGAAGAAAGAATAATGTTACAGTACTTATTTTACAGATTTTTTCCTGTATTTTTGAAATACAGAAAATATTAATAAAACTACAAAAATAGACTTTGAATTTAAATGTCCAGTCTAAAATCACATTAAAAGCTTGTGAATGTTAATAACCATTTATAAATATATAAATAAATAAATGTTGTTAAACCCACCATTCACTCTTCTCTATATGGGCTTATAGTCCACCCCAATAAATATCAGAAGTACTGAAGGAAAGAGAAACATCATGAACAGAAAAAAGATTAGAGACAAACAGAAACACATCAACAACTGACTCACAGCCGCAGTCTGAGATGAAGACAACATTAAATCTCTCAAGATCTGAACAACTCCACATACAGCAACACCAGCTTCACTTACTAACCAGTTTTCCTTTTTCTTTTTTCTCCATATGTCTTATTGAGTATTAACAGAGTTTTAGATGATGAGGGTTTCATTGAAAATTATAGTCACCATAATAGATAGTGTCTGATTTAGTTGGGCTCTTGGCCTTTAACTTAGTGTTAGTTTTCTCTGTCTTTTGTAACACTGTGTGTTTAACCCTTCTCCGTCCCTCAGCTTGTTTTGGCCCGAAACTCATTTTTAAAGATTTTTTAAAAATTGAGTGTTGATCTTTATGGTACAAGACTTTGTGACTTTCGTCACACTTGAACCGGGAATACACAAAAAAATGTCAGCGGATTTATGTGAGTGTAATTAACCGAGTCAGTTCAGTTGAGTTCAATTTTATTTATATAGCACATTTAAAAATAACCATGGTTGACCACAGTGCGTAACAATGTCCGAGAAAAAAAAAAAAAAAAAAAAAAAACCTCACACACAAACAAGACAAATACAGTAAAAACGTCACAATGTCTCAGCTCAACCCGAAATAAAAGCCAAGGAATACAGGTGTGTCTTAAGCAACGACTTGAAAATTCCAACAGTCTGAGCAATGCTTATGTGAACAGGTAAAATATTCCACAAATTATTACACTGAAAAAGCTCGGTCACCTTTATTTTTTAACCTCTGGTCACATCGAGGAGCACCTGACTGGACGACCTCAGTGCTTTAACAGGAGTGTGGACGTGTAATAGCTCTGATAAATAAGCAGGTGACAACCCATTTAAAATCTTAAAAACAAACAATAAAACCTTTGAAATCAATCCTGAAACGGACAGAAGCCAGTGTAGTGAAGCTAAGACTGGGGTAATGTGCTCATACTTTTAGTCCCAGTTAGAAGCTGAGCTGCTGCATTCTGGACAAACTGTAAGCGTTGAAGAGAAGACTGATCCAAACCGACATATAAAGAGTTACAGTAGTCTAGTCTAGACGTTATAAAAGCATGAATTACACTTTCAAACTCCTTACGCAGCAGGTAAGGCTTGACTTTAGCCAACAGTCTCAGTTGAAGAAACAGTCAGTTTGACCCGGCCATATAGGAATGAAAGGAATGTTCAAAAAAAGACAGCTTCTTTTTTTTTTTTTCTTTTTTTTACTATACAAAATCTGACACAATCTAGAAAAGATGAATACCCAAACAAAGGGCTGATACTGCAGAATGTCCCCAATGCAGAAAAAAAAAACTACACACTCCCATAGAAACGCATTATAACATGAATGAAGTTTCTGCTGGGAAATTACTGTCATTTTGGCTTTTTTTTTCATACTTTTTTTTTTTTTGACAGTTAAATTTGAGTTACGTGGTGGAGATCAAAGAGTTTATATCATATTTATATTTTTAAATATATATATTATATTTATTATTACATATTTATGAAATTGGATGGATACACATGTATGGATTAAAATTTAGTTTTTTTTTTTTAGTTTTTTTTTTTACAAAATATTGATTTTTTTAATGTTAATAAAAAATATATTACATATATTTATGAATTAATAAAAAAGCTTCAAGTTTATGTAATTTTAAATGTTTAACTTGTTTTGCTCAGTTAGGAATCTCCATTGGATCCTATAGACTCCTCTAGTGGCTCTAACAATAAAATGCAATTGTATGTAATTTTTCTCCACCAGAAGGCTTCAGAGACACTCAGTGACCCAGTTCAAGATCAGCATTAGGGGTGTAATGGTACACGTATTCGTACTGAAAATTTTCGGTATGGGTCTTTTGGTTCAGTACGCACGTGTACCGAACAAATCATTCAGTTTTTTTTTTTTTTTTTTTTTTCCAGGAAATTCAGACAATAAACGTCATTTTGTCGCTCTTTAACTCCTCAGTTCTGAAGGCAGCGTGGAGCGCAAGTGAATGCGATCATCTCTTCCTCTTTACTAGTTTTAATGTGAAATAAACATGAATTAACATCTCATGCCTCATGTAATCACACAATCAGTGTTTCACTCGTGGAAAGATGCGATTAAAACGACTTGTAAACAAAATGTCACGTATCATTTCATTTACCTCAGGCAAGTCATCAGTGTCCACAGCTCATCAGTTCAGCAGAGAAATGAATCTAGAGAAGAGCATTTCGCAAAATATTAGACTATATACTCATTATATTTTACTTTACCTGTTAGTGATGTCTTAATGATTATTTAAAGTTGGCTATATTTAAGTAAATCTTTTATAATATTGTATATATTGTAAATGATTATATTTCAACAACAAATAGAAATTGTATAATAAGTTAATTTAAAAACTGCATTGAGTGTCGTTTACATGTTTGCAACACTTTTAATTTGAGTGTTGATTATTGTAGTTAAAAATAAATACTAATTACATTTAAAGCTGCAGTCCGTAACTTTTTTGGTTAAAAATGATCCGAAATCAATATTTGAGCAAGTACATAACCAACCAGTGTTCAAAACTATCACCTTACTTTAGCCTGATTCACAACGGTTAGCTTATAATAATGTTTTCTAATTTGAGTGGCACAGGTAGGTTTCCGCGGGAAATTCGAGCATGGCACCGAGTCATTACGTCACGTCTGTAAACATAAAGGGGCTTCTTTTTTTTTTCTTTTTTTTCTAGAAGCGACCATCATCAGCTGATCTAAACCGCTATTATCGTGACTTCAAATAAAACATTTTCTACACTTTTTACATTTTCTATATCACAACTTTCATCATAGTGTATCAAATTTTACTCATGATTGTATCACTATCAACTACATTACGTGAAATATTCAGTTTTCAAGAGTCTGTTTTCTTCTGTTCACAGATTTACCCGGATCTACACTGACTGTGACACCAGACAGTCCTGTATTCACTGGAGAGACAGTCAATCTGAAGTGTGTGATTGAGTCTCACAGTAACTGGAGTTATGTGTGGTTTAAAGGCAACAGAGAATATCCAATGTCACAGACATCAGAGCGTTACACTGTAAATGAAAACACTCTCAATATTGTAAAAGCTGTTGCATCTGATCAGGGTCAGTACTGGTGTAGAGGACAGAGAGATGAAAGACCAAAATCATCACAATCAAGCTCTGCTGTTTATCTCTCTGTGACGGGTGAGTTGAATATCATTATTCTTCTAAACTCTATCTACTACATGAAAATGAGATTCAGATGTGACACTGAATCTATAAGCTCCTGAAATTCCTCAGCAGAACATAAAACATCATTCCGTTTAAGAAAATAAACAAACAACAACAAAAAACATTCACTGTAAGTCTCATGATTGCTTTAGATCATATAATGTTGAATCACATTAAACTGCAGTAAATCAGATGGAGAGACCACAATAACAACAATAACAATAATAATAATAATAATAATAATAATAAAAATCAAACCGTTTCTCATTTCTGTATATTTTTTTGTTCGTATTTCGAATTGGTTTTAAATCAAACTTAAGTAATTTAAATAAAGAAATATTCCAAGCTCAGAGTCTATTATTCAAAAATAACTGATTTGATCTGATTATCTTAAATGAGTCATATTCTCTGGGTCTGAATGCAGTTATTGGATAGCATTAATCCTAATAAACATGCCACTACAATAAAAACAATAACATTAAAATACATATAAAACAGTGTATTTCTATTATGGCTCCTGCAGTACTTTAGCACCAGATCCTGGTTTATCTCAGGACTGTGGCGACAGCAGCGCGGACAATCGTTTAGCTCACTCACATAATGTATGTAACCATATATCTTCTATAACGGGAAAAACATCTCGTTATTATGACAAAAGATGTCGTTTTAACAAGAAAAGATGTCATTAAAATTGACATAAAATTGAGTGGAAAAAATAATAGGCTGTGTGTGTGGCAGCAAAGCGTCACCGTACTCGACGGAGTGAGATTCTTGGTGAAGCTGAATTAATGACTGCAGGATTCATGAGTGTGTGTTGTTCTGTAACGTGGTGGTTTCAGTAAAACCAAGTGCAGTTTATAGCTTATTTAATTAAACAAGACAACAAAAGTAAATCCAGCAAAGAACAAGACAAACCAAATGCAGGAACTGAAACAAATGCACACGATACATTCATATAAGACCAGACAATAAAGAAGAGAAACACTGGAGATCATGCAGACAAGAAGGGACAGGTGTAGGCAATGAGTAGCCATGGTAACAGAGGAAGGTCACTGTGGAAACAAACGAGGTAGGCAAGGCAACAAGGGAAACAGGAACTGAACACAGGAAGTGAACAAAGAAACAATGGAAACAGAAAACACTTCAGCATAAAAGTCCTTAAACACAAGACCATAATCATGACATGGATAACAACAGTGTGTATCATTTATAGATTAACCAAATAGATTTAATTTAGCATCAAAAATGTTGCATAAAACATAATGAATGCAGAAGGTCTCACCTTTGAGCTTCCATGTCTATTACTTTATTAATCAATTACATAAAATACTGTATATTATTTAATAAAATTCAGTATTTAAAACATCTTATATGTATGTAGTCAGAATGAAAGTATATTTTTCTAATATAATTCTGTATTTTTATTAGCAGAATCATGAATATTTCTATTCTGGTGTCTCTATTGGCCTTTGCTTGAGGTAGAAGCAACAAACCAAAGCCTATTCAAGACCATTCCTGATGTAACACCAAATTTAGCATTTTAATTAACATTCATTTTTGTTCACTGTTATCATATGCCTGATATGTAATAATTAAAAAACAAAACTTGCCATGTTTACTCTATTTTAGTTTTGTTTAAAGTATATATTACATATATATAGTAGTATATATTTCACATATTGTGAGATCAGTATCATGTATTGAACCAAATCATGACATGAGTGTATAGTTCTAGACAATATTATTAACTAATGTTTATTTTAGTTACTGTCACTATGGTTATGTAACCCGCGTGTTGGATTTATATCAGTGAAAAGGAGGAAAAATATCTACTGGGTCTGAGCTCACCAAATAAGTAAAAAAAAAAAATTCTATTACAGTATTTGGAGTCTCGGGTTCGGGGTCTCACACTGAACACAGAATTTCAAATAAATTGTGTTAATGAAAAGTGTCTGCACTTGTATGCAATTCAGATCTCTATTTAGTCACTAACTGCTTGAATAAGACAAACACAGAAATCAGTTTTTAGAGTATAGTTTTTGTATTCACTATATCTTCTTTTCTTCTTTTTTTTTTACCGCTTTGCAGTATGCTTGAAAACCTTTTCAAATATTCAAACAATAAATGAACTAATGAATTTAGTTGATTAAATTCAGCCCTTGAACAGTAAAGCTGTCAATCAACAATTACAATAGAAGAGTAAAAAAAAATAGAAAGGAAATAGTCCAAAACAGTCAAAAAAAATAAATGAATACCGAAGTCTTGAAAGAAGTAGAAATGTGTTTGGCTCAGTTCAGTCAATATGAGTGTATAGGTGCCTACAGAGTCCTCGCCGAAACGAACGATGAAGTAAACTTTTCCGTCTTTACGAACGAGCCTTCTGATTGAGCAATCCGTCCGTCGTGAAATCCAACTCGTCCCCCCCCTCCTGGCGTGAATCCAAAACGACCACGATGCGATGAAACAGTCTGATCTCTTCGAGCACAAACAGCATCCTCCGATCACTAATGCAATGAAACAGTTCAGGCATACATTTAAAGAAGAATTGGTGAGGATGGTCAAGATTAAGCGACAGCCGAAATGCGGCTCGCATCGCTCTCACCACGAGCTGGCGCGCAAGTGACGTCAGCCACCATCGACGCACTTGTTTAAAAGTCAATTCTCTTTTGCAACAAAATTAAATAGAAGAATACAAATATAAATTTATTTTCCATGCCTGAACATGCTATGCATTAAGCAAGAAAAATAAAATACATTGTGAATAAAATAATTTTTAAAAAAAATTCTCAATTAGCACAAATAATCCATCAACTCAATTATTTGAGTGGGTTACAGTTACAGTTGATAATCACTATCATAAGAACAGAAATGGTCTTTAGTGACAGAGTTCAGTACAGATGAGTTTTGTCCTGAAGTCAGAGAGAATGAAGTGTCTTACAGATAATGATGTTAAATGAGTTGATGAAGTCTTCAGATAGTCTGCTGAAGTTGACTGAGATTCAGTTGCTCCTCATATGAGGTTGTAGTTGGAGGTCTTCAGCTCTCCTTCAGCAGGAGCTTCATTCTGCTTTCTATGACGAGTCAGAGGCGTTTGTCTGAGGACGAGACCGAGACAGAGCCTCCTCAAAAACACTCAGATCAGAAAAATAATCACACGACAAAAGCAAAACACACACACACACACACACAAAAAAAATGTTAAGATGAAATAAAATATAAACAACATAGTTTTGTAAAACATTTACAAAATATTATTGCTTTCACTGTAAGTGCTGTTTGAGTCACTCATGTTTTTGTTCTTTCTTCACAGATTTACCCAGATCTACACTGACTGTGACACCAGACAGTCCTGTATTCACTGGAGAGACAGTCACTCTGAAGTGTGTGATTGAGTCTCACAGTGACTGGAGATATGAGTGGTATAAAGACAGTGTAATGTTACAGACGTCTGATCGTTACACTGTAAACAGAGACACTCTCACTATCAGAGGAGCTACTGAGTCTGATCAGGGTCAGTACTGGTGTAGAGGACAGATAAGATCAGTCTCTTCACAATCAAGCTCTGCTGTTTCTCTCTCTGTGAAGGGTGAGTTGAATATTATTGTCCCCAAAAACTCTGTCACACGTCTAGTCGTCTGAACTGGTCTCTTACTGCTTATCAAATTCAGTACAGTATTTTGTTTATTTCTTAATAGAATATGATCAGATCAAATTATGCAACAATAAACTATTCAAATTGACATCATCACACTTAAATTATTTAAATGTTGTACAGTCTACAGTTGTATGAAAAAAAAAGATGTAGACTGGATATGAATATCAATGGGTTTTTATTAACCATTATTTACAAATATTTTTTTGATAAAATTAAAATTAATACAAACTAAAAGCAAACTAAATCTTTAATGTGGTGTTTTTCCTCATAAGGAGGTTTTGAGCTTATAACAGTGATCATGATACTGTGATGCTGCTTTCATCAATATCTACTCATACTGTATGTGTATTAATACAGAGAGACCAAAACCTGTAGTGAAGGTGACTCCAGATCAGCGTGTGTTCAGAGGAGAGACAGTCACTCTCACATGTGACATACAGGGAGCAGGACACATTCAGTGGACATACAGCTGGATTAAAGATGGTTCAGTCATCAGAGACGTCACTGAGAGAGTCTACAGCATCACATCTGTGTCTGATAGAGCTGAATACAGCTGTAGAGGAGAGAGATCAGACTCACAGAGATCACACATCAGTGCTGCTCTTACACTGACTGTATCAGGTGAGTGTTCATATTCTGTTTAATGCTCATTTGAATCAATAGTTGTGGCTTATTAATTTTCTTATACACTTGTGTATCAGCCACATCTGTTCTTAAAGGTGCTGTAAGTTTTTGACTCTTCTAAAGCCAAAAAATAACAAAATATGTTTATAGATATTTAGAAAACATGTTATGTTTACATAGCTGTTTCTCTGCAAAAAAAAAAAAAAAAAAAAAAAAAAAAAAAAAAAAAAAAACCTATAGCCAGTAATAGGCTCTGTGCACAAGCGTAGCGACGAACTTCCGCTGTCGGCAGAAGTCGGGATATCAGTTTCCGGTTTTCATTCGCGTCGCCCAAAATGTCAGTATTTACTAGATGTCTCCGAGATCTGCCAAGTAGAATCAGCGATGTCCATCGCATCGTTAATGCCTGGTCCCCTGCTCCAATACGCAAACGAAACAAGGGATTCAAATGCAATATATCGAGTTATATGCACAAATAGTTTAATATAATGTGTTATTTCAGCATCTAGCGGCTAAGCTAGCGACATGTTCATTTTAGAAGCTTTTCTCTCTCAATTTTAAACGCAGACTGTTGGTTTTTTTTGTTTTGTTTTTGTTTTTTGGTGATAATTGTATTATCAATTGTATTAAACATCTCCCCCTCTCAGTTTCTAATAAAGATCAGGGCACAGGTGATGTCTGTTCATTGTGCTGCAGGTCCATGATGAGGAATGCTGAGAAAACTCACAGTTCGAGCGTATGGTGAAGCTAGGATTGATAAACCCACAATTATAAGCTTGTTAACGTTACTTTAATAACCCGGCGTTTCTAATGTCCCGGGGATTTTGCCAAGGTAATTCATGTTTAATATAACTTAAAGTAGTATGTAATGAAAACAGTGGCTAAAATCGGCAGGTCCCCATTCGGGTTACTGCATGCATTCTTGTTCATGTTATAATCATATTACTTATTATAACTCGGTGTCCCTGATGTTCCTAGAGATTCAGCCAAGGTCATTCGTGTTTAATGTTACTCAAATCTAATGAAAACATTTACAGTAGGCAGGTAAGTGGTGGCAAATTAAGCGTTTTTAGCTGGAATGGCTTTTATTGTTGGATATCAAAATGTTTTTGAAAAAAAAAGTGGGCAATACTAGAGGTTTTATTTTATTTATCATTGTTATTGTGTATATAACATCCAATATTGAATATTTAATTGTGCATTCCCTTATTTTTGCATTTAGATTACCTTCGCCTTCATCTCAACACTCATTTAAAGATAGTCTTCAAAAACACTAATAATTTAGTAACGAGTTAAATCTTTTTTTTTTTGAAAATTTCAGAATATTATAAATTCACTTACAGATAATATTAATAATTTTAATAACAGGCCACCTGAGTTTACTTAAAAGGGAGCCCAATTCCATGACTACGATTCTTAACAAACAAGGAAAATTTTTTATAAAGTACACTTTATAATAATGTCAAATTAAAGTTTCTGGAATAATTGTGAAATTACATATAAAGATGAAGATAGATTAAGTGGTTCAACAAAAGTACACATTTTCATTTAATTGCAATTAACTTGTAATTAAGTGTCCAAAAGCATCACATGTTGTTACAGTTAAGTATATTATTTTTAATTATTTCCATAAGTACTTAAAAAAAAAAAAGTATGCTAAAGTGTTCTTAAATGGACCTGTAGATGACCACAATGAACAGACATCACCTGTGCCCTGATCTTTATTAGAAACTGAGAGGGGGAGATGTTTAATACAATTGATAATACAATTATCACCAAAAAAACAAACAAAAAAAACAAGTCTGCGTTTAAAATTGAGAAATAAAAACTTCTAAAATGAACATGTCGCTAGCTTAGCCGCTAGATGCCGAAATAACACATTATATTAAACTATTTGTGCATATAACTCGATATATTGCATTTGAATCCCTTGTTTCGTTTGCGTATTGGAGCAGGGGACCAGGCATTAATGATGCGATGGACATCGCTGATTCTACTTGGCAGATCTCGGAGACATCTAGTAAATACTGACATTTTGGGCGACGCGAATGAAAACCGGAAACTGATATCCCGACTTCTGGCGACAGCGGAAGTTCGTCCTACGCTTGTGCACAGAGCCTGTTACTGTTCTACTCAGGGCCGGCCCCTAGCATAGGCGGAATAGCCAAACTCTAGGGGCGCCAAAATGTGTCGTTTTTTTTTATTTTTTATTTTTAACTATACTTATTTTTTATTTTACTTATATTTTTTCATTACAAATACTACTTTAATACTATGAATTTAAAATGTTACAAAAACAGCGACCGTCCCACAAAAACATAACTATTTTATTGCTCTCCTGACGCACACCGGTTCGATGCATGATCAGTCTTCCCCCGCACAGCCGCACTTCCACATCCATCAGATGATCACTATAAATTATCACTAAGAAAGACCGAAGCCCTCTGGTGCCCAGGGAAGACAAAAAAGAAGAGAAGAAGAAGAAAAGCGGGACAAAGACAGAGGTAGCCTAATGTGATGTAATGAATGATGATCATATAAATAAATCTGGTAAAAGTTTGTGAACAAACTTGGCCTAGTCTAGAAAGCTTAAAATAGGGTAATAACAATATCTGGAGTTCCAGAGATCCGAGATTTGTCGTGTCACATGATAATACGTTTTTAATAATATTTTTATGCTATAGTTGTGCAGTATTTGGGTATTTATGGTATTTTTAATTTGAATTGGCTAATTTAGTAATGTTTGTATATAACTGGGCTTATTAAAAATAGCAACATTTTATGTAAAATTCACTTAAAGATGTACGTTTCTCAGTTTAATTTGTGGTGATGTTAGAAAGGGCTATAGTTTAGTAGAACATTGCTGCCATCTACTGGAAATTGAACACTTCAAATTTATTTTGAAGATTAAACAGTAATGTTACTGTATGAGAAGTGTTCAGACAAAACTGTATTAGTTTTGTGCTGGGATGCCAGATGTAATTATTCTTGCTGTTTGTGTTTAATTTATAATGTGACTTAGGCAGCACCTATATTTTCATAGTTTCACTGGAAACAATTTAAATTAAGGTTAATTTTCCATAACTAACATTAACAAAAATATTACATATTGTTACAAATGTATTGTTCATTGTTAGTTTAAGTTAGTTAATACATTCACTAATGTTAACAAATGATACCTTATTGTAAGTTTTACTGTTTCACTATTATCAGCTTTTTTAATTAGAAAATGTCACACCCAGTAGCCAAATATACTCCTACATTTCTCTCTTCAGATGCACTTTTGAAATATCTAGCTATGTAGTTTCTGTGTGAATGTTTGAACACAATGATTATTGGTGGAACGGGCTGTGAGGCAAGGGGCACCAGGTAAAATCTTGCCTAGGGCAGCAAACTGACCTGATTCTACTCTGAAATGTGCGTTCTGTGGCAGAATGCCTTTGTTTTTGCAGTACTCATTTCAACCGCTAGCTGTCAATCTTACATACTGCACCTTTAAAAGAAGACTGAAGCAATTCACATTTAGTTATTATTCTGTTTCATGAGTTCATCTGCACATCCAATCCTGATGGTTAATGGTAAACAAACTTGGCTTGCTGTCCTCAACGGAGGCTTGAACTGATTGTGGTACTATATAGAGAGAGAATAACAGAAATAGAGGAGGAGATGGGGAGGTGGAGGGATGCCGGAAGAATTGTCGCTGGGACGGTGCAGTGAGTGCTGCTTATATAGGCTCGTAATGATGATTGACAGGATTGAATGTTTAGGCTCCTCTTAAACCTACGTTAGGAACTTCATTTATCAGAACTGAATAAGAGACAAGTGCACTATTTCAGTATTTCATGTAGCCTATATTAAAAGAGGTTTATTGTAGAATGTGCTGGATGCAATGCATCAGTGTCAGAATTATTTTCATGATGCAGACAAATATTCAATGATTTGTAATTTCTAACTCTTCAGGATCTGAATGTGTTCTTGTTCTCCTGCAGATCTGAAGCCAAAGCCTGAACTCACATCAGATCCTGCAGGAGCTGCACTGACAGGAAACACAGTGACTTTGACCTGTCGCATGAATCCAGCCACTGGATGGGACTTTTACTGGAACAAACACACACTGAACTCTGAGACAAAGACAGAAACAAACTCCTACAGAGTGAAGATTGATTCAGTGTCTGATGGAGGCCAGTACTGGTGTAGAGCTGGAAGAGGAAAACCAGTCTACTACACACAATACAGTGATGCACTGTGGATAAATGTTACAGGTGAGAGAGCACACAGATCAGAGACAATAGCTACAGAACTAAAACTTTGAATCAAAAATGAATGTAATAATCTGTTTGTGCAGTGAATCCTAAAGCTGTGGTGACGGTCCGGCCTGATGAACGAGTGTTCAGAGGAGAAACGGTCGCTCTCAGATGTGATATAAAGTGGGGAGGAGACACTGAGTGGACGTACAGATGGGAAAGAGAGGGAACAAACTACCGATATAAAAACTCTGTCAGCCGAATCTCCACACAAGAGTTGAACATCAGCAGTGTTGATCACGTTCACAGCGGTAATTACAGCTGTACAGGACAGATGGGAACACAAAGCTCTCAGCGCAGTGATGCTGTTACACTGACTGTATCAGGTGAGTTTGTGTGTTTGTTGATTATCATCAGTGTGAACAGCTTCTCTCTCTATAACTCGTCATGTTTTGTTCAGCTGAAGCTCAGGCAGCAGTGCGAGTGTCTCCACAGCCGTGGCTGACTGAAGGAGACTCAGTGACTCTGATCTGTGAGGTTACAGGCTCCTCTACAGGCTGGACGTTCAGCTGGTTCAGAGATGATGATGGTCTGTCAGACAGCAGCAGAGGAGCTGGAGGCTCTTACACTCTCAGTCCTGCTGCTCTACAGCACACAGGAGTTTATACGTGCAGAGCAGAGAGAGGACGACCGGCCTATTACACACACTACAGTAACACACAGACACTGTGGATCACTGGTGAGTCTGTGTCACAGCATTTATTCTTGTACTGCATATCCGTGTTTCATCACAGTCTCTGGCACAGGAGGGTAAAACATCTGAAACTCTTCCCTCTATTTCTCAGTCTAGATCAGATCAAAAGCACTATCCAGTACACATTATATATACATGATATAATAATATTATTTTAAAATTTAGTACTAAATTTCATCTTAATTTTACTTAATTACAATTTTTTTTATTACAAAAACAGATGTGCTGTCAGTTTTGAGTGGGATTTTCTTCTTCTCAGGTGTTTGTCCTTCAGTGTCTCTGGAGGTCAGTCCCAGCAGAAGTCAACACTTCTCGTCTGACTCTCTCTCTCTGAGCTGTGAGGATCAGAGTAACTCTGCTGGATGGACAGTGAGAAGATACACAGACAGAAACACAGAAGATTGTTCAAAACAAACAGGATCTACATGTCAAATCTTCTCTCTCAGCACATCTGACACTGGAGTTTACTGGTGTCAGTCTGAATCTGGAGAGAAACGTCATCCTCTCAACATCACTGTACATGGTGAGTCCTGTTTCTAATCACAACAGCTACACACTTTCTAATCTAAATCCTAATTGCAAAGTCTACACATTTTCCTCTAATTGTTTTCTGTACAGCCAATCACAGACTGACACTGCTATACAACTATGTGAATGAGTTTTATCTATTATAGTTGGATTAAACCTGTCCACATTCATCTGACAGTCTTTTGCCATTTAAATGGACAGTTTTTGGCCAGATGAATTAATACGATCTCATTTGTACATTTTTGTACAATGTTTTTACACAGGTGGTTAGGTTTAGGGATGGACCTTTTTGCTTGGGTTGGATTAGTGCATAAAGCACAGGAAGCATTAAGTAAAATTCAGTTCATAAGATAGCAACATTTTTAGCTATGAATTTTTATAAATTCTTACTATTTACAGTAAGCAGATGTTTCTTGTGTTGTGTAGATGGTGATGTGATTCTGGAGAGTTCTGTTGATCCTGTGATTGAGGGAGATACTCTGACTCTACACTGTTTACATCGATCTACAAACTCCTCGATCCTCAGAGCTGATTTCTATAAAGACGGATCACTCGTCCAGAATCAGACGACAGGAGAGATGAACATCACGACTGTCTCAAAGTCACATGAGGGTTTCTACTACTGTAAAACAGAGAGAGGACAGTCACCCAAGAGCTGGATCTCAGTCAGAGGTGAGAGTCAGTGGAGCTCAGTCTCTGTCAGCTGATGAGATTTTATTCATGTGTAATCAGTTACTGACAGCTGTGTTTATTTCACATAACTCACATGAACGAATGTGTAATAACAAATCACATATAACGAACTACAGTCAAATCTTCAGCATCTCATAACCATCATCCTGCAACTCAATAATATTAAGAGTGCATTAACTAGATTAGAATAAAATCTTTAAACCAAGACGTTGCCATTTATGTATTTATTTAATAATGACAAAATAAGATTAAACTGTTCCTTTAATACAGACCTAAGGGGACATGGTGGTGGAATAAATATGAGATTGAGATGAGATTATGTATTTCAATGCTTTGAAAGCCTTTAGGAGATTCGTAATTGCTCAATAATGTGCTTGTTTTTCAGTGTCACGTTCAGGTCAGATTTCTGTCTTCAGCATCCTCAGTTTTCTTCTGGCAGTTTGTCCGTATCTGCTGTCGACAGTCGTGCTGCTGTTCAAATGCTACAGAGCGAGAGATAAAACATCTGTCTGATTCGTCTCTCCTCTGAGTGTCTTTTCTTCAAACCATTCACATTCACTGACAGACAGACCTTTACTCTCTGTCTTTTTATATGTTATAGATCATTATTTACATGGTGGTCATTCATAAGCAATAACTGCTGTGGAAACAAAACAGAAAGTGTAGACTTGAAATAAATGTTGTGTGTGTCACAGTTACCTCTACTGAAGACCACAGCCAGTACTCCGTAACAGAGGAACACACTTCAGCCTGATATTTCATTCATTCTCCAAACCGCATGTATAGTGTCACAGGATGCTGGAGTCTCAGGCTGAAGGCTGGGAAACACTGAACATGACCAGTCCATCACAAGACTAACAGACACACGATCACACTCTCACTCATACGGATGATTTAGTGTTTCTAATTCACCTGTGCTGTATATTAGACTGTAGAAGAAACCAAACCAACACATGAAGAACAGCAAACTCCACACAGAAAGACCTCCGGACTCATCTTCTACTCCAAAACAAGTTTCTTAATGTGTGTCAAATTCACTGTAAGCACTGTAAGCTAAAGACACAAGACACAGCAAACACAACCTGTTAAATAAAAATGTTCAAATTGATTAAATATCAGCATTGAGATGTTTCTGCTCACAAACATGATCATTTTTAACCTGATTGTCAATAAAAGCTGAGACAGAGACATCAATAATGTCTGATAACAAAACTGTATTGAATGTGAGGAATGGGTTCATTATTATATTTTAACTGGACAGACCTCCACCAATAAGACTGAGCAATTTTTATATTTAAACTAAGCATTTAAATGTCATCTAACTAAGACTTATTATTGGAGAGAGTGACTACTGATATTTATGTCATTTTATGTGTTGTCTGCTATACTGTTATAAAGATCTCTTTGATTTGTATTGCAAGCATCAGAATTTTGGCCATAAATATCAGCATCTGCACCAAATTGCATATTGTATATTGGAATAAATATTTTTCTCTCTTTCTTTCTCTTTTTCAGTACGAGCTTCTCACTATATCATACTACGAGCCATAAAAAAAAAAAAAGATGAATTATGAAACTGTCGTTTTCTTTGTTTTTGTCAAAATGTAAACTATCCTATTTCTAAATATTTGGTCCAATTATAATTTCATAATTTTAGGCTTTACAGGGTTAAATATATACTTTCTCTTCTCAACTCAACTTTCACATTCATATATCACACGTTCTACTGTCTACAAGCCATAGCTATTCTGACATCTTCCTTTTTATTTCTAAAACTGTTCTTTTTAACAGATTCTTAATTTTATATAAATGACTTCCCTTAGTGTCTGTACAAGCACACAACTCCCATTATTACACACATTCTGCAATAAGCATTTGATAAAATAGCCTATTGCCATGAGTGCAAATGTAAAAGATCAGGAGAAAACAGAGAACATTACCTGAACATACAGATGAACTGACAGTTATAGAAATTCAATGTGTCTGTGTGAAACAATAACATCTTGACATTATTATTGCCAAAGACACATGAGGGATTTCTACTATTGTAAAGCAGAGAGAAGTCACCAGAGTGCTGGATTGTGCAGAGAAAAATCAATATTCAAAGTGAATTGTTGAAATTGAAGACTATCCTAAAATGAGTTTGAGTGTAAAAGACTTTAAAACTTACGGGAGGGGAAAAAAAAATTATTATATATATATATATATATATAAAACTTGTTTCAGTGATTTAAAGTAAAATCACATTCATCGTAGAACGCCACAAAGACTCTAAACAACACAATGCTATAATCAGTGCCATGATATACAGTAATCAACATCTGAAGTGGATCAAAACTTTTCATCAAAGCTGTCCGAAGACAAGAAAGCATTTTGGTTTTAGGGCAACTTTGATGAAAGGTTTTGAACCACTTCAGTGTTGACTACTATATAATGATACTTTCATTTAGGAAAAGCATAAAGAGATTGAACAATGTAATATCAAGCTCTTTTTAAAGACAGTATGAGCGGCTCTTAAAAGAGCCTTTGGGTCGTTGATCAGGTCAGATGAGGTTTACTTGGAGCTGGTGTATTTGGTCACAGCCTTGGTGCCCTCAGACACGGCGTGTTTGGCCAGTTCCCCGGGCAGCAGCAGACGCACGGCGGTCTGGATCTCTCTCGATGTGATGGTGGAGCGCTTGTTGTAGTGAGCGAGACGAGACGATTCACCGGCGATGCGCTCGAAGATGTCGTTGACGAAAGAGTTCATGATGCCCATCGCCTTGGAGGAGATCCCGGTGTCAGGATGAACCTGCTTCAGCACTTTGTACACGTAGATAGCATAACTCTCCTTCCTGGACTTTCTGCGCTTCTTTCCTCCTTTACCGGCGATCTTAGTGACGGCCTTCTTTGAGCCCTTCTTGGGCGCGGACTTCGCGGGTTCAGGCATAAAACTCACTTCTGATTTACTCGAAATTGAATATAGATTTATGTTTGACCACATGCGCTTTTATGCAGTGCCCTATGCTAATCTCTAAAAGGAAAACGGCGATCTGTGATTGGGTATCTCTCTGGACCGACCCAAAGAATGATTTTCATTGGCCACATTAAAGCCAATCAGAGGCTATAAAATGTAAATCCCTCCCATCGCCTTTAAGTTAAACATTAAGTAATTATGTTTTACTAACCACACACTAAAAAATTAAATGTTGAATTCAGTTAATAAAATAAAAAATTAACAATTACAAACAGACTGAAGTTGCAGAAACGAATCTTACCATTTGGAAACTTGTTCTTTGAGTGAAATTCAGTATATGTAAGTAAATATCCTTCATTATTTATCAACTGTGAGACCATTAGAATATAATTTTTAACTCAATTAGTATAGAAAATTGATTTGTTCTTATATTTAATATATTTATTATTCCAAATTATCTGCCTATGGGGAGAAAAATTATGTTTGTATATGAGAATCCAATATAAAAGAGCCTGTCTATGAAAATTAGATAACTTAACAGGGAGTTTGTTGACCTCAAAATCACACTTCAAAAGAAACTCTATGCCTCCAACTTTTTGAAAAATAAGATTTGGAATTATATACCATATCTTTATGTTTAATATAATGTTTAATCCAGTTCAACTTTAAAATTGTATTAGACGTAACAAAATCAAGCACATTCAAACCTCCTTGACTATACAAATTACATAAATTATTTTTATTTAAATAGTGAGGCTTGTTTTTCCATATGAAATTAAATAGTTGAATCTTTTTTTTTTTTTTTTTTAAGAAAATATTTTGGTACATCTAATACTTTAGCAGGATAAACTAAATGAGATAACCTCTCGGTTTTGGACAAAAGAATCCTACCTTTGAGTGATAAATCCCTCATGAGCCACATGTCAAATTTCTTTTTAATTGTCAACATAAGGGGTTGGAAATTAGATTGTACTTGTTTAACTGATCTTTGCAAATATTGATACCAAGATAAGTTACTTCCTCTCTAACTGGAATACCTTCAAATTGGGTAAAAAGAATACCATTCTTTAAGTGAAAAAAGGGTACATTTTTAATGTTTAAAGATAAACCTGACACTTCAGAAAATATATTAAGGCAGTCTATAGTTTTCTTAACCTCTGATATATATTTCAAAAAGATAGCTGTATGATCAGCAAGCTGACAGCATTTAATTTCTCTGTCCCCAATTCTGATGCCTTGAAAGGAATCATGCAAATAAATATATGCAAATATAAAGCCATAGTTTGCATAACTAAAAGAAATGAAAAGGGAGCCGCCGGGTCTCCCTGTTTTATGCCTCGATGGGAGTTTAACTGAACTATTACAGTCATTGTATAAAGTTTATATCGCCCTTTTAAAGTATTGACCAAAACCAAAAAATAAAATAAAATAAAAAATTAAGTTTTACAGTATCAAAGGCTTTATATATCTATAAATAAAATGTAACTGTTATCAGTTATGTAATCCTTATAATCAATTAAATCTAAGATTAATCTAATATTATTGCTAATATGTCGTCTTTGCATAAAGCCTGACTGACTATCATCTATGATTGTATCTAAACATAACTTTATTCTTTGTGCAAAAATGTGAGCCAACAGTTTTGCATCATTATTAATTAATGTTATAGGCCTCCAGTTGTCAAGAAGCAAACAGTCCTTATTGGGTTTAGGTAACAATGTAATTAGGCCTTGACACATAGATGGGGGGAGCTTACAGGCTTTTATAGCTTCCTTAAAAACCAATAACAAAAATTCAGAAATGTAATCTTGGAATACTTTATAAAATTCACCTGTTAAGCCGTCATTCCCGGGGATTTATTGTCTTTTAACTTACTAATGTTCTTTTTTAGTTCTTCTAAGGATATATCCTGATCACAAACTTCTTTCTGAGTTTCGTCAATACCTTGTGCAACATTTTTTATTTGAGAAAGAAAATTTGATCTATGGCTACTTTGTTCGGAACAAAGTTCCATTTTTTTATAGAATTCTTCCACAAAATCAGAATTGTATAGGATCTTCAGATATCTGCTCATTAATTTTAAGTGTATATATATATATATATATATATATATATATATATATATATATATATATATATATATATATATATATATATATATATATATATATATATATATATATATATAATATTATTATTATTATTATTAACACTAACATTTCTTTTTTTCTAAATCATGAAAATATTTGGTATTTCTTTCACCATGTTCTATCCATTTCCGTCTAGAACAAATGAAGGCTCCCTGTGCCAAATTTTGATAGATATTATCCAATTCAGATTGTAATTCATGTAACATATTAATATCAACTTGGATTTGCTCGTCCTTTTCTTAATTAAAAATTATTTCCTTAAGTATTCTGTCTTGTCTCATTCTTTTTTCCTTAGATTAGGGTGACCATACGTGCCATTTTACCAGGACGCGTCCTGGCCAGGATTTCTATATTGCTTTGATTCAAAGTACCTCGAGAGCGTTTCGAAAACATAAGGAGCTGATGTCATACACCGATCGGTCTGCACACGCAAACAAAGCCAAAACCTAAATCTTATAGGCAATATAGAAATCCTGGTCAGGACATGTCCTGGTAAAATGGCACGTATGGTCACCCTACCTTAGATAATTCTTTTCCCCTTTTAATGGCCATATTACGGATCTGAAATTTTGTATAGTCCCAATGTTTGCCATATATTTGATCTTCTTTTTGCTTTTGATAAATTTTCATTTATAATATTTATGGCTTGTTCTTTGAATAATTTATCATTCAAAAGTGTATTATTTAATTTCCAATAATTTGGTTTAAATTTAATTGATCTATTCCTTATGCATATTGCTAAAGTGATCATATTATGATCAGAAAAAAAAACCGAGGGTTCTATTTTTGTTTCTTCCACTGTCTAATAAATCATTTGAAATAAGCCAAAAATCAATTCTGGATCTCTTAGATAAATCTTTGTTGTTCCAAGTGAACTGGATTTGATGTGGATTTTTTAATCTCCACACATCACAACAGTTTAAGTGCAAACAGAGATTATTAAATTCTCCATAAGTGCCTCTTAAGGATCTTTGAATGACGGTCTTTAATACGGTGATTTATACAGTTCCAATCACCCCCAAATATTAGTTTAGCATTAACAAAAGAATTTAATGAGGCATTTATTTTTTCTTCAAATTCAGCAAATAGAAGTGTGTTTCTTTGGCTGTTATGACCATATATATTACCTAAAATAAAAATATCCTCCATAAATTCAACAACTAAAATTATCCATCTTCCTGAGCCATGAACTACATTTTTTTAGGATCTTCCCCTGAAAGGATCCCTTTAATATAGCAGCACCTGCTGATTTACTGTTTCCATAAGACATCCATATATTGTCTCCCCACTGATTTTTCCAGAAATTAAAATCTGAGTCTAAAGCATGTGTTTCTTGTAAAAAATAAAAATCTGCCTTGAAAGATTTACAAAACAAAAATACAGCTTTCCTCTTTATCTGTTCTCGTATACACTGAAAAAAAAATTAACATAGAGGTCTTTGAAATGACAAAAATGAATCATGTATGTACAACACAATTAATTTATGTTTCTGTTGTGAACATGTTTTAATCAAGTAGATTCCAATTGTTCATATTGAGTGTTGAATGTACACAATTCTATAACGTTGGTTGAAATTGATTGAATCTAATATTGAAATCAATCCAATTGAGTTTTGACAGAACCGGGGGTCTCCAGATCAGATGGTGGCGGTATTGCATCATTGAGCGGAGGACAAACTGCCGTAAAAGAAGAAATTGAATCGAGCGCCAAAAACTGTGAAAATATAGGTGGCGGAATATGCACCAAAGCTGTTTGCCAACCGCCATTAAACGTCAAAGAAGAAGAAGAAAAAGAAGAAGAAGAAATGTGAAAACTTCAGCAGCTAAGCAACAGTCGCCTCATCTCAGATGAACACCGATTTACTGAAAAGTAAGTTCAGCAAAATCTTTTATATTTGTTTACAAGTAACTTAGACAATATTTCCACTAGATAATAGGGATGTGCGCTGCGACTAATATGACTGTCGTTTAAACTGAAGTTTTTTATCCGACTAGTCGACTAGTCTAAAAGCTAGAAACCCCCAAAAAATGCCAAAAGAAAAAAAAAACCTCTGCGTGCCTGTATAACAGCCTACACTTGAAATTCTTAATCTTTGAATCACACTGTCAAATCCTTCAATGAATTCTGCTAAAAATAGGTCACGATTATGCCTTATGCTTGCTTCGCGTTATCATCATTTAATTTTAGGCAGTCGTTAAACAGAAAAAAAGGAAGAGCATACACTCAACATAAACCAGTGCATAGCTTGTGTATTCAGATCGGCTGGAGCAATGCAGAAATGGAAAATCAATCAATCAATAGACTGACAGAATTCTTCATTTTCATATAACGTTAGCCAACATATTAAAACACAAGTCAAAAACAATAGGAAAGTTTATCAAGGAATAGCATTAATACGGCTTTTGTAAATGTACTTCATGTTGGCTATATTGTCTAAAAATATAACAATGCTAGTTTTACTTACTCTGACCATGCGCATTTGTTCAGTGAATTTATCATGTTAACGTGGTCTGGCTAAAGACGGGACTAGAGGCGATTCTGCACTTGAAAACAAAACGCGCTTGACAGGAACTGAAGTCACGCAGAGAGATAACTACAAGCAAACAGACAGTTTCGAAAAGAGCCTGGAAATCCCGCACCACCGAAGTGTGTCTTCGTTTAGAGGAATAGACGCGCGGATGGGATCGTGGACCGCAGCGGCGGGTTGTAGTGTATGACATGATTGACATTTGCTGGCTTTGGCTAGCCTCCAAGCTAACGCATACCTGCCTGTATTGAATATGATTACGCATCGCTCCAGTAGAGTTATTGTAAGCCAATTTGACATTACACAGTTTACACACAACTTTGTTTCCTTCTAATTCAAAATAATCCCACACCTTGCTGGTCTTTGGCGTGGTCATTTCAAGCTCGCCGCAAATGACATGAAGAAAACACATGCGAGGTCTGAGGTAAAAAATGTAGTTTCCGCCCAGATACGCTTTTTTATTTATATATATATATATATATATCACACAGTGGGGCAAAAAAAGTATTTAGTCAGCCACCAATTGTGCAAGTTCTCCCACTTAAAAAGATGAGAGAGGCCTGTAATTTTCATCATATGTATACCTCAACTATGAGAGACAAAATGAGAAAAAAAAAAAATCCAGAAAATCACATTGTAGGATTTTTAAAGAATTAATTGGTACATTATGGTGGAAAATAAGTATTTGGTCGCCTACAAACAAGCAAGATTTCTGGCTCTCACAGACCTGTAACTTCTTCTTTAAGAGGCTCCTCTGTCCTCCACTCATTACCTGTATTAATGGCATCTGTTTGAACTAGTTATCAGTATAAAAGACACCTGTCCAACAACCTCAAACAGTCCAACTCCAAACTCCACCATGGCCAAGACCAAAGAGCTGTCAAAGGACACCAGAAACAAAATTGTAGACCTGCACCAGGCTGGGAAGACTGAATCTGCAATAGGTAAGCAGCTTGGTGTGAAGAAATCAACTGTGGGAGCAATTATTAGAAAATGGAAGACATACAAGACCGCTGATAATCTCCCTCGATCTGGGGCTCCACGCAAGATCTCACCCCGTGGGGTCAAAATGATCACGAGAACTGTGAGCAAAAATCCCAGAACCACACGGGGGGACCTAGTGAATGACCTGCAGAGAGCTGGGACCAAAGTAACAAAGGCTACCATCAGTAACACACTGCGCCGCCAGGGACTCAAATCCTGCAGTGCCAGACGTGTCCCCTTGCTTAAGCCAGTACATGTCCGGGCCCGACTGAAGTTTGCTAGAGAGCATTTGAATGATCCAGAAGAGGATTGGGAGAATGATGAAACCAAAATAGAACTTTTTGGTAAAAACTCAACTTGTCGTGTTTGGAGGAGAAAGAATGCTGAGTTGCATCCAAAGAACACCATACCTACTGTGAAGCATGGGGGTGGAAACATCATGCTTTGGGGCTGTTTTTCTGCAAAGGGACCAGGACGACTGATCCGTGTAAACGAAAGAATGAATGGGGCCATGTATCGTGAGATTTTGAGTGAAAACCTCCTTCCATCAGCAAGGGCATTGAAGATGAAACGTGGCTGGGTCTTTCAGCATGACAATGATCCCAAACACACCGCCCGGGCAACGAAGGAGTGGCTTCGTAAGAAGCATTTCAAGGTCCTGGAGTGGCCTAGCCAGTCTCCAGATCTCAACCCCATCGAAAATCTTTGGAGGGAGTTGAAAGTCCGTGTTGCCCAGCGACAGCCCCAAAACATTACTGCTCTAGAGGCCAAAATACCAGCAACAGTGTGTGAAAACCTTGTGAAGACTTACAGAAAACGTTTGACCTCTGTCATTGCCAACAAAGGGTATATAACAAAGTATTGAGATGAAATTTTGTTATTGACCAAATACTTATTTTCCACCATAATTTGCAAATAAATTCTTTAAAAATCCTACAATGTGATTTTCTGGATTTTTTTTTCTCATTTTGTCTGTCATAATTGAGGTATACCTATGATGAAAATTACAGGCCTCTCTCATCTTTTTAAGTGGGAGAACTTGCACAATTGGTGGCTGACTAAATACTTTTTTTGCCCCACTGTATGTGTATATATATATATATCTTGATGTGTATTATTTTTCAAAAGTTTTATTTTAACTTTTAAATGAAACGTTAAAATTATGGTAATTTGAATGATAAAATCATGTTTTTTTTTCTCTCGTGTAATTGACTATTGATTTCAGTATTGACTAGCAGGAGCTGTACCGTTTAGTCGACTAGACCCGCACATCCCTACTAGACAGGGCCGCATTAATGCACGGGCTTAAGCCCAGGGCCCCGGGCTGAGGGGGGGCCCCGGTGATGCCGGAAAATATTGTAATCGCATTTTATAATGAGTTAAAAAAGGGGAAGGGAAAGGGAAGGGAAGTGGTGTGTGGCCAAGTATGGTGACCCATACTCGGAATTTGTGCTCTGCATTTAACCCATCCAAGTGCACACACACAGTAGAGCACCTGGAGCAGTGGGCAGCCAATGCTGCGGCGCCCGGGGAGCAGTTGGGGGTTTGGTGCCTTGCTCAAGGGTCTCACCTCAGTCATGGTATTGAGGGTGGAGAGAGTGCTGGTTATTCACTCCCCCCACCTACAATCCCTGCCGGACCCGAGACTCGAACCCACGACCTCCGGGTTACAAGTCCGACTCTCTATCCATTAGGCCACGACTGCCCAGTTTAAGGGAACAGTTGACTGTTCCCTTAAAATTACATTTTATCGGTTTGCTTTAAATGCACGTGCGGGCGTTGCAAGTCCTGCGCGAGAAGTGTCAGCCAGTCAGAAAAGAGAAAAATTGCCAAAAATTCCAAAGCTCACGGCATATTAACGCGGGGCAAGGAGAAGATGCCGATGCAGACATAGCAGGGTTCGTACTATAGCATGTAGGTTTGATGAGTAAATAAATCCACACAGAATATCAGATCAGTCATTTGAAAACAGCGTGAGTGATTCAGCTGAACCGCATCTTCTTTCTTTGACTTTATCTTAAAACGGCTTCACATCAGAGCATCTCGTCTGCACTAAAGAGTGCGATACAAGACTTTCGCTCGTGTTTTGGTACAGTTGACAGAATTGTCACTTGCCTAATTGGGTCATTGTTGCATCGTCACAAAAATGTATTATTTATTTGCACGTCTTTTAAAGCCATTTAGTCCTCGCGCGCTCCAGAGGCGGTTTCCTGTGCGCTCAGTCACGTCCAAAGGGCGCTCGTATAAAGCCGCCTTGCGAGTACCAGATTGAGTTTGGTACCAAACAAGCTCAGTAGAACCCTGTACGGACCTCAAACATATGACCCAGTCCGGCCCTTGTCCAACAGCTTATCAGAATTACTGGCCCGAGTCCGACTGGAGTCCGTGTCTTTTTTCTCTCTTTCTCTTCCCAATTAGCCTACACAGCTACTGTTGGAGCCATTAAAATTGTTCAGTTTCGTTTTTAATGGAAAAGTGGTTATATTTATTTTCGTTTCTTTAAGTTAATTTAGAAATATGTTTGAAACATTTTTTTGTTTGTTAAATCAAGTTTTTGTTTTTTAAAGTAGCTAACGACCAAGTGGCCAGCTGCAGACAGTGAGTTAGCCTATATGTTTGATCAATTTAGCCTTTTAAAATCAGCACCACTTGACTAAAATAAAATCTATATATAAAATACTTAAAGAATATCACAATGTTAGTTTACGTTTGTGCTAGGCGAGTATCCAATCATTTGTGCGGAGAGTGGAAGCTAAAGCGCGCTCTGCAGGACTTGGGAGTCGCCAGAGCGATCACTTGCATTTTTTTTTTTTTTTCTTATAACAGTAGAAACAACCGTCATTTTTGCTCATAAAGGTAAGAGTAATATATCATTCGGGACTGTTAAGGGTCTACTTTTATTTGTGTGCACTCACAATATCAGCATAAGTTGTGATTTCTTTTAGAAAACAAACAGGATGCGCTTTCTGCGTCACAAAAATTAAAGAAACTCGCGAATATTTTATTTCCCCTGGCCCCGACACATTCATCATGATAATTACTTGCTGGGGTTTTGCGGCAAGCTTTATTGCGTGCGCTTTAACGCGGAACTCTTCCAGCACTCGCTGCTGCTGCTGGACACTAAACACTGTCCAAGCCGCTCTTTGACAGTCGAGGTAGCATCGTGTTGTTTCCACCAGCGCGGGCAAATCCTTTTCAGCACCATAATAATTGATGGATATCTAAAATATAAAAATAAGGAGGAAGCCTAAAACAAGCCTGATGCCCGGCCCGCGTCTGAGCTATGACATGAAAATTGTCCCGAAGCCGTAAATAAGTCGGGGCCCGTCGGGCTTGGGCTGAAATACAGGGGTCTAAACTAAATTAAGTTTAATTTGCGCTGCTTGTTGCGTTTCAGCGGCAAAAATACACACAAAATGACGTTAAAATGAGTATCCTCATAAGCATTGTTGTTGCGAAAGAGAAAAGTTTCCAAAACGAAATTCAGGTCCTGCATTTAACGGAGTTAAATAAATGATAATATTCAGTGATGCGATATGTTCTCTGTGTGGAGTAAAGTTAATTGCACACTGGTCCGAAATTTTCGCACGGTAAAAAAAATAAATAAATAAATAAATATGCCTCACGTTGTCAAGTCACCTTTATTTATATAGCGCTTTTAACAATACAGATTGTGTCAAAGCAACTTTCCGATATCAAAATAGGAAAATAGTGTGTCAGTGTAAAATGACAAGATTAAACACTCAATTTTCAGTTGAAGGCATTTCATTATTGAATTCAGTGATGTCATCATCCAGCTCAGTTCAGTTTAATTAGTATCTGTGCAATCAAGTCGACGATATCGCTGGAAATTAAGTGTCCCCAACTGAGCAAGCCAGAGGCGACAGCGGCAAGGAACCAAAACTCCCTCTGTGACAGAATGGAGAAAAAAAAAAAAAACCCTTGTCAATTACGTTTACACACTGCCTCCGACACTTTCGTTTGTCATAAAAAAAAAAAAAAATCGCATCAGGTTCGATTTTCTGCGTTTTCACATCCGTAGCATGCATTTTGATAGGAAAGGATGACGAGTACGAAAAAAAAAAAAAAAAAAGAAAAAAAAAAAAAAAAGGAAAAAACGCATACGAAAATTTCGGATTCCGTGTGCAAGGACTTTCACGTCTGGCGCAATTGCAGCTTGTATTTATTACTAAAACAAGAAAGCAAACAATAGCATTAATACTCATTAATTTTAG
Organism: Spinibarbus caldwelli; assembly: GCA_039654775.1. Taxonomy (NCBI): domain Eukaryota; kingdom Metazoa; phylum Chordata; class Actinopteri; order Cypriniformes; family Cyprinidae; genus Spinibarbus; species Spinibarbus caldwelli. The sequence continues at coordinate 3,466,341 of CM077220.1, read as the reverse complement.
TTAACATATGTTATGATAATTTGAACAGATTTTTTATTCTTATTGTAAAATAATGGAACATTAGGTCATGAATATAAGTCATGGAAAAGTCATGGAAATTTATTGGTAAAAATGTGTACGAACCCTGACATAGTCTTTGATGCAAATCATGGCAGGTAGGTCATATGCTATCAGTAGTTAGATACAGTAGGCTATAATTACTCAAATAATTAACTACTTTTCCATCTTAACATAGCTGAGCTCGCAGTTGTTAGCCACTACACACTACAGCTGCGATGCTGATGTGGACGATTCTGCATAAATGCAATTAAATAGTCCTATAATATATATTATTGTACTGTTTTATTATAAGAAAGAACACTTGTTATAGGCTATATTAATAAAAAAAAAAAAAAAAAAGTTGTGCATGCCTTTGGAAGCAAATCACTTAAGCGTCTGATGTTTCCAGACAATCGCTACCAGATAATAAACTTCTCTTTAAGCAAGATATTTGGGCACATTTTGTTTTTTACAAAAAGAATATGCATGAATGAGGAAAATACTGCGGGACCTGATTGATGTTAAAACGAGATTTTAAGCGCAATAGGCTAAGCCACAAAGATCTCAATGCGTTACTTGCGCTGACTGACCAACCCGAAGCGTGCGGACGGACAGCTGCCTCTCTCAGACAATAAATTACTTTTAAAAAGTATCTGTTTTTGGAGTTGTCTATTTGCGTAAACATTGACTGGTAAGTGAATGTAAACAGTTGTGGAAAAATCTGATGTGTAACATATTAGATTAGATTTATAGATCTTAATATAATACACCTAAAACAACGAAAGAAAAGAGGGAATTACTCACTGCTCTTGACTGAATAACTTTTGTAGCTTTATTAATTGTAACAATGCAATGATTATATTTACATTTGACTATTCAGTTTCTGTATTATTCTGACTTAAATGCTTCTGTAAATTAGATGTAAAATGAAAAAAAGTAAAGCACTGTCAATTCAATTTTTTGATAGGCCTATTTTGTATTTGCTCTACTCTTCTTTTAATTTGCATCTTTGTTTTTATTTTTAATAACAAAGGTAAAATAACAAAAAGAGCTTTATTTTGATTATTCATTTACTATGGTAATTAAATAATTGGAGGAAAAGATGCATTGTGATGCATCATTATCATAATTAAATTAAATCGTGAGGCAACTGATGATTCACATATGTGATTTGGCCATAATGGTTCAACTGTGGTTTAAATTATTACTTGCCCTGCCACAAAAAAATAAAATAGTTTTGTTATTATTGTTTTTGATACCAAAATTATAGATACCAGTTCAATTATACAATTCTCGATTCCAACTGAAGACAAGTGAACAGTCAGTAAAAACAAATGAACAAATTATAAGGAATAAGGCAAATCCGTCAACTGTCCTGAGTGTCTTTCACACTGGCCCCAGGCCATCAGGCAGTCCTTATTGTCCAGCCGCTGGCCTTAATTGTAATTTAAAAAGGCTAAAATACAACTTTGATGATAAACACTTAAAAACTTAGCCACTGTAGCACGGTACAAAGGTTTCACTCATTAATATTAGCCTAGTTATTGCATTAGATGTCAAGAATATTATGATTATGATTATAATATGAGCAACAATATTTTACATCTCCTATTTCTTTTGGTTGATGTTAATAAATTATTTCACTATTATTAAGGTAAGTTAGTGATTTTAAAAAAAAACTGCAAAGATCCACAAGCAGAAAGACATATTTGTGAAGGTAAATCAGAAGTGCACAGACCGTTTTGTGAAGGTGTACATTTACCTTCACTAATTTACCTTCCTACACTGTTCCTAACTTAATATTAGTTCATAATGAATTTAACCAACGTCAACACGTACAATTAAATGCTACACATTTTTAGATATCTGTGTAAAATATGTCCAACTACGTGCATGTGTGTAGTTCATGCAGTGATATTTGTGTATATTTTAAATGACATAACTTTAGGTTTGGATGTTTTGTTAATGACATTTAATACTGCAAAATTAGACTGAGTGAATGTAGACTGTAGTTCTCATTGATGAAGGGCCCCACAAGAGGTAAAGCCCAGGGGCCCCTTACAGTGTTAATGCGGCCCTGCTACTAGATAACAGTTTTCGGAGTGTATAACAATTACAATGACCAACACTGTAACTCTCTGCTAGTTTATCATTAAGAGTCAACAACCGGTGTTCAACAGTCAGTAAGTTTTTTTTTTTTAAACGGGGGTATTTTTCATAAAAGTAAATATTGTGACTCTATTTTCCAGTTTGTCTGTACATTGAAACTTTGCTGACCGTCTGAATTGCTCTTCCACACGGGACAGTCACGAGTGTATAACTTAACATAGCTCATTTTTTTCTAGCTCATTTTCAATGAGATAACGTATATTTAACGATAGAGAGGCAAAACGCGGGTGATTTCGCTGCAGGCGGCGTACAGAGACGGTGGCTTTCACAAGCATGGCTCTTCACGGATTAAATACTTATATTGAAAATCGATATAAATTTACTTAATTTACAATATAGTGTTTCTGTTAGCGGCAGTCACGTCGGTTTCAACTAGTTACTGAACCGATTATTAACAAGCAGTCAGACTCGACTGCAGACACGCTTCTGCTGCGAGAGAAAGCTGCAGCCGCGAGCCGTTTCCACCGATCCTCGCCGGACAACTGCGCCTTTCTGAATACACCCAGCAGAAAAACCCTGTTATCATGTTAGCTGGCTAATTTGGCTTATTCACTGTCTCTCACAATAATATATATATGTGTGTGTGTGTGTGTGTGTGTGTGTATATATATATACACATGTATGTATGTGTGTGTGTGTGTGTGTGTGTGTGTGTGTGTGTATATATATATACACACATGTATGTGTGTGTGTGTGAAGCAGTGTTCTGAACATTAGATATAGTCTGTTTTCATTTCCCTATAACAAAGCACTAAAACAAGTCTGTTCATCTTTACTTTGTGAATTTGTATGTTGTCTTTCAATTATTGACAGATTATAAAAAAATATATATATATTTTACAGGTCCATCTTTACACACACACTCAAGCTTTAAATGGGTAAGTTTTTATTTTTTTTTTTTTTTTTTGTTGTTATTTACTTTTGTACTGCTGTTAAAGATCTAAATCTTTTTGTGGGTGATTTTAAGTTTTACATAATTCAAAATATACACTTGCATTATAAATTGTCATTCAAAATAAATCTTAAACATCATAAATAATTAAAAACAGTTGTTAGTTGTTTTTTTTTTCGTGTGTTAGATTTTTTTCAGTAGGCCTTTGTTAATAGGACTTATTTTCATACATTTACCTACATTTGTTTGTTTTGTGCAGGGCATGAACCACTGATGTCATATGGACTATTTTACCAATGTCCTTATACGTTTCTGGGTCTGGGAACATTTCTGTTGCATTGCTCTCTATGGAGGGTCAGAAAACTCGCGGATTTCATCAAAAACATCTTAATTTGTGTTCCAAAGATGAACGAAGGTCTTACGGGCTTGGAACAACATGAAGGGTGAATAATTAAAGACAGAATTTTCATTTTTGGGTGAACTATCCCTATAAGATGCATGGTTAACCTTGGTAGTGAATTGTAACAAGCTCTTGTTCTATTTCAACTTATTCACTTTGTGCCATGTTTGGATTATTTAAGTGTTTTGTGTTTTCTTCAGAATGTGTTGCACACACAGAAGAGGCAGAGTTTTCTGGTAGCACTTACAGTCTTTTATTATTGTCACACTCTGCAAAATTAATAAACAAGAAATTAGACAGAGTTTCATTGCCTGTTGAAATGACTGGCAGTGTGACTTCATTAATGAGTGAAACTCATTCAATAAACTCAAATTACACAATTTCCTGATGTACACATTTAAAAGTGATTACAAAGTACCGCATCAAATAAAGACTGTAACTCACTGACATTAACATTACAGTAATCAAACCATAATGCTGTACGAACATACACAAACGGTGTATAAACACATTAAGTATTCTTTATATAACTCTCTTATAAAACTATAACTCTCTTCACCAGCATCTTACTCCTCATCAAATAATGACAGAATATTACAGGACACAAATGACTTAATCAAATATTACTCGGCTCTCTCCACAAATAACATTGAGCGCATAGTAATCTGATGAGAAGAATTCTGTCATGTTGAAACACCTTGCGCCAATGTGGTTAATTTGATCGATATAAAACACGTGCATCAAACAAACACATGGAATACACCATTAAACATAAGCTGCGATGCCACATCACTCATCTTACCTGCAAAATTAATAAACAACAAGAAATTAGACAGAGTTTCATTGCCTGTTGAAATGACTGGCAGTGTGACTTCTTCATTAATGAGTGAAACTCCCTGCGGCTCCCTAGCCCCCTAGCGTCACCTGCCAGTGTATACAGGTCTAAGTGATGTTATAATAGGCATCATTATACAGTGTACATAAATTTTAAGTAAGCACCAGTATATTTAAATAAATGATGATTATTAATACTTATATATATATATATACACACACACACACACACATATACATACACATATACATACATATATACACACACATATATATACATATATATAGCTATCTAAATCTACAGTGGGTACGGAAAGTATTCAGACCCCCTTCACTTTTTTCAATTTTGTTATGTTGCAGTCTGATACTACAATTGTTTAAATTCTTTTTTTTTTCTCATTACTCTACACTCTGTCCTTTATAATGACAAAGTGAAAACAGAATTTTAGAAATGTTTGTAAATTTATTAAAAAGAAAAAACTGAAATATCACATTTACATAAGTATTCAGACCCTTTACTCAGTACTTAGTTGAAGCACCTTTTGCAGCAATTACAGCCTCGAGTCTTTTTGGGTATGACGCAACAAGCTTTGCACAACTGGATTGGGGGAATTTCTGCCATTCTTCTTTGCAAATCCTCTCAAGCTCGGTCAGGGTGGATGGGAACCGTCTGTTGACAGCCTTTTTCAGGTCTCTCCAGAGATGTTCGATAGGGTTCAAGTCAGGGCTCTGGCTGGGTCACTCTAGGACATTCACAGAGTTGTCCCTAAGCCACTCCTGTGTTGCCTTGGCTGTGTGCTTAGGGTCATTGTCATGTTAGAAGGTGAACCTTCGGCCCAGTCTGAGGTTTTGAATGCCCTGGACTGGGTTTTCATTAAGGCTATCTCAATATTTTGGTGCATTGAGCTTTTCTTCTACTCTGATGAGTTCCTCAGTCCCTGCCGCTGAAAAACAGCCCAACAGCATGAGGCTGCTACCAGCACACTTTACTTTTGGGATGGTACTCTGCAGGTGATGAGAAGAGCCGGTTTCCTTCAAACATGATGCTTAGAATTGAGGTTCATCAGACCAGGTAATCTTGTTTCTCAGAGTTTGAGGGTCCTTTAGGTGCTTTATTGCAAATTCCAAGTGTCTTCACTGAGGAGAGGATTGAGTTTGGCCACACTGCCATAAAGCCCAGATCGGTGGAGTGTTGCAGTGATGTTTGTCCTTCTGTAGGTTTCTCCCATCTGCATATATGATCATGGAGCTCAACTAGAGTGACCACCAGGTTCTTGGTCACCAGTCTAGACAAGCCCCTTCTCCATCAATTGCTCAGTTTGGCTGGGGACCAGCTCTTGGAAGAGTCCTGGTTGTGCCAAACTTCTTCCATTTGAGAATTATGGAAGCCACTGTGCTCTTGGGAACCTTCAGTGCAGCAGAATTTTTTTTGTAGCCTTCCTCAGATCTGTGCCTCAATACAATCCTGTGTCTGAGCTCTGCAGGCAGTTCCTTTGACCTCGTGGCTTGGTTTTCGCTCTAATATGCATTATCAGCTGTGAGGCCTTTTACAGAGAGGTGTGTGCCTTTCCAAATCATGTCCAATCAATTTAATTTACCACAGGCGGACTCCAATCAAGGTGTAGAAACATCTCTGCAATGATCAAGAGACATGGGAGGCACCTGAGCGAAATTTCAAGTCTTGTTGCAAAGGGTCTGAATACTTATGTAAATGTGATATTTCAGTTTTTTCTTTTTAATAAATTTACAGACATTTCTAAAATTCTGTTTTCACTTCATCATTATGAGGTACAGAGTGTAGATTAATGAGAAAAAAAATGAATTTAAACAATTGTAGTATCAGGTTGCAACATAACAAAATTGAAAAAAGTGAAGGGGGTCTGAATACTTTCCGTACCCATTGTATATGCCTATAAATGCACTGTTTGTTCTAAGAGTTTCCTATTTTGTATGCACTTTTAAGTCTAGTGTGACAGTTAAGATTTTTTTTACAAATGTCTTTGCTGTTCTTAATCGACAGTGACAAAAGTTAAGTAGGTTTATAAATGTCTTGCCATTCTTATTAATCCACTTTGAGGTTATGGATGTGTTTGAATATGCTGCTGATTTAAAGTGTTTTTGTTTTGATACTTGTGTAATCAACTAATGGCAGCTGTGTTCAGTCCTCCATATTTGTAAAGTTTGACAACTCAATACAGCAAAATTTAATACCAACTCTTGCTTTTTGCCTTTATTGTTGTCAATGCCAGTATGTATTTTTAGATTTATGATTTTGTATTCACACATTTGCACGTCTCTAGTACATGTAGAGGTTACGTAAAGCAAGTTAGGTTTATACAACTCTGCAGAGACATAATGAAATTGCACATTTTTTTTTTCTTCGCTAATAATTTGTAATACCTTCGATTAAAATTACAATTAGCTTTAAGAAATCAAGTTGGTACCTTTGACGCAATGATATCACTTTAACAGTAAACAACACATTTGTGTAACGGCAATCAGTAATGATAAATAATATCTTGAATCAACATGATTATTTTAAGTTGTCTTAACGTGAATGAAATACTTTGGTTTGGCAAGCAATAAGTCATTGAGAAAAAGAGGACAATTATGTCAGTTGAACACATTCTGATCATGTGCAACCGATGTACACAATAAAATTAAGTAAATTCAAAGGACTTTTTTTTCAGTGTAGATCCTGACTTATTTTAAACTGTATTTTATTTTTATGCATGCCATATTCACATTCACAGATAAGTCTAACATTGTGTCCTAACTACATGCAACGCTGCTACAAGCAAGAAAAGATCATCTTTTCCATGTTAATATGAGTTTTTGCCCTAACCAGCCACGACAGAAACACACGACAAGGGATTCTATTTTGGAAAGAGTTTCTATTTTCTGCAACTTTGCGGCTGGAACAACACAAACTATCACAGTAATAATTTAAGGTAGCCTACTGATTATGTGCTTTATTCAAATTTAAAAGTGTCTAATGTAAGTTTGAATATCATTTTGCATGAACTTTATAGCCATACTGAAGGCAACAATAGATAGTTTAGGACTACCTCAGATTATGAAAATAAATTAAAGCAAACTGTGAACGCAATGCAAATCAAAGACTGTATCAGTATGTAGGCTACTTTTGATAATGTTAAAAAGGTTTAATATTTATGAATTAGATTATAAACTTGTCCATTTCGTTGGGAGTGCATTGTGCTTCTGCGCTTTCTGAGGCTATTTGATTGATTCTGCAGCAGTGCGTCTGGTGTGGACAGACGAATTGCTTGTCGCTGGAATCTTGTTCCAGTGGTTAGGACACGGTGTAAAATGTAGCCTAGGTTACATATATAGGTTATAATGTCAAAATCAGAGTATAATTATTTTTCCACATTAATTTCAGACTTGTCTAGTACAAATGTTTTGTTTCATAATTACAATGTCCTATATTTTTTTTTCTTTATTTACCCCCAAAATTGGGTAAAGTTTAAAACATGTCTGTTACAACTAACCTGTGTTAAGTTTGTGCCCTGCACACTCCTTGAATGTGAATATGGCATGCATAAAAATAAAATACAATTTAAAATAAGTCAGGATCTACACTGAAAAAAAAAGTCCTTTGTATTTACTTAATTTTATTGTGTACATCGGTTGCACATGATCAGAATGTGTTCAACTGACATAATTGTCCTCTTGCACAGGGGTGGCCAAGCTTCCATCAGGGGTGGGTTCTACGTAGCACCACGTAGCGCCCTTACTCCGGTGGATTTACGAGCAGTTTGCTTGGTTCTGGCCATTGCGTAGAACAAACATTGTTGCTGTTAGAAACAACACTAGAAATAATTCCAAACCCGGGTTGCCAGGTTTTCACAACAAAACCCGCTCAATTGCTACTCAAACTAGCCCAATCAGGTTTCGAGGGGGGTCCCCCTTTAAAAATCACGTTCTGGGGTGTAAAATGCACGTTTTTTGGTGGGGTTCCCCTGGTAAATTTGCATTTCAGGGGCTAAATATGACGTTATTGGGGTCGTTTCAACCCACGGACATCAAAAACAATCTGCGGCAACAGTGTAAAAGTAGCCCAATTCGACTTGGCAACACTGGTCCAAACCCAAACAGACCTATTTAAGAACAGGGCTGTCATGCGCTCATTGGACAGTGTAGCTTTTGGGTTATTTCACCCAAAAAATATTAGGCTAATTATGTCATGATTTAGGCTACTCAAACCTGAATGACTTACTTTTTTTTGTGGAACATAAAAGAAGGTATTTTGAAGACTGCTGGTAACAAAGCTGTTTTACCAATGACTTCCATTGCATGAACGAAAAAAAAACTAGGATGTTTCTCAAATTCTTTTCTTTTATGTTCCATAGTTTATGTTAGGCCTTTGTAGCCTAAACATTTATGTGTAATAAACTGTATCAAATAAAATATTTATTTCTAAAGCTACTATTTGTAATGTCTGCTTAATACTCTCTCATTTAACACAAAAAATAGCATTAAATAACCTTTTGGGGGTATTTTCACAGCCAAATCTAATTCGACACATCATGTAATTAATTAGATTAATTTTTTTTAATCGACTGACAACCCTAAGTAGCCTAGTAAAACAACACAAATGCAAATAGGGTAAAAATGTGTTTTAAGTTTAGAAACATTTTGAGTGTCCCCCTCTCTTGCCTCACAGTGCTTTGGTCCAAATGCCTGCTTTCCTCTTTTACATCACTTACACACACACAAGTCCAGTGAGAGAGAACAAAGTCAATAGTTGTGGAACTCCAAGACTATAAAGGCTATTTTATTCACTTAAAGGTCCCCTGAAATGCTTTGAAACACGTAGCATTATTCTATGTGTTGACGTCATTTTAGCTGAAACAGGAAGACAGGGCGGGACATATCAAGTAGCCCCGCCCCTTTTTTTTTAAAATAGCCAATAGCATTTGTTTATATCACAGCTTGGCTAAAGCCGTTCAGATTCAGCTCCATAAAGTCGTATTTGACAGGGTATGACAGCCACAATTTCATCCATATTGCTATAAAATATAGCATTCTGTGTAGAATTCAAATAGGTCCGATACGTTTTGTGGTCTGTGCCAACTCACGCATGTGATCCGCTACGTGTATCGTGTCTTTGGACCGGAATAGAGAGTGTGTGCGGTGCGGTGGTTAGCGTGACACAGCACGAAACCAGACTTCTTTTTTTCCTCAATGGAAAGCATATTTACACTGCCTGAATCGTTCCCTGTCCCCTATATAGTGCACTACTATGGAGGACCGAGAGTGCCGCTTAAAAATAAAATGAAGAATAAATTTATTGATTTAATAATTCAAACATAAAAATGTATATAAATAAATCACTTTTTAAATGGACAAATTAATAGACAAATTTAAAGATGTTTTTTTGTGCTTTTAGATGTAATTTAATAACAAATTTTTAAAAAAAATCATTTTTTAATGTATAAATAGACATATTTAAAACTGTTTATTTAATTCATGTTTTAAAACGTGGATTAATAAAACAATAAAAAGTACATTTTTATTGTTTACAGATATTGTTTATCTTTTTAAATGTACATTTTAAATCGCTTTTTAAAAATGCATTTGGCAAACGCTTTTCTCTCTCTATTTGCCAATTGCTTTTCTTTGTCCTTTTGCCAAATGCTTTTCTTTATCAATTTGCCAATCGAATGTGGGAGCAACCAATCAACTTTCGCCTCGATTTGAAGAGCCAACCCCTCTCTCGCTTGTAAATGTAACACGCGCTGTCATTGGACAGTGAAAAAAGCTATACGTCATTACAGCGGGAGTAAGAAGACAGATTAAATCGATGCAAAATGTCAGCGGAATCTGAACGTGTTTGGAGAGGGATTGTGGATGATTTGTTAGCTTTCTGATTTCTGCGATAGAAATTCTCCTCTGGGTTATCAGGAGCTGGTGCAAAATGCGGCATCGGCATCTCGCAGAGGCACTTACGGCTACATCTCCAGCAGCACGGACTGTCTTCGCTGGCCATAATTCGATGTAATACTTTTTATTTAAACAACTACATTTCAACAAAATAACATTATGTACCACAGGACTGCCATTTGTAAGCATTTTTCATAAAGTCTGTTAATAAAGTTTGTTTAAGTTAAGTTTATGTTTGATATTCGCTCCGTCTAGGCTGCTGTAGGGACCGTCTGCAAATTTACCTCACAGTACAAAATGAAGTCCAGTAATTCATTCAAATAAATGTTTGCAGGGCTATAGTAAAAACAATAGTAATGCAATCTTTACAGTTTGCCAATGTGTTATATTTAAATGTTCTATTTAAATGTGAAAAGTCATTTTATTTTAAACACATCGGACGTTTTAACTCAGTAGGTGGAATTGTCGTTCGGTCCCTTACACATCAGCAGAGATAGTGATTCAAAGCTTTCTCCGGTTTAAATCTACTGCTACAACACGTAGGAGGTTTTGAAATCATTTTTTTTTTCATCTTGACAGTGTTTGCATACTGTTAAAACTGATTGTGATAGTGATATCTTTAGAACTGTCGACTGTACAGAGGCAAACGAAAGCAAATGTCCGGCGATTATCGAGCCTAAAACTAAAACTAACTTTATACCGTAGTACTTCACCACTACATAAGAGAAAGCTGAAATTATGTGTCTGTGTACATTATATTTACATTTACATTTAGTCATTTAGTAGACTCCTTTATCCAAAGCGAGTTACAAATAAGGACAATAGAAGCAATCAAAACCAACAAAAGAGCAACAACATGCAAGCGCTATGACAAGTCTCGGTTAGCCTAACGCAGTACACTTAGCAAGGTTTTTAATTTTTTTTATAAAGAAAACAAGTAGACAGAATATAGAAAAGAAAGCTAGTGTTAGTTTTTCAAGAAAATCTAGCAGTTAGAGAATAAATATGCAATTGATAGAAGGTCGTGTTTTTTTTTTTGTTTGTTTGTTTTTTTTTTTAATAAAAAGAAGGCAGATAGATAAAATAAAATTAGAAAAGAGAATGCTAGAGTTAGAGTGTCAAATAAAGATGGAAGAGATGGGTTTTTAGCCATTTCTTGAAGATGGCTAAGGATTCAGCTGCTCGGATTGAGTTGGGCAGGTCATTCCACCGGATGGGAACAGTTAATGAAAAAGTCTGTGAAAGTGATTTTGTGCCTTTTTGGGATGGCACAATAATGCGGCGTTCACTTACAGAATGCAAGTTTCTAGAGGGCACATAGGTCTGAAGCACTGAATTTAGGTAAAGGGGTGCAGAGCCAAAGGTGGTTTTGTAGGCAAACATTAATGCCTTGAATTTTATGCGAGCCGCTATTGGTAGCCAGTGCAAATTGATGAACAGAGGTGTGACGTGCGTTCTTTTCGGCTCATTAAAGATTAATCTTGCAGCGGCATTTTGGATTAATTGTAGAGGTTTGATGGAATTGGCTGGAAGACCTGCCAAGAGAACATTGCAATAATCAAGTCTGGACAGAACAAGAGCTTGAACAAGAAGTTGTGTTGCATGTTCCGAAAGAAGGGGCCTGATCTTCCTAATATTGTATAAAGCAAATCTGCAGGTCCAGGCAGTTTTAGCAATGTGGTCTGAGAAATTCAGCTTATCATCAATCACAACTCCAAGGTTTCTGGCTGTTTTTGAAGGAGTAATGGTTGATGAGCCTAACTGGAAGGTGAAATTTTGATGAAGTGATGGGTTTGCTGAAACTACAAGCAGTTCTGTCTTAGCTAGGTTGAGTTGAAGGTGATGGTTCTTCATCCAGCAAGAAATGTCTGTTATACATGCTGAGATGCGAGCAGCTATCGTCGGATCATCAGGATGGAATGAGAGGTAGAGTTGAGTGTCATCAGCATAGCAGTGATATGAAAAGCCATGTTTCATAATGACAGAGCCTAGTGATGCCATGTAGACAGAGAAGAGAAGTGTTCCAAGGACTGAGCCCTGAGGCACTCCAGTAGCTAGATGTTGCGACATGGATACTTCACCTCTCCAAGATACCTTGAAGGATCTATCTGAGAGGTAAGACTCAAACCACTGGAGTGCGGTTCCTGAGATGCCCTTTCTCAGTAGGGTTGACAGGAGGATCTGGTGGTTGAAAGCAGCGGATAGATCCAGCAAGATAAGTAATGGAGACTTGGAAGCCGCTCTTGCAAGTCTTAGGGCTTCAACAACTGAAAGCAAGGCAGTTTCGGTTGAATGTCCACTTCTGAAGCCAGATTGGTTGCTGTCCAGGAGGTTGTTCTGTGTGAGAAAGGCAGAGACTTGGTTGAACACAACACGTTCAAGTGTTTTTGCAATGAAAGGTAGAAGGGAAACCGGTCTATAGTTCCCTAAAAGAGTTGGGTTAAGAGTGGATTTCTTAAGAAGTGGGGTTATACGAGCCTGTTTAAATGCTGAGGGAAAAACTCCAGTGTGAAGGGATGTGTTAACGATGTGAGTGAGTGCAGGTACAACTGCAGGAGAAATGGCTTGAAGGACAAGAGATGGAATAGGATCAAGCGGACAAGTAGTAGGATGACTGGAAAGGATGACTTTAGAGACTTCTGCCTCAGACAGTGGAGAGAAGGATGTGAATGATTGTATGTTTGATGGTAAGATGTGTTTGACAGTTTGTGGTGTGGAGAATTGTGCAGTTAGGTTAGTAATTTTAATAATGAAGAATGTGGCAAAGTCGTCAGCTGTTAGAGTTGATGAAGGAGGGGGAGGAGGAGGACAAAGGAGGGAGGAGAATGTTTTAAAGAGCATGAGAGAGTTAGGCAAATTGTTAATTTTGTCATGATAGTATGTTATTTTAGCAGTAGAGACATTAGCAGAAAAGTCAGAGAGGAGTGATCGATATAAATTAAGGTCAGTAGGATTTTGTGATTTGTGCCATACCCTCTCTGCAGCCCTGAGCTTAGAACGATGTTCGCGAAGAACGTCAGATAGCCAAGGGGCAGAATGGGTGGTATGGGCTGGCCTGGAAGGTAAGGGGCAGAAAGTATCTAAACAAGATGTCAGAGTGGAACAGAAAGTATCAGTAGCACTATTAGCATCAAGAGATGATAACTGTATAGAGGGAGGAAGCAAAGATGAAACCATAGCAGATAACCAGGAGGGTGAGAGTGAGTGTAAGTTACGTCGCAAAGTGACATGTGGAGGAGTGTGTGTTGTGTCAGGAATCATGTTGAGGTTAAGAGTGAGGAGGAAGTGATCTGAGATGTGCAGTGGAGTAACCAGCACATGATCAGTGGAGCAGTGTCGTGTGTAAATAAGGTCCAGTTGGTTGCCTGATTTGTGAGTAGCTGTAGATAACAATCTCTTGAGATCAAAAGAGGCAAGCAGAGTGTGGAAGTCTGCAGCCTGAGGTTTATCTAGGTGGATGTTGAAGTCTCCGAGTATAACTAATGGAGTACCATCCTTAGGAAAGGTTGAGATCAATACATTTAATTCTTCCACGAAGTTACCTAGTGGTCCTGGAGGTCAATAAACAACTACAAAATGTATTTTTAGAGGATAGGTAATAGTAACTGAATGTGATTCAAAGGAGCTGTTGATACTCAGAGATGGTAAAGGAGTAAATTTCCAATTATTAGAAATGAGCAGACCAGTACCTCCACCTCTTCCAGTCAGACGGGGGGTGTGGAAAAAGGAGAAATTATTGGAGAGTGCTGCAGGTGTAGCATTTTCCTCTGGTTTGATCCAAGTCTCTGTCAGGGCCATGAGGTTTAGCCTTGAATGACTAGTAATGGAAGTAATGAAATCAGCTTTGTTGACAGCAGATTGACAATTCCAGAGACCAACAGAAAAAGAAAGTAGTGTATTAGCAGACATAGGCAAAGTGTGCAGGTTGTTAGGATTGCGCTGCCTACAGTGTGTGATGTGAGGTTTGCGAGTGGTAGTGATAGTAGTGATCTGAAAACACATAGTAAGAATTAGTTATAAAACAGAAGTGAAACAAGTAATAGGAATTAGAATAAGTTGCAGAGTATTGTCTTAATCGTATTAAAATCGGAGTATTGTTGTCCATGTAAACATACTCAGTGACAGGTGCAAACAGTGGTAGCTGCCGGAGAAAGTCCTTGGCTGCTGGAGATGCCGCCTGAAATGCTGCTACGAGATGCCACAATCTCAGCTTTGTGCAGCATATCATACATACATAAATATACACAAGCAACAATTTCAGTTTTCTCTTATGTAGTGGTGAACTAGTGCGGTATAAAGTTAGTTTTAGGTTTAGGCTCGATATTCGCCGGACATTTGCTTTCGTTTGCCTCTGTACAGTTGACAGTTCTAAAGATATCACTACCACAATCAGTTTTAACAGTATGCAACCACTGTCGAGATGAAAATAAATAAATAAATAAATAAAAATAAAAAAATTCAAAACCTCCTACATGTTGTAGCAGTAAATTTAAACCGGAGAAAGCTTTGAAGTGCTATCTCTGCGCTTGATGTGTAAGGGACCGAATGACAATTCCACCCACTGAGTTAAAACGTCCGATGTGTTTTAAATAGAACATTTAAATATAACACATTGGCAAACTGTAAAGATTGTATTACTATTGTTTGTACTATAGCCCTGCAAACATTAATTTGAATGAATTACTGGACTTCGTTTTGTACTGTGAGGTAAATTTGCAGACGTCCCTACAGCAGCCTAGACGCAGCGAATATCAAACATAAAGTTTGTTTAAGTTAAGTTTATTAACAGACTTCATGAAAAATGCTTACAAATGACAGTCCTGTGGTGCATAATGTTATTTTGTTGAAATGTAGTTGTTTAAATAAAAAGTATTACATCGAATTATGGCTAGCGAAGACAGTCCGTGCTGCTGGAGATGCAGCCGTAAGTGCCGCTGCGAAATGCCGATGCCGCATTTTGCGCCAGCTCCTGATAACCCAGAGGAGAATTTCTATCGCAGAAATCAGAAAGCTAACAAATCATCCTCAATCCCTCTCCAAACACGTTCAGATTCCACTGACATTTTGCATCGATTGAATCTGTCTTCTTACTCCCGCTGTAATGACGTATAGCTTTTTTCACCGTCCAATGACAGCGCGTTACATTTACAAGTGAGAGAGGGGTTTTGCTCTTCAAATCAATGCGAAAGTTGATTGGTTGCTCCCACGTGTGTACCGTCCAATGACATTTTTTAACTCGATTGGAAAATGGATAAAGAAAAGCATTTGGCAAAAGGACATAGAAAAGCAATTGGCAAATAGAGAGAGAAAAGTTTTTGCTAAATGCATTTTTAAAAAGCAATTTACAAAGTGCATTTAAAAAGATTTATTAATGTACTTTTTATTGTTTTATTAATCCACATTTTAAAACGTGAATTAAATAAACAGTTTTAAATTTGTCTATTTATTTATACATTAAAATGATTTTTTTTTTTACATTTATTGTTTTATTGTTTTATTAAGCTACATTTAAAAGCACAAATTAAGTAAACATCTTTAAATTCATCTATTAATTTGTCCATTTAAAAAGTGATTTATTTATACACGTTTTTATGTTTGAATTATTAAATAAATAAACTGATTCTTCATTTTATTTTTAAGCGGCACTCTCGGTCCTCCATACACTACCTGCCATTGACCGTACAGAAAATACTAATTCTGTGAACAATTGACCTATTTCAGCCGCGGCTTCAGCGTCTATTTATAGTGTAGGGGGCGGGCGCTTCGAGTTCTAGAGAGCATTTGATTGGACAGAAAGTTTGATGAGAAGATGAAGTACTATGTGACGTCAAAAAAATCATTGAGCCGTTTTGGCGGAAGTGACGAACTGCAAGCTTTGAATGCTTATATCTTCTAAATGCGAATTTTGTCACTGTTTTGGAGCACACCGGCATACAGATAACCTTAAGACTAACATATTGATACTAACACCCAACAAACTTCAATTTTGACCTTTAAACATCGGACGAAGTGATTATTTTCTCTGTAATACAGACGATGTCAATGTATTTTTCAATGAGTCCACTATGTTAGCAATAATAACGTTAGCTTGACGGATAGTAATGTACAACGGACACGAGTGCTGTCGCGGCCCCTTTAAAAATTGCTTGAGAAATTTTATGTTTATTGTCCCCCCAAATTTACACCCCTGAATATGCCTCACATTTTCATGTGTTGTAACGGCTTCTTTAGCTCATCATTGAAGACACATTGTTATTTGTGTATTGCTAACTTTAGAAGCTGCTTGCAATGAGAAAGAGACCTAATAAAAGAGTCGAGCTGATGGATGTGGTTTGACGTTTGCTCTGTTTCTGCTCTGTGTGTTTAACCAGAGTGGGGAAGATAGTTATTCTTATTCTGCATCTTTAGTTTCATAAACCTCAAAATACTATCACAAGAGCAAACGATTCCAGCAACATGTGCATGTCATTTTCATTTACTTCCCCTTCTTAGAAACCCTGTCTAATGTCAAATTGTATTTGTCTCGGTTTTCTTATATTTTATTTGACAGTAAAGCAGCAATAATACCAGCTGGTGAAGCAAAATTTCTAGTGTGAGTTTCTGCCAGTTCTTGTTCTCCATATTGATAGTTAAACCTGAGACGATCACCTTTTGTCTATGATGGCTTTTGGTGGTCCTGCTCCAGTCTTTGAAGTTGTGGCATGTTGTGGCAAGTGTCCATTGCTGCTTTGCATGCTTTAAAGTCAGTTTTGTCTTAACCTGTAACAACTGCTCTCCAAAATGTATGTTAAACTACAGTGATTCACTGCATTAGACTGAATGAATGCAGCGTCAAACTGCATGTTCTCAATAAAGAATCCTGCTGAAGATACACAAGAGTCTCCTGGACTCTTAACTGCTGTCTTGTAACTCCTCCTTTTAGAGAAGAAATAAACATTTTGAATATTGTTGTGGCGGCTCGTCACTCCATTAAGTCTGAATCAATATAATTTGATTTCCTGTTTTTATGAAGCCCCTCCCTCAGAAATGCACAATGGGCTCTGATTGGTTCACTGGCTCAGTGTGTTGTGATTCGCTATCACCTAGTGCAGTCCAGAAACGTCCCGCCCCTCAGCTCAGCGGCATGTGCTCCAGTTGTATTGTAAACAATGGCGTCCTCAATATTGCTTATCATTCTGAGCCCAATTGTGACCCAGAGAATATTAGTGAAGAGGATCGCACAGAGCCTGTGCAAGCACGGCTCTTAATGGTATGTTTTTTTCAGAATGCTATGTTTTTTTTTTGTTTTTTTTTTGTTGTTTCATACTTTAAGATACACTGTTATTTGTAAATGCTACTGCTTATGTTAGCTTTTAATATACGGTTTTATACTGATTAAAGCTTTAATACAGCAGAATACATGATTGTTGTAGCATTTTTGTAAAGTAATGTTTAATTTGTAACAGTAAGAAGTGTTTGCCAGCAAGTATTGCTCGTTACCATGGCAACTGTGTGCGCGTCCGTGTTTAACGTTTCTCGTAGCTATGTGAAAAATATCTGTCTGTCTATACACAAAGGCCACATAAACACTGCAAGCTTCAGGAGTGACAACCGCATTTAAATGCGGGAGTGAGTCCCGTAAATTATCGTTCCATGTGTGTACGGAACAGCACTCACTCGCGCATTTGTAACCATAGCAACATTCTGTCATCTTGCTGAAGTGAATAAAAGTTTATTATGTTTGTTATGTGCCATTTTTTACTAAAGACTCTTTTTGTCCGTCGATTTGAACTAAATTACCGCTGATAAACGTGCAGTGTTGTGTTTATGCTCGGGAGGCTGCTTTAGAGAGCGCAGTCTTGCAGTGTTGCATTGTCCTCATATTTACAAGCGCTTTCAGGCATGTTGTTTGGTCTTAGCTCATAAAGATATAGGCACTTTATGGAGTGAATAAAGTGGTCTGTCGTGGATATGATATATATATATATATATATATATATATATATATATATATATATAAATATAATATATATATATATTTTTTTTTTTTTTGGTGTTATAAAACATAAAGCATTTGGGTGTTTTAGTGATTGTCCTTGTTTGTCGTTGTTTTTTTGTTTTTTTTTCTATGAAGATCTGGCAACACTGACACTTTACCGCAGGGCTCATGAGAGCTTTAGAGAACCGCTGCTTTCGAACATTGATTTTGAAACTTGTGAATCCATTAGAATCATTAGAAGACAGAATCGCGATTCATATATGAATAGATTTTTTTTTTTGCACACCCCTAGTTTTGACAGCATGACAACAACTCTTCCTCTTCTCTAAAGCAGAGCAGGATGGCCCCGCCCCCTTTGTTGCATGATCCTGGGGGAGGAGTTTATGTAAATTACTGGGTTTGTGATGTCATCAACCCGGGAAGAAGCTCGCTGTAGTCCCTACCAGCAACATTAACTAAAGTTAAAAAAGTGAAATCACAATCAATCACCCCTTTAAACTTAATCTCTTTGTTTACTTTCTTCTTATATTTTTATGGCAACAATCAGACTGGGTTTTGATTCTGGGTTATTGTTGCTGCAAAGTCTTTTTATATGAAATATGGTGATGTATGCAATAATGCTTTCATGACAGCAAAGTGGTTGCAGATTTTTGTCTGATCGTATTACAGGAATCATTTTTTAATAAACTACAAATAGATGGAAAATATGCAGATATTGCCAGAATTTAATAACAGATACATTAGATTACTTTTTTATTATCTCAATCATTGTGTAAAAGCAGATTAGTTGTCATTAACAGGGCCGCTGCAATTGTTGACATGAGAATAACTCAAATAAAACCAGGCCTTACATGAACAGGCCTTCATTATTCACCTCATGATTTTACTTTATTCACTGGTCTGTCTGTAATGTGTGCGGCTCTGGCTGTGTGAACAACAAAATAATGCAGTGTGAAAACAATTACCTGGAGACATTCTCTGTGAAACTTTTCAGGAGAAAAACAGCTTCAACAACTTACATGCACTGAAAGAGCAGCTAAATATCTTAGAATGGATGTCTTTTTTCTTCCTATTTTGTGTTTCTGTGTAGAGTTTTGTCTCCTCCCTCATCTCTTCTTGAATTGTGAAACACAGGAAGTGTTTGATTTAGCGCACGCATCTCTGTTAAAACAGTCTATTAATGTGTCAGTATGGGGTCCAGTGCACTGCCTCTCATACTCTGTGAGTATTTCATTATATTCTACTCTATCTTCAGTTTTGTTTGTTTGTTGTTGTTGTTGTTGTTTTTTTTCTGTTATTAACCATATTCAACTGAAGATAAAAGAATGATTGTGTGTAGGAGGGTCTAAGAATCCACAGTCTTGCTGTTTATCATATTATTTATTGTTCAGATTCAGTGTGATGATATGTTACGTGTGGATCAGATACAGAGTTTCAGAGAACATGCATTTATCTGTGCTGCACGTGAAAGATGGAGGCCCTGTGGACATGTGCTTTTGCTGTTTATGATGTGATACTCACTCTTCTTATTTTCAGCAGTTCAGTTAAATCAGATGCATTTGTGTTAATATGAGTTTGGTGTTGTATGGTACTGTATCTTTAAATAGTCTGTCCATTAGAGATTCAGAGAGTTTGAGAAGAGTGGCGAAACACAAGTTTATCTGTCACTTTTCATTCTTTCTGCCCCTCTTATTAAAAAATAAATTGTCCATTTAGTGGTACAAAAATCACACTGAAAAATGACTGAATTTCATTGCAGCAAACACAATATATCAAACAAGTGACATCTGCCAAAAAAAAAAAAAAAAAAAAAGAAGAAAAGAAAAAAAGATGTTCATGCTTTTCTCAGAATTAATGTCTGTTTTCAATTATTTTTAACCAGTTTGTCTAAGTGTCATTTTTAGCGGATGTGTGTCAGTTCTCCTCACATTCTCAGCAAAAAACCACAGCTGTAGCTCATTACATAAACATATGAACATGTTCCACTAATGCTTGACAATCTTGGTATTCATTTTGAACAACATATTTATTGTTTCATAAATTTATTTTGTGAAATGTTTTGAGTGAAAACAGTAGGGCTGCAGCTAATGATTATTTTTATTGTCGACTAATCTATCGATTATTTTTTCGATTAGTCAACTAGTCTATCGATTATTTTTCAGTTAATCCATTTATTTTCTTATCAGTTGATGAATTCTTTATTTAAACTACCAGTAAATAATAACAGTAACTTCTGCTATTAATCTTTTATTTTATTCAAACGTTTTCTCATAATTAATACTTTACAAAAAATAAATAATAACAACAACAAAGAAGGAAAGAAAGAAAATAATAACAATAAATGAAGATAACAAGAAAAGAGAGAAAAAGAAATAACAATAAATAATTAATGAAAAAGAAAAATGAAAGAAAATAACAATAAATAAAAAATAAGAAAACAGAGAAAAAGAAAAATAATAACAATAAATAATTAATAAAAAAGAAAAAAGAAAGAAAGAAAGAAAGAAAAAGAATTACAGGGCAGTGATACAATCAATAGAAATGCAGGTTATGGCTGCATTCACAGTTAGGCTACTGTTTAGGACTGACAGCAGTTGCTTACAGGTGAGAGACTTGAAATGTTTTATTTATTCAGCAGATTAAAACATCTGCTTGAATACATATCTGTATGAATGAACAGCTGAAGTCACAACCGCATTCAGGACCGACAGAATCAAAACTGGCGTCATAACACCGGGAAGTTTTATCACAGTTGACAGTCCGTTTTTAAATAAATGAGCCCAGTTGAGGCTTGTCCAATCCATCACTCAGTTAAACAACTAATAATGACTTTAAATGCTTTGTTAGCGAGTGCAGAGAGCGCGTTTGGTGCACGAGTCTCAGAGATCGCGCAATCGCGCCCGCTGCACTGATGGCAGCTCTGGTGGATCTTAAGATGAACGCGAATCATTTCTCCTTCTCTGTCTCTGTGGGTGAATTAAACGCGTCATGATTATATAGGCAACTCGATGTCCCATGGTGTTCCGTTCATTCAGCACAGCTTTGAATGCGGTTGTGAATCCTGACAATGTAAAGGCGTCAGTTCGGCTATATATATGCGGTTCTGACGGTGGGATAATAATAGAATGAAGGCTCTATGAAGTGAAGTGATGTTGCCATACTAGCCTTTATCTTCTGCTCTAGAGTCTTGTTTGTGTTAAACATGGCAGAAAAACAGTCTTAAGTAGGGATAACTGCAGGCTCGCGCAATGGGCGTGGCTAAAGGTGTGACGCATCGACGCACTCCATGCTAATCGACGTATTTTTATAATCGACGTAATCGATGACGTCGACGAATCGCTGCAGCCCTAGAAAACAGTGCTTGTGCTACATTTCTGCTAATTGTTTTGACTTGGTTTAATGCTTTAAGGGTGTTTTCACAGCTAGTTTATTTGAGTAACACCTCAAATGATCTCAGACCTGCTAAAAGGACCTACAGATAAAACTTACTCAGACCACATCATTTTGGGTGTTTTTTTTTTTTTTTTTAGTTTGACTGAGTCCTTTTACATTGTGAACAGCAAAAGCATTGAGGTCACTTGCTGCTGGTTCCCTTTCTGATCCACTTTAACTGAAATGGGTTTGTTCATTTAAAATATACTTTATGTAAAAACACTTAAGTGTTCAAATTTCTTTGGCGATATGTCACAATTATGTTTGATGGCAACATCAAAAAGGAAGTGAGGCGGTGTGTTTCTCAAACACTTTGACCTGATGTGGTTTGTAGTCTGTAGTTTGCTTTGTTCCAGTGAAGCATCAGTAGTGTGAATGATCAGATTAAAGTTAATATTTGCTTGTATTCTTAATATTTGCTTCTCTCTGCTCTATGGTTTTAACCAGTGGGGAAGATAGTTATTCTTATTCTGTATTTTTAGTTTCATAAATCACAAAATACTTTCAGAAGAGCAAAAGATTCACAGCAACGTGCCTGTCATTTTCATTTACTTCCACTTCTTAGAAATCCATCTGTCTAATATCACATTTAAGAGTCTCTGTTTTCTCATATTTAATAGTCAAGCAATAATAGAACCTACTGGTGAAGCAAAATGTCTAGTGAGAGGCTTCTGTCAGTTCTTGTTCTCCAAATTGATAGTTGAACATGCGCAGTACCTGAGACGATCACCTTTTGATGGCTTTTGGTGGCCCTGCTCCAGTCTTTGAAGTTGTGGCAAGTGTTTATGACCATAACTACTTATGGTATTTCTTTTTAACTCTATAAGTATCTGCATGGTATAATTATGCTGATGAGACACATAAAACCGGTCAGGCTCCTAATAACTCTTTATATTGAAAATGAATTATCCATAGTGGCCCCCCAAAAATGTGGATGCTTAAATCACACTTAAAATTGACTGAATTTAATTGCATTAAACACAAAATGTCAAACAATCAGCATCTGCCAAAAAATATGCTCGAACTTTTCTCAGAACTAACTTCTGTTTTCTGAGACACTTTTTCATGTATTTTTAGCCAGTTTGTCTCCGTGTCATTTTTAGCGGATGTGTGAAGTCAGTTCTCACGTTCTTTCCAGAAAAACCACAGCTGTAGTTCAGTACATGAACAAATGAACATGTTACACTAATGATTGACAATCAGAAAGTGTCTTTTGCCTTCATTTTAAACAACATATTTTTTCATAATATACATACTCACATACTCAGGCCACATCACTTTGGGCCTTTTTGTGATTCTATGAAGTCCTTTTACATTGTGAACACTAAATGTACTGAGGTTCACTTTCTGGTTTTAAAGAAGCTGTCTGGAAGCCATGGAATAAAAGAATTAAAAAAAAAAAAAAAAAGTAAATTCGAGTTTATATTTCAAACTTCTGACTTTATTCTCGCAAGATTATATCTCAAATCTGATAAGGAAAAACAACTCGTCATTCTCTTTTCCCCTCGGCTCAGAATCATGAGTTTATATCCCACACTTCTGGCTTTTTCTTTTTTTTCCTCAGAATTATGTCCGAACTAGGAGATATAAACTTGCATTTGTGAGAAAAAAGGGTCAGAATTGTAATATAAAGTAAATAAATGTTATATATAATGTTAATATAAATATAGGTTTAAATAGTATTTCGTGCTGTAACTGTAGGGCTAATACAATACGTCCCCTATGAACTGCATATGTGAATATTATGTAGACCTATTGTTTAAATCAAATTTATGCTTTAAAAGTAGAGTAATCATAGCAGTTTTTACACTAAAAAAAAATGGTTCTATATAGCACTAAAAACGGTTCTTTGGCTCGTAATCATCGGGGAACCACTTTTTAGTGCTATTTAGCACCTATTTTATCAAATGGTGCTACGTAGAACCATAAGAGGTGTCATATAGCACTTTTTCTCAAAAATGGTGTTCAACAGTGGTTCTTTGGCTTTTAATCATAGGGACACCTCATCTGATACTATATGGCACATACTCTTAAAGATAAGAAGCTTTATAGCACATTTGTCAAATTGTTACATAGAGCCATTAGAGGTGTCATATATGACTACCATAGATAAGCCAACATGCTTCTAAATGACACTTTTACTTAAAAGATGAATGATAAGTAATTGTTTCTTACTGAATTGTGCCTTTAAAGATTAAAAATCCTGTACTAAATGCATACTGAGAAACAAAATATATTCCGCTTTCAAAACCTTTTAATTTATTTCTTTCAGCAGCAAATAAAATGAGTGCTGACTAGGGTTGGGTATCGTTTGAATTTTATCGATTCCGATTCTGCTTATCGATTCCGATTCTTACCGATTCCTAATTCCGATTCCAATAAGATAAACAAATTCATTAAAATAAAATAAGTCAAACATTTAGATGGCAAACATATTTATTCTGTTTTTTGCCAATGGTTTTACCAAACAATACCACAGAAAAAAACAACTAGACTAATATAAATTTCAAACATTCAATTGTTAAAGACAAGTAAACAGTAAGTAATAAAATAGAAACGAACAAATCAGTTTGCAATAGCATAAAATAATAAAACTGAACAAATTTCAGGTAGAGAAATTGAAATCAAAAGTTTAAAATCACTGCATAGTTTTCTTTTCTTAAAAAAATAGATTAATCCTTGTTAAAGTTAAAATATTCAGTCAAGATCAGTTAATGATTTTCGTTTGTTCTTTGATTAACATTATTGACAGGCAGCGCGTTTATTAGGCGTCTGTCTCTTTAACACCGAACGCACACGGATCTAAAAATACTGTTACATGTGCGTTTTGTTTCTCATCTGTTTACGATCACTTAAGACAAAAAAAAGCCTGTTTATAATGATATACTGACGTAGATAAGACTGATATTCTTTCCCTTCCTGCGCTTAAATAGGAATATACATATACAACATCACAATATACGGGGAGTTTCTGTTTTATACACATACAAAATAATGCAACAAGCTTGAAATATGTACATTTTTGAAGAAGAGAGAGTCCTAGTTTACATATATATACTGTAGCCCTGTCATCAGGTAACTTTTTGCCTACGGTCTTAAGCCTACATTAGCTCTTTACTTTATTTGGAAAATCTAGTCTTTTTAACATTAATAGTGAGGGAGTGAAATTATTGAAAATTAATAATACACAACCATGTGCAAACTAACATTTCTTTAAGTCCTTTAGGATTTTAAAAAAACAACAGAAACTGCAACTAGACCTGAAAGAAATAGAGAATAGTGTCTTACAGTGACAGGAAGTAGTGTAAATCTGTGAATGAATGTTCCGTGTAGGGACCATGTCAGTCAGAGCACAGTTCATTCATGGAGCTCTTTTCTAATGAGCTCATGATCTGAATCAGGTGCGTTAAATAAGTGAGACATGCAAAACATGTGGGTCAGGTCGCCAGGACTGGAATTGAGAACCGCTGCTTTAGGATACTGGATTCCAAACACAAAATATACACACAGGAGGAGTCCCAGTGCCATCGAGATGTCCTCACTCTCCTCTGTGATTAACTGTCCATCCAACATGAACACAATGTGGTCATACTGCATGAGATGACCCTCCCTACAGCCTTTAAGCTTCATCTTAGGTGTTGGGATGGGCTCGTCTGAGAATGGCCCTGGGGGAGAGGGGATAATAGCATTTATTTGCAAGGCAAACCTTATGAGTTAAATTACTTTTAACTACTGTCATACAACTGCTCAAATACTTTTGGCCATGAACTGAAAATGAACAAAATTTCTCTTCAGTTTGATAGCATAGTTTGTGTAGACCAACAAACAAAAAACTAATGTTTGCATTGAAATCATCTGAATAACAAAATCTGCAATAAGTGTAGTGCTTTGATTAGATTGTGTTTCACACACTTTAGTCAACTGTTCATGGGTCACCTCAACTTCAAACAGCAACCCCGGGTCCTCCTTGAACAGAGCAGAATAGCTGTTTCCAACTGTAGGCCTTTAAACAAAATAATCTCATTAGATTAACATAACATGGTGGATGGTTTTACCCTTTTTTTGGTTGGGTTTTTTTTTTACATCCATTACTGTGTGTAAGACAGATAAATGCAGGAAAGAAGACAGGTATGATCTCAGGTAGAGAGGTAGGGTGTCAGTCAGTGGCACAATGAAAAACTAAGCAGTAATGATTTAATTACCTTTTTCAGCCTGCCATCTTCACAGTCATCAATCATGCACCTGAACTTCTTCAGGGGACTTGAAGGACTTGGGGTGTCATTACAGAGAGCTGTGTGAGAATTTGTTGGTCCACATCAACATTGGCGTGGTCTCACAGATCCAAAAGGAGCTTATGTTAAGAGGAAGGCAAAGGAGGAAAAACATGCATTAAAATATAGTCATAACTCATTCAATTAAATAAGGAGGCAATTAACACACTGCTGTACTGAGCATTTTGGCCAGTCTGAAACACAGGAACTCAGAGAGAGTCTCCTCTGTGCTATATTTGGACACAAAATTTGTCCGAAAGCCATCCTTTCTTTGAGGAGCTCTACGTATGATCTTAGCTTCTCTGTTTCCTCCTCCATTACACGCAGATGTTCCCTGATGCTTTGTTAATTTTCTCCAGCATCAACCGATTGGGGTAGATAAATTGTTAAAAATGGAGGCTGTCAATAAAATGTTAAAAAAATTGAAAAAAAAAAAAATTGAAAAAAAAAAAAAAAACAGTCTTTAGAAAATATTTAGTCGAGGGCATCCAGACTTCTAATTATTATTAGGCAAATAACAAATATTAATGATCAAAAAGTTATGCATGACAATCAATAATCTTAAATATGGAAATGTGGCTTACCCATGTCTGTCATGTGTCCTAAAAATGTTAACAAGAGCTCTTTTCATCCAACTTGACAATGTACTTATGATTTTATACTCAAACAAATGTCCTTTTGATTTTTCAGTTATTCCAGCATGAACCATCTGTAACAACATTAGAGAAATTATTTACTCAAATGTAATTCCAAACCCATATAACTCACTTTTGATGAACACAAAACACATTCTTAAAAAAAAACACCCACAAAAACTTGTTAAAAGTAGTTTATTTAAGTCATGTGTCATATCTTATGAGGTGACAAAATCACTTGATTTTTTTTTTTTTTAACTCACTCAATATAGAAAGTTTGAGTATACTGAAAAGAGTTATTTCAAATGAATATTTGAAAATATCACTCAAATCCAGTAAATCGACATCAGAATGACTCAATGTACAAGCTTCATGATATGATATGACATTTGGTCACGAGACATGCAGGTTTACAATGGTTTGATTTGTCAATATGATGTTACAAAAAGCATTGTAAATGAGGTATAACACTTACTTTAGATCTCTTGTTGATAATTGTAACCTCTTTGCCTGCTCCGCATCATGAATCAAAGCAAATGTCTCTCTGAGAAAAGTTTAGGAGCGCACATCACATAAATGTAGTTGTAAAACAATATGATGTTATAAATACATATTGTGAATGAGGTAAATCACCTACTTTTGGTATTTTCCAAAAAGTAACAACATCTCGGCCTTCTCAGTATCACGAGTCAAAGAAAATTGTCTATGAGAAAAGTTTAGGACTGCACAGCACAAAAATATAGTTATAAAATAATATAACGTCATAAAATACATATGTAAATGAGACTAAACACTTACTTTCACTGTTGTCTCTGTTAAAACCTCCGTGTCTGCACCGCGAGTCAAAGGAAATGTCACCTGAGAGAAAAGTTTCGGCCCGTTTAAACGCGCACAGCATATAAATATCACTATAAATCAATATGTTATAAAATACATATTGAGAGAAAACACGTACTTTCAGTGTTTTCCTGTTAAAAAGCAACCTCCTCGTCAGCTCCGCACTGCGAGCCGCACACACAGCACATAAATATCGTTCTAAAACAATGTGATGTTATAAAATTAATACTGTGTGAATCAGTGGTGGCTGCTGGCAAATGTTCTAGATGGGGCGCCACATTCAACAATTTTAGCATATATCCTGATATGATTTATCCCAGTTTAACAAAAGGAAAATTATTAAGATATGAAACATTTTAAATAAAGAAAATTGTTTTACCAAATTCAAGATTGAGGATGATTCTCACAAAATTATATTTTCTGCAAGCTTTTTTCAAGAAAAATGAAAACATTTTGTGAGTGTTGATGCTAATATAAACACCACTGTCCATAGCAAACTCCTATAAAAACACACTTCTTCAGCGAGTGTCCATTATAAAACACTTGCCAGACATGCGATCATACTGAAATGTGCTCATAAAGCTATCAGAGTGAACATACACGGTGTTTATTTGCACACTAATAATAACAGACTCGCGCGCGTCTAATAATGTACGATTCATGTATGTCACTGACTGTAATCGTCTTGACCTCCATTACAATCGTCATCCATCAAAACTTCACTGGTAGGATGCTGGTTTGCTTTATTCAGCCCATACAGACTAGTCCTGACTTCATATTTCTTTTTATTAGCGGTATGTTAGTTCTGACCAATCGCTGCACAAGTTAAAGTTACGCATGATGACGAGAGCAACCCTCCGGAACCCATAGAGATTACATTGCAGTGCCTGCAGTTTGAACAGTGTTGCCAACTTAGCGACTTTGTCGCTAGATTTAGCGACTTTTCAGACCCCCTTAGCGACTAGCGACAAATCTAGCAACTTGGACAAACCTTATTTAGTCTCTGAGACCCGCCGGTACTGCCGCACGAGCTCTTGGTTTCCCAGCGCGCGCACACCTCTCTCTGCGTCTGATCTGTTCAGCGAGCTGCAGAGAGGAGCAACACTTTCAGTTCAAATAGATATTCTGTTGCTTCTAACTCTGTTTCACATGCAAGTATAGCCGAAATCACAGCACAGCCATTGTCTTAATCGTATGTGTATTTGATTTCATTAGACAATGTCGTGATTATGAATCATGATTTTAGTGCAGATTAATATTTTTGAGAGCTGGTTATGTCTTAATCGGCTGCGTTTCAGTCACTATTTCATATTCGTCCCGTTGTCTGACAACAGAAACAGTAAAATATATAAATGAAAACAGTTTTATTGAGAATTTGGCTGTATTAAAATGCAGTATGTGAGCACAGAGAGACAAGACAGTATGACGCACTGATGTCATGAATATGCTAATTAGCGTATGATGTCATCTAGTGACATTTAGCAACTTTTCAAGCAGGGTTTAGCTACTTTCCATTGAAAGAAGTTGGCAACACTGAGTTTGAAAAAAAACATCTTTGTATGGAAGTCTATGAGAGCACTCGAGGCGATTCTCAGTCTGACAGAAATCACCCAAAAAGGGGCGGTACTTCACAGAACGTGACTCGACGCTGATTGGATTATACTTCCAGAGGCAGAACAAGAGTGAAAGCTAGCGTAACACTGTGATTGAATGTGAAAGAAAAAAATCCCTCCCTTTCGCGCTTTGGTGGTGCATCGCCTGATCGCCCTAATGGAGAAACCGCCCCTGGTGTGAATAACATAAAACACTTCTCTGTATTTTCTGTCCTCGCTTGCTCCGCGTCGCGATTCACGAGTCAAAGAAAATGGCGACTGTGAGAAAAGTTTCAGCCCGTTTAGGCGCGCAAAGTACATAAATGTCCCGGATGTAACACCTTCTTGTTTGATGGCGAATAACTCCTTAAGAGCATTATCGCCACCTATTGTACTGGAAGTCAAATTAAACTTAAATAGGTGATGGGTCTGAAATTTGAGGAAAAAAAAAAAACTTGTGGATAATTCAACACCAGAGCTTTAACTCTTTACTGATTTCACTTTTATATGCTATGTGTAAATGAGTTACGGAGACATTTTATTTTCTGTGTGTTCAGTAAATAAAAAAGATTGTTTGTGTCTGTTTGTTTGTGTGTGTGTGTGTGTGTGTGTGTGTGTGTGTGTGTGTGTGTGTGTGTGTGTATATATATATATATATATATATATATATATATATATATATATGATAAATTAAAATCGGATGTACAATTAGTAAATAAAGTTTAATTTACTGCAATTTGGAGTATAATGAAGTGAGGTGTACTTGGAATTTGTGTTCTGCATTAATCCCATCCAAGTGCAAACACAGTTAAAAAACTTAATAGCTGGCTTAATGGCTTCTTTATGTACAGCAGTGGTGCTATATAGCACCTTAACCACCCCAAAGAACCGCTGAAGAACCTTTTTTTTTTTTTTAAGAGTGTAGTCTGTCCATTTAAACGTCTGCATTTAGCTTCAAATGGCATCATTGATGACAATATTCTATAAAAATGATTTGCATTCCAATTCTGACATCCAAAGGTACACAATTTTTTTCTCTTATTGCATGGATTTTAACTGTTTTCCTCCACTTGTTACCAGTGTTTTTCTGTCACCATTATGCACGCGCAGCTGCAAGTGACGCAACTGATGCAACTCCAAATTGGTCTATAGCACCTTTAGTGTTCCCGGTCAAAAACGGCCAGCCTATTTTTTTTTTAAAAAAGAAAGATCTCTCTTTAAATCTCTTGTGGTATATTATCACCAAATATTGGATTCAATCTTTTTGTCAGCTTCTTTCAATTAGGACAGAATTTGTTTTTGGAAATGATTGATCATAGGAGTCATTAATCTGAGCTTATGCACCTCAGTTTTTGAGAGAAACATTATTTGTGGATAATTTTGCCAATATTCAATAACATTATGAAACTAATTTGCACTGTTTATCACACTAGTGTGATTTAGGCTCAGCTCAATGATGCCTGCAACCAATCAATTTTTAAAATAAAAATAAATACAAAGCCTGTCCTAAAGAAAACAAGCTGAAAAAAAAAAGATACTGAATCCAGTATTTGGTGATAATATAGCATAAAGAGAGATTTATAAGCTATTTTTTGTAGACAAAGGAACACCATCATTGTAACAGGGTGGCGGGAAAAATCCCCCCAAAAATACAAAAATTTTCCAAAAAATGTTGGGAAGTTGTTATGACGTGGGAGCAATGTCAGTAAGTTTTAGCTCAATGCAATAATATTAACTTGCATTTGTGGGAAAAAGAAAATCATCTCCGGGTCAAAATGACCCAAACACAACATGAGGGTTGAGCTGATGATGTCAGTCTCAAACAGGAAGTGAGGCGGTGTGTTTCTCAAACACTGTGACATGATGTGGTTTGTAGTCTGTAGTTTGCTTTGTTCCAGTGAAGCATCAGTTGTGTGAAACAATGATCACATTAATGTTTATATTTGCTATATACAGTATACTGTATATGAATGGAAATGTTTCATATGTGTTTCTTCTGCTTTTAGTGCTGATGTCCTTCATCCACGCTGGACTCACTCAAGGTACTGTGCTGTACTGCAGTATATTTGATTTATTAAACTAATGTGAATTGTGTTGTAGTAGTTTATTTGTCTACATGGGTCATATGAGGATCTCACATTTGTCTCTTTGCTGATGATTTATCTATAGATTTATTTATCTATATTTTGCTGTCATTCACCTTCATCCAGAATCATTTGTCTGTGTAGCTGCTAAAACATTGATACATTTACATAAAAAGTAGGTTAAAATGGTAGTTTGTTGCAAAAAAAATTTACACTGTAATTAATGACCATTGATCATTGCTTTTTTCCCTCGGTTTAATTTGTCAAAATTTGTAAAAAATAAATAAATAAATAAAAATAAAATAAAATAAAATAAATACATAAATAAATAAAACAAATACAGAGAAATTAAGTGGCAAAACTATAAAATACCCACAATGTAGAACGCTGGTGATCTGAGGGGCAGCTTCAATGGAGAACACAGAAATTTATGAGGGACATCATAACACAACCATAATAGAGAACAAATATAAACACACACACATATAACACACACAACCAACATAACACCACGCTCAAGTTTTACTGCAATATAGTAACAATTTCAAAAATGGTACTTTAGTACAATTTAAAAATAAATTAATTAATTAACTGACAATGATTTATTTTTATTGTTATAATAATATTTTTTTTAATAATATCTCAACACAAATCTAAATGAGCCATTGAGTGATTATTGCAGAAATCTAGTGGCTGTAGTCGACATTACATGTTATTTTATTTTATGGCAGCAATCTACCACTAAACCATGTCACATTGTTCATGTTATCTCCGTGAATGAAAGTTAGAATTTACATCAAAAGTTATTTTATTAAATAAATATATTAAAATAAAGTTTTACTATATTTTAGTGTTGGGCAACAATTTATCGTCACGATTAATCATTGCCCAGCACTACTGTTTTGTTTTGTTTTGTTTTGTTTTGTTTTGTTTTATTTTATTTTATTTTAAATGTTATATTCAGAAAAGCAAGCTAATGCAACAGTTTTCACTGTAATTAATGAATGTGTGCCTGTAAGATCTTGTGCACCTATTATTCTTAGTGTTATTCATTCAATATGATTTTGTTATGAAAATTTGTAAGAGATGAGAGACTGAGAACAGACAGACATAAGTTCTCAATTTTATTGTGTTGTAGCCCATTATTGCCTCATCAACTATTTAAATAAATAATAGTTTGTTGAAACCTGCTGACTGAAAATAGTTCCAACAGATTCTGTACTGCTGACTGAAAGTGAAAAGCTAATTTTGAATTATACTAAGTGTGCTGTTTGCTCATTTCACAGAGAGACCCAAACCTGTAGTTGATGTTGATCCTGATAGACGTGTGTTCAGAGGAGAGACGGTCACTCTCACATGTCACATACAGCAGACAGGAGACTGGCGGTACAGCTGGAATAAAGACAGCAGACAAGATTACAGTGCAGGACAAAATCAGAACTATACAATCCTATCTGTGGATTGGTATCATGGTGGTGTGTACAGATGTATAGGATCTCAGTCAGAAGCTCCACGTTACTCACAGTACAGTGATGGAGTTACACTGACAGTATCAGGTGAGAGCTCAAGTGTTCTTCACACAGAATCCTTCTTTTTTCTTAACAGTGGTATTTTCTGCAGCCTTTAGCTTCAGTTACAATGGTGTTTCTGTTTAGAGACAGAAAAAAATTGTGATCTAGATTTTATATTCATTCACAAATGAGACACATTACATAGAAAATATATATTTTGCCTGCATTAATGAGCACATTGAAGCTCCGGCAATCATTTACTCTGATAATTTCAGCCTTCTGTGTGCAATATATTTTTAGAAGTATTTTAAGAATAAATATAAAGTTCAAGTCTCAAAATCTCACATTAACTTCAAGCACTTAAAATAGTCACTTGCTTCTAAAATGTTAATATCTGGCATTTATCTACATACTGAGCTGTGATTGGTTTGTCCTTTTCACAGATAATTAACGATCTTTAGCCATCAATGACTAAAACGAGAACCAAAGCCTTAGACCTGCACCGTTTAAAATAATAATAATAATAATAATAATAATAATAATAGTAATAATAATAATAAGAAGAAGAAGAAGAAGAAGAAGAAGAAGAAGAAGAAGAAGAAGAAGAAGAAGAAGAAAAATAAGCAGAAGAAAGAATAATGTTACAGTACTTATTTTACAGATTTTTTCCTGTATTTTTGAAATACAGAAAATATTAATAAAACTACAAAAATAGACTTTGAATTTAAATGTCCAGTCTAAAATCACATTAAAAGCTTGTAAATGTTAATAACCATTTATAAATATATAAATAAATAAATGTTGTTAAACCCACCATTCACTCTTCTCTATATGGGCTTATAGTCCACCCCAATAAATATCAGAAGTACTGAAGGAAAGAGAAACATCATGAACAGAAAAAAGATTAGAGACAAACAGAAACACATCAACAACTGACTCACAGCCGCAGTCTGAGATGAAGACAACATTAAATCTCTCAAGATCTGAACAACTCCACATACAGCAACACCAGCTTCACTTACTAACCAGTTTTCCTTTTTCTTTTTTCTCCATATGTCTTATTGAGTATTAACAGAGTTTTAGATGATGAGGGTTTCATTGAAAATTATAGTCACCATAATAGATAGTGTCTGATTTAGTTGGGCTCTTGGCCTTTAACTTAGTGTTAGTTTTCTCTGTCTTTTGTAACACTGTGTGTTTAACCCTTCTCCGTCCCTCAGCTTGTTTTGGCCCGAAACTCATTTTTAAAGATTTTTTAAAAATTGAGTGTTGATCTTTATGGTACAAGACTTTGTGACTTTCGTCACACTTGAACCGGGAATACACAAAAAAATGTCAGCGGATTTATGTGAGTGTAATTAACCGAGTCAGTTCAGTTGAGTTCAATTTTATTTATATAGCACATTTAAAAATAACCATGGTTGACCACAGTGCGTAACAATGTCCGAGAAAAAAAAAAAAAAAAAAAAAAACCTCACACACAAACAAGACAAATACAGTAAAAACGTCACAATGTCTCAGCTCAACCCGAAATAAAAGCCAAGGAATACAGGTGTGTCTTAAGCAACGACTTGAAAATTCCAACAGTCTGAGCAATGCTTATGTGAACAGGTAAAATATTCCACAAATTATTACACTGAAAAAGCTCGGTCACCTTTATTTTTTAACCTCTGGTCACATCGAGGAGCACCTGACTGGACGACCTCAGTGCTTTAACAGGAGTGTGGACGTGTAATAGCTCTGATAAATAAGCAGGTGACAACCCATTTAAAATCTTAAAAACAAACAATAAAACCTTTGAAATCAATCCTGAAACGGACAGAAGCCAGTGTAGTGAAGCTAAGACTGGGGTAATGTGCTCATACTTTTAGTCCCAGTTAGAAGCTGAGCTGCTGCATTCTGGACAAACTGTAAGCGTTGAAGAGAAGACTGATCCAAACCGACATATAAAGAGTTACAGTAGTCTAGTCTAGACGTTATAAAAGCATGAATTACACTTTCAAACTCCTTACGCAGCAGGTAAGGCTTGACTTTAGCCAACAGTCTCAGTTGAAGAAACAGTCAGTTTGACCCGGCCATATAGGAATGAAAGGAATGTTCAAAAAAAGACAGCTTCTTTTTTTTTTTTTCTTTTTTTTACTATACAAAATCTGACACAATCTAGAAAAGATGAATACCCAAACAAAGGGCTGATACTGCAGAATGTCCCCAATGCAGAAAAAAAAAACTACACACTCCCATAGAAACGCATTATAACATGAATGAAGTTTCTGCTGGGAAATTACTGTCATTTTGGCTTTTTTTTTCATACTTTTTTTTTTTTTGACAGTTAAATTTGAGTTACGTGGTGGAGATCAAAGAGTTTATATCATATTTATATTTTTAAATATATATATTATATTTATTATTACATATTTATGAAATTGGATGGATACACATGTATGGATTAAAATTTAGTTTTTTTTTTTTAGTTTTTTTTTTTACAAAATATTGATTTTTTTAATGTTAATAAAAAATATATTACATATATTTATGAATTAATAAAAAAGCTTCAAGTTTATGTAATTTTAAATGTTTAACTTGTTTTGCTCAGTTAGGAATCTCCATTGGATCCTATAGACTCCTCTAGTGGCTCTAACAATAAAATGCAATTGTATGTAATTTTTCTCCACCAGAAGGCTTCAGAGACACTCAGTGACCCAGTTCAAGATCAGCATTAGGGGT
Source organism: Spinibarbus caldwelli (assembly GCA_039654775.1). Taxonomy (NCBI): domain Eukaryota; kingdom Metazoa; phylum Chordata; class Actinopteri; order Cypriniformes; family Cyprinidae; genus Spinibarbus; species Spinibarbus caldwelli. The sequence goes on along the minus strand of CM077220.1, from coordinate 3,431,036 downwards.
GTAATGGTACACGTATTCGTACTGAAAATTTTCGGTATGGGTCTTTTGGTTCAGTACGCACGTGTACCGAACAAATCATTCAGTTTTTTTTGTTTTATTTTTTTTTTTTTTCCAGGAAATTCAGACAATAAACGTCATTTTGTCGCTCTTTAACTCCTCAGTTCTGAAGGCAGCGTGGAGCGCAAGTGAATGCGATCATCTCTTCCTCTTTACTAGTTTTAATGTGAAATAAACATGAATTAACATCTCATGCCTCATGTAATCACACAATCAGTGTTTCACTCGTGGAAAGATGCGATTAAAACGACTTGTAAACAAAATGTCACGTATCATTTCATTTACCTCAGGCAAGTCATCAGTGTCCACAGCTCATCAGTTCAGCAGAGAAATGAATCTAGAGAAGAGCATTTCGCAAAATATTAGACTATATACTCATTATATTTTACTTTACCTGTTAGTGATGTCTTAATGATTATTTAAAGTTGGCTATATTTAAGTAAATCTTTTATAATATTGTATATATTGTAAATGATTATATTTCAACAACAAATAGAAATTGTATAATAAGTTAATTTAAAAACTGCATTGAGTGTCGTTTACATGTTTGCAACACTTTTAATTTGAGTGTTGATTATTGTAGTTAAAAATAAATACTAATTACATTTAAAGCTGCAGTCCGTAACTTTTTTGGTTAAAAATGATCCGAAATCAATATTTGAGCAAGTACATAACCAACCAGTGTTCAAAACTATCACCTTACTTTAGCCTGATTCACAACGGTTAGCTTATAATAATGTTTTCTAATTTGAGTGGCACAGGTAGGTTTCCGCGGGAAATTCGAGCATGGCACCGAGTCATTACGTCACGTCTGTAAACATAAAGGGGCTTCTTTTTTTTTTCTTTTTTTTCTAGAAGCGACCATCATCAGCTGATCTAAACCGCTATTATCGTGACTTCAAATAAAACATTTTCTACACTTTTTACATTTTCTATATCACAACTTTCATCATAGTGTATCAAATTTTACTCATGATTGTATCACTATCAACTACATTACGTGAAATATTCAGTTTTCAAGAGTCTGTTTTCTTCTGTTCACAGATTTACCCGGATCTACACTGACTGTGACACCAGACAGTCCTGTATTCACTGGAGAGACAGTCAATCTGAAGTGTGTGATTGAGTCTCACAGTAACTGGAGTTATGTGTGGTTTAAAGGCAACAGAGAATATCCAATGTCACAGACATCAGAGCGTTACACTGTAAATGAAAACACTCTCAATATTGTAAAAGCTGTTGCATCTGATCAGGGTCAGTACTGGTGTAGAGGACAGAGAGATGAAAGACCAAAATCATCACAATCAAGCTCTGCTGTTTATCTCTCTGTGACGGGTGAGTTGAATATCATTATTCTTCTAAACTCTATCTACTACATGAAAATGAGATTCAGATGTGACACTGAATCTATAAGCTCCTGAAATTCCTCAGCAGAACATAAAACATCATTCCGTTTAAGAAAATAAACAAACAACAACAAAAAACATTCACTGTAAGTCTCATGATTGCTTTAGATCATATAATGTTGAATCACATTAAACTGCAGTAAATCAGATGGAGAGACCACAATAACAACAATAACAATAATAATAATAATAATAATAATAATAAAAATCAAACCGTTTCTCATTTCTGTATATTTTTTTGTTCGTATTTCGAATTGGTTTTAAATCAAACTTAAGTAATTTAAATAAAGAAATATTCCAAGCTCAGAGTCTATTATTCAAAAATAACTGATTTGATCTGATTATCTTAAATGAGTCATATTCTCTGGGTCTGAATGCAGTTATTGGATAGCATTAATCCTAATAAACATGCCACTACAATAAAAACAATAACATTAAAATACATATAAAACAGTGTATTTCTATTATGGCTCCTGCAGTACTTTAGCACCAGATCCTGGTTTATCTCAGGACTGTGGCGACAGCAGCGCGGACAATCGTTTAGCTCACTCACATAATGTATGTAACCATATATCTTCTATAACGGGAAAAACATCTCGTTATTATGACAAAAGATGTCGTTTTAACAAGAAAAGATGTCATTAAAATTGACATAAAATTGAGTGGAAAAAATAATAGGCTGTGTGTGTGGCAGCAAAGCGTCACCGTACTCGACGGAGTGAGATTCTTGGTGAAGCTGAATTAATGACTGCAGGATTCATGAGTGTGTGTTGTTCTGTAACGTGGTGGTTTCAGTAAAACCAAGTGCAGTTTATAGCTTATTTAATTAAACAAGACAACAAAAGTAAATCCAGCAAAGAACAAGACAAACCAAATGCAGGAACTGAAACAAATGCACACGATACATTCATATAAGACCAGACAATAAAGAAGAGAAACACTGGAGATCATGCAGACAAGAAGGGACAGGTGTAGGCAATGAGTAGCCATGGTAACAGAGGAAGGTCACTGTGGAAACAAACGAGGTAGGCAAGGCAACAAGGGAAACAGGAACTGAACACAGGAAGTGAACAAAGAAACAATGGAAACAGAAAACACTTCAGCATAAAAGTCCTTAAACACAAGACCATAATCATGACATGGATAACAACAGTGTGTATCATTTATAGATTAACCAAATAGATTTAATTTAGCATCAAAAATGTTGCATAAAACATAATGAATGCAGAAGGTCTCACCTTTGAGCTTCCATGTCTATTACTTTATTAATCAATTACATAAAATACTGTATATTATTTAATAAAATTCAGTATTTAAAACATCTTATATGTATGTAGTCAGAATGAAAGTATATTTTTCTAATATAATTCTGTATTTTTATTAGCAGAATCATGAATATTTCTATTCTGGTGTCTCTATTGGCCTTTGCTTGAGGTAGAAGCAACAAACCAAAGCCTATTCAAGACCATTCCTGATGTAACACCAAATTTAGCATTTTAATTAACATTCATTTTTGTTCACTGTTATCATATGCCTGATATGTAATAATTAAAAAACAAAACTTGCCATGTTTACTCTATTTTAGTTTTGTTTAAAGTATATATTACATATATATAGTAGTATATATTTCACATATTGTGAGATCAGTATCATGTATTGAACCAAATCATGACATGAGTGTATAGTTCTAGACAATATTATTAACTAATGTTTATTTTAGTTACTGTCACTATGGTTATGTAACCCGCGTGTTGGATTTATATCAGTGAAAAGGAGGAAAAATATCTACTGGGTCTGAGCTCACCAAATAAGTAAAAAAAAAAAATTCTATTACAGTATTTGGAGTCTCGGGTTCGGGGTCTCACACTGAACACAGAATTTCAAATAAATTGTGTTAATGAAAAGTGTCTGCACTTGTATGCAATTCAGATCTCTATTTAGTCACTAACTGCTTGAATAAGACAAACACAGAAATCAGTTTTTAGAGTATAGTTTTTGTATTCACTATATCTTCTTTTCTTCTTTTTTTTTTACCGCTTTGCAGTATGCTTGAAAACCTTTTCAAATATTCAAACAATAAATGAACTAATGAATTTAGTTGATTAAATTCAGCCCTTGAACAGTAAAGCTGTCAATCAACAATTACAATAGAAGAGTAAAAAAAAATAGAAAGGAAATAGTCCAAAACAGTCAAAAAAAATAAATGAATACCGAAGTCTTGAAAGAAGTAGAAATGTGTTTGGCTCAGTTCAGTCAATATGAGTGTATAGGTGCCTACAGAGTCCTCGCCGAAACGAACGATGAAGTAAACTTTTCCGTCTTTACGAACGAGCCTTCTGATTGAGCAATCCGTCCGTCGTGAAATCCAACTCGTCCCCCCCCTCCTGGCGTGAATCCAAAACGACCACGATGCGATGAAACAGTCTGATCTCTTCGAGCACAAACAGCATCCTCCGATCACTAATGCAATGAAACAGTTCAGGCATACATTTAAAGAAGAATTGGTGAGGATGGTCAAGATTAAGCGACAGCCGAAATGCGGCTCGCATCGCTCTCACCACGAGCTGGCGCGCAAGTGACGTCAGCCACCATCGACGCACTTGTTTAAAAGTCAATTCTCTTTTGCAACAAAATTAAATAGAAGAATACAAATATAAATTTATTTTCCATGCCTGAACATGCTATGCATTAAGCAAGAAAAATAAAATACATTGTGAATAAAATAATTTTTAAAAAAAATTCTCAATTAGCACAAATAATCCATCAACTCAATTATTTGAGTGGGTTACAGTTACAGTTGATAATCACTATCATAAGAACAGAAATGGTCTTTAGTGACAGAGTTCAGTACAGATGAGTTTTGTCCTGAAGTCAGAGAGAATGAGGTGTCTTACAGATAATGATGTTAAATGAGTTGATGAAGTCTTCAGATAGTCTGCTGAAGTTGACTGAGATTCAGTTGCTCCTCATATGAGGTTGTAGTTGGAGGTCTTCAGCTCTCCTTCAGCAGGAGCTTCATTCTGCTTTCTATGACGAGTCAGAGGCGTTTGTCTGAGGACGAGACCGAGACAGAGCCTCCTCAAAAACACTCAGATCAGAAAAATAATCACACGACAAAAGCAAAACACACACACACACACACACAAAAAAAATGTTAAGATGAAATAAAATATAAACAACATAGTTTTGTAAAACATTTACAAAATATTATTGCTTTCACTGTAAGTGCTGTTTGAGTCACTCATGTTTTTGTTCTTTGTTCACAGATTTACCCAGATCTACACTGACTGTGACACCAGACAGTCCTGTATTCACTGGAGAGACAGTCACTCTGAAGTGTGTGATTGAGTCTCACAGTAACTGGAGATATGAGTGGTATAAAGACAGTGTAATGTTACAGACGTCTGATCGTTACACTGTAAACAGAGACACTCTCACTATCAGAGGAGCTACTGAGTCTGATCAGGGTCAGTACTGGTGTAGAGGACAGATAAGATCAGTCTCTTCACAATCAAGCTCTGCTGTTTCTCTCTCTGTGAAGGGTGAGTTGAATATTATTGTCCCCAAAAACTCTGTCACACGTCTAGTCGTCTGAACTGGTCTCTTACTGCTTATCAAATTCAGTACAGTATTTTGTTTATTTCTTAATAGAATATGATCAGATCAAATTATGCAACAATAAACTATTCAAATTGACATCATCACACTTAAATTATTTAAATGTTGTACAGTCTACAGTTGTATGAAAAAAAAAGATGTAGACTGGATATGAATATCAATGGGTTTTTATTAACCATTATTTACAAATATTTTTTTGATAAAATTAAAATTAATACAAACTAAAAGCAAACTAAATCTTTAATGTGGTGTTTTTCCTCATAAGGAGGTTTTGAGCTTATAACAGTGATCATGATACTGTGATGCTGCTTTCATCAATATCTACTCATACTGTATGTGTATTAATACAGAGAGACCAAAACCTGTAGTGAAGGTGACTCCAGATCAGCGTGTGTTCAGAGGAGAGACAGTCACTCTCACATGTGACATACAGGGAGCAGGACACATTCAGTGGAGATACAGCTGGATTAAAGATGGTTCAGTCATCAGAGACGTCACTGAGAGAGTCTACAGCATCACATCTGTGTCTGATAGAGCTGAATACAGCTGTAGAGGAGAGAGATCAGACTCACAGAGATCACACATCAGTGCTGCTCTTACACTGACTGTATCAGGTGAGTGTTCATATTCTGTTTAATGCTCATTTGAATCAATAGTTGTGGCTTATTAATTTTCTTATACACTTGTGTATCAGCCACATCTGTTCTTAAAGGTGCTGTAAGTTTTTGACTCTTCTAAAGCCAAAAAATAACAAAATATGTTTATAGATATTTAGAAAACATGTTATGTTTACATAGCTGTTTCTCTGCAAAAAAAAAAAAAAAAAAAAAAAAAAAAAAAAAAAAAAAAAAAACCTATAGCCAGTAATAGGCTCTGTGCACAAGCGTAGCGACGAACTTCCGCTGTCGGCAGAAGTCGGGATATCAGTTTCCGGTTTTCATTCGCGTCGCCCAAAATGTCAGTATTTACTAGATGTCTCCGAGATCTGCCAAGTAGAATCAGCGATGTCCATCGCATCGTTAATGCCTGGTCCCCTGCTCCAATACGCAAACGAAACAAGGGATTCAAATGCAATATATCGAGTTATATGCACAAATAGTTTAATATAATGTGTTATTTCAGCATCTAGCGGCTAAGCTAGCGACATGTTCATTTTAGAAGCTTTTCTCTCTCAATTTTAAACGCAGACTGTTGGTTTTTTTTGTTTTGTTTTTGTTTTTTGGTGATAATTGTATTATCAATTGTATTAAACATCTCCCCCTCTCAGTTTCTAATAAAGATCAGGGCACAGGTGATGTCTGTTCATTGTGCTGCAGGTCCATGATGAGGAATGCTGAGAAAACTCACAGTTCGAGCGTATGGTGAAGCTAGGATTGATAAACCCACAATTATAAGCTTGTTAACGTTACTTTAATAACCCGGCGTTTCTAATGTCCCGGGGATTTTGCCAAGGTAATTCATGTTTAATATAACTTAAAGTAGTATGTAATGAAAACAGTGGCTAAAATCGGCAGGTCCCCATTCGGGTTACTGCATGCATTCTTGTTCATGTTATAATCATATTACTTATTATAACTCGGTGTCCCTGATGTTCCTAGAGATTCAGCCAAGGTCATTCGTGTTTAATGTTACTCAAATCTAATGAAAACATTTACAGTAGGCAGGTAAGTGGTGGCAAATTAAGCGTTTTTAGCTGGAATGGCTTTTATTGTTGGATATCAAAATGTTTTTGAAAAAAAAAGTGGGCAATACTAGAGGTTTTATTTTATTTATCATTGTTATTGTGTATATAACATCCAATATTGAATATTTAATTGTGCATTCCCTTATTTTTGCATTTAGATTACCTTCGCCTTCATCTCAACACTCATTTAAAGATGGTCTTCAAAAACACTAATAATTTAGTAACGAGTTAAATCTTTTTTTTTTTGAAAATTTCAGAATATTATAAATTCACTTACAGATAATATTAATAATTTTAATAACAGGCCACCTGAGTTTACTTAAAAGGGAGCCCAATTCCATGACTACGATTCTTAACAAACAAGGAAAATTTTTTATAAAGTACACTTTATAATAATGTCAAATTAAAGTTTCTGGAATAATTGTGAAATTACATATAAAGATGAAGATAGATTAAGTGGTTCAACAAAAGTACACATTTTCATTTAATTGCAATTAACTTGTAATTAAGTGTCCAAAAGCATCACGTTGTTACAGTTAAGTATATTATTTTTAATTATTTCCATAAGTACTTAAAAAAAAAAAAGTATGCTAAAGTGTTCTTAAATGGACCTGTAGATGACCACAATGAACAGACATCACCTGTGCCCTGATCTTTATTAGAAACTGAGAGGGGGAGATGTTTAATACAATTGATAATACAATTATCACCAAAAAAACAAACAAAAAAAACAAGTCTGCGTTTAAAATTGAGAAATAAAAACTTCTAAAATGAACATGTCGCTAGCTTAGCCGCTAGATGCCGAAATAACACATTATATTAAACTATTTGTGCATATAACTCGATATATTGCATTTGAATCCCTTGTTTCGTTTGCGTATTGGAGCAGGGGACCAGGCATTAATGATGCGATGGACATCGCTGATTCTACTTGGCAGATCTCGGAGACATCTAGTAAATACTGACATTTTGGGCGACGCGAATGAAAACCGGAAACTGATATCCCGACTTCTGGCGACAGCGGAAGTTCGTCCTACGCTTGTGCACAGAGCCTGTTACTGTTCTACTCAGGGCCGGCCCCTAGCATAGGCGGAATAGCCAAACTCTAGGGGCGCCAAAATGTGTCGTTTTTTTTTATTTTTTATTTTTAACTATACTTATTTTTTATTTTACTTATATTTTTTCATTACAAATACTACTTTAATACTATGAATTTAAAATGTTACAAAAACAGCGACCGTCCCACAAAAACATAACTATTTTATTGCTCTCCTGACGCACACCGGTTCGATGCATGATCAGTCTTCCCCCGCACAGCCGCACTTCCACATCCATCAGATGATCACTATAAATTATCACTAAGAAAGACCGAAGCCCTCTGGTGCCCAGGGAAGACAAAAAAGAAGAGAAGAAGAAGAAAAGCGGGACAAAGACAGAGGTAGCCTAATGTGATGTAATGAATGATGATCATATAAATAAATCTGGTAAAAGTTTGTGAACAAACTTGGCCTAGTCTAGAAAGCTTAAAATAGGGTAATAACAATATCTGGAGTTCCAGAGATCCGAGATTTGTCGTGTCACATGATAATACGTTTTTAATAATATTTTTATGCTATAGTTGTGCAGTATTTGGGTATTTATGGTATTTTTAATTTGAATTGGCTAATTTAGTAATGTTTGTATATAACTGGGCTTATTAAAAATAGCAACATTTTATGTAAAATTCACTTAAAGATGTACGTTTCTCAGTTTAATTTGTGGTGATGTTAGAAAGGGCTATAGTTTAGTAGAACATTGCTGCCATCTACTGGAAATTGAACACTTCAAATTTATTTTGAAGATTAAACAGTAATGTTACTGTATGAGAAGTGTTCAGACAAAACTGTATTAGTTTTGTGCTGGGATGCCAGATGTAATTATTCTTGCTGTTTGTGTTTAATTTATAATGTGACTTAGGCAGCACCTATATTTTCATAGTTTCACTGGAAACAATTTAAATTAAGGTTAATTTTCCATAACTAACATTAACAAAAATATTACATATTGTTACAAATGTATTGTTCATTGTTAGTTTAAGTTAGTTAATACATTCACTAATGTTAACAAATGATACCTTATTGTAAGTTTTACTGTTTCACTATTATCAGCTTTTTTAATTAGAAAATGTCACACCCAGTAGCCAAATATACTCCTACATTTCTCTCTTCAGATGCACTTTTGAAATATCTAGCTATGTAGTTTCTGTGTGAATGTTTGAACACAATGATTATTGGTGGAACGGGCTGTGAGGCAAGGGGCACCAGGTAAAATCTTGCCTAGGGCAGCAAACTGACCTGATTCTACTCTGAAATGTGCGTTCTGTGGCAGAATGCCTTTGTTTTTGCAGTACTCATTTCAACCGCTAGCTGTCAATCTTACATACTGCACCTTTAAAAGAAGACTGAAGCAATTCACATTTAGTTATTATTCTGTTTCATGAGTTCATCTGCACATCCAATCCTGATGGTTAATGGTAAACAAACTTGGCTTGCTGTCCTCAACGGAGGCTTGAACTGATTGTGGTACTATATAGAGAGAGAATAACAGAAATAGAGGAGGAGATGGGGAGGTGGAGGGATGCCGGAAGAATTGTCGCTGGGACGGTGCAGTGAGTGCTGCTTATATAGGCTCGTAATGATGATTGACAGGATTGAATGTTTAGGCTCCTCTTAAACCTACGTTAGGAACTTCATTTATCAGAACTGAATAAGAGACAAGTGCACTATTTCAGTATTTCATGTAGCCTATATTAAAAGAGGTTTATTGTAGAATGTGCTGGATGCAATGCATCAGTGTCAGAATTATTTTCATGATGCAGACAAATATTCAATGATTTGTAATTTCTAACTCTTCAGGATCTGAATGTGTTCTTGTTCTCCTGCAGATCTGAAGCCAAAGCCTGAACTCACATCAGATCCTGCAGGAGCTGCACTGACAGGAAACACAGTGACTTTGACCTGTCGCATGAATCCAGCCACTGGATGGGACTTTTACTGGAACAAACACACACTGAACTCTGAGACAAAGACAGAAACAAACTCCTACAGAGTGAAGATTGATTCAGTGTCTGATGGAGGCCAGTACTGGTGTAGAGCTGGAAGAGGAAAACCAGTCTACTACACACAATACAGTGATGCACTGTGGGTAAATGTTACAGGTGAGAGAGCACACAGATCAGAGACAATAGCTACAGAACTAAAACTTTGAATCAAAAATGAATGTAATAATCTGTTTGTGCAGTGAATCCTAAAGCTGTGGTGACGGTCCGGCCTGATGAACGAGTGTTCAGAGGAGAAACGGTCGCTCTCAGATGTGATATAAAGTGGGGAGGAGACACTGAGTGGATGTACAGATGGGAAAGAGAGGGAACAAACTACCGATATAAAAACTCTGTCAGCCGAATCTCCACACAAGAGTTGAACATCAGCAGTGTTGATCACGTTCACAGCGGTAATTACAGCTGTACAGGACAGATGGGAACACAAAGCTCTCAGCGCAGTGATGCTGTTACACTGACTGTATCAGGTGAGTTTGTGTGTTTGTTGATTATCATCAGTGTGAACAGCTTCTCTCTCTATAACTCGTCATGTTTTGTTCAGCTGAAGCTCAGGCAGCAGTGCGAGTGTCTCCACAGCCGTGGCTGACTGAAGGAGACTCAGTGACTCTGATCTGTGAGGTTACAGGCTCCTCTACAGGCTGGACGTTCAGCTGGTTCAGAGATGATGATGGTCTGTCAGACAGCAGCAGAGGAGCTGGAGGCTCTTACACTCTCAGTCCTGCTGCTCTACAGCACACAGGAGTTTATACGTGCAGAGCAGAGAGAGGACGACCGGCCTATTACACACACTACAGTAACACACAGACACTGTGGATCACTGGTGAGTCTGTGTCACAGCATTTATTCTTGTACTCATCTGTATTTGTGTTTCATTACAGTCTCTGGCACAAACTGTGCAAAAACATCTGAAACACTTCCCTCTATTTCTTAGTCTAGATCAGACAAAAGTACTATCAAATACACACTCATAATATATGCATGATATAACCCTTCTTATTTTAAACTTTAGTGCTGCATTTCATCTAATTTTACTTAATTACAGATTGTATTACAAAAACACGTGTGCTGTCAGTTTTGAATGAGATTTTCTTCTTGTCAGGTGTTTGTCCTTCAGTGTCTCTGGAGGTCAGTCCCAGCAGAAGTCAACACTTCTCGTCTGACTCTCTCTCTCTGAGCTGTGAGGATCAGAGTAACTCTGCTGGATGGACAGTGAGAAGATACACAGACAGAAACACAGAAGATTGTTCAAAACAAACAGGATCTACATGTCGAATCTTCTCTCTCAGCACATCTGACACTGGAGTTTACTGGTGTCAGTCTGAATCTGGAGAGAAACGTCATCCTCTCAACATCACTGTACATGGTGAGTCCTGTTTCTAATCACAACAGCTACACACTTTCTAATCTAAATTTGATTTACAAAGTCTACACACGTTTTCTTCCATTTTCTAAACAGCTGATCCCAGACTGACACTGCTGTACAACTACTTAAATGAGTTTTATCAATTATAGTGAAGTTAAACATCCACATTCTTCACACAGTCTCCTCTCATTTAAATGGATAGTTTTCTTCTTACCATGTAAAAAAAAAAATTCTTCTGAGGTTGGGTTGGACTACACTAAACTTGTACAAAAGATCATACAGAAAGCATAAAGTAAGGCAGCAAAATTTCTGGCCCTGAATTGTTTATTTTGCAGTAAGCAGATGTTTCTTGTGTTGTGTAGATGGTGATGTGATTCTGGAGAGTTCTGTTGATCCTGTGATTGAGGGAGATACTCTGACTCTACACTGTTTACATCGATCTACAAACTCCCCGATCCTCAGAGCTGATTTCTATAAAGACGGATCACTCGTCCAGAATCAGACGACAGGAGAGATGAACATCACGACTGTCTCAAAGTCACATGAGGGTTTCTACTACTGTAAAACAGAGAGAGGACAGTCACCCAAGAGCTGGATCTCAGTCAGAGGTCTGGAAAAATATTAAATTATTTAATGTACCTTTGTAATATCATACAATACGTCACTCACAAACAGATCTTGTCATGTTCCTCCAATCTCAGCAGCTTCATCTCCTCTTCTGGTCACTGGAGTGGTTGTGGGATTGAGTGTTTGCTTGTTGTTCTTCATCTCACTGCTGCTGCTGTGGAGATACAAGAAGAACAAAGGTGTGGAGCAGTTCTTAACATGGTTAATACAACTGAACAGCAACAACTGGAAGATACAGTTTCTGAATAAAGGCTCATGATAAGATCTAAATGTCAGCATAAAGAGTCACAGTAATAAATGCAGATACTCTTAAGTGATCATAATGCTCTTTGTTTCTATTATAGATCAGCAGCGTAACATTAACCAGACATCAGTCCCAAATCAATCTGGAGAATCTCAACCAGAAAACTCTCCTCTACAGTCTGGTCAGCCTCAATAACTGATTATATAGGGATATGCACACACACACACACAAAAATGAATCAATGTCTTTTCAAATCTGTATGACTTTCTGTCATCTGTGGAAGAAAAAAAAAATGTTGTTTGGACACCTGCATTCCTCAAAATATTTTCAAAATATCTTTTCTCTGCAAGACTACTTTGCTTTTGACCTTTTATCCTCCTTGTTTTCTGTCCAGCAGGTTCTGATCAGATTCGTGATGTTGTGACTGAAGTGAATAAGAGAGACAAAGGTTGAGTCTTAAACCTTATTTAAACACATACCATTCAAAATAAGTAAATATCATTTAATCAATAAGGTGTTTATTTATTTATTTATTTTTATTTTTAAAGATGGTCCAGAGCCACTGGCAGATGTCACATATTCAGAGGTCACTGTCAAGAAAAACAAGAAAAAGATGAACAAAGGTAAAAAATAATTAACCATCTTAACTTCACCTGTACAGTATAATCATCGTCAGTACATTAATACATTTCAAATTAATGAATTATTATTCTTTCTAATAATTCATCATTAATAATAATTGTTTTTCCAGATGATATCATGCCAGAGCCAAATAATGTGACATACTCAGAAGTAAAGAAAAAAGTAAAGAAATCCAAAAGCAAAGGTGAGATAGTGTTTTTTTCTTAATTAAAATATTTCCAGTATGTTCTGAGTAATCGGACTGACCTTCTGTTCTTTATTAGATATTAATACTGCAGGACCCAGTGATCTGGTTTATGCACAGATTGATTTACAGGACAAAAAGAAAACCAAGAGCAAAGGTAAACACATCTATACTGCATCTAAACACAATTCATCACATTTAACTCAGATAAAATCATTGTATAATATCAAATCATTTGCAGTTTTAAAAAGAACTGATAGAGTAAATTCATACAACTTAATTTCAATAATGTTACAGAAATCACATCTGCCAGTTTTTACTGAAATTGAGACTGAGCATTTCAAACTTAAATCAGAGATGATAAAACAGGCCAGACTATAAAAGTCAGATAACCAAACTGTTGTTTTTCATGATAGGTGCTGGACTTCGTGATTTTCTCATTGAAATGAAATCTAAGGACAAACAAAGAGGTAAATAAAGAGATGATCTGAATTGTCATCATATATAAAATAATCAAAATATTTTAACAGAACCTGCTAATAAAAGAAAATAAGGTTCTTAATCACAATTCTGATTGCTGGAAATATAAAAAAAAAAATGTAATCAATATATTCATTAACATTTTTAATCAATATATTTTTCTGTGGTTTCTTTGTGGTTTGAGCCATCGCTCCTTCCTCATATGATCAGTTATTATTGTAGTTCAGTTCAGTCTGTTGTTGTGTAGGGAAGAGCAGAGAGTCTGGAGACACTTTGTACTCTGAACTGAAGCACAACACAGACAGAGGTGAGAAAAACACAAAGACAAGCTTCATCACTATTACAGTCAAACCACTGACCTTAAATATTAACCATCATGCACCGTTTCTGCTACAAATCACAATGATTCCTAAAGTCATGTGACTCATTGAGGAAATGTAAAAAATGTGTCGTCATTTTATTGTTATTGATTATTTGTGTTCTTCAGGTGCTGATGCTGGTGATGCAACTTATGCTCAACCTATTAGGAAGAAGAATAAAACCTGTAAGAATTCTGTTACAATGTACAGTTATCTTACAATGCGATTTAGATCATTTATAAGTGACTATCAGCTCATAATTTGCACTCATTCCTGCAGCTTGTGGCATATGTGTCCTGTGCTGGCAAAATGAGTCACAATGAGCAAATCTTAAAAAATTAGTTATTTTTATTTTCACATTCTCCATAAAAGGCCTTCAAAATGATATATGATTTGTTGGAATCGGATGAAAAATGACAGTTTGTCAACAGAGTCAGCAAACTCAATTCTGAGAAAAATCAAGTTGAAGTTTCACCCAGCAACGTTACATTGTTTTCTCCACTTCCTTTCTTAATATTAATTAGCCTACTATATTAATAAGCACAGTATAGCCATTTTTTATTTTATCTTTGTTACTAAAATAAGAACAGATGCAAAAAAACAACAGAACAAATATAAGAAAGAAACAAATAGGTGTATAGTGCATTACTTTTTTGAAATGTAATATAAATAATCAAATTCAGTGTGTTCATTACAAATATATTGTTTATTAAAACAACAAAAGCAGTTCAATCAAGAGCAGCGATCTTTTATTGTTAGATAACATTAATGAGACAGACGGTCTTTATAAGACCTGGATCTAATATAATGTTACACATCAGATGTTTTCCCCAACAGTTCCCCAGAGGTTCACTTAAGACATAACAGATTATGTTTGCATAAATAGCCTACTTTAATACTATAATTCTGTGTATACAGTATGTGTATATTTATCGGGATTGCGTGCTGGCGTAAGCGTCTTTATGTGCGCGATTCATAATCAGTCAGCGACAGCGCGAGAAGCGAGCAAAGAAAAATGTACTTCTCTCAGAAAAAGTACAAATAAATAGTTGTATGTTTAATTACCATTTGGAGCATTGGGATTGCTAGACAAGGGCTTAATGAACTCATTTTTGTGAAAACCTCAAATTCGACCAAACTAGTAATTTTTCACTTTTTTTTAGCTCCAAATTAGCCCCACATATATTGATTCTTTTACTCTGCTTTAAGTGATTCAGTTATTTGTGATGATCAGAGAGGTTCATTGTGATCTTAAAACTGTAAATCATCAACAGAATGAGCTCAACTCAGAGGTTTGCATTATTCACATCACCTTCATCGTCTTTTATCTTTAAAGGTCCCTGAGTGCAGTGAAGACAACAGACGGCTAAAAGAGATTCACAGCAGCAGACACAGTAACGCTTTGCTTAAGAAATGAATCTGAGTGAACTGCTTATGCACATGCTTGACTGAAAGACTTATGAAAGATAGGGTACAACGGGGCTAAAGGCCCACCTTAAGAAAAAATGTGCTATTCACTGCGCCTAAAATGTATAATTGCAGAAAAATATATATACGTTGTATTGAACATTAATAGAGCAACAGACTTTGTGTCAAAATAAATCATTCAAGTTGTTCATTTTGTTTAAAAATCTTATAAATGTTTGAGGTGGCAAGAGGGGCCTTTTACCCCACACACGGGGTAAAAGGCCCACCAGCATGGGGTATTGATACAAATACTTCAGCTAAAATAATGTTTTTTTTTTGTTTGTTTTTTTAAGTAATGTCTAAGTTAATACTTGTTCAAAACAATCACTTTAGCAAAGTTTGTACTATTTTCTGCTTATTTTGAAAAATAAAATTAATTTTTGTTCAATAAATATACTGTCATTAAAATTTTAATATGAAAAATATATTTTAAAATACAGAAACAAAATCATTTTAATAAGTAAAGATTCTGAAAGTATTGAAGGAGATCCAATAATCGTTGAATATATATTTACGGTAGTAACAACAAATGATATTTTATTATATGATATGATTAATATCATGTTTTTAAATATGATGGTTTCATTCTAAACATGGTGATTATCTCTAATATGGACACCCAACATGATATATGATATTTACCATCTGAATCTATGTCGTCAACAAACAGAAAAGTCAGCCATCTATTAATTATCATGTTAATTACTGTGTGCCTTTAGCCCCAACAGCAGAGGCACTTTTTACCCCAAATACCATACTTTTACATATTCTTTTGTTATTTTAAAAACTGTTGTTTTAATTATCTTAAACAAAACTGCAAATCATAAAGAAGACCTTTGTCTCAAAATATATGAATTAATTTTAGCGATTCTCATTTGCTACTTAAATCTACAACATTTTAAAAAATATAAAATATTAGATCAAGTAAGCACAGAATCAACTTTGCGCTGCTGCTGCGCGATCACGTCAAAGATCAGACAAATATACATGTGCATCTTGAAAAGCGGATGTTTTGGAAAGTGCTACGCCATGTTTTTGTGCCATCTAGTGGTGTAGATGAAAATAATATCAAAGGTGCCTTTAGCCCCATTGTACCCTACATATGCACTGGCTGTATCTCTAACAGTATTTTTTTTTTTTCTCCAGTGAGCACTTATTTAACACAGTTATAGGTGAAACTGCTCTAAAGTTATTATTACATTATTATATAATTGTTGTGCCAAGACAATGAGACTGATGATTTTTCTTGCTTTCATGTATTTTCATGTATACTGCTTCTTACATTCATATATTTGATTTTATGTTATATATGCATTTTTTTTTTTTTTATTATTTTTTTTTATTTTATTATTATTGTTTTTTTTTTTTTTTGCTGCAGTTAATGAAGTGTGAGATCTATATTTGATAAATAAACACATGAAAACAAACATTTCTGTTTTGTTTGTAGGACTTTTTCACAATTCCTATCCTAAGGTCATTTTAACCATAGATAAATGTAGTTCTAAACTAAACTGACCTAAAATTAAATTAAAAAAAATAATAAAATATATAAAAAAAAAAAAACTGACTACATTATGAGTATTAAAACAGATAGAAATCAAAACTCAATTCAATCTCATCTGCTCATTCTGACTTTGGCATTATGAATTCATGGTGAACAGTGTGTCATCATTAGAGAGATGCCTCTTTCTTAGGATCGAGAACATTTAGGTTAACTGGTTATCAGCTGAAATCATCAGACACTGCTGGATGACTGCTGGCCGCTCATGAAGTCTGTTGACGTGTGTGAGATTGATCAGTTGCTGTCAGTCTCAGTCCTGCAGACTCTGGAGAGAAACTTGCTGTGGATTCCTGAAGCAGCAGCTGTGACAGCTCTTGACATGAGTAGAGACGATCAGCAGCATCTAGATCCTACAGAGAGTAGAAGAACACTAAAAACAAAGTAGAAATAGAATAGAAAACGAGTAGTTTTTATGTTTGTTGTTTATTAAAGTGTCTTTATACTGAGAGAGAAAAGACAGACAGAAGAGAAAAGAGACGCTCCGTATGCTGTGTGTAAACTCACAGTGAAGCCATGAAAGAACCATTTTTGGTTCCCCAAAGAAGCTTTGAGTGAACAGTTCTTAAAATAAGCACTTTTTCTAAGCCTTTTAATAATTTAAGGAAACTTTTTCCACTGTAAAGGTTCAGTGGATGTTAAAGGTTCATCATGGAACCACAGATGCCAATAATACTGTATTATAATGCTTTATTTTTAAAAGTGTTCCTTCAATGCAATACAAGTCAATTTAAATAAAACTAAATGCCAAATACATAAATGTTAATGTTAAAAAAAAATAAGATACAGTTTAAAAATATATATTTTTGTGCATGTTTTCCTGCTTGTGGCAAAAGTATTAAGGGGTCATATGTTGCAATTTCAATTTTTCCTTTCTCTTTGGAGTGTTACAAGCTCTTGGTACAAAAAGAAGTTCTGTAAAGTTGCAAAGACTAAAGTCTCAAATCCAAAGAGATATTCTTTATAAAAGTTAAGAGTCAACCACCTAAAACGGCTCATTCTAACACGCCCGCACATGTCTACCTCACTATGTGGGAAGATTTGCCTAACACCGCCCAAATGTATACGCAAAGAAAGAAGGCGGAACTTTCTCGCTGTAGTATTGCTGCTGCCGCCGGCGCCATGTCGTGGAGAGGCTGTGTGTTTCGTTGTGAAAGAGAAACTACTTTGTTTGGGCTTCCAAAAGAGGACATAACAAGAAATCTGTGGCTGAGTTTTATTTACAACACTGTCCCAGAGCAGTACGACACAAATATTCGAGTGTGTGCAGTGCACTTTACGGAGGATTGTTTTCTGAACCTGGGCCGGCTGTGCAGAAAGGCTTTTAATCAAAAGTGAGGCAGTTCCAACTTTACAAGGACAGTCTGGCTCTTCTGACTCACAGCCTGTAAGAATCTGCTACTTACTATTCAAACGTGAGTTTTGAGCAGTGTAGAGTAGCGCTTGTTCTTTGTCGTTTCTCCGATCACAAATGCAGACATGGAGCAAATTCCAAACTGCTTTTTTGCGCCCTTGAAGTACACTTTGGGAAGGGGATGCCATTTGTAGGGACGTTCCAAATGAAAGTGAGCAACTGATTCCCTTCACGAAGGGCCCTTCCAGAAGTGCGTTAGCGAAGGGAACACGCGATGGTCACTTCACGGAAGTGATTTCTGTTTGTGATCATGTGATCTTCAGTCAGGAGATCTTGCGATGCATTTTAAAACAAAGTTGGTGTTGATTTCGACTTCACATACAATCATAAGTAGAATAGGCTGATTAAATTTGTATTTATTTTAATGTAATAAATCATATTTCAATCTCTGATGAAAAATATTTTGTAAGACGGTAGTGTAAGCAAGTTTAAGCAAGGTTAGTTTGAAAAATAGTAAATAGTACACAATTAAACAATATTTTAATAAACTAATAATAAGAAGAAATATTTGCAACAACTGATGAAGCGATGCTGCATGCACGCGCAGCGTTGTCAAGGTAACATCTGGTCAGTCATTCCCTTTCCCAAGGGAGTTCCAAACGCTTATATGAGACAGTAATGTCCTACACCCTTCAAAGAACTCATTTCAAAGGGCTCTGCCCTTCGAAGGGAGTAGGGCATTGGGGTGCTCACTTCCGTTTGGAATTCGCCCATGGTTTTATGTTTACGCGGTGCGATATGCAATGCAACGCGTAAAAAGATAGTATAAGTCATTATAATCAGTAATTATGTCCCCACTGGATGCAACAAATACCTCGTTTATAATGGGTTTTATTGTTTTTGTGTCGTCGCACCGGGACACAGCATCACAATATGGGGTAAGGGGCGTAACATTTCCGTCACACGCTTGAGGTATTCAGCCAATCACAACGCACTTGATAGCTGGCCAATCAGAGCACGCCTCGCTTCTCCGAACGATGAGCTTTGTAAAAATCGGCGCGTTTCAGAAAGGCGGGGCTTAGAGGAGCAACAATAATGTACAGCATGTGGAAAATAATGTGTTTTTTGAACCTTAAACTGCATAAACATTGCATTACACAAAATAATGTTCTTTTTAGCAACGTCATATGACCCCTTTAACATGTTTTATTAATAAATACATTTATTATATAGGCTAATTTATTAAAAAGTAATAAATGTAATAAATTAATAATACATTTCTTATTTATTTATTTATTTATTTATTTATTTATTAATTATTAATTAATTATTATTGTTTTTATTATTTTGTTATGTATACTTATTTTTATTTTCTAATTTATTTATTACTTATTTTATTTACTACTCATTTTTTATTTAGTAACTTAATTTGTTTTTACTTATTTATTACTTTTTATGACCACACGTGGGTGTATCACAAACATACAAAGCAGTCCTCAGAGTCTATAAGCAGCCAGCAGAGGACAGATGTCAGATCTACTTACATTTACAGTCTTTTAGCACTGAAATAAAATGTTAGCTACATCAGAAAGTCCAAAGATTTTGTGGGAACACAAAGATGATATTTGTGGTCTCTCATGCACAAATCCTGTTATAGTTTACTTCCACTTTTCAATCCTGGAAATGTGAAAAGGCTCCATTAAATGCTCCACAAATGATGGAGGACAGTGGAAAAATACTGAGGATGTTCTGAGCAAGATATTATTCATTTACATTTTACATTTACATTTAGTCATTTAGCAGACACTTTTATCCAAAGCGACTTACAAATGAGGACAATGGAAGCAATCAAAATCAACAAAAGAGCAATGATATACAAGTGCTATAACAAGTCACAGTTAGCTTAATGCAGTATATGTAGCAAGGGTTTTTAAATTATATAATAAATAAAAAGAAAAACAGATAGAATAGAAAAAGAATAGAGCAAGCTAGTGTTAGAGGCCTTTTTTGCTTTTGTTAATTGTATAATAAATAAAAAGAAAACAGATAGAGAATACAAAAAGATTAGAAAAGGTAGTTTTTTTGTTTGTTTTTTTAAGAGACAAAACAAGCAGTAAAATAAAGGGTCAAATAAAGATAAATTTTAGTCGATTCTTGAAGATGGCTAAGGACTCAGCTCCTCAGATTTAGTTGGGCAGGTCACTCCACCAGGAGAGAACATTTCATTTAAAAGTTAGTGAAAGTGATTTTGTGCCTCTTTGGGATGAACAATAATGCGTCGTTCACTTGCAGAACGCAAGCTTCTAGAGGGCACATAAGTCTGAAGTACTGAATTTAGGTAAAGGGGTGCAGAGCCAGAGGTGGTTTTGTAGGCAAACACCAATGCCTTGAATTTTATGCGAGCAGCTATTGGTAGCCAGTGCAAATTGATAAATAGAGGTGTGACATTGCATTCTTTTTGGTTCATTAAAAATTAATCTTGCTGCCATGTTCTGGGTTAATTGTAATAATATAATATTATTCACATTATACATTTTAACAATGCATCTTAATTTATTAATATTTATTACAAATTTCTTATTTCAAACTTCAACAACAGATTTCATGAGTGAAAGCTGAAAACAGTTTGGAGTCCTGCAACGTTACTCTCATCTTCTTAAAAATATTTGTTTGTTAATTATACTCAGACAAATTATACTTTTTTAAATTATACTTTTCCTCCAAAGCTGACATTGCAACATTGGCTATCATGAAATGGCCTGAACATTGTGTCAGTCTGTGAGCTTCAGGAGGAACTGAAACCTCTAAATGTAAGTGAATGATCACAGAATTGTCATTATTTTCCTGTAGGTCGGCAATACTCATCTGCATCAACACATCACTAAATGCTTCACTTCAGCTTCTCAGGAAGTGCTCTGCTGGGTGATGAAACACTTCTGCTCTTGCACTAGTGTGAGGTGTTTTATCTCTCTTCTGTTTCGCTGTATTCCTGCTGTCACGGATGCCTCAGTCTGTCATCTAAAATAAAATTATGTTGTTAAAATAGCCCATGTGACATCAGTGGTTCAACCGTAGTTTTATCAAGCTATATGAGAATATTTTTTGTGCACAAAGAAATTCTTCTCTTCCATGTCAGTTCTTGAATACACAAGATATACGTGTGCATTCCTCTGCTTGTAAACAAAATGTATTCATGTAGCTTTATAAAATTAAGGTTGAATCACTTTTAAGATGTCCTTGCTACATTTACGGGCCTTGAATGTTTCAGTTCCCTTGCTGTCTTTGGGGGGGTCAGAAAGGTCTCGGATTTCATCAAAAATAAGATGAACCGACTTCCGGCTGAGCATGAGCACTTTGTCGTTCTATTATATCTTTCGGGCTGCCTGAAACTTTAAACACACTTGGTGGTTTATTTTTCACACTACTTATTCAACGATTGTAGCTTGGAAGGATTTATGGCTTCTGAAAGGCAACGAAAACTTCAAATTTAAATCTTTAAATCCTCAGCGGCCGTGCTTCACGATTTATTACTCAAATTGCATAGCCCGATGGAGCATTAACCTCAGATCCTGTGGAGATTAATTCAACTTTTAAAAACTTTTTCTCTATGTATAAAACTGAAGCTTCTGACCATTCAGAAGAAATGAACCAATTTCTTGGGCGTATTAACTTCCCTAGGGTTGATCCTCTTTTAGTGCCTGAAATTGATGGATCCCTCACCTTAGAGGAGATCATTAAGTCAATTAATTTGTTGCAATCTAAGAAATCCCCTGGCCCAGATGGGTTGCCTTCCGAATTTTATAAGAAATTTCATGTCAAACTGGCCCTGCTTCTTTTGTCTGTATTTGAGGAATCTTTAGGTCTAGGTATGCTGCCCCAAACACTGAGACAAGCATTTATAACTCTATTGCCTAAAGATGGGAAGGACCCAACATTATGTAACTCATACAGACCTATTAGCCTCCTTAATGTTGATGTTAAGATTTTAGCCAAGATTTTGGGCTCTTGTTTAGAGGCAGTACTTCCTAGTATTATCTCAGAGGAACAAACTGGATTCATTAAAGAACGGTATTCGTTCTCTAACATTCATACTCTTTTTAATATTTTATACTCAAGACAAAATAGTGTTTCCTCTGAGGTGATCATTTCGTTAGACGCCGAAAAGGCATTTGATAGGATAGAGTGGGTTTATCTGTTTAGAGTTCTGGAGGAGTTCGATTTTGGGGAGGGATTGATATCATGGATACGTTTACTATATGCTGACCCACAAGCTTCAGTTTCTACTAACAGTGTTAACTCTGAGTATTTTACCTTAAATTAGTCTTATACGCTGACGACTTATAACTCTATGTTACCGATACAATTGCATCTATTCCTGAGATAATACATCTGTTAGATGATTTTGGCAAATGTTCTGGGTATAAACTAAACCTGCAGAAGAGTGAATGTTTACCCATAAATCAATCTGGCCAAAAATTAAAACAGAATGACACACCTTTCCACTCGGAGAGTTCTAAATTCAAGTATCTTCGTGTTAATGTTACCCTTTCTTATTCTGCCTTAAATTAGCAAATTTTACACCATTAGTTTCATACATGAAGTCAGCTTTTTTGGCTGCTCTTCTATTATCTCCACTAGGTAAGATAAACGCTGTAAAAATGTATATTCTCCCCAAATTTATTTACCTCTTCCAAGCTATTCCTTTGTTTCTACCCAAATCTTTCTTCAAGAATATAGATCAGTTAATCTCCTCCTTTATATGGGGAGGAAAAACTCCCAGAGTTTCCAAAATTTTGTTTCAAAAAAGTCGACTAAGTGGAGGGCTTTCCCTGCCCAATTTTATATATTATTATTGGGCAGCAAATATTCAGAAGCTGGTGTTCTGGGTACAGGCCTCCTCTTTACCATGGCACTTAGAAGCTAAGTCTTGTATTTCAACATCTCTCCCTGCTATGGTGTTCTCTTCTCTCTCCATGTCCGCTTCACATTACACGGATAATTCAATAGTATGCTCTTCTCTTAAAATATTCTTTCAATTTCGACGTCATTTTAAATTTACCTCAGCATCAACCATGGCTCCAATACATAATAATCTCTTTCTTCCTCCCTTTTCAGATTCCGTATTCTCTTTTTGGGAAAAGAAAGGTCTGAAATTCTTTGAAGATCTTTTCAGTAATAATGTGTTTAAAAGTTTTTCTGAATTATCGTCATCATTTAATTTGCCTTCCTCTCATCTATTTCGGTACTTTCAAATTAGGCACTGTGCCTCCTCTCTGCTCTCTGGGTTTCCCTCCCTGCCTACAAATTCTCCATGGGAGGAGGCATTTAAACTGAATCTTCATATGGGTGGGATTATCTCTAAGATATATGCAATTATCTTGTCAAAAGATAATTCTCACAACATTAAAATAATCAGGGCTTGGGAAGAGGAACTTGACCTCGAGTTTGAGGATGACTACTAGAGTAGATTATTAGACAATGTATGTACCACCACTTTGTGTGCTAGACTTAGCTTTATACAATTTAAAACGATTCACAGAGATCAACTTGATCTGACGTGACGTCTGAAGCGGATTTCATCTGCAACTGACCGGGTTCATTTGATGTACATGTATATGAGTTCTTTGGTGAGCTAATGTTTTTTTTTTCTTTATTGATTATTTCGATACAGTCCGAATTTTTTGTTTTATCAAATGTGCAATTGTATGACAAACAAAAAGATATACAAGAGAGTACACAACAATTAGGAAAAATTTATTTATTGTTAAAGAGACATAATACATAGAAAGACAGTTTATCACACAGAGTATGTAAATTAATGTTTAATGATGTGTTTTTGTTGGAATTATGCTTATTGATGTGTATTTGTTATCAAATACTAATTGTTGTTTTGGTGGCCTTGTTTCCTCAAGGCCAGGTTTTGTTTTCTGATCTTGTTCCATGTGAGTTCTCTTGCTGGATTTGTTCTGAATGAATCGACTGACTGTGAATTACTCCCGAACTGTCTCAACTCTCCCTATATCTGTGATGGTGGAGTTGGACTGGCGAGCCACCTGTAAACGAATCCTTTGAAACCCTTTGCGTGAATTTTCCTGTTTGGAGAGACACAGAAACTGAATTTGCTCATCTTGAACTGGTAGGAGTGAAATTGCACTGTTCATTTTGTCCTGATATGGACTGAAGCCTAGAGACTGAGATTAACGTCCATTTATTGACATTTGGGACTGAATTTATAAACTGATTTTTGATTCCTCAGTGTTATTTCTTGCCAGTTCATTGAGGAAATTGAGGACTTTGGGAAATTTGGGCATTTCATTCAGAGAAAATGTCATTTTGTTTTAATTGTTGATTACTTTTTTTGTTTGTTTGTTTTTTTCCCCCTATGTCTGTGTTGATTATATGGGTTAAAGTTTGACTAAAATAAGATCTCATTCAAAAACAACCTAAGAACAGGTCACTTTAGAAAAAAAAAAGAATTTAATTGGATGTTTCAGTACCAAATGCTTCTAGCAATTTCCACATTAGCTTGAATTATCAACTAAAAGATAAAAGGAAGGAGAAATATCAACTTACCAACAAGGTGAAACAGCCAAAACCCCTATGAGGAAGAAAGAGGGGTATAATATCAACACCGAGTACAAACATTTCTGAGTCTTTGAATTGAATTTTTCTGTATGTAAACTTATTTTCTACTTTTCACTGTTACAATACAAATCAAATCTAGTTCTTACCTCAAACCTTGTCTGAGTCTATTCACTGCTGCTGCATCGTCTCTCTCCTCGGACGAACCGAATCTTTTGAGCTCACTGGTCCATTATAAGAGTTGACCCAAAATTGGTATCATGTGTAACGGGTTACATTAGTCATAATTTTGCGTTTTGTCCCAAGTTGCAAAACTTTTGGAATTCTTTCTTTAACATAGTTTCTGATGTTCTAGGGGTTGAGTTAATTGTTTGCCCTTTGATTGCAGTCTTTGGTGTTCCTTCTCTGTGTCAGCCTTTCAGCCGGAGACAGGCTGACATCATAGCTTTTGCATCTCTTCTTGCTAGGCGCAGAATACTGTTATCTTGGACCTCCCCCCAACCCCCCTCTATTTCAGTTTGGCTCAAAAATTTGGTCTTTTTTTAAAAACTTTAAGTACAATATCAGAGGTAGGGGGGAATCTTTTTTTGAAAAATGGCAACAATTTATCACATTCTTTAATGGTTTACCAAACTTAGATGTGGATTGAGTGGAGGTATATATGTATATCCCTTATTTTATTATTATTATTTTGTTTTTCTTAATTATGCTATGTATGTACAGTATATATGTATTATTTTTTTTTTTCTTCCTTTTTTATTTTTATTTTTATTTTTTCTTCCCCTTTTCAGATGTCATTGTGTTGTAATTGGGGATTGCTTTGTTAGGGCTGGGTAGGATTGTATATGGTGGGTGGGGTGGTATAAAATGTAAAAATGCAATTTGCAGCAACAAAAATTCTATGACAAAAAAAAAAAAAAAAAAAAGATGAACAAAGGTCTTGTAGCAAATCGGCTCAAAAGGGAAATGTATATAAATAACTACAATTAATTATGATTAATTACAATTATTTATATCAGCTGCCAGTAGTAACTGTAGCAGAATTAATTTTGTCATCAACTAATCTGTTCGTCCAGCGAACATTTAGTGTAATTTCATATCAACTCTAAGAAAGGATATTTTCGTGGCCACAGAAAACAACCCTCTTACAGTAGCCTAATAATGCATTAGAGCATGTAGCAAGGATCAAAATCGTAAAGGGACATTATCCACAAGCAGGACCAGAAACTCATGTAATTTGTGCACAAAAGTTTTATTAACTAAACACTAACACACATAACTAATCTAAACAAACAAACAAACATACAATCACTCATACATGGGGAAAGGGCAGATGAGACTTGATGGATGAAACCATCAGGAAAACCAGAGAATGAATCTATGAAAAGAGTTAGTTAACCACCTGAGTAAAACCATCAGTGCCGTTTATAACGGGGTCTGTAGCTTATACTAAACCTCTGTTTCGTTTAGTTAAATGTACGATACTTGCATTGCCTTGGTCATTGACGAGTGTCTGGATGCAGTCTCAGATGAAAGTCTTGATGGTTTCAAGGTTTTGGACTTGCAATCACGATCTTCCAGGTTTGAAGAGTGATTGAACTCCAAAGATGTCCTGACTCGATGGTGATTGGGAGTTTCTTCCCAGATGGAAAGTGAAAAAGAGCTAAGAGGGACATCAGCTAGGATCCTAGGATCTTTGATGAATGGAAAGTCAAGGCCGAAGCCTGGCCCAAAAACATAAGGGTTGCAGAAGAGCTCTAGCTCACATCCTCATCTTCTCAGAGTCTAACAGAACCGCAGACTGGCCAGGCGGGTCACTGAACATGAACGAGTGGTCCTATCATAAACATGCATAAAACAGTATACAATACAAAAGACAATATACAAGAACAGTAATAATATACACAATAACCCGAGGATATGTCATAGGAAGGTCAAAGAAAAATCTGTCTATGAATTAATGAAAGAAGTCGTTTCCTATAGCAGTATGTGTCTGTTTTAGAGAGAATTGAGTAGGGGGAAGATTCTCTCTACATACTTTTAGGTCGTAAAGTTTATCTGATCTGGCTGAGGTGTCCTGGTTGCCATGGTAACCAGGGGCCTGGTGTTGTTCACAGACATCCTGGCACCTAGTATGTTTATTGGGTGAGGGGTCTGTGACTATTTGTTAATCTAATGAATAATTGATTTGTTAAATCTAATGAGAAATGGTGTGTCTGATTGGTCCAAATTCTACAGTCTTATGGGTTTAGAATTATATGAGGGTGAGTAATTAATGAAAGAATTTTCAATTTTGGGTGAAATTTCAGGTTTTAGTTAGGCCTTCAAGAGGCCTAATAAAAGTGTTAAGTGAGTGGAGTTGAGCTGATAGTTGTTGGTTTTACTTCTGCTTTGTTCTCTGCAGCTCTTTTCCACTCGTCTTGACTGCAGCTGCCTGTCGTCTGTGTTGAAGGCAAGGCTTTTGGCCGACAAACTGAGACCAGAGCTACTCACAATCTCTCCAGAATGAACCGCACTTCAGCTGCAAAGTACAGCTGAAAGCATAACTCAAATTACATGAAAAGGCCTACATTAGATGTCACCTCGTGATTTTGCTTATTATTTTTCGTAACTGTCTGTAATGTGTGAATGAACAAAATAAGTTTCAGAACAATTCTGAAAGAACTTATCTTCAAGTAGAGAAACAGAGCTCTAACAACTTGCATGCACTAAAAAACAAAGAAACTAAATATCTTAGAATGGATCTCTTTTTCTTCCTATTTCTTCTTTTATTTCTGTAAAGAGTTTCGTCTCCTCCCTCATCTCTTCTTGAAGTGTGAAATGACTGTTTAAACAGGAAGTGTCTGTTTTAGATGACACCGGACAGCAGGTTTTTTATTAATGTGTCAGTATGGGGTCCGGCGCACTGCCTCTCATTCTCCGTAAGTATTTTATTATATTCTATACCTGGGGTGCAGAACTCAGTTCCTGAAGGGCCACAGTCCTGCAGTGTTTCCAGCCTTGTTATCTGTAGTTCTCAAATCAGCTGAAATCTGCAGAGCTGCAGACCTCCAGGAGCTGAGTTTGGCTGCCCTCTTCTACACTTTCTTCTGTTTTCTGTTTCTAATATGTTGTATTCAGTTGAAGATCAATTTCAACAGGTTGTGCTGTGTGTAGAAGGGTTTGTGAATTTAGTCTTACTGCTAATTCTATTCTCTTTTTCTAGCATGTTTTACCTTGTGACAGGACAGATCAGAATTGACAGGAAGTGAAGTGTGGGGTGGGTCCTCATGTCAGGATTAGCACAATAGAGTGGGGGAACTATGACGTCACTTTGTAGGCCGATTGGCTGTTAGCGTCGCACTGGTTCCCTCGGCAAAATGCCAATAGGATTTTTCCGTAGGCTTTTAGATTATCACAAAAAATAAAGTTCTTAAAGCTCTTCCTATGTGCTGCAGTCTCTGTGTGTAAATTAAAAAAATGCCGCCAGAAGAAGCCTTATGTCAGCTTTGGTTGTGAAATGCCTGTCCCTGCGTCCCAATGTGGATACTACCCACCCTGTCTGCCCTAAATAGTATTGAAATTTACTAATATCACATAGAATTTAGGATGGATAGTATGCACATTGGGACGCAGGCATTGGCTCTTGCGTGTCTCGTGATCGATTGCGTCATGCTGTTGTGACAGGCTATTAGCTCTTGTATGTCTCGTGACCGATTGTGTAATGCTATGGGACGGGAGTATCTTTCTGAATGAGATGTGAGCGCGTTAACCTAGCGGGATCATTTTCAGCGATTAAAACCTTGTGTTTTACTCTCTTCTTCTCATAAAGACTTCGTATGGCTTCAGAAGACTGCAACACGACTTGTTTGTAATGCTTTTATACTGCTTGTTTATGGTCAGTTTTTGCAATAAATACCTTTGACTGCACTTATATTTGCCTGTGTGTGTTTTATATTGTTCAGAAGTGGGTAGGGGTGGGTTAGGTGCTCCAGTGAAAGTATAAATTTATATACAAATATAACTGCATCGGAGCCACTCTTTTTACGTGGTCCACACACGTCAGTTGAGGCAGCGCTGGTGTTAAACCAGTGGATCCGTGTGTGGACCACGGCTGATGCATGTCACTGACTTACATTGGTATCACTTCTGTGAGCCCATCACGGAATTTTCAGCGATTCCGTGATGCCACCACAGATTCACGCTACATGAACTTTTTCATATAAACTGGAATAAATACAAATCTAGAGCCAAACTAAAACTGAAATGAGACATTAATAATAAATAGTGTAGTGAATAATTTAAATAATCATAACTAAAGGACATATGAAAGCACGTATTTCTGTACATTTCAAAATAAGGTGCATTAAAAGTCAATAAATCCTAGATTAATATGAATATTTTAATTAAAAATGTGTCTCCATGTACTATTCAGTAAAATTGTAGTGCATTTCATCTATTAAATAACAGCAGAGTGAGCAAGTTTTTGGATATGGTAAGCTTAAACTTATTTTAGTGAATAAAATACCACATTTCAGCTATCATTTTGTTAGAGAGGGTACACAAAATGTTATTTTATCCTTGCTTCTAGGAAATCTTCAGTCTATATGCTTTCTAACAGCTTCATGTGGCCGTAAACATTTAAATTCAATGTGGCTTTAAGCACTATGCATCATTAAAGTTTCAATTTCACCACGTAAAGCCGGTAAATCTGGTGTTTACATGGAATAATCATATGAGTTTACCTTACGGTATGAACCCAGAGTCTCCGTATCAGTAGGAAAGCGAGAAAACGAGCATTTTCCATCCGAAGATTTGTTGCATTTCGGGGCAAAACAAAAAACATTCTTGAACAACAATATAAAATGTGGGAAACTATTAATTGGTTATTCTACAAATTATACTACGATTGGAAAATACTGTAAATTGATAAACTGTTTGGCGTGATGATGTTTAATGTCTCCGACAGCACCTGTAGTCCCATTTAGCAACTTGTTAGCAACCGTCAGGAGTTGGCACAGTATTAAGCACTGAAATATAGGGGGAAAACAAAGATAGAAAAGGTTCTTTTTTTTTCTTTTTTCTCTTTTTTTTATTACAGTAATTAAACTGCGTCATCAGAGTTTTGTGGCTTTATCAGACACTTAATGAAAAGCAAGCTCAAATGGAGTTAACAAGGTTTTTGACCAGCGAATGGCGGAGATCTGTGTTTTTGTTTGTCTTTAGAATGGCTGTATCTGAGGCAGCAAGTGCATCGCATTATAGCCTACACTTTCACCAACTTACAGCAGCAGCAGTTTTAACACGTTTATTATAGATAAATGGGCGCTTTTCTTGTTGTTCAATACACTTGGCCCAAATCTCATGATATAAACGATAAAGCGCTATATGCACAGAATATTTAAAATGTACAAAAATATATTGGCTACAACTAGACGGCAAATGCTCTTCTCCGCTCTTCAAACACACAAAAAACATTAGCCTTTACAGACATAGTGTTTGAGTAAAGAAAACGTTGTACTTTTTCAAACATCAGTTAATTATTTACCCTTGCATTGGAACAAGCTGAGATCTGTCTCCTTCAGTCTGTGCTGATTTGGACAGTTAAGTCACACTTAAAGGGTTAGTTCACCCAAAAATAAAAATTCTGTAATTACCCTCATGTCGTTCGAAACCGTAAGACCTTTGTTCATCTTCGGAACACAAATTAAGATATTTTTGATTAAATCCGGGAGCTTTCTGCCCCTCAATAGACAGCAAGGGAACTTAATTATTATACATATTTATTATCATGTTTTATTTGTGAAATGTTTTTAATGAAAATTGTGCTTGTGCTATATTTCGTTAAAATAAAGGCCACTTGTTTTGATTTTGCAAATATGTTTACGTTGTGAACACTAAAAGCACTGAGGTCAGTTACAGCAGTTTTTATTTTCTGGTTCACTTTTTAAGTTCTATTTATGGGCGTTTCTGCCTTTATTGGGACAGGACAGAGAGCTGACAGGAAAGCATTGGGCAGAGAGAGGGGAGCAGGATCAAAGGACCTCGAGACAGAAATCAAACTTTGGTTGCCGTGAGCGCAGTTGAGCGCCTGGTTCACTTTAACTGAACTGAGTTTGATCTATTTTAAATATACTTCATGTGAAAACACCCTAAGTGTCTAAATTCTTTTTGGGGCCACTGTAAAGTCACCAATACGTTGATGGTACCAACATCAAACAGGAAATGAGGCTGAGTGCATCTCAAACATTTTGACCTCATTTTTTTAGGAGTTTTGTAGCTTGCTTTGTTCCGCTGAAGAATCAGTCGTGAGAAACGTTAACCATATTACTGCATGTAATGTGTTCACAAGTGTCTTAATACAAAAGTGAGTTTTTGCGTACTATGATAAAATATTGTCATAGTTACCGGTGTGAAAATTGCATGATTGAATATTTTATATATTTTCAAAAGCAACTTGAAAAAATGAGCAAATAAACAGGGGAAGCAAACAGAGGAAACACTACAAAATTCATTTGGGACATGTATGGCTATACTAATAGAAAAGCAAAAATACAAACAGAGCAAAACAAATATAAAAACAAAGCGAGCAATGAAAAGCTAAACAGACAGCACTACAGAAACTGGCATCACATTGGTTGATGGGAATATTGTGATTTGTTGTATGAATCTCAACGGTTGAAGGTGCTTCTCTGAGCAGCAGTGAATCGACTCTCGTATCAGTTCACGAGTCCTGTGACGTCATTGTGTGTGATGTTGATGTTGCTTATTCAAACACAGAAAGACACTTTCAGTTCATGAAATAAAATAAAATAAAATAAAATAAAATAGACATATGTTGGTGGTTTGCCTTGTGTTGAATGAATGAAAATGCATCATCTGTGTTTCTTCTGCTTTTAGTGCTGATGTTCTTCATCCACGCTGGACTCACTCAAGGTACTGTGACGTACTGCAGTAAATTTATTTAACAAATGTGAATTGTTTTGTAGTTCTTTGATGTTTATTTGCCCACAATGCAGTGCTTTTCTCACAAGGTTGTGCCTCTTTGGGATGAACAATAATGCGTCGTTCACTTGCAGAACGCAAGCTTCTAGAGGGCACATAAGTCTGAAGTACTGAATTTAGGTAAAGGGGTGCAGAGCCAGAGGTGTTTTTCTGGGCAAACAAAATGTTTTACACTCCATTTCTGAGCTCTCTCTGGTTTTCATGTCATGGTTTTGATCTTCTGCCTGGTTTCTATTGTTTGCCCTGCGGTCAACCCTTTGCCTATTACGACTGTGGATTACCTCTTAATAAAGCTGTTTGGATCTTCGACCCAAGGTCTAGAGCAGTGATTCGTTAAGATTAGCAGAATCAGTTGTGTTTAATTAAGGATGGATCTAAACTCTGCAGAGCTGCAGCTCCTGGTTAAAGTGAACTAAATGAAATAAACTGAAGAAATCCAGCATACGGCACCAAAGAGAAGTCTGTCATTTCACTGGATGTATGCATGGATGAATTGTTAAGTTCTGTGAAACATTTACAACATTTCAAGGAAAGAGGTGTTTGAGTGACTGTTTTTGACTTTCTTTCCAGATTTACCCAGATCTACACTGACTGTGACACCAGACAGTCCTGTATTCACTGGAGAGACAGTCACTCTGAAGTGTGTGATTGAGTCTCACAGTAACTGGAGATATGAGTGGTATAAAGACAGTGTAATGTTACAGACGTCTGATCGTTACACTGTAAACAGAGACACTCTCACTATCAGAGGAGCTACTGAGTCTGATCAGGGTCAGTACTGGTGTAGAGGACAGAGAGGCAAAAGACCAAAATCATCACAATCAAGCTCTGCTGTTTATCTCACTGTGAAAGGTGAGTTGAATATCATTGTCCTTCTGTACTACATGTATGATCACACATCCAATCAAAAGGCGTTCTCATTCTCAGATGTTACATTCTCTCAGATGTTACAGTACTCATAAATATGATTGTTACACTTCATTTCAGGGTTTGTTTATTTCTCTTTTAATTTGTTAAGGAGCTGTTCACACAGGAGCTGTTCTTGTTCACAACAGATGCAACAATGAAACTGGTTACAGGAATCTCAAAATGTATTTTAAATTTGAAGTATGAAGTGTCATCTTAAAAACACAACACTCATGGCACTATAATGACACAACAGCTAAAGGCTTCAGACTGATCTGATGTTTGTGAGCACAGACCTGAACATCATACTATTTCTGTGTGAACTTCCCCTATAATACACTCTTAAAAAATAAAGCTTCTTTTTGGCTTTGATGGTTCGATGAAGAACCTTTAACGTACATGGTATCTTTCCATTAAACAAAAGGATCTTTAGATTATTAAAATGTTCTTCACACTGCAAAATGGTTCTGTTAAGAACTGTTCACTGAATGGTTGTTTGGGAACCCAATATGGCTCTTCTACTGCATTATTATGACAACTTATTAATGGTGACAGAAGCGTTCACAGTTCAAAAAGGACCTAAAAACACCATGATTGTTTCAAGAAACCAATGACCCATGTGCTATATTCCAACTCTTCTACCTTTATACAATAGTTTTGTGAGAAACATCCCAGGGAGTCTGAAGTATTTTAGTCCACATCATTCTGCCGTCATAGCAGTCAGATAATATTATCCAGCATGTATTGGTTACTAGTGCTTGAAAATGTGAAATTTTTGCCATTTTCTTTTCATGTTTTCGGAGGATTTACATTTCTGTGATAAGACACAAAGCATGTGCAGGGTGTTTTGAACAATTGCCAAAGGTGTTATTTGCTACTGCTTAGCAACAAGCTGGTTTGTTTACATCAGCATGGGTTTGAAAATAACGTTTCATTGGTTCAGACTCATGACATCGAGTATCCGCTAGGAATATTCACAAAGCTGGATTGGTGCGCTTTACAACAATATCAAACTTGTGCTGAGAGGAAGCAGCAGTTGACAAGTAGTGAGCAGAAAAAAAAAAAACGGAAATCTTTAGATAGCACACAAAAAAAGGCATTTTTTAGATGTTTAGTTGCTATGTGGAGCATTAGGATCACTAGACGAGAGCTTTATGAACTAATTTTTGTGAAAACCTCATTCAGCCAAAATTGAGATTTCACTTGTTTTGCCTGTAGCTCATATTTAGCCCGTGTTCATTTGAACTCATTTTGCCAGCAAGGTCACATATACTGAGTAATACAGAGAAAAATACAGCTGGAAGAAAGTGGGATGTTTCTCAATGTGCATTTATCATTATGGCAGTTACACTGAAAGTTTTAATTTATTTATTTTAGTTCCTAACCAAATATTACATAAACATTCACATAATCAACAAAAAAAAAACCTGAGAAACATGTTAACAAGTTATTAACTTCACTATACCTAAAGTTCTCGGAATAATTGGCATGAAAACATTTAGTTGACAGGAGCAAAAAAACAAAAAACAAAAGAGACCATCACTCTCCTCTCCACATCAGTGTTACACAAATAGAGGATCAGATCATGTTTCTGACTAGTTCACTGAAAGAGCTCTGTCTTCTTTCTTCACAGATTCACCCAGATCTACACTGACTGTGACACCAGACAGTCCTGTATTCACTGGAGAGACAGTCAATCTGAAGTGTGTGATTGAGTCTCACAGTAACTGGAGATATGAGTGGTATAAAGACAGTGTAATGTTACAGACGTCTGATCGTTACACTGTAAACAGAGACACTCTCACTATCAGAGGAGCTACTGAGTCTGATCAGGATCAGTACTGGTGTAGAGGACAGAGAGATGAAACACCAAAATCATCACAATCAAGATCTGCTGTTAATCTCACTGTGAAGGGTAAGATTAATATCATTGTCTCCTAAATGGTCTTTCCAAATAATTTTCAGGGAAAGTAGTTTATATATACATAAATATAAATGCACATATGCTGACGTCACTCACAATGCTCTTTTATAGCCAGTTAGACAGATTGTGTATGTGTATGTTCACTACTAAACTTCAGTCTGTGTGCATTGAATTTATTTAATACACGAGTTTCACAATTTGAGTTGAATTACTGAAATAAATGAACTTTTCCACGACATTCTAATTTATTGAGATCCACCTGTAGAATAGCCTAAGCAGATTGTAGCAATTTGCATTTTGTCAGAACCTGTATTTTCCATTTATCCAGAATTGTGCAGCTCTAGTCGGTCATTTATCCACACGTAATGTAAACAAATAAATTACTTTAATGTCAGATAAAGCATCAAAGATGTGGTTAGTGAGGCTCAGTATCCAGTGTATGGGGGCAAGGCCAGCCCTAGTGGAAAACAAAAGAAAAAAAATACTAAAATGTATTTGAAATACATTTATTTTGTGCTAAGTATTCTACAAATACATTTACATATTTATGTGCATAATAAAAATACCCTCTGATTGTGCTTTTGGTATACTAAACTGGTATAATTAAAGTCTGCTAAATTGGAATAACTAATTTTGTACTTAAGGCACTTTAATTGTGGGTAGTAGTGTTGAAGTCCAACTAAAGATATACTGAAGTATATTTGATTGTGCTGAAGTGTACAATCAAAGTATACTTCAGGTACACTTTAAATATCTTGCATTTAAAGACTGATATTATACAGAGATCATACAATCTCTATCAACGCCCCTGATATCAGTACAGGAATATATGCCTCTGCGTGCACTAGACAGGATGTCTGTCAGTGCATTTACATTGTTACGCCAGTAGGTGGCGACAAAGAACTGAAAACGCTGATTCTTTCATGAATTAAACAAGGTATTGAAATAAACTTGACTTTGAGCGCCACTTTAATAAGGCTCAATCGACGATCAGTGTGTCACCTGTGATGTTTCATTTCATAGAGATCAATGGTGTTGATTCAATGCATTGAACAGCGCAGACATATGTGGTATTACATAGGAATATTATTTTTCTGGCCACCAAACGCCTCTAATTTGCCTCTTTGCACTGGAATTTAAAACTATTTTCGCTATTTTAACCCTAAATACTACGCTAATTGTAATATAAATAATAAGCATATTAGAAAAAAATATTAATGCTGTCTCTTTATCACTCCCCAGAATAAAATGTAATTGTAAAACGTAATCAGCGTAGTTATCAATACACAATCAATGCATATGATGTGTTAATAATCACTAGAAATTGTTGTAAGCAGAGAATCAGAACCAAACACTCATATGTATTGTGCACAAAGTTTTATTAACTAAATCACAAACACATAACTAGTCTAAACAAACACACACACACACACACACATCACGCATACCTGGGAAAGGTAAGTGGATGAATAGAACTGGACAGAAGCAAGGGGATGAGGCAGAGTTGACCATCTTAAAGAACCATCATTCTCTAATTCAAAGCACAGTATACGATAGCTTACATCAAACCTTTGTCTGGTGAAAAGAACAATACTTGCACTTGACTTGGCTGTGGAACGAGAGTCTCATGAAGCCTCTGAAGTCTGGATGGTTCCATTCGATGGCCGAAGTTGCAATCTCTTGAAACTCAGAGGTTGTTCTTGACTCTGTTGTGGTTGAGAGAGTCCTCTCTCCTGAGTAAGCACATGGCTGGGTGTAAAATGGGGCCTGCTGGCTCCAGAGATGAAGATGCAGAGACTGCCGGGAGTGAAGAGAGAGAAATGCCTGATCGAGGGCATTTCCATGATGGTGAATTCCAGGGTTGAGTGAAGACGACCTCCAGTGTCTGACTCTTTGTGGTCGAGAGCCATCTCTCCAGGCTGGGGAGACCGCACATGGCAACTATATGTTGGGGCCCGCAGGTGTCGTAGGCTGAGATTCTGTGCACAGTTTTCATTCTATAAACTGCAGACACAGTGAGGGTCCTACAGCTGTGAGCTGTGCTGAACCAAACACTTCAATCTCAGATGATAAACACAAAGACCAAGTACAAGCTGTAGCTAAATTCAGTTCAGAATGCAGTTGTCAGTTTTGTAAATAACCAAACTTTGTGTGTAAAAGCAGTGTTCAGCACTGAATTAGACTGACAGAAGCACAGTATAGTGATGGCAGTGTACACGGTTTAAAAGCTTTGTCTCAACAATGAATGTCACTCTGATGATAACATTTATTTTGTCTTATCTGTGCCTGAAAAATTTAACTTAATAAGGTTAAGGTAATAATTAACTTTGTACCCAAAAAATGAAACGTCATCATGTACTCAAACTTATATTTTTTCCTAACCTGCATAAAAACTATTCCCTGCCAAACCAAATGACATTATTTATAACGTCACACATCATCCGCATATATAAAATGTCCAGGGCTGCTTTTTTTATTTTAATGAGAGATATGGCTGTTAGACCAAAAGTATTAGTTGAACACATTTATTTCTTCACATAACAGCATGAATAGGCATTTTTCTGAGAAAACATAAGTTACTGTATTCAGTTAACACTGAATCTACAAGCTCCTACAGAATGTAAAGTTTGAGATTTTACATGTAAAGATTAAAATAATACTTCATTGTATTCATATTTCATATCTGGTAATTATCTGGTTTTATATTTTACAGATTTACCCAGATCTACGCTGACAGTGACACCAAAGAGTGTATTCACTGGAGAGACAGTCACTCTGAAGTGTGTGATTGAATCTCACAGTAACTGGAGATGTGAGTGGTATAAAGACAGTGTAATGTTACAGACGTCTGATCGTTACACTGTAAACAGAGACACTCTCACTATCAGAGGAGCTACTGAGTCTGATCAGGGTCAGTACTGGTGTAGAGGACAGAGAGATGAAACACCAAAATCATCACAGAAGAGTAACCAAATATATCTGTCTGTTAATGGTTAGTAAATACAGTGATAAATACTTGCCTGTTTAAAGTAACCAGACAATATACTCATAAAATTTGGGGTTCCCCGAGAAACTTTTTGAAAGCCTTCAGGAGATCAGCAACACTCCTCAATAAGTGCTTGTTTCTAAGTTTTATTTTTTTTATTTTTATTTTTTTTTTCTGTCACATTCAGGTCAGATTTCTGTCTTCAGCATCCTCAGTTTTCTTCTGGCAGTTTGTCCGTATCTGCTGTCGACAGTCGTGCTGCTGTTCAAATGCTACAGAGTGAGAGATAAAACATCTGTCTGATCCGTCTCTCCTCTGAGTGTCTTTTCTTCAAACCATTCACATTCACTGACAGACAGACCTTTACTCTCTGTCTTTTTATATGTTATACATCAATACTTACAACAGATGGTGGTCATTCAAAACAGAAAGTGTCAAACTGAATTGTGAAAGTAAAAGGTGGGTGTGCGCGTGTGTGTGTGTCTCACAGTTACATCTACTGAAGACCACAGCCAGTACGCCGTAACAGAGGAACAAACTTCAACCTGATTTCATTCATTCTTCAAACCGCATGTATAGAGTCACAGGATGCTGGAGTCTGAGGCTGAAGGCTGGGAAACTCACAAGATAACAGACACGCATTCACACTCTCACACATACGGACAATTTAGTATCTCTAATTCACCTGTGCTGTAGATTGTGAGAGAAACCAAACCAATACATGGAGAACAGCAAACTCCTCACAGAAAGGCCTCCGGACTCATCTACTCCAAAAAAGTCCAAAAAAGTTTTTTTAATGTGTCAGTCAAATTCACTATAAGCTATTAAAAGTTGCTCTTTAAAGACATTCAGGGAACAAACAAAACTGTTAAATAAAAATAAATACATTTTACAGCAGTTTATACGTTCCTCTACAGGCCCACGAATGAGAAATGTTCAAACTAATGGCATTTCAGCCCAGAGATGTTTTTATTCAGTTTTAACCTGATTGTCAATAAAAACTGAGACAGAGACATCAATAATATATGATATATTAACATTTTATTGAATGTGAGGAACAGGTTCATTATGACACTTTAAGCGAACAGACCTCCACCAATAAGACTGAGCAGATTTTATGTTTGAAATACTAAGAACAAGTTATGAGAAGTCAAATTACATCTTAACATGTTTTTGTTTATGATGCACTTTTTTTTTTAGATTTTATTTTTTTATTTTTTTTTTTGCTTAGACAAAATAAGAATAACCTTCTATATGTCTTCTGTCATCTGATTGATATTATACTTTAACAAATAAAAGGACTTTATACATTTACTGGACTGAAGTGACTTTGTTTACCTATCCAAACAATTTTATTTATTTTTTCTTTCATTTCTCAGTCATCATTGTATTGTATTGCATTACATGTTTTGAAACTAAAGAGCTGTAATATAAACTATTAAATGTCATCTTACTAAGACATTGGGAGACAGAGTGACACATGTGCGGCATTTCCGTATGGCAGAGAATGGCAGTTGCCATACCCTAGCCCAGTCAGGTGTGCTATGAAAAATTATCCGAACTTCATATCGCTATTATATTTCATTATAATTATTTTAAATCAGAGAGTTTTACAAATATTTAACAAATGAAAAGCATTAAAAAGAGCTTGTCAGTAAAACTTTGTAACACCGCTGGATCCTCAAGCTATCAGCGAAACCTTGTAACTTCACTCCGCTTTGAAGAGCGGAGAAGAGTCTAAGTATTTGCCGTTGTCTAGTTGAAGCCAATTTTAAATATCCTGTGCATATAGCGCTTCATCGTTTATAACATGATATTTTGGCCAAGTGTATTAAACAAGAAAAACTAAGCGCCCATATAGCTACAATAAACGTTATTGTATTGTAACTGCTTTCTTATTGGTTTATAATGTTCATAATAAAAAAAAATAAATAAAAAAAATTCTGTCTCGCAATGCTCATTGGGGCAATAAACGGGGTTTAATTAACTACATTTGTTTTATTTATTTTTTTAAATTAAGTATTTAATAGCATAACAATGAAAGTATTTCTGACAACTTAAACTGTCATTAATTCCGTTAAAAGCACCAACTTGAAGATTTAAAACAACCTAGAACACCACCTATCATGTTATTTTAATGTGCTTTAGTAATACTACTATAACTGATAAACTACAGTTCAGACCTGTTACAGTGTAGTCTCAGCCTCAGACGTCATGCCCACGGACCGCTGGCTAAACGTCTGATGCATACGGCACACAAAAGCGGAAACACTTCAGGAGTTTCAAAGTCGTCATCAGATTGGTTGAATTATACAGGATTTCCGGGAGACGTGTGTGTAACGTTCTTTAACGTTCCGCCTGGAAACAAAGATGCCGTGGCACCAAACCCACTCACGAAAGAAGAAAGCCGTCGTATTTACAAGTGACGACGAGCGCTTATCAGGATCAACTAAACTCTAGATTTTCAAAAGTATGTGAAATATTTAAAGTTCATGGCATAGAATCTTTAAAATACGTCCGAGAGTTTTACACACCGGTCTGTTATTGTGGTGACATTTCCACGACCTGAAATGTGACACTGAACGAAACGAATTGTGATTGGTTGTTTGATATGTCGGTCAAACGGCCGCATGGGTGGGCCTTGGCCAAAGAAAGCTGCCATGGATTCCAGATAATGGATAAAACGCTGATAAAATGGATTAGACTCATCTGCATTTAAATGGTTTATTTCAAGAACGGAACGTTTTCAACTACCTGGCAAAATGGGAGACCATTTGGACAAGCATTTTTAAAGTTTACAACCCGTGTATTGAAGAAAATGCCATTAATCAACAGAGGCCTCCCTCAAGCCCAAACCCGGGATTCCCTTGGAAGCTGGATTGAGGTGGAGCTGCACTTCTTGAGGGATGTCGTTCAGCCAGCACTTGGCATCACGGAGTGCAACTCAAGAACAAAAGCAGATGGGCAAAGACAAACTGGCATATTTATGGCAAAATAGAAAATCCAAAGCAATCCAAATTATCCTTAACAACAGTAAATTCCCAAGTGCACCAACCTGTACAAATAGCAAGCAGTCTGTGCAAAATTATTATACTTCCAAATATGCGCCTGAATGATCAGAAAGTACATTAATTGTGCCGCCATGGACAGGGTCATGAAATCTAGTGCAATATAGTTAACTGAACGCCTCGTTATTTACTGTTAGTGAGGTAGAGAAAGTGATTAGTAATTTACCCAATAATAAAGCAAGCGGATCTGATGGTGTGACGTACGAAACGCTGAAAGCTAGTAAAAGCACGTTGTGCCCAGTTCTGACTAATATATTTAACATCTGTTTAACTGATCCATCGAATCCCCAAGAAAGACAATATCCCTGACGATCCGTCAACTTGGAGAGATATATCTTTATTACCGACAGTTTATAAGGTAGGCCTATTTATGAAATGTTTGCTCTCAAGAATCCTCCCCTGGTTGGTGGAGACAGGAATTCTATCATCAAAACAGAAAGCAAATATCAACAGACAGGGAATGAATGAGCATGTCTTTTGTTTGAAAACAGGAATTGATGATTTTAAACACTCATCTGCAAAATTCTTCACTGTCTTTCTGGATTTTCGTGACGCTTTTGGCTCATTGTCCCATGATGTTATGCTTTATGCATTAGATGAAATAAGACTACCACGGCCGTATGTGGACGTGATCAAGGACGTTTACAATAACTCTTACGTTCGAGTCATATGAAGAAGTCTCACTTCTTCACCTCAGAAAAACCCAAAATGCCCAGCACTGGATGGGCTTGAAACTGCAGGGAAAATTAGCACTTCTCCAATCGGCTGACCATTCAGTATCCCAAACTTCTCAATCTTAGAGAATATTCTAACTTTTATGATTAAAGCACAACTACAATGTCTTCCAACTATTTACAATCTGTCAATGTGGTATCTATCAAATTACAACCCCTATTGTTTGTTACATCAAAATCAACAGGAAAATGAAACACATCTTAAATGGATGTTGTTGTTACA
The DNA here is from genome assembly GCA_039654775.1 of Spinibarbus caldwelli. NCBI lineage: Eukaryota > Metazoa > Chordata > Actinopteri > Cypriniformes > Cyprinidae > Spinibarbus > Spinibarbus caldwelli. The sequence goes on along the minus strand of CM077220.1, from coordinate 3,389,489 downwards.
AAGGACTGTATGTGGCCAGACACGATCGCCTGGTTGATCTGATTGTAAACGACTTGAAAAAAATACATAAAGACAGCAAGATTTACCAGCATAGGCTACTACTGTTGAATTGAACTGGTTCTATCATAACACATCTGACAGTGACTATTTCAAAAATATTCCAAACACTCCTGACATTGTGATTGTAAACGAGACTTTGAACTCTCTATTTGTCATTGAGGTTGGCTGTTGTTTTGATTTATATTTGGATACCTGTTACAGTATCTTTCCAAACTGCTGAAATATCAGCCATTGGTTGAAGCTATCCATCAACTTGACTATCATTGTAAGTTAATTGATAACTAAGATAGCTTAGACAGCTACTTATTGATAGCTAAGACAGAACTGCTTGTAGTTTCAAACCCATCACTTCATCACAATTTCACCTTCCAGTTGGACTCATCAACCATAACTCCTTCAAAAACAGCCAGAAACCTTGGAGTTGTGATTGATGATCATCTGACTTTCTCAGACCACACTGCTAAAACTGCCCGGTCCTGCAGATTTGCTTTATACAATATTAGGAAGATCAGGCCCTTTCTTTCGGAACATGCAAGACAACTCCTTGTTCAAGCTCTTGTTCTGTCCAGACTTGATTATTGCAATGCTCTCTTGGCAGGTCTTCCAGCCAATTCCATCAAACCTCTACAAATAATCCAAAATGCCGCTGCAAGATTAATCTTTAATGAACCGAAAAGAAATCCAATACTTCAGACCTATGTGCCCTCTAATGCAAGTGAACGACGCATTATTGTGCCATCCCAAAAAGACACAAAATCACTTTCACAGACTTTTTCATTCACTGTTCTCTCCTGGTGAAATGACCTGCCCAACTCAATCTGAGCAGCTGAGTCCTTAGCCATCTTCAAGAAACGGCTAAAAACACATCTCTTCCATCTTTATTTGACCCTCTAACTCTATCACACTCTATTCTAATTCTATTTTATCTATCTGTCTTCTTTTTATTTAAAAAAAAACACACACACACACCCTTGACCCTCTATCGATTGCATACTAATTCTCTAACTCCTACTTTTTCTTTAAAAACTAACACTAGCTTTCTTTTTCTATATTCTATCTACTTGTTTTCTTAAAAAAAAACAAACAAAAAAAAACCTTGCTATGTGTACTGCGTTAGGCTAACCGAGACGTGTCATATCGCTTGCATGTTGTTGCTCTTTTGTTGATTTTGATTGCTTCTATTGTACTCTTTTGTAAGTCGCTTTGGATAAAAGTGTCTGCTAAATAACTAAATGTAAATGTAAATGTTAATTACCTTAGTATTTGGAAGTTTAGGTCATGTGCACAAGAATGTGTTAAAGGACTACAGTTGGGTGGATTACAAAAAAAGAAAGCAAAAAGACTCGCAAAATTCTGTTCAGTTTCAGCCATTATAGGGAGTATGCAAATATGGAAACGAAGATGCTTTGTCTATCCTTGAGTGTTAAATGTTATAAAAATAAGGACCTGTGAACAGGGGCGTAAATTTCATCTAACAGTAGGGGGGGACAAGAAACATAAAATTTCTCAAGAGCAATTTTTGAAGGGGACACAAATAATACAGCCAAAATTGTACTTGTAAGGATAGATGTGTACACAGCATGGAGACCGTGTTTAAATATGAGTTCGGTTCATATGGTTCACCACGCTGTCATATTATAATGATTATTTTACGTCCTCCATAGTATTTTAGGTTTCGTCTGGGACCGAGTACGTCTCTTTAGATATTCAACCGCATTAAGCCTGCCACTTAACATCATACTGAGCAAAACCCAACACATCGGTAGGTCTACAATATTAGCCTAATATCAGTTCACACACAGGTTTATCGCTGTGTTAGTTGTAGTGGGTGACAAGCTACGGTATTAAGCTTGATAACCTTATAAATTGCTCATAGAATTGCTTATTTGCGGATATCATTATTTAGTCATGACTAATTTATTAATGATCCAGCATCATCTGTATTAAAGAGAAAGAATAATTTCACCCGATGTTTAAAGAGAATAAAATAGCCTTGACAGCCTAATGACTTACACATAACTACTAAGGAACTTTGCTCTCTCCCACCCAGGGTTGCCAGGTTTTCACAGCAAAACCCGCCCAATTGCTACTCAAAACTAGCCCAAAACTAGCCCAATCGCTTTTCAGGGGGGATTTCCGGTAAAAATCGCGTTCCGGTGGGGTAAAATACACGTTTTTTGGTGGGGTTCCCCTGATAAATGTCGCTTTCCAGGGGCTAAATATCACGTTATTGGGGTCTCTCCAACCCGCGGACATGAAAAACATCCCGCGGAAAGAGCGTAAAATTAGCCCAATTCCGCGGGAAAACCTCTGACTTGGCAACACTGCTCCCTCGTGTCCTGAGTGTATCGAGGCAGTGGACCAAACCACTGTGAGGCAAGGGAGGGGGGAATCAAAACATTTCTGAACTTAAAACGCTTTTTTGGGTTTATTTTGTTTTACTACTTACACAATTGTTTTAAGTATATGTCTATTATATTATTTTCAAGACACAGAGTTGCTTGTAATGATATTTTTAGGGGGGACAACCCTCAGATAGGGGGGATCCTGTCCCCCCCCGTCCCCCCCGGGATTTACGCCTATGCCTGTGAATGTATGTTAACCATGTGCACCTGTCATCTTGAAAAATGACTATCCAAGGTATTTGGATTCGGTTTTTTGTTGCTTGTTTTGTGGATCCAAATAAAAGAAGAAAATGTGTGTGTTTTGTTTTTTGCAAATAATTTATTCTGAAGCAATATTCTCATCAGTTTTCTAGCAGATGTGACATATAAATCTGCATGTTTTTATATTTTATCCATTTTTTATATTCCTTTATAGAGGGCATTTTCCCACTAATCTCATTAATACTTTCATTTTAATTTACTTTCATAAATTAAATTATAATAATGTGATTGTTACTATCTATACCTTATCAAATTAAATAATTTACACTGAAAAATACAACTGCATTAAATAATATTATGAGATTCTTTTAAATAATTCTTTGAATATATAAACAATAAGTAATGCTGGAAATTATATTTTTCAACTAAATTAAAACGCCAGTAGCTGCCAGTAGTGAGCGTTTAATCGTCATTCAAATGATTCGTTCAAACGGCAGATTCATCAGGTGTTTATACATGGGCTAATGAAACTTTGACTCAACCGATTCGTTCAAAACACTGAATCATTCAGCAGTGAATCAGCTGGTTGCTGTGAGATGCGCTGTTGTTCCGCCTAAAATGTAAGTGACTTAATATTACTGTATTTGCTTATTGAATAGTTTATAGAACTATTAAACAGTAGTCATGGTGAAAACGTTGTGTGATGTTGACTAACTAACTGTATTGTAAATATAAAAACTTTCCATTTTAAATTTTTACCTCAGTATACTGCGCTTCTTAGTGTTGCGCGTTTTGATTTCTCCTGGAGATGTACAAGGAACTCACCAACACACTCACAGATGAGTGACAGAGTTACACTGACAGTATCAGGTGAGTCTGTTCATTTTTCCTTATCATTTTAAAACAAACAGATTGAGTAGATAACCAGGTAAATTTGATCTTATTTTGACTGACCTGTCATGCTCAGTCAGATTATGTTTAAGAGTTTGTAACAGATATTGGACCAATCAGCTGTGAGTGCGGTGATGATGACAGAGAATAGCAGCATTTATTCAAAATAGAAATATTTTCTAATATAAGTCTTTACTAGCACTTTTTATCAGTTGAACACATCCTTGCTGAATAAAGGTGTTGATTTAAAAAATAATATCTTACTGATCCCAAACTTTTGAACAGCAGTGTATTTTTGTAGCTCAAATATTTACACTCTTCTGTATCAGCCACATCTGTCTGTTCTTATAAGAGGACTGAAGCAATTCACTTTTAGTCATTATTCTGTTCAGATGCAGAATTGTATAAGATGTTTCTTTACCGGACAGATGCTGTGCAGTGATCAGCGTTTGTTGTTTTAGAAAGCTGAATGCAGTTATTATTGCACACAGTTCATTTACTCGGCCTCATGTGCTTCCAAACCCAGAAGACTTTGGTTAATCTTTGAAACACAAATTAAGAGATCTAAATAAACCTGAGAGGTTTCTGTTTCTCATTAAAAGTCCAGGAAACCAAAACTTAGAAGATCCAAAAAGCATGTGAATATGTGAATAAAAGCCTAAGTTACAATCTGTTTATCATAAAAAGTGATCGTATCTCTTCTCAAGACTTGGATTAAACTGCTAGATTCATATGGATTTGTTTTATAACACCTTCACGACATTTTGTCATATGATTGTCACTCTGCACTGCAAACATCTTGTATATTGTGTGTTTTGAGTCAAATTTTGTTTTCTTCACAGATTCACCCAGATCTACACTGACTGTGACACCAGACAGTCCTGTATTCACTGGAGAGACAGTCAATCTGAAGTGTGTGATTGAGTCTCACAGTAACTGGAGATATGAGTGGTATAAAGACAGTGTAATGTTACAGACGTCTGATCGTTACACTGTAAACAGAGACACTCTCACTATCAGAGGAGCTACTGAGTCTGATCAGGGTCAGTACTGGTGTAGAGGACAGATAAGATCAGTCTCATCACAATCAAGCTCTGCTGTTTATCCCTCTCTAAAGAGTGAGTTGAATATCATTGATCTCATGAACTCACTTTACTACATGAACACACACCATGTCCAACATTTCAGCTCAACAACAAAAAAATGGTTATATTGCAAATTTAATTCAAACTGAAAGTTTGATCAAACTTTGAAGAAAGGTCTCTGTGGCTGAGATTCAGTACTCAGTTTACACACTATAAACTGCAGACACAGTGAGGGTCGTACAGTTGTGTGCTGTGCTGAACCAAACACCTCAATCTGAACAGAGTTTTAAAACACTAGGCATCATACACTTACCGACTAAAAATAATATGTTTTCTTAAATCTGCTGAAAATATCAAACATGTTTGATATCCTCCAACTGGGTGGGATCAGAGTCTGAAGCTAAGAAATCGGAGTCTGTGACCATCATACACTACGTGATTTTCTGTGGAATCTGTCAACTCAAAGCTGCAGACTGGATCTGACTTTCGGCAAACTAGCGTCGACTTCTCCAGACTGTAATTAGGTGGAAAATCAGGGCAAAAAATCTTGTAGTGTGTTCCAGGCTTAAAGGTCCACTGAAGTGCTTCGAAACACGCAGCTTATTGTGTTGACATCATTTAAACCGAAATAGGGAAACAGGAGGGGCATATCAAGCAGCTCCGCCCCCTTTTTTAAATAGCCACACGGTTATATCACAGTTTGGACCAGAGCCGCTGAGTTCGGTAAAGCCACATTTGACAGCATATGACAGCCACAATAATAATGTTTTATTTATTAATTTATTATTTATTTTATTTAACTAATTTATTCATTATTTATTAAACCTAAGGACTCTAACGTTATTAGATAACATGAACACAAATACAAATATACAGTCACATGAACACAGACACAAATATACAGTCACATGATCAAACAAATAAAGCAGACAGAGATCATCTGTACCAGATACAATAAGTAATGAAAGCAAGCATGGGACTGAAAAATGAGGCAGACAATCAATTAACAAAGCATGTTAAGTTGGTTTTGAGATCAGTTTTAAAGGTCTGGAGTGAAGAGACAGCAAGAAGGTTTTGAGGACATTTGTTCCAGAGCTTAAAGCTGAAATGCTGAAAGCCCTGCCACCTACACTAGATTGTATTGAAGTACCTAAATTCAGACTATCTCATCCATATTGCTATAAAATATAGCATTTTGTGTAGAATTCAAATGGGTCCGATAAGTTTTGTGGTCTGCGTCAATTCACGCATATGATCCGCTCTCTGTGCTATCGCAACCCTTCTCACTCCCAGGGCGTCAAAAACCGAAGCATGGTCAAGCGCCTTTAGTGTCAATGTGAAGACGCCAAAGGTGCCTCTCGGCGTCGCTATATCGACGAACTAGGACTTACATTGATTTCAATGGGAAACTTTTGGCGTCAGTACACAGACGCGAAGGGCATGAGATGTTTATCGCTATGAAATCACGTTCAAGAAGTCTCATTCAGCACACATCGCGATATTTGCCATCAGTTTACATGTGCCGCAGGTTGGGTGAGTAGTCGTAAATACACCGTCTTAATGTCTGTTATAAAATTTATTCAGTCTTCTTTATTAATCAGATTAGCGCCGTATGTTTATTCGCTGTATTATATCGGTCATCCAAGGCTGTTTTTGAGTTTCATTGTGTTTAACTAAATGAACACACCTGCTAACTAGAGTGATTAAACACTATCTGTCACGTGACATTGGATCAGTTTTATATTCATATCAGGTTCAAAGATGTAAGTTGTATTTGTAGTAAAATCATGGTAACCACAACACTTACAACAGTAACTGCAGTTTTACTGTGAAATTTGTTAAAACACAGTAAACAGGACATTTTTCCATGTTTTACCACAGTAACAGTAGTTTTACTGTGAAATTTGAAGTTAAAACAAGTAAACATGACACTTACCATGTTTTTACCACAATAACTGTAGTTTTACTGTTATATGTATAGTAATAGCACAGTAATCACCAAACTTACTATGGTTTTACCACTGTAATGGTAGTTTTGATGTGCTTTTAGACAGATGTCACAGTAATCACAACATTTACTGTACCATGCTTGTAATACCTTTTAATGTAAAATTGAAAAATAAATAAATAATGGAATTGAATGGAATTAAATGGATTAATGGAATTTTTTTCCATTTTGCAGTTCATTCATATCAGTTTATATCCTAAATATTTTGCTCATGGATCATTATTAACATTCTCTATATAACTCTATTTTATTTTCTCTCCCTTTTTTAATTATTATTATTATTTTGTTTTGTTTTTTTTTAGCTGAAGAGACGTAAAGAAAGCACTCAGCAGTCATGTTTGTGGAGATGTATTAATTCAGAAACGGAGAAGACAGAAAGCTGTGGAGACAGACATTTGCAGCGGTAGGTCTGTTAGTTTGACCCTTTTATCAAAAATTCCTGCTGTTATAATTTGCACAGCATTTGTTGTTTCTTAAACTTTTGCCCTGTCCAAATACCCACACTTGCGGTCTTTGCACTTGACCACTTGACTACTTATTTGACGTATTTCCTGTATTTGGCCCAAGTGTTCAAGTGAGCATGAAGACCACAAGTGTGTGTAGAACTTTTCATTACCTTATGGGACACACATATAGTGTCGTAAAAATACAAGTGTTTACAGAGATATTTTTTTTTGTTTTTTTCAACTTTGCATTTTAAAATAAACTTATAAATGTCTGTTCAGTAGTCCCTATAACACAACAATTTAATTTGTGGTGCTTCTAATTAAGTGATAAAAAGCAGTTGCAAATGATGTACAAAATAAATATACTTATCTTTGCACTGTTGTAGAATCTTCCTTGTTCAAAATAAATTGCTAGAGAGGTTTTGAAGCCAGTAGACTTTATCGATCATCATCAAACAACAAAGTCGAGTTACAGTTAGCAAAGGTAACTCCAGAATGTCTGTTTTACACACTATATGCCTGAAGCTGTTCCACAGTATTCCATATATGCTCCATTGTATTTTGGGACAGGTATCTTTTACCATATATGTGTCCTTGAAGGTGATCAATAGCTTGTCATGCATGTATTTCTAGCTCCTGAACAAAGTCTTTTCCATATATGGGTTTTTCAAACTTTAAATAGTTCACTCAGTTTACGGCTCACTGCAATCCTTAACACACACCTGTTTCACACAATCAGACTAATAATAGAGACTAATAATAGTAGATAATAGTAGAATAGTTTCTTCTTACAAATAGGAATAATTCTATGCATTATATTAATTCAAGATTAATGAAAATATTCTACAGCACCAATAAAACTTGCAACACTTTGTTTTACTACCAAATTATTCCTAATATATAATTATTATTATTAATGTTTAACTTACATTGGAAAGGTTTCCGTGACCTCTCGCGAGATCTCTCCAAAATGTCTCATGATTTATTCCAAAACATGATGCATGATGGGATACACCAAACCTCGAATAGCGCTCCAGTGTGGTATTCAAGATAGTGTGGGTTTAGTGTGCGTTAAGGGCACTGTGTTTTAGCATTATTAAGACCTGAGACAGTCCTGCGCACGCACTGTCACGTACACACGCTCTCAAGTGATCAATACCGCAAGTGTGGGTATTTGTACAGGGTAAAAGTCTTTAAAATGCCCCATTAGTAAGAACCCTAAACACAGTCTCACATCAAAGTCTTAATAATTCAGTACTTAAATTTAACACTTGTATGATATTGTACAAGTGTACTTGTAGACAATCCTGCAATGTTTACTCTACTGCTGTCGTTAGTCATTGCCTCAGCCCCTGTACAGTCTCATTTGACACTATCACAATATTGGTAAATCAGTTGCGCTCTTCTTGGAAAGCAGTCAGATGCCCCACACAGTCAGAAAGTTTATATTGTCCATTGGCTTTTTAATAAATTACTTCAAATGGGCCCTATCAGTTCATGTTCCAACTATACATGATGTCTCTCTGCACCTCGTCATTTATCTGTTTCCATGAGTGGAAATGCTAGTTTGATGTGTCACGTGATATATCAAACCTTTGATTAATTTGTCAGAACCAGATCAATTACACTACTGATAACAGTCCTGTTAGCATCTAATCATGTTTAAAAGAATTCATATGAATATAGCTTGCTATTAATGACTTGCTTTTAATAATGGATGCATTTATCATTTAATTATACAGCATCTTTACAGAGGCTGCTTTTACGGCCTAAAAAAGAAAACTCACAGTAATGTATAAACCAACAAGTTACATGTAATGTAATAATATTTCCTTCCTTTCTGTTTTACAGGATTACTCACAGATTGCGCTGTCCTTCTTTTGCAGGTCTACAATATCGAACTCAACAGCTCTTTTAAGAGTCAACACTCACAAACCTTCCTAAAAACTAAAAGAGCTATTACTGAGACTCAGCGAATCTTGCCATGATCAGCCCTTCCCAGGTACATTTTCTAGAATGTTTTAATCAACATTTACTCATCAAATGCTCTGGTCTGAATCTTATTTAATTATATGTTTAAGGAGCAATATTAATTGCACATAGAGTAAATAGAGATTTCCTTGTTTTACAGAAGAGAAGGAAGACCAAGGAAATTCATTGTTCAGGGTGAGGAATGAACATGGCCATCTTGCGCCCAAACGACAGAAAGGTGTGCAAGTCCACTGTATGTCTGTATTGAAGCAATGCTGTATTTTGTAGTACAGCACTTTAAGATGATCTCTCACAAGACTGTTCATGTCAGCAGTGATTATTATTTCTAATTTGTGTTTTTTGTTTGTTTGGATATAACTGTTACAATTACAGCATGTTAGCAAAGTGTGACTGGAACATTTTTGATCTTCAGTTTTTAAAAACCACACCACCTGTTTTTCTTAGATAAAAGCAGACAAGTGTTATAAAAGTGGTTTAGTTGATATAAACACCAATTTACATTATTTCATTGTTTTGTAAATGTTGTGTGTTATAAATTGTTGATTGATAGTTGATTGGTTTGAAGCAAGGCCTTACACTGCACAGACTCAAACACATTTGTGTTTTAAGATGGAAGCAAGAGAAGTCATGAACTTTGGAGAAAGATTCTAGAGGAAAAAGACACATTTACTACAACAGTAGATGAATTCTAGAGGCAAAAACTCCAGTCTCTGAGAACTACACATGGTAATGGGTGTCTCATGAGCAAGTCCATTGCCTCTGTAAATGTTTCTTAATTCTTGCATAATGAAATTTTTATTGCAGTATTTTAACAATTTTACTTTGTACAGATGATCTCATCAGCCAAAAGAGGGATTTTGACCAAGTGATGCTCTTTCCTTTCATGCACATTAAGGAAATTACATTTTATTTTAGAACAATTGTTTGAAAAGTTATGCTCTTTAAAAAGTGAATGTCATTTCATTTCAATAAAAGATGCGGTGCTTGATTTGGTTTATAATTGATTATTGTGCTCGCTTGCGCCCTCTTGTGGGCATAGCAGACAATACAGTACTTTATTTCCTCTAACATTAAAGGTGCAGTAGGAGATCTTAGAAATGCTAGCTTTAGTCTGATAGCACTATAACCGAACGTCCCATCCTCAATGCAAATCGCCATCCAAAGCCACACCCCTTGAATGCATGAACGCGCACAGACCAGACGATCAGAGACCACCAGGGTGCGAACTACGGGGGAGCTAGGGGGAGCTCGGCTCCCCTTAATAAGACATGGGCTCCCCTGAAAACGTGATTTGTGAAATTTTGGGGAGTCTCAAAAAATATTGACAATGTGTTATTTTGACGTGCAATTTCAGTTTTGTGTAATGTGATCATCGTGGATTATTGTGTGTAAAATTGCAAAAATATCACTCATTCATGCACGATGGCGATTTAAACCTAATTCACTTCAATAAAGATAACAATACATGATATTCTTGTCATGAGCATCAAGGTGTGGGGGCGCTGCGTTGCAAATTCATTCCACTCATGTTTAGTGCATGTTAACTCAAAGATTCGTTGAAAAAATATAAACGTTGGATTCAACATTGGCCGTAGATCTAGAGCCCTGCACAGGCCTCAAATTTAGGCCCTGGCCTGAGACGCTCAGGCCCTAGCCCGGCCTGTGTCCGACAGCTTAACAGAATTATAAGCCCGACCCGAGCCCGTCATTTTTTTCCCCCTTCTCCCAAAACGGCTCATGTTTCAGCTATTAAAATAGGTCAGTTTTGTATGTAACGGCAAAGTGATTATATTTTGTTTAGTTTTTTTTATTAAGTTCACAACTTAAAATAATTTTTGCTTATAAAGGTAAGAGTAATAAATCATTCGGAACTGTAAATCGGAAACTTTAATATATCTATAGAAAGCTTTAAATTACTACTTAACGAAATAAATCAAATCGAAAACAAAAACTCTTTCATTATAATCATAATCCGTGAAGATGCACTTCTCTCTAAAGGCGCGTCTAATGAGGAGATGGTGAATCAGGATCTTCATCTTTGCGACACTGACACAGAAAACACTAGTTTATTAGTAAATAATTCAAATATCTCCTTACTATTTCCCCCAGACACATTCATGGTAATTACGTTTGCTGGGGCTTTACGGCAAGCTTTATTATTTGAACGCAGAACTCTTCAGCTGTGCTGACGGCTCTCTGCTGCTGCGGGACTCTAAACACTGTCAAGCCACTTTTCACAGTCGCGGCACAGTCTCGTGTTGTTTCCACTAGCGCGGCTATTTTTTTCATCACTAATTGATGGATGTCTAAAATATAAAAATAAGGAGAAGCCTAAAACAGGCCTGAGGCTCGGCCCGCGTCTGAACTATGACGTGAAAATTGCCCCGAAGCCCGGCCCCAGGGACGTAAAAAAGTCGGGGCCCGTCGGCCCGGGCCGAAATGCAGGGCTCTACGTAGATCTGCACGCGCAGTCCTTGAAATCCATTCTGCAGTTAGCATCATAGCATCATATAGCCACGATGGCAAAAAGAACACAAGGCAGTTTAATTAAATTTTGTTTTACTAAGAAATTGTGTAGTAAAGACGTTAATGGCACGACCGATTCACCTGCTGCAAGCCCTGTTAGTACACCTCCCTCCGGGATGACAATGCAAGAAGTAAATCATTGTAAGTCCACGCACAAGCGCACGAACAACTCCCTTTGTGTTCTTCAGGTGCTGATGCTGGTGATGCAACTTATGCTCAACCTATTAGGAAGAAGAATAAAACGTAAGAATTATGTTACAATGTACAGTTATCTTACAATATGATTTAGATAATTTATAACTGACTATCAGTTCATAATTTGCACTTGTTCCTGCAGTTTGTGGCATATTGATTCTTTTACATTATAAATCTGCTTTAAGTGATTCAGTTGTGATGATCAGAGGTTCATTGTGATCTTAAAACTGTAAATCATCAACAGAATGAGATCATTATTCATATCACCTGCATAATGCATTGTCGTTTATCTGCATTATCTGTTTAAATGTCCCTGAGTGCAGTGAAGACAACGAACGGCTAAAAGAGATTCACAGCAGCAGACACAGTAACGCTTGCATTGCTTAAGAAATCAGTCTGAGTGAACTGCTTCTGCACATGCTTGATTGAAATACTTATAAAATATACATATGCACTGTATTATCTGTATCTCTAACAGTAATTTTTTTCTCCAGTGAGCACTTATGCTTAACACAGTTCTAGGTGAAACTGCTCTAAAGTTATTACATTATTATATAATTGCTGTGCAGCAACAGAAGAATAAAATAGTGTTTGATTATTAGATAATGTATTTTTTTGTGTTATGAAATAGCGCCTGTGTTTCTGCCAAGACAATGAGACTGATGATTATCTTGCTTTCATGTATTTTCAATGTATACTGCTTTTTACATTCATATATTTGATTTTGTTATATATATGCTGATTTTTTTTTTTTGTTTTTTTTTTTTTGTTTTTTTTTTGCTGCAGTTAATGAACTGTGAAATTTATATTCGATAAATAAACACATGAAAACAAACATTTCTGTTTTGTTTGTAGGACTTCTTCACAATTCTTAATCAAAGGTCATTTTAACCATAGATAAATGTAGTTCTTCTCTGATGCTGTAACTAAACTGACCTAAAATTAAAAAAAAAACACAGTAACTACATTATGAGTATTAAAACAGATAGAAATCAAAACTCAATTCAATCTCATCTGCTCGTTTTGACTTTGGCATTATGAATTCATGGTGAACAGGGTGTCGTCCTTAGAGCAATGGATCGAGAACATTTAAGGTTAACTGGTTATCAGCTGAAATCATCAGACACTGCTGGATGACTGCTGGCCGCTCATGAAGTCTGCTGACGTGTGTGAGATTGATCAGCTGCTGTCAGTCTCAGTCTTGCAGACTCTGGAGAGAAACTTGCTGTGGATTCCTGAAGCAGCAGCTGTGACAGCTCTTGACATGAGTAGAGACGATCAGCAGCATCTAGATCCTACAGAGAGTGGAAGAACACTAAAAACAAAGAAGAAATAGAATAGAAAACGAGTAGTTTTATGTTTGTTGTTTATTAAAGTGTCTTTATACTGAGAGAGAAAAGACAGTCACAAACAGAAAAGAGACGCTCCGTATGCTGTGTGTAAACTCACAGTGATGCCATGAAAGAACCATTTTTGGATCCCCAAAGAAGCTTTGAGTGAACAGTTCTTTAAAAAAAAAAAAAAAAAAAAAAAAAACACCTTTTCTAAGCCTTTTAATTATATAAAGAACTTTTTTTCCACTGTAAAGAACCTTTTGTGCAATGGAAAGGTTCAGTGGATGTTAAAGGTTCATCGTGGAACCACAGACGCAAATAATATTATAATGTTTTATTTTTAAAAGTGTTCCTTATATGCAATAAGTCAATTTAGATAAAAGTATATGCCAAATGCATAAATGTTAATGTTAAATAATAAAAAAGATATAGTTTAAAATATATATTTTTATGCATGCTTTCCTGCATAGATTGTGGCAAAAGTATTAACGTTTTATTAATAAATAAATGTATTATTTAAATATAGGCTAATTTATTAAAAATAAATGTAATAAATTAATAATACATTTCTTATTTATTTCTTATTTATTTCATTGCTTATTTTTATTAATTATTATTCTTATGTTGTTATTTTGTTTTTTTTTACGTGGGTGTATCACAAACATACAAAGCAGTCCTCAGAGTCTATAAGCAGCCAGCAGAGGGCTGATGTCTGATTTACTTACATTTACAGTCTTTTAGCACTGAAATAAAATGTTAGCTACATCAGAAAGTCCAAAGATTTTGTGGGAACACAAAAATGATATGTATGGTCTCTCATGTACAAATCCTGTTATAGTTTACTTTCACTTTTCAATCCTGGAAATGTGAAAATGATCCATTAATTGCTCCACAAAGGATGGAGGACAGTGGAAACATGCTGAGGATGTTTTGAGCAAGAAATTAATCACATTATACATTTTAACACTGCATCTTATTTTATTAATATTTATTACAAATTTCTTATTTCACTAAACTTCAACAACAGATTCCATGAGTGAAAGCTGAAAACAGTCTGGAGCGCTTCAACGTTACTCTCATCTTCTCAAAAATCTTAGTTTGTTAATTATACTCAGGCAAAATCCACCAACAGATCGCCCTGCCTTTTCCTCCAAAGCTGACATTGCAACATTGACTGTTGTGAAATGGCCTGAACATTGTGTCAGTCTGTGAGCTTCAAGAGGAACTGAAACCTCTAAATGTAAGTGAATGATCACAGAATTGTCATTATTTTCCTGTAGGCCAGCAATACTCATCTGCATCAACACGTCACTAAATGCTTCACATCAGCTTCTCAGAAAGTGCTCTGCCGGGTGATGAAACACTTCTGCTCTTGCACTAGTGTGAGGAGTTTTATCTCTCTTCTGTTTCGCTGTATACCTGCTGTCACGGATGCCTCAGTCTGTCCTCTAAAATAAAATTATGTTGTTAAAATAGCCCATGTGACATCAGTGGTTCAACCGTAATTTTATCAAGCTATATGAGGATATTTTTTGTGCACAAAGAAAACAAAAACCATGATATTACCCAACAGTTCTTCTCTTCCATGTCAGTTCTTCCCATAGGAAAAAAAAATATTGCTCAGTGGTTGCTTTTCCTAAGCTCATGAGATTCTCATATATCTCTCATCTTAGTATCAACAGCATTTCAGTGAGTGATGTTGTTGAGATCTCTAATCTAAACTTTTGAGGAGACAAATGTGAGAGATCCAGAGTCTAGCTAAGGAGAAATATCTGAGCACAGTGTGTGATGTTGTTGAGATCTCTTCTAAAGCTTTAAAGGAGACCATTGTGAAATTGTTAAGAGTTTTTGTCTCAGGAGACAATTTTGAGAAGCAGGAGACTCAAGCAAAAATCTCCATTCGATCTTAAAGTAACCTCATTTCTGTCTAGGAGAAATATTTGAGATGTTAAAGAGATCTCATTTTTAATTTTTCTTTCCTATGGGTTGACTTGTGTTCATGACGCAACGCATGCATGTGCATTCCTCTGCTTGTAAACAAAAAGTATTCTTGTAGCTTTATAAAATTACGGTTGAATCACTTTTAACAATGTCCTTACTACATTTCTGGGCCTTGAATCTTTCAGTTGCCTTGCTGTCTTTGGAGGGTCGGAGAGCTCTCAGATTTCATCAAAAATATCTTAATTTGTGTTCCTAAGATGAACGAAGGTCTTATGGGTTTAGAATGATATGAGGGTGAGTAATTAATGACAGAATTTTAAATTTTGGGTGAAATTTCATGTTTCAGATAAGCCTTCAAGAGGCCTAATAAAAGTGTTAAGTGAGTGGAGTTGAGCTGATAGTTGTTGGTTTTACTTCTGCTTTGTTCTCTGCAGCTCTTTTCCACTCGTCTTGACTGCAGCTGCCTGTCGTCTGTGTTGAAGGCAAGGCTTTTGGCCGACAAACTGAGACCAGAGCTACTCACAATCTCTCCAGAATGAACCGCAGTTCAGCTGCTAAGTACAGCTGAAAGCATAACTCAAATTACATGAAAAGGCCTACAGCAGATTTTTTTTCACCTCATGATTTTGCTTAGTATTTTTTGGAACTGTCTATAATGTGTGAATGAACAAAATAACAGTTTCAGAACAATTCTGAAAGAACGTATCTTCAAGTAGAGAAACAGAGCTCTAACAACTTGCATGCACTAAAAAAAAGAAACTAAATATCTTAGAATGGATCTCTTTTTCTTCTTATTTCTTCTTTTATTTCTGTAAAGAGTTTCGTCTCCTCCCTCATCTCTTCTTGAAGTGTGAAATGACTGTTTAAACAGGAAGTGTCTGTTTTAGATGACACCGGACAGCAGGTTTTTTTTTATTAATGTGTCAGTATGGGGTCCGGTGCACTGCCTCTCATTCTCCGTAAGTATTTTATTATATTCTATACCTGGGGTGCAGAACTCAGGTCCTGAAGGGCCACAGTCCTGCAGTGTTTCCAGCCTTGTTATCTGTAGTTCTCAAATCAGCTGAAATTTGCAGAGCTGCAGACCTCCAGGAGCTGAGTTTGGCTGCCCTCTTCTACACTTTCTTCTGTTTTCTGTTTCTAATATGTTGTATTCAGTTGAAGATCAGTTTCAACAGACTGTGCTGTGTGTACGAGAGTTTGTGACTTTAGTTCTCACTGCTAATTATATTCCCTTTTTCTGGCATGTTTGCCTTTTTTGTGACAGGACAGATCAGAATTGACAGGAAGTGAAGTGTGGGGTGGGGTGGATCAGGAAAGGTCCTCGTGTCAGGATTAGCACAATAACAGCGTTGTATGTTAGCACACTGCCCACAAGGCTATCAGCGCCGACTGCAAATTGCATTCTTTATTGTTCAAATTCAATGTGATGACATGTTAAAGTATATGTTAAAATATTTGGACTAGTGGCGGCGTTTCACAAAACCATAGGTTATGGCAGTGGCGTAAATCGTGTCGTGGGCTGTCACAGTATTGATATAAAAAATTAAAAAAAAAATTGCACGGCACATCACCAAGCACTGAAATAGAATTAATATATATATATATATATATATATATATATATATATATTAATCAAATATAATTAAATTACAATATAAATATAAATATAAATTACAATAATTAAACACAGCGTTGTCAGAGTTTTGTGGCTTTATCAGACACTTAATGAAAAGCAAGCTCAAATGGAGTTAACAAGGTTTTTGACCAGCGAATGGCGGAGATCTGTGTTTTTGTTTGTCTTTAGAATGGCTGTATCTGAGGCAGCAAGTGCATCGCATTATAGCCTACACTTTCACCAACTTACAGCAGCAGCAGTTTTAACACGTTTATTGTAGCTAAATGGGTGCTTTAGTTTTTCTTGTTGTTCAATACACTTGGCCCAAATCTCATGATATAAATGATAAAGCGCTATATGCACAGAATATTTAAAACAAATAAAAGTATATTGGCTACAACTAGATGGCAAATATTCTTCTCCGCTCTTGAAACACACATTTCTTCAAACACACTTCAAAAAAAAAAAAAAACCATTAGCCTTTCCAGACATAGTATTTGAGTAAAGAAAATGTACTTTTTCAAACATCAGATAATTATTTACCCCTCCATTGCGAACAAGCTGAGATCTGTCTCCTTCAGGCTGTGCGCATGTCAGGGAGTCTCTGTCACATTCTCAGTCACCAGCCCTGAACTACATTTCCCAGCAGCCCGTCTGGTTACACCTGCACCCTGTCCCCAATCAGCACACCTGTATTCTGATCACCTGCACCTGCCGTCTTCAATCAAGCCACCTTTAAGAACACGCTCCTCACAATCACTGATCATCCAGTCTACCGTTCACATCACAGAACTCCACCAGACTCTCTATAGAAACTTACTGGTGTTTGGCTTACCTAGAAGTTCCTGATTCTCCACTGCTTCAGTTCTCCACCAATCCTGCCGCTCCATGTGATTCCTGCAAGAAAGCAAAGATCCATTACTGCAAGCGAAGTCATCTGGACATTGTCACTCTGTGTTATACTCACCTCTCGTCTGCTCCTGGTTCTCTCTACAGATTCTGCCAATAAATACCTGTTTGACCATTTATCTCGGAGTCTCCTAGCCTGTGTCGTGACAGTGCGGCGCTTCAATCTGAATGGAGGCGGGGTGAAATTACGAGGCTTCGCAGACAGTTTGAGGATCCAATGGCGTTTAGTGACAAGCTCTTTTAAATGGTTTTCATTGGTTAAATATTTGTTAAACCCTCAAATATGCATAAGGACGACCAATAGCACTGATTTAAAATCATAAAATATAAGAGATTAAATTTTCCACGGGCCTCCTGACTGGGCTAGGGTATGGCGACTGCTATCTGCCATACGGAAACGCTGACCCTGATTTTTGGACCGCTAAGTCACACTTAAAGGGTTAGTTCACCCAAAAATAAAAATTCTGTAATTACTCACCCTCATGTCGTTCCAAACCCATAAGACCTTTGTTCATCTTCAGAACACAATAAATCCGAGCGCTTTCTGCTCCTCAATAGACAGCAAGGAAACTGAAGCATTCAAGGCCCAGAAACATAAGGACAAGCTGTGAGGATATGTTTTTGTGCAAAGAAAACCAGTGGTGGAAAAAGTACTGAAAATCTGTACTTAAGTACAAGTACTGTTACTTTGCTGAAATAATACTCAATTACAAGTAAAAGTACTGGTGCCAAAACAGTAAAGTACAAAGTACTCTTCTCAAAAACTACTCGGAGTACTAGTTACTTTTTAGCTGGCGATATTTAATGATTTGCCAAAAAATATTAATTCATATCAAAGATCTATATGGATAATAGCTGCTTTCAAAAAAAAAAAACCCACTTTTATCTTATTGACAAAGTATGTGAATTAGTGGTCATGATACAGGAATTTCTAACTTCAATACCTTGAAAAATATCAATAGTAAAGTACCCGTGATCCGGAAGTTGCAACTCACTTCATAGTTGTGATGTATTTCAGAGTGAAACGATATTGAATAAAGGGTGGGGTTTTATTGTGGTGCACGTCCTCTCTTGCTCATAGCAGATTCACGGTTGGATAGAAGTGGTTAAGAATATTTACATTGTTACATCTGACATCACGCTTCACTGCTTCTGGGTCCTAACGCTCTGCCAGACGCCCCAAGACAACACCAAACTGTGCTAATATACACCCACGATGTCATGTAATACTGAAAAATTATAACCCTAACCTTTATCTCCATACTGAAATCCCAGATGGCCTGACAGTGATTCAGCTAAAATATTAGTGTCTGAGACACTGTGAGCACGGAGACTGTAGTGCGCACAGCAATTTTTTAAATGCTTAGCTTAAATATGTAATATTAGGGTCAATACCACCATAGAGTGCCTTTCAACCCTCACAATACTCAAAAATTTTGGTTTTAATTTCCCATTCGCTTTGTCATATAAATAGTAGACACTCAAGTACTATAGAAACATTAGTTGAGCTCCCACACATTTTTTTAGATAATTATGGGCCATTATTCAAAGCATAAGCCATAAGATATGTCCACCCTGTCATAGACATATATATTACTGTTAAATATGTTTTCATTTCAAAATTAAGATGCAAATATTTATTTATTTATTTTTTTGGTGTAGTGACTTCCACAGTTTAATTGTTCACCACAAGACTAGTAATGTGCACTAAAAAAGTAAGTAGGGTCATTTTTGATTTCATGACGAATAATTTTCAATACCATTGGCAAAGCTACCACGTACTGAGTACTGCCATATAGATATTTTAATTTCTCAATTTTTTTTTTTTTTTTTTGTCCATCCATTTTTTTTTTCAAGGCAATCATTATTTCAAGCTTTGAATGGTTTAATTCAAGTCTTCTAAAAAGACACATTCGCTTTATATGATGAACAGATTTTAATATAGACTTTTATGTACATACATATAAATATTGATCAATTACCATTACAAAATCTTCAGTCTTAAACATTTGCTCATTCTGCGTATTTGTGTCTTTAAAATGGGGTAACTTTGTTACAAAAGCTTACAGCAAAAGGAAGCATGATTTCCAATTTGATTTCAAACTGAATTGAATTTACAAAGGACAAGTACACAGTCAGTAATAAAATTATAAAAGAAATGACCTCAATTCAGTTGAGGTATTTGAAATATGACAGCACTGAATTGTTGTGTTTTAAGAGCCATATATGTTGTTTATTTAGATGAATGGAACATCAGATGGTTTTGACCTGTAATGTCTGTACAATGTAGTGATGCAGTTAGGATATTTATATGTACAAATCATACAAATATCCCATTCCAAAACATTTATAGCATACTTACATTGTAAAGAAATTAAAGTTCCATCTTTGATTATTGAAAGACTTTCTGGTGCATTTCACTTACAGCCAATAAAATTTCCAGTAGCATTTTCTTCGTGAATCTATTCTGAATGGCTGATAACTTTTGATAAAGTTTAGTCCAGGAGCAAAGAAATAATTTCTAGCACGGAGAGATCGCGATTGCACACAGTCTGAGTGCGCACAAGCAATATCGGAGTGAAAATTTGAGTTTTTATTTAATTTGAGCATCCAGTTTTCTGCGATTACATGACTGTGTTTTTCTCATATTACAATAAAGCGCTCGCCACATTTGCTCGGGAATGATTAAAATTATGCGGAATACCTGCAATCCCGCGCGGATATTCAGACTCTGTAACTGACAGGAGACAGACGCGTATGGCAAGCCGTTTTAGCATTTAAAACATTTTTTTGACTATCCATAAATATAATTTTGGATAGTCACAATTGTAATTCCAGATATCTATATTGCAATTATGACTAGTCATAATACACATTCCAGATATCTACAATGCAATTACGACTAGTCATAATCTTCCATTGACTTCCATTGAAAAATATTTCCAGATATCTTCAAATGAGTTTTGACTAGTCGTAATTCCAATTCAAGATATCTTCAAATGAGTTTTGACTAGTCGTAATCCCAATTCGAGATATCTTTAAATATGATTCGACTAGTCAAAATACAATTAGAGATATCTCTAATTCAAAATTTTTAAAGATATCCGAAATACATTTGAAGATATCTGCAATTCATTTATGACTAGTCAAATTACAATTGTAGATATCTTGAATTGGAATTTTGACTAGGCAAATCATATTTAAAGATATCTTCAACTGGAATTACGACTAGTCGAAACCCATTTAAAGATATCTGCAATTCAATTACGGATATCTCAATCAGATTTGTGACTAGGAAGAACTTATTTGGAGATATCTGCATTAAGCTTTGTGACTAGGCGAAATTGCAATGCAGATATCTGCAATTAACAATCTGACTAGTCAAAATTCCTTTAGAGATATCTACAATGTGCATGCAAATACACCTTTGCTGAGCCCCACCTTAAACATTTTATTTAACCAATCGTAGCTTGGAAACTGTTGTCATCTGCTGTTTTGTCTAAGAGTTATATAATAAAAGTCCTGCGTCTCTGGGTGATTTTAAAGTTTTTTATACAGAAGTAATTGAAAAGTATGGAAATAAAAATGTTGCTAGAGCACGTGTAAAAGTGGTAGGCTATACAGAGAGGACTTAAATAGGGTTTTGTCCTGTTTTATATGGTAATGTTGAGATGTGTGTGCTGTGGATTAAATTTTGTTAGCCTTTCCAAACGAACACATGTATAAGCCTCGTGTCAGCCGCCGCAACATTTGATATAATGTTAAAAGAATCGGAGTGTCTATGTACACTAAGTGCAAATAGTTCGCCTTGTTGGCAGAGACTATTTACACTATCCGCCCACCAACGTGTGTTTGGGATAGTCAACACTGCAAAACGACGCTAAACCAGCATCGGTGGTAGTAGAGTAGAGGTTGCAGCACTTGCTTTTTGACGCGATCGACCCGAGTTCGCGACCGCCTTTTGCCGAACTTTTTTTCTCTCTTTTCAAATCTCATATCGTTTCGGAAAGCCATATCTTTTCAATAAAAATTAAGGAAATAATACAAGAGTTTAAAAGAAATATTGGGTAGGGTTAGGGTAGGTGTAGGGAGGGCTTTATTGTCCTAATAAGGTGGCATCCATTTAAAAATTTGAATTAAAATTATAAATCACACTCAATACGTTATTATTGCCTACTGTTTTATAACGTACTACAATACTGAGGTGCAGATAATTGCCACTATTTGAAATAAGTAGTAGAAATAGCAGAAAATCTTGCTATTTTAACATAGTGTATATAGAATCTATAGCTATTTACACTTAGTGCAAATAGCCACTGCCATTTATTTATTATATATTTAGACATAATGAAAAACAATGGAATTATACAAAAAAAAAAAAAATTGTAGTAGTAAATCAGATGCAGTTAAGAAAGGTGAAGGCTGATTTAATAAAAGTTTAACTGAAATTGATGACATACGTTACTTTGTGTATGAACTCAGGTTCACTGGTGTCATTATGGCAGCTTGTTTCGCTGCTAAACGGACCAAATTCTGTGTAATGTTCAATAAAGTCAGAAAACCACAAACTGCTCGTCTGAATTTATTTATTATTTAGACATAATGAAAAATAATGGAATTATACAAAAAAAAAAAAAAAAACCATGAAAATAGTACAAATAAATGCATTACGGACAAGAACAATCCCTCATAATCAGATGCAGTCAAAAAAGGTGAAGGCTGATTTTAAAAAAGATTACAATTTAATAAAAGTTTATATGGCATTGATGACATTTATTAGTATGTTACATTACGTTGTGTATGAATTCAGGTTCACTTGTGACATATGGCAGCTTGTTTCCACCATGGAATGAAAAATAAAGGTAATTTGCAGATTTTTATCTTACCATTCATTCTGACTTTTTTTCTCAGAATTTTGAGATATAAACAATGCGAGTTATAAATTTTATAATTGTGAGATAAAAAGTTGCTATTTATTTATTTATTTAGTTAGTTAGTTAGTTAGTTAGTTAGTGGCGGAAACGAGTTTCCATATGAAATAGCCCACAAGGTGGGAGTATTGTATTATATTATAGCAAGAGATCCATGATGATGATATTCTGCTGTGTTCAGTGATCAGCGCCAATGTAAATAGCAATTAAATTATATTTACACTAAGTGCAAATAGCAATAGATGGTATTTACACTAAGTGTAAATAGTAATTAGATTCTATTTACACTAAGTGCAAATAGCTATAGATTATATGTACACTATGTTAAAATAGCAAGATTTTCTGCTATTTCTACTACTTATTTCAAATAGTGGCAATTATCTGCACCTCAGTACTGTAGTACATTATAAAACAGTAGGCAATAATAACGTATTGAATGTAAATTATAATTAGAATTCAAATTTTTAAATGGATGCCACCTTGGGACAACAAAGCCCTCATTACACCTATAACCCTACCCAATATTTCTTTTCAACTTTTGAATTATTTCCTTAATTTTTATTGAAAAGAAATGCCTTTCCGATACGATATGAGATTTGAAAACGTAGAGAAAATGTTCGGCAAAAGCCGGACATGAACTCGGGTCGATCGCGTCAAAAAGCACACAACATAACCGCTACTCCACTAAACCTGATACTGATAAAGCATCGTTTTGCAATCTTGACTATTCCAATCACACGTTGGTGGCTGGACACTGTAACAAGGCGGGCTATTTGCACTTAGTGTAAATAGACACTCCGTAAATGAATTCACACGAGCAGTTTGCAGTTTTCTGACTTTATTGAACATTACACTGCATTTGGTCCGTTTTGCAACATTTAAAATCACAGCGCTATACAAACATACACACTGGAGACCTTTTACCACATAAGGCTGCATCCAGATTTATTTAATAATCCATGAAGCACTTCATCCAGTATCTTATCTCTCCGTGACAACAAAAGCAGACTTTTATTATGTTGTTAGCAGTCAGCAGAGTAGGCGGGGAGGAGCTGAGTAAATTTATTCTGACGTCACACAATGACAATTCGACTAGGAGCAATTGTAATTCAGACATCTTAAACTATAATTGTGACTAGTCGAAATTGAATTAGAGATATCTCTAATTACATTTGCGGATGTATGATGCGCTATTGAAGATATCTCTAAAGTCATTACAGATATCTTAAATTGAGTTTTGACTAGTCATAAAGTATTTAGAGATATCTCTAATTCGATTTCTTACTAGTGCAATTACAATTGCAGATATCTCTAATTGTCATTGTGACTAGTCGAATTATAATTATGACTATCCGAATTACAATTGTGACTATCTGAAATTATATTTATGGATAGTCAAAACACAGTTTTAAATGCTAAAACGGCTTGCCATAGACGCGAAGCCTGTGTGAGAGGAGAGCGCGAGACGCAGCGTCACTTCCTGCTGCAGCGGCGCTTTTCCCGCGGTTCAGATATCAGGGCTTTTATTGGCCCGTTTACGATCGGATATCTTTATTGGATACTGAAGTGCCGTCAAAGGTTTGAATATCAGTTCAAATTATGGGCGCACTCAGTAACGAACTATGATTTAAAAGTAAGGAAGTAGACTATTTTGCTTAATTTGTACTTAAGTACAAGTAAAAGTGTGTCATTCTTCATTTGTGGTGGCAAGTGGCGTCCCTCTACTTTAAAACAGTTGAAATAAACTTTAAATACAATTAAATTATAAAATGTTTGCATGTTTGTATTCTGTAGGGTAAACACAATTTGTGCACTATTAATAGTTACATTTTTGTTTTAAAATACATATTTAATTGAGTTTGAGAGATTGCATTTGTAACAAAATATGGATGTTCCTGCCATACCTTAGAGAGGTATCTTGGAATGTAATTGCAACAATATAACATTTTTAACACAAATAAAGTGGTTATATTGTGAATATAGATTTTATTTAGCATGTACAATTTTATTAATTTGTTTTAAAAAAAATACATATTATATTTAAGAAAAAAGTTGTGTCCCCCAAATTCATGTCTGTGGTGTTACCACAATGGATTCCGCCCCTTTAAGAAAAGGGGGAATTCTATTTGGACTACTTCCTGTGTGTAAAGGTCACTGCAGGTGCTGGTTGATCTGAGGGGTGCATGGGAAGTACATTCTTTCTTATTCATTTTCTTAAGTTTAGCTAAATTTCTAACAATTTCATGTCACACTTTATTAGTGTCTGTAGTGTTATGTTGATAACTTGCAGATTTTACATATTTTAATCATAATTTTGATAAATACATGCTTAATAATATTTCCAAAATGTCCCCTGATCTTGAAATCATCATGATGGCAGCCTCCATTTGAGAAAAGTCTGGATTTAGGCTGGTTTGTCTGTGATGTTACTGTCTTTCCTGGTAACACCACAGAGCCTATAGTAACTTGCAATATAAAGTCTGTGGTGTTACTTCAGAATGACATAGACATAAGTGGCTGTGTCACCAGTGTTTGATTGAAATTATTTAAAAATCTAAATGTTCTTAAGCTTTCATTTTAATAGATATAGCATATTAAACTAATTTTAAATGCATAGCAATATATTTTATTAGAAAAAAAAACAAACAAGCATTTTTACAAATTCTGCCTCTCATTTGCCACCCCAACTGAAGAATGACCCAAGTACAGCTTTAAAAATATGCTCAAAAAAGTACAAGTACCCAAAAAAAACTACTTAAATATGCTGCGTTCCAGGCAGGTTTTTGAGCCCGTAAGTCACGACTTCAAACCACGACTCACGACTTTGTAGCTTTCCAGGCAAGTCACGCCAAACTGCCTGAGCGCAAGGAATTGTGGTAGCTAGATGTAAACAAACCAGCATGGCGGACCGTATGGGGCTTATGCTCATTTACAATCAATTTTATCGCCAAAGGTGATTTCCTTGCTTATTCGAGGGAAACGGAGGAGGAAAACGGCGCATAAGGCATGAGAAGCTGTTATACCTTTTATTTTACGTTATTTGTATATTTGGAAATGTATCCGTAGGGGCTGCCATTGTTGTTTCGCGGGCTATGTGACGTCAGAGCGTGGAACTGGGAGTACATCGATCTAGTACAAGTTCACGGGTGGGAAGTCACAGGTTTGACTGCCGTTCCAGTACACTTTTACGGGTAGAAGGTTGGAAAAACACGGGTTACGGGTTGCCTGGAACACGGCATAACAGTAACGTTGTAATTTGTTACCTCCACCACTGAAAAAAAATAACTTTATTTAACAATTTCCTCTCTTCTGTGTCAGTCTTTAATGCACATTCAGGAGAGTACCACAGCGCATGCATGTGATGCTGCTAAAGCAGGAGTCGTAGAACCTGCAGCTTCTTTACAAGCAGAAGAAGATGCACACTGGAGCTACATAAAACAGTATTCATAACATGTCTAAAGATTTCGACAGAGAGGATGACTTGCAATTTTTTGCCCAGCCTTGTTTATTTGAACCAGATTAAACAGACGATGAACTAAGAGAGATGGACGTTCTACATCAGAACACCGGCTCCTGCGTCAGCAGCATCACGCACATGCATTGTGGTACTCTCCTGAATGACTGACACGGAAGAGAAGGAATTGTTGAATAAAGCCGTATTTTTTTTTTTTTTTTTTTTTTTGCTCAAAGTTATTCTCGTAGCTTCATGAAATTACGGTTGAACCACTGATGTCACATGCTGTTTTACCAATGTCCTTGCTACTTTTCTGAGCCTGGGGACATTTCAGTTGTGTTGTGGTCTATGCAGGGTCTCGGCTCTTGGATTTCATCAAAAACATCTTAATTTGTATTCCAAAGATGGACGAAGGTCTTACTGGTTTAGTACAACCTAAGTAATTAATGACATTTTTTTTATTATTATTTTTGGGTGAACTATCCCTTTAAAAATGTATGAATTCCATTGCTTCAGACACAACATGTCCAACCAAGTGCCAACAAATGATGCTCAAGCTTTTTTAGAACTAACGTCTGTTTTCTGAGACATTTTTTTCACTCATTTTTAACCAGTTTGTTTCAGCATCATTTTTAGTGGATGTATGAAGTCAGTTCTGCTCATGTTCTTAGCAGAAAAAACAGAGCTGTAGTTCATCATATTAACATATGAACTCCAGTTGGAAAAACATAATTATTATACATATTTATTATCATGTTTTATTTTGTGAAATGTTTTTAATGAAAATTGTGCTTGTGCTATATTTCGTTAAAATAAAGGCCACTTGTTTTGATTTTGCAAATATGTTTACGTTGTGAACACTAAAAGCACTGAGGTCACTTACAGCAGTTTTTATTTTCTGGTTCACTTTTTGTTTTTTAAGTTCTATTTATGGGCGTTTCTGCCTTTATTGGGACGGGACAGAGAGCTGACAGGAAAGCATTGGGCAGAGAGAGGGGAGCAGGATCAAAGGACCTCGAGACAGAAATCAAACTTTGGTTGCCGTGAGCGCAGTTGAGCGCCTGGTTCACTTTAACTGAACTGAGTTTGATCTATTTTAATTATACTTTATGTGAAAACACCCTAAGTGTCTAAATTCTTTTTGGGGCCACTGTAAAGTCACCAATACGTTGATGGTACCAACATCAAACAGGAAATGAGGCTGAGTGCATCTCAAACATTTTGACCTCATTTGTTTAGGAGTTTTGTAGCTTGCTTTGTTCCACTGAAGAATCAGTGGTGAGAAACATTAACCATATTACTGCATGTAATGTGTTCACAAGTGTCTTAATACAAAAGTGAGTTTTTGCGTACTATGATAAAACATTGTCATAGTTACCGGTGTGAAAATTGCATGATTGAATATTTTATATATTTTCAAAAGCAACTTCATGTTTTACGAAAAATGAGCAAATAAACAGGTGAAGCAAACAGAGGAAACACTACAAAATTCATTTGGGACATGTATGGCTATACTAATAGAAAAGCAAAAATGCAAACAGAGCAAAACAAATATAAAAACAAAGCGAGCAATGAAAAGCTAAACAGACAGCACTACAGAAACTGGCATCACATTGGTTGATGGGAATATTGTGATTTGTTGTATGAATCTCAGCGGTTGAAGGTGCTTCTCTGAGCAGCAGTGAATCGACTCTCGTATCAGTTCTAATCTACTAGACTTCACGGCACTCTGTAGGAGTGTTTTAAATAAATACTAAATACTGATAATGTCAAATCGCACATCGTTAAAATGACAATTACGATGACGTCATTGTGTGTGATGATGTTGCTTATTGAAAAACAGAAAGATACATTCAGTTCATGAAATGAATGAAAATGCATCACATCCTTATTTCTTCTGCTTTTAGTCCTGATGTCCTTCATCCACGCTGGACTCACTCAAGGTACTGTGCTGTACCGCAGTCAATTTATTTACTATTTACTATTTATTAATTATTGTTTTGTAGTTCTTTGATGTTTATTTGCCCAAAATGCAGTGTTTTTCTCCAAAGGTTTTTAAGTTCATAACAGTGATTGATACAGTGATACTGTAGGCGATCAATATTTATTCTTATATGTATTAATACAGAGAGACCTGTATTGAAGGTGACTCCTGATCAGCGTGTGTTCATAGGAGAGACAGTCACTCTCACATGTGACATACAGCGAGCAGGACACATTCAGTGGACATACAGCTGGATTAAAAATGGAAACGCTTTCTATTCATATCCAACAAAAGCAGCAGAGTACAGTTTCAGAGCTGATTATGTGTCTGACAGTGGTGAATACAGCTGTAGAGGAGAGAGATCAGACTCACAGAGATCAGACATCAGTGCTGCTGTTACACTGACTGTATCAGGTGAGTGTTCATATTCACATCTGTTTAATACTCATTTAACATCAATGTTTTGCTCCAGGGTGCATTTAGCATTATAGCTCTGACTGAACTGAATGTATGTAGAAAATTATTTGCTAAAATAATTACATTAACAGCAAGACTGAAATAATAGCATACAGATTACCTGTCAGTCAGATACATGAGAAAGTTGTATTTTTTACTATAACTGTCCGAATCTTCTTTCAGAAAAATAGAATTATCATGTAGGTATATGTTATAAATTGCCAAGTATAAATAAATATATTATGAATGGTGCAATTAAATTTCAGTCACCATTGAAAACATTCATCTGAGAAAAAGAATAAACTGCGCATTTCTTTCTTTCTTTCTTTCTTTCTTTCTTTCTTTCTTTCTTTCTTTCTTTCTTTCTTTCTCTTTCATTTAGTTGAGTTAGTTGTTTAAGTGCAGGATATTCTAGAGTCGCCCATCCATGGAAGCATTGTAACCTATGATTGCTTTTTTTTAACCCTTAAATGCATACCTCGGGTCTTTAGTGACCCGGGACATCATTCCTCTCCCTCCTTCATTTTTTAAAGTTAGACATCAACTTTCTTAGTATTCCTCAATTCTATCCATTATAAAAAAAAATATGACAACATATAAAAGAATGCTTGTTTTCTGATTATTTATTTTTTATTTTTTTTTTGTAAAAAGTGTATAGGGTCGCTAGAGACCCGAGGTATGTAAATGTGTAAACTGCGCAACTATATTTACATATCTGATTACTCAGTACATGCAATGCATCTTTATTCCTCGAGGTGGCACAGTTTGATACGCAATGATGACGTGATGTTTCACTCATAATTACCGCAGGCATAAAACAAAAGAATATCATCAGCAAAAATTTAACTGCTTTGAATGGCTTTACTGCAGATCAATTACTGTAAGCAATGAAATATAAATGTCACTGTCATTTGATGGTGGATGTGGTGAATAAGCTGCCAGTGATCAAAATATTGAATAAGAAAGTCACTCAAAACGATAGTTTTGAGAA
Source organism: Spinibarbus caldwelli (assembly GCA_039654775.1). Taxonomy (NCBI): domain Eukaryota; kingdom Metazoa; phylum Chordata; class Actinopteri; order Cypriniformes; family Cyprinidae; genus Spinibarbus; species Spinibarbus caldwelli. Next base: position 3,360,062 of record CM077220.1, on the reverse strand, counting down.
TATGGTTGAATATGGCAGATGCTGAATGTACTGTGGAAGTGTGCTCTGACCATGACAGCGATGGTAAAATTATCTGCTCAGATTGAACCCTTTTAAGTTTCAAAAGGTAAAGAAATATGCTTTATTTTACTCTTTTATAATTGTTCTTAAAATATCAAGAGAGTTTTTTTCCTATTGCAGCAGTTAGAGATCCATCCGTGCTGGATATATAGGTCCGGGTCGTTAAACACCTGAATATGTAATAATGATTGGCGAAACATTCATGCATTTAAGGGGTTAATGCTGTTATCACATGTTCTAGTCAGTGTTCTGTTCAAATGCAGAACTGCATAAGATGTTTAGGATGTAAATCCTTATCAGTGATTTTGATACTGTTTTAGGAATCTAGTTACACTTACATAGAGTTCAGTTGTTCATGGGAATGAAAACTGCATTTTTTTAACTAAAGTCTCTTAACCCTTTGATGCGCAAGCTATGCAAACCCCTTCTAATGCACAACATGGGTCTAAAATGACCCGTATTCATTTCCTATGTTATTTCATGCTTGGCTGGGCATTTTTTGTTTTATCTTTTGAAATCTGATTATTTCAGCATTTAATATTCCCTGATCTATGAATTATATGATTCATGAATATACAAAATATCTTTTTCAGTGACCACAAATTAATATTTTAGATTTTTGTTACTACATCAAGTTTACACACACGGGTCAAAAATGACCCATCTATGAAAGCGTGATAAAACAAAAGAATAAAGAGATTTTGTTAAAATAATTACTTTAGCAGTTATTTAGACCAACAAAATTAACACTTGAAATGTTTATTTGCCACTTTTTCACACATAACATACACATATCACTGACAACCGATAATACTGAAAAAGAACTGTCTGTAGCGCAACTGTAGTGAATTGTAGGAATGTGACCGAATAGATGAAAATAAAAGTGACAAAATAAAATCACGTGGGTACAGCACCATCTTAAATTGCCATCTCAGTGCTTACATGCCTCACAAATGACAACTACACGTTTGTGCTCCCTGCACACAGGCCTGGTGCACTGGGAACTTTTGAAGGAGGACCTCCAAGCACCTCTTCATATGTGGCATGACAAGCTCTTGACTGCGTTTGTTTATAAATTAAGAAAGGAAAAATAAACGATTTGTGGAAGACAAAAACAAGATGTTTAAATAATATCTGGAATATTAAATGATAAAATGCATTTCTTTCAGAGATTCAGCAAATAAACACTCAGCCATGATTGAAATAACATAGGAAATGAATACGGGTCATTGTAGACCCATGTTGTGCATTAGAAGGGTAGTGACACAAAAATTATTTTTTTTTTCAAAAAGTAAGAAAGAAAAAAATAAAAATAAAGATTTGTGATGATCAAAAACAGGTTAATTGAGGAATTCCTGGAATACTGAATGATGAAATTAATTTCTTGCAAAGATATCGAAAAAATAAACTCAGACGGGTTACTTTAGACCAGTGGTCGGCAACAGGCAGCCCTCGGGCCAAAACTGGCCCGCCAGCAATAATATCTGGCCCACGCCCGCAGCCAGATTATTTTGATAGCAGCTGGTTCTGAAATAGATCTGTCATGACAGCAACAGTTACTCACAATCAGAGTATGTGAGTGGAGCGGTGTGATTTTTACTGGAGGGGGGAGCGGATTTATAAAAAGACGGAGCGTCGTGGTTTTCACTCGCTCCTAGGGCGCTTCACCACCGCTCCATCACAGGTACAATTCATGCCAACGGCCTGTAATATAACTGCATATTTAGCAAGAATTCACATTAAAAATTTAGCTAGCTTGATAGAGAAGGATCACTCAAATCAGAAAGAATGTGAAGGCTATGATGATGCCAATGGACATGAGCGGGAAGTTATAGTTCTCAAGGAATTTATTTGTTCCTTCTAGATACTGAATATTTTCAGCTGAAAGCATGATTTAAACAAGTACTTCAACAATAATTCAAACAAATGTAATCTTACAGTGCTACTTCATCTGTATCCATTTTGGAATGAGTAGAAATCTGTAAGAAATGCATGGATCCGTAGGTAAAATAACTGACGAAAACGTACTGTTATTTTCATCACAAACAAAATTTGCATTGCAGAAAGCAGTAATTATACTTTTTAATGCTGACAACCAAGTCGTTAGCTTGTCATGTGGTAGGAAAAAAGTTTGCACACTAGTGTTCCAATAAGCCACTTTAAAACTCTCCTGTTCTTTTATTTATTTATTTATTTTTTAATATATGTTATGAACAGAACTGTGATATTTCTAACAAACTGAAATAGGCTACTTTAGACACGGAGCAAAGGCGGAGCACAGTCTGTCACAGGCAATTCTAGTTGCATTTTTCATCAATTAATTTCTTAAATTATCCTTTGACTGTGTTCTGGCCCGCCATCTAGTGGCGAAAACATTTTTTTGGCCCGATGCCAAACTTACTTGCTGACCCCTGCTTTAGACCCATGTTGTGCATCAAAGGGTTAAAACTCTCAGGACTCTCATCCACATTTTAAAGTCACACGGAAACAGAAGTAGGAGCTGGAAAGAAGGATGGGTCTCTGTCAGTGATGTAGCAACTTTACATGGCTGCTCGCTCTAGCTTTAAAGTAGATAAATATGTGCTATTGAGTGTTTGTGAAGAAGCTATTAGTGCACAAAGCCGCCAGCGATCACTGGCATTTTTTCCTGATTTTATGTTGTGGAAACAACAAAATCTGCCAGCATTGTTGCTCACACAGATGAGAGTAATACATCATTCTGCTTTTATTTGTGTACACTTGCAATATTAACAAAATATTTGGAATATTAAAAAAATTGTGGTTTTGTAAAATAAAGAAAACAACATAATGTGCTTTCTGCCGTCTCCGTCACTGAACTGGAGCTTTTCACAAAAATGAACCAAAACTCAGCAAATACTTGCCTCATAGACATGAAAAATATATCTATAAAGCGCTAGAAATGTCTAAAAGAACCAATTCAATCTGAAAACATACTCTCTGGTTATGTAATTGTATGAGAGGTGCATTTCTCTCTAAAGGCGGGTCAATACTCTGAAAGACCAGTCAGTGCTTTCAACTTCATCTTTGCAGCAGACAATGATTCAGAAAACATTAGTTTATTAAATAAATAATTAAAAATAACTCGTTTTTTTTACTGTCACATTCATTCCTTACTTTTGCCGTTGCTTTGCGGCAAGCTCCATGCATGTGTTTGAGCGTGGAATAGGCTATAAAGGCTCATTATGGTTTACGTCTTGACTAACTTGTACATAAAAAGAAAGACATAATTCAATGAAAGGAAAATTATTGGGAATTCTTTCTAAAAATTTTTAGAATCACTGTTTGGCAACAGTGATTTTAGGATGGTTTGTGATTTGGTCTTGACTACCTCTAACTTTTCACAGATTTAGAACCTGATTTTAGTTTTAAAACACTTTGTGAAATACTCTAAAAGCAAAAATTTAGGAGTCCTAAAATTAGGACTGACACACCCATTATTTTTAAGAGTTTCTCCTAGATCTGCAAGTTAGGAGCTACTTTTAGCCTTAAGATGTTTTGTGAATACTGTCCCTGATGGATTCTGACTTTCATTGTGAAGTCTTGTTTGTGTTTTACATTTACATTTAGTCATTTAGAAGACGCTTTTATGCAAAGCAACTAACAAATGAGGACAATAGAAGCAATCAAAACCAACAAAAGAGCAACAAAATGCAAGCGCTATGACAAGTCTCGGTTAGCCTAACGCAGTACACGTAGCAAGGTTTTTTTTGTTTTGTTTTTTTGGTGTTTTTTTTATGAAAGAAAACAAGTAGAATAAAAAAAAAGAAAGCTAGTTTTTTATTATTTATTTATTTAATTTTTTTTTTTTTTAAGAAAACAAGTAAATAGAATAGGAAAAAAGAAAGCTAGTGTTATTGAGTCAGATAGATACAAAGAAGACTAATAAGTACAAAGAAGACAGATATATAAAATAGAATTAGAATAGAGAGTGCTAGAGTTAGAGGGTCAAATAAAGATGGAAGAGATGTGTTTTTAGCCGTTACTTGAAGATGGCTAAGGTCTCAGCTGCTTGGATTGAGTTGGGCAGGGAACATTTAATGAAAAAGTCCGTGATAGTGATTTGGTACCTCTTTGAACAATAATGTGTCGTTCACTTGCAGAATGCTTCTAGAGGGCACATAAGTCTGAAGTACTGAATTTAGGTAAAGGGGTGCAGAGCGAGAGGTGGTTTTGTAGGCAAACACAATGTTTTACTCTCCATTTCTGAGCTCTCTCTGGTTTTCATGTCATGGTTTTGATATCCTGCCTGGTTCCCTGGATTTCTCTGTTTGCCTGTGTTTTAACTGTTGTTTCTATTGTTTGCCCTGCGGTTGACCATTTATCTATTACGATTGTGGATTACCTCTTAATAAAGCTGTGTTTAGATCTTCAACCCAAGGTCTAGAGCAGTGATTCATTACAATTAGCAGAATCAGTTGTGTTTAATTAAGGATGAATCTAAACTCTGCAGAGCTGCAGCTCCTGGTTAAAGTGAACTAAATGAAATAAACTGAAGAAATCCAGCATACGGCACCAAAGAGAAGTCTGTCATTTCACTGGATGTATGTGTGGATTGTTCAGTTCTGTGAAACATTTACAACATTTCAAGGAAAGAGGTTTTTGAGTCACTGTTTTTGACTTTCTTTTCAGATGTACCTGGATCTACACTGACTGTGACACCAGACAGTCCTGTATTCACTGGAGAGACAGTCAATCTGAAGTGTGTGATTGAGTCTCACAGTAACTGGAGATATGAGTGGTATAAAGACAGTGTAATGTTACAGACGTCTGATCGTTACACTGTAAACAGAGACACTCTCACTATCAGAGGAGCTACTGAGTCTGATCAGGGTCAGTACTGGTGTAAAGGACAGATAAGATCAGTCTCATCACAATCAAGCTCTGCTGTTTCTCTCTCTGTGAAGGGTGAGTTCAATTTCATTGTTCTCAAACTCTTTGTACTACATATTTGATCAGATATTCAGACAAGATTTTTACGCTGAATCTACAAACTCCTGAAGTTCTCAGTGTAACATATAAAACATCAAGTTACAGAGAACAAAAATAACACACTTGTTCACTGTAAGTCTGATGATTGTTTCAGATGATCTAATGTTGAATCACATTAAACCTGCAGTGATTGTTCAGACGGAGGAGAGACCTTCACTCTCCTCTCCACATCTCTCCTCTTTAACATCAGTGTTACACAAATACATGAACTCAGATGATCAGATCATGTTTCTGACTAGATCACTGAAAGACCTCTGTCTTCTTTCTTTACAGATTCACCCAGATCTACACTGACTGTGACACCAGACAGTCCTGTATTCACTGGAGAGACAGTCACTCTGAAGTGTGTGATTGAGTCTCACAGTAACTGGAGATGGAGAAATGGCCTGACATATGACTGGAGATATGACCGGACACCTGAGTGGAGATATGAGTGGTATAAAGGCACAGACAACAGTGTAATGTTACAGACGTCTGATCGTTACACTGTAAACAGAGACACTCTCACTATCAGAGGAGCTACTGAGTCTGATCAGGGTCAGTACTGGTGTAGAGGACAGAGAGATGAAAGACCAAAATCAGCACAATCAAGCTCTGCTGTTTCTCTCTCTGTGAAAGGTGAGTTGTATATCATTGTCCTTCTGTACTACATGTATGATCACACATCCAATCAAAAGACGTTCTCATTCTCAAATGTTACATTCACGCTACTCATAAATATGATTGTTACACTTCATTTGAGGGTTTGTTTATTTCTCTTTTAATTTGTTAAGGAGCTGTTCACACAGGAGCTGTTCTTGTTCACAACAGATGCAACAATGAAACTGGTTACAGGAATCTCAAAATGTATTTTAAATTTGAAGTATGAAGTGTCATCTTAAAAACAACACTCATGGCACTATAATGACACAACAGCTAAAGGCTTCAGACTGATCTGATGTATGTGAGCACAGACCTGAACATCATACTATTTCTGTGTGAACTTCCCCTATAATACATTCTTAAAAAATAAAGCTTCTTTTTGGCTTTGATGGTTCGATGAAGAACCTGTAAGGTACATGGTATCTTTCCATTAAACAAAAGGATCTTTAGATTATTAAAATGTTCTTCACACTGCAAAATGGTTCTGTTAAGAACTGTTCACTGAATGGTTGTTTGGGAACCCAATATGGCTCTTCTACTGCATTATTATGACAACTTATTAATGGTGACAGGAGCTTTCAAAGTTCAAAAAGGACCTAAAAACACCATGATTGTTTCAAGAAACCGATGACCCATGTGCTATATTCCAACTCTTCTACCTTTATACAATAGTTTTGTGAGAAACAACCCAAAGTTTCTGAAGTATTTTAGTCCACATCATTCTGCCGTCATAGCAGTCAGATAATATTATCCAGCATGTATTGGTTACTAGTGCTTGAAAATGCTTGAAAATGTGAAATTTTTGCCATTTTCTTTTCGTGTTTTCGGAGGATTTACATTTCTGTGATAAGACACAAAGCATGTGCAGGGTGTTTTGAACAATTACTAAAGGTGTTATTTGCTACTGCTTAGCAACAAGCTGGTTTGTTTACATCAGCATGGGTTTGAAAATGACGTTTCATTGGTTCAGACTCATGACATTGAGTATCCGCTATGAATATTCACAAAGCTGGATTGGTGCGCTTTACAACAATACCAAACTTGTGCTGAGAGGAAGCAGCAGTTGACAAGTAGTGAGCAGAAAAAAAAAAAAAAACGGAAACCTTTAGAAAGCACAAAAATAAAGGTATTTTTAGATGTTTAGTTGCTATGTGGAGCATTAGGATCACTAGACGAGAGCTTTATGAACTCATTTTTGTGAAAACCTCATTCAACCAAAATTGAGATTTCACTTGTTTTGCCTGTAGCTCATATTTAGCCCGTGTGCATTTGAACTAATTTTGCCAGCACAGGTCTTATATACTGAGTAATACAGAGAAAAATACAGCTGGAAGAAAGTGGGATGTTTCTCAATGTGCATTTATCATTATGGCAGTTACACTGAAAATTTGCATTTATTTATTTTAGTTCCTAACCAAATATTACATAAACATTCACATAATCAATAAAAAAAGCTGAGAAACAGGTTAACAAGTTATTAACTTCACTATACCAGAAGTTGTTCTCTACTTCTATACTAACTATACCAAGTTTTCGGAAGAATTGGCATGAAAACATTTAGTTGACAGGAGCAAAAAAAAAAAAAAAAAGAGAGAGACTGCATCCCTCTCCTCTCCACATCAGTGTTACAAAAATACAGGAACTCAGATGATCAGATCATGTTTCTGACTAGATCACTGAAAGACCTCTGTCTTCTTTCTTGACAGATTCACCCAGATCTAGACTGACTATGACACCAGACAGTCCTGTATTCACTGGAGAGACAGTCAATCTGAAGTGTGTGATTGAGTCTCACAGTAACTGGAGATATGAGTGGTATAAAGACAGTGTAATGTTACAGACGTCTGATCGTTACACTGTAAACAGAGACACTCTCACTATCAGAGGAGCTACTGAGTCTGATCAGGGTCAGTACTGGTGTAGAGGACAGAGAGATGAAAGACCACAATCATCACAATCAAGATCTGCTGTTTCTCTCTCTGTGAAGGGTAAGATTAATATCATTGTCTCCTAAATGGTGTTTCCAAATAATTTTCAGGGAAAGTAGTTTATATATACACAAATATAAATGCATATATGCTGACGTCACTCACAATGCACTTCAGTTAGCCAGATTGTGTCTTGTGATTGAGTGTGTGGCAGAGAAAATGGTTTTGTGTCATTTTGAGGGGAAATGCATGCATTTAAAAGTTTGAGTTCGCAACTAGTCGTTTTTTTTTCATTTGAATAATTTTACTAATTTCAGTTTGGTTTAACAAACTTTACAATCCCATTTTAGTATAAGAGAGTTCAATGCCTAACACAGCTATTCAAGATAAAAGCCATACAGTCATATGCTTGCAAAGTCAGTGACTTCTAATGAGAGACATGAAGCTGGTGCTTATTTTTCAAATGTTTTCCAAATTGGGCTGCAGCTGACTTACTGACAAAGTCGGGATATTATGCAGCTGAGAGTCAGTTAGTTTGCTGTTCAAGTTCATCAGACTGCTCACAGCGGTAGGTACTGCCAAACAGAGATAATATCATTTGTTCCTGTTTGCACAGGAATTTCATCAAGAAACGTCACTGGCAGTGATTTTGAATGGATCAATATCTATCGATCTTAATGTTGTTATTATTATTATTATTATTATTATGCTATATTAAAAGGCTTTCAAAAGTGTTGATATTTCAGCTATATCAGTACAGGAATATGTGCCTCTGCGTGCACTAGACAGGCTGTCTGTCAGTGCATTTACATTGTTACGCCAGTAGGTGGCGACAAAGAACTGTCTTTATTAGCAGTCATCATTAAACGCTGAAAACGCTGATTCTTTCATGAATTAAACAAGGTATTGAAATAAACTTGACTTTGAGCGCCACTGTAATAAGGCTCAATCGACGATCAATGTGTCACCTGTGATGTTTCATTTCATAGAGATCAATGGTGTTGATTCAATGCATTGAACAGCGCTGACATATGTGGTATTACATAGGAATATTATTTTTCTGGCCACCAAACGCCTCTAATTTGCCTCTTTGCACTGGAATTTAAAAACATTTTCGCTATTTTAACCCTAAATACTATGCTAATTGTAATATAAATAATAAGCATATTAGAAAAAAATATTAAGTCTCTTCATCACTCCCCAGAATAAAATGTGATTGTAAAACGTAATCAGCGTAGTTATCAATACACAATCAATGCATATGATGTGTTAATAATCACTAGAAATTGTTGTAAGCAGAGAATCAGAACCAAACACTCATATGTATTGTGCACAAAGTTTTATTAACTAAATCACAAACATATAACTAGTCTAAACAAACAAACACACACACACACACACACACATCACGCATACATGGGAAAGGTAAGTGGATGAATAGAACTGGACAGAAGCAAGGGGATGAGGCAGAGTTGACCATCTTAAAGAACCATCATTCTCTAATTCAAAGCACAGTATACGATAGCTTACATCAAACCTCTGTCTGGTGAAAAGAACAATACTTGCACTTGACTTGGCTGTGGAACGAGAGTCTCATGAAGCCTCTGAAGTCTGGATGGTTCCATTCGATGGCCGAAGTTGCAATCTCTTGAAACTCAGAGGTTGTTCTTGACTCTGTTGTGGTTGAGAGAGTCCTCTCTCCTGAGTAAGCACATGGCTGGGTGTAAAATGGGGCCTGCTGGCTCCAGAGATGAAGATGCAGAGACTGCCGGGAGTGAAGAGAGAGAAATGCCTGATCGAGGGCATTTCCATGATGGTGAATTCCAGGGTTGAGTGAGGACGACCTCCAGTGGTATTAGTCTGACTCTTTGTGGTCGAGAGCCATCTCTCCAGGCTGGGGAGACCGCACATGGCAACTATATGTTGGGGCCCGCAGGTGTCGTAGGCTGAGATTCTGTGCACAGTTTTCATTCTATAAACTGCAGACACAGTGAGGGTCCTACAGCTGTGAGCTGTGCTGAACCAAACACTTCAATCTCAGATGATAAACACAAAGACCAAGTACGAGCTAAATTCAGTTCAGAATGCAGTTGTCAGTTTTGTAAATAACCAAACTTTGTGTGTAAAAGCAGTGCTCAGCACTGAATTAGACTGACAGAAGCACAGTATAGTGATGGCAGTGTACACGGTTTAAAAGCTTCATCTCAACAATGAATGTCACTCTGATGATAACATTTATTTTGCCTTATCTGTGCCTGAAAAATTTAACTTAATAAGGTTAAGGTAATAATTAACTTTGTACCCAAAAAATGAAACGTCATCATGTACTCAAACTTATATTTTTTCTGAACCTGCATGACTCTATTCCCTGCCAAACCAAATGGCATTATTTATAACGGAATGTCCAGGGCTGCTTTTTTTATTTTAATGAGAGATATGGCTGTTAGACCAAAAGTATTAGTTGAACACATTTATTTCTTCACATAACAGCATGAATAGGCATTTTTTTCTGAGAAAAGATAAGTTACTGTATTCAGTTAACACTGAATCTACAAGCTCCTACAGAATGTAAAGTTTGAGATTTTACATGTAAAGATTAAAATAATACTTCATTGTATTCATATTTCATATCTGGTATTTATCTGGTTTTATATTTTAAAGATTTACCCAGATCTACGCTGACAGTGACACCAAAGAGTGTATTCACTGGAGAGACAGTCAATCTGACGTGTGTGATTGAGTCTCACAGTAACTGGAGATATGAGTGGTATAAAGACAGTGTAATGTTACAGACGTCTGATCGTTACACTGTAAACAGAGACACTCTCACTATCAGAGGAGCTACTGAGTCTGATCAGGGTCAGTACTGGTGTAGAGGACAGAGAGATGAAAGACCAAAATCATCACAGAAGAGTAACCAAATATATCTGTCTGTTAATGGTTAGTAAATACAGTGATAAATACTTGCCTGTTTAAAGTAGCCAGACAATATACTCATAAAATTTGGGGTTCCCCGAGAAACTTTTTGAAAGCCTTCAGGAGATCATCAACACTGCTCAATAAGTGCTTGTTTCTCAGTTTTTTTTTTTTTTTTTTTTTTTTTTTTCTGTCACATTCAGGTCAGATTTCTGTCTTCAGCATCCTCAGTTTTCTTCTGGCAGTTTGTCCGTATCTGCTGTCGACAGTCGTGCTGCTGTTCAAATGCTACAGAGTGAGAGGTAAAACATCTGTCTGATCCGTCTCTGCTCTGAGTGTCTTTTCCCAAACCATTCACATTCACTGACAGACAGACCTTTACTCTCTGTCTTTTTATATGTTATACATCAATACTTACAACAGATGGTGGTCATTCAAAACAGAAAGTGTCAAAATGAATTGTGAAAGTAAAAGGTGTGTGTGTGTGTCTCACAGTTACATCTACTGAAGACCACAGCCAGTACGCCGTAACAGAGGAACAAACTTCAACCTGATTTCATTCATTCTTCAAACCGCATGTAGAGTCACCGGATGCTGGAGTCTGAGGCTGAAGGCTGGGAAACTCACAAGATAACAGACACGCATTCACACTCTCACACATACGGACAATTTAGTATCTCTAATTCACCTGTACTGTAGATTGTGAGAGAAACCAAACCAATACATGGAGAACAGCAAACTCCTCACAGAAAGGCCTCCGGACTCATCTACTCCAAAAAGAGTTTTTTTAATGTGTCAGTCAAATTCACTATAAGCTATTAAAAGTTGCTCTTTAAAGACATTCAGGGAACAAACAAAACTGTTAAATAAAAATAAATACATTTTACAGCAGTTTATACGTTCCTCTACAGGCCCACGAATGAGAAATGTTCAAACTAATGGCATTTCAGCCCAGAGATGTTTTTATTCAGTTTTAACCTGATTGTCAATAAAAACTGAGACAGAGACATCAATAATATATGATATATTAACATTTTATTGAATGTGAGGAACAGGTTCATTATGACACTTTAAGCGAACAGACTACCAATAAGACTGAGCAGATTTTATGTTTGAAATACTACGAACAAGTTATGAGAAGTCAAATTACATGTTAACATGTTTTTGTTTATGATGCACTTTTTTTTTTAGATTTTATTTTTATTTATTTATTTTATTTTTTTAGCTTAGACAAAATAAGAATAACCTTCTATATGTCTTCTGTCATCTGATTGATATTATACTTTAACAAATAAAAGGACTTTATACATTTACTGGACTGAAGTGACTTTGTTTACCTATCCAAACAATTTTATTTATTTTTTCTTTCATTTCTCAGTCATCATTGTATTGTATTGCATTACATGTTTTGAAACTAAAGAGCTGTAATATAAACTATTAAATGTCATCTTACTAAGACATTAGGAGACAGAGTGACACATGTGCGGCATTTCCGTATGGCAGTTGCCATACCCTAGCCCAGTCAGGTGTGCCATGAAAAATTATCCAAACTTCATATCGCTATTATATTTCATTATAATTATTTTAAATCAGAGAGTTTTACAAATATTTAACCAATGAAAAGCATTAAAAAGAGCTTGTCAGTAAAACTTTGTAACACCGCTGGATCCTCAAGCTATCAGCGAAACCTTGTAACTTCACTCCGCTTTGAAGAGCGGAGAAGAGTCTAAGTATTTGCCTTTGTCTAGTTGAAGCCAATTTTAAATATCCTGTGCATATAGCGCTTCATCGTTTATAACATAATATTTTGGCCAAGTGTATTAAACAAGAAAAACTAAGCACCCATATAACTACAATAAACGTTATTGTATTGTAACTGCTTTCTTATTGGTTTATAATATTCATAATAAAAAAAAAAATAAAAAAAATTCTGTCTCGCAATGCTCATTGGGGCAATAAACGGGGTTTAATTAACTACATTTGTTTTATTTTTTTTTAAATTGAGTATTTAATAGCATAACAATGAAAGTATTTCTAACAACTTAAACTGTCATTAATTCCGTTAAAAGCACCAACTTGAAGATTTAAAACAACCTAGAACACCACCTATCATGTTATTTTAATGTGCTTTAGTAATACTACTATAACTGATAAACTACAGTTCAGACCTGTTACAGTGTAGTCTCAGCCTCAGACGTCATGCCCACGGACCACTGGCTAAACGTCTGATGCATACGGCACACAAAAGCGGAAACACTTCAGGAGTTTCGAAGTCGTCATCAGATTGGTTGAATTATACAGGATTTCCGGGAGACGTGTGTGTAACGTTCTTTAACGTTCCGCCTGGAAACAAAGATGCCGTGGCACCAAACCCACTCACGAAAGAAGAAAGCCGTCGTATTTACAAGTGACGACGAGCGCTTATCAGGATCAACTAAACTCTAGATTTTCAAAAGTATGTGAAATATTTAAAGTTCGTGGCACAGAATCTTTAAAATATGTCCGAGAGTTTTACACACCGGTCTGTTATTGTGGTGACATTTCCACGACCTGAAATGTGACACTAAATGAAACGAATTGTGATTGGTTGTTTGATATGTCGGTCAAACGGCCTCATGGGCCGGCCTTGGCCAATGAAAGCTGCCATGGATTCCAGATAATGGATAAAACGTTGATAAAATGGATTAGACTCATCTGCATTTAAATGGTTTATTTCAAGAACGGAACGTTTTCAACTACCTGGCAAAATGGAAGACCATTTGGACAAGCATTTTTAAAGTTTACAACCCGTGTACTGAAGAAAATGCCATTAATCAACAGAGGCCTCCCTCAAGCCCAAACCCAGGATTCCCTTGGAAGCTGGATTGAGGTGGAGCTGCACTTCTTGAGGGATGTCGTTCAGCCAGCACTTGGCATCACGGAGTGCAACTCAAGAACAAAAGCAGATGGGCAAAGACAAACTGGCATATTTATGGCAAAATAGAAAATCCAAAGCATTCCAAATTATCCTTAACAACAGTAAATTCCCAAGTGCACCAACCTGTACAAATAGCAAGCAGTCTGTGCAAAATTATTATACTTCCAAATGTGCGCCTGAATGATCAGAAAGTACATTAATTGTGCCGCCATGGACAGGGTCATGAAATCTAGTGCAATATAGTTAACTGAACGCCTCGTTATTTACTGTTAGTGAGGTAGAGAAAGTGATTAGTAATTTACCCAATAATAAAGCAAGCAGATCTGATGGTGTGACGTACGAAACGCTGAAAGCTAGTAAAAGCACGTTGTGCCCAGTTCTGACTAATATATTTAACATCTGTTTAACTGATCCATCGAATCCCCAAGAAAGACAATATCCCTGACGATCCGTCAACTTGGAGAGATATATCTTTATTACCGACAGTTTATAAGGTAGGCCTATTCATGAAATGTTTGCTCTCAAGAATCCTCCCCTGGTTGGTGGAGACAGGAATTCTATCATCAAAACAGAAAGCAAATATCAACAGACAGGGAATGAATGAGCATGTCTTTTGTTTGAAAACAGGAATTGATGATTTTAAACACTCATCTGCAAAATTCTTCACTGTCTTTCTGGATTTTCGTGACGCTTTTGGCTCATTGTCCCATGATGTTATGCTTTATGCATTAGATGAAATAAGACTACCATGGCCATATGTGGACGTGATCAAGGACGTTTACAATAACTCTTACGTTCGAGTCATATGTAGAAGTGTCCTAACTGATCCTATACCACTCAAGATCAGCATCAAGACCGGCTGCCCTTGGAGCGCTATTAACTTTATACTAGCGATTAACTCCAGGCTGAAATGGATATGTCAGTGCGCACCAGTAGGTGTGCGTTCTCCAAATCCAGTGCGAGCTTATGCGGATGATGTGGAAATATCTTCACGAGATGAGAGTGTAATTCATAATATGCTTCTCCGTATTGATGGCTTCATAAGGTGGTCTGGTTTGGATATGAAACATACAAAATGTGCTGCGTTTTATGAAAGAGGGAGTGGAGGAAATAGATGGTATAAATCAAAGTATGACAAACCCCCGGTCTTTGCATTAGCACATAAACCTATCCGTCTATACAAAGGTCATGAAACCTATCCTTATCTGGGGCATAAATTTAATGTTAGCGGTGACTGGGAGGAACAGGTTACAGAGCTGTGTCATGAATTTACCCGAAGACTTGTATTGATTGACTCTTCCCCTCTCCCCATAATGATGAAGATCAAGGCTATCAGATTGATTGCAATAGCTAAAATTCAACATCTATTTATGAATATTCATATTCCACAATGCACACTTTCAACATTGAATGATGAAATGATAAAGCTAGTGAGAAAATGGCTGTCTCAATAGTCATACAACCCGAGATATTATTTTCCAGTCGCGCCGAGACGAAGGTCTCGGTGTCCCAAACATTGAATGGATTTATACTGCCTCCAGAATAGGTCATCTGCTTAACATGCTGAATAATGACGATGCATCTGTCAGAGAGTTGGCACTTGAGTCACTTTTTCTACATCTACAGCGGCGCAAAATACCGGCTGCTTCGTACAACGAGCCCCAGTTTCTTGGATTCAAATTAAAACCGAATGGAAAATTGGACATCAAAACAGCCGGATTTGGAGTACGCTCTGATTGGCTGGATATAAATAATCTTTGCCAGTGTACAGGACTGCAGCTCTCTTGGCAGGGACCTGACGGAGCGGTAGCAGTTCTTAATGAGATCATAATAACAGATCCGCTTATCTCTACTCTAGTAGTACTCAACACCGAAAGTACACCTCGTCAACTATTGACTAATAACGTAAGAGTCTCACTTCTTCACCTCAGAAAAACCCAAAATGCCCAGCACTGGATGGGCTTGAAACTGCAGGGAAAATTAGCACTTCTCCAATCGGCTGACCATTCAGAATCCCAAACTTCTCAATCTTGAAGAATATTCTAACTTTTATGATTAAAGCACAACTACAATGTCTTCCAACTATTTACAATCTGTCAATATGGTATCCATCAAATTACAACCCCTATTGTTTGTTACATCAAAATCAACAGGAAAATGAAACACATCTTAAATGGATGTTGTTGTTACAAAGGACTGTATGTGGCCAGACACGATCGCCTGGTTGATCTGATTGTAAACGACTTGAAAAAAATACATAAAGACAGCAAGATTTACCAGCATAGGCTACTACTGTTGAATTGAACTGGTTCTATCATAACACATCTGACAGTGACTATTTCAAAAATATTCCAAACACTCCTGACATTGTGATTGTAAACGAGGCTTTGAACTCTCTATTTGTCATTGAGGTTGGCTGTTGTTTTGATTTATATTTGGATACCTGTTACAGTATCTTTCCAAACTGCTGAAATATCAGTCATTGGTTGAAGCTATCCATCAACTTGACTATCATTGTAAGTTAATTGATAACTAAGATAGCTTAGACAGCTACTTATTGATAGCTAAGACAGAACTGCTTGTAGTTTCAAACCCATCACTTCATCACAATTTCACCTTCCAGTTAGACTCATCAACCATAACTCCTTCAAAAACAGCCAGAAACCTTGAAGTTGTGATTGATGATCATCTGACTTTCTCAGACCACATTGCTAAAACTGCCCGGTCCTGCAGATTTGCTTTATACAATATTAGGAAGATCAGGCCCTTTCTTTCAGAACATGCAAGACAACTCCTTGTTCAAGCTCTTGTTCTGTCCAGACTTGATTATTGCAGTGCTCTCTTGGCAGGTCTTCCAGCCAATTCCATCAAACCTCTACACTTAATCCAAAATACCGCTGCAAGATTAATCTTTAATGAACCGAAAAGAAATTCAGTACTTCAGACCTATGTGCCCTCTAGAAACTTGCGTTCTGCAAGTGAACGCCGCATTATTGTTCATCCCAAAAAGACACAAAATCATTTTCACAGACTTTTTCATTCACTGTTCTCTCCTGGTGGAGTGACCTGCCCAACTCAATCTGAGCAGCTGAATCCTTAGCCATCTTCAAGAAACGGCTAAAAACACATCTCTTCCATCTTTATTTGACCCTCTAACTCTATCACACTCTATTCTAATTCTATTTTATCTATCTGTCTTCTTTTTATTTAAAAAAAAAAACACACACACACACCCCCCCTTGACCCTCTATCAATTGCATACTTATTCTCTAACTCCTACTTTTTCTTTAAAAACTAACACTAGCTTTCTTTTTCTATATTCTATCTACTTGTTTTCTTAAAAAAAAAAAAAAAAAAAAAAAAAAAAAACCTTGCTATGTGTACTGCGTTAGGCTAACCGAGACGTTTCATATCGCTTGCATGTTGTTGCTCTTTTGTTGATTTTGATTGCTTCTATTGTACTCTTTTGTACGTCGCTTTGGATAAAAGTGTCTGCTAAATAACTAAATGTAAATGTTAATTACCTTAGTATTTGGAAGTTTAGGTCATGTGCACAAGAATGTGATTAAAGGACTACAGTTGGGTGGATTACAAAAAAAGAAAGCAAAAAGAAAGTTCTGTTCAGTTTCAGCCATTATAGGGAGTATGCAAATATGGAAACGGAGATGCTTTGTCTATCCTTGAGTGTTAAATGTTATAAATATAAGGACCTGTGAATGTATGTTAGCCATGTGCACCTGTCATCTTGCAAAATGACTATCCAAGGTATTTGGATTCTGTTTTTTGTTGCTTGTTTTGTGGATTCAAATAAAAGAAGAAAATGTGTGTGTTTTGTTTTTTGCAAATAATTTATTCTGAAGCAATATTCTCATCAGTTTTCTAGCAGATGTGACATATAAATCTGCATGTTTTTATATTTTATCCATTTTTTATATTCCTTTATAGAGGGCATTTTCCCACTAATCTCATTAATACTTTCATTTTAATTTACTTTCATAAATTAAATTATAATAATGTGATTGTTACTATCTATACCTTATCAAATTAAATAATTTACACTGAAAAATACAACTGCATTAAATAATATTATGAGATTCTTTTAAATAATTCTTTGAATATATAAACAATAAGTAATGCTGGAAATTATACTTTTCAACGAAATTAAAACGCCAGTAGCTGCCAGTAGTGAGCGTTTAATCGTCATTCAAATGATTCGTTCAAACGGCAGATTCATCAGGTGTTTATACATGGGCTAATGAAACTTTGACTCAACCGATTCGTTCAAAACACTGAATCATTCAGCAGTGAATCAGCTGGTTGCTGTGAGATGCGCTGTGGTTCCGCCTAAAATGTAAGTGATTTAATATTACTGTATTTGCTTATTGAATAGTTTATAGAACTATTAAACAGTAGTCATGGTGAAAACGTTGTGTGATGTTGACTAACTAACTGTATTGTAAATATAAAAACTTTCCATTCTAAATTTTTACCTCAGTATACTGCGCTTCTTAGTGTTGTGTGTTTTGATTTCTCCTGGAGATGTACAGCTGTAAAGGAACTCAGTCAAAAGCACCAACACACTCACAGATGAGTGACAGAGTTACACTGACAGTATCACGTGAGTCTGTTCATTTTTCCTTACATCATTTTAAAACAAACAGATTGAGTAGATAACCAGGGAAATTTGATCTTATTTTGACTGACCTATCATGCTCATGTAACCCACTCAAATAATTGAGTTGATGGATTATTTGTGATAATTGAGAATGTTTTTTTTTTCTTTCATTTTTTCTTGCTTAACGCATATTATGTTCAGGCGTGTAAATTATACATTTATAAATGTATTTATGTGTTTAATTTTTGTTGCAAAATAGAATTGACTTTTAAACAAGTGCGTCGATGGTTGCTGACGTCACTTGCGCGCCAGCTCGTGGTGAGAGAGATGCGAGCCGCATTTCGGCTGTCGCTTAATCTTAACCATCCTAACCAATTCTTCTTTAAATGTATGGCTGAACTGTTTCATTGCGTTAGTGATCGGAGGATGCAGTTTGTGCTCTAAGAGATCAGACTGTTTCATCGCATCGTGGTCGTTTTGGATTCACGCCAGGAGGGGGAAACGAGTTGGATTTCACGACGGACGGATTGCGCAAATAGAGAGCGCGTTCGTAAAGACGGAAAAGGTTCTTCATCGTTCGTTTCGGCGAGGACTCTGTAGGCACCTATACACTCATATTGACTGAACTGAGCCAAACACATTTCTACTTCTTTCAAGACTTCGGTATTCATCTATTTTTATTTTTATTTTTATTTTTTTTTGGACTGTTTTGGACTATTTCCTTTCTATTATTTTTTTTTACTCTTCAATTGTAATTGTTGATTGACAGCTTTACTGTTCAAGGGCTGAATTTAATCAACTAAATTCATTAGTTGATTTATTGTTTGAATATGTGAAAAGGTTTTCAAGCATACTGCAAAGCGGTAAAGAGAAGAAGAAAGAAAAGAGAAGAAAAGAAGATATACTGAATACAAAAAAAAGTATACTCTAAAACCTGATTTCTGTGTTTGTCTTATTCAAGCAGTTAGTGACTAAATAGAGATCTGAATTGCATACAAGTGCAGACACTTTTCATTAACACAGTTTATTTGAAATTCTGTGTTCAGTGTGAGACCCCGAACCCGAGACTCCAAATACTGTAATAGAATTTATTTTTACTTATTTGGTGAGCTCAGACCCAGTAGATATTTTTCCTCCTTTTCATTGATATAAATCCAACATGTGGGTTACACTCAGTCAGATTATGTTTAAGAGTTTGTAACAGATATTGGACCAATCATCTGTGAGTGCAGTGATGATGACAGAGAATAGCAGCATTTATTCAAATTATAAATATTTTCTAATATAAGTCTTTACTAGCACTTTTTATCAGTTGAACACATCCTTGCTGAATAAAGGTGTTGATTTAAAAAATAATATCTTACTGATCCCAAACTTTTGAACAGCAGTGTATTTTTGTAGCTCAAATATTTACACTCTTCTGTATCAGCCACATCTGTCTGTTCTTATAAGAGGACTGAAGCAATTCACTTTTAGTCATTATTCTGTTCAGATGCAGAACTGTGTAAGATGTTTCTTTACAGGACAGATGCTGTGCAGTGATCAGTGATTGTTGTTTTAGAGAGCTGAATGCAGTTACATTTACACACAGTTCATTTACTCGGCCTCATGTGCTTCCAAACCCAGAAGACTTGGGTTAATATTTGAAACACAAATTAAGAGATCTAAATAAACCTGAGAGGTTTCTGATTCTCATTAAAAGTCCAGGAAACTAAAACTTAGAAGATCCAAAAAGCATTTGAATATGTGAATAAAAGCCTAAATTACAATCTGTTTATCATATAAAGTGATCGTATCTCTTCTCAAGACTTGGATTAAACTGCTAGATTCATATGGATTTGTTTTATAACACCTTCACGACATTTTGTCATATGATTGTCACTCTGCACTGCAAACTCACATCTTGTATATTGTGTGTTTTGAGTCAAATTTTGTTTTCTTGACAGATTCACCCAGATCTACACTAACTGTGACACCAGACAGTCCTGTATTCACTGGAGAGACAGTCACTCTGAAGTGTGTGATTGAGTCTCACAGTAACTGGAGATATGAGTGGTATAAAGACAGTGTAATGTTACAGACGTCTGATCGTTACACTGTAAACAGAGACACTCTCACTATCAGAGGAGCTACTGAGTCTGATCAGGGTCAGTACTGGTGTAGAGGACAGAGAGATGAAAGACCACAATCATCACAATCAAGCTCTGCTGTTTCTCTCTCTGAAGGGTGAGTTGAATATCATTGATCTCATAAACTCACTTTACTACATGAACACACACCATGTCCAACATTTCAGCTCAACAACAAAAAATGGTTATATTGCAAATTTAATTCAAACTGAAAGTTTGATCAAAGTTTGAAGAAAGGTCTCTGTGGCTGAGATTCAGTACTCAGTTTACACACTATAAACTGCAGACACAGTGAGGGTCGTACAGTTGTGTGCTGTGCTGAAACAAACACCTCAGTCTGAACAGATTTTTAAAACACTAGGCATCATACACTTACCGACTTTGCAAATAGTGACAGAGGAAAACTGGCCATTAAACACTACACGACTAAAAATAACGTGTTCTTAAATCTGCTGAAAATATCAAACATGTTTGATATCCTCCGATTGGGTTCAATCAGAGTCTGAAGCTAAAAAAATCGGAGTCTGTGACCATCATAACACTACACGATTTTCTGTGGAATCTGTCAACTCAAAGCTGCAGACTGGATCTGACTTTCGGCAAACTAGCCTCGACGTCTCCAGACTGTAATTAGGTGGAAAATTGGGGCAAAAAATCTCGTAGTGTGTTCCAGGCTTAAAGGTCCACTGAAGTGCTTCAACACACGCAGCTTATTGTGTTGACATCATTTAAACCGAAATAGGGAAACAGGAGGGGCATATCAAGCAGCTCCGCCCCGTTTTTTAAATAGCCACACAGTTATATCACAGTTTGGACCAGAGCCGCTGAGCTCGGTAAAGCCACATTTGACAGCATATGACAGCCACAATAATAATGTTTTATTTATTAATTTATTATTTATTTTATTTAACTAATTTATTCATTATTTATTAAGCCTAAGGACTCTAACGTTATTAGATAACATGAACACAAATACAAATATACAGTCACATGAACACAGACACAAATATACAGTCACATGATCAAACAAATAAAGCAGACAGAGATCATCTGTACCAGATACAATAAGTAATGAAAGCAAGCATGGGACTGAAAAATGAAGCAGACAATCAATTAACAAAGCATGTTAAGTTGGTTTTGAGATCAGTTTTAAAGGTCTGGAGTGAAGAGACAGCAAAAAGGTTTTGAGGACGCTTCCAGAGCTTAAAGCTGAAATGCTGAAAGCCCTGCCACCTACACTAGATAGTCTGAATTTAGGTACTTCAATACAATCTCATCCATATTGCTATAAAATTTAGCATTCTGTTTAGAATTCAAATGGGTCCGATAAGTTTTGTGGTCTGCGTCAATTCACGCATATGATCCGCTCTCTGTGCTATCGCAACCCATTCTCACTCCCAGGGCGTCAAAAACCGAAGCATGGTCAAGCGCCTTTAGCGTCAATGTGAAGACGCCAAAGGTGCCTCTCGGCGTCGCTATATCGACGAACTAGGACCTACATTGATTTCAATGGGAAACTTTTGGCGTCAGTACACAGACGCAAAGGGCATGAGATGTTTATCGCTATGAAATCACGTTCAAGAAGTCTCATTCAGCACACATCGCGATATTTGCCATCAGTTAACATGTGCCACAGGTTGGGTGAGTAGTCGTAAATACACCGTCTTAATGTCTGTTATAAAATTTATTCAGTCTTCTTTATTAATCAGATTAGCGCCGTATGTTTATTCGCTGTATTATATCGGTCATCCGAGGCTGTCTTTGAGTTTCATTGTGTTTAACTAAATGAACACACCTGCTAACTAGAGTGATTAAACACTATCTGTCACGTGACGTGCCATAGACCTTGGATCAGTTTTATATTCATATCAGGTTCAAAGATGTAAGTTGTATTTGTAGTAAAATCATGGTAACCACAACACTTACAACAGTAACTGCAGTTTTACTGTGAAATTTGTTAAAACACAGTAAACAGGACATTTTTCCATGTTTTACCACAGTAACAGTAGTTTTACTGTGAAATTTGAAGTTAAAACAAGTAAACATGACACTTACTATGTTTTTACCACAATAACTGTAGTTTTACTGTTATATGTATAGTAATACCACAGTAATCACCAAACTTACTATGTTTTTACCACAGTAACTGTAGTTTTGCTGTTATATGTATAGTAATAGCACAGTAATCACCAAACTTACTATGGTTTTACCACTGTAATGGAAGTTTTGATGTGCTTTTAGACAGATGTCACAGTAATCACAACATTTACTGTACCATGCTTGTAATACCTTTTAATGTAAAATTGAAAAATAAATAAATAATGGAATTGAATGGAATTAAATGGATTAATGGAATTTTTTTCCATCTTGCAGTTCATTCATATCAGTTTATATCTTAAATATTTTGCTCATGGATCATTATTAACATTCTCTATATAACTCTATTTTATTTTCTCTCCCTTTTTTAATTATTATTATTATTTTGTTTTGTTTTTTTTTAGCTGAAGAGACATAAAGGAAGCACTCAGCAGTCATGTTTGTGGAGATGTATTAATTCAGAAACGGAGAAGACAGAAAGCTGTGGAGACAGACATTTGCAGCGGTAGGTCTGTGTTAGTTTTACCCTTTTATCAAAAATTCCTGCTGTTATAATTCGCACAGCATTTGTTGTTTCTTAAACTTTTGCCCTGTCCAAATACCCACACTTGCGGTCTTTGCACTTGACCACTTGACTACTTATTTGACGTATTTCCTGTATTTGGCCCAAGTGTTCAAGTGAGCATGAAGACCACAAGTGTGTGTAGAACTTTTCATTACCTTATGGGACACACATATAGTGTCGTAAAACTACAAGTGTTTACAGAGATATTTTTTTTTGTTTTTTTCAACTTTGCATTTTAAAATAAACTTATAAATGTCTGTTCAGTAGTCCCTATAACACAACAATTTAATTTGTGGTGCTTCTAATTAAGTGATAAAAAGCAGTTGCAAATGATGTACAAAATAAATATACTTATCTTTGCACTGTTGTAGAATCTTCCTTGTTCAAAATAAATTGCTAGAGAGGTTTTGAAGCCAGTAGACTTTATCGATCATCATCAAACAACAAAGTCGAGTTACAGTTAGCAAAGGTAACTCTAGAATGTCTGTTTTACACACTATATGCCTGAAGCTGTTCCACAGTATTCCATATATGCTCCATTGCATTTTGGGACAGGTATCTTTTACCATATATGTGTCCTTGAAGGTGATCAATAGCTTGTCATGCATGTTGTGAGAAAGGCTCACTAGTAATGAACAATGATATACTGTGTGTATGCACACGAACACGCTCTTCCCGAGCGTGAGGACTTTTAATTTGACGGAATGCAGCGCATTCGGGTGAAGTGCGTCACCGCGCTGCGCATACGTGACTTTTAGTTTAGCTTTAGTTATTACCTGTCTCCAGCGGGAATCAGTGGTGGGATTCCATGGCAGATAGCGGCCAGATGATCGTCTTCATGTTCATTTGAGTGTTTAAGTTGTGTGCGTCCAGAGAGAAAGTAAGTGAATTACACGGTTATTCGAGTTGAGTCCGTTTGCTAAATAGAGAAGTTGAAATGGCGATGCATACAAAATGGACGTTAATGCGAAGTACCGCAGTATTTGAGTTCTCAACTAATGCATAGTGTAATAACTTTGATTGTTTAATCCATTTATGATGTTCCGTAATGTACGGTTTGTTGTATTTATATGTTACAGTATAGCCTATAGTGTTGAGGTTTGGGGGAAGCCAGTAACTCATCAGTACTGTGTATGTTGTTGTTGGAACGTAAACATACGGATCTTGTGTTCTTGTGTAGTGTGATAAAAGAAGCATTGTTTATTAGAATATGCCTTTATTTGTTGCAGACCACACACACCCATACACGCATCCAAGTGGACGCTTACACTTCTACCGGCATAAAGGAAAGACAGTACTATTCTGCACCAGCGCTCATGCTTCTATATTAATGCGAAAGAACATTTATTAATGCACCTCGTTACCTCCTGGCTCCCCCTGTTGCATATGCCTATATCAATAAACAGTTGAACTCATCCTCTTCTCCTCTCTGGTGTCCTAACCGGCACCCCCGGAGCGACTCCACCTCCTTAGCGCAGACTCGCACCTTACAGTCCTCAGCCCCCTCAGCTACATTTGGTCCTTCGAGCCGGATCCGCAGCTGTTCCGGGAACATGCAACAGAGTGGAGAAACATCCTGGGATCTATCAACTCGACCTAAGCGGCAGCGGAGGACACCGCGGTACCTTGAAGAATATGAGCTTGGCCCTGAGAGACAAGGGAAGCATGTCTCACCTCGTACAAGTTCACTACAGTATATGCATGGGGGAGACAGGTTGAGCTCCTATGGGGAGGGAGTAGCCATGATGACGCCAGAGGAAAGTGCACGTACTCCAAGGACCCCTCGTCAGGTGCAATGGGATTCAGAAATGTATGAGCACGATGAAGAGTATTCTCTCGGCTATGATACACATTCGACCGGCCCACAGGCAGGATGGACGGACACTTCTTCACCCTATGCAGAGAGCAGGAATGAGCGATATGAGATGCGGAGAGAGGACACCACATCACACAGGTCCACAGAGAATGTGCAGAGCAGTCCTGCACAGCTTTGGGGTGTTGAAAGGGAAATTCGTTCTCTTGCAGCACAACAAGAACCATGGCCGATACCACCCCCTCCAATACAGGGCGACTTCCCCGCCCGAAGGAAAGAAGATGAGTGTGATGACTGGTTACCACCTCCACCATGGCCCTCTAAGGAACCAATGTCAGTGCCTCCAGAGAGTGAGGAGAAACAGATGGTCACTATAATAGATAGGATGATGAATCAGCTCCAGCTAATGAGAGACAGTGCTGTGTCCAGCTCTGGGACTAAGAGTCGTCTGTCTTCAACCCCTAAGAGACCACCCATTTGGAAGCCTCATGATTCTCCAACTCAGCCATCACAATATTACCCACCAGTCACGAGCAGTCTTTCTGGCGTAGACGGTGCTGAATTCGGGCCTCCGTTTAACGGCTTATCAGGGCCTCACATGAGTCAGAGTACTTCCGCCCGAGATTTACCATATCAGCCTTCGTCAGCTGCTGTGGAGGAGAAAGAATATCGTGGACCAACGCCAAAAATCCCCCTCTTCATTCATAGGGACCCCATGGAATTTTCCCGGCTGAAGCTCGCCCTAACGAATTTGTTGCCGAGGTACGCCACGGAGCTCTTCAAATATCAGGTTTTAGTGGACCATCTGAGGTTGGAGGAGGCTTGCCTCATAGCTGACTCATACATCAATTCGACTAAGCCATACTCAGACACAATGGCGGCGTTGAATGAGAAGTTTGGGCAGCCACATCATGTCGCCTTAAAGAGGATCGCTGTTGTCATGGACTCCCCGGAGATAAGGCGGGGAGATACAGCAGCCTTTGAAAGGTTCGCTTTACATGTTCAGTCACTGGTGGGTATGTTGAAGACCTTGGGTCCTGATGGAGAAGTTGAGCTAAGATGCGGCTCACACGTTGCACGGCTGCTCACCAAACTTCCACTTGAGTTGAGGGCGAATTTCCGCCGCATGATGTTCCATCGTCAAGGCTCTACTCATACGCTGCTGGACTTGGCAGAGTGGCTACAGTATGAGTCATGGTGTCAAAGTTATGACATGCCATCCAACACCCGAGTCCAAGGGTCGTCAGGACACAAAGCTGAGAGGCGACACAGTAGATTGGCAGCTACCGTGCTGCATGGAACAGAGAGCTCTGCTGATAGTAAGACTGTTAAACAAGAGGGTCAGAGCCCCTCAGAGTCCAAAGGAAGAGGCAAGATAAAGCCCTACTGCCCATACTGTGGAAGCTCAGAACACTTTCTGAACAAGTGCCAAGCCATTCAGAAGCTTTCAAGGGAAGAGGTCGTAGAATGGATTAAGGCAAATAAAAGATGCTGGAGATGCGGGAGGTCCCACCAAGCGGCACAGTGCGACCTCAAGAGACTCTGCAACCTGTGTCAGGGTAAACATTTGAGAGTCCTTCATAATGTGAATACCCGTCCAGCTACGGAACCACCCAAAGAAGGGAGTCGTCTGATGAACACTAGTAATGAGGTTCTTTACCTGGACCAGCCATCAGCTTCCACCCGTGTCCTGTTGAAGGTTGTGAGAGTGCTTCTTCGGAATGACAACCGCACTCTTGACACCTATGCAGTATTGGACGATGGATCGGAACGCACTATGCTACTTCCAGAAGCTGTTGACCAACTTGGATTACAAGGTAGACCAGAGGATCTTGCCCTTCGCACCATACGGCAGGATGTCCAAACGCTGAAGGGATCCTCTGTCTCCTTCTGCATAATACCCTTTGCATATCCTAAAAGAAGCTTTCAGATTACAGAGGCATTCACGTCACAGCGTCTCAGTCTGGCGGATCACTCCTACCCCATCTCCAGGTTGAAGAGGAGGTATAAGCATCTGGCGGGCCTCCCTATTAAACCATTCGAGCAAGTTAAGCCACTTGTTTTGATAGGCGCGGATCACCCACATCTGCTCACCCCTATCGAGCCAGTGAGGTTGGGCCCACCAGGAGGGCCAGCAGCGATCCGTACAAGATTGGGCTGGACACTGCAGGGGCCGGCTCAGTACATCCAAGGGACTGCATGTAGACAACAGTGTCTCTTTACCCGTGTTTCACCACAGAACACAGAGTTGATGAGGAATGTTGAGAAGCTCTGGCAGATAGATGTGCTGCCATTCCAGAGTGAGAAGTCGGTAGTCAGATCGAAGCAGGACAAAGAGGCAATGGAACTCCTGGAAGTAAAGACAAGGAGAGTGGATGTCGCGGGCATTCGCAGGTATGCCACTCCGCTGCTACGAAAACGGGATATGCCCCTGTTCCAGGCATCCAAAGAGGCCGTTCTGCCAAGCTTAAGGAGTACAGAGAGGCGATTGGCTAAGGACCCTCAGCGAGCCAAAGCTTACTGCGAGGCAATCCAGCAGCTAGTACAATCAGGAGCGGTCAAGAAGCTGGGCCCTGATGAGATCTCGACGACCGGTGAATCGTGGTACATACCTCATCACCTAGTCAGCCATAATGGGAAGAATCGACTTGTTTTCAATTGTTCCTACCAGTTTCGCGGGCTGAACCTGAATGATGCCCTTCTTCCGGGCCCGACCTTAGGTGCATCTCTTCTTGGTGTCCTGTTGCGTTTTAGGCAACAAGCAGTAGCAATCTGTGGGGATATTAGGGGAATGTTCCATCAAGTCCAACTTCTGCCCGAAGACCGACCACTTCTCAGGTTTGTGTGGAGAGAGATGAAACGGGAGAATCCCCCTGATATCTTCGAGTGGCGGGTCCTGCCTTTTGGGACCACCTGCTCACCTTGTTGCGCCACCTTTGCTCTTCAACGGCATGTCAAAGACCACAGCGTTCCCGAGGATGGTGTTAGGGACTCAGTTGAACGCTGCTTCTATGTTGATAATTGCCTCCAAAGCCTGCCGACTGCAGCGGAAGCCAAAAGATTGGTGGACAATCTCAGGGAGATTCTGGGATCAGGTGGGTTTGAGATCCGCCAGTGGGCGTGTAACGTCCCAACCGTCATCGCCCATCAGCCAAAGGAGGCATGGTCGGACAGCATGGAGCGGTGGCTCTCACATGATGACACTGGCCTGTCTGAGTCAACCCTTGGGCTTAGTTGGCATTGGGAATCAGACACCTTGGGGTATAAGAGCCGCCTGATGGACTATAACATACTGACTATGCGCAACGTGTATAAAGTTCTAGCTCGACAGTACGATCCCCTGGGGTTCATATTACCCTACACAACCCGCGCCAAGTTACTCGTTCAAAGAATGTGGGATAAGCACCGTCACTGGGATGACCCACACCTTCCTCAGGAGCTCGAACAAGCTTGGAGAGAGTGGGAAGCCGAGCTCCACCTGTTGCCTCGTATAACCCTACCCAGAGCTTATGTTCCAGCACATGTGGATCAAACCGCTGTCTCTCGACAGATCCACATATTCAGTGACGCTTCGGAGAAAGCCTATGGCTCTGTTTCTTACCTGCGTACTGAGGACGCTCAGGGCCAAGTCTTCCTGTCGTTCCTGGCAGCGAGATCAAGAGTCGCTCCCCGACGGCGACACTCAGTTCCACGTCTAGAGCTCTGCGGTGCCATAACTGCAGCCCAGTTGGCAAAGGTGTTGGAGAATGAACTGACCTTGAAGATTGCCCAGATCATCCTTTGGAGCGATTCCACTACGGTGCTCACCTGGTTACGGTCAGAATCGTGCCGTTATAAAGTATTTGTGGGTACCCGTGTCGCCGAAATCCAAGAACTCACCAACCCAGATGCCTGGCGCTACGTAGATTCCTCATTGAATCCCGCTGATGATGTCACACGGGGGAAGACTTTGGCAGAGCTAGCCTTGCCTAACCGCTGGAGCCGAGGACCCTCGTTCCTCCTTAAGGGACCTGATGACTGGCCATCCCAACCCCCTGAGCTGCTTGATTCAGATCCGTCAGAGTACAGAAAGTCAGTCTCCTGTGGTATAGTGACTAACGTGGCCTGGTGTCTGCAAGGAGATCAGCACACTTGGAAGGATCTGGTTAAGGCGATGGTGCTTGAGCTTCACGGGGCGGCTGGACAGGGAAACCCTGTCACTGCTTCAGATTACCAACAAGCAGAAATGATGATCTGCAAGAGAATCCAGCATGACTGTTTCCCTGAAGAACTACATCACCTTAAGGAGGGAAAGCCGATACCTAATAGCAGTCGCCTACTTACCTTGTCCCCAGAACTAGACCCTAAGGAGGCGATCATACGTGTCGGTGGTAGATTGCGGCGGGCTGAAGTTCTCGATCCTGCGTTCAAACATCCGATCCTCCTGGATCCTAAACATCCAGCCTCCAAGCTCCTGATACAGGAGTATGACACTCGTCTCTGCCACCCGGGACCTGAACGGGTATACGCAGAAATGCGCCGCACCTTCTGGATCCTGCGTGGGAGAGAGGCGATCCGTCATATACAGCATCTATGTAGGGAGTGTAGAAGATGGAAGGCTAAACCATCGGTGCCCAAGATGTCAGACTTACCCGTGGCCCGTTTGCGTCTTCATAAACCAGCCTTCTACTCCACAGGTGTAGACTGTTTTGGGCCTTTCCAGGTGAAGTTGGGACGCCGCTCTGAGAAGAGATGGGGCATTATATACAAATGCCTCACCACGCGAGCGGTGCACCTGGATCTCCTACACAGCATGGATTCGGACGCCTTTCTAATGAGCCTCAGGAGGTTTATTGCCCGTAGAGGTGCTCCAGCTGAACTCTACTCGGACCAGGGCACTAATTTCAAGGCAGCAGAGAAGGAACTCCGTGAGGCATTTGATGGTCTCTCCTCAGAGCTTCAGCAACTTCTAGCGAAGCAAAAGATTGCCTTCCACTTCAACCCTCCAGCAGCTCCCCATTTTGGTGGAGCATGGGAGCGAGAGATACGATCGGTCAAATCTGCATTGTATACGGTTATAGGAGCTCAGCCAGTCTCTGAAGAGGTACTCCATACCGTCTTACTGGAAGTGGAGGCAATATTGAACACAAAGCCACTGGGATATACCTCATCCAATATTGCAGATCTGGATGCAATTACTCCGAATATGCTCTTGATGGGGCGGCTGGACGGTGCTTTACCTCAGGTGGTGTACAACAAGAGCGAAGGCCTGAGCAGAAGAAGATGGAGATACTGTCAGGTTTTGGCAGATCACTTCTGGTCGACGTTTATAAGGTACTATCTGCCAACCTTACAACATCGGCAAAAGTGGCATACCACCAAGGTGGATCTTGTGGTCGACTCTGTTGTTTGTTGATGGACCCACAACTCCCTAGAGCTCTTTGGTCAGTCGGCAGAGTGATCAAGGTACATCAGAGTCCTGATGGTCGGGTAAGATCAGCAGATGTCCAGATAAAGGATAAAGTCTACACTAGACCGGTTGCCCGTCTCATCATCCTCCCAGCTATCCCAGATTCAGATGAAGAAACGGATTCCCCCGCTGGGCAAATAGAGGAAGCGGAACCGTGAGCTTCTCACAGGAACAAATTGCTTACAATTTGGGGGCGGCAATGTGAGAAAGGCTCACTAGTAATGAACAATGATATACTGTGTGTATGCACACGAACACGCTCTTCCCGAGCGTGAGGACTTTTAATTTGACGGAATGCAGCGCATTCGGGTGAAGTGCGTCACCGCGCTGCGCATACGTGACTTTTAGTTTAGCTTTAGTTATTACCTGTCTCCAGCGGGAATCAGTGGTGGGATTCCATGGCAGATAGCGGCCAGATGATCGTCTTCATGTTCATTTGAGTGTTTAAGTTGTGTGCGTCCAGAGAGAAAGTAAGTGAATTACACGGTTATTCGAGTTGAGTCCGTTTGCTAAATAGAGAAGTTGAAATGGCGATGCATACAAAATGGACGTTAATGCGAAGTACCGCAGTATTTGAGTTCTCAACTAATGCATAGTGTAATAACTTTGATTGTTTAATCCATTTATGATGTTCCGTAATGTACGGTTTGTTGTATTTATATGTTACAGTATAGCCTATAGTGTTGAGGTTTGGGGGAAGCCAGTAACTCATCAGTACTGTGTATGTTGTTGTTGGAACGTAAACATACGGATCTTGTGTTCTTGTGTAGTGTGATAAAAGAAGCATTGTTTATTAGAATATGCCTTTATTTGTTGCAGACCACACACACCCATACACGCATCCAAGTGGACGCTTACACTTCTACCGGCATAAAGGAAAGACAGTACTATTCTGCACCAGCGCTCATGCTTCTATATTAATGCGAAAGAACATTTATTAATGCACCTCGTTACCTCCTGGCTCCCCCTGTTGCATATGCCTATATCAATAAACAGTTGAACTCATCCTCTTCTCCTCTCTGGTGTCCTAACCGGCACCCCCGGAGCGACTCCACCTCCTTAGCGCAGACTCGCACCTTACAGTCCTCAGCCCCCTCAGCTACACATGTATTTCTAGCTCCTGAACAAAGTATTTTCCATATATGGGTTTTTCAAACTTTAAATAGTTCACTCAGTTTACGGCTCACTGCAATCCTTAACACACACCTGTTTCACACAATCAGACTAATAATAGAGACTAATAATAGTAGATAATAGTAGAATAGTTTCTTCTTACAAATAGGCATAATTCTATGCATTATATTAATTCAAGATTAATGAAAATATTCTACAGCACCAATAAAACTTGCAACACTTTGTTTTACTACCAAATTATTCCTAATATATAATTATTATTATTATTAATGTTTAACTTACATTGGAAAGGTTTCCGTGACCTCTCGCGAGATCTCGCCAAAATGTCTCATGATTTATTCCAAAACATGATGCATGATGGGATACACCAAACCTCGAATAGCGCTCCAGTGTGGTATTCAAGATAGTGTGGGTTTAGTGTGCGTTAAGGGCACTGTGTTTTAGCATTATTAAGACCTGTGACAGTCCTGCGCACGCACTGTCACGTACACACGCTTTCAAGTGGCCAAGACCGCAAGTGTGGGTATTTGTACAGGGTAAAAGTCTTTAAAATGCCCCATTAGTAAGAACCCTAAACACAGTCTCACATCAAAGTCTTAATAATTCAGTAATTAAATTTAACACTTGTATGATATTGTACAAGTGTACTCGTAGACAATCCTGCAATGTTTACTCTACTGCTGTTGTTAGTCATTGCCTCAGCCCCTGTACTCTATCACAATATTGGTAAATCAGTTGCGCTCTTCTTGGAAAGCAGTCAGATGCCCCACACAGTCAGAAAGTTTATATTGTCCATTGGCTTTTTAATAAATGACTTCAAATGGGCCCCATCAGTTCATGTTCCAACTATACATGATGTCTCTCTGCACCTCATAATTTATCTGTTGCCATGAGTGGAAATGCTAGTTTGATGTGTCACGTGATATATCAAACCTTTGATTAATTTGTCAGAACCAGATCAATTACACTACTGATAACAGTCCTGTTAGCATCTAATCATGTTTAAAAGAATTCATATGAATATAGCTTGCTATTAATGACTTGCTTTTAATAATGGATGCATTTATCATTTAATTATACAGCATCTTTACAGAGGCTGCTTTTACGGCCTAAAAAAAGAAAACTCACAGTAATGTATAAACCAACAAGTTACATGTAATGTAATAATATTTCCTTCCTTTCTGTTTTACAGCATTACTCACAGATTGCGCTGTCCTTCTTTTTCAGGTCTACAATATCGAACTCAACAGCTCTTTTAAGAGTCAACCCTCACAAACCTTCCTAAAAACTAAAAGAGCTATTACTGAGACTCAACAAATCTTGCCATGATCAGCCCTTCCCAGGTACATTTTCTAGAATGTTTTAATCAACATTTACTCATCAAATGCTCTGGTCTGAATCTTATTTAATTATATGTTTAAGGAGCAATATTAATTGCACATAGAGTAAATAGAGATTTCCTTGTTTTACAGAAGAGAAGGAAGACCAAGGAAATTCATTGTTCAGGGTGAGGAATGAACATGGCCATCTCGCGCCCAAACGACAGAAAGGTGTGCAAGTCCACTGTATGTCTGTATTGAAGCAATGCTGTATTTTGTAGTACAGCACTTTAAGATGATCTCTCACAAGACTGTTCATGTCAGCAGTGATTATTATTTCTAATTTGTGTTTTTTGTTTGTTTGAATATAACTGTTACAATTACAGCATGTTAGCAAAGTGTGACTGGAACATTTTTGATCTTCAGTTTTTAAAAACCACACCACCTGTTTTTCTTAGATAAAAGCAGACAAGTGTTATAAAAGTGGTTTAGTTGATATAAACACCAATTTACATTATTTCATTGTTTTGTAAATGTTGTGTGTTATAAATTGTTGATTGATAGTTGATTGGTTTGAAGCAAGGCCTTACACTGCACAGACTCAAACACATTTGTGTTTTAAGATGGAAGCAAGAGAAGTCATGAACTTTGGAGAAAGATTCTGGAGGAAAAAGACACATTTACTACAACAGTAGATGAATTCTAGAGGCAAAAACTCCAGTCTCTGAGAACTACACATGGTAATGGGTGTCTCATGAGCAAGTCCATTGCCTCTGTAAATGTTTCTTAATTCTTGCATAATGAAATTTCTATTGCAGTATTTTAACAATTTTACTTTGTACAGATGGTCTCATCAGCCAAAAGAGGGAATTTGACCAAGTGATGCTCTTTCCTTTCATGCACATTAAGGAAATTACATTTTATTTTAGAACAATTGTTTGAAAAGTTATGCTCTTTAAAAAGTGAATGTCATTTCATTTCAATAAAAGATGCGGTGCTTGATTTGGTTTGGTTATTAATTGATTATTGTGCTCGCTTGCGCCCTCTTGTGGGCATAGCAGACAATACAGTACTTTATTTCCTCTAACATTAAAGATGCAGTAGGAGATCTTAGAAATGCTAGCTTTAGTCTGATAGCACTATAAGCGAACGTCCCATCCTCAATGCAAATCGCCATCCAAAGCCACACCCCTTGAATGCATGAACGCGCACAGACCAGACGATCAGAGACCACCAGGGTGCGAACTACGGGGGAGCTAGGGGGAGCTCGGCTCCCCTTAATAAGACATGGGCTCCCCTGAAAACGTGATGTGTGAAATTTTGGGGAGTCTCAAAAAATATTGACAATGTGTTATTTTGACGTGCAATTTCAGTTTTGTGTAATGTGATCATCGTGGATTATTGTGTGTAAAATTGCAAAAATATCACTCATTCATGCACGATGGCGATTTAAACCTAATTCACTTCAATAAAGATAACTATACATGATATTCTTGTCATGAGCATCAAGGTGTGGGGGCGCTGCGGTGCAAATTCATTCCACTCATGTTTAGTGCATGTTAACTCAAAGATTCGTTGAAAAAATATAAACGTTGGATTCAACATTGGCCGTAGATCTAGAGCCCTGCACAGGCCTCAAATTTAGGCCCTGGCCTGAGACGCTCAGGCCCTAGCCCGGCCTGTGTCCGACAGCTTAACAGAATTATAAGCCCGACCCGAGCCCGTCATTTTTTTCCCCCTTCTCCCAAAACGGCTCATGTTTCAGCTATTAAAATAGGTCAGTTTTGTATGTAACGGCAAAGTGATTATATTTTGTTTAGTTTTTTTTATTAAGTTCACAACTTAAAATAATTTTTGCTTATAAAGGTAAGAGTAATAAATCATTCGGAACTGTAAATCAGAAACTGTAATATATCTATAGAAAGCTTTAAATTACTACTTAACGAAATAAATCAAATCGAAAACAAAAACTCTTTCATTATAATCATAATCCGTGAAGATGCACTTCTCTCTAAAGGCGCGTCTAATGAGGAAATGGCGAATCAGGATCTTCATCTTTGCGACACTGACACAGAAAACACTAGTTTATTAGTAAATAATTCAAATATCTCCTTACTATTTCCCCCAGACACATTCATGGTAATTACGTTTGCTGGGGCTTTACGCCAAGCTTTATTATTTGAACGCAGAACTCTTCAGCTGTGCTGACGGCTCTCTGCTGCTGCGGGACCCTAAACACAGTCAAGCCACTTTTCACAGTCGCGGCACAGTCTCGTGTTGTTTCCACTAGCGCGGCTATTTTTTTCATCACTAATTGATGGATGTCTAAAATATAAAAATAAGGAGAAGCCTAAAACAGGCCTGAGGCTCGGCCCGCGTCTGAACTATGACGTGAAAATTGCCCCGAAGCCCGGCCCCAGGGACGTAAAAAA
The DNA here is from genome assembly GCA_039654775.1 of Spinibarbus caldwelli. NCBI lineage: Eukaryota > Metazoa > Chordata > Actinopteri > Cypriniformes > Cyprinidae > Spinibarbus > Spinibarbus caldwelli. The sequence goes on along the minus strand of CM077220.1, from coordinate 3,325,036 downwards.
GTCGGGGCCCTTAGGCCCGGGCCGAAATGCAGGGCTCTACGTAGATCTGCACGCGCAGTCCTTGAAATCCATTCTGCAGTTAGCATCATAGCATCATATAGCCACGATGGCAAAAAGAACACAAGGCAGTTTAATTAAATTTTGTTTTACTAAGAAATTGTGTAGTAAAGACGTTAATGGCACGACCGATTCACCTGCTGCAAGCCCTGTTAGTACACCTCCCTCCGGGATGACAATGCAAGAAGTAAATCATTGTAAGTCCACGCACAAGCGCACGAACAACTCCCTTTGTGTTCTTCAGGTGCTGATGCTGGTGATGCAACTTATGCTCAACCTATTAGGAAGAAGAATAAAACGTAAGAATTATGTTACAATGTACAGTTATCTTACAATATGATTTAGATAATTTATAACTGACTATCAGTTCATAATTTGCACTTGTTCCTGCAGTTTGTGGCATATTGATTCTTTTACATTATAAATCTGCTTTAAGTGATTCAGTTGTGATGATCAGAGGTTCATTGTGATCTTAAAACTAAATCATCAACAGAATGAGATCATTATTCATATCACCTGCATAATGCATTGTCGTTTATCTGCATTATCTGTTTAAATGTCTCTGAGTGCAGTGAAGACAACAGACGACTAAAAGAGATTCACAGCAGCAGACACAGTAACGCTTGCATTGCTTAAGAAATCAGTCTGAGTGAACTGCTTCTGCACATGCTTGATTGAAATACTTATAAAATATACATATGCACTGTATTATCTGTATCTCTAACAGTATTTTTTTTCTCCAGTGAGCACTTATGCTTAACACAGTTCTAGGTGAAACTGCTCTAAAGTTATTACATTATTATATAATTGCTGTGCAGCAACAGAAGAATAAAATAGTGTTTGATTATTAGATAATGTATTTTTTTTGTGTTATGAAATAGCGCCTGTGTTTCTGCCAAGACAATGAGACTGATGATTATCTTGCTTTCATGTATTTTCAATGTATACTGCTTTTTACATTCATATATTTGATTTTGTTATATATATGCTGATTTTGTTTTGTTTTTTATTTTGTTTTTTTTTTTGTTTTTTTTTTTTTGCTGCAGTTAATGAACTGTGAAATTTATATTTGATAAATAAACACATGAAAACAAACATTTCTGTTTTGTTTGTAGGACTTCTTCACAATTCTTAACCAAAGGTCATTTTAACCATAGATAAATGTAGTTCTTCTCTGATGCTGTAACTAAACTGACCTAAAATTAAAAAAAAAAACACAGTAACTACATTATGAGTATTAAAACAGATAGAAATCAAAACTCAATTCAATCTCATCTGCTCGTTTTGACTTTGGCATTATGAATTCATGGTGAACAGGGTGTCGTCCTTAGAGCAATGGATCGAGAACATTTAAGGTTAACTGGTTATCAGCTGAAATCATCAGACACTGCTGGATGACTGCTGGCCGCTCATGAAGTCTGTTGACGTGTGTGAGATTGATCAGTTGCTGTCAGTCTCAGTCCTGCAGACTCTGGAGAGAAACTTGCTGTGGATTCCTGAAGCAGCAGCTGTGACAGCTCTTGACATGAGTAGAGATGATCAGCAGCATCTAGATCCTACAGAGAGTGGAAGAACACTAAAAACAAAGCAGAAATAGAATAGAAAACGAGTAGTTTTATGTTTGTTGTTTATTAAAGTGTCTTTATACTGAGAGAGAAAAGACAGTCACAAACAGAAAAGAGACGCTCCGTATGCTGTGTGTAAACTCACAGTGATGCCATGAAAGAACCATTTTTGGATCCCCAAAGAAGCTTTGAGTGAACAGTTCTTTAAAAAAAAAAAAAAAAAAAAAAAAAACACCTTTTCTAAGCCTTTTAATGATCTAAAGAACTTTTTTTCCACTGTAAAGAACCTTTTGTGCAATGGAAAGGTTCAGTGGATGTTAAAGGTTCATCGTGGAACCACAGACGCAAATAATATTATAATGTTTTATTTTTAAAAGTGTTCCTTATATGCAATAAGTCAATTTAGATAAAAGTATATGCCAAATGCATAAATGTTAATGTTAAATAATAAAAAAGATATAGTTTAAAATATATATTTTTATGCATGCTTTCCTGCATAGATTGTGGCAAAAGTATTAACGTTTACATTTCTTATTTATTTCTTATTTATTTCATTGCTTATTTTTATTAATTATTATTCTTATGTTGTTATTATTTTTTTTTTACGTGGGTGTATCACAAACATACAAAGCAGTCCTCAGAGTCTATTAGCAGCCAGCAGAGGGCTGATGTCTGATTTACTTACATTTACAGTCTTTTAGCACTGAAATAAAATGTTAGCTACATTGGAAAGACCAAAGATTTTGTGGGAACACAAAAATGATATGTATGGTCTCTCATGTACAAATCCTGTTATAGTTTACTTTCACTTTTCAATCCTGGAAATGTGAAAATGATCCATTAATTGCTCCACAAAGGATGGAGGACAGTGGAAACATGCTGAGGATGTTTTGAGCAAGAAATTAATCACATTATACATTTTAACACTGCATCTTATTTTATTAATATTTATTACAAATTTCTTATTTCACTAAACTTCAACAACAGATTCCATGAGTGAAAGCTGAAAACAGTCTGGAGCGCTTCAACGTTACTCTCATCTTCTCAAAAATCTTAGTTTGTTAATTATACTCAGGCAAAATCCACCAATAGATCGCCCTGCCTTTTCCTCCAAAGCTGACATTGCAACATTAACTGTCGTGAAATGGCCTGAACATTGTGTCAGTCTGTGAGCTTCAAGAGGAACTGAAACCTCTAAATGTAAGTGAATGATCACAGAATTGTCATTATTTTCCTGTAGGTCAGCAATACTCATCTGCATTAACACGTCACTAAATGCTTCACATCAGCTTCTCAGGAAGTGCTCTGCCGGGTGATGAAACACTTCTGCTCTTGCACTAGTGTGAGGAGTTTTATCTCTCTTCTGTTTCGCTGTATACCTGCTGTCACGGTTGCCTCAGTCTGTCATCTAAAATAAAATTATGTTGTTAAAATAGCCCATGTGACATCAGTGGTTCAACCGTAATTTTATCAAGCTATATGAGAATATTTTTTGTGCACAAAGAAAACAAAAACCATGATATTACCCAACAGTTCTTCTCTTCCATGTCAGTTCTTCCCATAGGAAAAAAAAATATTGCTCAGTGGTTGCTTTTCCTAAGCTCATGAGATTCTCATATATCTCTCATCTTAGTATCAACAGCATTTCAGTGTGTGATGTTGTTGAGATCTCTAATCTAAACTTTTGAGGAGACAAATGTGAGAGATCCAGTCTCTAGCTAAGGAGAAATATCTGAGCACAGTGTGTGATGTTGTTGAGATCTCTTCTAAAGCTTTAAAGGAGACCATTGTGAAATTGTTAAGAGTTTTTGTCTCAGGAGACAATTTTGAGAAGCAGGAGACTCAAGCAAAAATCTCCATTCGATCTTAAAGTAACCTCATTTCTGTCTAGGAGAAATATTTGAGATGTTAAAGAGATCTCATTTTTAATTTTTCTTTCCTATGGGTTGACTTGTGTTCATGACGCAACGTATGTGTGTGCATTCCTCTGCTTGTAAACAAAAAGTATTCTTGTAGCTTTATAAAATTACGGTTGAATCACTTTTAACAATGTCCTTACTACATTTCTGGGCCTTGAATCTTTCAGTTCCCTTGCTGTCTTTGGAGGGTCGGAGAGCTCTCAGATTTCATCAAAAATATCTTAATTTGTGATCCTAAGATGAACGAAGGTCTTATGGGTTTGATATGAGGGTGAGTAATTAATAACAGAATTTTAAATTTTGGGTGAAATTTCATGTTTCAGAGAAGCCTTCAAGAGGCCTAATAAAAGTATTAAGTGAGTGGAGTTGAGCTGATAGTTGTTGGTTTTACTTCTGCTTTGTTCTCTGCAGCTCTTTTCCACTCGTCTTGACTGCAGCTGCCTGTCGTCTGTGTTGAAGGCAAGGCTTTTGGCCGACAAACTGAGACCAGAGCTACTCACAATCTCACAAGAATGAACCGCAGTTCAGCTGCTAAGTACAGCTGAAAGCATAACGCAAATTACATGAAAAGGCCTACAGCAGATTTTTTTTCACCTCATGATTTTGCTTAGTATTTTTTCGAACTGTCTATAATGTGTGAATGAACAAAATAACAGTTTCAGAACAATTCTGAAAGAACGTATCTTCACGTAGAGAAACAGAGCTCTAACAACTTGAATGCACTAAAAAAAAGAAACTAAATATCTTAGAATGGATCTCTTTTTCTTATTATTTCTTCTTTTATTTCTGTAAAGAGTTTCGTCTCCTCCCTCATCTCTTCTTGAAGTGTGAAATGACTGTTTAAACAGGAAATGTCTGTTTTAGATGACACCGGACAGCAGGTTTTTTTTTATTAATGTGTCAGTATGGGGTCCGGTGCACTGCCTCTCATTCTCCGTAAGTATTTTATTATATTCTATACCTGGGGTGCAGAACTCAGTTCCTGAAGGGCCACAGTCCTGCAGTGTTTCCAGCCTTGTTATCTGTAGTTCTCAAATCAGCTGAAATCTGCAGAGCTGCAGACCTCCAGGAACTGAGTTTGGCTGCCCTCTTCTACACTTTCTTCTGTTTTCTGTTTCTAATATGTTGTATTCAGTTGAAGATCAGTTTCAACAGACTGTGCTGTGTGTACGAGAGTTTGTGACTTTAGTTCTCACTGCTAATTATATTCCCTTTTTCTGGCATGTTTGCCTTTTTTGTGACAGGACAGATCAGAATTGACAGGAAGTGAAGTGTGGGGTGGGGTGGATCAGGAAAGGTCCTCGTGTCAGGATTAGCACAATAACAGCGTTGTATGTTAGCACACTGCCCACAAGGCTATCAGCGCCGACTGCAAATTGCATTCTTTATTGTTCAAATTCAATGTGATGACATGTTAAAGTATATGTTAAAATATTTGGACTAGTGGCGGCGTTTCACAAAACCATAGGTTATGGAAGTGGTGTAAATCGTGTCATGGGCTGTCACAGTATTGATATAAAAAATAAAAAAAAAAATTACACGGCACATCACCAAGCACTGAAATAGAATTAATATATATATATATATATATATATATATATATATTAATCAAATATAATTAAATTACAATATAAATATAAATTACAATAATTAAACACAGCGTTGTCAGAGTTTTGTGGCTTTATCAGACACTTAATGAAAAGCAAGCTCAAATGGAGTTAACAAGGTTTTTGACCAGCGAATGGCGGAGATCTGTGTTTTTGTTTGTCTTTAGAATGGCTGTATCTGAGGCAGCAAGTGCATCGCATTATAGCCTACACTTTCACCAACTTACAGCAGCAGCAGTTTTAACACGTTTATTGTAGCTAAATGGGTGCTTTAGTTTTTCTTGTTGTTCAATACACTTGGCCCAAATCTCATGATATAAATGATAAAGCGCTATATGCACAGAATATTTAAAACAAATAAAAGTATATTGGCTACAACTAGATGGCAAATATTCTTCTCCGCTCTTGAAACACACATTTCTTCAAACACACTTCAAAAAAAAAAAAAAACATTAGCCTTTCCAGACATAGTATTTGAGTAAAGAAAATGTACTTTTTCAAACATCAGATAATTATTTACCCCTCCATTGCGAACAAGCTGAGATCTGTCTCCTTCAGGCTGTGCGCATGTCAGGGAGTCTCTGTCACATTCTCAGTCACCAGCCCAGAACTACATTTCCCAGCAGCCCGTCTGGTTACACCTGCACCCTGTCCCCAATCAGCACACCTGTATTCTGATCACCTGCACCTGCCGTCTTCAATCAAGCCACCTTTAAGAACACGCTCCTCACAATCACTGATCATCCAGTCTTTCATTCACATCACAGAACTCCACCAGACTCTCTATAGAAACTTACCGGTGTTTGGCTTACCTAGAAGCTCCCGATTCTCCACTGCTTCAGTTCTCCACCAATCCTGCCGCTCCATGTGATTCCTGCAAGAAAGCAAAGATCCATTACTGCAAGCGAAGTCATCTGGACATTGTCACTCTGTGTTATACTCACCTCTCGTCTGCTCCTGGTTCTCTCTACAGATTCTGCCAATAAATACCTGTTTGACCACTTATCTCGGTGTCTCCTAGCCTGTGTCGTGACAGTGCGGCGCTTCAATCTGAATGGAGGCGGGGTGAAATTACGAGGCTTCGCAGACAGTTTGAGGATCCAATGGCGTTTAGTGACAAGCTCTTTTAAATGGTTTTCATTGGTTAAATATTTGTTAAACTCTCAAATATGCATAAGGACGACCAATAGCACTGATTTAAAATCATAAAATATAAGAGATTAAATTTTCCACGGGACTCCTGACTGGGCTAGGGTATGGCGACTGCTATCTGCCATACGGAAACGCCGACCCTGATTTTTGGACCGCTAAGTCACACTTAAAGGGTTAGTTCACCCAAAAATAAAAATTCTGTAATTACTCACCCTCATGTCGTTCCAAACCCATAAGACCTTTGTTCATCTTCAGAACACAATAAATCCAAGAGCTTTCTGCCCCTCAATACACAGCAAGGGAACTGAAGCATTCAAGGCCCAGAAACATAGTAAGGACAAGCTGTGAGGATATGTTTTTGTGCAAAGAAAACCAGTGGTGGAAAAAGTACTAAAAATCTGTACTTAAGTACAAGTACTGTTACTTTGCTGAAATAATACTCAATTACAAGTAAAAGTACTGGTACCAAAACAGTAAAGTACAAAGTACTCTTCTCAAAAACTACTCTGAGTACTAGTTACTTTTTAGCTGGCGATATTTAATGAATTGCCAAAAAATATTAATTCATATCAAAGATCTATATGGATAATAGCTGCTTTCAAAAAAAAAAACCCACTTTTATCTTATTGACAAAGTATGTGAATTAGTGGTCATGATACAGGAATTTCTAACTTCAATACCTTGAAAAATATCAATAGTAAAGTACCCGTGAACCGGAAGTTGCAACTCACTTCATAGTTGTGATGTATTTCAGAGTGAAACGATATTGAATAAAGGGCGGGGTTTTATTGTGGTGCACGTCCTCTCTTGCTCATAGCAGATTCACGGTTGGATAGAAGTGGTTAAGAATATTTACATTGTTACATCTGACATCACGCTTCACTGCTTCTGGGTCCTAACGCTCTGTCAGACGCCCCAAGACAACACCAAACTGTGCTAATATACACCCACAATGTCATGTAATACTGAAAAATTATAACCCTAACCTTTATCTCCATACTGAAATCCCAGATGGCCTGACAGTGATTCAGCTAAAATATTAGTGTCTGAGACACTGTGAGCACGGAGACTGTAGTGCGCACAGCAATTTTTTAAATGCTTAGCTTAAATATGTAATATTAGGGTCAATACCACCATAGAGTGCCTTTCAACCCTCACAATACTTAAAAATTTTGGTTTTAATTTCCCATTCGCTTTGTCATATAAATAGTAGACACTCAAGTACTATAGAAACATTAGTTGAGCTCCCACACATTTTTTTAGATAATTATGGGCCATTATTCAAAGCATAAGCCATAAGATATGTCCACCCTGTCATAGACATATATATTACTGTTAAATATGTTTTCATTTCAAAATTAAGATGCAAATATTTATTTATTTTTTTTTTTTGGTGTATTGACTTCCACAGTTTAATTGTTCACCACAAGACTAGTAATGTGCACTAAAAAAGTAAGTAGGGTCATTTTTGATTTCATGACGAATAATTTTCAATACCATTGGCAAAGCTACCACGTACTGAATACTGCCATATAGATATTTTAATTTCTCAATTTTTTTTTTTTTTTTTTTTTTTGTCCATCCATTTTTTTTTTCAAGGCAATCATTATTTCAAGCTTTGAATGGTTTAATTCAAGTCTTCTAAAAAGACACATTCGCTTTATATGATGAACAGATTTTAATATAGACTTTTATGTACATACATATAAATATTGATCAATTACCATTACAAAATCTTCAGTCTTAAACATTTGCTCATTCTGTGTATTTGTGTCTTTAAAATGGGGTAACTCTGTTGCAAAAGCTTACAGCAAAAGGAAGCATGATTTCCAATTTGATTTCAAACTGAATTGAATTTACAAAGGACAAGTACACAGTCAGTAATAAAATTATAAAAGAAATGACCTCAATTCAGTTGAGGTATTTGAAATATGACAACACTGAATTGTTGTGTTTTAAGAGCCATATTTGTTGTTTATTTAGATGAATGGAACATCAGATGGTTTTGACCTGTAATGTCTGTACAATGTAGTGATGCAGTTAGGATATTTATATGTACAAATCATACAAATATCCCATTCCAAAACATTTATAGCATACTTACATTGTAAAGAAATTAAAGTTCCATCTTTGATTATTGAAAGACTTTCTGGTGCATTTCACTTACAACCAATAAAATTTCCAGTAGCATTTTCTTCGTGAATCTATTCTGAATGGCTGATAACTTTTGACAAAGTTTAGTCCAGGAGCAAAGAAATAATTTCTAGCACGGAGAGATCGCGATTGCACACAGTCTGAGTGCGCACAAGCAATATCAGAGTGAGAATTTGAGTTTTTATTTAATTTGAGCATCCAGTTTTCTGCGATTACATGACTGTGTTTTTCTCATGTTACAATAAAGCGCTCGCCACATTTGCTCGGGAATGATTAAATTATGCGGAATACCTGCAATCCCGCGCGGATTTTCAGACTCTGTAATTGACAGGAGACAGACGCGAAGAGGAGAGCGCGAGACGCAGCGTCACTTCCTGCTGCAGCGGCGCTTTTCCCGCGGTTCAGATATCAGGGCTTTTATTGGCCCGTTTACGATCGGATATCTTTATTGGCTACTGAAGTGCCGTCAAAGGTTTGAATCAGTTCAAATTATGGGCGCACTCAGTAACGAACTATGATTTAAAAGTAAGGAAGTAGACTATTTTGCTTAATTTGTACTTAAGTACAAGTAAAAGTGGGTCATTCTTCATTTGTGGTGACAAGTGGTGTCCCTCTACTTTAAAACAGTTGAAATAAACTTTAAATACAATTAAATTATAAAATGTTTGCATGTTTGTATTCTGTAGGGTAAACACAATTTGTGCACTATTAATAGTTACATTTTTGTTTTAAAATACATATTTAATTGAGTTTGAGAGATTGCATTTGTAATAAAATATGGATGTCCTGCCATACCTTAGAGAGGTATCTTGGAATGTAATTGCAACAATATAACATTTTTAACACAAATAAAGTGGTTATATTGTGAATATACATTTTATTTAGCATGTACAATTTTATTAATTTGTTTTAAAAATACATATTATATTTAAGAAAAAAGTTGTGTCCCCCAAATTCATGTCTGTGGTGTTACCACAATGGATTCCGCCCCTTTAAGAAAAGGGGGAATTCTATTTGGACTACTTCCTGTGTGTAAAGGTCACTGCAGGTGCTGGTTGATCTGAGGGGTGCATTGGAAGTACATTCTTTCTTATTCATTTTCTTAAGTTTAGCTAAATTTCTGACAATTTCATGTGTCACACTTTATTAGTGTCTGTAGTGTTATGTTGATAACTTGCAGATTTTACATATTTTAATCAACATTTTGATAAATACATACTTAATAATATTTCCAAAATGTCCCCTGATCTTGAAATCATCATGATGGCAGCCTCCATTTGAGAAAAGTCTGGATTTAGGCTGATTTGTCTGTGGTGTTACTGTCTTTCCTGGTAACACCACAGAGCCTATAGTAACTTGCAATATAAAGTCTGTGGTGTTACTTCAAAATAACATAGACATAAGTGGCTGTGTCACCAGTGTTTGATTGAAATTATTTAAAAATCAAAATGTTCTTAAGCTTTCATTTTAATGGATATAGCATATTAAACTAATTTTAAATGCATAGCAATATATTTTATTAGAAAAAAACAAACAAGCATTTTTACAAATTCTGCCTCTCATTTGCCACCCCAACTGAAGAATGACCCAAGTACAGCTTTAAAAATATGCTCAAAAAAGTACAAGTACCCAAAAAAACTACTTAAATATGCTGCGTTCCAGGCAGGTTTTTGAGCCCGTAAGTCACGACTTCAAACCACAACTCACGACTTTGTAGCGTTCCAGGCAAGTCTCGCCAAACTGCCTGAGCGCAAGGAATTGTGGTAGCTAGATGTAAACAAACCAGCATGGCGGACCGTATGGGGCTCATGCTCATTTACAATCATTTTTATCGCCAAAGGTGATTTCCTTGCTTATTTGAGGGAAACGGAGGAGGAAAACGGCGCATAAGGCATGAGAAGCTGTTATACCTTTTATTTTACGTTATTTGTATATTTGGAAATGTATCCGTAGGGGCTGCCATTGTTGTTTCGCGGGCTATGTGACGTCAGAGCGTGGAACTGGGAGTACATCGATCTAGTACAAGTTCACGGGTGGGAAGTCACGGGTTTGACTGCCGTTCCAGTACACTTTTACGGGTAGAAGGTTGGAAAAACACGGGTTACGGGTTGCCTGGAACACGGCATAACAGTAACGTTGTAATTTGTTACCTCCACCACTGAAGAAAACAAATAACTTTATTTAACAATTTCCTCTCTTCTGTGTCAGTCTTTAATGCACATTCAGGAGAGTACCACAGCGCATGCATGTGATGCTGCTAAAGCAGGAGTCGTAGAACCTGCACCTTCTTTACAAGCAGAAGAAGATGCACACTGGAGCTACATAAAACAGTATTCATAACATGTCTAAAGATTTCGACAGAGAGGATGACTTGCAATTTTTTGCCCAGCCTTGTTTATTTGAACCAGATTAAACAGACGATGAACTAAGAGAGATGGACGTTCTACATCAGAACACCGGCTCCTGCGTCAGCAGCATCACGCACATGCATTGTGGTGCTCTCCTGAATGACTGACACGAAAGAGAAGGAATTGTTGAATAAAGCCGTATTTTTTTTTTTTTTTGCTCAAAGTTATTCTCGTAGCTTCATGAAATTACGGTTGAACCACTGATGTCTCATGCTGTTTTACCGATGTCCTTGCTACTTTTCTGAGCCTGGGGACATTTCAGTTATGTTGTGGTCTATGCAGGGTCTCGGCTCTTGGATTTCATCAAAAACATCTTAATTTGTATTCCAAAGATGGACGAAGGTCTTACTGGTTTAGTACAACATAAGGATAAGTAATTAATGACATTTTTTTATTATTATTTTTGGGTGAACTATCCCTTTAAAAATGTATGAATTCCATTGCTTCAGACACAACATGTCCAACCAAGTGCCAACAAATGATGCTCAAGCTTTTTTAGAACTAACGTCTGTTTTCTGAGACATTTTTTTTTCACTCATTTTTAACCAGTTTGTTTCAGCATCATTTTTAGTGGATGTATGAAGTCAGTTCTGCTCATGTTCTTAGCAGAAAAAAAACAGAGCTGTAGTTCATCATATTAACATATGAACTCCAGTTGGAAAAACATAATTATTATACATATTTATTATCATGTTTTATTTTGTGAAATTTTTTTAATGAAAATTGTGCTTGTGCTATATTTCGTTAAAATAAAGGCCACTTGTTTTGATTTTGCAAATATGTTTACGTTGTGAACACTAAAAGCACTGAGGTCACTTACAGCAGTTTTTATTTTCTGGTTCACTTTTTGTTTTTTAAGTTCTATTTATGGGCGTTTCTGCCTTTATTGGGACAGGACAGAGAGCTGACAGGAAAGCATTGGGCAGAGAGAGGGGAGCAGGATCAAAGGACCTCGAGACAGAAATCAAACTTGGGTTGCTGTGAGCGCAGTTGAGTGCCTGGTTCACTTTAACTGAACTGAGTTTGATCTATTTTAATTATACTTTATGTGAAAACACCCTAAGTGTCTAAATTCTTTTTGGGGCCACTGTAAAGTCACCAATACGTTGATGGTACCAACATCAAACAGGAAATGAGGCTGAGTGCATCTCAAACATTTTGACCTCATTTGTTTAGGAGTTTTGTAGCTTGCTTTGTTCCACTGAAGAATCAGTGGTGAGAAACGTTAACCATATTACTGCATGTAATGTGTTCACAAGTGTCTTAATACAAAAGTGAGTTTTTGTGTACTATGATAAAACATTGTCATAGTTACCGGTGTGAAAATTGCATGATTGAATATTTTATATATTTTCAAAAGCAACTTCATGTTTTACGAAAAATAAGCAAATAAACAGGTGAAGCAAACAGAGGAAACACTACAAAATTAATTTGGGACATGTATGGCTATACTAATAGAAAAGCAAAAATACAAACAGAGCAAAACAAATATAAAAACAAAGCGAGCAATGAAAAGCTAAACAGACAGCACTACAGAAACTGGCATCACATTGGTTGATGGGAATATTGTGATTTGTTGTATGAATCTCAGCGGTTGAAGGTGCTTCTCTGAGCAGCAGTGAATCGACTCTCGTATCAGTTCACGAGTCCTGTGACGTCATTGTGTGTGATGTTGATGTTGCTTATTCAAACACAGAAAGATACTTTTGAAATGAAATGAATGAAAATGCATCACATCCTTATTTCTTCTGCTTTTAGTCCTGATGTCCTTCATCCAAGCTGGACTCACTCAAGGTACTGTGCTGTACCGCAGTCAATTTATTTACTATTTACTATTTATTAATTATTGTTTTGTAGTTCTTTGATGTTTATTTGACCACAATGCAGTGTTTTTCTCCAAAGGTTTTTAAGTTCATAACAGTGATTGATACAGTGATACTGTAGGCGATCAATATTTACTCTTATGTGTATTAATACAGAGAGACCTGTAGTGAAGGTGACCCCAGATCAGCGTGTGTTCAGAGGAGAGAGAGTCACTCTCACATGTGACATACAGGGAGCAGGACACATTCAGTGGACATACAGCTGGTTTAAAGATGGTTCAGTCATCAGAGACGTCACTGAGAGAGTCTACAGCATCACATCTGTGTCTGATAGAGCTGAATACAGCTGTAGAGGAGAGAGATCAGACTCACAGAGATCAGATTTCAGTGCTGCTGTTACACTGACTGTATCAGGTGAGTGATCATATTCACATCTGTTTAATACTCATTTAACATCAATGTTTTGCTCCAGGGTGCATACGTTTAGCATTGTAGCTCTGACTGAACTGAATGTATGTAGAAAATTATTTGCTAAAATAATTACATTAACAGCAACACTAAAATAATAGCATACAGATTACCTGTCAGTCAGATACATGAGAAAGTTGTATTTTTTACTATAACTGTCTGAATCTTCTTTCAGAAAAATAGAATTATCATGTAGGTATATGTTATAAATTGCCAAGTATAAATAAATATATTATGAATAGTGCAATTAAATTTCAGTCACCATTGAAAACATTCATCTGAGAAAAAGAATAAACTGCGCATTTCTTTCTTTCTTTCTTTCTTTCTTTCTCTTTCATTTAGTTGAGTTAGTTATTTAAGTGCAGGATATTCTAGAGTCGCCCATCCATGGAAGCATTGTAACCTATGATTGCTTTTTTTAACCCTTAAATGCATACCTCGGGTCTTTAGTGACCCGGGACATCATTCCTCTCCCTCCTTCATTTTTTAAAGTTAGATATCAACTTTCTTAGTATTCCTCAATCCTATCCATTATAAAAAAATATATAACAACATATAAAAGAATGCTTGTTTTCTGATTATTTTTTTGTAAAAAGTGTATAGGGTCGCTAGAGACCCGAGGTATGTAAATGTGTAAACTGCGCAACTATATTTACATATCTGATTACTCAGTCCATGCAATGCATCTTTATTCCTCGAGGTGGCACAGTTTGATACGCAATGATGACGTGATGTTTCACTCATAATTACCGCAGGCATAAAACAAAAGAATATCATCAGCAAAAATTTAACTGGTTTGAATGGCTTTACTGCAGATCAATTACTGTAAGCAATGAAATATAAATGTCACTGTCATTTGATGGTGGATGTGGTGAATAAGCTGCCAGTGATCAAAATATTGAATATGAAGTCATTGAAAACGATAGTTTTGAGAATATGGTTGCGAATATGAGGCAGATGCTGAATGTACTGTGGAAGTGTGCTCTGACCATGACAGCGATGGTAAAATCATCTGCTCAGATTGAACCCTTTTAAGTTTCAAAAGGTAAAGAAATATGCTTTATTTTACTCTTTTATAATTGTTCTCAAAATATCAAGAGAGTTTTTTTCCTATTGCAGCAGTTAGAGATCCATCCGTGCTGGATATATAGGTCCGTGTCGCTAAACACCTGAATATGTAATAATGATTAGCGAAACATTCATGCATTTAAGGGATTAATGCTGTTATCACATGTTCTAGTCACTGTTCTGTTCAAATGCAGAACTGCATAAGATGTTTAGGATGTAAATCCTTATCAGTGATTTTGATACTGTTTTAGGAATCTAGTTACACTTACATAGAGTTCAGTTGTTCATGGGAATGAAAACTGCATTTTTTAACTAAAGTCTCTTAACCCTTTGATGTGCAAGCTATGCAAACCCCTTCTAATGCACAACATGGGTCTAAAATGACCCGTATTCATTTCCTATGTTATTTCATGCTTGACTGGGCATTTTTTGTTTTATCTTTTGAAATTTGATTATTTCAGCATTTAATATTCCCTGATCTATGAATTCCATGATTCATGAATATACAAAATATCTTTTTCAGTGACCACAAATTAATATTTTAGATTTTTCCTTGGGGTTTTTGTTACTACATCAAGTTTACACACACGGGTCAAAAATGGCCCATCTATGAAAGCGTGATAAAACAAAAGAATAAAGACATTTTGTTAAAATAATTACTTTAGCAGTTATTTAGACCAACAAAATTAACACTTGAAATGTTTATTTGCCACTTTTTCACACATAACATACACATATCACTGACAACCGATAATACTGAAAAATAACTGTCTGTAGCGCAACTGTAGTGAATTGTAGGAATGTGACCGAATAGATGAAAATAAAAGTGACAACATAAAATCACGTGGGTACAGCACCATCTCAAATTGCCATCTCAGTGCTTACATGCCTCACAAATGACAACTACACGTTTGTGCTCCCTGCACACAGGCCTGGTGCACTGGGAACTTTTGAAGGAGGACTTCCAAGCACCTCTTCATATGTGGCATGACAAGCTCTTGACTGCGTTTGTTTATAAAGTAAGAAAGGAAAAATAAACAATGATTTGTGGAAGACAAAAACAAGATGTTTAAATAATATCTGGAATATTAAATGATAAAATGCATTTTTTTCAGAGATTCAGCAAAGAAACACTCAGCCATGATTGAAATAACATAGGAAATGAATACGGGTCATTGTAGACCCATGTTGTGCATTAGAAGGGTAGTGACACAAAAATTATTTTTTTTCAAAAAGTAAGAAAGAAAAAAATAAAAATAAAGATTTGTGATGATCAAAAACAAGTTAATTGAGGAATTCCTGGAATACTGAATGATGAAATTAATTTCTTGCAAAGATATCGAAAAAATAAACTCAGTCGGGTTACTTTAGACCAGTGGTCGGCAACAGGCAGCCCTCGGGCCAAAACTGGCCCGCCAGCAATAATATCTGGCCCACGCCCGCAGCCAGATTATTTTGATAGCAGCTGGTTCTGAAATAGATCTGTCATGACAGCAACAGTTACTCACAATCAGAGTATGTGAGTGGAGCGGTGTGATTTTTACTGGAGGGGGGAGCGGATTTTTAAAAAGACGGAGCGTTGTGGTTTTCACTCGCTCCTAGGGGGCTTCACCACCGCTCCATCACGAGTACAATTCATGCCAACGGCCCGTAATATAACTGCATATTTAGCAAGAATTCACATTAAACATTTAGCTAGCTTGATAGAGAAGGAACACTCAAATCAGAAAGAATGTGAAGGCTATGATGACAGCAGTGGACATGAGCGGGAAGTTATAGTTCTCAAGGAATTTATTTGTTCCTTCTAGATACTGAATATTTTCAGCTGAAAGCATGATTTAAACAAGTACTTCAACACTAATTCACACGCAATCGCTCTCTCAATAATGCATTCAAACAAATGTAATCTTACAGTGCTACTTCATCTGTATCCAATTTCGAATGAGCAGAAATCTGTAAGAAATGCATCGATCCGTAGGTAAAATAACTGATGAAAACGTACTGTTATTTTCATCACAAACAAAATTTGCATTGCAGAAAGCAGTAATTATACCTTTTAATGCTGACAACCAAGATGTTAGCTTGTCATGTGGTAGGAAAAAAGTTTGCACACTAGTGTTCCAATAAGCCACTTTGAAACTCTCCTGTTCTTTTATTTATTTATTTATTTTTTAATATATGTTATGAACAGAACAGTGATATTTCAAACAAACTGAAATAGGCTACTTTAGACACGGAGCAAAGGCGGAGCACAGTCTGTCACAGGCAATTCTAGTTGCATTTTTCATCAATTAATTTCTTAAATTATCCTTTGACTGTGTTCTGGCCCGCCATCTAGTGGCGAAAATTTTTTTGGCCCGATGCCAAACTTACTTGCCGACCCCTGCTTTAGACCCATGTTGTGCATCAAAGGGTTAAAACTCTCAGGACTCTCATCCACATTTTAAAGTCACAGGGAAACAGAAGTTTATTTGTGTACACTTGCAATATTAACAAAACATTGTGGTTTTGTAAAATAAAGAAAACAACATTATGTGCTTTCTGCCGTTCTCCGTCACTGAACTGGAGCTTTTCACAAAAATGAACCAAAACTCAGCAAATACTTGCCTCATAGACATGAGAAATATATCTATAAAGCGCTAGAAATGTCTAAAAGAACCAATTCAATCTGAAAACATACTCTCTGGTTATGTAATTGTATGAGAGGTGCATTTCTCTCTAAAGGTGGGTCAATACTGTGAAGATGGTGAGTCAGTGCTTTCAACTTCATCTTTGCAGCAGACAATGATTCAGAAAACATTAGTTTATTAATAAATAATTAAAATAACTCCTTTTTTTACTGTCACATTCATTCCTTACTTTTGCCGTTGCTTTGCAGCAAGCTCCATGCATGTGTTTGAGCGTGGAATAGGCTATAAAGGCTCATTATGGTTTACGTCTTGACTAACTTGTACATAAAAAGAAAGACATAATTCAATGAAAGGAAAATTATTGGGAATTCTTTCTAAAAATTTTACTTTGCGAGGCGAATTGCTGGCAACAGTGATTTTAGGATGGTTTGTGATTTGGTCTTGACTACCTCTAACTTTTCACAGATTTAAAACCTGATTTTAGTTTTAAAACACTTTGTGAAATACTCTAAAAGCAAAAATTTAGGAGTCCTAAAATTAGGACTGACACACCCATTATTTTTAAGAGTTTCTCCTAGATCTGCAAGTTAGGAGCTACTTTTAGCCTTAAGATGTTTTGTGAATACTGTCCCTGATGGATTCTGACTTTCATTGTGAAGTCTTGTTTGTGTTTTACATTTACATTTAGTCATTTAGAAGACGCTTTTATGCAAAGCAACTTACAAATGAGGACAATAGAAGCAATCAAAACCAACAAAAGAGCAACAATATGCAAGTGCTATGACAAGTCTCGGTTAGCCTAACGCAGTACACGTAGCAAGGTTTTTTTTTGTTTTTTTTTATTTGGTTTTTTTTTGGTGTTTTTTTATATGAAAGAAAACAAGTAGAATAATAAAAAAAGAAAGCTAGTTTTTTATAATTATTTATTTATTTATTTTTAAGAAAACAAGTAAATAGAATAGAAAGTGATCAAAATAGAATACAAAGAAGACAGATATATAAAATAGAATTAGAATAGAGAGTCCTAGAGTTAGAGGGTCAGATAAAGATGGAAGAGATGTGTTTTTAGCCGTTACTTGAAGATGGCTAAGGTCTCAGCTGCTTGGATTGAGTTGGGCAGGGAACATTTAATGAAAAAGTCCGTGATAGTGATATGGTACCTCTTTGGGATGAACAATAATGTGTCATTCGCTGGCAGAATGCTTCTAGAGGGCACATAAGTCTGAAGTACTGAATTTAGGTAAAGGGGTGCAGAGCGAGAGGTGGTTTTGTAGGCAAACACAATGTTTTACACTCCATTTCTGAGCTCTCTCTGGTTTTCATGTCATGGTTTTGATCTTCTGCCTGGTTCCCTGGATTTCTCTGTTTGCCTGTGTTTTAACTGTTGTTTCTATTGTTTACCCTGCGGTTGGCCATTTATC
Organism: Spinibarbus caldwelli; assembly: GCA_039654775.1. Classification (NCBI taxonomy): domain Eukaryota; kingdom Metazoa; phylum Chordata; class Actinopteri; order Cypriniformes; family Cyprinidae; genus Spinibarbus; species Spinibarbus caldwelli. The sequence continues at coordinate 3,306,764 of CM077220.1, read as the reverse complement.
TATTACGATTGTGGATTACCTCTTAATAAAACTGTGTTTAGATCTTCAACCCAAGGTCTAGAGCAGTGATTCTCATAGGCGTAAATCCCCCCCCCATCTGAGGGTTGTCCCCCCTAAAAATATCATTACAAGCAACTCTGTGTCTTGAAAATAATATAATGGACATATACTTAAAATAATTGTGTAAGTAGTAAAACAAAATAAACGCAAAAAAGCGTTTTAAGTTCATAAATGTTTTGATTCCCCCCTCCCTTGCCTCACAGTGGTTTGGTCCACTGCCTCGATACACTCAGGACACGAGGGAGCAGTGTTGCCAAGTCCGTGGTTTCCCCGCGGAATTAGGCTACTTTTACGCTCTTTCCGCGGGATGTTTTTCATGTCCGCGGGTTGGAGAGACCCCAATAACGTGATATTTAGCCCCTGGAAAGCGACATTTATCAGGGGAACTCCACCAAAAAACGTGTATTTTACCCCACCGGAACGCGATTTTTTTTTACCGGAAATCCCCCCTGAAAAGCGATTGGGCTAGTTTTGCTGAGAAAACCTGGCAACCCTGGGTGGGAGAGAGCAAAGTTCCTTAGTAGTTATGTGTCAGTAATTAGGCTGTCAAGGCTATTTTATTCTCTTTAAACATCGGGTGAAATTATTCTTTCTCTTTAATACAGATTATGCTGGATCATTAATAAATTAGTCATGACAAAAAAAAAAAATAATGATATCAGATGTATTTTCTATGAGCAATTTATAAGGTTACCAAGCTTAACCGTAGATTGTCACCCACTACAACTAACACAGCGATAAACCTGTGTGTGAACTGATATTAGGCTAATATTGTAGACCTACCGATGTGTTGGGTTTTGCTCAGTATGATGGTAAGTGGCTTAATGCGGTTGAATATCTAAAGAGACGTACTCGGTGCCAGATGAAACCTAAAATACTATGGAGGACGCAAAATAATCATTATAATATGACCGCGTGGTGAACCATATGAACCGAACTCATATTTAAACACGGTCTCCATGCTGTTTACACATATCTATCCTTACAAGTACAATTTTGGCTGTATTATTTGTGTCCCCTTCAAAAATTGCTCTTGAGAAATTTTATGTTTCTTGTCCCCCCCTATTGTTAGATGAAATTTACGCCCCTGGTTAAGATTAGCAGAATCAGTTGTGTTTAATTAAGGATGAATCTAAACTCTGCAGAGCTGCAGCTCCTGGTTAAAGTGAACTAAATGAAATAAACTGAAGAAATCCAGCATACGTCACCAAAGAGAAGTCTGTCATTTCACTGGATGTATGTGTGGATTGTTCAGTTCTGTGAAACATTTACAACATTTCAAGGAAAGAGGTTTTTGTGTCACTGTTTTTGACTTTCTTTTCAGATTTACCCGGATCTACACTGACTGTGACACCAGACAGTCCTGTATTCACTGGAGAGACAGTCAATCTGAAGTGTGTGATTGAGTCTCACAGTGACTGGAGATATGAATGGTATAAAGGCACATACTACAGTGTAATGTTACAGATGTCTGATCGTTACACTGTAAACAGAGACACTCTCACTATCAGAGGAGCTACTGAGTCTGATCAGGGTCAGTACTGGTGTAGAGGACAGATAAGATCAGTCTCATCACAATCAAGCTCTGCTGTTTCTCTCTCTGTGAAGGGTGAGTTTAATTTCATTGTCCTCAAACTCTTTGTACTACATATTTGATCAGATATTCAGACAAGATTTTTACGCTGAATCTACAAACTCCTGAAGTTCTCAGTGTAACATATAAAACATCAAGTTACAGAGAACAAAAATAACACACTTGTTCACTGTAAGTCTTGATGATTGTTTCAGATGATCTAATGTTGAATCACATTAAACCTGCAGTGATTGTTCAGACGGAGGAGAGACCATCACTCTCCTCTCCACATCTCTCCTCTTTAACATCAGTGTTACACAAATACAGAAACTCAGATGATCAGATCATGTTTCTGACTAGATCACTGAAAGACCTCTGTCTTCTTTCTTTACAGATTTACCCAGATCTACACTGACTGTGACACCAGACAGTCCTGTATTCACTGGAGAGACAGTCAATCTGAAGTGTGTGATTGAGTCTCACAGTGACTGGAGATGGAGAAATGGCCTGACATATGACTGGAGAAAAGACTGGACACCTGAGTGGAGATATGAGTGGAATAAAGGCACAGACAACAGTGTAATGTTACAGACGTCTGATCGTTACACTGTAAACAGAGACACTCTCACTATCAGAGGAGTAACTGAGTCTGATCAGGGTCAGTACTGGTGTAGAGGACAGAGAGATGGAAGACCAAAATCATCACAATCAAGCCCTGCTGTTTCTCTCTCTGTGAAGGGTGAGTTGTACATCATTGTCCTTCTGTACTACATGTATGATCACACATCCAATCAAAAGACATTCTCATTCTCAAATGTTACATTCACGCTACTCATAAATATGATTGTTACACTTCATTTGAGGGTTTGTTTATTTCTCTTTTAATTTGTTAAGGAGCTGTTCACACAGAAGCTGTTCTTGTTCACAACAGATGCAACAATGAAACTGGTTACAGGAATCTCAAAATGTATTTTAAATTTGAAGTATGAAGTGTCATCTTAAAAACACAACACTCATGGCACTATAATGACACAACAGCTAAAGGCTTCAGACTGATCTGATGTATGTGAGCACAGACCTGAACATCATACTATTTCTGTGTGAACTTCCCCTATAATACATTCTTAAAAATAAAGCTTCTTTTTGGCTTTGATGGTTCGATGAAGAACCTGTAAGGTACATGGTATCTTTCCATTAAACAAAAGGATCTTTAGATTATTAAAATGTTCTTCACACTGCAAAATGGTTCTGTTAAGAACTGTTCACTGAATGGTTGTTTGGGAACCCAATATATGCCTCTTCTACTGCATTATTATGACAACTTATTAATGGTGACAGGAGCTTTCAAAGTTCAAAAAGGACCTAAAAACACCATGATTGTTTCAAGAAACCGATGACCCATGTGCTATATTCCAACTCTTCTACCTTTATACAATAGTTTTGTGAGAAACAACCCAAAGTTTCTGAAGTATTTTAGTCCACATCATTCTGTCGTCATAGCAGTCAGATAATATTATCCTGCATGTATTGGTTACTAGTGCTTGAAAATGCTTGAAAATGTGAAATTTTTGCCATTTTCTTTTCGTGTTTTCGGAGGATTTACATTTCTGTGATAAGACACAAAGCATGTGCAGGGTGTTTTGAACAATTACTAAAGGTGTTATTTGCTACTGCTTGGCAACAAGCTGGTTTGTTTACATCAGCATGGGTTTGAAAATGACGTTTCATTGGTTCAGACTCATGACATTGAGTATCCGCTATGAATATTCACAAAGCTGGATTGGTGCGCTTTACAACAATACCAAACTTGTGCTGAGAGGAAGCAGCAGTTGTCAAGTAGTGAGCAGAAAAAAAAAAAAAAAACGGAAACCTTTAGAAAGCACAAAAATAAAGGTATTTTTAGATGTTTAATTGCTATGTGGAGCATTAGGATCACTAGACGAGAGCTTTATGAACTCATTTTTGAGAAAACCTCATTCAACCAAAATTGAGATTTCACTTGTTTTGCCTGTAGCTCATATTTAGCCCGTGTGCATTTGAACTAATTTTGCCAGCACAGGTCTTATATACTGAGTAATACAGAGAAAAATACAGCTGGAAGAAAGTGGGATGTTTCTCAATGTGCATTTATCATTATGGCAGTTACACTGAAAATTTGCATTTATTTATTTTAGTTCCTAACCAAATATTACATAAACATTCACATAATCAATAAAAAAAGCTGAGAAACAGGTTAGCAAGTTATTAACTTCACTATACCAGAAGTTGTTCTCTACTTCTATACTAACTATACCAAGTTTTCGGAAGAATTGGCATGAAAACATTTAGTTGACAGGAGCAAAAAAAAAAAAAAAAGAGAGAGACTGCATCACTCTCCTCTCCACATCAGTGTTACAAAAATACAGGAACTCAGATGATCAGATCATGTTTCTGACTAGATCACTGAAAGAGCTCTGTCTTCTTTCTTGACAGATTCACCCAGATCTACACTGACTGTGACACCAGACAGTCCTGTATTCACTGGAGAGACAGTCACTCTGAAGTGTGTGATTGAGTCTCACAGTAACTGGAGATATGAGTGGTATAAAGACAGTGTAATGTTACAGACGTCTGATCGTTACACTGTAAACAGAGACACTCTCACTATCAGAGGAGCTACTGAGTCTGATCAGGGTCAGTACTGGTGTAGAGGACAGAGAGATGAAAGACCAAAATCATCACAGAAGAGTAACCAAATATATCTGTCTGTTAATGGTTAGTAAATACAGTGATAAATACTTGCCTGTTTAAAGTAACCAGACAATATACTCATAAAATTTGGGGTTCCCCGAGAAACTTTTTGAAAGCCTTCAGGAGATCAGCAACACTGCTCAATAAGTGCTTGTTTCTCAGTTTTTTTTTTTTTTTTTTTGTTTTTTTCTGTCACATTCAGGTCAGATTTCTGTCTTCAGCATCCTCAGTTTTCTTCTGGCAGTTTGTCCGTATCTGCTGTCGACAGTCGTGCTGCTGTTCAAATGCTACAGAGTGAGAGGTAAAACATCTGTCTGATCCGTCTCTCCTCTCAGTGTCTTTTTCCCAAACCATTCACATTCACTGACAGACAGACCTTTACTCTCTGTCTTTTTATATGTTATACATCAATACTTACAACAGATGGTGGTCATTCAAAACAGAAAGTGTCAAACTGAATTGTGAAAGTAAAAGGTGTGTGTGTGTGTCTCACAGTTACATCTACTGAAGACCACAGCCAGTACGCCGTAACAGAGGAACAAACTTCAACCTGATTTCATTCATTCTTCAAACCGCATGTAGAGTCACCGGATGCTGGAGTCTGAGGCTGAAGGCTGGGAAACTCACAAGATAACAGACACGCATTCACACTCTCACACATACGGACAATTTAGTGTCTCTAATTCACCTGTACTGTAGATTGTGAGAGAAACCAAACCAATACATGGAGAACAGCAAACTCCACACAGAAAGGCCTCCGGACTCATCTACTCCGAGTTTTTTTAATGTGTCAGTCAAATTCACTATAAGCTATTAAAAGTTGCTCTTTAAAGACATTCAGGGAACAAACAAAACTGTTAAATAAAAATAAATACATTTTACAGCAGTTTATACGTTCCTCTACAGGCCCACAAATGAGAAATGTTCAAACTAATGGCATTTCAGCCCAGAGATGTTTTTATTCAGTTTTAACCTGATTGTCAATAAAAACTGAGACAGAGACATCAATAATATATGATATATTAACATTTTATTGAATGTGAGGAACAGGTTCATTATGACACTTTAAGCGAACAGACCACCAATAAGACTGAGCAGATTTTATGTTTGAAATACTACGAACAAGTTATGAGAAGTCAAATTACATCTTAACATGTTTTTGTTTATGATGCACTTTTTTTTTTTTAGATTTTATTTTTATTTATTTATTTTATTTTTTTAGCTTAGACAAAATAAGAATAACCTTCTATATGTCTTCTGTCATCTGATTGATATTATACTTTAACAAATAAAAGGACTTTATACATTTACTGGACTGAAGTGACTTTGTTTACCTATCCAAACAATTTTATTTATTTTTTCTTTCATTTCTCAGTCATCATTGTATTGTATTGCATTACATGTTTTGAAACTAAAGAGCTGTAATATAAACTATTAAATGTCATCTTACTAAGACATTAGGAGACAGAGTGACACATGTGCGGCATTTCCGTATGGCAGAGAATGGCAGTTGCCATACCCTAGCCCAGTCAGGTGTGCCATGAAAAATTATCCAAACTTCATATCGCTATTATATTTCATTATAATTATTTTAAATCAGAGAGTTTTACAAATATTTAACCAATGAAAAGCATTAAAAAGAGCTTGTCAGTAAAACTTTGTAACACCGCTGGATCCTCAAGCTATCAGCGAAACCTTGTAACTTCACTCCGCTTTGAAGAGCGGAGAAGAGTCTAAGTATTTGCCTTTGTCTAGTTGAAGCCAATTTTAAATATCCTGTGCATATAGCGCTTCATCGTTTATAACATGATATTTTGGCCAAGTGTATTAAACAAGAAAAACTAAGCACCCATATAACTACAATAAACGTTATTGTATTGTAACTGCTTTCTTATTGGTTTATAATATTCATAATAAAAAAAAAAATTAAAAAAATTCTGTCTCGCAATGCTCATTGGGGCAATAAACGGGGTTTAATTAACTACATTTGTTTTATTTTTTTTTAAATTGAGTATTTAATAGCATAACAATGAAAGTATTTCTAACAACTTAAACTGTCATTAATTCCGTTAAAAGCACCAACTTGAAGATTTAAAACAACCTAGAACACCACCTATCATGTTATTTTAACGTGCTTTAGTAATACTACTATAACTGATAAACTACAGTTCAGACCTGTTACAGTGTAGTCTCAGCCTCAGACGTCATGCCCACGGACCGCTGGCTAAACGTCTGATGCATACGGCACACAAAAGCGGAAACACTTCAGGAGTTTCGAAGTCGTCATCAGATTGGTTGAATTATACAGGATTTCCGGGAGACTTGTGTGTCACGTTCTTTAACGTTCCGCCTGGAAACAAAGATGCCGTGGCACCAAACCCACTCACGAAAGAAGAAAGCCGTCGTATTTACAAGTGACGACGAGTGCTTATCAGGATCAACTAAACTCTAGATTTTCAAAAGTATGTGAAATATTTAAAGTTCGTGGCACAGAATCTTTAAAATACGTCCGAGAGTTTTACACACTGGTCTATTATTGTGGTGACATTTCCACGACCTGAAATGTGACACTAAACGAAACGAATTGTGATTGGTTGTTTGATATGTCGGTCAAACGGCCTCATGGGCCGGCCTTGGCCAATGAAAGCTGCCATGGATTCCAGATAATGGATAAAACGTTGATAAAATGGATTAGACTCATCTGCATTTAAATGGTTTATTTCAAGAACGGAACGTTTTCAACTACCTGGCAAAATGGAAGACCATTTGGACAAGCATTTTTAAAGTTTACAACCCGTGTACTGAAGAAAATGCCATTAATCAACAGAGGCCTCCCTCAAGCCCAAACCCAGGATTCCCTTGGAAGCTGGATTGAGGTGGAGCTGCACTTCTTGAGGGATGTCGTTCAGCCAGCACTTGGCATCACGGAGTGCAACTCAAGAACAAAAGCAGATGGGCAAAGACAAACTGGCATATTTATGGCAAAATAGAAAATCCAAAGCATTCCAAATTATCCTTAACAACAGTAAATTCCCAAGTGCACCAACCTGTACAAATAGCAAGCAGTCTGTGCAAAATTATTATACTTCCAAATGTGCGCCTGAATGATCAGAAAGTACATTAATTGTGCCGCCATGGACAGGGTCATGAAATCTAGTGCAATATAGTTAACTGAACGCCTCGTTATTTACTGTTAGTGAGGTAGAGAAAGTGATTAGTAATTTACCCAATAATAAAGCAAGCGGATCTGATGGTGTGACATACGAAACGCTGAAAGCTAGTAAAAGCACGTTGTGCCCAGTTCTGACTAATATATTTAACATCTGTTTAACTGATCCATCGAATCCCCAAGAAAGACAATATCCCTGACGATCCGTCAACTTGGAGAGATATATCTTTATTACCGACAGTTTATAAGGTAGGCCTATTTATGAAATGTTTGCTCTCAAGAATCCTCCCCTGGTTGGTGGAGACAGGAATTCTATCATCAAAACAGAAAGCAAATATCAACAGACAGGGAATGAATGAGCATGTCTTTTGTTTGAAAACAGGAATTGATGATTTTAAACACTCATCTGCAAAATTCTTCACTGTCTTTCTGGATTTTCGTGACGCTTTTGGCTCATTGTCCCATGATGTTATGCTTTATGCATTAGATGAAATAAGACTACCACGGCCATATGTGGACGTGATCAAGGACGTTTACAATAACTCTTACGTTCGAGTCATATGTAGAAGTGTCCTAACTGATCCTATACCACTCAAGATCAGCATCAAGACCGGCTGCCCTTGGAGCGCTATTAACTTTATACTAGCGATTAACTCCAGGCTGAAATGGATATGTCAGTGCGCACCAGTAGGTGTGCGTTCTCCAAATCCAGTGCGAGCTTATGCGGATGATGTGGAAATATCTTCACGAGATGAGAGTGTAATTCATAATATGCTTCTCCGTATTGATGGCTTCATAAGGTGGTCTGGTTTGGATATGAAACATACAAAATGTGCTGCGTTTTATGAAAGAGGGAGTGGAGGAAATAGATGGTATAAATCAAAGTATGACAAACCCCCGGTCTTTGCATTAGCACATAAACCTATCCGTCTATACAAAGGTCATGAAACCTATCCTTATCTGGGGCATAAATTCAATGTTAGCGGTGACTGGGAGGAACAGGTTACAGAGCTGTGTCATGAATTTACCCGAAGACTTGTATTGATTGACTCTTCCCCTCTCCCCATAATGATGAAGATCAAGGCTATCAGATTGACTGCAATAGCTAAAATTCAACATCTATTTATGAATATTCATATTCCACAATGCACACTTTCAACATTGAATGATGAAATGATAAAGCTAGTGAGAAAATGGCTGTCTCAATAGTCATACAACCCGAGATATTATTTTCCAGTCGCGCCGAGACGAAGGTCTCGGTGTCCCAAACATTGAATGGATTTATACTGCCTCCAGAATAGGTCATCTGCTTAACATGCTGAATAATGACGATGCATCTGTCAGAGATTTGGCACTTGAGTCACTTTTTCTACATCTACAGCGGCGCAAAATACTGGCTGCTTCGTACAACGAGCCCCAGTTTCTTGGATTCAAATTAAAACCGAATGGAAAATTGGACATCAAAACAGCCGGATTTGGAGTACGCTCTGATTGGTTGGATATAAATAATCTTTGCCAGTGTACAGGACTGCAGCTCTCTTGGCAGGGACCTGACGGAGCGGTAGCAGTTCTTAATGAGATCATAATAACAGACCCGCTTATCTCTACTCTAGTAGTACTCAACACCGAAAGTACACCTCGTCAACTATTGACTAATAACGTAAGAGTCTCACTTCTTCACCTCAGAAAAACCCAAAATGCCCAGCACTGGATGGGCTTGAAACTGCAGGGAAAATTAGCACTTCTCCAATCGGCTGACCATTCAGAATCCCAAACTTCTCAATCTTGAAGAATATTCTAACTTTTATGATTAAAGCACAACTACAATGTCTTCCAACTATTTACAATCTGTCAATATGGTATCCATCAAATTACAACCCCTATTGTTTGTTACATCAAAATCAACAGGAAAATGAAACACATCTTAAATGGATGTTGTTGTTACAAAGGACTGTATGTGGCCAGACACAATCGCCTGGTTAATCTGATTGTAAACGACTTGAAAAAAATACATAAAGACAGCGAGATTTACCAGCATAGGCTACTGTTGAATTGAACTGGTTCTATCATATGAGAAATGTTAGCTTTCCTGTAGCTCAAATAGTAGAGCATGGCGCTAGCAACGCCAAGATCATGGGTTCGATTCCCAGGGAAAGCAAGACCTGATCAAATGTAAAAAACTGTAGCTTGAATGCAATGTAAGTCGCTTTGGATAAAAGCGTCTGCTAAATGCATAAATGTAAATATAACACATCTGACAGTGACTATTTCAAAAATATTCCAAACACTCCTGACATTGTGATTGTAAACGAGGCTTTGAACTCTCTATTTGTCATTGAGGTTTGCTGTTGTTTTGATTTATATTTGGATACCTGCTACAGTATCTTTCCAAACTGCTGAAATATCAGCCATTGGTTGAAGCTATCCATCAACTTGACTATCATTGTAAGTTAATTGATAGCTAAGATAGCTTAGACAGCTACTTATTGATAACTAAGACAGAACTGCTTGTAGTTTCAAACCCATCACTTCATCACAATGTCAACTTCCAGTTAGACTCATCAACCATAACTCCTTCAAAAACAGCCAGAAACCTTGGAGTTGTGATTGATGATCATCTGACTTTCTCAGACCACATTGCTAAAGCTGCCCGGTCCTGCAGATTTGCTTTATACAATATTAGAAAGATATTCCTAATATATTCCTTAACCCTTTCTTTCGGAACATGCAAGACAACTCCTTGTTCAAGCTCTTGTTCTGTCCAGACTTGATTATTGCAATGCTCTCTTGGCAGGTCTTCCAGCCAATTCCATCAAACCTCTACAAATAATCCAAAATGCCGCTGCAAGATTAATCTTTAATGAACCGAAAAGAAATCCAATACTTCAGACCTATGTGCCCTCTAGAAGCTTGCGTTCTGCAAGTGAACGACGCATTATTGTGCCATCCCAAAAAGACACAAAATCACTTTCACAGACTTTTTCATTCACTGTTCTCTCCTGGTGAAATGACCTGCCCAACTCAATCTGAGCAGCTGAATCCTTAGCCATCTTCAAGAAACGGCTAAAAACACATCTCTTCCATCTTTATTTGACCCTCTAACTCTATCACACTCTATTCTAATTCTATTTTATCTATCTGTCTTCTTTTTATTTAAAAAAAACACACACACACACCCTTGACTCTCTATCGATTGCATACTAATTCTCTAACTCCTACTTTTTCTTTAAAAACTAACACTAGCTTTCTTTTTCTATATTCTATCTACTTGTTTTCTTAAAAAAAAAAAAAAAAAAAAAAAAACCTTGCTATGTGTACTGCGTTAGGCTAACCGAGACGTGTCATATCGCTTGAATGTTGTTGCTCTTTTGTTGATTTTGATTGCTTCTATTGTACTCTTTTGTACGTCGCTTTGGATAAAAGTGTCTGCTAAATAACTAAATGTAAATGTAAATGTTAATTACCTTAGTATTTGGAAGTTTAGGTCATGTGCACAAGAATGTGTTAAAGTACTACAGTTGGGTGGATTACAAAAAAAGAAAGCAAAAAGACTCGCAAAATTCTGTTCAGTTTCAGCCATTATAGGGAGTATGCAAATATGGAAACGAAGATGCTGTGTCTATCCTTGAGTGTTAAATGTTATAAAAATAAGGATCTGTGAATGTATGTTAGCCATGTGCACCTGTCATCTTGAAAAATGACTATCCAAGGTATTTGGATTCGGTTTTTTGTTGCTTGTTTTGTGGATCCAAATAAAAGAAGAAAATGTGTGTGTTTTGTTTTTTGCAAATAATTTATTCTGAAGCAATATTCTCATCAGTTTTCTAGCAGCTGTGACATATAAATCTGCATGTTTTTATATTTTATCCATTTTTATATATCCTTTTATAGAGGGCATTTTCCCACTAATCTCATTAATACTTTCATTTCAAATTCTTACATTTGATCTATAAATTAAATTATAATAATGTGATTGTTATTATCTATACCTTATCAAATTAAATCATTTACACTGAAAAATACAACTGCATTAAATAATATTATGAGATTCTTTTAAATTTTTCTTTGAATATATAAACAATAAATAATGCTGGAAATTATATTTTTCAACGAAATTAAAACGCCAGTAGCTGCCAGTAGTGAGCGTTTAATCGTCATTCAAATGATTCGTTCAAACGGCAGATTCATCAGGTGTTTATACATGGGCTAATGAAACTTTGACTCAACCGATTCGTTCAAAACACTGAATCATTCAGCAGTGAATCAGCTGGTTGCTGTGAGATGCGCTGTGGTTCCGCCTAAAATGTAAGTGACTGAATATTACTGTATTTGCTTATTGAACAGTTTATAGAACTATTAAACAGTAGTCATGGTGAAAACGTTGTGTGATGTGTTGACTAACTAACTGTATTTTAAATATAAAACCTTACATCATTTTAAAACAAACAGATTGAGTAGATAACCAGGTAAATTTGATTTTATTTTGACTGACCTGTCATGCTCAGTCAGATTATGTTTAAGAGTTTGTAACAGATATTGGACCAATCAGCTTTGAGTGCGGTGATGATGACAGAGAATAGCAGCATTTATTCAAAATAGAAATATTTTCTAATATAAGTCTTTACTAGCACTTTTTATCAGTTGAACACATCCTTGCTGAATAAAGGTGTTGATTTAAAAAATAATATCTTACTGATCCCAAACTTTTGAACAGCAGTGTATTTTTGTAGCTCAAATATTTACACTCTTCTGTATCAGCCACATCTGTCTGTTCTTATAAGAGGACTGAAGCAATTCACTTTTAGTCATTATTCTGTTCAGAAGCAGAATTGTATAAGATGTTTCTTTACCGGACAGATGCTGTGCAGTGATCAGTGATCGTTGTTTAGAGAGCTGAATGCAGTTACATTTACACACAGTTCATTTACTCGGCCTCATGTGCTTCCAAACCCAGAAGACTTTGGTTAATCTTTGAAACACAAATTAAGAGATCTAAATAAACCTGAGAGGTTTCTGTTTCTCATTAAAAGTCCAGGAAACCAAAACTTAGAAGATCCAAAAAGCATGTGAATATGTGAATAAAAGCCTAAATTACAATCTGTTTATCATATAAAGTGATCGTATCTCTTCTCAAGACTTGGATTAAACTGCTAGATTCATATGGATTTGTTTTATAACACCTTCACGACATTTTGTCATATGATTGTCACTCTGCACTGCAAACTCACATCTTGTATATTGTGTGTTTTGAGTCAAATTTTGTTTTCTTGACAGATTCACCCAGATCTACACTGACTGTGACACCAGACAGTCCTGTATTCACTGGAGAGACAGTCACTCTGAAGTGTGTGATTGAGTCTCACAGTAACTGGAGATATGAGTGGTATAAAGACAGTGTAATGTTACAGACGTCTGATCGTTACACTGTAAACAGAGACACTCTCACTATCAGAGGAGCTACTGAGTCTGATCAGGGTCAGTACTGGTGTAGAGGACAGATAAGATCAGTCTCATCACAATCAAGCTCTGCTGTTTATCCCTCTGAAGGGTGAGTTGAATATCATTGATCTCATGAACTCACTTTACTACATGAACACACACCATGTCCAACATTTCAGCTCAACAAAAAAAAAAATGGTTATATTGCAAATTTAATTCAAACTGAAAGTTTGATCAAACTTTGAAGAAAGGTCTCTGTGGCTGAGATTCTGTACTCAGTTTACACACTATAAACTGCAGACACAGTGAGGGTCGTACAGTTGTGTGCTGTGCTGAAACAAACCCCTCAATCTGAACAGAGTTTTAAAACACTAGGCATCATACACTTACCGACTAAAAATAACATGTGTTCTTAAATCTGCTGAAAATATCAAACATGTTTGATATCCTCCGACTGGGTGGGATCAGAGTCTGAAGCTAAAAAATCGGAGTCTGTGACCATCATAACACTACGCGATTTTCTGTGGAATCTGTCAACTCAAAGCTGCAGACTGGATCTGACTTTCGGCAAACTAGCGTCGACTTCTCCAGACTGTAATTAGGTGGAAAATCAGGGCAAAAAATCTTGTAGTGTGTTCCAGGCTTAAAGGTCCACTGAAGTGCTTCGAAACACGCAGCTTATTGTGTTGACATCATTTAAACCGAAATAGGGAAACAGGAGGGGCATATCAAGCAGCTCCGCCCCCTTTTTAAATAGCCACACAGTTATATCACAGTTTGGACCAGAGCCGCTGAGCTCGGTAAAGCCACATTTGACAGCATATGACAGCCACAATAATAATGTTTTATTTATTAATTTATTATTTATTTTATTTAACTAATTTATTAATTATTTATTAAGCCTAAGGACTCTAATGTTATTAGATAACATGAACACAGACACAAATATACAGTCACATGATCAAACAAACAGACAGAGATCATCTGTACCAGATACAATAAGTAATGAAAGCAAGCATGGGACTGAAAAATGAAGCAGACAATCAATTAACAAAGCATGTTAAGTTGGTTTTGAGATCAGTTTTAAAGGTCTGGAGTGAAGAGACAGCAAAAAGGTTTTGAGGACGTTTGTTCCAGAGCTTAAAGCTGAAATGCTGAAAGCCCTGCCACCTACACTAGATAGTCTGAATTTAGGTACTTCAATACAATCTCATCCATATTGCTATAAAATATAGCATTCTGTGTAGAATTCAAATGGGTCCGATAAGTTTTGTGGTCTGCGTCAATTCACGCATATGATCCGCTCTCTGTGCTATCGCAACCCATTCTCACTCCCAGGGCGTCAAAAACCGAAGCATGGTCAAGCGCCTTTAGCGTCAATGTGAAGACGCCAAAGGTGCCTCTCGGCATCGCTATATCGATGAACTAGGACTTACATTGATTTCAATGGGAAACTTTTGGCGTCAGTACACAGACGCGAAGGGCATGAGATGTTTATCGCTATGAAATCACGTTCAAGAAGTCTCATTCAGCACACATCGCGATATTTGCCATTAGTTTACGTGTGCCACACGTTGGGTGAGTAGTCGTAAATACGCCGTCTTAATGTCTGTTATAAAATTTATTCAGTCTTCTTTATTAATCAGATTAGCGCCGTATGTTTATTCGCTGTATTATATCGGTCATCCGAGGCTGTCTTTGAGTTTCATTGTGTTTAACTAAATGAACACACCTGCTAACAAGGCTGATTAAACGCTATCTGTCACGTGACGTGCCATAGACCTTGGATCAGTTTTATATTCATATCAGGTTCAAAGATGTAAGTTGTATTTGTAGTAAAATCATGGTAACCACAACACTTACAACAGTAACTGCAGTTTTACTGTGAAATTTGAAGTTAAAACACAGTAAACAGGACATTTTTCCATGTTTTACCACAGTAACAGTAGTTTTACTGTGAAATTTGAAGTTAAAACAAGTAAACATGACACTTACTATGATTTTACCACAGTAACTGTAGTTTTACTGTGACAGTTGAAGTTAAAACACAGTAAACAGGACGTTTACCATGTTTTTACCACAATAACTGTAGTTTTGCTGTTATATGTATAGTAATAGCACAGTAATCACCAAACTTACTATGGTTTTACCACTGTAATGGTAGTTTTGATGTGCTTTTAGACAGATATCACAGTAATCACAACATTTACTGTACCATGCTTGTAATACCTTTTAATGTAAAATCCATTTTTTTTTAATTGAAAAATAAATAAATAATGGAATTGAATGGAATTAAATGGATTAATGGAATTTTTTTCCATCTTGCAGTTCATTCATATCAGTTTATATCTTAAATATTTTGCTCATGGATCATTATTAACATTCTCTATATAACTCTATTTTATTTTCTCTCCCTTTTTTAATTATTATTATTATTTTGTTTTGTTTTTTTTAGCTGAAAAGACGTAAAGGAAGCACTCAGCAGTCATGTTTGTGGAGATGTATTAATTCAGAAACGGAGAAGACAGAAAGCTGTGGAGACAGACATTTGCAGCGGTAGGTCTGTTAGTTTTACCCTTTTATCAAAAATTCCTGCTGTTATAATTCGCACAGCATTTGTTGTTTCTTAAACTTTTGCCCTGTCCAAATACCCACACTTGCGGTCTTTGCACTTGACCACTTGACTACTTATTTGACGTATTTCCTGTATTTGGCCCAAGTGTTCAAGTGAGCATGAAGACCACAAGTGTGTGTAGAACTTTTCATTACCTTATGGGACACACATATAGTGTCGTAAAAATACAAGTGTTTACAGAGATTTTTTTTTTTTTTTTTTTTTCAACTTTGCATTTTAAAATAAACTTCTAAATGTCTGTTCAGTAGTCCCTATAACACGACAATTTAATTTGTGGTGCTTCTAATTAAGTGATAAAAAGCAGTTGCAAATGATGTACAAAATAAATATACTTATCTTTGCACTGTTGTAGAATCTTCCTTGTTCAAAATAAATTGCCAGAGAGGTTTTGAAGCCAGTAGACTTTATCGATCATCATCAAACAACAAAGTCGAGTTACAGTTAGCAAAGGTAACTCCAGAATGTCTGTTTTACACACTATATGCCTGAAGCTGTTACACAGTATTCCATATATGCTCCATTGTATTTTGGGACAGGTATCTTTTACCATATATGTGTCCTTGAAGGTGATCAATAGCTTGTCATGCATGTATTTCTAGCTCCTGAACAAAGTCTTTTCCATATATGGGTTTTTCAAACTTTAAATAGTTCACTCAGTTTACGGCTCACTGCAATCCTTAACACACACCTGTTTCACACAATCAGACTAATAATAGAGACTAATAATAGTAGATAATAGTAGAATAGTTTCTTCTTACAAATAGGCATAATTCTATGCATTATATTAATTCAAGATTAATGAAAATATTCTACAGCACCAATAAAACTTGCAACACTTTGATTTACTACCAAATTATTCCTAATATATAATTATTATTATTAATGTTTAACTTACATTGGAAAGGTTTCCGTGACCTCTCGCGAGATCTCGCCAAAATGTCTCATGATTTATTCCAAAATATGATGCATGATGGGATACACCAAACCTCGAATAGCGCTCTGGTGTGGTATTCAAGATAGTGTGGGTTTAGTGTGCGTTAAGGGCACTGCATTTTAGCATTATTAAGACCTGAGACAGTCCTGCGCACGCACTGTCACGTACACACGCTCTCAAGTGGCCAAGACCGCAAGTGTGGGTATTTGGACAGGGTAAAAGTCTTTAAAATGCCCCATTAGTAAGAACCCTAAACACAGTCTCACATCAAAGTCTTAATAATTCAGTAATTAAATTTAACACTTGTATGATATTGTACAAGTGTACTTGTAGACAATCCTGGTAATGGGTGTCTCATGAGCAAGTCCTTTGCCTCTGTAAATTTTTCTTAATTCTTGCAAAATGAAATTTTTATTGCAGTATTTTAACAATTTTACTTTGTACAGATGATCTCATCAGCTAAATGAGGGATTTTGACCAAGTGATGCTCTTTCCTTTCATGCACATTAAGGAAATTACATTTTATTTTAGAACAATTGTTTGAAAAGTTATGCTCTTTAAAAAGTGAATGTCATTTCATTTCAATAAAAGATGCGGTGCTTGATTTGGTTTGGTTATTAATTGATTATTGCGCTCGCTTGCGCCCTCTTGTGGGCATAGCAGACAATACAGTACTTTATTTCCTCTAACATTAAAGGTGCAGTAGGAGATCTTGGAAAATGCTAGCTTTAGCCTGATAGCACTGTAAGCGAAGGTCCCACCCTCAATGCAAATCGCCATCCAAAGCCATGCCCCCTGAATGCATGAATGCGCACAGACCAGACGATCAGAGACAACATTACCACCAGGGTGCGAACTATGTGGGAGCTAGGGGGAGCTCGGCTCCCCTTAATAAGACATGGGCTCCCCTGAAAACATGATTTGTGAAATTTTGGGGGGTCTCAAAAAATATTGACAGTGTTATTTTGACGTGCAATTTCAGTTTTGTGTAATGTGATCATCGTGGATTATTATGTGTAAAATTGCAAAAATATCACTCATTCATGCATGACGGCGATTTAAACCTAATTCACTTCAATAAAGATAACTATACATGCTATTCTTGTCATGAGCATCAAGGTGTGGGGGCGCTGCGGTGCAAATTCATTCCACTCATGTTTAGTGCATGCTAAAAAAAAAAAAATAAACGTTGGATTCAACATTGGCCGTAGATCTAGAGCCCTGCACGGGCCTCAAATTTAGGCCCTGGCCCGAGACGCTCAGGCCCTAGCCCGGCCCATATCAGAGAGCTTAACAGAATTATAAGCCCGACCCGAGCCCGTCATTTTTTTCCCCCTTCTCCCAAAACGGCTCATGTTTCAGCTATTAAAATAGGTTAGTTTTGTATGTAATGGCAAAGTGATTATATTTCGTTTCGTTTTTTTATTAAGTTCATTTAGAAAAACATTTGGAGCATTTTTCGTTCATTAAATCATTTTTTTCTTTCTTAAAGCAATGACCAAGCGGCCAGCGGCAGACCGGCAGGATGATAATAGCCTATGTTTGATCAATTTAGCCTTCTCAAATCATCACGACTTGCCTAAAATAAAATATATATACTGAAACAGTTCAAGCATATAACAATGTTTAAACATTAAACCTAGATAAATGTGCACTGCATCCAGTAGTTTGTGCGGAGTGTGGAAGCTAAAGCGCAGGACATGGAGGCACCAGCGCAATCAATTGCATTTTTTTTCAATGGAAACAACTTAAAATAATTTTTGCTTATAAAGGTAAGAGTAATAAATCATTCAGAACTGTAACTCGGAATCTGTAATATACCTATAGAAAGCTTTAAATTACTACTTAACAAAATAAATCAAATCGAAAACAAAAACTCTTTCATTATAATCATAATCCGTGAAGATGCACTTCTCTCTAAAGGCGCGTCTAATGAGGAGATGGTGAATCAGGATCTTCATCTTTGCGACACTGACACAGAAAACACTAGTTTATTAGTAAATAATTCAAATATCTCCTTACTATTTCCCCCAGACACATTCATGGTAATTACGTTTGCTGGGGCTTTACGGCAAGCTTTATTATTTGAACGCAGAACTCTTCAGCTGTGCTGACGGCTCTCTGCTGCTGCGGGACTCTAAACACTGTCAAGCCACTTTTCACAGTCGCGGCACAGTCTCGTGTTGTTTCCACTAGCGCGGCTATTTTTTTCATCACTAATTGATGGATGTCTAAAATATAAAAATAAGGAGAAGCCTAAAACAGGCCCGAGGCCCGACCCACGTCTGAACTATAACGTGAAAATTGCCCTGAAGCCCGGCCCCAGGGACGTAAAAAAGTCGGGGCCCGTCGGCCCGGGCTGAAATGCAGGGCTCTACGTAGATCTGCACGCGCAGTCCTTGAAATCCATTCTGCAGTTAGCATCATAGCATCATATAGCCACGATGGCAAAAAGAACACAAGGCAGTTTAATTAAATTTGGTTTTACTAAGAAATTGTGTTGTAAAGACGTTAATGGCACGACCGATTCACCTGCTGCAAGCCCTGTTAGTACACCTCCCTCCGGGATGACAATGCAAGAAGTAAATCATTGTAAGTCCATGCGTAAGCGCACGAACAACTCCCCCCCCCATACAGTGGACTTTGGGCTCCCCCAAAGTCCACGGTATAGTTCGAACACTGATTACCACAATACATCATGTCATTAACCGGTGAGAAAACTTCATAGCATTTCATAGCACAGTTAGTAAAAGTACTACAACACCAGGAAGGAAGATCATGCTGCTGATGTTTGCCTGTCATTCTCGCTCTGTCTGCTCAGCGTATGTGAACGAGCTGAGGACGTATCTGTCTGCGCGAACCTGGTGTGCAGAGGTATGCAAATACACGTTGACAGGCAGGTAGGAAAGCCTCTCATAATGTTCGGATGTGATGAGACTTTCAACCAGCATAACAAAAAATGTTTCTGAAGACAATCACCTATTGCACCTTTCAGAATTGCCTTTAGAATTAGAATATAATTCAAATTTTTCTAATATTTAAGAAAAAAATAGAATTTAGCTTTTCAGCCATTTTGACAGCCATAGTTTGGTGTAGGGGATATTTCCAACACGACAGAGATTAACCTTTAGCGACACTCCCTAAATATTTCAATTCTGAACAGCTGCAATTCGTACCTCAAGCAACGTAAAAAAAAATGCTACAATACATGCCTGTCACAACGTGATAAAAACGTGCCACAGTCACATATTAAACGTGTTTTAGCGCCACTCTCTGGACATTTTACTTTGAAACTGCCACGAAACGTGCAGTAAGGTACATAATTACAGTGTTGCAGAAATATAGGCTATGTAGAGGCACGTATTTCCAATGAGCCTGGGTTGTTCAAATGTCTGTTGTTGTTTATCAGGGAAGAGCAGTGAGTCTGGAGACACTTTGTACTCTGAACTGAAGCACATCACAGACAGAGGTGAGAGAAACACAAAACAAGCTTCATCACTATTACAGTCAAACCACTGACCTTAAATATTAACCATCATTCACCGTTTCTGCTACAGATCACAATGATTCCTAAAGTCATGACTCATTGAGGAAATGTAAAAATCTTACAGTTTATCATCATTTTATTGTTATTGATTATTTGTGTTCTTCAGGTGCTGATGCTGGTGATGCAACTTATGCTCAACCTATTAGGAAGAAGAATAAAACGTAAGAATTATGTTACAATGTACAGTTATCTTACAATATGATTTAGATCATTTATAACTGACTATCAGCTCATAATTTGCACTCGTTCCTGCAGCTTGTGGCATATTGATTCTTTTACATTATAAATCTGCTTTAAGTGATTCAGTTATTTGTGATGATCAGAGGTTCATTGTGATCTTAAAACTGTAAATCATCAACAGAATGAGCTCATTATTCATATCACCTGCATAATTGTTAAGAAAGTTTTAGCTCTTTATCTTTCGATGCCGTCCGAATATTCTCAGTCCTTGCATTCATGAAGACATGGGCCCATGGAAAGAATTATGAACAAGACGCCAATTGTCTTTTCACAAACTTCTTCCAAGTTTATTGTTACATCCATACATTATATAGTTTCATTGCTAGGGGTGGTGCAGTGATACATCTAATGAGAATTATACACCACATCTGTGTGGTACTCAGGCCAAGAAATATACGTTATATAAAATGGAAGTCTGGCAAGGAAGTTCTGGACATATTAGGGATACTCTTGGACAGAGAGAACCACATCTTGATGCCAGATGTCAATAGTACAGACTAAACTCAGTCACCTCCAAACTAGGAGACCCCCCTCCTCAGTTGAACATTTGAACCTGGATGTATGTATGGATAAGAGAGATATCTCTAACATAAGAGAGAGAGAGAGAGAGAGAGAGAGAGGAGGGAGAGAGAGGAGGGAGCGAGAGGAGGGAGTGAGACACAGAGAGAATGGGGAAAAACACGTATGGGAGGAGGGAGCGATCAGAAGAAAAGGAGAAAGAAGGGAGGAGGGATTGCATAGAGGCAAAATCACAGAAACATCTGGCAGAGAGCATGATATATTTTAACAGTTCCCCCATTTGTTTATATAATAAACACCGTAAAGGCTCTCTGCCCAATTCCCCTTCTTTTAACATTCAATCAACATTTTTCTCATCCCACTTAAAATCAGCACATATAACAGTTCTAGTCATCGAGGCACTTACGAGCATCTTTTCCCAACTTGTAAATCAAGACAAAAATCATTCTGAAGTATTCGCTACTTCCCTTGCCTACAATTCCTAAGCATTCCTAGACATATTCAGTAAACCTTCATTAATCAGCATCCGTATCAGGGATGTATGGGATGTATGCAACACGATATTCCTACGATAACACACTTTGCCCTTCAGACAGTCTATTGATTTTGTAGTGCAGGTAACTGTAAGCCTTGTAGCTTTTCCTTGGCCTCAGATTTAACAATATGTTTGGCTGGTCACTAACACGTTCATAGCAGATGTATGGTATATCTTCATTATCTAGCCAGTTTTCCTCACCCATCTCTTCAAAGAAATATGTACAGGTGAGCAGGCTTTCAGTACAGCCAGCCATATTACCAGTTTTGCAGCCATGGCCTAATAATTTTAGTAATAGTCTTGCAAGTTCTAATTTCCTTCACATAATTCCCTATCTAAACGTAATTAAATTGCAAAAATTTCAATGCTTTGCATTACATTGTTCACATCTTTGGTTTCTAAAAGGTTATGAATACCTATTTATTACCAACCAGATATCCGTAAGGTATGAGACCTTAACCAGGACAATCAGATTTGGGCCAATTTAAGAACTAACCCCTATGTCTCCTGGACTTCTGCTGTGTCGAGGACTTACTACAGCTCTCAGGCTTTTAGTGTCAGGAGGCCTTCTAGATGTGGTCAGATTGTTCCACTCATATAATGTATGCTACCATTTTAATTTTAGCCTGTGATAGTAATGTATCCATTGTAAGTGTCAAGTTAGTCTAACAAATGAACTTTTAAAGTCTATTTCAATACTATAGACCTATGCAGTAACTCGAGTCAGCTAAAATAACAACATTATCAGTAATGTCAAACAAACAGACAATCAATCTAAACCACATCGCAATCTTCATTCCATGCTGTATCAGAATGAGGTCAGGATCAGGATTATTAAATCAGTCTCTCTTGCATTCTCCTTGTTCTACTGAACATTGAGTTGCTCCTCAATCTATCATTGATTCCGGCAGGCTCTTTATCAGTTGGAGCAAACAGCGGGCTTTTAAGCCATCAGTTGAGTTTGCTCATTCTCCTCGTTGGTCCCCCTAGGGGACTCTTCTTTCCCTGCCAGGGTTAGAGGCACGCCTGGTGTGAACTCAGGGTGTTTCTCCTTTCAACGACGTTAAGGCAACACCGAAACCATGTATCTCCCTCTGTTAGTCCAGATTAGCAGAGTAAACCATCCTTGATAGCAGAAGAACTACTTCTACCTGTGAAAGGAGATCTTAAAATACTTTTGTTAGGGACAACACATGTTTACTCCTCACCCAGTCGATCCTTGTTGTAGTGACCTGTGAGGAAAAAATTAATGTGGCCTGAGGGCTGTCCATTTTTCCTATAACACCAGCAGATTGACAGGGCTGGAAACCATATCATTCCAATTTCAGTCAATATCATTTATAATCTTATCTGATTTCTTTCATATTCCCCCTGTATACCACGTCTAAGTGGTATACACTAAATTTAAATTCATCTCAATTATTTGTTTGTTGTTTAAAGGTGTCTCACTATTCATCAAATAGTTTCTTAAACATGACTTTTTTATTCAGGCTTTTCACCCACTAATATCAGTTTTTTTCTGTGAAACACTCAGCCCACATGTAACATGTTAACAAACACAATGTATTTCATACTTTTGACACAGAATTAATTTGATGAAGTCCATCATGACATCCTGAAAAGGAAAAAGTTAAATATGGGGAGGACAGGGCAAGCCTTCTTGCTCTGCCTTCCCATGCTTTACCCTGCGCAGGTGTGGCACTTTTTCTTTCTGCCACAAAAATATCCCAGGCCAGGGTAATTAGCCAAATTAATCCATAGCCATTATTTCTCGGGCATAATCTACATTGTATGCCCTCTTTGAAAATTTGAAAACAGCTGTTCATGGCAGATTGTCTGCCTTGGTGCACCATCACTCACACACTTTCACACACTCTCACACACCCCCACCTCTGGCCAGAGCATCATCTCTTTTTGTCACTGCCTCCGAAGACAGTAAACTGAATGGGGAATGTATGTTGTTAGGGTGGAATACCACCAAGTCTACTCGAATAAAACAATTTCGATAATGACAGACACTACTCAACGTAGGCACTGTGGCTTTCCCCTTGCGACAGTGTCTAAACGTTAAACTAAAACAGTTGGACGATGTCCATCACAATGGGGTTGAATTTCATCTCGCGGTCATGAACTCCAAAGTTTTCAATATTTTGTCCAAATAAACTTTTAGGCCTAGGCATGCCATAATTAAAAGAACCAATTTTAATTTCTGAAATGTAATTCATTATTCAACTGTGCACTTTTCGCCTTTATTATCTCTTCCTATTGCTCATGAGCTGCTCTAAAAAAATTGGAGATCTCTGCATGATCTTGGATCCATGGCCAATAACATTAACATCATGTTACCGCAATCTCTGGGTAGGACAGCATTTGTGATTTCATGAATTTAGAATTTTTAGAATTATTACTGAAATTCCGCCCTACGAAATATCTATTAACCAAGATGGAGTGACCAGTTTCATTGTTTTACCATTCATATTTTGATCTTGGACACTTTGTGCCCCTCTATTCCCTTATTTATTTTTTTAAGGAATCCTGGAATGTTTATCAGCTTGACAAGAAGCTCTGTCTTTAAATCAGAGTCTAAACTCTCTCTATATTTCACAGTAACTCCTCTCTATGCTAAATCCAGTCCAAATTTTAGCTGATTGAGAAATCAGGCAAACACATTACTTCTTTCTATGGTGTTGGACTGGTGCCTATTAAAAGAAAGCAGTGTGTTGTTAGTTGAACAGATTACAAAGAACTGCTATAAAACCAGTGAATTATCAAGTTGCAAATTAATATGACAAATCAAAATCCGAGGCGGTCTCTGTAGTGATCATTGTATATGCAGTACCTGCCCACGAGAGAAGAGATGAAAGTCTCTGATATCATCAGTCAGTTGAACATGTTTTGGCTGTTTTAGCGTCTCTCTCTTCATGCAGTGTCTTCCGGTCTGACACTCGGTGATGAGGATCTGGTGGGGCATCGGAGTTTTGACTCGGAATGCAGTTATCTTCCTCTGTGCCTCTCATGGCAGATTTTTCATGTCTGCATTGTTTCTCAGTCTTTCTCCATTCTAACCCCTGAAGTGTCGGATTCCTCTTATAGGGGGGTTTAGCCGATCGCCCATCAGCTTTTCCTGTTCTCCACAGCCATAATGTCTCTTTCTTGCGTCGCCCATTGGCAGCTGTCCCAGAAGTCATCTGGTTTCTTCTATAAAATGAACACTCAAGAGAACCGCATTGTAAATTTTGACCACAACTGCATATAAGCAGTCTGTACTATGGTCAGTCATCTTGTGCAACTGTCCAAAATTTAAGGAATCTCATCCAGTTAACAATATATAGCAGTTCCTTATTTCATTTCAATAAAGCAAGTTCTTCTTTGCAGAATGCAGAAAAGAGCAGTAACCTATTCTGACTGAACTGAGCATATCATACTTCTATAAGCCTTATAAATACATCAGCATGATGCATTGTATTATAACTTCAGACTGAAATCTTGTAAATAGTCTAGCAAATGTGGCAAAGTCAAGAAAAAAATTCATTTTCTTCTTTTCTCTCTTTTTTTTTTTTTATTATTAGCTGAAAACGGTCGTTTAAATTAGTCACTCAATCTTGTTCTCATTGATCACAATGCACAAGTTCTTTCAGTTAACACAAACTAAAGTCTTAATCTCTGCACTATATCACATTTCAAGCTGTCCCCCAGGGATAACGGACACAAACTTCATACATCTAAAGATAACAAGATGTAATACAAACTAAATCTTTTAAGACCTGTATTTAACATTATACTGTTTATTAAGTTATCAACATAATTTTCTCATGGCTCCCACATTTCCCACAGTATAACCCTTAACTTTTTGGAGCCAATACCTAACTCAAATCACATGAAAAAATCTTTTCAGCCAAATTATCTAAATACAGTTGTACATCTCTGCTCTATACATTGTCATCCACATAATCAACTGTATTGTCTCCTAATTTTGGATTTGCTGGTGACTGACAATGCTTTTAAAAATAGCAGCGCACTTGATTTAACACAGCAGAGACAGAACAAAGCAAGAGTAGATTCATTTAAAACTTCACTAAATCCAAGTGAACTGAGAATGGCAAAAAGCCAGTTGAATTTGTACTAAACAATTTTCTGAAACATACTAATCTGCTGTTTCATCCATCCTGTCCAGATCAAGTGACATAGACAATTAGAAAAATTGTTATTTAGCAGTTTATTTGTTTTAGTGCCTTGCAAGGACTTCACTATACCAATTTTCTTATCGCATTTAGAAAATCATTCAATCTTGAAAGGACTGAGAATCTCAATGTGAGAATAGGTAACAAAGATAGCTTTTCACTAAGCATCCATTCCTTTTTTTAAGAATGGGTGATGAAAAAGGTATTTTGCAAAACATCTATTCTCCTTCCCACATATAAATTGTGAGGATAATCAATCGGTCGCGATCCGATATCCCATACTATAGCCTACGTCCCGTATATCTTAAAATACGAGGATAACCTACTCTGCCAAATATGGTAGAGTGTAAATTCACGGCACGAAAATGTGCTCAATTTCTTAACAGACAGTAAGAATAATTCATTAAAGATTATTTCTCACCTGTCTGTAGAAAATTCCCGGAAAGACGAGCCCCCATTTGTTAAGAAAGTTTTAGCTCTTTATCTTTCGATGCCGTCCGAATATTCTCAGTCCTTGCATTCATGAAGACATGGGCCCATGGAAAGAATTATGAACAAGACGCCAATTGTCTTTTCACAAACTTCTTCCAAGTTTATTGTTACATCCATACATTATATAGTCTCATTGCTAGGGGTGGTGCAGTGATACATCTAATGAGAATTATACACCACATCTGTGTGGTACTCAGGCCAAGAAATATACGTTATATAAAATGGAAGTCTGGCAAGGAAGTTCTGGACATATTAGGGATACTCTTGGACAGAGAGAACCACATCTTGATGCCAGATGTCAATAGTACAGACTAAACTCAGTCACCTCCAAACTAGGAGACCCCCCTCCTCAGTTGAACATTTGAACCTGGATGTATGTATGGATAAGAGAGATATCTCTAACATAAGAGAGAGAGAGAGAGAGGAGGGAGAGAGAGGAGGGAGCGAGAGGAGGGAGTGAGACACAGAGAGAATGGGGAAAAACACGTATGGGTGGAGGGAGCGATCAGAAGAAAAGGAGTGAAAGTGAAAGTCGTGACGTATTGTCAAGTATGGTGACCCATACTCGAAATTGGTGCTCTGCATTTAACCCATCCAAGTGCACACACACAGCAGTGAATAGTGAACAAACGCACACACACACACACCGTGAACACACACCCGGAGCAGTGGGCAGCCATTGCTCCAGCGCCCGGGGAGCAATTGGGGGTTCGGTGCCTTGCTCAAGGGCACCTCAGTCATGGTATCGAAGGCAGAGAGAGTGCTGTTCATTCACAATCCCCACCTTCAAATCCTGCCGGTGCGAGAATCGAACCTGCGACCTTCAGGTTACAAGCCCAACTCCCTAACCATTAGGCCAAGACTTCCCCACGAGAAAGAAGGGAGGAGGGATTGCATAGAGGCAAACTCACAGAAACATCTGGCAGAGAGCATGATATATTTTAACAATAATGCATTGTCGTTTATCTGCATTGCCTGTTTAAATGTCTCTGAGTGCAGTGAAGACAACGAACGGCTAAAAGAGATTCACAGCGGCAGACACAGTAACGCTTGCATAGCTTAAGAAATCAGTCTGAATGAACTGCTTCTGCACATGCTTGATTGAAATACTTATAAAATATACATATGCACTGTATTATCTGTATCTCTAACAGTATTTTTTTTCTCCAGTGAGCACTTATGCTTAACACAGTTCTAGGTGAAACTGCTCTAGTTATTATTACGTTATTATATAATTGCTGTGCAGCAACAGAAGAATAAAATAGTGTTTGATTATTAGATAATGTATTTTTTGTGTTATGAAATAGCGCCTGTGTTTCTGCCAAGACAATGAGACTGATGATTATCTTGCTTTCATGTATTTTCATGTATACTGCTTTTTACATTTGATTTTGTTATATATGCTGATTTTGTTTTGTTTTTTGCTGCAGTTAATGGAGTGTGAAATTTATATTTGATAAACACATGAAAACAAACATTTCTGTTTTGTTTGTAGGACTTATTCACAATTCTTAACCTAAGGTCATTCTCTGATGCTGTAACTAAACTGATCTAAAATAAAAAATAAATTAAAAAAAAAAACAGTAACTACATTGAGTATTAAAACAGATAGAAATCAAAACTCAATTCAATCTCATCTGCTCGTTTTGACTTTGGCATTATGAATTCATGGTGAACAGGGTGTCGTCCTTAGAGCAATGGATTGAGAACATTTAAGGTTAACTGGTTATCAGCTGAAATCATCAGACACTGCTGGATGACTGCTGGCCGCTCATGAAGTCTGTTGACGTGTGTGAGATTGATCAGCTGCTGTCAGTCTCAGTCCTGCAGACTCTGGAGAGAAACTTGCTGTGGATTCCTGAAGCAGCAGCTGTGACAGCTCTTGACATGAGTAGAGATGATCAGCAGCATCTAGATCCTACAGAGAGTAGAAGAACACTAAAAACAAAGAAGAAATAGAATAGAAAATGAGTAGTTTTTATGTTTGTTGTTTATTAAAGTGTCTTTATATTGAGAGAGAAAAGACAATCACAAACAGAAGAAAAAAGAGACGCTCCGTATGCTGTGTGTAAACTCACAGTGATGCCATGAAAGAACCATTTTTGGATCCCCAAAGAAGCTTTGAGTGAACAGTTCTTTAAAAAAAAAAAAAAAAAAAAAAAAAAAACACCTTTTCTAAGCCTTTTAATGATCTAAAGAACTTTTTTTTCCACTGTAAAGAACCTTTTGTGCAATGGAAAGGTTCAGTGGATGTTAAAGGTTCATCATGGAACCACAGACGCAAATAATATTATAATGTTTTATTTTTCAAAGTGTTCCTTAAATGCAATAAGTCAATTTAGATAAAAGTATATGCCAAATGCATAAATGTTAATGTTAAATAATAAAAAAAGATATAGTTTAAAATATATATTTTTATGCATGCTTTCCTGCATAGATTGTGGCAAAAGTATTAACGTTTTATTAATAAATAAATGTATTATTTAAATATAGGCTAATTTATTAAAAATAAATGTAATAAATTAATAATACATTTCTTATTTATTTCTTATTTATTTCATTGCTTATTTTTATTAATTATTATTCTTATGTTGTTATTATTTTTTTTTTACGTGGGTGTATCACAAACATACAAAGCAGTCCTCAGAGTCTATTAGCAGCCAGCAGAGGGCTGATGTCTGATTTACTTACATTTACAGTCTTTTAGCACTGAAATAAAATGTTAGCTACATTGGAAAGACCAAAGATTTTGTGGGAACACAAAAATGATATGTATGGTCTCTCATGTACAAATCCTGTTATAGTTTACTTTCACTTTTCAATCCTGGAAATGTGAAAATGATCCATTAATTGCTCCACAAAGGATGGAGGACAGTGGAAACATGCTGAGGATGTTTTGAGCAAGAAATTAATCACATTATACATTTTAACACTGCATCTTATTTTATTAATATTTATTACAAATTTCTTATTTCACTAAACTTCAACAACAGATTCCATGAGTGAAAGCTGAAAACAGTCTGGAGCGCTTCAACGTTACTCTCATCTTCTCAAAAATCTTAGTTTGTTAATTATACTCAGGCAAAATCCACCAACAGATCGCCCTGCCTTTTCCTCCAAAGCTGACATTGCAACATTAACTGTTGTGAAATGGATTGAACATTGTGTCAGTCTGTGAGCTTCAAGAGGAACTGAAACCTCTAAATGTAAGTGAATGATCACAGAATTGTCATTATTTTCCTGTAGGTCAGGGATACTCATCTGCATCAACACATCACTAAATGCTTCACATCAGCTTCTCAGGAAGTGCTCTGCCGGGTGATGAAACACTTCTGCTCTTGCACTAGTGTGAGGAGTTTTATCTCTCTTCTGTTTCGCTGTACACCTGCTGTCACGGATGCCTCAGTCTGTCATCTAAAATAAAATTATGTTGTTAAAATAGCCCATGTGACATCAGTGGTTCAACCGTAGTTTTATCAAGCTATATGAGAATATTTTTTTTATGCACAAAGAAAACAAAAACCATGATATTACCCAACAATTCTTCTCTTCCATGTCAGTTCTTCCCATAGGAAAAATGTATTGCTCAGGGGTTGCTTTTCCTAAACTCATGAGATTCTCATATATCTCTCATCTTAGTATCAACAGCATTTCAGTGAGTGATGTTGTTGAGATCTCTAATCTAAACTTTTGAGGAGACAAATGTGAGAGATCCAGAGTCTAGCTAAGGAGAAATATCTGAGCACAGTGTGTGATGTTGTTGAGATCTCTTCTAAAGCTTTAAAGGAGACCATTGTGAAATTGTTAAGAGTTTTTGTCTCAGGAGACAATTTTGAGAAGCAGGAGACTCAAGCAAAAATCTCCATTCGATCTTAAAGTAACCTCATTTCTGTCTAGGAGAAATATTTGAGATGTTAAAGAGATCTCATTTTTAATTTTTCTTTCCTATGGGTTGACTTGTGTTCATGACACAACGCATGTGTGTGCATTCCTCTGCTTGTAAACAAAAAGTATTCTTGTAGCTTTATAAAATTACGGTTGAATCACTTTTAACAATGTACTTACTACATTTCTGGGCCTTGAATCTTTCAGTTGCCTTGCTGTCTTTGGAGGGTCGGAGAGCTCTCAGATTTCATCAAAAATATCTTAATTTGTGTTCCTAAGATGAACGAAGGTCTTATGGGTTTAGAATGATATGAGGGTGAGTAATTAATGACAGAATTTTCAATTTTGGGTGAAATTTCATGTTTCAGAGAAGCCTTCAAGAGGCCTAATAAAAGTATTAAGTGAGTGGAGTTGAGCTGATAGTTGTTTGTTTTACGTCTGCTTTGTTCTCTGCAGCTCTTTTCCACTCGTCTTGACTGCAGCTGCCTGTCGTCTGTGTTGAAGGCAAGGCTTTTGGCCGACAAACTGAGACCAGAGCTACTCACAATCTCACAAGAATGAACCGCACTTCAGCTGCTAAGTACAGCTGAAAGCATAACTGAAATTACATGAAAAGGCCTACAGCAGATTTTTTTTCACCTCATGATTTTGCTTAGTATTTTTTGGAACTGTCTATAATGTGTGAATGAACAAAATAATAGTTTCAGAACAATTCTGAAAGAACGTATCTTCACGTAGAGAAACAGAGCTCTAACAACTTGAATGCACTAAAAAAAAAGAAACTAAATATCTTAGAATGGATCTGTTTTTCTTCTTATTTCTTCTTTTATTTCTGTAAAGAGTTTCGTCTCCTCCCTCATTACTTCTTGAAGTGTGAAATGACTGTTTAAACAGGAAATGTCTGTTTTAGATGACACCGGAAAGCAGGTTTTTTATTAATGTGTCAGTATGGGGTCCGGTGCACTGCCTCTCATTCTCCGTAAGTATTTTATTATATTCTATACCTGGGGTGCAGAACTCAGGTCCTGAAGGCCCACAGTCCTGCAGTGTTTCCAGCCTTGTTATCTGTAGTTCTCAAATCAGCTGAAATTTGCAGAGCTGCAGACCTCCAGGAACTGAGTTTGGCTGCCCTCTTCTACACTTTCTTCTGTTTTCTGTTTCTAATATGTTGTATTCAGTTGAAGATCAGTTTCAACAGACTGTGCTGTGTGTACGAGAGTTTGTGACTTTAGTTCTCACTGCTAATTATATTCCCTTTTTCTAGCATTTTTGCCTTTTTTGTGACAGGACAGATCAGAATTGACAGGAAGTGAAGTGTGGGGTGGGGTGGATCAGGAAAGGTCCTCGTGTCAGGATTAGCACAATAACAGCGCTGTATGTTAGCACACTGCCCACAAGGCTATCAGCGCCGACTGCAAATTGCATTCTTTATTGTTCAAATTCAATGTGATGACATGTTAAAGTATATGTTAAAGTATTTGGACTAGTGGCAGCGTTTCACAAAACCATAGGTTATGGAAGTGGTGTAAATCGTGTCGTGGGCTGTCACAGTATTGATATAAAAAAAATTGCACGGCACATCACCAAGCACTGAAAAAGAATTAATATATATATTAATGAAATATAATTAAATTACAATATAAATATAAATTACAATAATTAAACACAGCATTGTCAGAGTTTTGTGGCTTTATCAGACACTTAATGAAAAGCAAGCTCAAATGGAGTTAACAAGGTTTTTGACCAGCGAATGGCGGAGATCTGTGTTTTTGTTTGTCTTTAGAATGGCTGTATCTGAGGCAGCAAGTGCATCGCATTATAGCCTACACTTTCACCAACTTACAGCAGCAGCAGTTTTAACACGTTTATTGTAGCTAAATGGGTGCTTTAGTTTTTCTTGTTGTTCAATACACTTGGCCCAAATCTCATGATATAAATGATAAAGCGCTATATGCACAGAATATTTAAAACAAATAAAAGTATATTGGCTACAACTAGATGGCAAATACTCTTCTCCGCTCTTCAAACACACATTTCTTCAAACACACTTCAAAAAAAAAAAAAAAAAAAAACATTAGCCTTTCCAGACATAGTATTTGAGTAAAGAAAATGTACTTTTTCAAACATCAGATAATTATTTACCCCTCCATTGCGAACAAGCTGAGATCTGTCTCCTTCAGGCTGTGCGCATGTCAGGGAGTCTCTGTCACATTCTCAGTCACCAGCCCAGAACTACATTTCCCATCAGCCCGTCTGGTTACACCTGCACCCTGTCCCCAATCAGCACACCTGTATTCTGATCACCTGCACCTGCCGTCTTCAATCAAGCCACCTTTAAGAACACGCTCCTCACAATCACTGATCATCCAGTCTTTCATTCACATCACAGAACTCCACCAGACTCTCTATAGAAACTTACCGGTGTTTGGCTTACCTAGAAGCTCCCGATTCTCCACTGCTTCAGTTCTCCACCAATCCTGCCGCTCCATGTGATTCCTGCAAGAAAGCAAAGATCCATTACTGCAAGCGAAGTCATCTGGACATTGTCACTCTGTGTTATACTCACCTCTCGTCTGCTCCTGGTTCTCTCTACAGATTCTGCCAATAAATACCTGTTTGACCACTTATCTCGGTGTCTCCTAGCCTGTGTCGTGACAGTGCGGCGCTTCAATCTGAATGGAGGCGGGGTGAAATTACAAGGCTTCGCAGACAGTTTGAGGATCCAATGGCGTTTAGTGACAAGCTCTTTTAAATGGTTTTCATTGGTTAAATATTTGTTAAACCCTCAAATATGCATAAGGACGACCAATAGCACTGATTTAAAATCATAACAAAATATAAGAGATTAAATTTTCCACGGGCCTCCTGACTGGGCTAGGGTATGGCGACTGCTATCTGCCATACGGAAACGCCGACCCTGATTTTTGGACAGCTAAGTCACACTTAAAGGGTTAGTTCACCCAAAAATAAAAATTCTGTAATTACTCACACTCATGTCATTCCAAACCCATAAGACCTTTGTTCATCTTCAGAACACAATAAATCCAAGAGCTTTCTGCCCCTCAATACACAGCAAGGAAACTGAAGCATTCAAGGCCCAGAAACATAAGGACAAGCTGTGAGGATATGTTTTTGTGCAAAGAAAACCAGTGGTGGAAAAAGTACTGAAAATCTGTACTTAAGTACAAGTACTGTTACTTTGCTGAAATAATACTCAATTACAAGTAAAAGTACTGGTACCAAAACAGTACTTAAGTAAAAGTACAAAGTACTCTTCTCAAAAACTACTCGGAGTACTAGTTACTTTTTAGCTGGCGATATTTAATGAATTGCCAAAAAATATTAATTCATATCAAAGATCTATATGGATAATAGCTGCTTTCAACAAAACCCACTTTTATCTTATTGACAAAGTACGTGAATTAGTGGTCATGATACAGGAATTTCTAACTTCAATACCTTGAAAAATATCAATAGTAAAGTACCCGTGAACCGGAAGTTGCAACTCACTTCATAGTTGTGATGTATTTCAGAGTGAAACGATATTGAATAAAGGGCGGGGTTTTATTGTGGTGCACGTCCTCTCTTGCTCATAGCAGATTCACGGTTGGATAGAAGTGGTTAAGAATATTTACATTGTTACATCTGACATCACGCTTCACTGCTTCTGGGTCCTAACACTCTGCCAGACGCCCCAAGACAACACCAAACTGTGCTAATATACACCCACAATGTCATGTAATACTGAAAAATTATAACCCTAACCTTTATCTCCATACTGAAATCCCAGATGGCCTGACAGTGATTCAGCTAAAATATTAGTGTCTGAGACACTGTGAGCACGGAGACTGTAGTGCGCACAGCAATTTTTTAAATGCTTAGCTTAAATATGTAATATTAGGGTCAATACCACCATAGAGTGCCTTTCAACCCTCACAATACTCAAAAATTTTGGTTTTAATTTCCCATTCACTTTGTCATATAAATAGTAGACACTCAAGTACTATAGAAACATTAGTTGAGCTCCCACACATTTTTTTAGATAATTATGGGCCATTATTCAAAGCATAAGCCATAAGATATGTCCACCCTGTCATAGACATATATATTACTGTTAAATATGTTTTCATTGCAAAATTAAGATGCAAATAATTTTTTTTTTTTTTTTTGGTGCATTGACTTCCACAGTTTAATTGTTCACCACAAGACTAGTAATGTGCACTAAAAAAGTAAGAAGGGTCATTTTTTATTTCATGACGAATCATTTTCAATACCATTGGCAAAGCTACCACATACGGAATACTGCCATATAGATATTTTAATTTCTCAATTTTTTTTTGTCCATCCATTTTTTTTTCAAGGCAATCATTATTTCAAGCTTTGAATGGTTTAATTCAAGTCTTTTAAAAAGACACGTTCGCTTTATATGATGAACAGATTTTAATATAGGCTTTTATGTACATACATATAAATATTGATCAATTACCATTACAAAATCTTCAGTCTTAAACATTTGCTCATTCTGTGTATTTGTGTCTCTAAAATGGGGTAACTCTGTTGCAAAAGCTTACAGCAAAAGGAAGCATGATTTCCAATTTGATTTCAAACTGAATTGAATTTACAAAGGACAAGTACACAGTGAGTAATAAAATTATCAAAGAAATGACCTCAATTCAGTTGAGGTATTTGAAATATGACAACACTGAATTGTGTTTTAAGAGCCATATATGTTGTTTATTTAGATGAATGGAACATCAGATGGTTTTGACCTGTAATGTCTGTACAATGTAGTGATGCAGTTAGGATATTTATATGTACAAATCATACAAATATCCCATTCCAAAACATTTATAGCATACTTACATTGTAAAGAAATTAAAGTTCCATCTTTGATTATTGAAAGACTTTCTGGTGCATTTCACTTACAACCAATAAAATTTCCAGTAGAATTTTCTTCGTGAATCTATTCTGAATGGCTGATAACTTTTGACAAAGTTTAGTCCAGGAGCAAAGAAATAATTTCTAGCACGGAGAGATCGCGATTGCACACAGTCTGAGTGCGCACAAGCAATATCAGAGTGAGAATTTGAGTTTTTATTTAATTTGAGCATCCAGTTTTCTGCGATTACATGACTGTGTTTTTCTCATGTTACAATAAAGCGCTCGCCACATTTGCTCGGGAATGATTAAATTATGCGGAATACCTGCAATCCCGCGCGGATTTTCAGACTCTGTAATTGACAGGAGACAGACGCGAAGAGGAGAGCGCGAGACGCAGCGTCACTTCCTGCTGCAGCGGCGCTTTTCCCGCGGTTCAGATATCAGGGCTTTTATTGGTCCGTTTACGATCGGATATCTTTATTGGCTACTGAAGTGCCGTCAAAGGTTTGAATCAGTTCAAATTATGGGCGCACTCAGTAACGAACTATGATTTAAAAGTAAGGAAGTGGACTATTTTGCTTAATTTGTACTTAAGTACAAGTAAAAGTGGGTCATTCTTCATTTGTGGTGGCAAGTGGTGTCCCTCTACTTTAAAACAGTTGAAATAAACTTTAAATACAATTAAATTATAAAATGTTTGCATGTTTGTATTCTGTAGGGTAAACACAATTTGTGCACTATTAATAGTTACATTTTTGTTTTAAAATACATATTTAATTGAGTTTGAGAGATTGCATTTGTAACAAAATATGGATGTTCCTGCCATACCTTAGAGAGGTGTCTTGGAATGTAATTGCAACAATATGACATTTTTAACACAAATAAAGTGGTTATATTGTGAATATACATTTTATTTAGCATGTACAATTTTATTAATTTGTTTTAAAAATACATATTATATTTAAGAAAAAAGTTGTGTCCCCCAAATTCATGTCTGTGGTGTTACCACAATGGATTCCGCCCCTTTAAGAAAAGGGGGAATTCTATTTGGACTACTTCCTGTGTGTAAAGGTCACTGCAGGTGCTGGTTGATCTGAGGGGTGCATGGGAAGTACATTCTTTCTTATTCATTTTCTTAAGTTTAGCTAAATTTCTGACAATTTCATGTGACACACTTTATTAGTGTCTGTAGTGTTATGTTGATAACTTGCAGATTTTACATATTTTAATCAACATTTTGATAAATACATACTTAATAATATTTCCAAAATGTCCCCTGATCTTGAAATCATCATGATGGCAGCCTCCATTTGAGAAAAGTCTGGATTTAGGCTGGTTTGTCTGTGGTGTTACTGTCTTTCCTGGTAACACCACAGAGCCTATAGTAACTTGCAATATAAAGTCTGTGGTGTTACTTCAAAATAACATAGACATAAGTGGCTGTGTCACCAGTGTTTGATTGAAATTATTTAAAAATCAAAATGTTCTTAAGCTTTCATTTTAATGGATATAGCATATTAAACTAATTTTAAATGCATAGCAATATATTTTATTAGAAAAAAAACAAACAAGCATTTTTACAAATTCTGCCTCTCATTTGCCACCCCAACTGAAGAATGACCCAAGTACAGCTTTAAAAATATGCTCAAAAAAGTACAAGTACCTGAAAAAACTACTTAAATATGCTGTGTTCCAGGCAGGTTTTTGAGCCCGTAAGTCACGACTTCAAACCACGACTCACGACTTTGTAGCGTTCCAGGCAAGTCTCGCCAAACTGCCTGAGCGCAAGGAATTGTGGTAGCTAGATGTAAACAAACCAGCATGGCGGACCGTATGTGGCTTATGCTCATTTACAATCATTTTTATCGCCAAAGGTGATTTCCTTGCTTATTTGAGGGAAACGGAGGAGGAAAACGGCGCATAAGGCAAGAGAAGCTGTTATACCTTTTATTTTACGTTATTTGTATATTTGGAAATGTATCCGTAGGGGCTGCCATTGTTGTTTCGCGGGCTATGTGACGTCAGAGCGTGGAACTGGGAGTACATCGATCTAGTACGAGTTCACGGGTGGGAAGTCACGGGTTTGACTGCCGTTCCAGTACACTTTTACGGGTAGAAGGTTGGAAAAACACGGGTTACGGGTTGCCTGGAACACGGCATAACAGTAACGTTGTAATTCGTTACCTCCACCACTGAAGAAAACAAATAACAACTTTATTTAACAATTTCCTCTCTTCTGTGTCAGTCTTTAATGCACATTCAGGAGAGTACCACAGCGCATGCGTGTGATGCTGCTAAAGCAGGAGTCGTAGAACCTGCACCTTCTTTACAAGCAGAAGAAGATGCACACTGGAGCTACATAAAACAGTATTCATAACATGTCTAAAGATTTCGACAGAGAGGATGACTTGCAATTTTTTTGCCCAGCCTTGTTTATTTGAACCAGATTAAACAGACGATAAACTAAGAGAGATGGACGTTCTACATCAGAACACCGGCTTCTGCGTCAGCAGCATCACGCACATGCACTCTCCTGAATGACTGACACGGAAGAGAAGGAATTGTTGAATAAAGCCCTATTTTTTTTTTTTTTTTTTTTTTGCTCAAAGTTATTCTCGTAGCTTCATGAAATTACAGTTGAACCACTGATGTCTCATGCTGTTTTACCGATGTCCTTGCTACTTTTCTGAGCCTGGGGACATTTCAGTTGTGTTGTGGTCTATGCAGGGTCTCGGCTCTTGGATTTCATCAAAAACATCTTAATTTGTATTCTGAAGATGGACGAAGGTCTTACTGGTTTAGTACAACATAAGGATAAGTAATTAATGACATTTTTTTATTATTATTTTTGGGTGAACTATCCCTTTAAAAATGTATGAATTCCATTGCTTCAGACACAACATGTCCAACCAAGTGCCAACAAATGATGCTCAAGCTTTTTTAGAACTAACGTCTGTTTTCTGAGACATTTTTTTCACTCATTTTTAACCAGTTTGTTTCAGCATCATTTTTAGTGGATGTATGAAGTCAGTTCTGCTCATGTTCTTAGCAGAAAAAAAACAGAGCTGTAGTTCATCATATTAACATATGAACTCCAGTTGGAAAAACATAATTATTATACATATTTATTATCATGTTTTATTTTGTGAAATTTTTTTAATGAAAATTGTGCTTGTGCTATATTTCGTTAAAATAAAGGCCACTTGTTTTGATTTTGCAAATATGTTTACGTTGTGAACACTAAAAGCACTGAGGTCACTTACAGCAGTTTTTATTTTCTGGTTCACTTTTTGTTTTTTAAGTTCTATTTATGGGCGTTTCTGCCTTTATTGGGACAGGACAGAGAGCTGACAGGAAAGCATTGGGCAGAGAGAGGGGAGCAGGATCAAAGGACCTCGAGACAGAAATCAAACTTGGGTTGCCGTGAGCGCAGTTGAGCGCCTGGTTCACTTTAACTGAACTGAGTTTGATCTATTTTAATTATACTTTATGTGAAAACACCCTAAGTGTCTAAATTCTTTTTGGGGCCACTGTAAAGTCACCAATACGTTGATGGTACCAACATCAAACAGGAAATGAGGCTGAGTGCATCTCAAACATTTTGATCTCATTTGTTTAGGAGTTTTGTAGCTTGCTTTGTTCCACTGAAGAATCAGTGGTGAGAAACATTAACCATATTACTGCATGTAATGTGTTCACAAGTGTGTTAATACAAAAGTGAGTTTTTGTGTACTATGATAAAATATTGTCATAGTTACCGGTGTGAAAATTGCATGATTGAATATTTTATATATTTTCAAAAGCAACTTCATGTTTTACGAAAAATGAGCAAATAAACAGGGGAAGCAAACAGAGGAAACACTACAAAATTCATTTGGGACATGTATGGCTATACTAATAGAAAAGCAAAAATACAAACAGAGCAAAACAAATATAAAAACAAAGCGAGCAATGAAAAGCTAAACAGACAGCACTACAGAAACTGGCATCACATTGGTTGATGGGAATATTGTGATTTGTTGTATGAATCTCAGCGGTTGAAGGTGCTTCTCTGAGCAGCAGTGAATCGACTCTCGTATCAGTTCACGAGTCCTGTGACGTCATTGTGTGTGATGTTGATGTTGCTTATTCAAACACAGAAAGATACTTTTGAAATGAAATGAATGAAAATGCATCACATCCTTATTTCTTCTGCTTTTAGTGCTGATGTCCTTCATCCACGCTGGACTCACTCAAGGTACTGTGCTGTACCGCAGTCAATTTATTTACTATTTACTATTTATTAATTATTGTTTTGTAGTTCTTTGATGTTTATTTGACCACAATGCAGTGTTTTTCTCCAAAGGTTTTTAAGTTCATAACAGTGATTGATACAGTGATACTGTAGGCGATCAATATTTACTCTTATGTGTATTAATACAGAGAGACCTGTATTGAAGGTGACTCCAGATCAGCGTGTGTTCAGAGGAGAGACAGTCACTCTCACATGTGACATACAGGGAGCAGGACACATTCAGTGGACATACAGCTGGTTTAAAAATGGAAACGCTTTCTATCCATACAGAACAACAGCAGCAGAGTACAGTTTCAGAGCTGATTATGTGTCTTACAGTGGTGAATACAGCTGTAGAGGAGAGAGATCAGACTCACAGAGATCAGACATCAGTGCTGCTGTTACACTGACTGTATCAGGTGAGTAATCATATTCACATCTGTTTAATACTCATTTAACATCAATGTTTTGCTCCAGGGTGCATACGTTTAGCATTGTAGCTCTGACTGAACTGAATGTATGTAGAAAATTATTTGCTAAAATAATTACATTAACAGCAACACTAAAATAATAGCATACAGATTACCTGTCAGTCAGATACATGAGAAAGTTGTATTTTTTACTATAACTGTCTGAATCTTCTTTCAGAAAAATAGAATTATCATGTAGGTATATGTTATAAATTGCCAAGTATAAATAAATATATTATGAATAGTGCAATTAAATTTCAGTCACCATTGAAAACATTCATCTGAGAAAAAGAATAAACTGCGCATTTCTTTCTTTCTTTCTTTTTCTTTCTTTCTTTCTTTCTTTCTTTCTTTCTTTCTTTCTTTCTTTCTTTCTTTCTTTCTTTCTCTTTCATTTAGTTGAGTTAGTTGTTTAAGTGCAGGATATTCTAGAGTCGCCCATCCATGGAAGCATTGTAACCTATGATTGCTTTTTTTAACCCTTAAATGCATACCTCAGGTCTTTAGTGACCCGGGACATCATTCCTCTCCCTCCTTCATTTTTTAAAGTTAGATATCAACTTTCTTAGTATTCCTCAATCCTATCCATTATAAAAAAAATATATAACAACATATAAAAGAATGCTTGTTTTCTGATTATTTTTTTGTAAAAAGTGTATAGGGTCGCTAGAGACCCGAGGTATGTAAATGTGTAAACTGCGCAACTATATTTACATATCTGATTACTCAGTACATGCAATGCATCTTTATTCCTCGAGGTGGCACAGTTTGATACACAATGATGACGTGATGTTTCACTCATAATTACTGCAGGCATAAAACAAAAGAATATCATCAGCAAAAATTTAACTGGTTTGAATGGCTTTACTGCAGATCAATTACTGTAAGCAATGAAATATAAATGTCACTGTCATTTGATGGTGGATGTGGTGAATAAGCTGCCAGTGATCAAAATATTGAATATGAAGTCATTGAAAACGATAGTTTTGAGAATATGGTTGCGAATATGAGGCAGATGCTGAATGTACTGTGGAAGTGTGCTCTGACCATGACAGCGATGGTAAAATCATCTGCTCAGATTGAACCCTTTTAAGTTTCAAAAGGTAAAGAAATATGCTTTATTTTACTCTTTTATAATTGTTCTTAAAATATCAAGAGAGTTTTTTTCCTATTGCAGCAGTTAGAGATCCATCCGTGCTGGATATATAGGTCCGTGTCGCTAAACACCTGAATATGTAATAATGATTAGCGAAACATTCATGCATTTAAGGGATTAATGCTGTTATCACATGTTCTAGTCACTGTTCTGTTCAAATGCAGAACTGCATAAGATGTTTAGGATGTAAATCCTTATCAGTGATTTTGATACTGTTTTAGGAATCTAGTTACACTTACATAGAGTTCAGTTGTTCATGGGAATGAAAACTGCATTTTTAACTAAAGTCTCTTAACCCTTTGATGTGCAAGCTATGCAAACCCCTTCTAATGCACAACATGGGTCTAAAATGACCCGTATTCATTTCCTATGTTATTTCATGCTTGACTGGGCATTTTTTGTTTTATCTTTTGAAATTTGATTATTTCAGCATTTAATATTCCCTGATCTATGAATTCCATGATTCATGAATATACAAAATATCTTTTTCAGTGACCACAAATTAATATTTTAGATTTTTCCTTGGGGTTTTTGTTACTACATCAAGTTTACACACACGGGTCAAAAATGGCCCATCTATGAAAGCGTGATAAAACAAAAGAATAAAGACATTTTGTTAAAATAATTACTTTAGCAGTTATTTAGACCAACAAAATTAACACTTGAAATGTTTATTTGCCACTTTTTCACACATAACATACACATATCACTGACAACCGATAATACTGAAAAAGAACTGTCTGTAGCGCAACTGTAGTGAATTGTAGGAATGTGACCGAATAGATGAAAATAAAAGTGACAAAATAAAATCACGTGGGTACAGCACCATCTCAAATTGCCATCTCAGTGCTTACATGCCTCACAAATGACAACTACACGTTTGTGCTCCCTGCACACAGGCCTGGTGCACTGGGAACTTTTGAAGGAGGACCTCCAAGCACCTCTTCATATGTGGCATGACAAGCTCTTGACTGCGTTTGTTTATAAAGTAAGAAAGGAAAAATAAACAATGATTTGTGGAAGACAAAAACAAGATGTTTAAATAATATCTGGAATATTAAATGATAAAATGCATTTTTTTCAGAGATTCAGCAAAGAAACACTCAGCCATGATTGAAATAACATAGGAAATGAATACGGGTCATTGTAGACCCATGTTGTGCATTAGAAGGGTAGTGACACAAAAATTATTTTTTTTCAAAAAGTAAGAAAGAAAAAAATAAAAATAAAGATTTGTGATGATCAAAAACAAGTTAATTGAGGAATTCCTGGAATACTGAATGATGAAATTAATTTCTTGCAAAGATATCGAAAAAATAAACTCAGTCGGGTTACTTTAGACCAGTGGTCGGCAACAGGCAGCCCTCGGGCCAAAACTGGCCCGCCAGCAATAATATCTGGCCCACGCCCGCAGCCAGATTATTTTGATAGCAGCTGGTTCTGAAATAGATCTGTCATGACAGCAACAGTTACTCACAATCAGAGTATGTGAGTGGAGCGGTGTGATTTTTACTGGAGGGGGGAGCGGATTTTTAAAAAGACGGAGCGTTGTGGTTTTCACTCGCTCCTAGGGCGCTTCACCACCGCTCCATCACGAGTACAATTCATGCCAACGGCCCGTAATATAACTGCATATTTAGCAAGAATTCACGTTAAACATTTAGCTAGCTTGATAGAGAAGGAACACTCAAATCAGAAAGAATGTGAAGGCTATGATGATGCCAATGGACATGAGCGGGAAGTTATAGTTCTCAAGGAATTTATTTGTTCCTTCTAGATACTGAATATTTTCAGCTGAAAGCATGATTTAAACAAGTACTTCAACACTAATTCACACGCAATCGCTCTCTCAATAATGCATTCAAACAAATGTAATCTTACAGTGCTACTTCATCTGTATCCAATTTCGAATGAGCAGAAATCTGTAAGAAATGCATCGATCCGTAGGTAAAATAACTGATGAAAACGTACTGTTATTTTCATCACAAACAAAATTTGCATTGCAGAAAGCAGTAATTATACCTTTTAATGCTGACAACCAAGATGTTAGCTTGTCATGTGGTAGGAAAAAAGTTTGCACACTAGTGTTCCAATAAGCCACTTTGAAACTCTCCTGTTCTTTTATTTATTTATTTATTTTTTAATATATGTTATGAACAGAACTGTGATATTTCAAACAAACTGAAATAGGCTACTTTAGACACGGAGCAAAGGCGGAGCACAGTCTGTCACAGGCAATTCTAGTTGCAATTATCATCAATTAATTTCTTAAATTATCCTTTGACTGTGTTCTGGCCCGCCATCTAGTGGCGAAAATTTTTTTTTTGGCCCGATGCCAAACTTACTTACCGACCCCTGCTTTAGACCCATGTTGTGCATCAAAGGGTTAAAACTCTCAGGACTCATCCACATTTTAAAGTCACACGGAAACAGAAGTTTATTTGTGTACACTTGCAATATTAACAAAACATTGTGGTTTTGTAAAATAAAGAAAACAACATTATGTGCTTTCTGCCGTCTCCGTCACTGAACTGGAGCTTTTCACAAAATGAACCAAAACTCAGCAAATACTTGCCTCATAGACATGAGAAATATATCTATAAAGCGCTAGAAATGTCTAAAAGAACCAATTCAATCTGAAAACATACTCTCTGGTTATGTAATTGTATGAGAGGTGCATTTCTCTCTAAAGGTGGGTCAATACTGTGAAGATGGTGAGTCAGTGCTTTCAACTTCATCTTTGCAGCAGACAATGATTCAGAAAACATTAGTTTATTAATAAATAATTAAAATAACTCCTTTTTTTACTGTCACATTCATTCCTTACTTTTGCCGTTGCTTTGCGGCAAGCTCCATGCATGTGTTTGAGCGTGGAATAGGCTATAAAGGCTCATTATGGTTTACGTCTTGACTAACTTGTACATAAAAAGAAAGACATAATTCAATGAAAGGAAAATTATTGGGAATTCTTTCTAAAAATTTTACTTTGCGAGGTGAATTGCTGGCAACAGTGATTTTAGGATGGTTTGTGATTTGGTCTTGACTACCTCTAACTTTTCACAGATTTAGAACCTGATTTTAGTTTTAAAACACTTTGTGAAATACTCTAAAAGCAAAAATTTAGGAGTCCTAAAATTAGGACTGACACACCCATTATTTTTAAGAGTTTCTCCTAGATCTGCAAGTTAGGAGCTACTTTTAGCCTTAAGATGTTTTGTGAATACTGTCCCTGATGGATTCTGACTTTCATTGTGAAGTCTTGTTTGTGTTTTACATTTACATTTAGTCATTTAGAAGACGCTTTTATGCAAAGCAACTTACAAATGAGGACAATAGAAGCAATCAAAACCAACAAAAGAGCAACAATATGCAAGTGCTATGACAAGTCTCGGTTAGCCTAACGCAGTACATGTAGCAAGGTTTTGTTTTTTGTTTTTTGGTGTTTTTTTATATGAAAGAAAACAAGTAGAATAAAAAAAAAGAAAGCTAGTTTTTTATAATTATGTATTTATTTATTTATTTTTAAGAAAACAAGTAAATAGAATAGAAAGTGATCAAAATAGAATACAAAGAAGACAGATATATAAAATAGAATTAGAATAGAGAGTGCTAGAGTTAGAGGGTCAGATAAAGATGGAAGAGATGTGTTTTTAGCCGTTACTTGAAGATGGCTAAGGTCTCAGCTGCTTGGATTGAGTTGGGCAGGGAACATTTAATGAAAAAGTCCGTGATAGTGATATGGTACCTCTTTGGGATGAACAATAATGTGTCATTCGCTGGCAGAATGCTTCTAGAGGGCACATAAGTCTGAAGTACTGAATTTAGGTAAAGGGGTGCAGAGTCAGAGGTGGTTTTGTAGGCAAACACAATGTTTTACACTCCATTTCTGAGCTCTCTCTGGTTTTCATGTCATGGTTTTGATCTTCTGCCTGGTTCCCTGGATTTCTCTGTTTGCCTGTGTTTTAACTGTTGTTTCTATTGTTTGCCCTGCGGTTGGCCATTTATCTATTACGATTGTGGATTACCTCTTAATAAAACTGTTTAGATCTTCAACCCAAGGTCTAGAGCAGTGATTCGTTAATCATAGGCGTAAATCCCGGGGGGGACAGGACCCCCCCATCTGAGGTTTGTCCCCCCTAAAAATATCATTACAAGCAACTCTGTG
Organism: Spinibarbus caldwelli; assembly: GCA_039654775.1. Classification (NCBI taxonomy): domain Eukaryota; kingdom Metazoa; phylum Chordata; class Actinopteri; order Cypriniformes; family Cyprinidae; genus Spinibarbus; species Spinibarbus caldwelli. Next base: position 3,261,880 of record CM077220.1, on the reverse strand, counting down.
TCTTGAAAATAATATAATGGGCATATACTTAAAATAATTGTGTAAGTAGTAAAACAAAATAAACGCAAAAAAGCGTTTTAACTGCAGAAATGTTTTGATTCCCCCCTCCCTTGCCTCACAGTGGTTTGGTCCACTGCCTCGATACACTCAGGACACGAGCCCGGTGGGAGCAGTGTTGCCAAGTCCGCGGTTTCCCCGCGGAATTAGGCGACTTTTACGCTCTTTCCGCAGGATGTTTTTCATGTCCGCGGGTTGGAGAGACCCCAATAGCGTGATATTTAGCCCCTGGAAAGCGACATTTATCAGGGGAACCCCACCAAAAAACGTGTATTTTACCCCACCGGAACGCGATTTTTTTTTTTTTTTTTTTTTACCGGAAATCCCCCCTGAAAAGCGATTAGGCTAGTTTTGCTGTGAAAACCTGGCAACCCTGGGTGGGAGAGAGCAAAGTTTCTAAGTAGTTATGTGTAAGTAATTAGGCTGTCAAGGCTATTTTATTCTCTTTAAACATCGGGTGAAATTATTCTTTGTCTTTAATACAGATGATGCTGGATCATTAATAAATTAGTCATGACAAAAAAAATAATGATATCCGATGTATTTTCTATGAGCAATTTATAAGGTTACCAAGCTTAATACCGTAGCTTGTCACCCACTACAACTAACACAGCGATAAACCTGTGTGTGAACTGATATTAGGCTAATATTGTAGACCTACCGATGTGTTGGGTTTTGCTCAGTATGATGTTAAGTGGCAGGCTTAATGCGGTTGAATATCTAAAGAGACGTACTCGGTCCCAGACGAAACCTAAAATACTATGGAGGACGCAAAATAATCATTATAATATGACCGCTTGGTGAATCATATGAACCGAACTCATATTTAAACACGGTCTCCATGCTGTGTACACATCTATCCTTACAAGTACAATATTGGCTGTATTATTTGTGTCCCCTTCAAAAATTGCTCTTGAGAAATTTTATGTTTCTTGTCCCCCCCTATTGTTAGATGAAATTTACACCCCTGGTTAAGATTAGCAGAATCAGTTGTGTTTAATTAAGGATGAAGCTAAACTCTGCAGAGCTGCAGCTCCTGGTTAAAGTGAACTAAATGAAATAAACTGAAGAAATCCAGCACACGTCACCAAAGAGAAGTCTGTCGTTTCACTGGATGTATGTGTGGATTGTTCAGTTCTGTGGAACATTTACAAAATTTCAAGGAAAGAGGTGTTTGTGTCACTGTTTTTGACTTTCTTTTCAGATTTACCCGGATCTACACTGACTGTGACACCAGACAGTCCTGTATTCACTGGAGAGACAGTCAATCTGAAGTGTGTGATTGAGTCTCACAGTGACTGGAGATATGAATGGTATAAAGGCACATACTACAGTGTAATGTTACAGACGTCTGATCGTTACACTGTAAACAGAGACACTCTCACTATCAGAGGAGCTACTGAGTCTGATCAGGGTCAGTACTGGTGTAGAGGACAGATAAGATCAGTCTCACCACAATCAAGCTCTGCTGTTTCTCTCTCTGTGAAGGGTGAGTTCAATTTCATTGTCCTCAAACTCTTTGTACTACATATTTGATCATATATTCAGACAAGATATTTATGCTGAATCTACAAACTCCTGAAGTTCTCAGTGTAACATATAAAACATCAAGTTACAGAGAACAAAAATAACACACTTGTTCACTGTAAGTCTGATGATTGTTTCAGATGATCTAATGTTGAATCACATTAAACCTGCAGTGATTGTTCAGATGGAGGAGAGACCTTCACTCTCCTCTCCACATCTCTCCTCTTTAGCATCAGTGTTACACAAATACAGAAACTCAGATGATCAGATCATGTTTCTGACTAGATCACTGATAGACCTCAGTCTTCTTTCTTCACAGATTTACCCAGATCTACACTGACTGTGACACCAGACAGTCCTGTATTCACTGGAGAGACAGTCACTCTGAAGTGTGTGATTGAGTCTCACAGTAACTGGAGACGGAGAAATGGCCTGACATATGACTGGAGATATGACCGGACACCTGAGTGGAGATATGAGTGGAATAAAGGCACAGACAACAGTGTAATGTTACAGACGTCTGATCGTTACACTGTAAACAGAGACACTCTCACTATCAGAGGAGCTACTGAGTCTGATCAGGGTCAGTACTGGTGTAGAGGACAGAGAGATGAAAGACCAAAATCATCACAATCAAGCTCTGTTTCTCTCTCTGTGAAGGGTGAGTTGTACATCATTGTCCTTCTGTACTACATGTATGATCACACATCCAATCAAAAGACATTCTCATTCTCAAATGTTACATTCACGCTACTCAAATGTTACATTCACGCTACTCATAAATATGATTGTTACACTTCATTTCAGGGTTTGTTTATTTCTCTTTTAATTTGTTAAGGAGCTGTTCACACAGGAGCTGTTCTTGTTCACAACAGATGCAACAATGAAACTGGTTACAGGAATCTCAAAATGTATTTTAAATTTGAAGTATGAAGTGTCATCTTAAAAACACAACACTCATGGCACTATAATGACACAACAGCTTAAGGCTTCAGACTGATCTGATGTTTGTGAGCACAGACCTGAACATCATACTATTTCTGTGTGAACTTCCCTTATAAGTACAATCTTAAAAAATAAAGCTTCTTTTTGGCTTTGATGGTTCGATGAAGAACCTTTAACGTACATGGTATCTTTCCATTAAACAAAAGGATCTTTAGATTATTAAAATGTTCTTCACACAGCAAAATGGTTCTGTTAAGAACTATTCACTGAATGGTTGTTTGGGAACCCAATATATGGCTCTTCTACTGCATTACTATGACAACTTATTAATGGTGACAGGAGCTTTCAAAGTTCAAAAAGGACCTAAAAACACCATGATTGTTTCAAGAAACCAATGACCCATGTGCTATATTCCAACTCTTCTACCTTTATACAATAGTTTTGTGAGAAACAACCAAAAGTTTCTGAAGTATTTTAGTCCACATCATTCTGCCGTCATAGCAGTCAGATATTATCCAGCATGTATTGGTTACTAGTGCTTGAAAATGCTTGAAAATGTGAAATTTTTGCCATTTTCTTTTCGTGTTTTCGGAGGATTTACATTTCTGTGATAAGACACAAAGCATGTGCAGGGTGTTTTGAACAATTACTAAAGGTGTTATTTGCTACTGCTTAGCAACAAGCTGGTTTGTTTACATCAGCATGGGTTTGAAAATGACGTTTCATTGGTTCAGACTCATGACATCGAGTATCCGCTATGAATATTCACAAAGTTGGATTGGTGCGCTTTACAACAATACCAAACTTGTGCTGAGAGGAAGCAGCAGTTCTCAAGTCGTGAGCAGAAAAAAAAAAAAACGGAAACCTTTAGAAAGCACAAAAATAAAGGTATTTTTAGATGTTTAGTTGCTATGTGGAGCATTAGGATCACTAGACGAGAGCTTTATGAACTCATTTTTGTGAAAACCTCATTCAACCAAAATTGAGATTTCACTTGTTTTGCCTGTAGCTCATAATTAGCCTGTGCGCATTTGAACTAATTTTGCCAGCACAGGTCTTATATACTGAGTAACAGGGCCGTAGCTGGGGTCTGCGGGACCCCGGGGCAGGTTGTACCTGTGAGCCCTGTTTGAAATTGTTTAATTGTATGCTTGTTCTATTTAGTTATTTGTGCTATTTACACAATATTTAAGTTTTTTTCAAGTTTGTAGGTGTCCAGGTACATAAACCGAATAATCAAATGTAAAATAGCACTGCAGAGTCTTCACTGTAAAAATGAAATATACAGCCAAACCAAAATTTATTCAGACACATTTCTCACATTATCACAGTGTATTCACTATAGTTTCGAAACTGGTAATAAAATATGACAAGAACTCAGAGTTAAACTGTGTCAGAACAAATTCATCTTGATAATGTCAGATAACTTTGACAGAAAGGTATGTAATGGATTACAATCAACCAAAAATCCAGAAAACTGTATGACAATATTTACTCAACTATCAATACTTCGTTGACCAATTACCAAGCAATGCTTAATTTTGTTCAGTCTGTGGTGTAAAAAGGTATCATTAGCAATTAAAGAAAAAACACTTAAGCAAAACATGCTCATGTGAAATTGTCTAAATAATTTTTGGTTCCAAATTTTTTTTTATCAATTTTACTTGTAGTCCACTGTATGAAGATTTTTTGGGTATGTCACAGTTTACTTTATTTTGCTATACTCACTTACATAAATGAACTACAGTTTCCTGCACCCACTAGTAAAAAAATACAAAAATTCAAAATATTATATCTGCTGTCTGAATAATTTTTGGTTTGTTGATTAATTCTTGTTAAAACTACAAAGTAATTCAGTCAAGAGCAGTGAGTGATTTTTTCTTTTCTTTCATTTTCTTGTATTAACATTAAGGACACCGACAGCAGCTAGTAAATTAGGTGCGGTCACTTTAACAGACAATGCATCCATTATAATGATGCACATCTAATTTCCTTCCCCACTGTTTACTTTCACTTTAGAAATAACCGGCAGTTTTTTCGAGGATGCTCTCCAAGACCGGTATTTTGACATAATTTTGTATGTATATGTCGGGACAAGAGCAAGAAGAGGCAAATTCGTGTCGGTGTTGAAGCGCTTTGAGACGCGTCTCTCTGCGTGCGCCCTGTGCGCACAGAACACCGCGCGCGGGTGCTGAATTGGGCTCTTTCATATCATTTTCTGTTTGCATGTGTAAACTGCGATTTGTATGTTCGTTCAGGTGCAGGAGGACGCGAAGGAGAGCTCGGTTCGGTGTTGCTGTCCGTGAGACGCGGCTCTCTGCGTGCGCACCGAACACGGCGCGCGAGTACTCAGTTGAGCTTTTCCGCGTCTTGTGTTTGAATGCTTTAAACTCTTTTGAATGTTTAAATTGGCAAGGCTTAAAAACACGCGCAAACGGTAAGCTTTCGTGACGACGCACAGCAGTGGCCCATCAACTGTCCTGAGCGTCTTTTTAGGCTGGCCTCAGCCAGTAGGTTGAGATCGCCGGGGGCCCCCCCTCAGCCGTGGGCCCCTAGAATCGTCACCACCTTTCACCCCACTAGCGACGGCCCTGCTGAGTAATACAGAGAAAAATACAGTTGGAAGAAAGTGGGATGTTTCTCAATGTGCATTTATCATTATGGCAGTTACACTGAAAATTTGCATTTATTTATTTTAGTTCCTAACCAAATATTACATAAACATTCACATAATCAATAAAAAAAAAGCTGAGAAACAGGTTAACAAGTTATTAACTTCACTATACCAGAAGTTGTTCTCTACTTCTATACTAACTATACCAAGTTTTCGGAAGAATTGGCATGAAAACATTTAGTTGACAGGAGCAAAAAAAAAAAAAAAAAAAGAGAGAGACTGCATCACTCTCCTCTCCACATCAGTGTTACAAAAATACAGGAACTCAGATCATGTTTCTGACTAGATCACTGAAAGACCTATGTCTTCTTTCTTGACAGATTCACCCAGATCTACACTGACTGTGACACCAGACAGTCCTGTATTCACTGGAGAGACAGTCAATCTGAAGTGTGTGATTGAGTCTCACAGTAACTGGAGATATGAGTGGAATAAAGACAGTGTAATGTTACAGACGTCTGATCGTTACACTGTAAACAGAGACACTCTCACTATCAGAGGAGCTACTGAGTCTGATCAGGGTCAGTACTGGTGTAGAGGACAGAGAGATGAAAGACCAAAATCATCACAATCAAGATCTGCTGTTAAACTCACTGTGAAGGGTAAGATTAATATCATTGTCTCCTAAATGGTCTTTCCAAATAATTTTCAGGGAAAGTAGTTTATATATACACAAATATAAATGCATATATGCTGACGTCACTCACAATGCACTTCAGTTAGCCAGATTGTGTCTTGTGACTGAGTGTGTGGCAGAGAAAATGGTTTTGTGTCATTTTGAGGGGAAATGCATGCATTTAAAAGTTTGAGTTCGCAACTAGTTGTTTTTTCATTTGAATAATTTTACTAATTTCAGTTTGGTTTAACAAACTCTTTAATTATTTACATTTATTTTAATTGTATAGTTCAATTGAAATGATACCACAATGAAAACATAGAAACAATCCCATTTTTAGTATAAGAGAGTTCAATGCCTAACACAGCTATTCAAGATAAAAGCAATACAGTCATATGCTTGCAAAGTCAGTTACTTCTAATGAGAGACATGAAGTGCTTATTTTTCAATTTTTTTCCAAATTGGGCTGCAGCTGACTTACTGACAAAGTCGGGATATTATGCAGCTGAGAGTCAGTTAGTTTGCTGTTCAAGTTCATCAGACTGCTCACAGCGGTAGGTACTGCCAAACAGAGATAATATCATTTGTTCCTGTTTGCACAGGAATTTCATCAGGAAACGTCACTGGCAGTGATTTTGAATGGATCAATATCTATCGATCTTAATGTTGTTGTTGTTGTTGTTATTATTATTATTATGCTATATTAAAAGGCTTTCAAAAAGTGTTGATATTTCAGCTATATCAGTACAGGAATATTTGCCTCTGCATGCACTAGACAGGCTGTCAGTCAATGCATTTACATTGTTACGTCAGTAGGTGACGACAAGGAACTGTCTTTATTAGGAGTCATAAAAACCAGTCCGTCCCATACAGAAGTCACATAGGTTGAAATATATTTTTAATAAATAGATTTTGATATATTTAAATATCTTAAATTCAAATAGAAGAAAAGATATTTTATACAATATATGTAAATATATTTTGAAATGTATATTAAAAATATATTTATATATTTGATTTTGGCCGCTTTTTAATTTATTTTTCATATGTATTAAATATATCTAAATATATGTTTATCGGAAATATTTACATATATTTATTTCCTTTATATGTAAATACATTTAGGTATCAGACTATGTAAATATATTAATTAGCAATATGCAGGTGCATCTCAATAAATTAGAATGTCGTGGAAAAGTTCATTTATTTCAGTAATTCAACTCAAATTGTGAAACTCGTGTATTAAATAAATTCAATACACACAGACTGAAGTAGTTTAAGTCTTTGGTTCTTTTAATTTGGCTCACATTTAACAAAAACCCACCAATTCACTATCTCAACAAATTAGAATACTTCATAAGACCAATAAAAAAATTAAAAAAAAAAAAAAAAAAACATTTTTAGTGAATTCTTGGCCTTCTGGAAAGTATGTTCATTTATTGTATATGTACTCAATACTTGGTAGGGGCTATTTTTGCTTTAATTACTGCCTCAATTCGGCGTGGCATGGAGGTAATCAGTTTGTGGCACTGCTGAGGTGGTATGGAAGCCCAGGTTTCTTTGACAGTGGCCTTCAGCTCATCTGCATTTTTTGGTCTCTTGTTCCTCATTTTCCTCTTGACAATACCCCATAGATTCTCTATGAGGTTCAGGTCTGGTGAGTTTGCTGGCCAGTCAAGCACACCAACACCATGGTCATTTAACCAACTTTTGGTGCTTTTGGCAGTGTGGGCAGGTGCCAAATCCTGATGGAAAATGAAATCAGCATCTTTAAAAAGTTGGTCAGCAGAAGGAAGCATGAAGTGCTCCAAAATTTCTTGGTAAACGGGTGCAGTGACTTTGGTTTTCAAAAAACACAATGGACCAACACCAGCAGATGACATTGCACCCCAAATCATCACAGACTGTGGAAACTTAACACTGGACTCAAAGCAACTTGGGCTATGAGCTTCTCCACCCTTCCTCCAGACTCTAGGACCTTGGTTTCCAAATGAAATACAAAACTTGCTCTCATCTGAAAAGAGGACTTTGGACCACTGGGCAACAGTCCAGTTCTTCTTCTCCTTAGCCCAGGTAAGACACCTCTGACATTGTCTGTAGTTCAGGAGTGGCTTAACAAGAGGAATACGACAACTGTAGCCAAATTCCTTGACACGTCTGTATGTGGTGGCTCTTGATGTCTTGACCCCAGCCTCAGTCCATTCCTTGTGAAGTTCACCCAAATTCTTGAATCGATTTTGCTTGACAATCCTCATAAGGCTGCGGTTCTCTCGGTTGGTTGTGAATCTTTTTCTTCCACACTTTTTCCTTCCACTCAACTTTCTGTTAACATGCTTGGATACAGCACTCTGTGAACAGCCAGCTTCTTTGGCAATGAATGTTTGTGGCTTACCCTCCTTGTGAAGGGTGTCAATGATTGTCTTCTGGACAATTGTCAGATCAGCAGTCTTCCCCATGATTGTGTAGCCTAGTGAACCAAACTGAGAGACCATTTTGAAGGCTCAGGAAAACTTTGCAGGTGTTTTGAGTTGATTAGCTGATTGGCATGTCACCATATTCTAATTTGTTGAGATAGTGAATTGGTGGGTTTTTGTTAAATGTGAGCCGAAATCATCACAATTAAAAGAACCAAAGACTTAAACTACTTCAGTCTGTGTGCACTGAATTTATTTAATACACGAGTTTCACAATTTGAGTTGAATTACTGAAATAAATGAACTTTTCCACGACATTCTAATTTATTGAGATGCACCTGTATGTCCATATATTAATTTCTAATATTTGTTAACATATTACATTTCTGTACATGTAAATATATTAGATTTCTATAAATGCAAAAACTATAAAATTACAAAAACTTTATGTAAATAAATTAAATCTCAACACATGTAAATGTTTTCATTATTGAGAATATAATTTGCCCCTTCATAATAAATGGAATACAAACAAAATTTGGACACTGAAAAACTGGAAAACTCTCCAGACAATGTAACTTAAAAACAGTGACAATATAAATTGACTTATTAATATAACGAGTACATTTATCAACACCAGTTCAGCATGAACCAACAAAATTATGAATGCTAATGATGTTTCTGGCACATAAATGAAAGATTATCCTTCTGTAAGCATCCAGGGTCGAAACATTATGCACAAATATGCAAGTCTTAGTAGGCATTCAACACACTGTATTTAAATATTTAAGAGCCATCATTAACTATGCACAATTTCTCAACTAATCACATGCTCCCCTATTGAACCCGAATCAATCATTGCAATGCATCAGCTAATCAGGCCCTTAACCAATCCACTTCCAATAATTAATTGGAAATCATATGCAAAAATCTTTTTTTTTTTTTCTTAAAAAAAAAAAAAAAAAAAAAAAAACACTGCAGGTTACATTGTTATGCCAGTAGGTGGGAGCAAGAGACTGTCTTAATGAGTTAGTTAACCACTGAAAGAATACTATAACAAAGATATCACTTTATGGATATACAACAAATGTGGGGGGAATTATGATTCACACTGGTGCACTTCTGAATAGATGTATTATAGCAAACCATGTTTGCTATAATAGATGTATAGATGAATAGATGTATTATAGCAAACCATGTTTAATGAATCTCACACCTAAAATACAGCATTATGGTCATTTCACACTGCCACAAATTTTTTTTTGTTTGATCAGTGCGTTCATCCTGTTGGAGTATGGCAAGTGTGAAATGGCTTTTAGGTGCTTTGGGAAATTTTTTTTTTTTTTTTAAACATATATGTATATATATATATATATATATATATATATATATATATATATATATATATATACACACACACACAGTGGGTATGGAAAGTATTCAGACCCCCTTAAATTTTTCACTCTTTGTTATATTGCAGCCATTTGCTAAAATCATTTAAGTTCTTTTTTTTTTTCCTCATTAATGTACACACAGCACCCCATATTGACAGAAAAACACAGAATTGTTGATATTTTTGCAGATTTATTAAAAAAGAAAAACTGAAATATCACATGGTCCTAAGTATTCAGACCCTTTGCTCAGTATTTAGTAGAAGCACCCTTTTGATCTAATACAGCCATGAGTCTTTTTGGGAAAGATGCAACAAGTTTTTCACACCTGGATTTGGGGATCCTCTGCCATTCCTCCTTGCAGATCCTCTCCAGTTCTGTCAGGTTGGATGGTAAACGTTGGTGGACAGCCATATTTAGGTCTCTCCAGAGATGCTCAATTGGGTTTAAGTCAGGGCTCTGGCTGGGCCATTCAAGAACAGTCACGGAGTTGTTGTGAAGCCACTCCTTTGTTATTTTAGCTGTGTGCTTAGGGTTATTGTCTTGTTGGAAGGTACACCTTCGGCCCAGTCTGAGGTCCTGAGCACTCTGGAGAAGGTTTTCATCCAGGATATCCCTGTACTTGGCCGCATTCATCTTTCCCTCGATTGCAACCAGTCGTCCTGTCCCTGCAGCTGAAAAACACCCCCACAGCATGATGCTGCCACCACCATGCTTCACTGTTGGGACTGTATTGGACAGGTGATGAGCAGTGCCTGGTTTTCTCCACACATACCTCTTAGAATTAAGGCCAAAAAGTTCTATCTTGGTCTCATCAGACCAGAGAATCTTATTTCTCACCATCTTGGAGTCCTTCATGCGGGCTTTCATGTGTCTTGCACTGAGGAGAGGCTTCCGTTGGGCCACTCTGCCATAAAGCCCCAACTGGTGGAGGGCTGCAGTGATGGTTGACTTTCTACAACTTTCTTCCATCTCCCGACTGCATCTCTGGAGCTCAGCCACAGTGATCTTTGGGTTCTTCTTTACCTCTCTCACCAAGGCTCTTCTCCCCCGATAGCTCAGTTTGGCCGGATGGCCAGCTCTAGGAAGGGTTCTGGTCATCCCAAACGTCTTCCATTTAAGGATTATGGAGGCCACTGTGCTCTTAGAAACCTTAAGTGCAGCAGAAATTTTTTGTAACCTTGGCCAGATCTGTGCCTTGCCACAATTCTGTCTCTGAGCTCTTCAGGCAGTTCCTTTGACCTCATGATTCTCATTTGCTCTGACATGCACTGTGAGCTGTAAGGTCTTATATAGACAGGTGTGTGGCTTTCCTAATCAAGTCCAATCATTATAATCAAACACAGCTGGACTCAAATGAAGGTGTAGAACCATCTCAAGGATGATCATAAGAAATGGACAGCAACTGAGTTAAATATATGAGTGTCACAGCAAAGGGTCTGAATACTTACGACCATGTGATATTTCAGTTTTTCTTTTTTAATAAATCTGCAAAAATGTCAAAAATTCTGTGTTTTTCTGTCAATATGGGGTGCTGTGTGTACATTAATGAGAAAAAAAAATGAACTTAAATGATTTTAGCAAATGGCTGCAATATAACAAAGAGTGAAAAATTTAAGGGGGTCTGAATACTTTCCGTTCCCACTGTGTATATATATATATATATATATATATATATATATATATATACGCAGTGGTGGCTGGTGGCAAATTTTCTAGGTGGGGCGCCACATCCAAAAATTTTAGCATACATCCCATTATGATTTATCCCAGCATAACAAAAAGAAAAGATTAAGACATGAAACATTTTAAATAAAGAAAATTGTTTTACCAAATTAAAGATTGAGGATGATTCTCACAAAAGTATATTTTGAAACAAAATGAAAACATTTTGTTTTTAATTTTAATAATAATTCAAAATTGATATATACAGTGCAACAGCAAAATCTGTGAGAAAAATAAATAAATGTTACATTTGTTTAGACCATTTTCTATACATATATAAATAACTACAAGTCAAGATAAGCAGGACCACACGGAGACGCCAACAGACCACTATCCCAGTCGACTTAAAGTTATTTACTGTTAATATACATGGATCTGTATTCAGAATTATTAAACAGAGCATAACACAAATTTAAAAAAGTAAATAAAACCATTAAGAATTTGTTGAGTGTGGTGATCTGAAGGCAGCTCAACATGACCAGTGAACCGTTCCTCTGTCAGAGTGAATGTTGATGCCATACACCACTGTACACAGCAAATTTCTATAAAAACACGCTTCTTCAGCGAGTGTCCATTATAAAACACTTGCCAGACATGCGATCATACTGAAATGTGCTCATAAAGCTATCAGAGAGCGCACATACACGGTTTGTTTATTTGCACACTAATAATAATGGACTCGCGCACATCTAATAATGTAAGTTACGATTCATGTATGTCACTGACTGTAATCATCTTTACCTCCATTACAATCGTCATCCATCAAAACTTCACTGGTAAGATACTGGTTTGCTTTATTCAGCCCATACAGACTAGTCCTGACTTCATATTTCTTATTATTAGAGGTATGCTTGTTCCGACCAATTGCTGCACTAGTTAAGGTTACGCATGATGACAAAAGCACGTTAGTGCTAGCCCTCCCGTAACCCATAGAGATTGCATTGCAGTGCCTGCAGTTTGAAAAAAAAAAATATTTGTATGGAAGTCTACGGGAACGCTCGGGGCGATTCTCAGTCTGACAGAAATCGCCCAAAAAGGGGTGGTAAAAAAAAATCCCTCCCTTTCGCGCTTTGGTGGTGCGTCGCCCGATCACCCTAATGGAGAAACCGTCCCTGTGTGTTTATATATATATATATATATATATATATATATATATATATATATATATATATATATATACATACACACACTATCTCACAAAAGTGAGTACACCCCTCACATTTCGGCAACTATTTTAGTATATCTTCTCAAGGGACAATACTATAGAAATGAAACTTGGATATATTTTAGAGTACTCAATGTGCAACTTGTATAGCAGTAAAGATTTACTGTCCTCTGAAAATAATTCAACATACAGCCATTTAGGGCTGCAACAACTAATCGATAAAATCGATTATTATCAATAATGAAAATAATCGACAACGATTCTCATTATAGATTAGTCGGGTCTGCCCACAGCGCACGTCCAACTTCAGCCGGTCGCTTCAAATTACAGCACTGAATAACGCATTTCTATCTACACTATGCATCTAAAAATAGTGGAGGAAACAGAATGAGATGCTGTGGGAAAAGTACGTGATCCAAGCTACCTAAAACATGAGAATTCTTTATTTTAAACTTTAAGCTAATGCATTAGCGTAATGGCTTGCTCTGTCAGGCGCTTTGATGCATGTTCGTCCTCGGCACAAAAAAACTTTCAGTTTACAGACATATCCTTTTCTGTAAATCTCCCAAATTCACGCGAGCGTTTCCATTTTTGCATAAAGGTCCGTCCTGATAGTAAATCTTTACTGAATGAGTGCCAGCGCAGCGGGCGCGTTAGACAGATGGAACCGCCTTTTACAGGATCAAGAAATGACAGTAATGACTGTGATCAAAGTCAACGCATGTTCCTGCAGAAAATTACTCTTACCTGTTGGTTAACACTGAGTTTATGTTTTTATTCATCCTTATTATATTTATTATTATTTTAATTTTTAATGTAGACATTTAAACTATATTCACTATACAGTGCCTAACAAATTTATTAAAACAAGTTTATGTAGCCTAAGGTTTTAAACAAATTATGTAAGTTTTGTGTCACTGCTGCTCTAAACTAACAGTACTGGTGATTACCAAAATATTTTTTTAGCTTTCTGTATTGGTTAGTCCTCCAATATGCCTAAGCTCTTTAGTTGGCTATTTCTAATGCAATAATATAATGACTGTTGTTATCTATGAAAAAAAGGCAGAAAAAAATTGTCAAGCACTATATAGTTTTTTTTTTTTTAGATACCCAAATACAGTCAAAAAGTACATAAACAATGCCTGCAAGAATGCAAGCTGTTATGAAAGGCATAGGAGGACATTTTTGTTATTGTGAATAAATACTAGCCTACTTAGTTATTTGCCCAATAAATGACAATGACATTTTTAGATTCAAACAATTTTTTGACGGATTCCCAAAAGATCTGTGTTTTCTCTTTATTATGACAGGTGGTCTAATAAATTATTAAGCACTGTTTTCATAGCATTCAGTTGAAACTTTTGTTTGAAGGACATTGGGCAGAATGTGGAAGTGCTTTTGTCAATAAAATTTAAAAAAGAAAATTGGGCTTTTTAATCCAATTAATCGAAAACATAATTGGCCAACTAATCGATTATCAAAATAACTGTTAGTTGCAGCCCTACAGCCATTATTGTCAAAAAAGGTGGCAACAAAAGTGAATACACCCTAAGTGATAACAGCTATATGTCGTTTAACCATGCAAAGCCACATGTCCTATTCATCATGTTCATGTTTTTGTCTGCTTGACAGGACCATACAAATTTGTTTATCTTTTATTAGAGCAGTTAAAATTTGGTGCTTTGAGTACAATTCTCTCATACTGACCACTGGATGTTCAACATAGCACCTCATGACAAAGAACTCTCTGAGGATTTGAGAATTAGAATTGTTGCTCTCCACAAAGATGTCCGAGGCTATAAGAAGTTCGGTAACACCCTGAAACTGAGTTACAGTGCAGTGGTCAGGGTCATACAGAGGTTTTCTAAGACTGGTTCCACTCGGAACAGGCCTTGCAAGGGTCGATCAAAGAAGTTAGGTTCTCACGCTGTGTGTCAGGTGCAGAAGCTGGCTTCCGAAAACAGATGAATGAGTGCTGCCAGCATTGCTTTAGAGGTTGCAGAAGTGGAAGGTCAGCTTGTCAGTGCTCAGACCATACGCCACACACTGCAACAAGTTGGTTTGCATGGCCATCGTTCCAGAAGGAAGCCTCTTCTGAAGCTGGCTCACAAAAAAGCCTGCAAACAGTTTCCTGAAGAAAACCTGTCCAAGAGCATGAATTACTGGAACCATGTCCTGTGGTCTGATGAGACTGAGATAAACTTGTTTGGCTCGGATGGTGTTCAGCATGTGTGGTGACGCCCTGGTGAAGAGTACCAAGAATATTGTGTCTTGCCTACAGTCAAGCATGGTGGTGGTAGCATCATGGTCTGGGGCTGCATGAGTGCTGCTGGTACTGGGGAGCTGCGGTTCATTGAGGGAAACATGGATTCCAACATGTACTGTGACATTCTGAAGCAGAACATGATGCCCTCCCTTCAGAAACTGGGCCAAACTGCATTTTTCCACCATGATAACGACCCCAAACACACCGCCAAGATGACAGCTGCCTTGCTGAGGAAGCTGAAGGTGAAGGTGATGGAGTGGCCAAGTATGTCTCCTGACCTGAACCCTATTAACCAAATGTGGGGCATCCTCAAGTGGAAGGTGAAGAAGCGTCATGTGTCCAACATCCAGCAGCTCCATGATGTCATTATGGAGGAGTGGAAGAGGATCCCAGCAACAACCTGCAGCTCTGGTGAATTCCAAGCCCAGGAGGATTAAGGCAATGCTAGAGAACAATGGTGCCCCTACAAAATATTGACACTTTGGACACAGTTTTGACATGTTCACTTAGGGTGTACTCATTTTTGTTGCCAGTTATTTGGACAATAATGGCTATATGTTGAGTTATTTTTAGAGGACAGTAAATTCGTGCTTCTATACAAGCTGCACATTGACTACTCTAGAATATATCCAAGGTTCATTTGTGTAGTATTGTCCCTTCATAAGATATACTAAAATTGTTGCTGAAATGTGAGGGGTGTACTCACTTTTGTGAGATACTGTGTGTGTGTATTTTTCTCAATAAACCAAGACGTTGATAAGCCTTTTTAAAAACATTATCTGAATGCTTATCAAATGAAAATTGGGAGTCAATCTCAGTACCTAAGTATTTAAAAGATCCCACCTGTTCAACTTCCTCTCCATTAACTAACAAAGGTTCACAGAGTACTCGTATGTTGTTAGCCCCACAACACATTTCTTTAGTTTTACTAATATTAAGCTGCAGAGAACTCTCCTCTGTCCAAAATGTAATAAAATTAACAAAATCACTGAATATCCTTTACATGTCCCACCAGTGCCATATCATCTGCATATTTTATGAACACCAAATTGTCAGTATCACAGGTCATTTCATTTATATAAATAGAAAATAGAATTGATGATAAAACACACCCCTGAGGAAGGCCAGTGTTTAAAACCACATTCTCCGACTTTTTCCCATTTACCAATACATGCTGTGGATGGTCCCGTAAAAAAACTATTAATCCATAAGATAAGGGATTGGTGCACCTGCAACTCCTCCAACCTCCTCAAAAGAATATTTATATTCACAGTATTAAAAGCGGAAGAAAAATCCATAAATAAAATCCTAATGCAACAATCTCCCGCATCCAAGTATTTTCCAGCCCTATCCATCAGAGTGAGGGTGGCATCTTCAACTCCACGCCCAACTCTGTAAGCAAACTGCAAGGGATCCAATTTCCCAATCATTGCTTGGGAGAGATGCTGACAAACCACCCTCTCCATGCACTTACAAAGCACAGATGTTAAAGCCACTGGTCTGTAGTCTATAAGATCCTTTGCATGTGCCTTTTTATTATGTGCCAGATTTATTAAAAAAGAAAAACTGAAATATCACATGGTCCTAAGTATTCAGACCCTTTGCTGTGACACTCATATATTTAACTCAGGTGCTGTCCATTTCTTCTGATCATCCTTGCGATGGTTCTACACCTTCATTTGAGTCCAGCTGTGTTTGATTATACTGATTGGACTTGATTAGGAAAGCCACACACCTGTCTATATAAGACCTTACAGCTCACAGTGCATGTCAGAGCAAATGAGAATCATGAGGTCAAAGGAACTGCCTGAAGAGCTCAGAGACAGAATTGTGGCAAGGCACAGATCTGGCCAAGGTTACAAAAAAATTTCTGCTGCACTTAAGGTTCCTAAGAGCACAGTGGCCTCCATAATCCTTAAATGGAAGACGTTTGGGATGACCAGAACCCTTCCTAGAGCTGGCCGTCCGGCCAAACTGAGCTATCGGGGGAGAAGAGCCTTGGTGAGAGAGGTAAAGAAGAACCCAAACATCACTGTGGCTGAGCTCCAGAGATGCAGTCGGGAGATGGGAGAAAGTTGTAGAAAGTCAACCATCACTGCAGCCCTCCACCAGTCGGGGCTTTATGGCAGAGTGGCCCGACGGAAGCCTCTCCTCAGTGCAAGACACATGAAAGCACGCATGAAGGACTCCAAGATGGTGAGAAATAAGATTCTCTGGTCTGATGAGACCAAGATAGAACTTTTTGGCCTTAATTCTAAGCGGTATGTGTGGAGAAAACCAGGCACTGCTCATCACCTGTCCAATACAGTCCCAACAGTGAAGCATGGTGGTGGCAGCATTATGCTGTGGGGGTGTTTTTCAGCTGCAGGGACAGGACGACTGGTTGCAATCGTGGGAAAGATGAATGCGGCCAAGTACAGGGATATCCTGGACGAAAACCTTCTCCAGAGTGCTCAGGACCTCAGACTGGGCCGAAGGTTTACCTTCCAACAAGACAATGACCCTAAGCACACAGCTAAAATAACAAAGGAGTGGCTTCACAACAACTCCGTGACTGTTCTTGAATGGCCCAGCCAGAGCCCTGACTTTAACCCAATTGAGCATCTCTGGAGAGACCTAAAAATGGCTGTCCACCAACGTTTACCATCCAACCTGACAGAACTAGAGAGGATCTGCAAAGAGGAATGGCAGAGGATCCCCAAATCCCGGTGTGAAAAACTTGTTGCATCTTTCCCAAAAAGACTCATGGCTGTATTAGAGCAAAAGGGTGCTTCTACTAAATACTGAGCAAAGGGTCTGAATACTTAGGACCATGTGATATTTCAGTTTTTCTTTTTTAATAAATCTGCAAAAATGTCAACAATTCTGTGTTTTTCTGTCAATATGGGGTGCTGTGTGTACATTGAGGAAAAAAAAATGAACAAATTATTTTAACAAATGGCTTCAATATAACAAAGAGTGAAAAATTTAAGGGGGTCTGAATACTTTCCGTACCCACTGTATGTGTGTATATATATATATATATATATATATATATTAGGGGTGTCAACGTTAACGCGTTAACGCATGCGATTAATCTAAAAATTTTAACGCGTTAATATTTTTTTAACGCAAATTAATCGTGATAATGTTTGACCCCAACTTCTTCCCGTCATCGCAGCGCGGAAGGTTATCTATCATTATTGTGTGATGAGGGTACAGTGAACCAGTGTTGCCAGGGTAACGGCACAAGTGGGTTATTTTGAAAATACAGTCGCGGGAAAAATTACAGAGGCGCAGGTTGCGTTTTTTTTGGGCTACTTTTATAATGTATTGCGGCCGCCCAAAGTGTATATAGACAAATAAAAATTAAAATAGATCCTTTTACTAATGTGTATTATACTTGGAACGTATACCTGGCAATTTAAGAACGGAGAGGCGGCTGTAACATCACAAACAACGTGAGTTTCAGCAGAGCACATGTTAAGGCTTTTACACAGCAGAAATAAACATGACAACACCCACTATAGATTATATAAGATAATAAACACACGATCACGATAGGATATGCTAATTTGTGCAGCGATATAAAAGGCTATAAATAGCATATTTTAACAACAGTAAACGACCAAATTCCACATGTGATCGCAAAAGGAAGTTATTACAAACACTCGATGGTGGTTTGAAGTGAGTTCTGAGTAAAAGTGTACTATTAATCTCATAAATCGTCTTATGAAGTATGATGCTAATATTAGCTCTAATGCAGCTGCAGAACAGGTCCAATTCTTCATAATGTATTTTGTCATAATACTTCACGTAAGGTCGCAAGAAAATGTTTTGTTGTATTTATTTAGAAATACTTTTGATAATAGTTGGGTAAATGTATACTGGGATTGAAGCGTTGTGGCTTAGTAAACGTTTTATTTTCAGTATAAAGGCTGATAATGGCTGAATCAAAACAAAAGAATAATGATAAAAGAATAATAAGGATTATGTCTCATACCTGGCGGAGGTGTGAAAGGTTCTGTTTCCTTAAACTAGTTTGTCATGCATTTCATTTCAACACATTTACAGGTAAATCCTAGTATTTTAAATTTGCGATTAATCATGATTAATCATGATTAATCACAGTCCAGGACTGTGATTAACGCGATTAAATTTTTTAATCGATTGACAGCACTAATATATATATATATATATATATATATATATATATATATATTGCTGTCAAAAATGCTATTTATTATTATGATATACAGCAAACTTTTCTCATCAGCAGACAATATCCCATACAAAATATCCCCACAAAAGCACCGCAAGACCGAGATTTCTAGTAATGTAAACTATTTATTCTGAAGCAATATTTTAGCTGTGTTCTATTAGCTTTTACATTTATGTGCATATTTTTATATTAACCTCAGGATGTTATTTAGGCCATTTTTTAAACCTTATTAAATGTATGCATCATATTTCATGTCAAATTCTTACAATTGAGCAATAGATTAAATTTACACTAGGCTGTTATCAAACAAATTAATTTACACTGCACAATTACAACTGCAATAAATAATGTTATGAGATTAATGTTTTAAATGCAATTTTGAATATACATATAAGAAATGTTGGGGGGGGGAATACATAATAATAATAATAATAATAATAATAATAATAATAAGTTTAATTTATATAGCGCCTTTCTCAGGCTTTACCAAAC
The DNA here is from genome assembly GCA_039654775.1 of Spinibarbus caldwelli. Classification (NCBI taxonomy): domain Eukaryota; kingdom Metazoa; phylum Chordata; class Actinopteri; order Cypriniformes; family Cyprinidae; genus Spinibarbus; species Spinibarbus caldwelli. Next base: position 3,242,407 of record CM077220.1, on the reverse strand, counting down.
GCTTTACCAAAGCAGAAACACAATGGATAGTCATTTCACATAGTCACAAACAGTCAGCACAAATAATCAATTAAGTTGGACAGTAGACATTTGCCCAGTCCAAAAACAAAATGAAGCAAGATGAATGCAGTTGCATATCATGATACGGCAAAGACACATAGAAACAACATAGCAACACATAACAACATAAACAGTAAACGGTCACAGGTCCGTCAGACTGGAGAAATTTTTGCGGAATTGGGACCGAAAATATTTAAGACCCATCGAATCTGAATTTAAGACATTTTAAGACTTTTTAAGGCCTTTTATTAAGAAAATTTTATTTAAGACATTTTAAGGACCCGCGGCCACCCTGAGTTCGTTGCCCATCTATTATTTACAGCCATGCAAAGCCCTCCACCAACAGCTTTCTGAGTTTTAAGAATATCTTGATCAAACCGAATCAAAATAAAACCATCCAAATGGAAGTCCACTGTTTCCTGAGAGAGCCAAGTCTCAGTAAAACAAAAAAGGCTTGCACGATGATAATCCTCATCGTATCTGATCAATGCAGACAGCTGGTCAAATTTATTCCTCAGAGATATGACATTTGATAAAATGATGGCAGGTAAAGGCAGCCTACAGCCTCTTCTCCGTAGCCTTTTACGTATTCCTCCTCTCGAGCCCCTTTTCCTCCGTTTCCCTTTGGACTTCTTCAAGCCGAGGCCGACCAGAAGACATTGTGGGACATCTTTAAAAAGTGCTGAATCCATAGATGGCAGAACAGCAAGCGGACGCCGTCCAGCAAAAGTTCCCGCGAATATGCCAAGTTTTTCGCGGCTAATAAGCATGCTCTAGTCGGCATTGTCCATAAAGCCAAAACTGGTTGCAAAACAAACACCAAGATGCCTAGAATTGTCCAAAAATCCGCCATCATGTATAAAAGACAAACATTAAAGAATTAAAAGCACTTAAAACAAAACAACAAACAAACAAAACATAGAGCCTGAGTCACGAGTTGCACGAACAGTGTTGCACCCCGGAAGTTGTAATCCTTTTATATAAGGCTCAATCGACGATCAATGTGTCACCTGTGATGTTTCATTTCATAGAGATCAATGGTGTTGATTCAATGCATTGAACAGCGCCCAAAAAAATGCCCCTTAAATGTTGCGAGGGTACTTCAACAAATATTGCTTTAATCTTCTGACGAATGCATGTCTAGACCTGAAGAAGGACAGATGTAGGTAATCGCATTCGTTCAGTTCCCCATCTCTGCTCTCTGTGATGAGACAGCCAGCGGCATCTGAACTGTTTTGCATGCATGTAAACACAATAGGCAATACTGCGTAAACAAAACTTATAGTGGTCATGTCCATATTTCGTGCGAGAAGTTGATATAGTCAAGTCAAGTCACCTTTATTTATATAGCGCTTTTAACAATACAGATTGTGTCAAAGCACTTAACAGTATCAAATTGGAGGATAGAGTGTCAGTAATGTATAACAATAAGATTAAACACTCAATTTTCAGTTAAAGGCATTTCATTATTGAATTCAGAGATGTCATTGTCTAGCTCAGTTTAGTTTAAATAGTATCTATGAAATCAAATTGACGATAATCGTTAGAAATTAAGTGTCCCCAACTGAGCAAGCCAGAGGCGACAGCGGCAAGGAACCAAAACTCCCTCTGTGACAGAATGGAGAAAAAAACCTTGGGAGAAACCAGGCTCAGTCGGGGGGCCAGTTCTCCTCTGGCCAGGATATTATTATTTATTTTTTTACTTATTGTTTTAATTAAATTTTAGATGTATAAATGTATTATTTCTATTTTTATATTGTTGCAATTTCTAACAATAATAGTATTATGTAGTTAGGTATTTTATTATATTATAGTTATTTTGTTTAATTTTAAGTTTTATTGTATTTAAGTCGAGGTCTTCACTGGGAATATGTCCCCGGGGCTCATCCAGGTGTCCAGCCTCCGCCGACGGTCAGGGTCGCAGACATCATCTCCCGGGGCCGATCCACCATCTGATCCGGACACGGACTGAGAAACAGAATAATAAAGAAACAGACAAATATTAGCGTAGATGCCATTCTTCTTACGATGTAACGAGTACATCGTGTGTTATGAGGAGTGTTCCCGGTTCCGGTTGATCTAATTAATGCAGCCTAACAATCCTTTAACGGATTTGAATAATAGAAGTGTATTAGTGTGTTATGTGTAAGCCAGGTTAAAGAAATGTGTCTTTAATCTAGATTTAAACTGACAGAGTGTGTCTGCCTCCCGAACAGTGTTAGGTAGATTGTTCCAGAGTTTGGGCGCTAAATAGGAAAAGGATCTGCCGCCCGCAGTCGATTTTGATATTCTAGGTATTATCAAATGGCCAGAGTTTTGAGAACGCAGCAGACGTGGAGGACTATAATGTGATAAGAGCTCGCTCAAGTACTGAGGAGCTAAGCCATTCAGGGCTTTATAAGTAATTAACAAGATTTTAAAATCTATCCGATGTTTGATAGGGAGCCAGTGCAGTGTTGACAGAACCGGGCTAATATGGTCATACTTCCTGGTTCTAGTAAGGACTCTAGCTGTTGCATTTTGGACCAACTGTAGTTTATTGATCAAGCGTGCAGAACAACCACCCAGTAAAGCATTACAATAGTCTAACCTTGAGGTCATAAACGCATGAATTAGCATTTCTGCATTTGACGTTGAGAGCATAGGTCGCAATTTAGATATGTTTTTGAGATGGAAAAACGCAGTTTTACAGATACTAGAAACATGGCTTTCAAATGAAAGATTGCTATCAAACAGCACACCTAGTTTCCTAACTGATGAAGAAGAATTGACAGAGCAGCCGTCAAGTGTTAGATAGTGTTCTAGGTTATTACATGTGGGGTTTTTAGGTCCGATAATTAATACCTCTGTTTTTTCAGAATTTAGCAGTAAGAAGTTACTCATCATCCAGTTTTTTATATCGACTATACATTCCGTTAGTTTCTCAATTTGGTGTGTTTCACCGGGCCGTGAAGAAATATAGAGCTGAGTATCATCAGCATAACAGTGAAAGCTAACACCATGTCTCCTGATAATATCTCCCAAGGGTAACATGTAAAGCGTGAAAAGTAACGGCCCTAGTACTGAGCCTTGAGGTACTCCATACTGCACTTGTGATCGATATGATACCTCTTCATTTACTGCTACGAACTGATGGCGGTCAGATAAGTACGATTTCAACCATGCTAAGGCACTTCCACTAATGCCAACAAAGTTTTCTAATCTATTCAAAAGAATGTTGTGGTCGATAGTGTCGAATGCAGCACTAAGATCCAGTAGAACTAATAAAGAGATACAACCATGATCAGATGATAGAAGCAGGTCATTTGTAACTCTAATGAGAGCAGTCTCAGTACTATGATACGGTCTAAATCCTGACTGGAATTCCTCACAGATACCATTTTTCTCTAAGAAGGAATATAATTGTGAGAATACTACCTTTTCTAGTATCTTTGACAGAAAAGGGAGATTTGAGATCGGTCTGTAATTAACTAGATCTTTGGGGTCAAGTTGTGGTTTTTTAATGAGAGGCTTAATAACAGCCAATTTGAAGGTTTTGGGGACATATCCTAATGACAATGATGAATTAATAATAGCCAAAAGAGGATATATGACTTCTGGAAGCAGCTCTTTTAGTAGTTTAGATGGAATAGGGTCTAACATACATGTTGTTGGTTTAGATGATTTAACAAGTTTATACAATTCTTCCTCTCCTATAATAGAGAATGAGTGGAATTGTTCCTCAGGGGATCTATAGTGCACTATCTGATGCGATACTGTAGCTGACGGCTGCATGGTTACAATTTTATCTCTGATAGTATCGATCTTGGAAGTAAAGTAGTTCATAAAGTCATTACAGCTATGCTCTTGGGAAATGCCAACACCTATTGATGCTTTATTTTTCGTTAAATTAGTGACTTATTGAATAAATACCGGGGGTTATGTTTGTTTTCTTCTAGAAGAGACGAAAAGTAATCAGATCTAGCCGTTTTTAATGCTTTTCTGTAGCATTAAAAACGGCAAGCTATACAAAATACCTCTAGTTTTGTTTTCCTCCAGCTGCGCTCCATTTTCCGGGCTGCTCTCTTTAGGGTGCGAGTGTGCTCATTATACCACGGAGTCAAACTGTTTTCTTTGATCTTCCTTAAGCGTAAAGGAGCAACTGTATCTAAAGTCCTAGAAAAGAGAGAGTCCATAGTTTCTGTTACATCATCAAGTTTTTCTGCGCTGTTAGATATGCTGAGGAATTGAGATAAATCAGGAAGATTACTTACAAAGCAGTCTTTTGTGGTAGAAGTGATGATTCTACCATACTTGTAACAAGGAGTAGAATTTACAGTTTTAGCTATATGGAGTTTACACAAGACTAGATAATGATCTGAGATATCATCGCTTTGCTGCAGAATTTCAACACCACTAACATCAATTCCATGTGACAGTATTAAATCTAGAGTATGATTTCGACAATGAGTAGGTCCTGAAACATGTTGTCTAACCCCAATAGAGTTCAGAATGTCTATGAATGCTGATCCTAATGCATCTTTTTCATTATCGACATGGATATTAAAATCACCAACAATTAAGACTTCATCTGCAGCCAGTACTAACTCAGATAGAAAATCAAAAAATTCTTTAATAAAGTCTGTGTGGTGCCCTGGTGGCCTGTACACAGTAGCCAATACAAACATCACAGGAGATTTATCACTAACACGTGTTTCTCTAGATAATGTTATACGCAGCACCATAACTTCAAACGAGTTATACTTAAAGCCTGCAGAGATATATAGTAATTATCTCAACAGGCCTATCCTCAATGGTATTTCCCCCCTCTTCTCGTATATGGTGTGGCGGGGCAAATTAAGTTTGGGCATCTCCGGTTTAAAGGGTTCATGAAATGCATTTTGTTGTTGTTGTTGTTGTTGTTGTTGTTGTTGTTGTTGTTATTAATAATAATAATTATTATTATTATTATTATTATTATTATTATTTTATGCTTCCTGAGGTGCACTTCTAAGTATGTTTTAGGGCTGTCAAAACTGCTGAAAAACTACATTTGAATTTTGTACTTAAATATGATCAATATTCGAATTATATTCAAATTTAAAAGGCAAAATTTCAGTTAGGGGGGAAAAGCTAAATTTGGCTCTCTCCTGAGGCCACAAGAGGGCGCATGGAGCAAAATATCACTAATGCAGTTTATTCAAAGTAATAAAATAACAGGACTATCTTTGAAAAAAGTGCATAATGTTTAAAATGATGTTTATAAATCAAATATAATTAAGTTGCTTAATCAATTAGAAACAAAACAGCATCGTGGATGTATGTGTAGTTTAATACATAGGACCGAAAACCAATCACAAAGAGTACTTTTTTTTTTTTTTTTCATTTAAAAACAGAAGATGAAGTGGGATAAGGAAAATTCTCAAGATAAATTCTCGAGACATGTTTTTTTTGTTTGTTTTTTTAAGTTACATTAATTTTACATGGCTGACTTGTGCGAGATGCGAGTGCAACGGTGATAGATGATGCAATCCTAAAATTCAAATGCAACGTTTTTGCATTCGAATGTGGATTTTTATTTTGAATTCGACAAATCCTCGAAAATCAAATTTTATTTGACAGCCCTAGTATGTTTTCCATCAAAATGTTCAAAATATAGATATAAATGGACATTTTGTAACCACCCTGCATTTAGCCTCTGATTTGAATGCTCTTTTGGAAGGGTCTTGTTGCAAGACTTTAATGTAAACACTCACTGCTATGATTGGCTGACAATTCTCAAAAACTTTTACTAAAACAACCACCAGATGAACTAATGGTGGAAAGTGTTGATTATAGCATTTTATTTAGATCTATTCCCATTGCATCAAAGGTTGCAGCAGTGAGCATTGTAGCCGATCACTCATGTCTGAAACATGATGCAATGAGTGCCTTATTGCAATGCAATAAACGCAATCTCACAAATCATCATAATAACACAATGAAAACATAATGAAAAATGACTTGTTGAGCAGTGTAAACTGTGTAAGTGATTATTACAGGAGTTTAACCACTGTTCGAGTCACAGACTTAATCACTGATAGACTCCAGCGATTATAAAGAAAACGACCTTTGATCGCTTTTCTGTATATAAAATAATCACAGTATCAATAAATCAAGCTACTAACAGAAGCAGTGTGAAAATGACTGTTTAATCATTGCCTTGATTTACGAATGCATAAACCATAGTAAACCACTTTGTAACAAAGAACATCTGTACATGAGCCCTGATATACTACACAGATCACAGGTCATGATGCTCGTGAAAGGCAGTTTCAGATCTTTGTTTATCGAGGTTAGTTTATAAAGTCAGGGATAGAAACTTTGCAAAGTTAACAGAAGTATCTCTCTTGTGGTTGATGAGTTGTTCAAAATCATAGACTGTCTTAAAAATATGGACAACACTCTCTACTTCCTTCCACTTTAGAAAAGTGAAGCCAGAACTGACCTGCACTGCAGCCAGCCACCCAACCAAACTGTTTGGCATTCACTTGATCTAAACTAATTTCGATAAAACTATGATGAAAAACGTTAGTTGACAAGCTTTTTTCCCATGACTGAAATGAGACAATGACGAGATGACAAGATTTTGTATTGTAGCGTAACCTCTTATTTGTGTAAACATGACACAAATTTGATTATTTCATGAAGCCTTTAAAAGCTTCATCTTAACAAAACAATGAATGTGACTTATGACAGCACCTATTCATGCCTGAAAAATTTCATGAGCTAAGAAAAGAGATCCCACCTTAGGCGCAAAGTACCAGAGATGTAATAGACATTCAGCTTAATGATCAACTAATATGGGACTATAAGGTCAATTCTTTAACAATTTTATTTTATACATAAAATAAGATGGATAATACACAATTAATGTGTTGAGTTAATGCTTCATTGCATCTCTTTTATCTTTATCTTTGTCTGCTTTTATCTTGATCAGATTTACCCAGATCTACACTGACTGTGACACCAGACAGTCCTGTATTCACTGGAGAGACAGTCAATCTGAAGTGTGTGATTGAGTCTCACAGTGACTGGAGATATGAGTGGAATAAAGGTACAAACAACAGTGTAATGTTACAGACATCTGATCGTTACACTGTAAACAGAGACACTCTCACTATCAGAGGAGCTACTGAGTCTGATCAGGGTCAGTACTGGTGTAGAGGACAGAGAGATGAAAGACCAAAATCATCACAGGAGAGTGACCGAATACATCTCTCTGTTAATGGTGAGTAAATATTGTGATAAACACTTATAAGCACTGATGAATTATTTATCAGTTTTGTGTGGCTTTAAGATGCCTCCTTTTGAGGCAAATAAGGTTTATTATAGAATGTTCTAGATTATCAAATCTATCTTTGTTAAAATTAATGTTATAACCAGCAGGAGCATAGGGCGTGAAGTCAGAAGCCTTGAAATATTAGGTTTTATGAAATATTATCATGTGAATTACGATCAGATCTGCATGTTTATGTTCTCCAGTCTCAGCAGCTTCATCTCCTCTTCTGGTCACTGTAGTGGTTTTGGGATTGTTGTGCTTGTTGTTCTTCATCTCACTGCTGCTGCTGTGGAGATACAAGAAGAACAAAGGTGTGGAGCAGTTCTTAACATGATTAATACAACTGAACATCAACAATTGGAAGATACAGTTTCATGTATTTCATTGAGAATATGTAAATGTCAGCCTAAACAGTCACTGCATACTCTTAAGTGATCATAATACTATTTGTTTCTATTATAGATCAGCATCGTAACATTAACCAGACATCAGTCCCTAATCAATCTGGAGAATCTCAACCAGAAAACTCTCCTCTACAGTCTGGTCAGCCTCAATAACATAATTTAAAGGGATAGTTCACACACACACACACACAGAATTACCCATGTCATTCTATATGACATCTGTGGAACAAAACAAAACAAACAAAAAAAGGTGTTTTGAAAAAAATACAATATTATTATAATTATTAATAAAATATGTCCAAATAATAAAAAGCAGTTGGGTTCAGTTTGGACCCCAGCATTCTTCATAATATATTTTTGAACCATCCCTTTAAGCTTCATACATATATATGTGTATATGTACATACATATATATATATATTTTTTTTTTTTTTTTTTTTTTTTAACTTTACTTTTTACATTTTCTCCTCAAATGCTTGTTTTCTGTCCAGCAGATTCTGATCACATTTATGATGATGTGACTGAAGTGAAGAAGAGACACAAAGGTTGAGGTTTAAACCATCTTAACACATACCATTCAAAATCAGCAAATATCATTTATTAATGTTGACATGTTTGTTTTAGATGATCCAGAGTTATTTTTGGAGGTCACATATTCAGAGGTCACTGTTCAGAAAAAGATATCTGTGGATAAAGGTTAAAAAACCCTCTTCACTACAACTGGACAATAGAGTCATCAGTCAAAATCAATTAAAATAATAATAATAATAATAAAGTTAAAAAGTTAAAGTTAAAAAAATAAAAAAATTGTTTATTTGTTTTTTTTGTTTTGTTTTTTTTTGCAGATGATTCCATGGTAGAGTCAAATGGTGTGACATACTCAGAAGTCAGAACAAAAGGTGTGCAAAATTTAAATTTATGGGGGTGAACTATCTTTTTTAGTATTAAACATCATGCACCGTTTCTGCTAGAGATCAGAATTACTGCTAAATTCATGTGGCTCATTGAGGAAATATATAAATCTTACATTTGATCGTTATTTTATTATTGATGATTTGTGTTCTTCAGATACTGATGCTGGAGTTGGTGATGCAACTTATGCTCTTATTAGGAAGAAGGGTAGCCAAAAAAATAAATAAAGCAATAATTCTGTTACAATTGTACAATAATTTTATAATAACTGACAGAAAGCTCACAATTTGCACTTGTTGTCGCAAATTGTGGCATATATTGGTTCTTTTACATTATAAATCTGCTTTAAGTGATTCAGTTACTTGTGCAGTGAAGACAGCAGACGACTAAAAGAGATTCACAGCAGCAGACACAGTAACGCTTGCTTTGCTTAAGAAATCAATCTGAGTGAACTGCTTCTGCACATGCTTGACTGAATGACTTTAGAGATATGCACTGTATTATCTGTACACATGCAAGCAAACAAATCTATCTATAATATATAATAAAACACTTTTACCAGTGAGCATTTTTGTTTAACAAAATTCAGTGTTAACTGCCCTCAAAGTAATTACAGCAATTAAATAGTACAAAATATAGAATAAAATATAGAATATGTAAGGAGTGAAATTATTTCCTCTATAAAATTAATTCTGAGGCCAAAACTCAGGAACTCTCACAAAGACAGATGCCATGCAAAAAAGCCATAAAACTGCTATCTGGAGAAGAGATCTCCAAAGGCAACAAGAGATCTCCAAAGAGAATGTAGGGGGGCTTTGATCAAGACAATCACTCAGGAACTCTTACAATGCAAAGGTCAGGCCACAAAACAATAAACTCTTCAATCAGGCTGTGACTTCATCAGACAAGAAGATCTAAGAGAAAGACCATTTGATCATCGGTCCATTCACCCATCCTTCCCCCCTGGGCTCATGGTCCTGATCACTGAAATTTGACAAAGAAATGCCAAGAACTCAAGTTGCTACTCTTACATAAAATATTTACTATATCTTCAGAATTCATGAGCGTAAACTTCTCATGTTTGGTATCATTTTAAAGGTCTCGGTGTGATTGGTAAATTGGTCTCAGTTTCACAGTAGTCACTGGTATTATGAGAAATATTGAAAACTTTTGTAGAATTGTGTTCTGCTGCTGAGGGGTGTGAGTATGTTTATCTTATCTCCAGCCAGGTGCAGCCTGGAGCACGAGAACCCAACAAACCAAAAGGTCTTTTATGTTTTTACAACTGATCTGAAGATTCCTTTGTTGTTCTTATTTGGGTATATAAGGGAAGGGACAAAACACTACGGGGGGATTCTGTAGTCAGAAAACCCCACACAGCACATGTGAGACTCTGGAGCTTTGCACTAGAACTCTCATACTGCTGTGTGTCTCTATGCTGTCAGGTATGCATTTCGTTTAATTCAAAAATGTAATTGTGTTAAACACATTGTGCCCATAGAGCACACTGTATAGTTGTTTGTGCTACTACATGTGCACATAGACTAGTTAAGTTTATTCTCTAAACCACCTGATTGCTTTGCTGTAAGTGTTCTTTGGAATACTTAGGTAAATGTTGTAGATACAATGCATTTAGACCATGTGCCTTGTTTTAAATTAGGATAACTGTTACATGTGTGACTATGTTAAATTAGTTTGTCTCCTGCGTAGATCACTTGGCTATTTCCCATATAGCTACAGTGTCTATGCACAGGAGCAGGGTTGCCACGCGGTTACAATGTGATTCACAATTGCATTATCCTTTCTAAATTGGCTTCTAATTGTTTCATTATGTAATTGGCATGATATAACTTTACCTGACTCATAATAAATTGTTATATTTGATTTATTCTGATCTCTTCTGAAATCATTTTTTCAAGTAGATTAATGTGTAGGGGTATTTCCACAAATCTGCGTTCAGGACAGATCACACCAAAGCACTAATGGATGAACCATGGGGAGCACCATGAAGGAGACTTTGGATTTCTGACTGTCACTGGCTTAACACGGTGTAGCTCTCGTGGTTATAGGAAAAATACACTTTTTGTTATGAGTATGCAGGCGCAGCTCACTTAAAGTTATTATATTCACTCTGCACCCTCTGAGTAAGTTTAGAACTGACGAGTTTGTGTCCGTGGATTCACTAAAATCGGCCGAAGTGTAATTCCTGTGCGATACCTGGTCCCTAATAAACGAATAATTGAAAGTATGGGATTTCCAGAATAATCAAATATCTAAATTAATATACAATCGATATCTGTGATCAGTTTTTGATTACGAATATTGCCTAAATTTAATGATCACTTCAAATTGGAGTCAGATTGAAAATGGAGCTAGATTAAAATTTAAACTAAATCTTGATAAATTCAGAAGCGCAAGTAAAAGACAGAATACGCATTGAACCTTCGACCAGGCCGCTGGATTCCGTTCTTTGGGCGAGCGGGTGAACCTTACACGAGTTTTACCATAAACTGGACTTTTTTGGGGGTGGTTGCTGCATCCCACAATGATCACATGTTCTTTGTTTATTTGTTGCCAATTAACCTACTTTTTTTGGTTTGCTTTTTCACACATCGGGTATCTGATATTTCTTCCCAACATCCACAGTACTGCTCTTCACAGAGAAGAGCCTTCTCCAGATCCAAATCCATAACCGGTCTCTTAATACATTATCAGGAATTCCACACACAATTCTGTCTTTTATCAGTGAATCTGTTAACCTGTTAGCTAGCACTCCCCATTTTGGGACTCACAGCTGAAAATGACCTACCTAACTTAAAATTATAATAGTTGCTGACTTCAGTGTTCTACACAGACAATTTTGGTATCTTTCGAAAGAAGACCCTTTGGGCTTTACTATCCATCATCCAGAGTTGAGAATGCTCAAAAAGATAAAAAGTTACAGAGACTGGAGTGCCTTGAAAAAATTTGTATCACACTTTGTTTTGAATTTTTTTTAAATTTCATATAAAAATACATGAAATAAGTCCTGGAGCAATCTAGAAAAGTAATGGGTTGAAAGTGACATGTCTCATGAGTTTATATTTCAAATCTGAAGAAGATACCATGAAAAATTAGATGATACCAAACTATTTTAGTCATTATACATACCACTGAATGTTTTTCAATTATGAAATTATTTCAAGACAATGAAATTATAAATTAAATTATAATTATAATGAAATTATATCAGACAGAATCTTAGACATCATATAAGTAATTTATTTGACCACTAAAAAATACAATAAGAATAATTTGAGTAATAAAAAAAGAGAAAAAAAAATGCTTTGTATTGTACTCTGATTGCCAGACATTCACACTGACTGTTGGTAATAGTCGGTAATCACACGCTGATGTGCGGTAATACAGATGATAATCATACAGATATGGGCCATATAGTCCATAATGGCCGATCAGCATTCATACTGATAGCTGTCATTCATTCATTCAGAGTAATCAGGGGCGGATTTAGTGAATTGGGGCCCCAGGCAAATATAGGAATGGGGCCCTATACATTTGCACACATTTACCTAGATCAACATTGAGGTTCCTTTTTTGTCGTGATGCTTGCTGCTGCACTAATGTTTGCCTCTCTGTGCCACATACTGTATTTTGATGCAACTACATTCTCAATAAAACTGTTTTCATTAATATATTTTACTGTTTCTGTTGTCAGACAACGGAATGAATATGAAATAGTGACTGAAACGCGATCCATTTAGACTACATATCCAGCTCTCCCTTCCAAGATGTTAATCTGCACAAACATCCTGATTTATTATAGTGCCGTCGTCTGATAAAATCAAATAGGCTACACATAAGATAAAGACAATAGCTGTGCTGTGATTTTGGCTATACTTGCATGTGAAAAGCAACATATCTGTGTTTTAACTGAAAGCGCAGCTCCTTTCAGCCGCTCGCTAAACAGAGCAGACGCAGAGAGCGAGGTGTGCGTGCGCGCGCTGGGAAAGATCGCGCTCGTGCGGCAGTCAGCTTCAGATGCATAATATTTTAATTTGCTACAAGCAGGAAAGAAGCACGTTCAACTCGGACACGCAGACGGGTGTCGTGGTAATAAACACCGTAAACAGCAACCGTTCACGTGTCCGCGCTTAATGCACATCTCGTATATGAAAAGCATTTTAGGGGGCCCATGGCTTTTGGGGGCCCAAGGCAGTCGCCTACCTTTGACTAATGGGTAAGTCCGCCACTGAGAGTAATCACACGCTGATTATCAGCCACACAGATGCTAATCATACAGATACAGCCACATTCCCCACAAAACACAAACACACATATATGAAAAATGTTGAAGGAAAAAAAAAAGGTTTATTTTGTCCAAAAAGCCGATCGCTAAGTTCCGCCCCATCAGATGACAGGTGCGTCACAGCCGTCTCGAGAGAGCGCCAGAATCAAATCAACAATTTTCCCTTTTTTTGTCTCATTCTGTGTGTAACACTGTATGCTACAAAACCATGTTTTTTTGTTTTGTTTTGTTTTTTTACAACCAAGACGCAGTTTTTTGAGCGTGAGTTATTCCATAACGGAGACAAACAATAACTCTCCCTGAAGAAATGAGACGTAAACAAAGGAATATACATCCATATTAAAGCGTTATTGTTTCGTTGAACTAAAGTTCTCTATGGGATGTTGTTCCATGGACCCTTACCTCTCTAACTAAACCGGGATTTACAGCAGTGGATGCGTTTGTGACTCCTTATCGAGATGAATATGGTATGTACTGCATTTTTTATGTTTGTTTTGATGTGTAACGTTACTGCTTACACAAATTTAGCAAATACATCCATTATAAGCTTTCCATCGAAAAACAGCGATCTATCGTCGATGCTTGAGGCTTAGACCTTCAGAGTGATATATAGTTTGTCAAGATTAATTTTGTCACGTTTCATTTAATCTATTCGTAAACAATGAGGTGCAAACAGAGAGCGTGCAGTGTGTCCTGGAGCGGGTGAACAGCACGAATTCTAGTCTTGCTCCTATAACTCCGTTACACACTGAACAGTCTCCCCGTTTTCTGCATGCTTGTGACAAATCGGTGCCTCTCATAGGTAACATTTCTCTTCGAATGCAAAAGATTTAAAACGTATCAATTATTGGCAGCAAGCGCAAACTCTCTCCTTATTATTATACTTCCAAATCCAATGCTTCATCACCAGCCACATGTAGAAATAAAGATGCTTTGATTTTCTCTGACTTACGATGTCCATCATCTGCAGATAAATACAGCAGAAATCTTTGTTTAAATCTTCTCCAATTTTCAGCGACATGCCTGAGTTGAAGTTTCGGGGCGGCTGTAATCCTTCCTTCATCTCCTCCGTGTTTTCCTTTCAGACGTATGCATCATCAGCAAACTTTTCTTCTCCGCTCTACATTACAGAGTCACCTCACGACGCACCATATTTCTTGGAATTCACTGGTCTGCAAAACAATGCAGCGTGAGAACAATTACCGGAAGACATTCTCTGTGAAAGTCTTTTCAAGTAGAAAAACAGCTTTAACAGCTTGCATGCACTAAAAGAGTGGATAAGTATCTTATAACAGATCTCTCTCTTTTTTCTATTTCTTCGTGTATTTCTGTGTAGAGTTTTGTCTCCTCCCTCATCTCTTCTTGAATTGTGAAACACAGGAAGTGTTTGATTTAGCGCACGCATCTCTGTTAAAACAGTCTATTAATGTGTCAGTATGGGGTCCAGTGCACTGCCTCTCATACTCTGTGAGTATTTCATTATATTCTACTCTATCTTCTTTTTTTTTCTGTTTTTAATACAGTATTATGCAGAAGATTAAATAATGGTTGTGCTGTGTGTAGGAGGGTCTATGAATCCACATTCTTGCTGTTTATAATTCTTTAATGTTCAGATTCAATGTGATGATATGTTAGGTGTGGATCAGATACAGAGTTTCAGAGAACATGCATTTATCTGTGCTGCATGTGAAAGATGGAGGCCCTGTGGACATGTTTGGTTTTGTTGTAATGCTTGTTCTTCCTATTTAATATAGTTCATTTAAACCAGATGTATTTGTGTTAATATGAGTTTGGTGTTGTATGATATTGTATCTTTCCATCAGAGGTTCAGAGAGTTTAAGAACAGTGGCGAAACACACAAGTTTCATCACTTTTTATTCTGTCTGCCCCTCTTATGAATTGTCTGTATAGTGGCCAAAAAATAAAACTTAAAAATGACTGAATTTCATTGCATGAAACAATATATTAAAAAAAAAAAAAAAAAAAAAAAAAAAAATCAATATTTTCTTCTGTTTTTCACTCATTTTTGACCAGTTGGTTTCAGTGTCATTTTTAGCAGATGTGTGAAATCAGTTCTTCTTGCATTCTTTGCAGTAAAAACAAAACAAAACAAAAAACAGCTGTAGTTCATTACATTAACATATGAACATGTTTCACTAATGCTTGACAATCAGAAAGTGTATTTGGTCTTCATTTTGAACAAAATATTTAATGTTTCTTAATATAATTATTATACATATTCAAACCACATAATTGTGGGTCCTTTCATGATTCTTTTATGAAGTCCATTTAGATTGTGAACACTTCAAAAGCACCAAGTTCACTTGCTGCTGGTTCATTCACTTTAACTGAACTGGGTTTGGTTATTTTAAAATATACTTTATGTGAAAACACAAAGTAGTGTTCGTATTCTTTTCATGGCCACTATAATGTCACTATTAACCCTAGCACATTTATTGTTCCCAGTCATTAATGGCCAGCCTTTTAAAAATGCTTTTATTATTTTATTATGTAAATCTGTTATTCTGGCCTAATTGAAAGAAAACAATGACAAAAAGATTTAATCCAAAATCTGGTGCTAATATAGTATAACGAGATTTATGGGATATTTTTTTTTATTTTTTTGTAGGCCGGCCATTTTTGACTGAAAACACCACAAGTGTGTAGCAACTCATAATGTAATAACTGCACATAATGTATAAACTGCACATAATGTAATAAGTATTGCATTATTATTGTAATAAAATGTTCATAATGTAATCATTTTCTCAAAACGTAATAAAATCTTGAGCTCATAATGTAATAACAATTATTACATCATGTGAAATTTATTACATTATAAACTCACCAACAATACTGTCATATTGTAATAATTATATAAGTATATACTTATACTTATAATAAAGGATAAGCAGCCCAGTATAAGGGACAGTCAAAATATTTGTGCTGTTATTTAGCCTGTGTACTGTATAGAGATAAATGCCAAAATGAATCTCAGACATAAACATATTTGCTTTGCTTAATCCATTCATGTACAAATTAATTCTAAAAAGAAATATACATCTTTTTAGAATTAATTTGTACATGAATGAATGGATTAAGCAAAGCAAATATGTTCATGTCTGAGATTCATTTTAGCTTTTCTATAGAATAACTAAATTATAGCTGAACTTTAGTGAGGGGACATTGTTCCTCTTAACATCACGAAAAAAAAAAAAAAACTTTTATTAAAATTCTGAATGCATTACAGATAGTCTAGTATGTGTGCAAAGAGTGCTCCCTTTATAATTTCAAATGCACTGAGCCTGTCACTCATCAGTTCAACGGATGTGTCTGTGATTGGCTACACAGCTCAACGCTGCAAGCGTTGTAAATAGAAACATCTGACGCTCTCCAGAGCGCAAATGCAAATATGCACAGAAGAGTTTGCCAAATATATTATTATTAGTTTCAACTAAGTTTGCTCATGTGTTTTGTTTTGTTTTTTGAGTATTTGGCTCCCTAAACTGGGCGTGACACCATAAACTGCTTTCCGTATGGATTTAATATGGAATGTTACTTAAATAGGAGAACAGTTGGCAATCCTACTTTGCATGTTTTAAACACAGATTATGGGGCTGGTCACGTGACCCGGAGCAAGATGGACGCTTAAGACTTCGCTCTTTACCAAACTACGGTTTATTGTCTTATTATCTCCAAGCAAACTTCATATTATCAGTTAAATTTCGCCTCAAGTATGCCTAAACCCCAGCGTGACAAAGATTTTCCTATTTTTTCAACGTCTGGCCCGTCCACCGGGAAAAAGAACGCGACTCCTCAATCGACTGCGTGCTCTACAATTGAGGATCAGCATGGCAAAATTACCGCCGCGAAGTTAATCGGTACGGCTTCCACGGACCAGATTCTGGCAGAAATCAAATCTGTGGCTTCACGTGTTAATAACATGGATGAATCTGTGGAAGCGCGTCTGGATTCGATTGACAGTGCTTTGGGCGACATTAAAACATCTGTCGCGTCGGTTGAGCTTTCTCTCTCCAACTTAGCTAACCGGGTGACCGATTTAGAAAAACGAATGGATGAGGCCGAAACTCGGATTTCTGCTACCGAGGACAGTTACAACAACCGTGACGCTCAGCTATCTGCTTTGCAAAAGACAGTGGTTATGCTACAGCTCAAAGTTGATGATCTGGAGAACCGCGGCCGTTGGAAGAACCTAAAGATTGTCAATCTCCCGGAGAAAGCAGAGGGTTCTATCCCACTCGCGGACTTTCTCCAAGTTTCTATCCCGACTTTAGTCGGCCTACCTGCTGACTTTCCCCCTCTGGAGATTGAACGCGCTCATCGAGCTTTGGCTCCGAGTCCAGTCAGCGGAGGTTTTGCGCAAACGTCGTGAGTTTGACTCTGTGGGGAAATCGTTGGCACGTTGCAATTTGTATCGTGGTTTTGCCTATCCAGCACGGCTTCGTTGTCTTCATAACGGGCAGATTCAACTCTTCGACAGCCCCGAGTCAGCTGCCGCCTTCCTGGAAACTCTTAATTGAGGTACTCTTTCATTTCGTTTCGTTTGTAATGGAGGAATACAGACTTGACCTTCACTGAGTCCCCGTCATCATTTTCTACAGTTCTGAATGACTGTATAATGGAACTGAACTTATTTACAGAGTCATTTTTATTTACTTATTTTATCACTCTTGTTATTTTTTGTATTCTCCTGTTTTATTGTTACTTGCTTTAAAGTGTTATTTGAGGTTTGATCAGTTTTAAGTACAGCTCCCCAGATATTTAAATACAGTTCTGTTTTTTCCTTCTTTTTCTTAAGGGGACTCGTATCTGAGTTTACCATTTAACTTTTGGTTTGGTCGTTGTCTTTTGCAACTGAGCTGTTATTGTGGTCTCTCAGTTGAGTTAGGACTAGTTTATGTCTATTATGCTCGGTGACTTCATTAGGGGTGGTTTTATTCTGTCGTTTGGGGACAGAATAGGGGTGGGTAAGCGCTGTAATGTTGTTTACGATGTTTCATGTGTTTGTTCAATTAAGTTAATTCTCTGCCGTCTTATTCTTCAAAAAATCAAACCTTTTGTTTTATTTTCTCTTCCCCTGTTTTATTTGTTTCATATACTTGTATGTCATGTTTTCCATGGTCTGTTCACTTAAACTCGTTACTTGGAATGTCCAAGGAATTGGCCATGTGATAAAAAGGAAAAAAATTCTAACTCATTTGAAAAAACAAAAACCTGACATTGTACTGCTTCAGGAAACAAAACTGTCTGATACTGAACATTTGAAGCTTGGGCGAGATTGGGTAGGTCAAGTTTATTTTTCTTCCTACTCACAGAACAAAAGAGGTGTTGCCATTCTTATAAATAAGAATTTACCTTTTACGTTAGAACATAAAGAATCAGATCTTGAAGGGAGATTTATTATGATCTCAGGCTCAATTTTTAAACATCATATAACAATTCTCAACGTTGTAGGATCAGAACGAGTCAGACAAAGTTAAGATTCGATCTGAACATTGAAACATGAGGAGCCGAAATTCCAGAGAGGATCCCAAGGCTGCAACAGGATGTTCGTCATAAATCAGATTCCTAGCTCCAGCCCTCTGAAGAAAGCAAACCAACAAGCTTCTTTCACAGAACAGCTCGCAACATTCAAACAAAAGAACATTTATTGATAAGTCCAATGAAGGAAGGAAACAATCAAATTTGGAGCAAGTAATCAGAACTGATGATCAAAGAGATGGCCGTTACTTGTAAATCTGTGATCGAAATCACGAGCTAGAGACTTCATTGGGTGGGTCAACCCCAGCTCTCCACAAAGAAGGAGACTGAAATTCCTTAAGAGACCTTTTAACCTCTCTAGTTTTCACAGAACGGTACAGAAACTGCCTTTTCACATATAGATGCACCAACATCATCTTAAAAGGACTTATCATGTTTATGCATAACCCCATATCATGTATGTAACCCACACGATTAACCATCATGTTTTAATCACATATTATGTATGTATTTTAATAACTAGGGAATAGTTTAAGAGTTCATATCCTTGTGTGGTATGTATGAGTTTGAAAAATCATGCTTTAAATGTTTCTTCCAATCAATACTTTGTCAAATGTACCATAGTCTTGTTAGAGAAATCATGTCCAAAATTGTACTCTGTAAGAGCGGGAAAATTTGGACCATATGACTGATAAGATAACATGTTAGATTTATGAATGGGGAGGAGAAACATACAACACCACGAGCCAAGATCATTTCTAATTGGTCAAGACGTCCAGATAGGACGGTCTAGAAGCCGAGTTTAAATACTCAGGACAGCTCTCTTGGCTCTTCCTCTGCTTCTTCTTCTCTTTTGCCACCGCGTTTTGACGCTGCTCTTTGAGCGTGCTCTGGCCTACATGCCAGCTGCTACCACAATGAGAAGAAAAACCACCTAGTCTCGTTACATTCTTTTATTCTTTTACTTTAATTTCTTGTCTTTCCGTGAGAGTTTTGTTAAGTTAAGTTTGCCGCAAAGTCCAGCTTCGACTGCACCCGCCTCAAACTTCAACCAGACCAACTCCGCATCAAGAGCCAACGCCCAAGACTTTACTACGAAAGACCACTGAACTCAGCCAATCAGCAACCTCGGGAAACCCCTTTCTCCAAAGAGGACAAGGACACAAGGGAATTCCTTAAGGCAACACAAGCAAGTACAACCTCCAGACTTTTGCTGAGTCGGTGCAGTTTAATATAAATTTTAGCCTCATTGAGAAACTCAATGCGAGGGTCAAATGATTGATGGTTCAGGTCTATAGGCAATTGCACATATTGCTGTAAACTTGGGATTTCACATTTTCATTCTGTAAACTCATCCTTTCCTCTCTTTCTGCAACGTGTGAATGTGTGAATGCGTGTGTTCATGTGTTAGATTAGATTAGTTTACATGTCTTAGGTTTATATAAATAAAGTCTTATTTATATTGAAAAGAGAAGTATCTTGTGTTTTGTGCTTACAAGTTAATGTCTTAATCTGCCGATCTTGTTACTGTGCTATTTAATAGTGTTTTCACTATATTTTGGATTGTAATATCCAGTGCAGAGTTGATGTTATACGGCTTGTTCAGTGACTCGCTGCTGATTCAGTGATCAGCCGTGAAACACTGATTCTGTTCAAATTCCCTATAAAATCATAAATGATTTCCTTTGAGCTAAATTGACTTGTTTCCCTTATATATATTACTTATATATTTACAATTTTAACAACGTTTATGCACCAAATTTTGATTCTCCCAACTTCATATCAAAGATGATTTTACTGTTTAATTATCATTGCACAGGCCTAGGATTTCTTGCCGGAGACGTTAATTGTATATTGAATGCTGCTTTAGACAAATCCTCATCTGCAAACGTATCGAACCCCAAATCATCTAATGTTCTTAATAATTTATGCTCAGATACTGGTCTGATAGATGTATGACGCCAATTAAATCCTAAAGCGAGAGATTATACATTTTATTCACATCCCCATAATTCTTATTCCAGGCTTGACTATTTTTTCCTCCCTAAACAATTTTTGCATGCAGTTCAGTCTTGTCATATTGACTCTATTGTTTTATCAGATCATGCAGCAGTACATTTGCAAATTGACCCTGCTTTCAGCATTCCTAGAACTTCAAATTGGAGGTTTAATATATCTCTTCTAAACAGTGACCCTTTCTCCTCTTTTGTTTCAGATAGTTTGTCTCAATACTGGCTTGATAACAGAGATTCTCCAGTGTCTTCAGCCATAATTTGGGATGCAGCCAAAGCCACTTTACATGGACATCTTATCTCCTATACTTCCCATCTTAAAAGAGCCAGAGGTAGTAATAGGAAAAATCTTGAAAAGGAAGTCACCAGGCTAGAACAAATACATAAGCAATCCCCTACAGTTTCAAATCTAAAAGCGTTGGTGAATGCAAGGACCAAATTGAGTTTGGACCATACTTGCCATATTTAGAAGCTTTTGCTGTTTACTAAACAAAAATATTACGAATCTGGCAATAAATCCAGCCGCTTGCTTGCTCACCAACTAAAGAATCAAAATAATGTTCGTTCAATTAGTATGATATGGAATGGAAGTGGTGTCATTTTAAGTGACCCATTGACTATAAATTAGTGCTGTCAATCGATTAAAAAATTTAATCGCGTTAATCACAGTCATGGACTGTGATTAATCATGATTAATCGCACATTTAAAATACTAGGATTTACCTGTAAATGTGTTGAAATAAAGAAATGCATGACAAACTAGTTTAAGGAAACAGAATCTTTCACACTTCCGCGAGGTATGAGACATAATCCTTATTATTCTTTTATCATTATTCATTTTTTTTTTAATTCAGCCATTATCAGCCTTTATACTGACAATAAAACATTTACCAAGCCACATCGCTTCAATCCCAGTTTACATTTACCCAACTATTATCAAAAGTATTTCTAAATAAATACAACAAAACATTTTCTTGCGACCTTACTGAAGTATTATGACAAAATAAACGCATTATGAAGAAGAATTGGACCTGTTCTGCAGGTGCATTAGCGCTAACATTAGCATCATGCTTCATAAAACAGTTTATGAGATTAATAGTACACTTTTACTCAGAACTCACTTCAAACCACCATCGAGTGTTTGTAATAACTTCCTTTTGCGATCACATGTGGAATTTGGTCGTTTACTGTTTTTTAAATATGGTATTTATAGCCTTTTATATCGCTGCACAAATTAGCATTTCAGATGTACACATTCATCTAAAAAAATCACATACAAACCATATCCTATCGTAATCGTGTGTTTATTATCTTATATAATCTATAGTGGCTGTTGTCATGTTTATTTCTGCTGTGTAAAAGCCTTAACGTGCTCTGACTGAAACTCACGTTGTTTGTGATGTTTACAACCGTCTCTTCTTTCTTAAATTGCCAGGTATACATTCCACGTATAATACACATTAGTAAAAGGATCTATTTTAGTTTTCATTTGTCTATTTACACTTTGGGCGGCCGCGGTACATTATAAAAATAGCCCAAAAAAAAAAAAAAAACGCAACCCGCGGCTCTGTAATTTTTCCCGCGACTATATTTTCAAAATAGCTCACTTGTGCCGCTACCATAGCAACACTGGTTCACTGTACCCTCATCACACACTGATAGATAACCTTCTGCGCTGCGATGACGGGAAGAAGTTGGGGTCAAACCTTATCACATGATTAATTTGCGTTAAAAAAATAATAACGCGTTAAAGATTTTAGATTAATCGCATGCGTTAACGCGTTAACGTTGACACCCCTACTATAAATAGAACCTTCAAGGATTTTTATAAATCTCTCTATAGCTCAGAATCAAAAGCGACAGACTCTGATATCGCCGCTTATTTAAGTAATATCTCATTACCATCATGCGCAGAGGAAGAACGTTCTAGTCTAAATGCTCCATTTACAGTGGAGGAGGTTTGAGCGGCGATTCAGTCTATGCCTACTGGGAAATGTCCCGGCCCAGATGGTTTCCCATTGGAATTTTTCAAAAAATTCTGGCCAAAAATCCATCCAATTCTCATACCTGCTATTAATGACATTTGGAAGGGTGAAATCCCCCCCTCCTGGAGACACGCTTCAATTAGTTTGCTTTTAAAAAAAGATAAAAATCCCCTGGACTGTTCTTCTTATAGACCTATCAGTCTCCTCAATGTCGATTATAAGATAGTTGCAAAAGTAATGGCCCGCAGACTAGAAACGATTCTTCCCAAAGTTATAAATTCTGATCAGGCAGGCTTCGTGAAATCTAGGTGCGGTTCGGATAATGTACGCCGTGCTCTTAACATCATACATTATTTTCACACTCAAAACAAAACAGCGATGATTTTATCTTTGGATGCCGAAAAGGCTTTTGATCATGTAGAATGGTCCTTTTTGTTTTCGGTTTTGGAAAAATTTGGGTTAGGTTCCAACTTTATTAATGTCATTAAACATCTCTATGCAGATTCTATCGCCACTGTCAATACGAATGGTTTGATGTCTGAGGGGTTTCCAGTACGTAGAGGTTGCAGACAGGGGTGTCCCCTATCACCGTTATTGTTTACATTATTTATTGAACCTTTAGCAGAATCTATCAGGACTAACCCTGATGTAGCCGGGATCATAGTCAATGGGAAAAAGCATGTCATCTCTTTGTTTGCAGATGATGTTCTCTTGTATTTGGAGAATACCCGCAGGCTACGAGGAGGTCATGGGACAACAAGGGTTGGGAGAGATGAATGACAACGGAGAGAGATTCGTTAACCTATGCGCCACAAGCAACCTGGTCATCGGTGGCAGCATCTTCCCCCATCGAAAAATACACAAAGCGACATGGGTATCACTGGACCTGTCTACTGAAAATCAGATAGTCCATTTGTGGATCACACGCAAGTTCAGGAGATCCCTGCAAGATGCGTACGTCAGGAGAGGAGCAGACGTCGCTTCAGACCATCACCTCGTCGTGGCACGCCTGAAGCTCAAATTGAAGAAAACTTGGACAGGAGTAACAGGACAACGCCAGAAATACAACACCACACTTCTCAAAGAATCGACTAAGTGCGAAGAGTTTAAACTCACTCTCAGCAATAAGTACCAAGCTTTGCAGGATTTGCTTGAAGAAGAAACCATCAATGAGAGATGGAAAGCAGTAAAGGAAGCAGTGACCACAGCCTGCCGGGAAGTGCTGGGCCCCAGAAAACACAACCACAATAGCAATAGGGAATAGCATCACAGGAGAAGAGAGACAAAGAAAAAGGTGGATGGAAAACTTTGAAGAGCTGCTGAATAGACCCCCCCCCCCAGAACCCGCCAGAAATACCTCCTGCAGACAACGACCTACCCATAGACGGCAGCGAACCCACGAAGGAGGAGATACATGAGGCCATTAAACAACTGAAGAGCAGAAAGGCAGCAGGGCCAGACAACATTCCAGCAGAAGCTCTGAAAGCAGATGTGGAAAATACGATGAATTTATTCTACCCACTCTTCAAGAAGATATGGGAGGAAGAACAGATTCCAATGGAATGGAAAGAAGGTTACCTCATCAAGCTACCAAAGAAAGGAGACCTTACCAACTGTAACAACTACAGAGGGATAACTCTGCTATCCATCCCCAGCAAGGTTTTTAATATAATTATTCTCAACAGAATAAAAGACACAGTAGACACACGGTTGCGCCATCAGCAGGCTGGCTTTTGGAAGGAGCAATCTTGCACAGACCAAATCGCCACACTGAGAATCATCCTGGAGCAGTCCTTAGAATGGAACTCATCCCTCTACGTAAACTTCATCGACTATGAGAAGGCGTTTGACAGCGTGGACAGAGGAACCCTGTGGAAGCTGTTGAGACACTACGGAGTCCCGGAGAAGATCACCAACATCATCAAGAACTCGTATGAAGGAATGACCTGCAAAGTAGTCCATGGCCAGCACTTCACGAACGCCTTTCAAGTGAGAACGGGGGTGAGACAAGGATGCTTGCTGTCCCCGATCCTGTTCCTGTTGGCAATTGACTGGGTGATGAAGACTTCAACATCAGAGAGGCGGAACAGGATACAGTGGACGCTGTGGAAACAGCTGGACGACCTGGATTTTGCCGACGACCTGGTGTTGCTTTTCTACACCCACCAGCAAATGCAAGATAAGACCACAGCAGTTGCGGAGAACTCAGCACGGATAGGCCTGAACATCAATAGAGGGAAAACTAAGACCTTACGAGTTAATGCCAACGACAACGGAGTACCCATCAGCCTTGAAGGAGAAGCGCTGGAAGAAGTGGATAACTTCACTTACCTTGGCAGTATCATCGACAAACAAGGAGGCACAGATGTTGACGTGAAAGTCAGAATCGGCAAAGCAAGAGCAGCCTTCAATCTGCTAAGGAACATCTGGAAGTCTGGAAATATATCCATCAAGACCAAGATCCGCCTCTTCAACTCCATCGTGAAGTCTGTTCTGCTGTACGGAGCTGAAACCTGGAGGACCATGGTGGTAACCATCAAAAAGACCCAGACGTTCATTAACAACTGCCTGCGATGGATCCTCCGCATCCACTAGCCAGAAACCATCAGCAACCAAGAACTTTGGCAAAGAACAGGACAACAGCCATTAGACGAAACAATACTCCAGAGACGCTGGAGATGGATTGGCCACACCCTGCGAAAGCCGCCCTCCAACACCACTAGACAAGCCGTCACGTGGAACCCCCAAGGCAAAAGGAAGCAAGGCAGGCCAAGGAACACCTGGCGCCACGACCTGGATGCGGACTGCAAGAAGGCAGGATACACCTGGATACACCCTTGTCGGCAGCCTATGCCCCAGGAGGGGCAGTAGGCATAAGTAAGTAAGTGTGATAAACTGCACTTTTTTCATATTGTATTAAATATTGACAAAATTATCCACAAATAACACTTTTTTCACTCAAAAACTGAGGTGCTTAAGCTTAGATTAATGACACCTACAATCAGTTCCAAAAAGAATTTAAAGAAAACACCTTGACAAAATATTGAATCCAATATTTGGTGATAATATAGCACAATGAGAAATTTATATGCTATTTTTTGTAGGCCGATCATGTTTGGCCGGGAACACCACAAGTGTAAGAAAATTATAAAATACTACAGAACTCAAAACAAGCAAAAGCACTTAAAGAGACAGAACTTCACTGTCTGACGTCACTTTGGTTGATGAGAGTATGGTCATGTGTTGTTTGTTGTGAATCTCAGTATTAAAGGTGCTTCTCTGGGCAGCAGTGAATCCATCAAAGAATCGACTCTCGTATCAGTTCACGAGTCCTGTGACGTCATTCTGTGTGTTGATGTTAAATGATGGAGAATCTCCACCATCGCTTTTCATGGAAACACAGAAAAACACTTTCAGTTCAAACTCTAGACATGTTTCAGTGATTTGCGCTGTGCTGAATGAGTGTTTCATATCTGTTTCTTCTGCTTTCAGTGCTGATGTTCTTCATCCACGCTGTACTCACTCAAGGTACTGACTTGCTGCAGTATATTTGATTTATTAAACAAATGTGAATTGTATTGTAGTAGTTTATTCATCTACATGGATCACATTTGTCTCTTTGCTGATGATTTATTTTCATGTTTTGCTGTCATTCATCTTCACCCAGAATCATTTGTCTGTGTAGGTCCTCGGGCTGCTAAAGCACTGCTATTTCTGCATTACTAAATCAGCCACAAATCAGAAAACAAATACACAGAAATCAAGTGCAGTGGAGAAAGTCTTGCTCATTAACTG
Source organism: Spinibarbus caldwelli (assembly GCA_039654775.1). Lineage (NCBI taxonomy): Eukaryota > Metazoa > Chordata > Actinopteri > Cypriniformes > Cyprinidae > Spinibarbus > Spinibarbus caldwelli. The sequence goes on along the minus strand of CM077220.1, from coordinate 3,216,131 downwards.
ACTGAGGCATACTTCTGTCTTGTAAGTGGCAGGCTGCCACTGTTTCCCTCAATATTTCTATCAAAAGACCATGTTTGAAGTGGCCTAGAAGTCCAACTTAGTTTCTGTGCAGATGCCAACTTTAGCCAAAATCTCATTCTTTCTGCCTGGCATCTCCCTCTCTGCCTGTCCAAGCACTGGCATACTTCCCAGTTGCAGGGTGCACCACGTACATGTTTATCAGTTCTTAACAGAAGGTAATTCAGCCTTGCATATAAAACTATGATTATATGTTACATAGTATAAAAAGAATAAAGACAGAGCATATTAAAAGTATATTTTATGTCATACTGATTAAAATGCAAACACACTTTCATAATCATCATCATACTGTGTACCAGCATCAGAACGTGTCTCTGACTGTCTTCTTTAAACAGTTAGACAACACTCCCATTGTGATGTTATTGTCTTACTGTACAGAGTGTTAAAATGCAGTGTCTCACATATATACTTCCATGTCCAGTTTTTATAACCATGCAGAGATCTCAGCTTGACCTTCGTTACTTAGTTACAGAAGACAATGCATGGTTTAAAAAATTACAAGAGGAGCAAAATAACCAAAACAGGCACAAACATTGAAATCAAACTACGCCATCCTCCTACGGGGCCATCAAATAAATCCATTCCTTGCCCCCACTGATACATATTTCCCTCTGCAGATTATGTAACCTTGTCATATCTCAATGAGAATATTTTAGAAAATGGAAGAACACAAAGTGTTCAGTTATATTTTAATCACTTTCTCATTTGAAAATCCAATTGAATTGACAAAACAAACAACAACTTTTATCATAATGTTGCAAATTTTAATCATAATTGTCACTATCTACATTAAGTCATTGTCCTCATAAATAAGCCTATTTGACTAATCATATCAAAAGTTTATGACACTCTTAAATTGTGAATATTATAAATGTTCGATTAAAGAACATGTAGACTGAGTATAAATAGCTATGTTTGATTTAGTTTTTACCAATTATTGGAAACTTTTTTTTTTATTATAATTAACACAAACTACAGGCAAAACAGATCTAGAATTAATGCAGTATTTTTTCTCCTAAGTAGGTTTTGAGTTCATAACAGTGATCATGATATTGGGATGCTGTTTCAATCAATATTTACTCATATGTGTATTAATACAGAGATACCTGTATTGAAGGTGACTCCAGATCAGCGTGTGTTCAGAGGAGAGACAGTTGCTCTCACATGTGACATACAGGGAGCAGGAAACATTCAGTGGACATACAGCTGGTTTAAAGATGGAGATGTGGTGATTCAAAAAAAGAGGAAAAAAAAGGAAAATAATAATTAATAAATAAATGCGTAAAACTAAGAAAAAAGGTAAATAAATTATATTAGAGTAACACTGAACTTAAAACAAGTGAATGTATTTTTTTGAATGCACTTTATAGGGTCCTATCTGTGACGATTAATGTTCCCTGCTCAGCCTTGAATGATTCACTGATTGCTTGATTGTTTTTCCCTGGGAAGTGTTCACCTGTTTGGGGAGGGGGCGCGCTGCTCAGAAAATACAGAGACTCTGATGGTGAAGCAGCAGCTCCGTGTCCTGTGTTTTATTATTCACATCTCCCCTCATCAGGTGGCGAGGGCGCTACATTTTGGAGGCACCGCTGGGATGAAGTGCAGTGAAGGTCGGCGTCCACAGATGATGGTCTACCTCCAGTGTCATTCATCTTAACTTGTGGCTTACGGGAACAGCAGAGTGGGAACGTCCAGCGTCCACGTTGAGTTTGGAGGAAAAGCACGCACTATCTGAGGTTGACTATTGATACCTGGAGCGTTGTCATCTTCCAAGTCAGCTAAGACTGCTCTTCTGCATCACACTGCACACATCAAAAGCCCAAGTGAACCATGGATCAGTTAGAGGACTTAAAACTGGAAGTGATAGGGACATTGTATTCATTGTCTAGAGAAAATCTTGTGAAATTATGTGACTTTTTGAATATTGGAGAGAGCGAAAATGTGTTCAACAAAAGCCGCTCATTTGTTATTTCTGCCCTGGTGAGACATTTTGAGAGGGAGGGGTTAAAAGAACTGGAAGATGAGGGTATGTCAGAACTGTTGTGTGTGAGAGACAAAATTTGTGAACTTCAGCAGGGTAGTGAATATACCTCAGAGCAACAGACAGCACAGGTGGTCCAGCAGGTGACTGTAGAATCAGTAGTACAGGCCACCGAACAGGAAAAGATACAAAAAGGAATTGACAAGTTGCAATTAGCCTTGCAAAAATTAATTGAACAAAAACAGAATACTGTTACAAGCACACAACAGAGTGTTGGGGCCACACCCCACATAAACACACAACTAAGCTATGACCCACAGCAAAACTCACAGCAAAATACTAACTTGAATTGGCACTCAGCATCGACTCGACCAGTTATGCTGACATGGAATAGAGAGTTCAAGATATCTGGCCAGAACCTGGGCAAAAGGATAAACTCACCTTCTCTAGTCTAGCTCACCAAATCGAACATGGACTGAGCAGGGGTTTTTCTGAGATTGAAGTCGTTGATGCTGTCATACGAGCAATTGCACCAGGCATGCAGCTTCGTAGTTATTTGGAGGGAAAAACAAACCTTACCCTGCCCACCTTAAGACGGATACTCCGAGCTCATTTCCAAGAAAGAGGGGCGACTGAGCTGTATAAACAACTTACTTCAGAGGTACAAAGCAGCAAGGAGACCCCACAAAGCTTTCTTGTCCGCTGTCTAGATTTAAGACAAAAGATTTAGTTCGCATCCCAGGAAGCCGAATCCAGTTTGAAGTATGACCCAAAGTTAGTACAGAGTATGTTTCTTCACACTGTCCTGACAGGTCTGCAGAACGACAGCATTAGAGGTGACTTGCGACCCTATTTGACACAAGCTGATGTAAGTGATGAACTGCTCTTCGACAAAGTCAATCAGGCATGTGCCCATGAAACCGAGCATCAAAACAAAAAGAAACTTGTCCAGCCATGTGCCCCTAAAGTTCATGCCATTCAGTCCAGTGACACTGTTATCGAGAAAAAAGGGAAACCACTGTGTCAGAAAAATTCGGAAAAGACTGAACCTGACATTCTAACTGAGCTGAGAGAAATGCGTTTAGGCATGGCCCTGTTAAAAGACCTCAGTGCAGAAGTTTCTCAAATCCGAGAGTCAATTAAACAACCTCCGGTCATGTCTACTCTGTGTCCTCCTCCAGTGACAGATGTCAATAATATGTCTTCACCACAGGTTCAGTATCCACCTCCAGGTTACTGGCAGCCTTACGACCAGCGAAGAGTGACAGTTCAGCGACCACATTGGTTCCCAGTGCAACGTTATCAGCCCCCTCCAAGTCGAGTAAGGAAATGCTTTGCATGTCAACAAAGTGGACTAGATGTCTACTGTACTCACTGCTACAAGTGCGGTGGTAGTGACCATTTCTCAGCTGGCTGTCGAGCACGGATACCCATGACACATCAGGAAGGCTCTTTAAACGAGGCTGGGTCACGACCGCGGGACAGGCAGTGACCGGTGCTGAAGAAGAGTCCCCTAAAAGCTGTACATATTGTGGCACCATCTGTTCTGACCTACTATTGAGAAACTGTGCAAACTGTAAGCAGACATTATACTGCTCAAAAGCATGTCAAGCAGATCACTGGGCAGATCATAGGAGACAGTGTAGACTGTATTCAAAAATAAGTGTGAACCCTACCTCAGCTACCATAACACGGCAGTCAAACAAATCCACTTGTGCTGCGCTTGTTGGAAAACAGTGCCTTGTGCAATGCTATTTTCAAGGGTTACTTGTAGAAGCATTATGGGACACAGGCTCCCAAGTGTGTATTGTTGGTGAGGTGTGGAAAAATGAGCACTTGCCGAATGTACGATTAAGGGATGTTTCAGAAGCAATCGATGCACCCGAAGAACTCCGCCTTGTAGCTGCGAATGGTCAGGATATACCATTCATTGGATGGATGGAAGTCACGTTTGGACTGGTGCCTGATGAACGAAAGGACAAGGAGCTCATTATACCTGTGTTAGTGATGAGAGGTGGACATCTGTGTCATCCCATCATCGGGTACAATGTGATTGAGCAGGTAGCCAACAGGAACGGATTAACCCAGCCACATAGTAGTAAGATGTTGGCGACAGCCATTCCCAACTTGGAAGCAAATACGATAACAGCATTCATCGAGAGAGTCCAGGCCGAAATGTCATGCGAGTACATACTTAAAACCACAAAGGAAAGAGTTCATGTGCCTAAACACACCTCTGTTCAAGTTGAATGTAGAGTACAGACATCGGCACCAAAGGAAGAAAGGGTGCTACTCTATGAGCCTGATGTGAATCCTACCTGGCCTGAGGGATTGGAGTTTTGTGAAACCCTTGTGAAGTTGCGACGACAAACCTCACCACATGTCATTGTCACTGTTCAAAACCCTACCGACCATGATATAATGTTGAATGGCAAGACGGTTATTGGTACAGTGCATCCAGTACAGGCTGTATACCCAGCCGCTGCTCTTGAAACACCCCGCTCTGAGTCTGTAAGTATCAGTCAAATCATAAATGAAATTACCCAGAATCCTGATTCAACATGGGACCCACCGTTAGACTTAAGCCATCTCAGTGAGTCAAGAAGACAAATTGTACAGCAGATGTTGAGAGAGGAAGCAGCTTCTTTTTCAAGATCCGATGACGACATTGGCTGTATAGAAGGATTGCAGTTGAACATCTCGCTGAAAGACTCTACCCCCGTTACCCGTACTTACCAGTCAGTACCTCGCCCCCTGTACGAAGAGATGAAAGACTACCTACATGATCTCATTGCCCAGGGATGGGTTCAGAAGTCAAACTCACCGTATTCCTCACCTGTAGTTTGTGTCCGAAAAAATGATGGTAGTTTACGGTTGTGTATCGACTACCGGGAATTGAATCAGAAGACAAATCCTGACCGACAGCCCATTCCACGCGTTCAAGACATCATGGACAGTCTTGGAGGAAACACCTGGTTCTCGTTACTCGACCAAGGGAAAGCATATCACCAGGGTTTCATGGCCAAAGAGAGTAGACCCATGACGGCTTTCGTGACACCATGGGGACTCTACGAGTGGATCTGTATCCCTTTTGGTCTAATGAACGCTCCTGCGGCTTTCCAACGCTGCATGGAAGAGTGCTTGGAAGATCTCAGAGACAACTGCTGTATTCCCTACCTTGACGACACACTAGTGTTCAGTAAATCCTTCGAAGACCATGTCAATGATGTGCGAAAAGTTCTACAGCATCTGAGGCAATATGGAATTAAACTCAAGCCTAGCAAATGTGAGCTGTTTAAACGGGAAGTACGTTACTTGGGAAGGATTGTGTCTGCGGAGGGCAGTAAAATGGATCCTGCGGACACGGTAGCCGTAAGAGCCCTGAAAGAGAAAAGACCCAGTACGGTGGGACAGTTGAGAGCTGTACTTGGCCTGTTGAGTTATTATAGGCAGTATATTCAAGACTTCTCCAAGATTGCGGGGCCTCTCTACGACTTGCTGAAAGGAGCAGCTGATACTAAGGAAGAGGGACGTAGTGGAGCTGCAAGTAAATGGGTAAAGAGCAAAAAAAGAGGAGTACCTTCTCAGAAGCCTATTCTATGGTTGGAACATCATCAGCAGAGGTTGGAGAAGTTAATAGACTGCTTGGCAGAACCCCCAATCCTGGGATTTCCTGATTTTTCAAAGCCGTTCATACTCCACACGGACGCCTCAAACCTGGGACTTGGTGCTGTTCTGTACCAAAGGCAAGAGGGGAAACTTAGAGTCATTGCATATGGATCACGCACATTGACAGCCGCTGAACGAAACTACCATCTTCATTCAGGGAAATTGGAGTTTCTAGCTTTGAAGTGGTCGGTTACAGAGAAGTTTCGCGATTACCTGTATTACGCACCCACCTTCACCGTATATAGTGACAATAACCCGCTAACCTACGTGCTAACCAGTGCCAAACTCAACGCGACTGGATGCAGATGGGTGGCAGAGCTCGCGGACTTCCACTTCACAATTAAATACCGCCCTGGAAAAGACAACATTGATGCGGACAGTTTATCCCGAATGCCGTTGGACATCGAAACAATGATGGAGCAGTGTACAGAGGAACTCACATCTGATTGTGTTGAGGCAACCGTGCAGGCAATAGAAGCGCAAGATTTGACCATGTCATGGATAGCCATGACCTCACTTCATAACCCAACAGAGAGTGCAGAGTCAAGTGGAACCTACTCTACTGATGAGATACGACAAGCACAGAGAGAAGACACCTACATTGGACCAGTAGTACAATGTAAGTTGGCTGGTGAAAAACCCTCCAAACACCTACTGAAGACTTTAAGTACACAGAGTAAGAGCTTGCTGCGCCACTGGGATAAGCTTTCCTTAGGAGAGGATGGAATCCTTCGCAGAAAGACAGCTACCCGAACTCAGCTTGTGCTGCCAGAAAGATACAAACAACGTGTCTTGCAGGAGTTACATAGTAAAATGGGGCATCAAGGTGTGGAAAGGACCATGTCCTTAGTGGGGGACAGGTTCTTCTGGCCAAAAATGCAGGGAGAAATTGAATATTTTGTGACCAAGTGTTGTACCTGTTTGAAACAGAAGAAGCCGAGTAAAGAAACTAGAGCACCACTCATGAATATTGTCACCACCCACCCGTTTGAGCTTGTTTCTATTGACTTTTTGCACCTCGATAAGAGCAAAGGAGGATATGAATATATCCTGGTGATAGTTGATCACTTCACGAGGTTTGCACAAGTTTACGCCACCACATCGAAATCTGCCAAAACTGTTGCTGAACGAATCTTCAATGACTATGCACTGAAATTCGGATTTCCCAAAAGGATTCATCATGACCAGGGAGCCGAGTTCGAAAATCAGTTGCTTTCTCAGTTAAAGAAGAATTGTGGAATTGCAGGATCGCGAACAACACCATACCACCCGCAAGGAAACGGGCAGGTGGAACGTTTCAATCGGACGTTGCTCCAGATGTTAAAGACCTTGACGGAAACACAGAAGTCTAACTGGAAGGAATCGTTGGACAAACTTACCTTCGCCTACAACAGTACACGATGTGAGGTAACAGGATTTTCGCCGTTCTATCTTCTGTTTGGGCGTTCACCAAGACTACCTGTAGACTTGCTTTTTGGATTGGCACCAGAAGGAGGGACTGAGGACCACAAGGAATATGTAAAGAGATGGAGTCAAGGAATGCGGGAAGCATATGAGATTGCTAAAGAAAACAGCAAAAAGGTGGCTGAGAGAAACAAAAGGAACCATGAAGGAAAAGTAAGGAGCTCAGTGTTGCACCCAGGAGATCGTGTTCTGGTGAGGAACCTCACGCCTAGAGGAGGCACAGGGAAGCTGCGGAATCATTGGGAGGAAGCGATACACACAGTTGTTCGCCAAGTGGGAGCAGAAAGCCCTGTCTATGAAGTGAAACCAGAACGAGGGAAAGGGAGATCAAGGGTTCTACACCGGAATCTCCTGTTACCATGCGATTACCTACCACTGGAATTGGAACTCCAACCACAGCCAAGAGTGAAGAGGAAAACACGGGGGCCAACTTCCATGGAAAGGCATGATCCTAGCTCAGATGAAGAAGATGAAGAACGTGGCTACTATTACTTACCTGTGGTCCAGCATCAGCAACCTGTGAGAAGAAACAATGAATTAGAAAATGAAAACTTACCTGCCGTCCAGCATCAGCAACCTGTGGAGAGAAATGAAGGACTAGAGGCAACAAACTTACCACTTGTCCAGCCTTGCGAAGTGGAGAAGGAAAGAAATGAGCAAGAAGGTGTGAGGGTGGAGGAACAACCTGCAGCTGATGTTGTAGCAGATGGACATGTAGCCCCGAGTGAAGTTAATGATGAAGGGGAACAGGGGTGCAGATGGCCTAGGAGAGAGAGGAGACCACCAAAGACGTTTACCTATGACTACCTTGGTACTCCGGCATGCTATGGAGTAGAGCATTTAAACCCAGGAACGTTTCAGCCCATTCAATATGAGATGCAGAACTTGACCCAATGGGCTCCCCCAGTACCACCATATCAGCCAGTATATTTATACACATATAAAGACTTATATGCATACTGAAGAGAACGAATTAAAAGGTGAAAAGGAAGCGTCTATAAGGAAGACAAGAGACTATGCACATCCCAAAATAAACCTTTATTGATGACCTGTAGATACAGTAAAACACAGTACATACACTTAGAACTTACAACATATGGATAACACAACATCAACTGTGAAGAAAAAAAGGGGTGTAATGTCGGGACGACATTTATTTTTGAAGGGGAGAGTGTGGTGATTCAAAAAAGAGAAAAAAAAGGAAAATAATAATTAATAAATAAATGCGTAAAACTAAGAAAAAAGGTAAATAAATTATATTAGAGTAACACTGAACTTAAAACAAGTGAATGTATTTTTTTGAATGCACTTTATAGGGTCCTATCTGTGACGATTAATGTTCCCTGCTCAGCCTTGAATGATTCACTGATTGCTTGATTGTTTTTCCCTGGGAAGTGTTCACCTGTTTGGGGAGGGGGCGTGCTGCTCAGAAAATACAGAGACTCTGATGGTGAAGCAGCAGCTCCGTGTCCTGTGTTTTATTAACTGTTCACATCTCCCCTCATCAGGTGGCGAGGGCGCTACAGAGACACTCGCAATCCATTTAGAACAACAAGAACAGCAGAGTTAATTTTCACAGCTGATGTGTATAATAGCGATGAATACAGCTGTCAAAGAGGGAGTTCAGACATCAGTGCTGCTGTTACACTGACTGTATCAAGTGAGTGTTCATATTCACATCTGTTTAATACTCATTTAAATCAATATACCTGGCTCAACACTTTTCTTTTACTCGTCTGTAGCAGCCACATCTGTTCACATCTGTAAGATTAAAACAATGCATTGTTGAGGCCTGTTCACGCCAAGAAAAATAACTATATTAGTGTAACGGCTCCTATCTGCGTTGTGTGTAATAATTACGACAACCGACACCATTTCACGCCTTGAGTGGATCGTTTAATTCTGTTGAAACACATTCAAATGAAGTGATCAGTTTCACAGCATTCTTACACGACGTCCCAACCACAACCACTCTCTTGTCTGGCGCGAATATTAATGACTTAACCTGAACCAGTTTCCAACATGGCGTCAGCCAATGAACAGAGAGTGAGGGTCAATTATAATTAAAGGGTCAACTGTAATTATACATGTGTATAATTACATACACATGTAAAAATTAAAGCAAGTGGAAGCACCTTTTTTAACCTGTTACACTAGCATCCACACCAATAGATAAAAACATTGTTTATTAAGCATGTGCTACAGTTTTGTTATCTGATACTTTAAATGCTTTGAGTGGATTCTGATTGGCTTTCTCAGCTGGAAAATATCAAAAGTGATTCTAAAAGGGATTCCAACAATATTGTTCCTTGGTGTAATTCCTCTGACTCCGCTAATCTCTTTAATACATTTATGAAAAGTTAATAGTTATAGTTGTCATTATAGATACCTTGGTGTGAACAGGCCATTATTCATTTTTATCAACTCACAAACATCAGTTTGGGAAACGCTGCTCTATAGCAGTGCTTCTCAAAGTGCTTCTCGCCCCCATTTCATATTTCAAGAGCACTAATTATTTCCTACTTTGATAAACGCATGTTAAACTCGTAAATCATTTGTTTAGTTTTTTTAATGTCTTTTTGGTGAGATATTGAAACTTTTCCTTCATGATATTTGTTGTCATGACATCTAGTGAGGGTCGTTTGACATAATCGGGCGACATTTCACCATTTTTTTTTTTTTTTTTTTTTTTTAATCACTTATGGCCATTTGACTTATAGCAGTGTCCAGTTTTTTCCATACGTTGAGTTATTTGTGGCAGCCTGTCACAGTCAAAACTGACAGCCACAAATAGATTTTCCAAAAGGCTACTTCCTTGAATAAACTGAGCACTGCACGTTTCAAAATTAAAATGCAGCGCGGGTGTTTTTATATGTATCATTGAAAAGAACCGACCGTCTTCAGAATAGCTTTGATGTCATTTTTTATTTTCAACAAACATAAACAAAAAGCTTCAGAACTGTTTTGAGAAGGTGCTTTGGTCCATGTATTATTATGAATTAGGCTACTACTGCTACTATTACCATCTTGTGCCCTGCAATAATCATTTACTCAAACTCGCTTTTATGAGATAAAGGGAAAAAATAAAATAAAATTGGCCAAACATATCGGCCAAAAAAAAAATCTGCATCATATATCGGCCATCGGCTACCCTGATTTCTAAATATGATATCAAATGCCTCTATTGCTGACACTTAAATTAATTATTTTGCCACTTTTGCATGTTATTAATGTATTTTGAATGCAAAGGGCACTTTATTTTTTTCAAAAATTCATGTTTGTTATGCATGTTATGTATGTTTATTAAAAACAAGTTTTGTAATAACCAATTGTTCCGGTCTGGACCTTTCATGAAAATTCATATTTGGACCTTTGAATGTAGACTTTTAGAACCCCTGCCCTATAGAGACAGTTACTGTGCAGTTATCAGTGATTCTGATCAACTATTAGTAATCTAAATAGTTACATTCTTGTATAGTTAATTTGTTAACAGAAGTGAGAACTGCATTTTTTAAATGACTTAAAACTCACAGAACCACACTAAATAAGGTCTATAATGCTATCTTTGATATTTTCTTTAGTCACTGTCACTATGGTTACAGGTGATAGTCACTATCATGAGAATAGGAATGGACTTGGGTGAGATAGTTTCGTACAGACGAGAGAATGAAGTGACTTACAGATAATGATGTTAAATGAGTTGATGAAGTCTTCAGATAGTCTGCTGAAGTTGACTGAGATTCAGTTGCTCCTCATATGAGGTTGTAGTTGGAGGTCTTCAGCTCTCCTTCAGCAGGAGCTTCATTCTGCTTTCTATGACGAGTCAGAGGTGTTTGTCTGAGGACGAGACCAAGACAGAGCCTCCTCAAAAACACTCAGATCAGAAAAATAATCACAGGAGAAAAAAAAAAGCTAAACACAACAAACATGTTATAAAATATGAGATAAAATAATGAATAATATAATCATTTTTATTGAAAAAAAAAAAAGAAAAAAAAAGCTGTTTGGCTCACTATATGTTTGTTTTTCTTCACAGATTTACCCAGATCTACACTGACTGTGACACCAGACAGTCCTGTATTCACTGGAGAGACAGTCAATCTGAAGTGTGTGATTGAGTCTCACAGTAACTGGAGATATGAGTGGTATAAAGACAGTGTAATGTTACAGACGTCTGATCGTTACACTGTAAACAGAGACACTCTCACTATCAGAGGAGCTACTGAGTCTGATCAGGGTCAGTACTGGTGTAGAGGACAGAGAGATGAAAGACCAAAATCAGCACAATCAAGCTCTGCTGTTAATCTCACTGTGAAGGGTGAGTTGAATATCATTGTCCTCATAAACTCTACATGTACGGTCAAATATTTGATTGTGAGATTCTCAGAATCACTCTGCTTATAAAGACACTTGTCACTCTTCCTTTGAGGGTTTAATTCTGTTTGCTACTCAGTTTAATAATTATTTAATACTGTTTAATAATATTTTAACTTGTTAATGGATCATTCACATGTGTTATTGTGTTCAAAACAGTTAGAGAAAGCAAAACAGAATAAAACTAACTGCAGAAATCTCAACATGTATTCCAAAGATGTGCAATCTTAAAGAGACAAAACTAATGCTGATAAAACAGAAAGACACGACACAACAGCTACAGGCTTCTGTCTGGTGTATGTGAGCACTTGATCAACAGTTCTGTGAATATATATATATATAACATATTTTTGCATTGAATTATATATCTTGTCTGACTCCTTGCTGTTGAGAAAAATAATCTGTTTTTTGCTGTCCAGTTTTTACTGCACATTTATTTTGGTTATATATGTTTTTTAATTAAGACAAATATTTTTATCCTATGCCACTTTGAATTATTTTATAAAATAATCCATTATGCCAAATGAAGTCAAAAGCCTATTGTTACGGGATAAGCAAGACGTGAGACATAGGGATCCATATGCAGCGTTTTATTCAAAGGTGTGGTCACAAACAGGCAAAGTTCAGTAAACAGCAAACAGACATGATTGAGGCAAGACAAAGAATATTCCTGGAACAGGCGTGGGTCTTCGATCGGCGAACAGTATCCAACAGGGCAAAGCAAAGAGAGATAATCCAGAACACGGCAATAATCCAGGCAGGGGAAAACACAATCCGAAAACAGGCAAGGCAAGACTATGAAAACTGGGATAGGCTCCGTAAAGTAACTATCAGCAGTGGTAGCGATATGTGCTTACAATACTCGGCAGAGACAGAGAGGAAGTCCATGGCTTAAGTAATGCGTGTTATTAGAATCAGCTGTGTGATCAGTGCAATTGGCAGTGTGTGTGTCGTCAGTGAAATGGGTGATGGGAATTGTAGTTTGGTGAAGTGCGACAGTTAGTGTAGTGCAATAGTCCATGTGGTGAGTGGGTGACCTCTGCTGGTGAACGAACGGGAGTGCATGGACAGGAGTCGTGACACCTATGAAGCAAGCAAATATTTTTCCATCTTTCTTTTGGTGTACATGTTTGTACATGTTTGTTTATTAATGTGTGTATTGTGTGAATATGGACAGTGGTTCGATGTTGAGGGAGGAAGCCAACAGAGATTTGCTGATGACATTGTGCTGCTTGAAGAAAGATAATAAAATACTGCTTACACAGATTCCTCTGTAGTTAATCTGTTTTGCCTCCACTTTTAAAGATGGGAGAGATGAGTCCTTTGTTACAAACCTCAGGAAAAATACCTGAACTCAGAAATCAAGTTAAAAAGTTTGAGCAATGTATTCTGAAGTTCACAAGAGCTATTTTAAGCATTTCATTATGTTTTCAGGGTCACGGGATTTCTTACATTTGAGAGATTTCAGTTTTCAAGGTCTTGTTGGTTATTTGGATAATCTGGTGGATTTTGGTTGTTTTTGATACATGATTCAAGAGCATTAATTTTTTCAAGGCCTTTTAATTGGGATTGTTCAAACGGTCAGTTTGAAGTGTGTAGAGGTTTTCAAAATAATCTTTCCAAATTTGACTGTCTTGTATGGCTAGTTCTTGTGGATTTATATTGTTGTTTCACATGCTCCAGAACTAACCCTGATCAATTGGGTTGTGAACTATGTTGTTATAATAATCCAGTTACTTTTGTCTCAGTTTGTTTTTTGTACTGTTTTAGAAGATCCGGTGCTTTAAGCGTAACTCAGATTTGACTGGATCTTTGTGTTTTTGATCTGAAGTTTTTGAAGTTGTTTCTGATAAGAGCTCCATCTTCTTTCTTCACAGATTTACCCAGATCTACACTGACTGTGACACCAGACAGTCCTGTATTCACTGGAGAGACAGTCACTCTGAAGTGTGTGATTGAGTCTCACAGTAACTGGAGATATGAGTGGTATAAAGACAGTGTAATGTTACAGACGTCTGATCGTTACACTGTAAACAGAGACACTCTCACTATCAGAGGAGCTACTGAGTCTGATCAGGGTCAGTACTGGTGTAGAGGACAGAGAGATGGAAGACCAAAATCATCACAATCAAGCCCTGTTTCTCTCACTGTGAAGGGTGAGTTGAATATCACTGTTCTCCTAAACTGACTTTTCTATGTCCATATATCTTGTCGGGAGACTGTGGTTTTGTTCAGAATGTGTCTATACCATCTTATTTATTGAATATAACTCAGTATATGTTGCATATATACTGTTTTATGCCTACTACCTGTTAATAATATGTGAAACAGACCACAATATACAACAATGAATGATTCAAACTGTAGTGTCGTCACATGACCTCATCTACAAATTAAATTCAGCACTTTATTTTTTTAGGTACAGGTAGAGTGATCATGATACTGTGATGTTGTTTCATCAATATTTACTCGTATGTGCATTAATACAGAGAGACCAAAACCTGTAGTGAAGGTGACTCCAGATCAGCGTGTGTTCAGAGGAGAGACAGTCACTCTCACATGTGACATACAGCGAGCAGGACACATTCAGTGGAGATACAGCTGGTTTAAAGATGGTTCAGTCATCAGAGACATCACTGAGAGAGTCTACAGCATCACATCTGTGTCTGATAGAGCTGAATACAGCTGTAGAGGAGAGAGATCAGACTCACAGAGATCACACATCAGTGCTGCTCTTACACTGACTGTATCAGGTGAGTGATCATATTCTGTTTAATGCTCATTTAAATCAATATTTGTGGCTTAGTAATTTTCTTATACACTTGTGTATCAAGCCACATCTGTTCTTATAAGAATACTGAAGCAATTCACATTTAGTTATTATTCTGTTTCATGAGTTCACCTGCACATCCAATCCTGATGGTTAATGGTAAACAAACTTGGCTTGCTGTCCTCAACGGAGGCTTGAACCCGATTGTGGTACTATATAGAGAGAGAATAACAGAAATAGAGGAGGAGATGGGGAGGTGGAGGGATGCCGGAAGAATTGTTGCTAGGACGGTGCAATGAGTGCTGCTTATATAGGCTCGTAATGATGATTGACAGGATGAATGTTTATGGAAAGCATATGTGTAGCTAAATTCAGTTTGAAATGTAATATGCAAAATGGCAATGCAATATGTAAAATGGCAATGTATTTCTGTATTTAAATTTACATTTTCCCATTCATATGTGCCACATTTAGTGCAAAATAAAAATGAAAATTCAATTATATCATTTAAATTTTCTACACTAGTTTTAATATGCAAATTAAAAACATATTTTAAAGCTTTATAAGTTGCAAAATGAAAATGAAAATGTATTACCCAAATTGATTAGATATGTTTAACATGTCCAAGTAAAAACTGTAGCAAAATTATCATTTAAATGAAACTCAATTCAATCTCATCTGCTCGTTCTGACTTTGGCATTATGAATTCATGATGAACAGTGTGTCATCATTAGAGCCATGTCTCTTTCTTAGGATTGAGAACATTTAGGTTAACTGGTTATCAGCTGAAATCATCAGACACTGCTGGATGACTGCTGGCCGCTCATGAAGTCTGTGCTCTAACACACAACAGTGCCTTAAAAGTCCCCTTTTATATACCCGTGAAAATATATGATTGGACAACTCATGCATTCATGGCATATTTAAAGAAACAATGCATACACTGTTCATCCCACTACACGCCTTTAAGAATTGCCTTTAGAATTCAAATATAAATTCGAATTTTGCTAATATTTAAGAAAAAATTTGAATTGAGCTTTTCAGCCATTTTAACAGCCATAGTTTGGTGTAGGGGATATTTCCAACATGATAGAGCATTAATCTTTAGCGACACTCCCCCAATATTTGAATTCTGAACAGCCACAATACGTTCCTCAAGCAACGTGATAAAAACGCTACAATACGTGCCTGTACCAACGTAATAAAAACGTGCCACAGTCACGTATTAAACGTGTGTTTTAGCGCAACTCTCTGGATGTTTCACTTTGAAACTGCCCCAAAACATGCAGTAAGGTACATAATTACAGTGTTGCAGAAATGTGTGTAGAGGCACGTATTTCCAATGAGCCTGGGTTGTTCAAATGTCTGTTGTTGTGTATCAGGGAAGAGCAGTGAGTCTGGAGACACTTTGTACTCTGAACTGAAGCACATCACAGACAGAGGTGAGAGAAACACAAAACAAGCTTCATCACTATTACAGTCAAACCACTGACCTTAAATATTAACCATCGTGCACCATTTCTGCTACAAATCACAATGATGCCTAAAGTCATGTGACTCATTGAGGAAATGTAAAAATCTTACAATTTATCGTCATTTATTGTTATTTATCATTTGTCTTCTTCAGGTGCTGATGCTGGTGATGCAACTTATGCTCAGCCTATTAGGAAGAATAATAAAGCACGTAAGAATTATGTTACAATGTACAGTAATCTTACAATATTATTTTAGATAATTTAAAACTGACTATCAGCTCATAATTTGCACTCGTTCCTGCAGCTTGTGGCATATTGATTCTTTTACATTATAAATCTGCTTTAAGTGATTCAGTTATTTGTGATGATCAGAGGTTCATTGTGATCTTAAAACTGTAAATCATCAACAGATTGAGCTCATTATTCACATCACCTGCATAATGCATCATCTTTTATCTGCATTATCTGTTTAAAGGTCTCTGAGTGCAGTGAAGACAACATACGGCTAAAAGAGATTCACAGCAGCAGACACAGTAACGCTTGCATAGCTTAAGAAATCAGTCTGAGTGAACTGCTTCTGCACATGCTTGATTGAAATACTTATAAAATATACATATGCACTGTATTATCTGTATCTCTAACAGTATTTTTTTCTCCAGTGAGCACTTATGTTTAACACAGTTCTAGGTGAAACTGCTCTAAAGTTATTACATTATTATATACTGCAGCATATAATTATATGTGCAGCAACAGTAGAATAAAATAGTGTTTGATTATTAGATGTAAATACAATGTATTTTTTTGTGTTATGAAATAGTGCCCGTGTTTTTGCCAAGACAATGAAACAGATGATTTTCTTGCTTTCATGTATTTTCATGGATATTGCTTTTCACATTCATATATTTGATTTTGTTATATATGCTTTTTTGGTTTTTTTTTTTTGTTGTTTTTTTGTTTGTTTTTTTTTTTTTTTTTGCTGCAGTTAATGAAGTGTGAGATTTACATTTGATAAATAAGCACGTGTTACATTCCTTTTCTTTAATCTAGGGGTTAAGGAGTGGAAGTACAAAGATAAAAGATGTGATAAATAAGTGAACGTTGAGAAATCTCCTTTTCCTCTATCCCAGCTCTTATTACTTTCACCTTTGACACTTCCCCCAAAGGTTCACACAAAGTCCTCTATTTAACACCATAATACAAAAGAATACCCAAATACCGGAAATATACTTAAGTGTTTTATTAAGGTCTTAACATAAACCAAAAGAATATATATTGAAAATATACAATATCAGGGCAGCTAATCATCTTAAATAAGGCGTCAGGAGAGAGCAAATGCCAAAATAACAAACAAAACAGTCTTTCTAAAGAATATAACAAAATAACTTCCCTGGCAAAAGAAAACAAAATTAAAGACAATAATCTTACCTCTCTCCCTAACTAAAGAAAAACAGGTGAAAAGTTTAGAAGGGGATAAACCCAAATAAATCGGCGCTCATCTCCCTACATGGTCTAACAGACCTAGACTCACACAGAATCTCAACAGTAACGTCATTGTAACCACACGTTAGGTTCACATGTCACAAATTGCTCAAGAGCAAATAAAACAACAACGTCTCTGGGATAGCGGATAAGGGACTCCTCCCGAGCTCTGTCTCTCTGCTCCTTTATATTTGTTGCACACTGTGTAACAGGGGAACCACACTGCCGCTAATTACAATCAGCTGCAGATGATTTGGAGCGCTGCTTAGCAGAGAGAGAGAGAGAGAGAGAAAGAAAGAAAGAGGGAGGAGAGAAAAACCATGTGACCATCTCCCAACATACACAACAATTACGTTGTGGGACGTAACACATGAAAACAAACATTTCTGTTTTGTTTGTAGGACTTTTTCAAAATTCTTATCCTAAGGTCATTTTAACCATAGATAAATGTAGTTCTTCTCTGATGCTGTAA
Organism: Spinibarbus caldwelli; assembly: GCA_039654775.1. Taxonomy (NCBI): domain Eukaryota; kingdom Metazoa; phylum Chordata; class Actinopteri; order Cypriniformes; family Cyprinidae; genus Spinibarbus; species Spinibarbus caldwelli. The sequence continues at coordinate 3,198,366 of CM077220.1, read as the reverse complement.
CTAAACTGACCTACAATAATAATAATAATAATAATAATAAAAACACAGTAACTACATTACGAGTATTAAAACAGATAGAAATCAAAACTCAATTCAATCTCATCTGCTCGTTCTGACTTTGGCATTATGAATTCATGGTGAACAGTGTGTCATCATTAGAGAGATGCCTCTTTCTTAGGATCGAGAACATTTAGGTTAACTGGTTATCAGCTGAAATCATCAGACACTGCTGGATGACTGCTGGCCGCTCATGAAGTCTGTTGACGTATGTGAGATTGATCAGCTGCTGTCAGTCTCAGTCCTGCAGACTCTGGAGAGAAACTTGCTGTGGATTCCTGAAGCAGCAGCTGTGACAGCTCTTGACATGAGTAGAGACGATCAGCAGCATCTAGATCCTACAGAGAGTGGAAGAACACTAAAAACAAAGCAGAAATAGAATAGAAAATGAGTAGTTTTTATGTTTGTTGTTTATTAAAGTGTCTTTATACTGAGAAAGAAAAGACAGACAGAAGAGAAAAGAGACGCTCCGTATGCTGTGTGTAAACTCACAGTGATGCCGAAAGAACCCTTTTTTGTTCCCCAAAGCAGCTTTGAGTGAACAGTTCTTAAAAGAACCACCTTTTCTAAGCCTTTTAATGATCTAAAGAACTTTTTTTTTCCCACTGTAAATAATGTTTTGTGCAATGGAAAGGTTCAGTGGATGTTAAAGGTTCATCATGGAACCACAGACGCAAAGTACTGTGCCAGGTGATGAAACACTTCTGCTCTTGCACTAGTGTGAGGTGTTTTATCTCTCTTCTGTTTCGCTGTATACCTGCTGTCACGGAGGCCTCAGTCTGTCGTCTAAAATAAAATTATGTTGTTAAAATAGCCCATGTGACATCAGTGGTTCAACCGTAATTTTATGAAGCTATGAGAATACTTTTCTGTGCACAAAGAAAACAAAAATCATGACATTATCCAACAATTCTTCTCTTCCCTGTCAGTCCTTGACTTGTGTTCATGACACAACGTATGTGTGTGCATTCCTCTGCTCATAAACAAAAAGTATTCTTGTAGCTTTATAAAATTACGGTTGAATCACTTTTGACAATGTCCTTACAACATTTCTGGGCCTTGAACGTTTCAGATCCCTTGCTGTCTTTGGAGGGTCAGAGAGCTCTCAGATTTCATCAAAAATATCTTAATTTGTGTTCCTATGATGAACGAAGGTCTTATGGGTTTAGAATGATATGAGGGTGAGTAATTAATGACAGAATTTTCATTTTTGGGTGAAATTTCAGGTTTCAGATAAGCCTTTAAGAGGCCTAATAAAAGTGTTAAGTGAGTGGTGGCATTGAGCTGTTGGTTTTACGTCTGCTTTGTTCTCTGCAGCTCTTTTCCACTCGTCTTGACTGCAGCTGCCTGTCGTCTGTGTTGAAGGCAAGGCTTTTGGCCGACAAACTGAGACCAGAGCTACTCACAATCTCACCAGAATGAACCGCACTTCAGCTGCAAAGTACAGCTGAAAGCATAACTCAAATTACATGAAAAGGCCTACACCACCTCGTGACATCTAATCTTAATGTGTGCGGCTGTGAGTGTGAATGAACAAAATAACAGTTTCAGAACAATTCTAAAAAGAATGTATCTTCAAGTAGAGAAACAGAGCTCTAACAACTTGCATGCACTAAAAAAAGAAGCTAAATATCTTAGAATGGATCTCTTTTTCTTCCCATTTCCTCTTTTATTTCTGTAAAGAGTTTCGTCTCCTCCCTCATTACTTCTTGAAGTGTGAAATGACTTTAAACAGGAAGTGTCTGTTTTAGATGACACCGGACAGCAGATTTTTTATTAATGTGTCAGTATGGGGTCCGGTGCACTGCCTCTCATTCTCTGTAAGTATTTTATTATATTCTATACCTGGGGTGCAGAACTCAGTTCCTGAAGGGCCACAGTCCTGCAGTGTTTCCAGCCTTGTTATCTGTAGTTCTCAAATCAGCTGAAATTTGCAGAACTGCAGACCTCCAGGAGCTGAGTTTGGCTGCCCTCTTCTACACTTTCTTCTGTTTTCTGTTTCTAATATGTTGTATTCAGTTGAAGATCAGTTTCAGCAGGTTGTGCTGTGTGTAGGAGGGTTTGTGAATTTAGTCTCACTACTAATTCTATTCTCTTTTTCTGACATGTTTTACCTTTATTGAGACAGGACAGATCAGAATTGACGGGAAGTGAAGTGTGGGGTGGGGTGGATCAGGAAAGGTTCTCGTGTCAGGATTAGCACAATAACGGCGCTGTATGTTGGCACACTGCCCACAAGGCTATCAGCGCCGACTGCAGATTATATTTTTTATTGTTCAAATTTAATGTCATGACATGTTGAAGTATATATTAAAGTATTTGGACAGCTAAGTCACACTTAAAGGGTTAGTTCACCCAAAAATGAAAATTCTGTCATTCTGCCAAACCCGTAAGACCTTCGTTCATCTTCAGAAAACAAATTAAGATATTTGATTAAATCCGAGAGCTTTCTGACCCTCAATAGACAGCAAGGGAACTGAAACATTCAAGGACCAGAAACATAGTAAGGAAGCTATGAGGCTATGAGGATACTTTTTTGTGTGTAAAGAAAACAAAAATAACTTTATTTAAGCATTATTTCTCTTCTGTGTGAGTCTTTAATGCACATTCAGGAGAGTACCACAGCGCATGTGTGTAATGCTGCTAAAGCAGGAGTCGTAGAACCTGCACCTTCTTTACAAGCAGAAGAAGATGCACTCTGTAGCTACATAAAACAGTATTCATAAACATGTCTGAAGATTTCAACAGAGAGGATGACTTGCAATTATTTGCCCAGCCTTACTTATTAGAACCAGATTTAAACAGACGATAAACTAAGAGAGATGGACGTTCTACATCAGAATGCCGGCTCGTGCGTCAGCAGCATCACACGCATGCACTCTCCTGAATGAGCATCAAAGACTGAGACAGAAGTGTCATAACCAGTGTCTGCTGTGAGATGGACGTTGGGGACACTTAATTTCTAACGATTATCGTCAATTTGATTTCATATATACTATTTAAACTAAACTGAGCTAGACAATGACATCTCTGAATTCAATAATGAAATGCCTTTAACTGAAAATTGAGTGTTTAATCTTATTATTATACATTACTGACACTCTATCCTCCAATTTGATACTGTTAAGTGCTTTGACACAATCTGTATTGTTAAAAGCGCTATATAAATAAAGGTGACTTGACTTGACTTGCTGTGCCCTTGACAGCCACCAGAGGGCACGCTTCTGCATTATTGTTTGTTTTGTTCTGCACTTCAGTTCCCATCACCCCTTGCACTGATTGTTTCATTTCCTCCAGCTGTTTATCATTTACCTATTAGCTCACTGTTATTTATACCATGCTCACTTTGTCCTTGGTTGCTGCAGTATTACCTCTGTTTCTTTGTGTTTATGGATTACCTCGTGCCAGTGTTTTTGCTCTTTGTTTTTCTAAGAATAAAGCTGCACTTGGATCTGCTATTTTGTTTCTCCAAGTCATTCCGTGACAAGAAGAGAATAAATTGTTGAATAAAATCATTATTTTTGTTGTCTTTGCACACAAAGTATTCTCGTAGCTTCATAAAATTACGGTTGAATCACTGATGTCACATGGACTATTTTAACAATGTTCTTACTACCTTTCTGGGTCTTGAACATGGTAGTTATGTTGCTGTCTATGAAGGGTCTCGGCTCTTGGATTTCATCAAAAATATCTTAATTTGTGTTCCAAAGATGAACGAAGGTCTTACTGGTTTAGAACAACATGAGGATGAGTAATTAATGACAAAATTTTAATTTTTGGGTGAACTATCCCTGAATAAATGTATGAGTCCTTTGCATTAGACACGTCAAACCAAGTGCCAACAAGTGATGCTCGAGTTTTTTTTTAGAACTAACTTCTGTTTTCTGAGACACTTTTTCACTAAATTTTAACCAGTTTGTGTCAACATCATTTTTACTGGATGTTTGTCAGTTCTGCTCAGGTTTTTAGACCAGGGCCCGTATTCACAAAACATTTTAAGGCTAAAAGTAGCTCATAATTCACCGATTTAGGAGAAAATCTTAAAAATAACGGGTGTGTCAAATTTATGACTCCTAAATTTTTGCTCTAGGAGTATTTCACAAAGCCTTTAAGCAATAAAACTGGCTCCTAAATCTGTGAAACGTTAGGAGTAGTGAAGAGGACTCCTAAGTCACTAAGACCAAGCCACAAACTATCAATCCGCCTCGGAACATAACCATTTTAGAAACATTTGATGATAATGAGCTTTTAAAAGGGATCGCCTTTGCTTTTGAAAGTTATTCCAACTCCAAATCTTCCTTTGATTAGGCCTACTGTATATCCTTATTTTCATTAACCAGTTGGGGAAGAAGTAACAGCTGTTTTTGCATACAGTTTGGTTTTCTTTTTACATTGCAGCCCGGTCTCATGAAAATGTGTATAAATAGTATGCCAAATCGAAACAAACTCGTGCTATTGATACGCAAAAACTGACTTTGGCGTGCATATGATACGCACGTGTTTGGATAAAAGTTTGTCTCAGCAGCTTTGTGAATAGGTTTTAAGAGAATATTCTTAGATAAAAACTTTTACTGCTATTTACGTGAACTCTTGGTAAGATCATATGTTTTGTGATTACGGGCCCAGAGCTGTAGTTCATCAAATTAACATAAACATGTTCCACTAATGCTTGACTATCAGAAAGACTCTGGACTGCAGTTTGAAAGACATATTTATTATACATCATATTTATTATCCTGTTTTATTTTGTAAAATGTTTTTATTGAAAATTGTGCTTGTGCTACATTTCATTAAAATAAAGGCCACTTGTTTTGACATATTGCAAATATGTATATGTTGTATCAGCCTGTTTAAATTGTGAACACTAAAAGCACTGAGGTCACTTACAGCAGTTTTCTTTTCTGGTTCACTTTAACTGAACTGAGTTTGGTTCATTTAAAATATACTTCATGTGAAAACTCCCTAAGTGTCTAAATTCTTTTTGGGGCCACTGTAAGGTCACAATTAAGTTGATGGTAACAACATCAAACAGGAAGTGAGGCTGAGTGTAACTCAAACACTTTGACCTCGTTTGTTTAGGAGTTTTGTAGCTTGTTTTGTTCCACTGAAGAATCAGTCGTGTTTGCAAGAGTCTGAATACAAAAATAAATTTGGTCCCTTTAACACATTCTGTTAACTATAAGTAATATTACACCTAGATATATACTAACTGTCAATAGAGTACAGTATAAGTAGATTGGTTGGGTCAGGGTTAGAATAAGTTTACATGTACTTGCAAAGTTACGTACAGTCAGTAGATTATCTGTTGGGAGACTATCACTATAAAGAGTAAGCAGATATTAATCAGACAGCCTATTAATACTCTACTGAGGGTTAGTTGACACATAAGTGCAAAGTTATTTATTGTCAACAGAATGTTGAAAAGGGACCATCAAAATAAAGTGTTTCCATGAATTGTTGTGTACTATGATATAATTATGTCATAAAACCTATTCGGATGGTAATAGTTTCTCACAGGGACATACATTATTTTCACAATTTACAGGGGGTAGTGATTTTATTGCCATCCGGATCCAGAATGTCATGGTTTTTCTCTCACCACCCACGTAAAATTCTCCGGCTGAATTACCTACTGTTTTCTGGCAAACATCAGGGTTGTGTTGTAATTTAATTGCCGTCTTAGTCCACATCTCTGAGTTTACAAGATGAAATCGATTTAAAATTCAGTGTTTAATACCTTTTTGACCACTGCCGAACACCGTATGGTAATTGTTGTACTTCACTGTAATTTGCATACATATTTATTTCTGAAATGCTGTAAAGTATTTACAAGAACAATATTTTATAACTGCTCCCTCAAAGTGTGGGGCCCTGTGCGACCGCACCAGTTGCATCGCCCGAAGGATGGCCCTGGTTCCACCAAGAGAAGAAAATTACGTAAACTTTCAAAAAATTTTTATTATGGTAGCAGCAGGTATGCAATACAGTTTTAAAATGTGTATTACAGTATATACAGTTATATACATTGCGGATAATTATATACAACAACAATGTCTCTATTTTACTATTTTTAAACAGGAGATTTAAATAATCAAATATAATAATAGGATATATATATTCGATATATATATTCTAAAATATGCTTTTGGTAAATAAATTCATTTTATTTACAGCAGACAATCATGTGACTAGCCGCGTGAGCAACGTGTTCCCGTATTTGTAGGATCACAGAACTCACATTGCCCCCTCAGAAAGAATTTGTGTTTATTTAAACCGATAATGGATAATTAATTGGAGGAGCATGGGCACACCGTCTGGAGAGCACATAAAGTTGTGTTCAATTTGAGCAGATCAATCAGCGTCTGACTTGAAGCAGTATAGCCTACCAAAGTAGGCTACAGCAAGAGCGATTCGCGAGCAGACGTGGGTTACGGTCATCGCAGTTTTCCAGCGAGGCTGGCTGCACGAGCTTTGATGATAACAGCTAATTCACAATTTACCAGATTCACTCACTGTATTTCCAGGGCCGGTTCTAAGGGGGGGCCAGGGGGACCAGTGCCCCCGTGTCAACAAGCTTGCCAACCCCCCACCTAAATGGCCCCCCTAAATTTGGTATCATATCACACCAAAAGATTCTGGGTGCAATGCGCATCACCATGCTGCTAAATTCAAATCTGCGTTCGCTGGCTGGCGCAGTACAGAGCTTATAATATGACAAAACAATTTGAATTTGAATTGTGTAAATTTTAATTATAGACAAGTGTCATTTAACAAAACTGAATATTATGTGGCACTTAACATAGTTCTGAATTTGATTTTTTTTTAACTTGAATATTGAACATTTGAAATTTAACACAATTGAATTTTTTATGACAGTTTTTTAATAGACGTATTTTCAAACAGCGGATTTTTGATTCTGAATTCTTAGACTGCAAATATTCAGTTTTTAAAAATACAGCTTCAAGTTTTCAAGATGAAGAAGAAATTTGGAACATCAAATTCAATATTTAAAATTCAAAGCGCAGAAATTCATATCGTACAGAAAGTAGGTCAGAGGTCATCCACATAGAAGAGTAGATGATCTCCGAAAAGTCGAACGAAGCATTTACTCCGACCGGGAGTGGACATGTTCGGTTCAGTTTGGCTCGTTTTGTCGTGGCGACGACATATTAACTCGTGGGAGCGTGATAATATGACGTGGCAACGGGATCATTTTGTCGAGGTAATCCTGGTATCAAAGTCAAAGTCAAAGTCAAAGTCTGCTTTATTGTCAATTCTGCCACATGTACAGCACATACATACAGAGAATTGAAATTGCGTGACTCTCAGACCCATGGTGCATACAGTTAACAATAAAACACTAACAGTAGACGTAGAATGCAAATAAATACAGTTTAAAATATAAAAACAAACTATACAGATATACAAATAAGGACATTGTAGAAAAGAGTTAGATTAAGTGGCATAAGGCACATGGCAGATGAAATGCAAATCGGTTAAATAAACAAAACTAAACAAAACAAAACTGTGCAGATATGAGTGTAGTGCAAAAAGAGCTTAACAAAACGAAAACTGTGCAGATATAAAGAGTGTAGTGCAAAAATAGCTTATCAGGCTGTTTAAAGTGACAGAAGAGGTAGTTGAGTGGGGTCAGTTCAATACTGACTGAGGTAGTGGGCAGTCCAGTGCTGCACTAAGTGACTGGTGCGGGTCACAGTGAGTAAGGGGGGGGGTCAGAGTTCAGTGGTGCGTGGGGCAAAAGAGGGGAGGGGGGGCAAGGTCGGGAGGGAGTTCAGCTTCCTCACAGCCTGATGAATGAAGCTGTCCTTCAGTCTACTGGTCCTGGCCTGGAGACTCCGCAGTCTCCTCCCTGATGGCAGCAGACTGAAGAAGCTGTGTGTCGGGTGGGTGGGATCACCCGCAATGCAGAGGGCTTTGCGGGTGAGACGGGTGTTGTAGATGTCCTGGAGGGAGGGGAGAGAGACACCAACAATCCTCTCAGCTGCTCTCACTATGCGTTGGAGTGTCTTGCGGCAGGACGCATTGCAGGCGCCATACCACACAGTGATGCAGCTCGTTAGAATGCTCTCGATGGTGCCTCTGTAGAAGGTGCACATGATGGGGGCCGGGGCTCTGGCTCTCCTCAGTTTGCGGAGGAAGTAGAGACGCTGTTGTGCTTTCTTGGCCAGTGCTGCGGTGTTGTCAGTCCAGGAGAGGTCCTCTGTGATGTGCACACCCAGGAACTTGGTGCTGCTCACTCTTTCCACGGTCGCACCGTTTATGGTTAGAGGAGCATGCTGAGTGTGCACTCTCCTGAAGTCAACAACAATCTCCTTCGTCTTCTCCACATTCAGAGAGAGATTGTTGTCACTGCACCACCCGGCCAGGCGGCTCACCTCGCACCTGTAGTTTGTCTCATCTCTGTTACTAATGAGACCCACCACAGTTGTGTCGTCCGCAAACTTAATGAAGAGGTTGGAGCTGTGTGACGGTGTGCAGTCATGGGTCAGCAGAGTGAAGAGGAGGGGGCTCAGCACACATCCTTGAGGGGCCCCTGTGTTAAGTGTGATGGTGCTGGATGTGTTACTGCCGACCCGTACTGCCTGAGGTCTCCCAGTCAGGAAGTCCAACAGCCAGTTGCACAGCGAGGTGTTGAGCCCCAGCTGGACCAGTTTGTGAATGAGCTGTTGAGGGATGATTGTGTTGAATGCTGAACTGAAGTCTATGAACAGCATTCTGACGTACGAGTCTTTTTTGTCCAGATGTGTGAGTGCTGAGTGGAGGGCAGTGGCGATGGCATCATCGGTTGAGCGGTTGGACCGATATGCAAACTGGAAGGGGTCCAGGGAGGGGGGGAGGGCAGACTTGATATGATGCATGACTAGCCGTTCAAAGCACTTCATGAGGATCGGAGTAAGTGCGACTGGACGGTAGTCATTGAAGCAGGATGGAGATGGCTTCTTCAGGACTGGAATAATGGTGGTAGCCTTGAAGCATGTTGGGACAACAGCCTGACTTAGTGAGATGTTGAAAATGTCTGTGAAGACATCAGTGAGTTCCGCTGCACAGTCTCTCAGTACACGACCAGGAATGTTGTCAGGACCCGGAGCTTTGCGTGCATTGATCCTGCTGAGGGATCTCCTCACGCTGTCCGGGGACAGCGTCATCACCTGGTCGCCGGGAGGAGGTGGGGTCTTCTCTGCAGTGGTGCTGTTTTGTGCCTCAAAGCGAGCGAAGAAGGCGTTCAGCTCGTTCAGCAGGGGGATGGTGCTGTCACAGGTGCGCGGTGGGGGCTTATAGTCCGTAATGGTCTGAATCCCCTGCCACAGGCTCCGAGTGTCCCCGCTGTCGCTGAAGCGATGGGCTACCCTCCTGGAGTACTGTCTCTTAGCCTCTCTGATGCCGCGGGATAGATTGGCCCTAGCTGTCCTCAGGCCCACCTCATCTCCAGCTCTGAAGGCAGCGTTCCGAGCCTTCAGGAGTCTGTAGACCTCCCCTGTCATCCACGGCTTCTGGTTGGCCCGGACAGTGATGGTCTTTGTGACCGTTACATCATCATTGCATTTGGTGATGTAGGCAGTGACAGTCTCTGAGTACTCTTGGAGGTCTGTGGTGTTATTGTATGTGGCAGCCTGCTTAAACATATTCCAGTCAGTGGTGTCAAAACAGTCTTGAAGTGCCTCTGACGACCCATCCGGCCACACTTGTATCTGTTTGTGAACTGGTTTGGTGACTTTAACGACCGGTCTGTATGCAGGCATTAGCATGACAGTGATGTGGTCTGAGGTGCCAAGATGGGGGAGGGGAAGGGCCTTGTAAGCTCCTCTCTGGGTGGTGTAAACAAAGTCCAGAGTGTTGTTTCCTCGTGTTGGAAAGTCTACGTGCTGTTGTATTTTTGGGAACACACTCTTTAAGTCTGCGTGGTTGAAATCCCCAGCTGAGATGAGAAAAGCATCTGGGTGGGCTGTCTGCTGCTCACTGATGTGCTGGTACAATTTATTCAGTGCCTCACTCCTGATGTTGTTGTTGGAGCTGGGAGGAATGTATACAGTAACGAGCAGTATGGCTGTATATTCCCTCGGTAGATAAAACGGCCGGCACTTAATAATCATAAACTCCACCAGGGGCGAGCAGTGTTTGCAGACCACAACAGCGTCGCGGCACCACGCGTCATTAATGTAAACACAAAGCCTGCCGCCGCGGGTCTTACCTCCCTCGACGAGAGCTCTGTCCGCTCGATAGCATGTTAGCTGGTCGAGCTGAATGGCGCAGTCCGGAACGCTGTTGTTGAGCCATGTTTCCGTGAAAACAAAAACACAGCAGTCTCTTACAGTCCTCTGAGTTGAGCGTAGTAGTCGGATGTAGTCCAGTTTATTGTCTAAAGAGCGTACGTTAGCCAGTACGATGGTGGGGATAGCTGGCTTGTGTGGGTTAGCCGCTAGCCTAGCCCGGATACCTCCGCGCTTACCCCTCTTCTGCTTCCTCTCGCGCCGCTTGTGGCGCCTCCGCTCTGGGCGAGATGCAGTAGTGGGGGTCAGTGATGTTGTAGGCCTCCGGAGCAGACCGAGGTCCCGCAGCTCTTCGGCGTGCGCGAGGTTTAACTCTAAAAATGTGGTTCTGCCGACGTCGAGCAGAAACTCACGACTGTATGCGCGTTTAAAGACAGATAGACGCGACGAAGACGTACAAAAACACTTCGATTTACAAGATAACAAACACGAAAACACCGTTCTGTCGGGAGAGAGAGAAGCCGCAGCGTGTGCACGCGCCGCCATCTTGGGGTATCGCCGCGCAGCTGCCGCTTTCTCTCGTTGTGGAAGTGTTTTGTGTAGTCTTGGCCATAGTTGCAAACAACAAGGTCACATTTGATTTTACTAAAACTAAACAAAACATAACGGAAATGTAATATATGTGTTATTTGCTATGTATCATTTCATGGGACTAACTATAGTGTAGTTTTCATGTCAGACACAGTTAACTATGACATTTTACACGTAATTGTATTTTTACCTGTCAAACCAACTCGTACACGCATGCTCTGGATTTTTTTTTTTTAATTTTGAATTAAGAGATTATTATATTAATTATTAGAAATGATTACATTATTAAATTATTTTAACCATATAGGCCTAGGCTACCGGACTGTATTGCGCACGATGTAGGTGTCAGGGTTGTCTTGTGTCTTGTGTTTCCTTTCCTCTTGTTTGCCCTTATTTGGTTAGTTCCTGTTCCTGTCATTATTAGTTAATTATGTTCCAGTTGTGGGTATTTATCTCGTTACGTTGTATATTTATAGTGTGTCTTGCCCTGTGTTTCGTGTCCAGTATTACACGTCATTTCTGTCTGTCGCGTCTGTGTTTCCAGCCTGTGTTGTACTTACCTGTTTGGATGTAATTAAAGACTCTTGTTTGGATTATTCCCTCGTCTCCCCGAGTGTGAATAGTGACAGAATACTGGACCACAAAAAGTAAGCAGCGCTGCCTTTCCCCGTGTTTTGTTTCGGTTTTGAAGAGTTTTTGTTTTGTTTGTTTTTTCCTCCCACCGCTATGGCAAGTCCGCCGCCGCCCGTTCAAGGCCACTGCCGTCTGAGGCTGGTCCCAGCTCGCTGGACGGACTACAGTCTGGTTAGGCTGCCAAGCCCGCTGCTGTTCGCGGCTCAGTCAAGGCCGCCGCCTGTGGCGAAGTCAAGGCCGATGTTCGCGACTCACTCAAGGCCGATGTTCGCGACTCACTCAAGGCCGCCGCCCACAGCGAATTCAAGGCCGATGTTCGCGGCTCACTCAAGATCGCCGTCCGTGGCTCACTCAAGGCGGTGTACACTCAAACAGGTAAGTACACCGTCCACCTCTAACGTACCCCTTGGAATACTGGTGGTATACAAGGGGATGATGTGGGCTCCAGCACCAGAGCACCCTCCAGTGCCCACTCCTCGAACGCGCCTGCCAGAGTACCCTCCAGTGCCTGTCCCAAGTCCAGTCATGTCTCCTGTAGTCTTGTCAAGTTCACCGGAACCCATTCTAGTCAGTCTTGTAGGTCTTGTCTTGTCTGTGGGGGTCCCTCTAAAGCAAGCAGCTTCTCCTGTCATGGTCAAGAAGGCCATTCCCAAGCCGCTTGCTTCTCCTGATGCCCCTATAGTAGCGGTTCCCGAGTTCACCCGAGAGGGCCCCTGACTCCACAGCCAGCACATGGAGTGGTGTTAAGCGCCAGTCATGCCCGGAATGGTCCTCAGATTCCGAGCCTAGCCCTATAAGGGCTCATGTTCCGGTGGATAACCCAAGTAAGACTCCAGCTCCTGTTCCCCAGTCAAGCCCGGTGAGGGCTCCTGTTCCCGAGTTAAGCCTAGGATGGGATCCAGTTGCCGAGTTAAGCCCAGGATGGGCTCCAGTTGCCAAGTCGAGCCCAGGAGAGGCTCCAGTTCCCGAGTCAAGCCCAGGAGAGGCTCCAGTTCCCGAGTAGAGCCCAGGAGAGGCTCCAGTTCCCGAGTCGAGCCCAGGAGAGGCTCCAGTTCCCCAGTTAAGCCCAGGATGGGCTCCTGTTCCCGAGATAAGCCCAGGATGGGCTCCTGTTTCCGAGATAAGCCCAGGAGCGGCTCCTGATCCCCAGTTAAGCCCAGAGAGGGCTCCTGATCCCCAGTTCAGCCCAAGGAGGGCTCCTGATCCCCCGGTCAGCCCAGAGAGGGTTCCTGATCCCCAGTTCAGCCCAGAGAGGGCTCCTGATTCCCAAGCTGTAGTGGCCGGGGCTGGGGCCACGGCCTCGGAGGTAGATCCGCCATGGCCTCCTGAGTCCCCTGATCCACCATGTCCTCCTGAGTCCCCTGATCCGCCATGGCCTCCTGAGTCTCTTGCACCGCCATGGCCTCCTGAGCTCCCTGCACCGCCATGGCCTCCTGAGCTCCCTGACCCGCCATGGGCGCCGCCCTGGAGGCCGTCTGTCCTGTCTCCGTGTCCCTGTTCCTGGAGGCCTCCAGAGAGCAACTGGAACATAATTAGTTAATTATGTTCCAGTTGTGTGTGTTTATCTCGTTACGTTGTGTATTTATAGTGTGTCTTGCCCTGTGTTTCGTGTCCAGTATTACACATCATTTCTGTCTGTCGCATCTGTGATTCCAGCCTGTGTTGTACTTACCTGTTTTACCTGTTTCAAACAAGACTCTTGTTTGGATTATTCCCTCGTCTCCCCGAGTGTGAATCGTGACAGTAGGCAGCATTCGAATGAAGTTTATCATGAATAAATTACATAAAGTACATAAATTAAAATAGGCCTACAAGAAAACAATTTTATCCATCCCAAGTCCATTAACTGATTGTTATATTCCATAATATTTGTATATTATTATTATTATTATTATTATTGGTTATATTTTTACATTCGTTGTTATGCATTTGATTTATTTTCCCTTCATTTTGATCTCTTAGCGTTCTGAATAATTTTGTAAATAATAGCCTACTGTAAATGCCGACATGCCAATAAAGCTTTGATTATGCTATGACTTATGGGAATTTTTACTGGAAGTGCAGATTAAAGGTTGAATTTAACATATTTAATTTTATTTCGGCTAATTAATAGACTATTATAAATATAGTGTTCCGTTGAGGAATGAATCATTTGCGTAGTTTCTTTTGTAAATGAAAACACAACATGCTCATTGTTGCATACGGGCGTAAATAGGCCTACAATCATAAAATCAAAACTTCATTGGCATAATTGTCGCTTACAGTATTTGCAAAATATGGTAGCATATTAATAATACTAGCATAATTATACAGAACGTTAATTAGGTAAAGCACTACACGAATTGAAAAGGAAATAAGCATATATAACAATAAATATAAAAATATAGCCCTAACCAGTTAATATAAAAATATAATTGTAATATTATTATTAGCCTACAGTTTCATAATAATAATATACAAATATTAAATAAAAAGACACGATCAGTTAATGGACTTACAAGACTGTGGGATGGAGAAAAATGTTTTATCCATCTCTGATAATCCCAGGTTGCTATGGTCACACAGGTTTATTTACGCATTAAACTCGTGGCCACGAGAAATGGATGTTGTTCCCTCAACTTCACATCGCGTGACCACGACATAAGATTTCCTTACCTTGACAAAATGATCTCGTGGCCACGACATATTAATCCCACGAATTAATATGGCGTCGCCACGCCAAAACTAGCCTAAGTGAACCGAACATGTCCCCTCCCGGTCGCAGTATGCTTCGGAGACTTTTCGGAGATCATCTACTCTTCTCTGTGGATGACCTCTGACCTACTTACTGTACGATCTGAATTTCTGGGATTTGAATTTTAAATATTGAATTTGATGTTCCGAATTCCTTCTTCATCTTGAAAACTTGGAAGCTGTATTTTTAAAAACTGGATATTTGCATTTTAAGAATTCAGAACCAAAAATCCGCTGTTTGAAAATACATGTCTATTAAAAAACTGCCATAAAAAATTTTAATTGTGTTAAATTTCAAATGTTCATTATTCAAGTAAAAAATAAAATAAAATTCAGAACTATGTTAAATGCCATATAATATTCAGTTTTGTTAAATGACACGTGTCAATAATTCAACTTTACACTATTCAAATATAGTTTTGTCATATTATAAGCTCCATAGGCGCAGATCCAGAGACACATATGTTTTTACAGAGCTGCACATTATAACCAATCACATATGATTCTGTTGAACTTATGAATGCAATGACCAATCAGAGGTAACATGCAGAAACATGCTGTCACCGCGCGCGCTGGCTGAATGAATTCTCTCTGGCAAATTCTCTCATCAGAAACAACAAAATGAAGATGTATGAATGTAAGTAAGAGATTCATTCACAGTGTAAACAGCTTTAGATATTATTATGGCAGTTTTTGAGAGTGCTTGAACTCGCTGGACTGAAGTGAAAATGTTCTTTGATAATGTAAATGTTCTTTGCTCTGTACAGTGTTCTTTTTCTTTCTGTACAATGAAAGTGTTATAGGCAAATTAGAAACTTGCAATGTTTTTATTAAATTCACATTAAATACAAAGTCAGTCGTATTAAAATATTTTATGGCATGACACCCATATCTGGTTCTTAAGTAAAAAGATGGGTTTTTATGCAAAGTTAATAGATTACACTATTAGGCTACTTTGCCCATCACCAGTTGTAGATCAAGTAACATAATCTATAAAGGTGCAAAATGCATTTACTTACACATATTTGAGAAGCGAGATATTTCATGATATAGTTTGGGAATATTTTGAATACAAATAAAAAATAAATAAAACAAACATATATCAGTTATACAGTGGTCTCGTTGCTGCTGTGTGTCACATGACACACGTTGTTATAGCTTATTCTAGAGCTTGCAGTGATACATGACTTGGTGAAAAATGACTAAATGAATAATAAAGAAAGTATAAGTTTAGATAAATTTTAAAAGCTGAATGAATGAAACTGCATCATATCTGTGTTTCTTCTGCTTTTAGTGCTGATGTTCTTCATCCACGCTGCACTCACTCAAGGTACTGTGCCATACTGCAGTACAATTAACAAATGTGAATTGTTTTGTAGTTCTTTGATGTTTATTTGCCCACAATGCAGTGTTTTTTCTCACGAGGAGGTTTTGAGTTCACAACAGTGATTGATACAGTGATACTGTAGGTCATCAATATTTACTCATGTGTATTAATACAGAGAGACCTGTACTGAAGGTGACTCCAGATCAGCGTGTGTTCAGAGGAGAGACAGTCACTCTCACATGTGACATACAGGGAGCAGAAAACATTCAGTGGACATACATCTGGTTTTTTAAAGATGGATACACTCAGTATCGATACACACCAACAACAGAGTACAGTTTCACAGCTTATATGTCTGATAGCGGTGAATACAACTGTCAAAGAGGGAGTTCAGACATCAGTGCTGCTGTTACACTGACTGTATCAGGTGAGTGTTCATATTCACATCTGTTTAATACTCATTTAAATCATTATTTGTTGCTTCAGGGTGCATAAGTTTAGCATTGTAGCTCTGACTGATTTAATTTAACTGATTGTATGTATAAAATTATTTGCTAATATTTACATTAACAGCAACACTGAAATAACAGCATACAGTTTATCTGTCAGTCAGATACATGTGAAAGTTGTGTTTTTTTTACTATAACCCTGTGCATTTTCTTTCGGAAAAATAGAATAATTTAATTTAAAAATGATGAACAGTGCAATGAAAATTTCAATCACCATTTAAAACATGCATCTGAGAAAAAAAACAAATCGGGCATTTCCTTCTTTGACTCTCTTTCTTTCTTTCTTTCTTTCTTTCTTTCATTTAACTGAGTTAGTTGTTTAAGTGCCTGATATTCTAGAGTCGCCCATCATTTGAAGCCCTGTAGCTTGCTGTTATTAATGCTGTTATCACATGTTCTAGTCACTGTTCTGATCAAATGCAGAACTGCAAGATGTTTAAAGGATGTAAATCATTATCAGTGATTCTGATACTGTTTTAGGAATCTAGTTACACTTACATAGAGTTCAGTTGTTCATGGGAATGAAAACTGCATTTTTTAACTAAAGTCTCTTAAAACTCTCAGGACTCTCATCCATATTTTAAAGTCACAAGGAAACAGAAGTAGCAACAGATCATATCTTCTGTATTCTTAATGATTATCAAGAAAGAAAAAATGAAGGCAGGACTTGTTTCTGTCCATCACTTGTCAGTGTTTGTTGAGTGGATTCTGAGATCTGACCACTGCACTCAACAACAGAGACAGATATGAATGTGAGCTTGCAGTCGATTGTAAGAAAGAGGCTGTTTAAGCCAGGGGTCCAAAACTCTGTTACCTGTAGTTCTCAAATAAGCCTGGAGGACTTGATTAGTGTCACCTGCCAGCTGGAGTGTGTTTGATAGCCACAAGAGGGCACTCCTTCCGTCTTTGTTTTCTTATCATGGACTGTATTACCCTGACTCATCTTACCTGATTACTTTCAGCTGTTGCTCATTATCTTGTAAACTCACCCTGCATAAGCCCAGGGCATTTTTCATCAGTTTTCCTAAGTAGCTGTAAAAGTTTTTTTAATTAGAGAGTTCCAAAGCTGCTGAGACCCATTTTTACTAAGGAACTGAGAGAAATCTTAAACTAAGAGAAAGAGTGTATTGCTATGGATGATGTAATTAAGCTCACTTGGCTGAGGGTTTCTGTCATTGATGTAGCAACTTTACATGGCCGCTCGCTCTAGCATTAACTTATAGATAAATGTGCACTATTGAGTGTTTGTGAAGAAGCTATTAGTGCACAAAGGCGCCAGTGATCACTGACATTTTTTCTGATTTCATGTTGTGGAAACAACTAAATCTGCCAGCTTTTTTGCTCATACAGATAAGAGTAATGCGTCATTCTACTTTTATTTGTGTACACTTGCAATATTAATAAAACATTGTGGTTTTGTTAAATAAAGCAAGCAAACATGTGCTTTCTGCTGTCTCCATCACTGAACTGGAGCGTTTCACAAAAATTAACCAAAACTTGCCTCATAGACATGAGAAATATATCTATAGAGAGCTAGAAATGTCTAAAAGAATCAATTCAAACTGAAAACACTCTCTGGTTATGTAATTGTATGAGAGGTGCAGTTCTCTCTAAAGGCTGGTCACTATTGTGAAGATGGTGAGTCAGTACTGTTAACTTCATCTTTTCAGCAGACAATGATTCAGAAAACATTTGTTTATTAATAAGTAATTAAAATATAATTTTTTTTTTTTTTTACTGTCACATTCATTACTTTTGCACAAAAAGTGCACAAAACACTTCCACTATGAGAGAAAGCGGCAGCTGTGCGGCGATACCAGGATTACAACGACAAAATGATCCCGTGGCCAGCGCTTTGCAGCAAGCTCCATGTGTGCGTTTGAGCGTGGAATAGGCTATAAAGGCTCATTATGGTTTACGTCTTTCCTAATTTTTACTTTACCTTGTGAGTGGTAAAGTTGCTCCAGACTTCACCCCATAGTTGCTAATTTTTACATAAAAAGGTTATAATTCCATTAAAGGAAAATTATTGGGCATTGTTTCTAAAAATTTTAAGTTGCGAGGCGAATTGCTGGCAACAGAGATTTTTAGGATGGTTTGTGATTTGGTCTTGACTACCCCTAACTTTTCACAGATTTAGAACCTAATTTTAGTTTTAAAACTCTGAAATACTCTAAAAGCAAAAATTTAGGAGTCTTAAAATTAGGACTCAGACTCTCATTGTGAAGTCTTTTCTGAGTGCTCTCTCTGATTTTCATGTCATGGTTTTAATGTTCTGCCTGGTTTCCTGGATTTCACTGTTTGCCTGTGTTTTAACCCTCTATGGTACGGTGTTGCCTCCAGGCAATACAACATATTTTAGTTTTTTTTTAAAATAAAATGAGAATCATTTAATTGATCAATGCCGTCTCAGGGAAGAAGTAGTAAAATACTAATAAATGAACATACAAAAAATGGTCACATGACCCACAGGGGTCCATTTTGTTTCCACTTTCAGGACATGTGCACGTCACATGACTCCATATTTTGTCCAGTGAAAAGTGCATTTTTCATCAATTTCCGTACACACAATTTCCTACAAAAAATCTTAGTCATCTTCATTGGAAAGTATTTTCAAAAACTTTATATAATATTTAATCAAATGTATCATAGGAAATTACAAAAAACTGCTTGTTGCCTCAAGGCAATATTGTACTGTAATGTAACTGCATAAGGCCATGCAGGCATACTAGGTCAGAATACAAGTATATGATATTTGTAAGGAAAAGGGTTAGAACTATCTAAATGCATTAGAATTTTTGCATGATTTTGTAATGCATTTGCAAGAATAGTAATTCTCATACTATATCTGCACATATAATTTTTCTGTAGTTTTTGTTTCCTCAGTTTTCACAAGCAGTGAGGCGTCATTAGTGAAGGAGATTTTACATGCATGTGCTTGTGTGTTTATGTGCATGCTTGTAAGGATAAAGTGCATATTAGAATAAGGTTATGATGATTTTTCATTATTTTACTTTGAAACAACACTAATTATAATGTTTTGGTATGATAACAGATATGATAGTTTAGTTATACTTGCTCCACGATGGTACAATGTTGCCTGAGAGGAACAGCTGGATATGACATGTTACTTTCATTAAATATGAGATGTCCAATACATTAAAACTAGATAAATCTGTTTGTTCAAGTGTTTGGTTAAAGAAATTGATGTTTTCAATAAATATATTTGTTTTTCTGCATGAAAAGGTCAAATGCTTAATTTGTCCATTGTGGTACAATGTTGCCTTGAGGCAACAAACTTAAAAAAAATAATAATAAAAATAAAAATAATAATAATAATAATAATAATAATAATAATAATAATGAAAATGAAAATATTTATTGATATTGTTATGGTGTCCAATTTTAAGTAGGAAAAACATCACAAATATTTTTTTCCTCATTGATATATTCTGTAAAAGTCAAAGAAGAGACCAAAAGGTCCTGACTGGACAAAGCAATTTATTTGGGCACCAATAGCAAGAAGACTCAAGCACATTATTTTTATACAATGACAAATATTAAAACCTCAAGAGGGCAAAGCAGCAGGTTGAGATGATTGTCACATATGTATTTTAATTAGTAATGTATTTGACAAATGACAAGTTACCCAGGACAAATAGAAAATCAACATGCAGCAAGGTATTCAGCAGAGAGTTTCAACACATTAAAATTAATCCATGTGCCCACCAATTATACACAGTTTCATTACACTGCAAACATTAGAGGTACAACAATACATAGGCGCATCAGTTAAATAACACACATCAATACACACCAAAAGAAAGCTCACTCAATACATGCCAAAACCACTCTGACTAACTACACACACTCACAAACACACATACACAAATACAAACGCTGGCCTCACATTAAACCAGGCGTCCCCAGCGATTAAAACACTAAATACACCCACAGATCAATTAACCATAAATAAAGGCAAATAATGGGCTGCTGGCCTTCTTACCCACCACCGGACATGGAGTACAGCGTTCAGGGAAAAAAACCCTCCGGAGGGCACCGAACTTTAGTTGGAGAAACCCCAAGACTGTAAACTATCCCTCCCAATCGATTCGCACGCGTCGCAAAGAAACATTCAGCCCACGTTCCGGCAAGAAGCTCAGCAGCCCTCACAAACAAAATCCCCCAAACAACAGCAGACCTCATACCTTTATAGATTCCATTAAAAACACAGCACAGGTGTTCGCCTCTTTCCCCTAATGAGACGCAAGGAAGACACTGCGGGCACTACTACTGCAACGTGATCGCATTATAATTCGTATGTATTTTACGTAAAATGTGGTTCTATAAAACGTACATTTACTTACGTTTTTAGATGCACTAAAACGTACAATACACGTATTTTCAGCATTTAAACGTTAAAAACTGACGTATTGACTTCTAAAATTTAATCCTTATGAATATTGAAATCGCGGCATTAATTTTATTATTAGTTGTTTTTAGTTGTCATATCAATTACCTTGTTTTCAACTGTTTACTTAATATTGTCTAAGATGGTGCCGCAGATGGCAGCTACTGTGCTTTGCTCTTCAGTGTTTGTACTGTTTTTGTTCGTTTTTCCTGTTTTTTGTTTCTCAAACACCATCAGTTTTACTAGGGATGATCTGCTGAACATTCGGCAGAACACACCACAGACTCTTTTACCGGTTTTTGATTATTCGGACGTTTTGCTGGACATTGTTGTTGGCGGAGCCGTAGCTCTGGTCAAACGCTTCAGGACGCGCAGACGGGGGAAGCGAGCCGGCGCGCTTGTGAAGCTTAGACAGCGAGGATTTAGAACGGCGTTGCCTAGCATCCATCTGGCGAATCTCCGCTCTCTACCCAACAAAACGGACGAACTCCTTCTGCTCTCCCGGACAAACAGGGACTTTTCAAACTCTGCTGCTCTGTGTTTCACGGAAACCTGGCTGAACGACGCCATTCCGGACAGCGCGTTACATCTTCCGAGCTTTCAGCTGTTTAGAGCGGATCGCGAGGCAGAATCAACGGGGAAATCGCGCGGCGGCGGGACGTGCTTTTACATCAATGAGAGGTGGTGTACAGATGTAACTGTGTTAAAGAAGATGTGCTGTTCAGATCTAGAAACGCTCTTCATTAACTGCAAGCCTTTCTACTCGCCGCGGGAGATTCACTCGTTCATTCTCGTGAGTGTTTACATTCCTCCGCAAGC
Source organism: Spinibarbus caldwelli (assembly GCA_039654775.1). Classification (NCBI taxonomy): domain Eukaryota; kingdom Metazoa; phylum Chordata; class Actinopteri; order Cypriniformes; family Cyprinidae; genus Spinibarbus; species Spinibarbus caldwelli. Next base: position 3,177,057 of record CM077220.1, on the reverse strand, counting down.
GCACGTGAGCTCAGCTTTACAGAAACTCGCTGATCTGATCACAGAGACTGAGCAACAACACCCGGACTCTGTTTTAATCATTCTCGGGGACTTTAATAAAGCAAATCTCTCCCGTGAACTGCCAAAATACAGACAGCATGTTACATGTCCCACCAGAGACAGTAATATATTGGATCACTGCTACACAGCGATAAAGGACGCATATCACTCTGTCCCACGGGCAGCTTTAGGACTCTCTGATCACTGTTTGGTTCATCTTATACCTACCTACAGGCAGAAACTCAAATCTGGAAAACCTGTATTAAGAACTGTTAAAAGATGGACTAATGAAACAGAGTGGGTTTTACAAGCCTGTTTCTCTCTCACTGATTGGACTGTTTTTGAAGCTGCCGCAAATGATCTGGATGAGCTCACAGAGACTGTAACATCTTACATCAGTTTCTGTGAGGATATGTGCATTCCTACCAAGACTCATCTAACTTACAACAACGACAAACCATGGTTCACTGCAAAACTCAGACAGCTCCGTCAGGCCAAAGAAGATGCTTACAGAAAGGGGGATAAAGTCTTGTATAAACAGGCCAAATACACACTGGAAAAGGAGATCAGAGTGGCAAAGAGGAATTATTCCGGCAAGCTAAGGAAAAAATTCTCTTCCAGTGATTCTGCTTCAGTGTGGAAAGGTATGAAAGAAATCACCAATTACAAGTCACCATCCCCCAGCACTCTGGAGAATCAACACCTAGCAGACGGTCTGAACGAGTTCTATTGCAGGTTTGAAAAAACACCCCACACCCGCCCTGAACACCTCTCCACACAACCATTCACACCTCCAGCAACCCCCGTCTCCCCCACACCTGCAATTCAGATCAGCGAAGATGAGGTGCGCCAGGTCTTCAGGAAGAACAAAAGAAGGAAGGCACCAGGCCCAGACGGTGTGTCACCAGCCTGCCTAAAAATCTGTGCTGACCAGCTGGCCCCCATCTTCACACATATCTTCAACAGATCTCTGGAGCTGTGCGAAGTCCCCTCATGCTTCAAACGCTCCACCATCATCCCCGTCCCAAAGAAACCCAAAATTACTGGACTTAATGACTACAGACCTGTGGCTTTAACATCTGTGGTCATGAAGTCATTTGAAAGACTGGTTTTGGCTTATCTGAAGTCCTCCACTGGACCCTTACTGGACCCCCTGCAGTTTGCCTACAGAGCAAACAAGGTCTGTGGATGATGCAGTCAACATGGGACTGCACTTCGTCCTGCAGCATCTGGACAGACCAGGGACTTATGTGAGGATCCTGTTCGTAGACTTCAGCTCCGCTTTTAACACCATCATCCCGGACACCCTTCAGAACAAACTAACTCAGCTCTCCGTCCCCACCTCCGTCTGTCAGTGGATCACCAGCTTCCTGACAGACAGGCAGCAGCTAGTGAGGCTGGGAAAATACACATCCAGCACTCGTACGATCAGCACTGGACCTCCTCAGGGCTGTGTTCTCTCCCCACTGCTCTTCTCCCTGTACACTAACGACTGCACCTCTAAAGACCCCTCTGTCAAGCTCCTGAAGTTTGCAGACGACACCACACTGATCGGCCTCATCCAGGACGGTGACGAGTCTGCCTACAGACAGGAGGTTAAGGAGCTGGCTGTCTGGTGCAGTCTTAACAACCTGGAGCTCAACACGCTCAAAACTGTGGAGATGATCGTGGACTTCAGGAGGAACTCCTCTGCACTCCCCCCACTCACCATCATGAACAGCACTGTGACTGCAGTGGAGTCATTCAGGTTCCTGGGCACCACCATCTCCCAGGACCTGAAGTGGGACAATCACATAGACTCCATTGTGAAAAAGGCCCAGCAGAGGTTGTACTTCCTTCGCCAGCTGAGGAAGTTCAACCTGCCACAGGACTTGCTGAATCAGTTCTACTCCGCCATCATTGAATCCGTCCTCTGCACTTCAATAACTGTCTGGTTCAGCTCAGCTACCAAATCTGACCTCAGAAGACTACAGAGGGTAGTCCGGACTGCTGAGCGAATCATTGGTACAACCCTCCCCACTCTCCAAGAACTGTACTCATCCAGAGTGAGAAAAAGGGCTGGCAAAATCACTCTGGACCCCTCACATCCAGCACACTCCCTCTTTGAACTGTTACCGTCTGGTCGACGCTACAGAGCTCTGAGCACCAGAACGACCAGACACAGGAACAGTTTCTTCCCTCAGGCAATCCATCTCATGAACACTTGACATTAAACACAACAAGTGGAACACACAACACTATTATAAATTATTTATTCAACACACATACTTATTTTGTCATTCCAGATTTGCACATATTAGACCTGTACACCATAATTGTCTATATTATATATTGTGTTTTTGCTATTTGTACATTGCCTATTTGTATATTATTCTTTTATTATCTGTGCCCTGTCCTGTTGCTGTCTTTCTGTTGCACTGTAGAGCTTCTGTCACAAAAACAAATTCCTCGTATGTGTAAGTATACCTGGCCAATAAAGCTCATTCTGATTCTGATTCTGATATGAAATGATAACATTTCGCTCTGTTCTGTGTGGTTTCTGCCAGCTTGTTTCCAAGAATAGGCCTACGTAATATTAAACAAGACTTCACTTTAAACCCTCAAAATAAATAACATATGAAATCGTTTAACTTTTACTTGTCATGTAATATTTACTTTGTTTGCCATGGGCCACAAAAGGCGTTTTCTCCGACATGCTGTGACTGACAATAGAACTATAAAAACACCAAAACCGCAACATAATTACGAAATGAAACAATTTTATTTGTACGCTGTAATCCACATCTTCAGAATCCATTCGACTGCGAGGAACAGACCCAAATCCAAGCCGCCTTCTTCTTCTTCTTCTTCTTGGTTTTTAACGGCGGCTGGCAACCAACGTAAATAGGTGCATTACCGCCACCTTCCGCTCCGGAGTGTGGAACAGAATTTTATATTCTATTTACCAGTCCCGTCTCTCTAATAAAATCATAGAAGGCTTTACTATTTATTTCACTTGACCATTTTATTAAAACCTTAAAATTTAGATCCTGAATTCCATTTTTTCTTAATTCTTCTATCATTTTTCTTCTTTCTTGTTCATATTTCCTACATTCAATAAATACATGAGGTATTGTTTCTTCAACATTACAGTATTCACATAATCCATTTGGATGTTTCCCTATTATTTTAAGTGTGCTATTTAAATTTGAGTGCCCTAACAATATTCTGTTAAAGATGACCTCCTCTTTCCTTGACTTACCTATACACTTTATATTTTGATTTACTTTGTTTATTAAACTATAAAGGAATCTACCCTTGTCCCCATTGTTCCACTTAACTTGCCATTCTTTATTCACTTTACTCCAGATTAAAACCTTAATCTCTGATTTACTTAATGGAACTTGAATCTGTCCTGTCTCTCTCTGTAAAGCTTGTTTTGCTAATTTATCCACTTCTTCATTTCCCCTTATTCCTATGTGTGCTGGGACCCATATAAAACTGACTGATGTATCATTTTGAACAATTCTTGAATGTATTTGTAGGATACTAAAGAGAATATCTTGGTGACTTGATTTAAAAGATCTCAAACTCTTTAAAACTGAAACCGAGTCAGAACAAATTAAAACCTTACCAGGTTTGTGTTCCTCCACCCACTGCAATGCCAAGAGTATTCCTATCATTTCTACAGTATAAACTGACAAATGATTAGAAGTTCGCTTTACTCCACTGATCCACTGGTAACCACTGTCTTGGACTAAAAAAGCAGCCCCAGTTGTTTGACGTTCTGGATCTTTTGAGCCATCTGTACACACTTGTATATGCTGGGGGTATTGAACTCTGGTATATGTTGAAAATACATATGTCAAGTCAGCTTCTCTTTCAGTTTTTTTAACCTCCAACAGATGCAAATTTACTTGAGGTGTTACATACACCCATGGTTCATATTCCTGAATAACAACTGTTGGACTCATCCTGATGTTATTTACTTGTATTTCTTCTGCATATATTTTACTAATCCACCCAAAGCTTGTTCTACACCTTTCATTCTGTTCCCAACAGTTCTGTAACATGTTGTAGGATGTTCATCTTTATGGCCCTGGAGGTTAGCCCAGTAATTGACCATTAATTGCTTCCTTCTGATTTCTAGTGGCATCTCTCCTACCAAGACTTTTAAAGCTGGTATGGGTGTAGTCTTTACTCATTGCTTGAGCTTGAATTTTATTAAGTTTTTTCAACAGGTTTTTTGAGGCAGAACCATATACCACACAAGCATAATCAAACACAGACTGGATCAGTGCTATATAAATTGTTTTTAATGAAGAAAAACTTGCCCCCCCATTCCACTCCACTTACACATCTCATGATGTTTAACACCTTCTGACATTTCTCAACTACTTTATTTATATGTTCACTCCAAGTAAGTTTTGTATCAAAATAAATACCTAAAAACTTAAATACCTTCTCTCTTTCCAATGTTTTCTCATACATCTTCAAACTCACTTCTGGAAAAACCCTCTTTCTAGAGAAAATTACTGTTTTCGTTTTCTCCACTGAGAGTTTAAACCCCCAATCATATGCCCATTCTTCTATTTTCCTAATTTCCTCTTGTATCTTCCTATTAATATATAAGATATTCCTTCCCCTTTTCCAGAGAGCCCCGTCATCTGCAAATAGAGACCTACCTATATCTGGTTCTACTTGATTAAAAACATCATTTATCATTATGGAAAACAATAGTGGACTTATTACACTCCCTTGAGGAGTTCCATTTTCTATCTGTAATGTACTTGACACTTCATTTCCTATTCTTACCTGGATGCTTCTGTTCGCCAAAAAATCTTTTATCCAGTTGTATATTTTTCCACCAATATTCATAATTTTTAATTTTATCAAAAGTCCCTCTCTCCACATCATATCATAAGCCTTCTCGACATCCAAAAATACTGCTATTACTGACTCTTTATTTATCTGTGCTTTTCTAATTTCATTTTCTAAACATACAATAGGATCCATTGTTCCTCTTCCTTTTCTAAAACCACTTTGATATTTTGATATTAATCCTCTTTTTTGCAATAAATATGTCAACCTTTCCGAAATAATCTTTTCCATAATTTTACAAATATTTGACGTAAGAGCTATCGGTCTATAATTAGAGGGTTTTGAAGGATCTTTTCCTGGCTTTCTTATAGGTATTATTATTGCTTCTTTCCAAACTTTTGGAAGTCTTCCTTCCTCCCATACTCTATTATATAACTCTAAAATTTTCCCCACAGCCCTGTCCTTAAGATGTCTCATCATTATATATCCAACCTGATCCTTTCCTGGAGATGAACGTTTTTTTATTTGCATTACAAATAGCTCTCTTCAGTTCATCTCTATTGAATGGGAAGTTAATTGGCTGGCCTTCCATTCCCCCCCTCCTTACCAATGATTCTATATTTCACACTCCCTTCACTATCCCCCACTCAAACTTCTCTGATCCATTCACGGAGCAGTTGTGCCTCCCCGCCGTTCCTTTCCGACTTCTCGCTGAAGCTTCCGCCATCCCGCCGTCACCGGACATCATTTTCGCGCCCTCCTCTCATTCCCGGCCAAATCCAAGCCTTTATTCGGGATCTTCATCTCTATCCCGAGCACGGAGTCCAGCGACCGTAAACAGCGAAGCCCGCGCTGACTGACGCGCTCTTTACGAATTCAAACGACAGGTTTTACGGCAGGATAATCGAACGCTCATTGGCTCTCGCCTGCATTCGTCACAGATTGCGACATGCCGTGTTTCTGGTGAGGTGTGTGTTTAAAAGAGCCGAGCACGCGCGCGCCCTCACGAGTTCACTGAGAGCGAGAGGATCAGGAAAATAATCTGGACAATATTTTCAGCGATTAACAACATAAATTCTGCTCTGCACCTCACACAAACCTACTGTATTCCGCCAGAGAGGACTGCGGCAGCAACACATCGTCACTTGGATTACTTTTGGTAGTGTTTTTGAAATTTTTCAATAAATAAAAGATTGTAATTGTATTTATATGTCTGTCATGTTTTTCTTATACTGTACAGAAATAGCTGTGTTTAGGTTTAGATGTAGGAGTGGCATTAGCGACTATAAAAACATTTGTAATGCTATATTGTTACTAAAATTGTTATTTTCCTGAACGTTTCGGTCAATTGCGTTTTATATTCTGTATAAAATGGGTAGGTTTAGGTTTGGGGGTAGGTTAAGGGGTCTAAAAGTCTAAATTGCTTATTGATAAAATGATAAAAATGCATTGATACGAATATCTTAATGATATATATAAATATTTTTACGTTTTTTAGCTAAAAATACGTATCGATTTGTATGTTTTAAACGTTGAAATACGTCTAAATTGTACGTTTTAGCATCAATAAATACGTACATGTACGTTTTGTGCTTGTAAATGTTACGTATTAATACCTACCTATGAACATGAGACTACTGTCACCTCTCCCCTTGATTTAAATGAAGGGCTTACATTTCTATTGTTTGCCCTGTGGTTGACCCTTTATCTATTACAATTGTGGATTACCTCTTAATAAAGCTGTGTTTAGATCTTTAACCCAAGGTCTAGAGCGGTGATTCATTACGATTAGCAGAATCAGTTGTGTTTAATTAAGGATGAAGCTAAACTCTGCAGAGCTGCAGCTCCTGGTTAAAGTGAACTAAATGAAATAAACTGAAGAAATCCAGCACACGTCACCAAAGAGAAGTCTGTCGTTTCACTGGATGTATGTGTGGATTGTTCAGTTCTGTGAAACATTTACAAAATTTCAAAGAAAGAGGTGTTTGAGTCACTGTGTTTTTTCTTTTTTTTTTTTTTTTTTTTTTTTTAACTTTCTTCACAGATTCACCCAGATCTACACTGACTGTGACACCAGACAGTCCTGTATTCACTGGAGAGACAGTCACTCTGAAGTGTGTGATTGAGTCTCACAGTAACTGGAGATATGAGTGGTATAAAGACAGTGTAATGTTACAGACGTCTGATCGTTACACTGTAAACAGACACTCTCACTATCAGAGGAGCTACTGAGTCTGATCAGGGTCAGTACTGGTGTAGAGGACAGATAAGATCAGTCTCTTCACAATCAAGCTCTGCTGTTTATTTCTCTGTGAAAGGTGAGTTGAATATCACTGTCCTCATAAACACTCTGTGCTACATATTTGATCATTTATTCAGACAAGACATGCTGAATCTAAGCTCCTGAAATGTAACATATAAAACACCATTCAGTTATAGTGAACAAAAATAACACACTTGTTCACTGTAAGTCTGATGATTGTTTCAGATGATCTAATGTTGAATCACATTAAACCTGCAGTGATTGTTCAGATGGAGGAGAGACTCACTCTCCTCTCCACATCTCTCCTCTTTAACATCAGTGTTACACAAATACATGAACTCAGATGATCAGATCATATTTCTGACTAGATCACTGAAAGACCTCTGTCTTCTTTCTTCACAGATTTACCCAGATCTACACTGACTGTGACACCAGACAGTCCTGTATTCACTGGAGAGACAGTCACTCTGAAGTGTGTGATTGAGTCTCACAGTAACTGGAGATATGAGTGGTATAAAGACAGTGTAATGTTACAGACGTCTGATCGTTACACTGTAAACAGAGACACTCTCACTATCAGAGGAGCTACTGAGTCTGATCAGGATCAGTACTGGTGTAGAGGACAGAGAGATGAAAGACCAAAATCAGCACAATCAAGCTCTGCTGTTAAACTCACTGTGAAGGGTAAGATGAATATCATTGTTCTCCTAAACAGTGTTTCCAACTAATTTTCAGGGAAAATAGTTTATATACACATAAATATAAATGCTTATATGCTGACGTCGCTCACAATGCACTTTTGTAGCCAGTTAGACAGATTGTGTCTCGTGACTGAGTGTATGGCAGAGAAAATGGTTATGCTTATTTTTCAAATGTTTTCCAAATTGGGCTGCAGCTGACTTGCTGACAAAGTCAAGATATTATACAGCTGAGAGTCAGTTAGTTTGCTGTTCAAGTTCATCAGACTGAACTTCTCCTCACAGAGGTAGATACTGCCAAACAGAGATAATATCATTTGGACCATTAAAGGTCCCCTGAAATGCTTTGAAACGCAGCGTTATTCTATGTGTTGACGTCATTTTAGCTGAAACAGGAAGACAGGGCGGGACATATCAAGCAGCCCCGCCCCTTTTTAAAATAGCCAATAGCGTTTGTTTATATCACAGCTTGGCTAAAGCCGTTCAGAGCCGCTGAGCTCCGTATGACAGCCACAATCTCATCCATTTTGCTATAAAATATAGCATTCTGTGTAGAATTCAAATAGGTCCGATACGTTTTGTGGTCTGCGCCGACTCACGCATGTGATCCGCTACGTGTATCGTGTCTCTGGACCGGAGCAGAGTGTGTGTGCGGTGCGGTGGTTAGCCTGACACAGCGTGAAACCAGACTTCTTTTTTTTTCTCAATGGAAAGCATATTTACACTGTATGAATCATTCACTGTCCCCTATATAGTGCACTCTGTGCCATTCACCGTACAGAAAATACTAATTCTGTGAACAAGTGACCGACTTCAGCTGCGGCCAGTGTTGCCAACTAATTTTCAGAGAAAGTTGCTAAAGGAAGGTCGATTTGTTGCTAAAAGTTGCTAAATGACGTTGTGATGTCATTGTGCGATGACGTCATTGCGTAATCACGGTGCAAAATTGTCACAACAAATCTCAGCAAAAAATACATTTTATACGTTAATTTAGATTTGTTTGTAAAATAATATGCATAAAATATAAATAACTGTATTTTAAATACACTGAATTACTAAACAGCTTGTAAACACATTCTCAACAATTATGCTTTAAGCAGTGTATTTGTAGTTAGTGTGCTACACTCTAAGAAAAGTCTGTACAAATAGGGCACAATCTACTATGTTAATATGAATTAATTTTCTGTATTGGTTTTTTACCTGCATTTTAAATTACACATTGTGTTTTCAGGTTACAGGGTTACAATGGATAATGGATAACGTCCTGGAAAATTACCAGTATCTTTTCTATTTTTTTTTTTTTATTTATGTTTTTTTTTTACAGTGTACTAACTGATCAACAATCGCAGGTACTACTAACAAAGTGTAATCATAAATGAACAATTACTCAATTATTAAATTATTATTATTATTATTATTATTATTATTAAATTGAACAATTGCAAATAGCAGCTAGGCATCTTTGGTTTCCTCTTTTTGTGAAATTTGGATGGAAAATGTGTGCCTTTTTATTGTCTGAGTCACTTATCAAAAGTTGCTAAAAGTTGCCAAATACATTTTAAAAATTGCTAAATTTGTTGCTAGGTGCTTTTGGAAGAAAAAGTTGCTAAATTTAGCAACAAAATTGCTAAGTTGGCAACACTGGCTGCGGCTTCAGCGTCTAGTTATAGTGTAGGGGGCGGGCGCTTCGAATTCTAGAGAGCATTTGATTGGACAGAAAGTTTAATGAGAAGATGAAGTACGATGTGACGTCAAAAAAAATCGTTGAGCCGTTTCGGCGGAAGTGACGAACTGCAAGCTTTGAATGCTTATATCTTCTAAATGTGAATTTTGGAGCCCGCTGGCATACAGATAACCTTAAACTTCAATTCTGATTTCATTGGACCTTTAAATGTTGCAAGGAATCTTCTGACAACCTGTAGCAAACTGTTTCACGAACACATGTCTTGACCTGAAGAAGGACAGATGTAGGTAATCACTAAAAAAATATTATTTTATGTTTCCTGAGTTGCACTTATAATCTTAGTATGTTTTAGGGCTGTCAAAATTGCTGAAAAACTAAATTTGAATTTTGTCCTTAAATACTATCAATATTCGAATTATACTCTAATTTAAAAGGCAAAATTTCAGGTAAGGGGAAAAAACAAAATTTGGCTTCTCTCCTGAGGCCACAAGAGGGCGCATCGAGCAAAATATCATTTACATTTACATTTATGCATTTAGCAGACGCTTTTATCCAAAGCGACTTACATTGCATTCAAGTTACAGTTTATACATTTCTATCAGCTCTTGCTTTCCCTGGGAATCGAACCCATGATCTTAGCGTTGCTAGCGCCATGCTCTACTATTTGAGCTACAGGAAAGCCTATCACTAATGCAGTTTATTCAAATTAATAAAATAACAGGACTATCTTTGAAAAAAAGTGCATACTGTTTAAAATAATGTTTATAAAACAAATATAATTAAGTTGCTTAAACAACTAGACACAAAACAGCATCATGGATGTAGTTTAATTCAAAGGACCGAAAACCAATCACAAAGAGTACTTTTTTTGGGGGAAGGGAAAAAATCTGCCATAAATTCTTGAGACATGTTTTTTAAAAGTTGAACTTACATTAATTTTACATGGCTTTCTAAACATGCGAATTGTGCGAAATGCGAGTGCAACGGTGATAGATGCAATAAATATGTGCTCTGCGTGAACGGCTTGGTTTCAGTTTTGCCGTAGATCTTCTTCACATTGATGTTCTCTTTTTCTGCAGTAATTTGAATGAGCAGTGCCACATCTAGTGGGTCCAACTGGATAGGCTAACAAAAGCTTTAAAATACAACATCGTCATCGCATCTCGTATGCCACTGATAAGGCTGCCTGACACACACCTAAAATTCAAATGCAATGTTTTTGCATTGGAATGTGGATTTTTATTATGAATTTGACAAATATTCCAAATTCGAATTTTTATTTGACAGCCCTAGTACATTTTCCATCAAAACATTCAAAATGTAGATATAATTGTTCATTTTGTAACCTCCCTGCATTTAGCCTCTGATTTGAATGCTCTGTTGGAAGGGTCTTGTTGCAAGACTTTAATGTAAACACTCACTGCTATGATTGGCTGACAATTCTCAAAAACTTTTACTAAAACAACCACCAAGATGAAATGATGGTGAAAAGTGTTGATTATAGCATTATATTTAGATCCATCAAAGGTCTGAAACATGATGCAATGCAATAAACGCAATCTCACAAATCATCATAATAACACAATGAAAACATAATGTAAATGACTTGAGCAGGGTAAACTGTGTAAGTGATTATTACAGGAGTTTAACCACTGTTCGAGTCACAGACTTAATCACTGATAGACTCCAGCGATTATAAAGAGAACGACATTTGATCGCTTTTCTGTATATAAAATAATCACAGTATCAATAAATCAAGCTAATCAGTGTGAAGTTTATTTTGTTAACTGTTATCTGTTTAATCATTGCCTTGATTTACGAACGCATAAACCGCAGTAAACCACTTTGTAACAAAAAAACATCTGTACATCTATTTTATCTTTGTCTGCTTTTATCTTTAACAGATGTACCCACATCTAAAGTGATTGTGACACCAAAGACTATATTCACTGGAGAGACAGTCAATCTGACGTGTGTGACAGAGTCTAATCACAGTAACTGGAGATATGAGTGGTATAAAGACAGTGTAATGTTACAGACGTCTGATTGTTACACTGTAAAAAGAGACACTCTCACTATCAGAGGAGCTACTGAGTCTGATCAGGGTCAGTACTGGTGTAGAGGACAGAGAGATGAAAGACCAAAATCATCACAGAAGAGTAACCAAATTAATCTGTCTATTAATGGTGAGTAAATACTGTGATAAACACTTGTCTGTTGTTGAGCATTAATATACACACTGATGCACTTAAAATTAATTATCAATTTTGTGTGGCTTAATGATGCCTCCTTTTGAGGCAAATAAGGTTTATTATCAACCTTATTATCATTGAATGTTTATCAATGTTATCTTTACCAGCAGGAGCACAGGGCGTGAAGTCAGAAGCCTTGAAATATTAGGTTTTATGAAATATTATCATGTGACTTACGATCAAATTTGCATGTTTATGTTCTCCAGTCTCGGCAGCTTCATCTCCTCTTCTGGTCACTGGAGTGGTTTTGGGATTGTTGTGCTTGTTGTTCTTCATCTCACTGCTGCTGCTGTGGAGATACAAGAAGAACAAAGGTGTGGAGCAGTTCATAACATGATTAACACAACTGAACATCAACAATTGGAAGATACAGTTTCATGTATTTCATGAGATGTAAATATCAGCCAAAACAGTCACTGCAGATACTCTTAAAGGGTTAGTTCACCCAAAAATGAAAATTAGCCTGTGATTTACTCACCTTCGAGGCATCCTAGGTGTATATGACTTTCTTCTTTCAGACGAATCCAATCAGAGTTATATTAAAAATTGTCCTGGCTCTTCCAAGCTCTATCTCTATGCAGTCAGCGGGTGTTTCTGTTCAACAGTCCACAAGTTGTCAAATATCCATAATAAAATGTGCCTCACATGGCTCCAGGGCATGAAAAAGAAAAAATATCCATATTTCAAATGTAATAAACACTTTTCTCTCACTTCCGGTATCTGTCCTACACTGAAAGCCGTTCCGGCGGATGACGGAGGACGTATGATCCTCTGAGATATGCTAGTCTCGTGAGTTTGTTTACAGGAGCAAAAGAAGCAAAGTTTCCTTACTTTAGCAAAGGAAAACCAGTCTCCTCTTGGCATGTATTGAAATCCTCCGACATTTTTCTTTACAAATCCGCGGTTTGTGCTTCTAATTCATGACCGGTGTTTTATTCTTTCTCCGCGTTCATGTCTAATCACGCAACGCCGACTAGGGATGGCTTGATACCATAATTTTGGCTTCGGTATGATACCAGAATGTAATACCTCGGTATCGATACCAAATCAATACCATAGTTGACAAACAGCCAGCCTCAAAAGATAAGTGAATTGAAAAGTGAAATTGAAACTGAAGTAATACAATGAAAATATATTCAAATCTTCTTATCTTTTCAGTGCAAACAAAATGTCTCAAAATGTAACAAAAAACCTACCACGAACATACGTTACATTTTGACTGAGTTTGAAGAAAGAAAAAAAAAACTTAAGTAACCAAATGTTGCTTCATTGTAAAGTGTTATTCTAACAGTCAAAGTAATATTCAAATTCAATTATTTCTCTCTCTCTCTCAGATTGTTTTCAGATTTCAGACTTCAGACTCAGATAGCCAAAGAAAAAACATTAAATATAAATCTCACTCTCGCGCTCTCTCGACTGCTTCATATTAGCGGTCGGCAGCATTCCCTTCATATTATTGATACCAAAATTAATATAGCAAAACTCTTGCTTAATTCAAATTCAATTAATATTCGATTGTATGAAATGCAAGTGCATATATTACAAGATCAAAACTTCACTGGTTCTAGCATGCACATTTGAGCTTACTGTATCACATCTGTATGTGCGTTGATCAGTTGTAAATAAAAGTTAAAGTTAAATCTGAATTTATGGATGATGCACTCACCTGTCGATCTCTTAATTCTCTGAAAAGATCAGGATGAGCAACCGACAAATGCTTAAAAAGGCTTCCTGTGGCAACACATGATTTGTAGCAACGCTTGCATACAGGTGCAGTAAGGTCAGTTCATTCACCTTTCTCATCTGTTTTGTATGCAAAGTAATGACATATTTCACTTCTACTGTTCTCTTTATTTATTAATTTCGGGTGCGTTGTTAGAGTTTCATCTGTTTGATCCATCGCGTTTTTCTGTTTTCACATTTACCGGTTGTGCAGCAATTTGGGAAGCACTGCCACCTACAGGTGCACTTCACAACAGCAACATATGAAATATCGAATTGAGCAAAATTATGATACAGTACCATTTGAAATATAATATATACCGGTATTTTTCCAGGACCGGTATACCCTAACGTCAACGGCCTCCGTCATCCACCGGAATGACTTCCGCGTACCACAGATAGATGAAGTAAGAGAGAAGTGTTAATTACGTTTGAAATATGGATATTTTTCTTACAAATCGCATGGATTCACTACAGGAGGCCTTTATTCACCCCCCGGAGCCGTGTGAGGCATGTTTTATTATGGATGCGCGCGCTTTATTTGACATGTTTTGGACTGTTGAACAGAAACACCCACCCACTGCAATGATAACGCTTAGAAGTGCCAGGACAATTTTTAATATAATTCCGATTGGATTCGTCTGAAAGAAGAAAGTCATATACACCTAGGATGGCTCGAGGGTGAGTAAAACACAGGCAAATTTTCATTTTTGGGTGAATTAACCTTTTAAGTGACCATAATGCTCTGTTTCTATTATAGATCGGCAGCATAACATTAATCAGACATCAGTCCCAAATCAATCTGAAGAATATCAGACAGAAAACTCTCCTCTACAGTCTGGTCAGCCTCAATAACTAAGCATTTAAAAGGATGGTTCACACATATACACACAAAGAATTAACCATGTCATTTCAAATCTATATGACTTTGACATCTGTGGAACAAAAAATTATATTTTGAAAAAATATATATTAATATAATATTATTATAATTATTAATATACTATGTCCAAATAGTAAAAAATCAGTTGGGTTCGGTTTGGACCCCAGCATTCTTCAAAATATATTTTTGAACCATCCCTTTAAGCTTCATATTTTATTTTATTTTATTTTTTTCTTCAAGACTGATTTGCTGTTTACATTTTCTCCTCAAATGTTTGTTTTCTGTCCAGCAGATTCTGATCACATTTATGATGACGTGACTGTAGTGAATAATAGACACAAAGGTTGAGTTTTAAACCATCTTAACACATACCATTCAAAATCAGCAAATATCATTTATTAATGTTGACATGTTTGTTTTAGATGATCCAGAGTTATTTTTGGAGGTCATATATTCAGAGGTCACTGTTCAGAAAAAGATATCTGTGGATAAAGGTTAAAAAACCCTCTTCACTACAATTGGACAATATGTCATCAGTCATTAACCAGTAACTTAAATATAATAAATAATAAAATAAAATAAAAAATCATAAAAATAGTTGTTTTTTTTGCAGATGATCCCATGGCAGAGTCAAATGAAGTGACATACTCAGAAGTCAGAACAAAAATAAAGAAATGCAAAAGCAAAGGTGTGCAAAATTCATTTAATTTATGGGGGTGAACTATCTCTTTTAGTATTAAACATCATGCACCGTTTCTGCTACAGATCAGAATGATTCCTAAAGTCATGTGGCTCATTGAAGAAATAAATAAATCTTACATTTGATCATAAGTTTATTATTGATCATTTGTGTTCTTCAGATACTGATGCTGGAGTTGGTGATGCAACTTATGCTCTTATTAGGAAGAAGGGTAACCAAAAAAAATAAATAA
Organism: Spinibarbus caldwelli; assembly: GCA_039654775.1. NCBI lineage: Eukaryota > Metazoa > Chordata > Actinopteri > Cypriniformes > Cyprinidae > Spinibarbus > Spinibarbus caldwelli. The sequence continues at coordinate 3,161,784 of CM077220.1, read as the reverse complement.
ATCAATAATTCTGTTACAATTGTACAATAATTTTATAACTGACAGCAAGCTAACAAATTGCACTTCTTGTTGCAGATTGTGGCATATATTGGTTATTTTACATTATAAATCTGCTTTAAGAGATTCAGTTACTTGTGAAATTCACTGTGATCTTAAAACTGTAAATCATCAACAGAATGAGCTCAAATCAGAGGTTTGCATTATTAACATCATCTGCATCATCTTTTATCTGTTTAAAGGTCCCTGAGTGCAGTGAAGACAGCAGACGGCTAAAAGAGATTCACAGCAGCAGACACAGTAACACTTTGCTTAAGAAATCAATCTGAGTGAACTGCTTCTGCACATGCTTGACTGAATGACTATAGAGACATGCACTGTATTATCTGTACACATTCAAGCAAACAAATCTATCTATAATATATAATAAAACACTTTTACCAGTGAGCACTTTTAACACAATTCAGTGTTAACGGTCCTAAATGTTATTACAGCAATTAAATAATACAAAATATAGAATAAAATACAGAATAGTATAAAATATTAAAGTGTAATTTGCACTTGGATGATAGAGTTAAAGCTATGTTTTTGTTGTTGTTGTTTTGTCTTACAAAATAATGCTTGTTTTTGCCAAGTCATTAAGATTACATTCATATATGTTTCATACTTTTGTTGCAGTTAATGAAGTGTGAGTTTTATATTTAATAAATATAAATACGAACAAAATCAAAAATCAGTATGTTTTATAGCTTTTCTAATCTTTTTGTATTCTATCTGTTTGTTTTCTTATTTATTATACACTTAACAAAAGCAAAAAAGGCCTCTAACACTAGCTTGCTCTATTCTGTTTTCTTTTTTATTATAAAATTTTAAAAAACCTTGCTATGTGTACTGTGTTAAGCTAACTGACTTGTTAAAGCACTTGCGTATCATTGCTCTCTTGTTGATTTTGATTGCTTCTATTGTCCTCATTTGTAAGTCACTTTGGATAAAATTGTCTGCTAAATGACTAAATGTAAATGTTTTCTTTGCATTTGTTTTGCATGAGCCATTTTAAAAATAGGTAAAAATATGTTAAAGTAATTCCAGATTAGCAACAAGTCAGCCTTTTTGCTTTGACTGTAGAACTTTTTTTTTTTCTTTTTTTTTTTTTGAGGGCGTGGGTTGATTATGCAGTTATTGTTATGAACAAAATAAACCACCATATGTTGGACAGTTCACCATTAGAGTAATGTGTGTTTCCTGAGCTGGAGGACATATTTCTGTCTTTAGCATCTTTTGCCAGTTATGAGCCATGAAAATCAGACACTGATGAGGAAACCATGAATGAACACTTATGAGAGATGACCCTGTGGAGTCAGTCATAGTCCAGCACTTTATGATGAGAATCCTGCAGTTGATTCCTGAAGTGACACCTGACTTATATCTTCATGACAAGTAGAGATGATCAGCATCATCTTTCTACAAAAAAAAAAAAAAAAGAAAACTAGAAGCAATAAAATTATTTTAAGCAGACTTTCAGACTTTAAACAGAAATTCAAATTCTTAAATTAAGATGCATGATAAACAAAGAAAAGCATACCAGAAGAATATCATCAGCTCTGATGTGTTGTAAAGCGATGATACACTCATTCACCACACAGGACAATTACACAAGCTACAGAAATAATTTTTTTTATATTATTAAAGTATATACAAGCTTGTAAAAGTTCAGAGGAGTTCAAACTTGAACACAAGAAAAAAAATAGAAATAGAATTGAAAACAAGTACTTTTTAAATGAATGGACAGAAGAGAAAAGAGATGATTCCTGGATTAAGTTTGTTTTGGAAGGGAATGCATCCTCCGATCTGCCTAAATGCGTTTATGTTCGTCATTCGTGATCAAGCTTCACCTCCAAAAGAAGTGAGTATAAGCTTATTTTATGAATCTTTGCAAATCGTCTTTCCTAATAATGTGCTAGTTAGCAAGTTCCACGGCTAATGTTAACAGTCTCTCAGAGAACTCTCGTGACCCCACAGGAGAGGGGCGGGGTCAGCGGAGCTCATTAGCATTTAAACGAACATGCACTAAAACGGGCTGCTGTGAACAGAGCTGTTTTTGACAGATTAAAAAGTACGTTGGCCCACTAGTGCACAACACAACGACATTAAAAAAGCAAACATAAGCTCACAACACGACATTAAAAAATCAAACATAAGCTCACAACACAGCGCAAATAAAAAAGTAAACATAAGCTCACAACAAGCCACAACACAACGGAAATGCTCCCGACCACTAGGGTCAGTGTTGACAGTTAAACCCTGATATTTCCTCGAGACACCACAAGAAATTCTCAATGTAACTGATTGATCTTCATATGTGTAATCGATTTTTAAATGAACAACGTGTTTTTGCTGAATGTTTTGATATCCTGGTAATCTTAATGTATTGATTCATGAATTGAGCAGAAAATAAATCAATATTATTTTCGGTTTGCACAGTTTAGCTCTGCTAATTTCGCTCAATGGACTCTACCGTCACTTCTGCCCCACATGAAAAAATACTATAGTAATTTATAGTAAATACTATGTTTTTGAACTATACTATAGTAAAGTACTTGAATTAATTTGTTGTGGTAATTCTATAGTTGCTGTGATAATATAACAACTATACTAATAATAATGTACTACGTTTTCTACAACTATAGGATATATTATATTACAATACACTACAGTTTACTGAAGTAAAATCTAAAGTATACTACAGTATTTCTTACAGTTTATCAGTTCACTATAGTTAATACTACAGTATGCTGTAGCATTCATTAAAGTGTTGTAAATGCTATAATATATACAGTATAATACACTTTACTATAGTATGGTTCAAAAACACTATAGTATTTACTATAAATTACTACAGTATTTTTTTCTATGTGGGGCGTTTTTCCTCAGGGGGCTTACTTACATCCTGTGCTGTGCCGGAAGCCATTGTTCCTTACGTAGAGCTTTCAAAATGACAAGAGGTTTATGATTTTTCAGCTTACAAGAACTTCCCCGGATTACTGTAAATGATTTTCATCGCACGGAGAAGCGCATTAAACATTTCAAGTTACATCGACAACTTTAGGGTGAGTATTGTTCTATCGTCTTCTAGCAAATCTAATTCAAAAGTCAAAGTCAAAGTCTGCTTTATTGTCAATTCTGCCACATGTACAGCACATACATACAGAGAATTGAAATTGTGTAACTCTCAGACCCTTGGTGCATACAGTTAACACTAAACACTAACAGTAAACGTAAAAATGCAGATAAATACAGTTTAAATATACATACATACATACACACACACATATATGTAAATACAAACTATACAGATATACAAATAAGGACATTGTAAAAAAATAGATAGATAAAGTGGCGTAAGGCACATGGCAGATAGAATGCAAATCAGTTAAACAAACTGTGCAGATATAATGAGTGTAGTGCAAAAGAGCTCATCAGTCTGTTTAAAGTGATAAAGAGCTCTATAGCTAATCTAGCTAATAAGGCTGGATAACCTGCACCGATTTGATCAGCACTAAAATAGCAGGGCTAAGTTAGAGTTTTACTTTAAACTCCGTCCACCTCAGGTTTTTATAACTCCTAAGAGATAGTAGCAATAACAACAGAGCTCCCGGTAATCCACGTTTGTTTGTATCTGTGGCTCTGATAGGTGTTTGCTGTGATAGGAATGTTTTCACTTAAAAGTATTTTAAATACTGTTCCCATTTTTAGATTGCCATGTATCGTAATAAACCTCAAGTCTGACAGTTTCTGGCAGTTCATTGTTATATTTTCATTTTTATTATCTGTAACCTGAAGCTTGAATTGATTGTTTACATTAAATATAGCAGTTTTCCAGGGATCCTGAACACAAACATGATGAAGCTGTTCAGTAAAAAAGCAAACAAGATCAGAAGCAAACAAGATCAGAAATGGTTAAGAGGGATAAGGAGATCCTTTGAAATATTACTGAACTCTTTACAGTGTATTGACATGTTTGTAACATTATAGACTATTAATTCTTCATAATTTATTTTAAATATAGTTTAATTTACAATGTAACAATTTAAAATGCAACTGAAAGTAATTCAAAATGTATCTGAAATCAATTCAATATGTAACCCAAATCAATTCAATATGTAACCCAATGTAATTATCTTCACAGATTGTTTTAAAGGACTCCCATCCATACTGTTACAGCACACCATCCAAAACTGAGAATCAATGCAGTTCCTCCTGTACAGAGCTGCACTGAATGGAACAGAGCTGGCACAAACCTATAGAACAATGGTAAGTGGTAAGTAAGATAATTATCAAATTCTTTAATGAATAACATAATTAATAAACTTTGATTAATAATATTAACATGCCCCATTGGTATGCCTAGAGAGTCAAGCCAGGTCCTGTCAGTGGGATGGTGGTCCTGTTTGCAAGAGAGGAAACTCGCTGAGTGGTTATGGTAGGAGTAGACTGACTAAAATTGTTACATCATCTTTTCATATCTTGCTATATTCATAATGTATAACATGCCTATATAATTAGCCCAAGCAGAAAAAAGACAAAAACACAATCCTATTGATATGGCTCCATTCATAATGTATGTAACATGCAACATGTAATGACAGTGGTGGAAGATTTTTATTTTTTTAATGGTCAGTTTACACTGTACCTTTGTTTTTCATCTTAGGAGAACGCTTTACAGTGGTGTCACCAGCGATCTGCCTGACCTATCAGTCCTCCAAGTGGCAGAAGTGTTAAAAAAAAACATACCATTACACTATCAGTTATTAGTATTTTACATAACTATTACAATGTATCAAAGTTTCTAAATTTTACGTGTTTATATTACACTAGTGAGCAAGATCCCGTATTAAAGTTACATATATATATATATATATATATATATATATATATATATATATATATATTTGCATTTACATTTTATATTCTAGTCTGTACAAATAAAACCAAATTAATCCATCCGAAGTGTTTTGTGTAAGGCCAGATCTCTCTGTGGAAGAGCAATTGAAAGGTGGACCATGAAGAGGAGAAACTCATCGAAGGGCTGCAGAGACTGACATTGTCAAAATAAATTTTAAATAATTATGATACATGCATGTAACGTGCATAAAAAAATAAACATATATAACATTTTCTTTCTCTGTCACAGACAATATAATATCAATATTTACCATTGCATTGCTTGTTATTCCAGCTTCACTCCTCGTTGTAGCTGTCCTTGCTCTGCTCACACGTACCATGATGTGGGATGCTGGTTCAACTCTCCAAAAGGCCATTAAATGGTTTTACATCTCAAATCTAGATTGGATGAGACATGTTTTCAGAAAATACACACAACACAATGTAATAACAATGCCATTTAGTTTGCCTACACTGAACCTGAAGGTTACTTTAAAAATGTATAATGTATTGACATGCAAGTGCTCTTATGAAAAAAAAAAAATTATTTTAGCTGGGGTTTTAGCATATTCTCCCTCGTGTCATTCTAAACAATTATGCATTTCTTCTGTAGGGAAAAAAAATATCTAAATAGCTGACTGACACTAACATTATTTACAACACGCGTCAGATCATCATGCAGTTTTCAAAGAGAATCTACAGAGAGCAAATCTGGGCTCTGTCCAAGGGATCGTCCGTGTGCAAGGAGGCAGGCTGTCATTTCGCTGAGGACAAAACAAAGAGGACAGAGAGGCGAGGGAAGTGCTTTGGCCACGCATTAAACAAGCTGGAGCAGAAGGGAAAGCGGCGTACTTTCGGGGTCCTTTTGCTTTCATTCAGAGAAAGCAAATTTTTCCATGATGATGAATATTCTGAAAAAGGGAAGTGTTGATTTCTGAGGGACTCTTTTTGTGTTGTAAGTTTATTCTTCAGATCTCTTTACTAACTGTTCAGTGACATTTCTGTTTGTTCACTGTGAGTTCCAGTGGAGTATGTTCTCACTAAAATCTACTTTATCTTTTTGTTCATTGAATGCAAGGGGACTAAAGGACAAAGTAAAACGCAAAGGTATATTTTTGTTTTGTAAGGGGCAGAAGAAACATTTTGTTTTTTTCTACAAGAGACTCATTCTACTGAAGAAGATGCAGCTTTTTGGAAAATGCAGTGGGGAGACAGTTTTGTTCAGTCATGGCTCCAGTCGATCAGCATGTGTCGCAGGTGTCGCCTTATGCCATAACAGTTGCCCTTTTCAGTCTGATGCTCATGGACATTGGCTTACTGCTGTGGTTAACTGTGAAGGTATTTTTGTTATTTTAGTTAACATTTATGGGTATAACAGTAGTGGGCAAAACAAGATTTTGTTGTCTAATATTACAGATGTTGTTACACAGTTTAAATCGAAATTTCATACAAATTTGGTTCTAATCGGAGGTGATTTTAATTTGGCACCTGATGAGTGGCTGGATAGATCTCCTTCTAGTTATACAAGCCATCATTTCAATAACATTATTCTGGAGTTTTGCCAGTTAAATTCCCTTACAGATATATGGAGGGTCAAGCATCCTAATGCTAGTCAGTTCTCTTGGGTCAAACCTAATGGATCCTCTAAATCACGAATAGATTTTTGGCTCATCACTGAGGAATATTCTGAGCTTGTAACTAATGTATCGATTTCTGCGGCGCCATTGACAGATCATTGCCTGATTTCATTAACTTCGACACCAGCAATAAAACATACCAGTAGGAAAGACTATTGGAAGTTTAATGCAGAACTTTTAAAGGATAAAGATTACTGTAGTCAAATAATTTGGTTAGTAAGATTAAAAATGACTTCTCTCTACGTTCTAACGGGATTAGATGGGAGTATTTTAAATTTAAAACAAGGGAATTTTCAATTCGGTTTGGTAAACAAAAAAGCAGAGATCTGAAGCAAAGGGAGCTGAGCTGAATTCAAGAAATTAATGCCTCTTGTAATACACAAGAAATGATTCAAGATGTTTCAAAGTGATTCAAAGTTACTCTATCTTCAAGCTAAACTAGATAGTTTGTATCTGATGAAAGCACAAGGAGCTTTTGTAAGGTCTCGTGCAAAATGGATGGAAGAAGGAGAGAAGAATATGGCTTATTTTTGTCGATTAGAAAAGAGGAGACAGCAAAGTAATGCAATTCATAGTCTAATTATTAATGATGTGGTAATCACAGATCCAAAATTAATATCTGAGGAAATATACTCATTTTATAGTAACATTTACTCTTCATCTTACTCTGAAAATAATGCTAAGGAATTCCTTGAAAAGGTAAAAGATTTTATTCCACAGATTGATACTGAATTTAAAGAATTGTGTGATGGAGATCTGAGGTTAGAGGAACTTGAATCTGCTATTAAAAAAAATGCATTTAGGTAAATCTCCTGGTCAGGATGGGTTGACTACTAATTTTTACAAATTCTTCTGGGAGGATATAAAAGATTTGCTATTTAAAGCTTTAAAGCAGTGTTTTGATTCTAATTCTTTACTTCCAACTATGAGACGGGTTAATTATTCTCATTCCAAAGTCAAACAAAGATAAAAGAGTTATTGAGAATCTGAGACCGATTAATGTTGATTATAAAGTTCTTACATCTGCAATTGCTAATAAGTTAAAATTTAGGTTGAGTCAAGTTATAAGTGAAACTCAATCTGGTTTTATTAAAGGAAGATTAATACACAACAACATTAGACTTGTCCTAGATTTAATTGATTATGGACATTTAGTGAAGGATGATGGGTTTGTTTTGTTTCTTGATTTCTATAAGGCATTCGATACTGTAGAACATAAATTTATTTTACATGCATTGAATTTTTTTGGTTTTGGTCATATTTATTAAATTAATAGCGATGTTGTACAAAGACATAAATAGTTCAGTATCGTTACCATTTGGGACTTCTAAGAGGTTTGACATTAATAGAGGTATTAGACAAGGGGATCCGACAAGTCTGTATTTATTTATTTTAATAGCTGAGCTGTTAGCAATTTATGTGAAAAACAGTAAAGATCTCAGGCCTTTGAATGTTTTAGGGAGTCAGTTATTGATAAGTCAGTTAGCAGACGATGCCACCCTGTTTCTTAGTGATGCAGAGCAGATTCCAGTTGCTATTAATCTGGTGTCTCGTTTCTCAAAAGCTTCTGGTCTGCAATTGAATTTAAAAAAGTGTGAGCTGATGGCACTTCATAATCATGCTGAATCTCAATTTTTCAATATTCCATTAAAAAATGAGGTAAAATATTTAGGAATTGTTATTACTAAGGGCACTAAAATGAGAGAAAAAAGTAATTTGATTGATAATATGAAAAAAAGTCAAAATATTTTAAATATGTGGGTTCAAAGGGATATCTCTATATTTGGCAGAATTCTCATACAGAAGTCAGAAGCACTTTCCAGGTTGATTTACCCAGCATTTTCTTTGAGTATATCTGATAGGTGGATAAAAGACATTAATCAAATTCAGTATACATTTATTTGGAAAAACAAGCATCATATTAGAAAATCAGATGTAGTGAAGCCGATCAGTGAGGGAGGGTTGAACGTAATTGATTTCGATGTTATGAATGGTACCCTTAAGCTGAGGTGACTTCCTTAGAAATAAACATTCTGTTTGGTTTAGCTTTTCTTCTAAAATTTTTGATTCTCTTGGGGGCATTGATTTCCTTTTAAGGTGTGATTTTGAGCCATCAAAATTAAAGTGTAAATTATCATCTTTTCATAGTCAGGTATTATTATATTGGAAATTAATATACAAACACAACTTTTCGCCACATAGTTGTTCTTTGTGGAATAATAAGTGTATCCTTATTAAGAGGAAATCTGTGTTTTTTCAGGACTGGATGGACAAAGGTGTCTGGTCCATTGTACACATTATGGATGGGTTTGGAAATTTCCTTGGTTATGATGATTTTTGTGAAAAATACAATATTATTTGTACTCAGAATTTCTATGTGTCTTTGTTGAAAGCTGTTCCTGCTGGTTTGGTTCAGTTGATTAAAAGTGCATTGTGTTATTCACCAGGTGAACTAGGAAGGATGCTGCCTTCCATTTGAGAAACACCCATTTTCTCATGACACCGGCCAAACCAAACAATCGAGCGGCGCCCGCTTCTGACATCACTGCCGCGCCACGCCGGCGCAATGCGATTGTAGTCCGACGAAACCATTGTTGTTTTTGTGTGGGGAACTGTGTCATCTTTTCTGTGGAGAGAAAAGATATTAAATGTTAATGATTTGTGTTATTAATATGTTTTGATAATGGTTTATTGGTTTTTGTGTTTTATAACGTGATTGATGTTTTATGTTAAGTTTATGAGTTAAAATGAGATTGTAAGATTAAACACTTACCTGCTAATGGTACCCTCCGGGAAGGGGGTGGAGCCTGGCCTATAAGAAGGGAGACCAGGCTCACATCAAGTTGCTTGTTTACCAAGTCAACGAATGAGCAGCTGCGGTGCTGTAAGCAAAACCAGACCTGTTGTATATTGTGGATACTCGTTTGTACATATTATTTGTTGTTTATTTTGTTCTTTTATTTTTGTTTGTTGGTACTTTGCTATTTCTTTTTGGACTGAGCACTTGTGTAAATACTCTCCCCACTGGATATTTTTACGGCACACTGTAAATAAAAGTCACCTTTCATTTACTTCTATGGGTCAAGCCATCATTTATTTTATTTTTTTCCGGACCTAAAAGGGTCTACTGTATCACAGTATAGCAGATTGACTTGTGCAATTTTTTTATTTTTTATTTTTTATTGAAAGTGCTGTAAACTACTAAATGTAATGTAGAAATTTTCTGTGAAGCTGCTTCGCAACAGTGTATCATGAAAAGTGCTATACAAATAAATGTGAATTGAACTGCAAACAATTATTAATGAGTTTATTTATTTATTTTGGCACTATATACACATTCATTGCAAATTATGAAAATTAAAAAGTACTTTTTTAGTACTTTAGTTTGTATTTATTTATTTTTGGGTTGGGGGAGTGGGGTTTAGTACCGGCACTTCTTTTTTTCTTCTACAAGCATTGATTGCGTATCAAATGCACGCCAAACACGTGCGTATCAAATGCATGCCAAATAGAAACAGAAAATTGTGCTATACGTACTTTCCTGACACCGGGCTCATTTGTTTTTTTTAAATGCCATATCTGTCACACGTTCTTAGCAGCTCACAATTATTTGTTGTACCATAAATGTAACAGTTTTTAAGAAAGTTAATGTAATGACCTGTGTTTGATGATACTGGTCTTTATTTACTTTGATTTATGGAGTAATTTGGATTTCTCAACCTGATAAATTAAAAAGATTTATGTTAAAATAACAGTGCGATAACATATTTTTACATCTATGCAAATGCATATGCAATATTTGCAACTTAAGTAATAATAAAATAAAAGAGACAGTTATTTAACAATATGTTAAGGAGTAGTAACATTTGTACAGTCTTACAGTTACAACCGGCCCATTTGATGGCAGCCATTATGTTGAAGTGGCCCTCAGTGAAAATGAGTTTGACACCCCTGTAGAGTCTATGGAAACATTTCATTTGTTTTCAGTATGTAGAAACACCCTGGAGTTCTTGGTTTCTGGAAAACTAATAAAAAGATTTAAAACAAGACAGAACATGCATTGAATTAGGCTAAAAATCTAAATATTTTAAATATATAGTTTTGGTCATTGATGAACATTTTAAGTCAAATATATGTGAAGATTTTAAGTCAGCTGAGGCCCTCTTACATGTTTGCTGAGGCCCCTAGTGGCCCCTGGCTGAAAACTGCTAATCAAAACATTAAAAAAATAAAAAAAAAATAAAAACCACATGAAAATATGAGAGTCCTGATGACAAACATTGGTTGGAGGAAAGAAATTGCTTCAGAAATTATTTATTATTGAAAAGTAACCTAAATGAGTTCAGAAATATTTGGAACACTTTGAGTTATTATTAAAAGAAGTATGTCTGACTGAATATTATACATGTTTATTAACTGACTGGACTGAATATGTGGAAAATGATAAAAACCTAGCTGAACTGTAATATACACTACCAGTCAAACGCTTCTGAAAGGTAATACTGTAAATGATTTTTAAAGGAGACTCTTCTATATATCATGTTTAGTGCTCAGTTAATTCTGTTCTTCAGTGGATTGTTCAATCCTATGTAGTGTTTTGTAATATTTGAAGTGTTCCTGTAGCTCAAACAGTACAGCATGGCACTAGAGATGACAAGCTCATGAGTTCAGTTTCCAGTGAATTCATGAACCAGTGAAATGCATGCATTCACAGCAGCAGCAGAACTGAGGGGAAACGGTGACAGAGCACACAGGGCCTAGAGGTCTGTTTTACACAGGGCCCAGAATTCCATAGCAATGCTACAGAAGAACCATTTTTGGTTCCCCAAAGCAGCTTTCAATGAACAGTTCTTAAAAGAACTGGCTTTTCCAAGCCTGAAGAACATTTAATAACCTAAAGCACCTTTTCCACTATAAAGAACCTTTTGTGCAAAGGAACGGTTCAGTGGAGGTTAAAGGTTGGAACCACAGACACAAATAATGTTTTAATGGTATAATGATTTATTTATAAAAGTCTTCCTTAAATACAGTGCCAGTGACTTTAGACTGTGACACTATTGCTACTACTGAGGTGGGATATGGGTAAGGTTAGGGTCACGTTAAGTGGTATGGGTAGGTTTAAGGGTGGTTAAGGTGTAAGGGATGTGTCAACAGTGTAATTATAAATGTAATTACAGAAATTAATTACAGATGTAATTACATATAGGTATTTTTTAAAAATATAAGTACAATGTAAAAACATGTATGTACACAATAAGTGCATTGTACCAAATGATCAATTCAAATGTAATCACTGTCATTTTGACTTTTTTTTTTTTTTTTTTTTTTTTTTTGACTTAGTTAAATTTGAGTTCAAATTTGAGTGCTGTGGTGGAGACCAATGAGTTTATAGCATATGAATAGTTTTAAATATAAATTTTATATTTATTACATATTTATGAAATTGAATGTTAAGATTAAAATTCAGTTTGAATTAACTTTTTTGCAAAATATATATTTTTTATGATATTTTTAAAACAATTATTATTTTTTTTTTTTAAATCTTTCGGTACTAATAGTTACCTTTGATGATGAAATTCGCCGACGCCCGTTGTACCTTCCGACGATTTGCAGAATTGTCAGGAATTTCTCCTTTTAAGAGAAATTCTTGAAGCTGTATATAAAACGCAAAAGAATCCATATCGCTAGACTGTTGTAAAACGTTGACGGTGACAGGAAGTGGAAGCATTTCGCGCATGCGCAGTACAAATCGTGTTTCCGGTACGGATCGAGTAGTGACAGCCCCTAATAATGACTAATGAAGCTGCAGCTGATCTGATCTGCGCGTGAGCGGTGACACGGAGTGTTACTGTGACGTCACACAGCCTCCATCACCAACGTTCTACGCGTTTTTTTTTTTGTTGTTGTTGTTTTTTTTTTAAATAATATTTTGTGAAGTCAGTTGTCTGGTTAAATTATATTTAATACTGATGTCTGTAAATGTCTGCTCAGCCTTTTAATATAATATGAAGTTGAAGATGATGGTTACATAGGCTAATTTTGTAGGTAAAAAGTTATATGTTGTTTTCCCCCTTGTTGTATAAATCTTAGACAGGTATAGCCCCCTTTATTTTTACAGTAATGAAAACAATGATTTTTTTTAATAAAATCATTTCATAATATAAGTACGTTATAATTTAGATTCATAATAAAATAAAATAAAAGAAAATAAAATACAACAGATAAAGCAATAATGGAGTATCTCCACATTATTCAGATGTATTAGCACAGTATCAGGTCTCTCTGTCCTCAGTGTCTATAGGGTTATAAGAGGGCAGATGTCTGATTTAATTACATTTACACAATTACAGTCTTTTAGCACTGAAATAAAATATTTATATTCCAAAATGTTTGTGGGAACACACACGCACACAAAATAAATAAATAAATAATAAAACAAAATAATAATAATAATAATAATAAAAATAATAATTGTGGTCTCTCGTGTACAAGTTTATCCTGTTATAGTTTACTTCCAGTCCTGTAAATGTGAAAAGGCTCCATTAATTGCTCCACAAAGGACGGAGGACAGAGGAAACACCCTGAGGATCTTTGAGCAATAGGCCTATATAAACCACACGTTTTACATACATCAATACTGCATCTTACTTTATTAAAATTTATTACAAATTTCTTATTCAACCAAACTTCAACAACAGATTTCATGAGCGAAATCTGATGACAGTCTGGAGCACTGGAATATTCTCAGCTTCTCAAAAGTTAATTTGTTAATTATACTCAGCCAAAATCCACCAATTGATCCATCTGCCTTTTCCTCTAAAGCTGATATTGACTACAGTGAAACATTTACAATCATGGAATGGCCAGAACATTGTGTCAGTCAGTGACACATTGAGCTGATAAAATGTAGAAACTGTAACTTGCATGCAATGTAAGTCGCTTTGGATAAAAGCGTCTGATAAATGCCTAAATGTAAATGTAAATGTAAAGTGAGCTTCAAAAGGAAAACCTCTAAATATAAGTAAATAATCACAGAATTGTCATGATTTTCCTGTGGTTCAGTGATACACTCATTTGCATCAACATGTCATAATGCTTCACTTCAACTTCTCATGAACTGCAGATATTGGTTGATGAAATGCTTGTGCTCTTGCATGAGATGCTGTGAGGAAGTCTGTTTTTCTCTCTTCTGTTTCTCTGTATCTGCCGTCACGGATGCCTCAGTCTGTCGTCTAAACTTCTAGACATGAACATCATTCAAGAGTCCTGCTGCTCCATTTTAGGAGTTCTCCTGGTTTTCCTTCTCCAGGGTGAGTGACTCGAGAAATCCAGCAGTTATTCCTGTATAGGGAATGCATATGAATATTTTAAATGATTATTAAATATGAAGCCAAATGTGTTTAATGCAATGCATGCTTAAAGTGATTTTACAATTAAAATATATTGTGTATTATAATTTTACTATTTGAAGAAAATGATCATGGACAATTAGGTCACATCAGTGTTTCATCTGTGAGAAAAGACAGTTCAGTTCAGGAAACCTCAAGCCTTATCTTTAGTGAAGGTGCCATTAATAGACTGCTTTTCTGTTGCAACCGGCATTAAATTAATTGAAAAAGCATCTTATTTCTGGGTTTATTTTGACTTGTCATTCAGTGCTGTGGAATAAAAAAATATTATATCATCAAAATGGCAAAAACATGCAACACTTACAAAAAGACATACAGCTGTTGAGGTGATGAGAGTCAATGGGTAGCACGTTGTTGTGTAACACTTCCTTAGCAGAGCACGAAGTTACCAAATACAGACACAGATCAGGAGTCACTGTGCAAATACACTTTACAAATGCCATTACAGCCAAGTGCTCGAATCTGACTGATATCTGATTCTGATATCTGGTGGGAATAAAGTTATCTTCATGCTGTAACGGAGCCGATGAGACGAGAGGCGAGCGGATCCAAGTGCAAGCTTTTATTAATAAACAGTCAAATCACAGGCAGGGTCAAACAACAGCAAACAGGTATGGCAGGGACAAGACAAAGAGTAGTCCTAGGGCAAGCGTGGGTCTTCGATCAGCGTACAATATCCAACAGGGCAAGGCAGAGACATAATCCAGGTACACGAGCAGTAGTCCAAGAGCGGTGGAAACAGAGTCCGAAAGGGAAGGCAAAGGGGAAAATCCAAGAAACACGGGCAAGAATCAAAACACTAGAAAACACACAAAGAAAGACAATGTCAACAAACTGGGCTCCGTAGAGTAGCTATCGCTTGGAGTGATAAACGCTATGCAATACTCGGCAAAGAGGAAGAGGAAGTCCATGGATTATGTAGGGTGTGTGATCAGTGCAATCAGCAATGTGATCAGTGCAATCAGCTGTGTGTGTCGTCAATGCAATGGCTGATGGGAATTGTAGTGCAAGAAAATGTGAAACAGTCTGTGTAGAGTGAGAGTCAATATGATGGAAGGGTGACCTCTGGTGGCAATCAGACGAAAGGCCTCGAACCAGATTCGTGACAGAGCCCCCCCCAAGGAGCAGCTTCCAGATACTCCTAGAGCCATACCAGCCAGTAGGATGGTGGAGCGGAGGAGAAACAGGGGGAGGGACAGAGGGACGGAGGGCCAGGTCCACATGGAAGTGGAAAGACCGGGGACTGAGGCAGAGCCGAGCACCAAGGCGGAACAGGAAACCAGGGCGGAGCAGATGACCACCAGACCTGAGCAGGAGACCACCACGGCAGAACAGATGACCACCAGACCTGAGCAGATGAAGCAGAAGATTGCCACAGCGGAGCAGAAGACCACCAGAGTGAGACAGCCGTCCTCCACGGCGGAGAAGACAGAGCAGGAGCCCACCAGTGCGGAGCAGACCGGGCAGAAGACCTCCACGGTGGAGCAGACAGAGCAGGAGCCCACCAGTGCGGAGCAGACGGAACAGGAGCCCACCAGGGCGGAGCAGACGGGACTGGAGCCCATCAGGGCGGAGCAGACAGAGCAGGAGCCCACCAGTGCGGAGCAGACAGAGCAGGAGCCCACCAGTGTGGAGCAGACATGACCGAAGAGCACCACAGCGGATCAGGAGAACACCATGACGGATCAGGGGAGCACCACGACGGATCAGGGGAGCACCACGACGGATCAGGAACCCACAGCAGAGACTGGGACCTAGGGAAAACTGAGACATAAGAAAGAGAAAGAACATACACGGACCCAAGGACCGAGGCAGGGAACACAGGAAGTTCATCAATAAATTTCTTGGTGGCAACTGAGAGGGCAGGCAGTCCATAACTAAATGCATTGGTTGGAACAAGACTGACGAACAATTCTAAATCAAGAGTGTTAGTGACAACTGAACAGGCAAACTCAGATCCATAGGTTGAAACCGGACAGACAGATAGCTCAGGAGTAAACTCATTGACTGGAAGGGGACAGACAAACTGTTCATTAATGATTTCTTTGGCAGTGACAGGGTTAACAGGACAGAAATGGGGTGTATTTAGAGTTTCTGGCCTCAAGACAGACAGTTCAGGGATAGATTCCTTGACAGAGACAGGCAAGACAGACAGTTCGAGATTAGACAAATTAGTTGAGACAAGACGGACAGACAGTTCACAATCAGCCACCATGGCTGGTTCAGAACGGGGAGAGAGTTCAGAGATGGCCTCCTCGGTCGGTTCAGAGCAGGGCAAATGTTCAAAAGAGGCCTCCGTGGCCGTGACAGGGCAAGACGAGAGTTCAGGGGCAGCCCTTCTGGCTGTGACCGGACAGGACGAGAGTTCAGGGACAGCCCTTCTGGCTGTGACAGGACAGGCAGAGAGTTCACAGACGGCCTCCATAGCCGTGACAGGGCAAGACGAGGATTCGCAGACGGCCTCCATAGCCGTGACAGGGCAGGACAAGGAATCACAGACGGCCTCCATAGCCGTGACAGGGCAAGACGAGGATTCGCAGACGGCCTCCATAGCCGTGACAGGGCAGGACAAGGAATCACAGATGGATACCATTGACACCTCTGGAGGTTCTGCAGCAGTTGCTGCCACCTCTGGAGGTTCTACAATGGTAAACTCCGGACACATGGAGAGTTCAGTAATGGTCTCTTTGACCGCAACACAACAGGCTGAGAGTACATTGCTGGGCGCCACCATTATACAAGGAGCTGAAGCAAGCACTGCCACTTCAGGAGGTTCTGCAGCATGTGCCACCACTTCTGAAGAAGCTGCAGTGAGTGCCATTGCTTTGGAGAGCACAACATCGAGTGTCACTACCCCCAAGGGGTTCTGCAGCATCAGCCGCCACCTCTGGACACATCACAGTGGACGTCGCTACCTCGGGCAGTTCTGTGGTGGTGTAGGCAGCCCAAATGCAACACAAAGTGATCCCCATCATGGGAAATGCTTCGGACAGGGGAATTAGTGCAGGAACAGGAGGGTTAAAGTGAGTTGGTTTGGGAATACCAGCTGCACGTGCAGGCACCAGTGGTGCATCCCTCACACTGGATTCCAGACTAGGATGCTGAAGGGCTGACCTTGAATATCTGGGTGTGGCAGACAGGACGTGACAAGACTCTGGCTGATCAGCTGTGATGTGAAGAGATTCTGGAAGGTCAGCTGAGACGTTACGAGATTCTGGAAGGTCAGCTGAGACGTTACGAGACTCTGGCAGATCAGCTGTGACGTGACGAGACTCTGGCAGATCAGCTGAGACGTGACGAGACTCTGGCAGATCAGCTGAGACGTGACGAGACTCTGGCAGATCAGCTGAGACGTGACGAGACTCTGGCAGATCAGCTGAGACGTGACGAGACTCTGGCAGATCAGCTGAGACGTGACGAGACTCTGGCAGATCAGCTGAGACGTGACGAGACTCTGGCAGATCAGCTGAGACGTGACGAGACTCTGGAAGGTCAGTAATGGCGTGAAGAGATTCTGGAAGATCAGCGGAGACGTGACTTGACTCAGAACCAGCAGCTGTGACTTGATTCGATTCATGGCGATCAACTGTGACTTTACTTGACTCGTGAAGATCAACTGTGACCTGACTTGATTCATGAATATCAGCGGTGACTTGATTTGACTCGGAAACAGCAACTGTGACTTGACTTGATTCATGAATGGCAGAAATGACGTGACTGGTTGTTATGACCGCCATTTTGTGAGTGCGGTCTGATGCCGCCATCATTTCAGTCCTAGATGTGGTGTCGCGATCTTCATCCGCGACACCCACAGTGAATAGTGAGCCAACAGTCAACAAAGCAAAGTCCAAAAAACAACTCAGTGACAAACGCGGACCCTCGCGTCTAAACTGAGATCGTAGAGGCTGATTAATGCCATCACAAAAAATCTCTATTAAAAGATAATCTGGTAAATCAGAATAGTTTGCGATGGCTATAAATTCGCGAATATGGTTCTCTAGCGATCGCGGACCTTGTCTAAGGGCTAACAAGATTCTTGCTGTGTCCATACCTGGCCAATGTTCCTCAGGAAAGCCACTGGATCCTTGTGCGGCCGAGTATTCTGTAACGGAGCCGATGAGACGAGAAGTGCAAACAGAGTCCGAAAGGGAAGGCAAAGGGGAAAATCCAAGAAGCACGGGCAAAAATCAAAACACTAGAAAACACACAAGGAAAGACAATGTCAACAAACTGGGCTCCTTAGAGTAGCTATCGCTTGGAGAGTGATAAACGCTATGCAATACTCGGCAAAGAGGAAGAGGAAGTCCATGGTTTATGTAGGGTGTGTGATCAGTGCAATCAGCAATGTGATCAGTGCAATCAGCTGTGTGTGTCATCAGTGCAATGGCTGATGGGAATTGTAGTGCAAGAAAATGTGAAACAGTCAATATGATGGAAGGGTGACCTCTGGTGACAATCAGACGAAAGGCCTCGAACCGGATTCGTGACACATGCTGATGGTGCTGTGGAGCCGTCCTCATGAAGACAGGAGTGTGAAGAGTGAGAAGTGTGAGATGGTCTTTGCTGATAGCATAAACTCAAACTCTGTGAGCTACTTTTGATGACTTATTTATTATTTGTCAAATTTCTGATCCTTTTTTTTCTCATTGGTTTTGTTATTTTTGTCAAACTGGTATTTATTGTTAAGTATGTTAATAGACATCTAAATGTGAAAAATCTGACATGAATTTGTGACAGTATGTAAGCATTTGTTGTTGTTTGTTCTGTATTGTAGGGTCGTGTGTTGATCCAGATGCAGAGGTTGTGCACAAAGCTGTTGGAGACTCACTGGAATTAACTGCTGATTATCCAAAAGATGATCTTGAAGTAGAATGGAAATATTATGAAACTCCTTTTGCTGAGTATCAAAATAAAGATTTCCAAAAAGTCAAATCTGAATTATTTTATGAAAGATTAAGTATAAGGACAATATTAGTGTAATAGTAGCAGACCTCAAAGTTAAGGATTCTGGAAGCTTCTCAATTGTTGCAGAAGGAAAATCTATACAATACAATACAACATTCATTGTGCTCCATGTTTATGGTGAGTTTAATTACGTGATATTTATTCTATCAATGCTGTTAGGATGCAAAAAGCAAATTCTAAAATAACAAATGAACTGACGCTGAATACGTTCATGGTCATTTAAATTAAGTTAAATAGTTTAGTATGCTAATATAATTACTTTTTCATATTATTCTCTTACAGATCTCATCAGAGATTGAGTCCAGTGTTACCTGACTGCAGGACATCTGCATGTTTCATCTCCGGTGTCTGGCGTCCGGTGATCAGAATCCCTCCTACAGCTGGACCGGTCATCAGATCCAGACTCAAGGATCTCACCTGAATATCAGCCTCTGTCCAGCAGAAACCACCACAGTCAACTGCACAGCCAACAACACCCTCAGTGTCAAGTATACTACTGAGACTGTAGTGTGCACAGAGAAATCAGAGGATCAAAGGTTCTGTGTGAAAAGTTGAATTCTTAAATTATATAATTTACAGAAAGTTTGCTTTGAAATAAAGACTAAGAAACAGGCCCACACATTTTTGGAGACCCATTTGAATGGCTATGATTTTGATGAATAAAAATGTTAGATTTTTATTCATCATGATCTGTACTTAAGAAATTTTAGGATCTGTACAACAGACCACTCAGATCATTAGGATCGAGTCAGTTAGAAATACCAAGGGTTCACACAAAACAAGGGGAGTCAGCTTTTAGCTATTATGCCGCTCGCAGTTGGAACCAGCTTCCAAAAGAGATCAGATGTGCTAAAACATTAGCCACATTTAAATCCAGACTCAAAACTCATCTGTTTAGCTGTGCATTTGTTGAATGAGCACTGTGCTACATCCAAACTGATTGCACTGCATTTTATGTATAATCATTTTCTAAAGTTTTAAAGTTCCCTGTTTTATTGTTGTGATTATTTTTATGATTTTTTTACTTCCTTTTATGTAAAGCACTTTGAATTACCATTGTGTATGAAATGTGCTATATAAATAAACTTGCCTTGCCTTGCCATATTAACAACGTTTATTTAGCACAATTACAACAGTAAAATCTGTTCAAGCCACCAGTTGATACAGCGTTTTTATTTATCTCATTTACTTGTTTATTTTTGATGAGATTAACTTGCAAACACCAACTAAAACACTCAGTGAATCAAATCACAAACTACATTTTAACCACAAGATGGCGCAGCCACATCAGGTGCAATTTTTTAAAATTAAAAGTAGGCTACCAGTATGGCCTAGATTTTCCCCTTAAAAGGGCTTTTAACACTGCACTTAGCCCCAAGTTCTCTTTTATTTTTTCTAAAACTAGCTTTTATCCCCAGATAAAGGAATGTTGCACAGAATTGCCTTTTACCTGGGATTTACCTCTTTTACACTGTTAACCCAGAATTCAGTGCCTACTGTGTAAAGTGTGGCGCTGTGCTTTGTTCCAGACAACTTAACATTTGGATTTTTCCCATTTCCTGCTTGGAAATAACATCTGGATCACCACTTGATGTTGGATATCTGACCTGTGAACTTGGTGCAGATCGATCAACCCTGACCTCAGTGACACAAGTCATTTGATGTTGTTTCCAAGATGGCAGCATTCTACTTCCGGCGAGCATAGTGTGGATCTGTCTCATGTCAAACTTAAAAACAAACCTTAGCATTAGACATTACATCTATATAGTGATACCTTGATTTCTGCTTTTTGGCAGCTGATTCTAAAATAAACGGCAGTATTTTGTTTTTATTTTTTTCTGCTTTTTGGTTACATTTTTGGTCCCCATGAGGAGACAAGCCTATAAATCAAACAGAATGAAGTGTTTTGAAAATCTAAAAAAGCAGAAAGGGTAGGTTTATGTGTTGGGCGATAGAATATGGTTTGTACAGTATAAAAACCATTATGTCCCCATAAAACATGGAAACCCAACACGCGCGTGTGTGTGTGTGTGTGTGTGTGTGTGTGTGTGTGTGTGTTCTGTTGCAGCTTTACAGTTCATTCAAGTGCTCCAGTCTGGTTTTTGATTTTACTTCATCCTTCAGTATTCTACTTCATCTTTTAAAGTAAGATTAAATAGAGTTTTAAACTTGATTTAGCCAACTAATTTGTCAAATACTGACAATGATCCACACTTCAGCTTTTAACGTAATAAATGTCCATTGTCAAAAGATTAATATCAATATTTAAAGTTAAATGTTTACAAACCTACTTTTACATCCTACATATATAACAGTAATCTTTGCTATGACATGTCATGAAATGTGCTTGTGTGATTACAGGTGCTGTGAGAAAAAGTCAACACTGATACTTGTTGCTTATTTCAATGTTTCTGTCTCACTCTTGTCGTAAGGTTATCGTAGTCAGCCGGATCCGGTCCGTATCAAGACCAGATGATGGACCTGCACCCGGAGATGACCACAATACAGCCCTGAATGTCAGCAAAGACCACGACAAGTCAACATCACGACTTGACAGCCATCAGATCACAGATCCTCAGCAAAGACCACGAGAAACAGACAAGTCCTCTGCACAGACCCCTAGGGCCAGCAGTGAACGTGTCAGGCCAGGAGCTGCTAGGACCACAATGCAGTTTTATCATGCTTACAGTCACTGTTAAACCAGTCGTCCACTACTGGCTAAACAGCAGCCCTGCTGGACAGACTACAACTTCTCCTCTGATCAAATGACAGCGTGACGTATCCTGATCTTCTAGCAGTAGGAGCTGGATGAAATATTGTGAATGACATCAGTCCACTATCTCACTAATGATGCAGCCTGAAATCATAATCACACCATCTTTGTTCATTTAACCAGAGGAAAGCTGAGCTGACTGCTCCTGGTTTCTCCCAACGTGTTTTTTTCTTCGTTTCAGTCACCTGCTGGAGTTTGGGTTCCATTGTCACCTATGAATTGCTTGGGGTTTTAAAGACACTGAATATTCAGGAATAATATTGATTTGACTGTCCTGACACTATTGCATAATGACAAGACTTGAACTGAATTAAGTTGGATTATGATTTCACTGTTTTCTCCAGAGCTGCTTTATTGCCGAATCGACTTGGTTTCATAATGTTTTAATTTTGCAACATTTTCACTGATATTGAATTTTATTTAATCAACATCAAGCTGACACAAAGTGAATAATGAAACTTTTGTGTGCTATAAAATTCCTTATAGCTGAATTGAACTAATTCATTCGTAAAGATTAACTTTACAAAGTTACTGAACTGAATTTTCTTTTTAGAGGTAAAGTTTTTCATTAAATAAAACTGTTTTTGTACAATTTGTGGTTGCATTTTATTTTAAATTTTTCATCATGTAATTATCTACTTTTTATACAGTGTTTCATTGTTATTGGAAAGGGAAAGTTTCGATTTTTTTCAGGTTTTGAATGATTTTATGCTTTATTAATATTAATAAAGGGAGAGATATGGAATATTTAAGCTTTTATAGAGCAATCTAGTCTATATAATGTTTGTCAGCTCTATTTTAGGTATTTCCAACTAGTTTTGGCCATATTACCCATTTTAAATAAGGTAAAGACCCACTTAATGAACGGATCCAGATTGGATCTGGGCCGGATGAACTGCTTTATTAGTGGATACAGGTAAGGTCTGGACTGGATCCCGTCCGGATCCGTAATCCTTATCTGTTCCGGATCTGTTGCGCTCTGCAAGTGGACCCCGAGTGGTTTTGCTTGTGGTACCTCTGGGGTGGATCCGCTCCGGAGTCATTTTGCTATCTGGGGTGGATCTGGCAACACAGAGGCTGCATCAGTGCTCACACTCGAGGCTGATTTAAGGCTGATTTCACAACTCCCTCCAGCCTCGTTCACTCCGTCAGCATCTCGCAGCGATCATGTTCATACCACGGACGCTAAACATTCTTGCAAACTGTCTAAACTGAATTATACATGTCATGCAGGCATTCATATGAGAAGTATAACAGCAAATTAGTCATTCAGAGAACAAATTTTATTTTTGAATGAGGTTTGGACCTCGGTGACCTCATAGCTGGCTACGGGCCTGTCCTTGCTGTCTTTGGAGGGTCAGAGAGTTCTCGGATTTCATAAAAAAATATTTTAATTTGTGTTCTGAAGATGTACGAAGGTCTTATGGGTTTAGAATGATATGAGAGTGAGACAGAATTTTCAATTTTGGGTGAAGTTTTGGGTGAAATTTAAGGTTTCAGTTAGGCCTTTAAGAGGCCTAATAAAAGTGTTAAGTGAGTGGAGTTGAGCTGATAGTTGTTGGTTTTACGTCTGCTTTGTTCTCTGCAGCTCTTTTCCACTCGTCTTGACTGCAGCTGCCTGTCGTCTGTGTTGAAAGCAAGGCTTTTGGCCGACAAACTGAAACCAGAGAGCTCCTCACAATCTCACAAGAATGAAGCACACTTCAGCTGCAAAATACAAAAAGCATAACTCAAATTACATTAAAAGTCCTACAGCAGATGTCACCTCGTGACATCTACTCTTAATGTGTGCGGCTGTGGGCGTGAATGAACAAAATAACAGTTTCAGAACAATTTTAAACAGTATCTTCAAGTAGACAAACAGAGCTCTAACAACTTACATGCACTAAAAAAGAAGCTAAATATCTTAGAATGAATCTCTTTTTCTTCCTATTTCTTCTTTTATTTCTGTAAAGCGTTTCGTCTCCTCCCTCATCTCTTCTTGAAGTGTGAAATGACTGTTTAAACAGGAAGTGTCTGTTTTAGATGACACCGGACAGCAGGTTTTTTTTTTATTAATGAGTCAGTATGGGGTCCGGTGCACTGCCTCTCATTCTCCGTAAGTATTTTATTATATTCTATACCTGGGTTGCAGAACTCAGTTCCTGAAGGGCCACAGTCCTGCAGTGTTTCCAGCCTTGTTATCTGTAGTTCTCAAATCAGCTGAAATTTGCAGAGCTGCAGACCTCCAGGAACTGAGTTTGGCTGCCCTCTTCTACACTTTCTTCTGTTT
The DNA here is from genome assembly GCA_039654775.1 of Spinibarbus caldwelli. NCBI lineage: Eukaryota > Metazoa > Chordata > Actinopteri > Cypriniformes > Cyprinidae > Spinibarbus > Spinibarbus caldwelli. Next base: position 3,137,790 of record CM077220.1, on the reverse strand, counting down.
TCTGTTTCTAATATGTTGTATTCAGTTGAAGATCAATTTCAGCAGGTTGTGCTGTGTGTAGAAGGGTTTGTGACTTTAGTCTTACTGCTAATTCTATTCTCTTTTTCTGGCATGTTTTGCCTTTATTGAGACAGGACAGATCAGAATTGACGGGAAGTGAAGTGTGGGGTGGGGTGGATCAGGAAAGGTTCTCGTGTCAGGATTAGCACAATAACAGCGCTGTATGTTGGCACACTGCCCACAAGGCTATCAGCGCCGACTGCAGATTATATTTTTTATTGTTCAAATTTAATGTCATGGCATGTTAAAGTATATGTTAAAGTATTTGGACAGCTAAGTCACACTTAAAGGGTTAGTTCACCCAAAAATGAAAATTCTGTCATTCTGCCAAACCCGTAAGACCTTCGTTCATCTTCAGAACACAAATTAAGATATTTCTGATTAAATCCGAGAGCTTTCTGACCCTCAATAGACAGCAAGGGAACTGAACTGTTCAAGGCCCAGAAACGTAGTAAGTAAGCTATGAGGCTATGAGGATAAGCTGAGGATACTTTTGTTGTGCAAAGAAAACAAAAATAACTTTAAGCATTATTTCTCTTCTGTGTGAGTCTTTAATGCACATTCAGGAGAGTACCACAGCGCATGCGTGTGATGCTGCTAAAGCAGGAGTCATAGAACCTGCACCTTCTTTACAAGCAGAAGAAGATGCACTCTGTAGCTACATAAAACAGTATTCATAAACATGTCTGAAGATTTCGATAGAGAGGATGACTTTTTTGGATGGCAATTTTTTTCCCAGCCTTACTTATTTGAACCAGATTAAACAGACGATAAACTAAGAGAGATGGACGTTCTACATCAGAACGCTGGCTCCTGCGTCAGCAGCATCACGCACATGCACTCTCCTGAATGAGCATCAAAGACTGAGACAGAAGTGTCATAGTTCCCATCATCCCTTGCACTGATTGTTTCAATTCTTCCAGCTGTTTATCATTTACCTATTGATAGTTTTCACGTGACGTCACACCCTTATAGGAACGCCCACCTGGAGGGCAAAAGGAAGCTTTGCTCCACTGACCGCTAGCTATTTTTACGCAGTTTGCATTTAGTAGTAATGTAGTAAAACACAGATATTAAAAGGCGAAATTCAGGAAACACCTCATTGATGATGTATATTTTGTACAGGCAAGCAGATGAAGCCAGAATATAAACACAATGTGCAAAGTTTCACATTAAATAGTTTCACACAGAAAACCGTTAAGGAAAACACTGAACCATTAAGAGGATTGCGTTCATATTTCGGCCTCATCTGTTTTGTCTATGTAAATTATGCGTCATTAATATGGTGATTACTGAATTTGATCTTTTAATATTACTGTTTTAAATATATTAAGGCACTTTAAGTGTTTTTTCAACGTTTTGTCGCACTGTTTAATGACTGAAATATTGCCGCGGGTGCTTAATATGGATCGCAAATGGCCAAAACTTGCTCACATACCTTTGTTTTATTCTTTTGAGAGGTGATCTAAATATTTGCGGCTGTGAAACAGATGGAAAATTGACAGGCTTGTGCTGCAGTTCTGGATGTTTTGCCCTCCAGGTCTTCGAGCCGTTCACGTGACTGAAAACTATGAATTAGCTCACTGTTATTTATACCATGCTCACTTTGTCCTTTGGTTGCTGCAGTATTACCCCTGTTTCTTTGTGTTTATGGATTCTGTTTTGTAGATTACCTCGTGCCAGTGTTTTTGATCTTTGTTTTTGTAAGAATAAAGCTGCACTTGGATCTGCTATTTTTTTTCTCCAAGTCATTCCGTGACAAGAAGAGAATAAATTGTTGAATAAAATCATTATTTTTGTTTTCTTTGCACACAAAGTATTCTCGTAGCTTCTTAAAATTACGGTTGAATCACTGATGTCACATGGACTATTTTAACAATGTTCTTACTACCTTTCTGGGTCTTGAACATGGTAGTTATGTTGCTGTCTGTGAAGGGTCTCGGCTCTTGGATTTCATCAAAAATATCTTAATTTGTGTTCCAAAGATGAATGAAGGTCTTACTGGTTTAGAACAACATGAGGATGAGTAATTAATGACAGAATTTTCATTTTTGGGTGAACTATCCCTGTATAAATGTATGAATCCTTTGCATTAGACACAATATGTCAAACCAAGTGCCAACAAATGATGCTCAAGCGTTTTTAAAACTAACTTCTGTTTTCTGAGACACTTTTTCACTCATTTTTAACCAGGTTGTTTCAACATCATTTTTAGTGGATGTTTGAAGTCAGTTCTGCTCAGGTTTATAGACCAGAGCTGTAGTTCATCAAATTAACATAAACATGTTCCATTAATGCTTGACTATCAGAAAGACTCTGGACTCCAGTTTGAAAATTATTATACGTCATATTTATTATCATGTTTTATTTTGTGAAATGTTTTTTTATTGAAAATTGTGCTTGTGCTATATTTCATTAAAATAAAGGCCACTTGTTTTGATATATTGCAAATATGTATATGTTTTATCAGACTGTTTATGTTGTGAACACTAAAAGCACTAAAAGGTCACTTACAGCAGTTTTCTTTTCTGTTCACTTTAACTGAACTGAGTTTCATTTAAAATATACTTCTTGTGAAAACACCCTAAGTGTCTAAATTCTTTTTGGGGCCACTGTAAAGTCACAATTAAGTTGAAGGTACCAACGTCAAACAGGAAGTGAGGCTGAGTGTATCTCAAACACTTTGACCTTGTTTGTTTAGGAGTTTTGTAGCTTGTTTTGTTCCACTGAAGAATCAGTGGTGAGAAACATTAACCACATTACTGCATGTAACGTGTTCACAAGTGTCTTAATACAAAAGTGAATTTGGTCACTTTAACACATTCTGTTGACTATAAGTAATGTTACACCTGCATATCTACTAACTCTCATTAGTGTGTTAGTACAGTATAAGAAGATTGATAGGGTTAATATTAGAATAAGTTGACATACTTGCAAAGTTACTTATAGTCAGCAGGTAATCTGTTGGGATCTATCACTATAAAGAGTAAGCAGATATTAATCAGACAGCCTACTAATACTCTACTGAGAGTTTGTTGACACATAAGTGCAAAGTTACTTATTGTCAACATAATGTTGAAAAGGGACCATCAAAATAAAGTGTTACTGTGAATTTTTGTGTACTATGATATAATTATGTCATAAACCCACTGATCTATATATAATGATATTATACATGTTATATTATAGATCAGTGCATAAACCATATTTGGTAACAGTTTCTCATGGGGATGTAAGTTATTTTCACCAATTACAAGGGGTAGTCATTGTTGGAGGTGAAGAAAATCACGTAAACATTCAGTATGGGTCTCTATTATGGCAGCAGCAGGTATGCAATACAGTTTTAAAATGTGTATTATATACAGTTATATACATTGCATATACAGTGATGTGAAAAATTGTTTGCCCCCATCCTGATTTTTCATTTTTTTGCATGTTTGTCACACTTTAATGTTTCAGATCATCAAACAAATTTAAATATTAATCAAAGATAACACAAGTAAACACAACATGCAGTTTTTAAATGAAGTTTTTTTATCCAAACCCACATGGCCCTGTGTGAAAAAGTGCTTGCCCCCTAAACCTAATAACTGGTTGGGCCACCCTTAGCAGCAACAACTGCAATCAAGCGTTTGCGATAACTTGCAATGAGTCTGTTACAGCGCTGTGGAGGAATTTTGGCCCACTCATCTTTGCAGAATTGTTGTAATTCAGCCACATTGGAGGGTTTTCGAGCATGAACCGCCTTTTTAAGGTCATGCCACAGCATCTCAATAGGATTCAGGTCAGGACTTTGACTAGGCCACTCCAAAGTCTTCATTTTGTTTTTCTTCAGCCATTCAGAGGTGGACTTGCTGGTGTATTTTGGATCATTGTCCTGCTGCAGAACCCAAGTTCGCTTCAGCTTGAGGTCACGAACAGATGGCCGGACATTGTCCTTCAGGATTTTTTGGTAGACAGCAGAATTCATGGTTCCATTTATCAGAGCAAGTCTTCCAGGTCCTGAAGCAGCAAAACAGCCCCAGACCATCACACTGCCACCACCATATTTTACTGTTGGTATGATGTTCTTTTTCTGAAATGCTGTGTTACTTTTACGCCAGATGTAATGGGACACACACTTTCCAGAAAGTTCAACTTTTGTCTCGTCAGTCCACAGAGTATTTTCCCAAAAGTCTTGGGGATCATCAAGATGTTTTCTGGCAAAACTGAGATGAGCCTTTATGTTCTTTTTGCTCAGCAGCGGTTTTCGTCTTGGAACTCTGCCATGCAGGCCATTTTTGCCCAGTCTCTTTCTTATGGTGGATTCATGAACACTGACCTTAACTGAGGCAAGTGAGGCCTGCAGTTCTTTGGATGTTGTTCTGGGGTCTTTTGTGACCTCTTGGATGAGTCGTCGCTGCTCTCTTGGGGTAATTTTGGTCAGCCGGCCACTCCTGGGAAGGTTCACCACTTTTCCATGTTTTCGCCATTTGTGGATAATGGCTCTCACTGTGGTTCACTGGAGTCCCAAAGCTTTAAAAATGGCTTTATAACCTTTTCCAGACTGATAGATCTCAATTACTTTCTTTCTCATTTGTTCCTGAATTTCTTTGGATCTCAACATGATGCGTAGCTTTTGAGGATCTTTTGGTCTACTTCACTTTGTCAGGCAGGTCCTATTTAAGTGATTTCTTGATTGTGAACAGGTGTGGCAGTAATCAGGCCTGGCTGAGGCTAGAGAAACTGAACTCAGGCATGATAAACCACAGTTATGTTTTAACAGGGGGTGGGCTGGGTGGGGGGCAAACACCTTTTCACACAGTGGGTTTGGATTTTGTTCTCCCTTCATAAAAAAAAAAAAAAAAAACCTTTATTTAAAAACTGCATGTTGTGTTTACTTGTGTTATATTTGATTAATATTTAAATTTGTTTGATGATCTGAAACATTAAAGTGTGACAAACATGCAAAAAAATAAAAAATCAGGAAGGGGGCAAACAATTTTTCACACCACTGTAATTATATACAACTATAGTGTGTCTATTTTCCTATTTTTAAACAGGAGATTTAAATAATCAAATAATAAATAGGATTATATATATTCTAAAATATGCTTTTGGTAAATAAATTCATTTTATTTACAGAAGACAATCATGTGACTAGCCGCGTGAGCAGCGCGTTCCTGTGTTCGTAGGATCACAGAACTCACTTCTCATCTGTGAATAAATCACTATCCGAATACATGAGTTTTATCACTAAGGTGTTGTCTAAGTTTATTTTTACAGATGTCCACATGAGAAACAATTACAGTCTGAAACAGGCTCTAGTTACTGGCATGAAAATTGCACGATTCTATATTTGATATATTTCAGTAGCATATTTCATGTTGTACAAAAAATGAGTAAATAAACAGGTGAAGTAAACAGAGGAAACAATCCAAAATTCATTTGGGACATGTATGGTTATACAAACAGAAAAGCAAAAATACAAAGACATTCAAACAAATAGAAGAACAAAACGAGCAATGAAAATCTAAAAAGGCAGCACTACAGAAACTGGCATCACATTGGTTGATGAGAATATGGTCATGTGTTGTTTGTTGTGAATCTCAGTGGCTGAGTCCTGTGGCGTTTTGTGTGTGATGTTGATATTCCTTATAAAAACATAGAAAGACACTTTCAGTTCATGTAAAATAAACTAAAACAGACATATTTCAGTGATCTGCATTGTGTTGAATGAATGAAAATGCATTATATTCATGTTTCTTCTGGTTTTAGTGCTGATGTTCTTCATCCACGCTGGACTCACTCAAGGTACTGTGCTGTACCGCAGTCAATTTATTAAATGTGAATTGTTTTGTAGTTCTTTGATGTTTATTTGCCCACAATTCAGTGTTTTTCCTCATGCGGAAGTTTTGAGTTCATAACAGTGACTGATACTGTAGGTGATCAATATTTACTTGTATGTGTATTAATACAGAGAGACCTGTAGTGAAGGTGACTCCAGATCAGCGTGTGTTCAGAGGAGAGACAGTCACTCTCACATGTGACATACAGCGAGCAGGACACATTCAGTGGACATACAGCTGGTTTAAAGATGGATACAATTTCTATCCATATCCAAAATCAGCAGAGATCAGTTTCAGAGCTGATGATGTGTCTTACAGTGGTGAATACAGCTGTAGAGGAGAGAGGTCATACCCAAAGAGATCATACATCAGTGCTGCTGTTACACTGACTGTATCAGGTGAGTGATCATATTCACATCTGTTTAGTGCTCATTTAAATAATTATTTGTTGCTCCAGGGTGTATAAGTTTAGTATTGTAACTCTGACTGATTTAATTGAACAATGTATGAAGAAAATTATTTGCTAATAATTACATTAGCAGCAACACTGAAATAACAGCATACAGTTTATCTGTCAGTCAGATAGATGTGAAAGTTGTATTTTTTACTATAACTGTCCAAATTTTCTTTCACAAAAATAGAATCATCATGTATATGTTATAAATTGTCCAGTATAAATAAATATGTTATGAATAGTGCAATTAAATTTCAATCACCACTGAAAACATTCATCTGAGAAAAAGAATAAACCAGGCATTTCTTTTTTTTTTCCTTTTTCTTTCTTTCTTTCTTTATTTCTTTCTTTCCTTCTTTCTATCTTTCTTTCTTTCTTTCAGTTTAGTTCTGTTAGTTGTTTATGTGCAGGACATTCTAGAGTAGTCCATCCATGGAAGCCCTGTAGCCTATGATTGCTGTTATAAATGCTGTTATCACATGTTCTAATGCAGCTGTAAGGATCCACCCGCCAGCCCAAAAAGCGGAATCCAGCGGCCTGGTTGAAGGTTTAATGCATGTTCGGTCTTTTACTTGCACCTCTGAATTTATCTGGATTTAGTTTCAATTTTAGTCTAGCTCCGTGTTCAATCTGACTCCAATTTCAAGTGATCATTAAATTTAGGCAATATTTTTAATTAAAAACTGATTGCAGATATCAGTTGTATATTAATTTAGATATTTGATTATTCTGGAAATCCCATATTTCCAATTCTCCATTCATTAGGGACCAGGTATCACACATGAATTACACTTCGTCCGATAGTGAACCCACGGACACAAACTAATCAGTTCTGAACTTACTCAGAGGATGCAGAGTGGTTATAATACCTTTAAGTGAGCCGCGCCTGCATACTCATAACAAAAAGTGTATTTTTTCCTATAACCACGAGAGCTACACCGTGTTAAGCCAGTGACAGTCAGGAATCAGAAGCCCCTAATGATGTTCCCCATGGTTCATCCATTGGTACTTAAGTATGATCTGTCCTGAACGCAGCTTGCGGAAATCCCACTACACATTAATGTACTTGAAAAATGATTTCAGAAGAGATCAGAATAAATAAAATATAACAATTGTCAGTCAGTTTATTATCATTCAGGTAAAATTCTATCATGCCAATTACATAATTAAACAATAAGAAGCCAGTTCAAAAATAAAAAATATGTAACATCAGTTGTTCAAAGATGAATCTTAGAGTAAAAATGTATACCTGACTTCAGGAAGATACATGGAATGGAGCATATGAAATACACTCCACACTACGGACTGATCTGGCTACAGAATCGCAATGACTGATTTGCAACTTTCCCTTAAATACAACCAGAACAAAACCAAAGAAATCTTTAAATCAGTTGTAAAACCATAAAAGACTTAAAAGACTGGGTTCTCGTGCTCCGGGGTCGCACCTGGCTAGAGATAGATAAACATCCCCACAGACCCCTAAAGGGGAACACACCCCTCAGCAGCACACAATTCTACAAAAGTTTTCAATCTTTCTCATAATATAAGTGACTACTGTGAAATTGAGACCAGTTTACCAATCGCACAGAGACCTTTAAAATGACACCAAACATGAAAGGGAAAAAAACAACATATTCACAATATATAACACTTGTGACATATGGATATTCTTGCTTTTGGGAGAGAAGAGTGAGAGGGGAGGCAGAGGGAGGAAGGGGGTCGTAAATGAACAAGGAGATAAGTTTGGTCAGGGTGGTGTTGTTTGCTTTCTTTGGAGATCTCTTCTCCAGATCAGTTTTACTGTTTTATTGCATGGCATCTGTTTTGTGAGTTCCTGAGTTTTGGCTTCATGAGGAATTAATTTCATAAAGAAATAATTTCACTCCTTACACAGAACTGCATAAGATGTGTATAAAATGCAAATCCTTGAATCCAGTGATTCTGATAATGTTTTATGAAGCTAGTGACATTTACATAGAGTTTGGTTATTTATGAGAATGAAAACTGCATTTTTTTAACTAAAGTCTCTTAAAACGCTCATCCATATTTTAAAGTCACAAGGAAACAGAAGTAGCAACAGATCATATCTTCTGTATTCTTAATGATTATCAAGAAAGAAAAAATGAAGGCAGGACTTGTTTCTGTCCATCACTTGTCAGTGTTTGTTGAGTGGATTCTGAGATCTGACCACTGCACTCAACAACAGAGACAGATATGAATGTGAGCTTGCAGTCGATTGTAAGAAAGAGGCAGTTTAAGCCAGGGGTCCAAAACTCTGTTACCTGTAGTTCTCAAATAAGCCTGGAGGACTTGATTAGTGTCACACCTGCCAGCCGGAGTGTGTTTGATAGCCACAAGAGGGCACTCCTTCCCTCTTTGTTTTCTTATCATGGACTGTATTACCCATTGCCCTGACTCATCTTACCTGATTACTTTCAGCTGTTGCTCATTATCTTGTGAACTCACCCTTCATAAGCTCAGGGCCGTATTCACAAAACATTTTTTCATCAGTTTTCCTAAGTAGCTGTAAAAGTTCTGTAATTAGAGAGTTCCAAAGCTGCGGAGACCCATTTTTACTAAGGAATAGGGAGAAATCTTAAGCTAAGAGAAAGAGCGAGGTTACCCATATTGCTATGGATGATGTCATAAAGCTTGCTTGGCTGAGGGTCTCATGACTTCACGTCACGACTTCATATTCATATTTTGTCCAGTGAAAAGTGCAGTTTTCACCAATTTCCATACACATAATTTCCTACAAAAAAAAAAAAAAAAAGAGTCACCTTCATTGGAAAGTAAAGAAGTATTTTCAAAAACTTTACATAATATTTCAACAAATGTATCATAGGAAATTACAAAAAACTGCAAGTTGCCTCAAAGCAACATTGTACTGTAATGTAATTGGATAAGGCCATGCAGGCATACTAGGTTATAATACAGGTATATTTGTAAGGAAAAAGAGTTAGAATTATCTAAATGTATTAGAATTTTTGCATGATTTTGTAATGCATTTGCAAGAATAGTAATTCTCATACTATATCTGCAAACATTATGATTTTTCTGTTGAGAGGAATTGCTTCCTCAGTTTTCACAAGCAGTGAGGTGTCATTAGTGAAGGAGATTTTACATGCATGTGCTTGTGTGTTTACATGCGTGCTTGTAAGGATAAAGTGCATATTAGTATAAGGTTATGATGATTTTTATCTTTTTATTTTTTTTATTTTTATTATTTTTTATTTTATTTTTTTTACTTTGAAACAACACTGATTATAATGTTTTGGTATGATAACAGATATGATAGTTTAGTTATACTTGATCCACGATGGTACAATGTTGCCTGAGAGCAAAAGCTGGATATGAAATGTTACTTTTTATTAAATATGAGATGTGCAATACATTAAAAACTAGATAAATCTGTTTGTTCAAGTGTTTAGTTAAATAAACAGATGTTTTCAATAAATAAATTTCCTTTTTCTGCATGACAATGTCAAATGTTTAAATTTGTCCATTGTGGTACAATATTGCCTTGAGGCAACAAACTTTTAAAAAAATAAATAAATAAAAAATAATGAAAATGTTTAGTGATATTGTTATAGTGTCCAATTTTAAGCAGGGAAAACATCACACATTTTTTTCCTCATTGACATCATATTCTGTAAAAGTCAAAGAAGAGACCAAAAAGGTCCTTCTTGCACCAATAGCAAGAAGATTCAAGCACATTATTTTTATACAATAAGACAAATATTAAAACCTCAAGAGGCCAAAGCAGCAGATTGAAATGATTGTCACATATGTATTTTAATTAGTAATGTATTTGACAAATGACAAGTTACCCTGGACAAATAGAAAATCAACGTGCAGCAAAGTATTCAGCAGAGGGTTTCAACACATTAAAATGAATCCTTGTGCCCACCAATTATACACAGTTTCATTACACTGCAAACATTAGAGGTACAACAATTCATAGGTGCATCAGTTAAATAACACACAGCAATACACACCAAAATAAAGCTCACTCAATACATGCCAAAACCACTCTGGCTAACTACTTAGCAGTCATCAAGATAAAATAGAAGATGTCACATGAAGGATAACCTGCACTAATACCCCCTGCACACACACACTCACAACTACAAACACATACACACAAATACAAACACTGGGGGACCGGCTACAATTAATCAGTCACATTAAACCAGGCCTCCCCATCGACTAAAACACTAAATACACCCACAGATCAATTAACCATAAATAAAGGCAAATAATGGGCTGCTGGCCTTCTTACCTGCCACCGGACATGGAGTACAGCGTTCAGGGAAAAAAACCCTCCGGAGGGCATCGAACTTTAGTTAGGGAAACCCCAAGACTGTAAACTATCCCTCCCAATCGATTCGCACGCGTCGCAAAGAAACATCCAGCCCACGTCCCGGCACGACAGCCTTGGCAAGAAGCTCAGCAGCCCTCACATACAAAATCCCCCAAACAACAGCAGACCTCATACCTTTATAGATTCCATTAAAAATGCAGCACAGGTGCTCGCCTCTTTCCCCTAATGAGACGCAAGGAAGACACTGTGGGCACTACTACTGTCACCCCTCCCCTCGCCTTAAATGAAGGGCTTACATTTCTATTGTTTGCGCTGTGGTTGACCCTTTGCCTATTGTGATTGTGGATTACCTCTTAATAAAGCTGTGTTTGGATCTTCGACCCAAGGTCTAGAGCAGTGATTCATTACGATTAGCAGAATCAGTTGTGTTTAATTTAGGATGAAGCTAAACTCTGCAGAGCTGCAGCTCCTGGTTAAAGTGAACTAAATTAAATAAACTGAAGAAATCCAGCATACGGCACCAAAGAGAAGTCTGTCGTTTCACTGCACTGAATGAATTGTTCAGTTCTATGAAACATGTACAAAATTTCAAGGAAAGAGGTGTTTGAGACACTGTTTTTTTTTTTTTGTTGTTTTTTTCTTCTTTACAGATTTACCCAGATCTACACTGACTGTGACACCAGACAGTCCTGTATTCACTGGAGAGACAGTCAATCTGAAGTGTGTGATTGAGTCTCACAGTAACTGGAGATATGAGTGGTATAAAGACAGTGTAATGTTACAGACGTCTGATCGTTACACTGTAAACAGAGACACTCTCACTATCAGAGGAGCTACTGAGTCTGATCAGGGTCCGTACTGGTGTAGAGGACAGAGAGATGAAAGACCAAAATCATCACGTTTAAGCTCTGCTGTTTCTCTCTCTGTGAAAGGTGAGTTGAATATCATTGTCCTTCTGCACTACATGTATTTTCACACATCCAATCAAAAGACTTTCTGGTTTTCAGATGTTACATTCACGCTACTCATAAATATCATAATTTACACTTCATTTGAGGGTTTAATTGTTTAAGGCCCCATCCACACGGAGACATGTTTATCTGTATACGCATAAATTTTGTATCGTATAGGCGTTTCGTCCAAACGGATCCGGCTTTTCGGGAGAGTGAAACCGATATTTTTTGAAACCAGATCCCAGAGTGGATAAATCTGAAAACAATGCCCTTGTGTATTCGTGTGGACAGCGAATCCGTATATTTTGTGAAACAAAGATGTCATCAGCCCACGTCTCGACCCTAGTCAGACACTGCTACGTCACGTAACAGCAACAACAACATGAACAAACACTGAACGATTGTCTTTTTATTAACTAACATTAACACAGATTAATAAATGTATTGTTCCATGTTCGTTTGTATACCGCGTGCAAGGTTTATGCACGTAGTCCAAGTCTTCTCCATTTTTAGTGTCTCTCTGTGGCAGTATTACTGTATTACAGCGCCACATGCTGGTCTGGCATGTATACTACATCGTTTTGTGGTTTTGTGTGGACGCAGATATTTCTTGAGACGAGGGGAAAAAAGATTGGATAGGGAAAGCTCTGGCTTCGTGTGGACGTAGCCTAATTCTCTTTTAACTTGTTAACCTGTTCTTGTGTTCACAACAGATGCAACAAATGTATTTTAAATTTGAACTATGAAGTGTCATCGTAAAAACACAACACTAACGGCACTATAGATATAGGGGAGAGCGGGGCACAAAGTAACACTTCTTGACTTTCTCAAATTGTGTAAATCCACATGGGGTTCAAAGTATAATTTTTTTTTTTTTATCCACAATAATTTCACACTTGTCTAGTACAAATATGCCGCTTTGTTTCATATTTACAGTGTATAAATTGTTCTTTATTTGCCCTCACAAATTGGAAATGAAATGTGACAACATGCCCCGTAGGTGGGGTAAATTGTAACATCTGAGGGGCATGTTGTAACATGACCATATGACAGCTTAAAATGTTATCTGATCTCATGAAAAAATATACAAGACAAACTAAAATATTTTGTCAATAAATTAAAATAATTATTTATTTTAAATAAAATAATGGCGTTTTTTAAGAATTAAAAATAATCAGATTTTTGAGTTTGACAATGAACACATTAAAACCAGGCTTGGTACGGCCCACATAAATGAGCCAAAATGCTTTACATGTCTTAAAATAATAATTTCTGAACATTAAACATTGACTGTCAGTCTTTATTCACCTGTTTCTCGTTGTTTCTCATTAAAATGTATTAAAGTAAATAGTGTGAATTACATCGCTAATGTCATAGAATAGCACGGCAGGGCACATTGTAACGCAGTGTTACAACTTACCCCATCTGCGCAACTGGAATTTAAAACCAGTTATTGTCTTCTGCTAGTTACCAAAGCATTAAAAAATAACCTAAACTGAAAAATAACAGTTTGGAGATTAAAATAATAGCAGATTTGTCTCATTTTAAATGAGTAATAAAAACTTAGATGAAAAATTTACTTAAGCCAGAAATATAATTTTACGAATTTTACTATGGTAATGTGATGTGTGGTGTGTTTGGACACCGTATGGACAACTAATTAATGAGACTGATTGGGAAACGAGAAACACCAGTGTGTGTGATCTGTGTATTCAGAGACTGTGGTGAGAAGGATTAAAAAGAGTGGAAAACAGAATGGAGGCAGGCAGGCTGTCGGTCTATTTACAAGTCGAAATAGGACGGCGGTATTCGGATATTGTTGGGAGGGGTGTCGTTCGCGGTCGGTTAGGGCCGCCGGCGATGAAGATAGATAGCGGGAACGGGGTGAGAGTAAATAGGGACAGGGAGTTAGGAGTGCCGTCGTCCCTTATTGTGGTTGTCATTCAACAGCGTGCCAGTGTATGGACCGTGCCCGTTCTGAACAGGATTATATAGCTGTCCTTTCTGTGGCTGAGACTGCTATGTGCAGAAAACTTTGTGAGTGTTGAACTGACGACACGCGACTCGCACTTCCCATTATGGAACGGGGTGCAACAAGCAGTGTTTCACGGACTGCGACAAGCTCCTTCCGTGCTAGTTTTTTAGCTCGTCGACGGCTGCATAATGAGATCGCTAGGGAATTTTGGAATGTTTTGTGTCATTTGATTACTAAAGCTTATCCCTCTGCTCATAATAATACCCCTGATCTTTTTGCTCGTGATCATTTTATAGAACATGTGGGGAGTGGAGATTTGCGTGTCCAACTTCGCAGTGCAAAACCATCTACCTTAGAAGAGGCTGTTAATCTGGCTACTGAATTGGAGTTAATTCGAAGTTTGGAGCAAAACCGTTCTGTTGCAGATACTAAAGTGCGGGTGGTGTCTGAAAGTGTACCAGATAACAAACAAATGGAGACACTTTTGAGAGTGGTAGAAGGGTTGAGACAGGAAGTAAGAACTTTGCAGCAGACAGTTCAGTCACTACAGGCTTGTGCTGAGATCCCACCATCGGGGAGACGAAATGTAGCTTTTGAGACTCGGGGACAGATGTGGTGGACCATGGACCGGTCATCTCGTGATTGAAAGGCCTGCTGGGAGTGTGGGTGTAACCGACATTTACGTCGTAATTGTCCCTATTTGCAGGGAAACTAGAGGGGGTGGGCACAGAGGGCCAAATGCCTGCCCCTCATTGGTGAAGTCCACAAGATTGGCCCTATGTAATCCATCCAGCTCTGGAGTGTACCTCAATGCTAAAATAGGTGGGTCTGATGTGCATTTGTTATTGGATACGGGTACACAGGCATCAATTATCCTTAAATACATGTGGTTGCGGTTAACAGAGGGGGGGGGTGTCCATTGTTTGATTATGTGGGGGAAGCCTCTGCAGCTAATGGGGGTACTATGCACATTCTAGGTCGTTGGCAAACTATTTGTCAGTTTGGTTCTTTGGCGTTAATTAGTTTTTGGTAGCTGATATATCTACCCCTGATATTTTGCTGGGGATTTTCTGCTGAAGTATGGGGTAATTATTGATCTGAGGGAGCTGTGTTGTTCAGTTATGGGTAAACAATTTCCCTTGATTGCATCTGGGGATGCCTGTCAGCCTAGGACTGTAACTGTACAAACAGACTCTATAGTACAGCTACGTAGTGAAGCTATTATTTCTGGGGTAGTAGAGGGGCTCCTTGCAGGACAGATAGCTGGAATGTTAGAACCCTCCTCCTCCTTGTCAAAACATTGCAATATTTTAGTGGCTCGAGTTGTTTGTAATGTGGGGCAGGGGGTTGTTCCTGTTAGAGTGATTAATGTAACTGATAATCCTTTCACTCTTAGGCAGGGTATGAAGATTGGGACCTTATCTACCGATGTAGTGGTGGGGCCTGAAGCAGTGGCTCTTAGTAAGCAGGATGAGTTGGAGGTGTTTGGAGGGTGGTCTGTGGATACTCTTTTAAATGCAGCTGGGGTTAGATCAAAAGGGGCTGTCTATGGGTGAAACGCAGGCCAATCCTGAGTTGTTGGCACAGTATGCTTCAGTGTTTAGCACTGGGGATCATGATTTAGGGCGAACCCACCTGACTTTGCATCAGATTGATACAGGGAATGCAAAGCCAATTAAGATACCCCCACGTCGGGTCCCTTTGCATTTGCAAAAAGAGGTAGATGATCACATTAACAGATGCAAGATAATGGGACTATACAGCCATCATGTAGTCCATGGGCTGCTCCAGTTGTCCCAGTAAGAAAAAAGGATGGTAGTTTGCGCTTTTGCATAGACTACCGCCAGCTGAATGATGTTACAGTTAAGGATGCATATCCCCTTCCCCGAATAGATGATGTTCTGGACAGCTTGACTAGTGCCAAGTTATTTTCTACCCTGGATCTTGCCAGTGGTTACTGGCAGGTCGAGATAGATGCTCAAGATAAGTGCAAGACTGCTTTTACTACAAGACATGGGTTATTTGAATTTAACGTTTTAAGTTTTGGCCTTTGCAACTCACAGAGTACATTTCAGCGTTTAATGGATATGGTTTTAGCTGATTTGCAATGGACTACTTTAGTTAATTTAGATGACATTATAGTCTTGACATATGACATATTGGTCGTTCATTTCAGGAGCATCTATCTAGATTGGGAGAAGTACTGGCTAAGTTGAAGGCTGCAAATCTGAAGGTAAAACTGTCAGGGTTCTGTCACTTCGGTCTAGTTTATTCGTGGTTTTGTGACAGAGCTCTGACACTCCCCTCTTGTCTTGTTTGCTGGTGAGCGCACGGCTTCGAGTGTGCTCGAGCTACGCGCTCTCTCGTCTGCGTGCTCTGTTTCATGTTGGAGCGTGGTGTTCAGATCCCGGCACTCCTGTCTTGTTCAGGCTCAGTTCTGGTTTTCGTGTCGGGGTTCAGACACTCACGCTCCAGGTTAGTCTTGCTGTGGGAGCGTGCGGTCTTGAGTTCGCTCGGGCCGTGCGCTCCTCTGTCTATGTGTGTTGTTTTGTATGGCACGCGGTTTGGCTGTGTGCTTTTTTGTTGTCTTTTGTTGCACGCAGCTCGTTTTTCGACTGCGTGCTTTCTCTTGTTTTGTCTTGTTCTGTGTTGCACGCAGCTTGTTTTTTCACTGGCTGCGTGCTTTCATGTTTGTCATGTTTTGTGTGAACACGCGGCTTATGATTCTCCTCATTAGCTGCATGTTCGTGTCCTGTTCTGCACATGGCTAGTGATTTTGTTTTGCTGGCTATGTGCTTGTGTTTTTGTTTTGTGTGAGCACATGGCTTGTCTTGTTTTGTTCTATGTGCCACGTGCTCGCATGTCAATTGTCTTGACCCCACCCATCTTGTTACCTGATTATTGGTTAATTTACCCCACCTGTTTTTTCTCGTTACCCTCCTCATTTGCTCCCTTTATAATCTCCTTGTGTTTGCAGTCCCGGGTGAGTTCGTTGTCGAATGTGGTCGGTGATCCTCGTGTCCAGCCTTGCCAGTCAAGAGCCAGTCTGTTTTCCCCTACTGGGTAGTTTTTGTTTGTTTATTTTTTATTTTCTGTTAATAAAGCCTTTTCTCTCCTGCAATGGAGTCCTCGCTCTCATCTCTTCATGCAACCCTGACAAAAACCTTCTAAGTGTGATTTGTTTTCCTCCCGTGTCAAGTATTTAGGGCATGTCATTTCTGCAGAGGGAATTATGGCTGACCCTGTGAAGGTGGAAGCAGTGAGGGAATGGCCCACCCCGAAGACTCAGACTGAAGTGAGGAGTTTTTTTTAGGGTTGGCTTCTTATTATAGACGGTTTGTAAGAGGGTTTGCAGATATAGCACGTCCATTACATCAACTGACCGAGAAGGGGAGGAGATTTAGGTGGGGCGAGGTGTGTCAGGTAGCCTTCAATCAGTTGAAGGCTAGTTTAATTACTGCCCCTGTGCTTGCTTACCCTGACCCCACTAAAACCTTCATATTGGATACAGATGCTAGTGATGTGGGGGTAGGGGCGGTGCTTTCACAAGAGGAGGGTGGGTTGGAGCGTGTCATAGGTTATGCCAGTCAGGCCCTTACTAAAGATGAGCGCAAGTATGCAACTACGAAGAAAGAGTTGTTGGCAATGGTGACTTTCACAAAGTACTTTAAACATTTTTTGCTAGGGAAAGAGTTTGTGCTGCACACAGACCATAACTCTCTGAGATGGTTGCATAACTTTCAGGGTTTAGAGGGTCTCCTGGCTTGTTGGGTGGAGCAACTGGCAAGCTTCTATTATAAAATTGTACGTTGTCCTGGAAAGCAGCATGGCAATGCAGATGCCTTGTCACGGCTACCAGCTTATAAGGGGGCCAAGGAAGAAGGCTCCATCGGCCCTACTCCGAGGCCAATTATATCAGTCTGTGCTGTTAGGAAGGGCCCCCAGGGGGTACAGAAAGAAGGGAATGTTGGGGAAGGTGATGATTTGGCACAGGCCCAGCGAGATGATCCAGAATTGGCGCTCTTAATCCATCTCAAACAGGTCTCAGATGATAATGGTGCTGAAATACAGCAGAATGCTTCCTTGAAGAAGTATAGTTCTGTATGGGGCCAATCGCAGCTGCAAGATCAGAGGTTGGTACGGGTGCCCCCGTCTTACTCCAGTGCAGCTTCAAAGGTACAGGTGGTGCTCCTAAAGATGCTGGTAGCATCTGTGTTAAATCAGCTTCACAGCTCAGGAACGGGAGGTCACCTGGGTATTCAAAAATTGCAAGAGAAAGTAAGAGATCGTTTTTATTGGCCAGGGTGGTTTGCAGATGTAAGACAGTGGTGTAGGCAATGTGTGGACTGTGCTTCTCGAAAGACACATGGAAAGCCCCCTTGTGCCCCAATGAATCCTACAGTGACCTCTCGTCCTCACGAACGTATTGCTTTGGACATTTTGGGGCCTCTACCGGAGACGTCTAAAAAGCATAGGTATATCCTTGTTGTGAGTGATTACTTTTCTAAATGGACTGAGGCATTTCCCCTTCCCAACCAGGAGGCACAGACAGTTGCTTGTGTCCTGGTGGAGGAGTGGATATGTCGTTTTGGCACTCCCCGTAGGGTTGGGCGATAATTCGATAACGATAATTATCGCGATATAATTTTCCTCGATAAAATGATATGAAGAGTTCGATAAATGTTCGATATAATGTTTATGTGCCAAAAGCGGAATGAAACAGTGCAACTCATTTGAATCGCGCCACACGGACCACGGATCCGCTCGGATCAAAGTTCAAACTGCTGCGCTGCGCGAGCTCACTAGAGCAGATGTGTTTACTCGGTCACGTGAGCACTAACCACTCTGTGAGATCCAGTGTGAAGTGCTTGCATTCAGCGATGAACACAAATGACTGATTTAAACTAATTTAAAGCCAAACAGGAGAAACACTGTGTGCAACGAGACACTCAGAGGGCTTTTCAATCTACACATCGCCATCATTTACCATGGATTTACTGTAGTAACACTCACTGCACCATGGTATTGTGGCAGAAATGTGGGATATTCACATTGAATTTTATCACAAGAGTAACGGTATATATTTATAGTGTATGTATTTGTGATTAAGCTATAGCATGTGTGCATTTATACTGAATGTTTTTAGACTACTGTTTTTCATACAAATAGGCTAACTTAATTAAAAAAACATATTTATATTTTCACCATGTTATTGAGGTGCTATATTTGTGGTTTTAACTGTGTTTATCATGATTTAAATGTATGCTACTATGGGAGACCAATGCTTAATTAAAAAAAAAAAAAACCCTTGGTAAGAATGAATTTAACCATATAAAACTGAGGTTGGTACAATTTTTACAGATGTTTCTGATTTTAAAAATGAACAAACATTTACCTCTGCATCCTAACTCAAGCTACTATCAAATGTGCATTTCTAAGAGACAAAAGTGATATTATTATTATTATTATTATTATTATTATTATCAGGCAACCCAAACCTGTTTCTTTGTTTGAAACAATATCACTCATTAGAGCATGCAGAAACTAAGAAAAAAAAAATTCTATTTAGATATTTATTTTAAGGAAAATCAATGGTCTGGTTTCTACAGCTTTCACTTTGCAGCAAAATTCTGGCTTTAAACTTGGAAGAAATAAAGATTTGACATTTATTGTGATAATTATTGATATCGACTGATATGAAAAAAATTATCATGATAATTCCGTAGCTACGATATGAAAAAAATTATCGTGATAATTTTTTTGGCCATATCGCCCAGCCCTAACTCCCCGTAGTATTCATTCTGATCAGGGGCGCAATTTTGAGTCTACCCTGTTCAAAGAATTGTGCCGATTGGTGAATATGAGCAAGATGCGTAGCTCCCCATATTACCCACAATCTAATGGTTTAGTGGAGCGATTTAACCGTACGTTATTGTCGATGTTGAGTCTGTTTGTTAACGAGAATCAAACCAACTGGGACTGTCTATTGCCATATGTTATGATGCCTTATCGAAGTAGTGTCCATGCCAGTACAGGGTTTACATCTTACAAAATCTTGTTTGGACATGATGCTGAATGTAGGTCATCAGGAGCAGTTTCTGTCAGCCAGTGAGTATGTGACTGGGTTGGCAGACACCTTATCCACAGTGGTAGAGATAGTAAAGAGACATCAGGCTAAAGCCACTGGGCAGCAGAAGGAGACCTTTGAGCTTCAGGCTAATTTGCAGTTTTATTCTGTGGTGGAATTGGTGTGGGTACGGAACGCGTTTAAGAAAAAAGGTATTTGTCCAAAATTACAAAGGCATTACAGGGGCCCTTATAAAATTTTGGAACGCATATCTGATGTATTGTATCGCATAGTGTTAGCAGAGGGGGGTCCTGAGATAGTGGTACATTATATCTGACTCAAACTATATGTTCTTTCTTCTCTCTCAGAAACATCGACACCCTTGGTCCTACCACAGGAGGGAGCCGAGTCCTTGTGTACAAGTCAGAGGGTGGCTGACCAGTTAGAGCATCAGTCAGAGGTCCCTCTGGGGGCCAGTTGGGATCATCAAAGGGCATCAGTGCTCCCTCGTAATTCGGAAGGACCAAGGGAAGGATCCGCATTAGTGTCTGCTGGCCCTAAACAATGGCCTGTCCAAGAGCCTGATATACAAGAGAAGGACCAGGATGGACTACAGGATGGTTCTACATTGGTGATGCATCAGTCAAAATTGCAGCGCCCAGTACGAGAGCGACGTCTACCTGGGTGGACACAGGATTATGAGATGGCTTCAGTATGACTCGGGGACGAGTCTTTTGCATTGGGAGGGGATAGTGTGATGTGTGGTGTGTTTGGACACCGTATGGACAACTAATTAATGAGACTGATTGGGAAACGAGAAACACTGGGGTGTGATCTGTGTATTCAGAGACTGTGGTGTGCTTTGCGGAAGAGAGTCTTTGGCCCGTCCCTGGCGCTTCGGAGTTTATCTCGTTCGGTACGGCGGACGACGACGACGACGATGATCTTGACGGGGCGATGTCCCTCACAGCGTCCGAGAAGGACTGGGCCCACACTCCAGAGGAGCGCTCTGAAGTGGAGGGACACGCCGCGTTCCAGGACGAGCTTGTGAGGATTCTCACCAAGGCCGTGAGCGATCTCAGTCTAGAGTGGGAGTCCACTGACGAACCGGCTAAGACCAAGCTGGATTCGTGGTTCCTTCACTCGGGCCGCCGAGCTGCCGCTCCGAGGAAGCGAGCCCCTTTCCTACCCGAGCTGCACGACGAGGTTGCTAAGGCGTGGGCTGCGCCCGAGTTGGCTCGCACTCATGCTGGCGGGTCGGAGATTTTCACCAGAGTCGACGGAGCGGAAGCCCGAGGATATATGCGCATTCCGCCCATCGAGGAATCCATCGCTGCGCACCTCTGCCCCTCCTCCGCCTTCCTGAAGGCGAGTGCTACGCTGCCATCAAGGCCCTGCCGTTTGACTGCACATGTTGCAGACAAAGTGTATGCCGCCTCAGGAGAAGCGATCTCGGCGCTCCACACGATGGCAGTGCTCCAAGTTTTTCAGGCACAACTCCTGAAATCCCTGGACGAGGGTGGAGTGGATCCTGAGGCATTTAAGGATCTACGTGCGGAGACGGATTTTGTACTTAAAGCCACAAAGAAGACAGCCCAGGCGATCGGCAGGAGCATGGGCTACATGGTGGTGCTCCACTGACATCTGTGGCTGACACTCACTGAGGACGCGGACAGGAGGGCGCTGCTCAGTGCTCCTGTATCTCCATTCGGCCTCTTTGGAGACGCGGTGGAGGCTATAGCTGAGCTTTTTTCTCCTCCTCCTGAACTTTCTGAACACGACTCCGGTTTACAGCGGCGTTGCTCAGAATACAGAGGGGGAGGCGCTCCGCCCTCTGTGTCTTTTTGCGAGTGCATGGCGGTCCATCACGGGCATTTCAGATTGGTTACGGAACGTAATAGAGAATGGGTGCACACTTCAGTTTCAGCGCAGGCCACCCCGGTTCAAAGGCGTGGTCATGTCGACAGTTACGGCACACAACGAGCCGGTGCTGAGGCAAGAAATCAGCAATCTCCTCGCGAAAAGCATGATAGAAACGATTCCGCCGAGCGAGAGGGAGAGCGGGTTTTACAGCCGGTACTTTGTCGTTCCAAAGAAAGATGGTGGTCTCCGTCCAATCTTAGACCCGAGACCCATCAACCGTGCATTATACAAACGCACTTTCAAGATGACAACGCTAAAGCAGATACTCGCGCAGATTCAGCCCGGAGATTGGTTTATCTCGGTGGATCTGAAGGACACGTATTTTCATATCCAGATCGCCCCTCATCACAGGCACTTTCTGAGATTTGCGTTCGAAGTCACGGCGTATCCATTCACGGTGATGCCGTTCGGCCCAGCTCTGGCGCCACGTACATTTACGAAATGTGTGGATGCGGCGCTTTCCTCTCTGAGAACGAGCGGAATACGCATATTAAATTATTTGTGCTCAACAGCCACAAACACGCTCTATTTCTTCACCTAGAGAGCCTACGTCTCTGCGTGAACAAACAAAAAAACGTGCAACGCCCCAGCCAGTCAGACATGTATCTGGGGGTGCAATTGGACTCGATCTTGATGAGAATGGTGTGGAAAATGGGCCGTGCCCGCATTGTGGTCACTCAGAGGTGCTTGAATGCGTTGAAACCATGGCAGAACCCCGAACTGTACCAACGCGGCGCCCAGATGGGTCTGGTCACGCGGCGGAAAGTGGTCACAATGGACGCGTCGACAACGGGCTGGGGAGCTCATTGCGATGGTGTACCGGCCTCAGGCTACTAGACAGGGTCGGAGAGAACGTGGCACATAAATCGCTTCAAGTTGAGGGCGGTATTCTTGGCTCTTTGGAGTTTTATCACACAAGTCTGGGGGCATCACGTGTTGATTCGCACGGACAACATGTTGGTGGTATCATACATAAACCGCCAAGGCGGAGTACACTCGGGAGCCCTTTACAGACAGGCAGCACGCCTTTTGCTGTGGACCGATCACCACCTGCTCTCCATTCGAGCAGCGCGGATATGCTATTGAGGGACGGGATTCCTCACGGAGAATGGAGACTGGACCCCAGGACAGTGAGGCTGATCTGGGAACGGTTCGGAAAAGCGGAGGTGGACCTGTTCGCGACGGAGGAGAACACGCATTGCCATCTGTTCTTCTCTCTGTCACGCTCTCCCCTAGGCGGGGATGCACTCACGATGCCATGGCCGTATGCCTGTATGTATGCGTTCCCCCCGCTGAAGATTTTGTCACAAGTGCTGCACAAAATCAGAGAGGAGAAGGCGTCAGTGTTATTAGTCGCTCCGTACTGGCCGAACAGACCTTGGTTTCCCGATCTGCTGGAAAAACTAATGGCTCCCCTGTGGCCGATCCCACTGAGGCGGGATCTACTGTCTCAGGCGAACAGCTCGGTATGGCACCCCAACCCCGAATGGTGGAAACTTCACGTGTGGATGGTGTGCGGGAACCGGTAAACCAGGGCTCGTTGTCTCGCCGCGTTGTGGACACGATTATGGAGGTGCGAGTCCCTTCTACAAGACGCCTGTACACCTGTAAATGGGCTGTGTTTGAGAGATGGTGTGAATCGAATGGTCGAGACCCGGAAAACTGCCCCGTATCTGACATTCTGGATTTTTTGCAACAGCGAATGGATGGCGGCAGTATACCCTCCACTCTTAAGGTTTATGTTGCAGCTATCAGCCTTTCACGCCGCTATCGACGGGTGCTCAGTGGGAAAACATGATCTAGTTATCAGATTTTTGAGAGGTGTGAGTAGACTAAGACCCTCTCGCCCTGCAACAGTGCCATCCTGGGATTTGGCTCTGGTGCTGGGGGCGCTCAAACCGAGATTGGGCTACGTGCCTAAATCGCTATCGACACCGTTCAGAGCGCAAGTGGTGGTGCTTTCTGCTTTCACTCCAGAGTCGGCGACTTCATCGGATGCCGCCCCTAATCAGGCGTTGTGCCCGGTGTGGGCTTTGCGAGTTTACATCGACCGCACGGCTCAGTTTCGGCAATCCGAGCAGCTATTTGTATGCTTCAGAGGCAGCACTAAAGGGCAGCCTGTCTCCAAACAACGGCTATCACATTGGGTGGTCGAAGCTATTGCCTTGGCATATTCAAGCCGGGGAATGGAATGTCCTATTGGTGTCAGAGCTTATTCGACGAGGGCGGTTGTCTCCTCGTGGGCGTGGACTAAGGGCAGTTCGATCAAAGATATTTGTATGGCAGCTGGATGGTCTTCGCAGAATTCTGAGTACCTGATTGGATCGCTAAGCGGGAATCTACATCCAATCCTCTCAAGGCATGACGCAGGCTTGTATATGATTGGTTGGAGATTATTTTAGTGTTTGCAAGAACTGTTATGTGAGCTCCGCCGAGGCTGAGCCTTTTTTCTACTTTGGTGCTTCCACAGCGTTGTTCTATTCAGTCCCCAAGGCGTTTACACCATGTCAAGAGACTTCTCCGGTTACTATGGTAACCTCGGTTCCCTGAGAGACGGGAACGAGACATGGCATAGGCCGCCGTGTTCACTGCTCAGGTCTGCTGTGCTGTTGGTTCAGTCGGAAGATTCTGAGTTTATGCCACCAAAACAGCGCATTATATAGCGGCGAGAGCCCCGCCCCTATTAGCCTTCTTGGCTGGTATTGGCCAGTGAGAGTTGCAACTTCACTGGCGTTGTGCAATAAGATTTCAGGTAGGTTAGGAAGGAAGGGAGTCCCCAAGGCGTTTACGCCATGTCTCGTTCTCGTCTCTCAGGGAACCGAGGTTACCATAGTAACCGGAGACGTTTCACAAAGCGAAAACACAGGCCGTCCAATAAGATTTGAGCTAGGATCACGTGACCGGAGCAGCTGCTGTTGCACAAAAGTGTGAGAATGGTGGCGCTGTTTCGAAAACCAGTGTAAACAAACAACGAAGAAGAGTATCCCGGATAAAGAGAGTGGACGCTGAGTTCTTGTTATCGTTGGTATTTGAAACCATTTTAGTTGCAGTCTGGAGCCCTGGTATTGTTGTAAAACGCACCAATCCAACTTTGTGAATATTCCTAGCGAATACTTGATGTCATGAGTCTGAACCAATAAAACTATTTTCAAACCAATGCTGATGTAAACAAACCAGCTTGTTGCTAAGCAGTAGCAAATAACACCTTTGGTGATTGTTCAAAACACCCTGCACCCGTCTTATCACGGAAACGTCAATCCTCTGAAAACACGAAAAGAAAATGGCAATTCACTTTAATTCACTAGTGTCCAATACATGCTGGTTAATATTGTCTGACTGCTATGATGGCAGAATGATGTGGACTAAAATACTTCAGACACTTTGGGTTGTTTCTCACAAAACTATTGTATAAAGGTAGAAGAGCTGGGATATAACACATGGGTCATTGGTGTGAAAGACATGACAACATTTATAGAATGCACTGAGGAGGAGCCCAAACTACGCTCAGTGGCCAAATTGCTATGTGGAGCATTAGGATCGGTAGACGAGAGCTTAATGAACTCATTTTTGTGAAAACCTCATTCAACCAAAATTGAGATTTCACTTGTTTTGCCTGTAGCTCATAATTAGCCCGTGCACATTCAAACTTATTTTGCCAGCACAGGTCTTATATACTGAGTAATACAGAGAAAAATACAGCTGGATGAAAGTGCAATGTTTCTCAATGTGCATTTATCATTAGTGCAGTTACACTGAAAATTTTCATTTATTTATTATTTAATTTCCTAACCAAATATTATGTAACTATTCACAAGTAACGTAACAAGTTATTAACTTTACTTTATAGTACCAAAAGTTCTCGGAAAGATTGGCATGAAACCATTTAGTTGACAGGAGCAAAAAAAAAAAAAAAAGCGAGAGAGAGAGACCATCATTCTCCTCTCCACATCAGTGTTACAAAAATACAGGAACTCAGATGATCAGATCATGTTTCTGACTAGATCACTGAAAGACCTCTGTCTTCTTTCTTCACAGATTCACCCGGATCTACACTGACTGCGACACCAGACAGTCTTGTATTCACTGGAGAGACAGTCAATCTGACGTGTGTGATTGAGTCTCACAGTAACTGGAGATATAAGTGGACACCTGACTGGAGATATGAGTGGTATAAAGACAGTGTAATGTTACAGACGTCTGATCGTTACACTGTAAACAGAGACACTCTCACTATCAGAGGAGCTACTGAGTCTGATCAGGGTCAGTACTGGTGCAGAGGACAGAGAGATGAAAGACCAAAATCAGCACAATCAAGCTCTGCTGTTAATCTCACTGTGAAGGGTAAGATGAAAATCATTGTCCTCCTAAATGGTGTTTCCAACAGATTTTCAGGGAAAGTAGTTTATATATACATAAATATAAATGCATATATGCTGACATCACTCACAATGCACTTTTGTAGCCAGTTAGACAGATTGTGTCTTGTGACTGAGTTTGTGGCAGAAAAAAATGGTTTTGTGTCATTTTGAGGGAAAATGCATGCATTTAAAAGTTTGAGTTCGCAACTAGTCATTTTTCATTTGAATAATTTTACTAATTTCAGTTTGATTTAACAATACAATGTATTTAAATTTATTTTAAATGTATAGCTCAATTAAAATGATAACACAATGAAAAGTGTATAAGTGTATGAATAGCATAAGAGAGTTTGCCTAACATAGCTATTCAAGATAAAAGCAATACAGTTATGCACTGGCAAAGTCATAGACTTCTAATGAGAGACATGAAGCTGCTGCTTATTTTTCAAATGTTTTCCAAACTGGGCTGCAGCTGACTTACTGACAAAGCCAGGATATTAGATCTAGGATATATCTAGGATTAGAGGATATTATGCAGGTGAGAGTCAGTTTGCTGTTCAAGTTCATCAGACTGCTCACAGCGGTAGGTGCTGCTAAACAGAGATAATATCATTTGTGCCTGTTTGCACAGGAATTTCATCAGGAAACTTCACTGGCAGTGATTTTGAGTGGATCAAGATCTATCAAGCTTAATGTTATATTAATATTATTATTATATGTTTAAAACGCTGATTATTTCATGAATGAAACAAGGTGTTTAAATAAATGACTTTGAGCGCCCCTTTATAAGGCTCAATCGAAGATCAACGCATCACCTGTGATGTTTCATTTTAAAGAGATCAATGGTGTTGATTCAATGCATTGAACAGTGCTGGCGCCAAAAAAAGGGGATATCCCCTTAAATGTTGCATGGATACTTCAACAAATATTGTTTTCTTCTGATAACCTGTAGCAAACTGTTTCACGAATGCATGTCTTGACCTGAAGAAGGACAGATGTAGGTATTCACTAAAAAAATATATTTTATGTTTCCTGTGTTGCACTTCTAATCTTAGTATGTTTTAGGGCTGTCAAAATTACTGAAAAAACTAAATTTGAATTTTGTACTTAAATATTATCAATTTTCGAATTATATTTGAATTTAAAAGGCATAATTTCAGGTAAGGGGAAAAAGCAAAATTTGGTTTCTCTCCTGAGGCCACAAGAGGGCGCATCGAGCAAAATATCACTAATGCAGTTTATTCAAAGTAATAAAATAACAGGACTATCTTTGAAAAAAGTGCATACTGTTTAAAATAATGTTTATAAAATAAATATAATTAATTAAGTTGCTTAAACAACTAGAAACAAAACAGCATCATGATGTGTGTAGTTTAATACAAAGGACCGAAAACCAATCACAAAGAGTACTTTTTTATTATTATTTAAAAACATGAGATGAAGTGGGATGGGAAAAAACTGCCATAAATTCTTGAGACATGTCTTTTAAAAGTTGAACTTACATTAATTTTACATGTCGTTCTAAACATGCGACTTGTGCGAAACGCGAGTGCAACGGTGATAGATGCAATAAATATGTGCTCTGTGTGAACGGCTTGGTTTCAGTTTTGCCGTAGATCTTCTACGCATTGATGTTCTCTTTTTCCACAATATTTTAACAAAAGTATTAAAATGCAACATCGTCATCACATCTCGTATGCCACTGATAAGGCTGTCTGATGCACACCTAAAATTCAAATGCAACGTTTTTGCATTCAAATGTGGATTTTTATTTTGAATTTGACAAATATTCAAAATTCGAATTTTTATTTGACAGCCCTACTATGCTTTCCATCAAAACATTCATTTTGTAACCTCCCTGCATTTAGCCTCTGATTTGAATGCTCTGTTGGAAGGGGCTTGTTGCAAGACTTTAATGTAAACACTCACTGCTATGATTGGCTGACAATTCTCAAAAACTTTTACTAAAACAACCACCAGATGAACTAATGGTGGAAAGTGTTGATTATAGCATTATATTTAGATCCATCAAAGGTCTGAAACATGATGCAATGCAATAAACGCAATCTCACAAATCATCATAATAACACAATGAAAACATAATGTAAATGACTTGTTGAGCAGGGTAAACTGTGTAAGTGATTATTACAGGAGTTTAACCACTGTTCGAGTCACAGACTTAATCACTGATAGACTCCAGCGATTATAAAGAGAACGACATTTGATCACTTTTCTGAATATAAAATAATCACAGTATCAATAAATAGTATCAAGCTACTAACAGGAACAGTGTGAAACTGATATTGTTAACTGTTATCTGTTTAATCATTGCCTTGATTTACGAACGCATAAACCGCAGTAAACCACTTTGTAACAAAAAACATCTGTACATCTCTTTTATCTTTGTCTGCTTTTATCTTTAACAGATGTACCCACATCTAAAGTGATTGTGACACCAAAGACTATATTCACTGGAGAGACAGTCAATCTGAAGTGTGTGATTGAGTCTCACAGTAACTGGAGATATGAGTGGTATAAAGACAGTGTAATGTTACAGACGTCTGATTGTTACACTGTAAACAGAGACACTCTCACTATCAGAGGAGCTACTGAGTCTGATCAGGGTCAGTACTGGTGTAGAGGACAGAGAGATGAAAGACCAAAATCATCACAGAAGAGTAATCAAATTAATCTGTCTATTAATGGTGAGTAAATACTGTGATAAACACTTGCCTTTTGTTGAGCATTAATATACGCACTGATGAACTAAAAATTATTTATCAGTTTTGTGTGGCTTAAAGATGCCTCCTTTTGAGGCAAATAAGGTTTATTATCAACCTTATTATTATCATTGAATGTTTATCAATGTTATCTTTACCAGCAGGAACACAGAGGGTGAAGTCAGAAGCCTTGAAATATTAGGTTTTATGAAATATTATCATGTGACTTACGATCAGATCTGCATGTTTATGTTCTCCAGTCTCAGCAGCTTCATCTCCTCTTCTGGTCACTGGAGTGGTTGTGGGATTGTTGTGCTTGTTGCTCTTCATCTCACTGCTGCTGCTGTGGAGATACAAGAAGAACAAAGGTGTGGAGCAGATCATAAATTGATTAATACAACTGAACATCAACAAATGGAAGATACAGTTTATGATTAAAGGCTCATTAGAAGATCTAAATTTCAGAGTCACTGTAATCACTGCAGATACTCTTTAAGTGACCCTAATACTCTTTGTTTCTATTATAGATCAGCAGTGTAACATTAACCAGACATCAGTCCCTAATCAATCTGGAGAATTTCAACCAGAAAACTCTCCTCTACAGTCTGGTCAGCCTCAATAACTGATCATTTAAAGGGATAGTTCACACACACACACACACACACAAAAAGAATTAACCATGTCCTTTTAAATCTATATGACTTTGACATCTGTGGAACAAAAAATATATTTTGAAAAAAATATATATTAATATAATATTATTATTATTATTATTATTATTATAATTATTAATATAATATGTCCAAATAATAATAAAAAAAAATCAGTTGGGTTCAGTTTGGACCCCAGCATTCTTCAAAATATATTTTTGAACCATCCCTTTAAGCTTCATACATTTTTTTTTTTCCTTCAAAACTTTACTTTTTACATTTTCTCCTCAAATGTTTGTTTTCTGTCCAGCAGATTCTGATCACATTTATGATGACGTGACTGTAGTTAATAAGAGACACAAAGGTTGAGTTTTAAACCATCTTAACACATACCATTCAAAATCAGCAAATATCATTTATTAATGTTGACATGTTTGTTTTAGATGATCCAGAGTCATTTTCGGAGGTCGCATATTCAGAGGTCACTCTTCAGAAAAAGATATCTGTGGATAAAGGTTAAAAAACTCTCTTCACTACAATTGGACAACATGTCATCAGTCATTAACCAGTAACTTTAATGGTGTATCAAAGTATGGTGCATAAAATAAAAAAAATAATAAAAATAGTTTTGTTTTTGCAGATGATTCCATGGCAGAGTCAAATGAAGTGACATATTCAGAAGTCAGAACAAAAATAAAGAAATGCAAAAGCAAAGGTGTGCAAAATTCTGAACATTTTAATTTTGGGGGTGAACTATCTCTTTTAGTATTAAACATCATGCACCGTTTCTGCTACAGTTCAGAATGATTCCTAAAGTCATGTGGCTCATTGAGGAAATATATAAATCTCATATTTGATCATAATTTTATTATTGATGATTTGTGTTCTTCAGATGCTGATGCTGGAGTTGGTGATGCAACTTATGCTCTTATTAGGAAGAAAGGTAACCAAAAAAATAAAACAATAATTCTGTTACAATTGTGCAATAATTTTATAATAACTGACAGAAAGCTCACAATTTGCACTTGTTGTTGCAGATTGTGGCATATATTGGTTATTTTACATTATAAATATGCTTTAAGAGATTCAGTGACTTGTGGATTTCATTATGATCTTAAAACTGTAAATCATCAACAGAATGAGCTCAAATCAGAGGTTTGCATTATTCACATCACCTGCATCATCTTTTATCTGTTTAAAGGTCCCTGAGTGCAGTGAAGACAGCAGACGGCTAAAAGAGATTCACAGCAGCAGACACAGTAACACTTGCAAACTCAAGGTCCGCGGGCCTAATCTGGCCCACCACATCATTTTGTAGCCCGCAAGAGCATATGATTGTCTTAAAATAAAAATCTATGTAGCTTTATATCGTAAATTATGAAAGTGTGTATCAATACCACAAGTTTCTGTTTCTATTTGGCGTTCTATTTACACGCAGAAATTTGGTGTGCATGATACGCAATGGTTAGGATTAGGGGTGTGGGCTTTTTTCTGTTGATGACCACTGCGTGGACGGCTCAAAGGAATAACTGCGGACCTCTGTGCTCGAGCACCACTGACAGAAATGGAAAAACATGATATTCTCCATTCATTTAACTTATTAAAAAATCGATTACAGCTTTCAGACACGACTTTCTTCTACTTTTAATAGTTCATTTGAGGCGGTTTCTATTGAGTTATTTTAATGACAAATGTCCAGAGCGCATTATATAGCCTATGCGAGAGCACATCAAATGCACGAGCGCAAACCTCTCTGCTCGCAGGTGCATTCCCATTCATTCACTCGCTTTCTATCGGTCAGATATTACATGTGTGCGCTCAAAAATGATCTTCTCTCCTGAGTTTAATAAATGCAACCTGGAGTGTGGGGATCTACTGGCAGAAACATACATTGGTGCATATGCCAACTAATGTAAATCAGTATTTACAAAGCATAACAGTCTAAATGTATCTGTTTCACACTTGTCCCGCACTGTCCCACAAAATCACATCTACTGTCCTGCAACAGATCTATAGGGTGGTCACCCTCGTGCAGAGTAATAAAATAATAATTACTAATTTGAATCAGTAAATTTTAATGAAAACAATACATCATGAAAATAAAAAGAAGCAGGATTTTTGTAATAAGATCAACCGGTAAACTCCTTGAAAATCTAAGGATCCAGAAAGCGAATGCATTCAAACAGTAAGTTCAAAACAGAGCTAATGCAGAGAAAACACGTCCGATTTCATCACAGATGGCGGAGATAATAGTACTCACGTATGTCAGTAAAAAAAAAAAAAAAAAAAAAAAACACTGCAAGCTATTTGGCTTAAAAGCACGAGTGGTTTATACTGGATGCTGGCTGTAAGTGTATTAGATTACGCAGTAGTCAGTGGTTTAGTAAATCTGGATTAGTCAGGTCAAGGTAGCTTGTTTAGTGGTCTTTTGGCGTCCCCCTGTGTTCCTGTTTGGTATCGCAGACTGACTTATGCATTTTTTTTTTTTTTATTGAAAGTTCTGTAAACTACTAAATGTACAGGTGCATCTCAATCAATTAGAATGTCGTAGAAAAGAATTACTGAATTACTGAAATTCATTTATTTCAGTAATTCAACTCAAATTGTGAAAATCGTGTATTAAATAAATTCAATGCACACAGACTGAAGTAATTTAAGTCTTTGGTTCTTTTAATTGTGATGATTTTGGCTCACATTTAACAAAAACCCACCAATTCACTATCTCAACAAATTAGAATATGGTGACATGCCAATCAGCTAATCAACTCAAAACACCTGCAAAAGTTTCCTGATCCTTCAAAATGGTCTCTCAGTTTGGTTCACTAGGCTACACAATCATGGGGAAGACTGCTGATCTGACAGTTGTCCAGAAGACAATCATTGACACCCTTCACAAGGAGGGTAAGCCACAAACATTCATTGCCAAAGAAGCTGGCTGTTCACAGAGTGCTGTATCCAAGCATGTTAACAGAAAGCTGAGTGGAAGGAAAAAGTGTGGAAGAAAAAGATGCACAACCAACCGAGAGAACCGCAGCCTTATGAGGATTGTCAAGCAAAATCGATTCAAGAATTTGGGTGAACTTCACAAGGAATGGACTGAGGCTGGGGTCAAGGCATCAAGAGCCACCACACACAGACGTGTCAAGGAATTTGGCTACAGTTGTCGTATTCCTCTTGTTAAGCCACTCCTGAACCACAGACAACGTCAGAGGCATCTTACCTGGGCTAAGGAGAAGAAGAACTGGACTGTTGCCCAGTGGTCCAAAGTCCTCTTTTCAGATGAGAGCAAGTTTTGTATTTAATTTGGAAACCAAGGTCCTAGAGTCTGGAGGAAGGGTGGAGAAGCTCATAGCCCAAGTTGCTTGAAGTCCAGTGTTAAGTTTCCACAGTCTGTGATGATTTGGGGTGCAATGTCATCTGCTGGTGTTGGTCCATTGTGTTTTTTGAAAACCAAAGTCACTGCACCCGTTTACCAAGAAATTTTGGAGCACTTCATGCTTCCTTATGCTGACCAGCTTTTTAAAGATGCTGATTTCATTTTCAGCAGGATTTGGCACCTGCCCACACTGCCTAAAGCAGCAAAAGTTGGTTAAATGACCATGGTGTTGGTGTGCTTGGCTGGCCAGCAAACTCACCAGACCTGAACCTCATAGAGAATCTATGGGGTATTGTCAAGAGGAAAATGAGAAACAAGAGACCAAAAAATGCAGATGAGCTGAAGGCCACTGTCAAAGAAACCTGGGCTCCATACCACCTCAGCAGTGCCACAAACTGATCACCTCCATGCCACGCCGAATTGAGGCAGTAATTAAAGCAAAAGGAGCCCCTACCAAGTATTGAGTACATATACAGTAAATGAACATAATTTCCAGAAGGCCAACAATTCACTAAAAATGTTTTTTTTTTTTTTTTTTTTTTGGTCTTATGAAGTATTCTAATTTGTTGAGACAGTGAATTGGTGGGTTTTTGTTAAATGTGAGCCAAAATCATCACAATTAAAAGAACCAAAGACTTAAACTACTTCAGTCTGTGTGCACTGAATTTATTTAATACACGAGTTTCACAATTTGAGTTGAATTACTGAAATAAATTAACTTTTCCACGACATTCTAATTTATTGAGATGCACCTGCATTTTTGTTCAGATTTGTGCATTCAGACTGGAGTGAACCGCCTCGGCCTTGTTAAAAACCCCGTTCGGCGTCAGACCCACCTTCACCAACCAAACCATCCTGATGAAGATGAAGGTGTAATAATGACTAATGAAGCTGCAGCTGATCTGATCCGCGCGCGAGCGCTCACACCTGCGGAGTGTTACTGTGACGTCACACAGCCGCCATCACCAACGTTCTGCGCTCGCGCGCTTTTCTTTTCTTTCTTTCTTTCTTTCTTTCTTTCTTTTTTTTTTTTTTTAGTAATCTTTTAAAGTGAAGTCAGTTGTCTGGTTAAATTATATTTAATACTGATGTCTGTAAATGTCTGCTCAGACTTTTAATATAATATGAAGTTGAAGATGAGGAAATTACATACTT
This sequence comes from Spinibarbus caldwelli, assembly GCA_039654775.1. Taxonomy (NCBI): domain Eukaryota; kingdom Metazoa; phylum Chordata; class Actinopteri; order Cypriniformes; family Cyprinidae; genus Spinibarbus; species Spinibarbus caldwelli. Next base: position 3,103,947 of record CM077220.1, on the reverse strand, counting down.
TTGTAGGTAAAAAGTTCAAATAAAAGTCCGACAACCATCAGCAAACTGCGTATTTCATAAACACGTTGCTTGATTTTTTTTTTTTTTTTTTTTTTTTTTACATATCTGTCAATATCTGGATTTATTGTACTGGATTAATATCTGTATATGTTTGCTCAGCTTTTTACTATAAAATGAACGTTATATGTTGTGTTTCCCCTTGTTGTATAAATCTTAGACAGGTATAGCCCCTTTTTTTCTTTCTTTCTTTTTTACAGTAATGAAAACAATGATTTTTTTTTTAATGAAATCATTTCATAATATCTTATAATTTATATTCATAATTCATTGGCTAAAGAAAATTAAATACAACACACAAAGCAATAATGGAGTATCTCCACATTATTCAGATGTATTAGCACAGTATCAGGTCTCTCTGTCCTCAGTGTCTATAGGATTATAAGAGGGCAGATGTCTGATTTAATTACATTTACACAATTACAGTCTTTTAGCTCTGAAATAAAATATGTTCCAAAAAGTTTGTGAGAACACACACACACACACACACACACACTAAATAAATAAATAAATAATAAAACAAAATAATAATAATAATAATAATAATAATAATAATAATTGTGGTCTCTCATGTACAAGTTTATCCTGTTATAGTTTACTTCCAGTCCTGTAAATGTGAAAAGGCTTCATTAATTGCTCCACAAAGGACGGAGGACAGAGGAAACACCCTGAGGATCTTTGATCAATAGGCCTATATAAACCACACATTTTACATACATCAACACTGCATTAAATTTATTACAAATTTCTTATTCAACCAAACTTCAACAACAGATTTCATGAGTGAAATCTGATGACAGTCTGGAGCACTGGAATATTCTCAGCTTCTCAAAAGTCTTTGTAATAGTGTTGTAATGTTTGTAATTGTTTGTTAATTATACTCAGCCAAAATCCACCAACATATCCATCTGCCTTTTCCTCTAAAGCTGACATTGACTACAGAGAAACATTGACAATTGTGAAATGGCCTTAACATTGTGTCAGTCAGTGAGCCTCAAGAGGAACTGAAACCTCTAAATATAAGTAAATAATCACAGAATTGTCATGATTTTCCTGTGGTTCAGTGTGTAGCATTTGGACCAATCAGACACACATTTGTTCATCAGATTTAACAAATCAAATTAGTTAATAGATTAACAACTAACCACAGACCCCTCACCCCACACACGTTCTGAGTGCTGGTATGTCTCTGATGACTCCAGGCCCCCCCCGGTGCCATGGCAACCTATCTGATAACACTAGTTTTATTGGTCAAAGGAATGCGGGCAGACCTCATTTTCCCTTAGGAAAGAGACATGTAATGCACATAAAATTGGACTCTTCTCTAATTAATTCATTGAAAAACCTTTCTTTGAATGAACACGCATATCCTCAGGTCATTGTGTATATTGTTACTGTTCGTGTATATTGTCTTTTTGTACTGTATCCTGTTTTATGCATGCTTATGATAGATCACTAGTTAATATTACCTCACTTATATCATGTTTGATCTCTATCAATTTGTCTTCGGATGATCTAAATGACAGTGTATATTACATGTTGATACCTATGCAACATATTAGTGTTCTAAGAATCATTAATAGTTGTACATCGACTATTAAACCCAACCCCATGCAACTTGTCATGCTCAGAGACAAAGAGTCGTAACACCTTCCCTCCAAAGAGACTGGAGACCATTGGCTCTTTGACTCCCCAGAGGTGTGACCTCTATACCAGATAAAGGTCTCACTCACAGGTCCGGCCCTCTCTTCTAAAAAAAAAAACCTCTTCTGCAAAAACTTCTGCTGCAAGGAAAAGCTCTTCTGCTATCTTCTGACGGAGAGCCCGAACCGGCGCGGGTGCACCCGGTCGACCCCACATAGAGCCTGGGAGATGACTCTTGACCACAAAGACCCAGGCTGCAGATCTGTTAGACTCCTAAGAGGATGAGGAAGATGTGAGCTAGAACTTTTCTGGACCATTAAGCTTTTGTGCCAGGCCTTATGGCCTTGTCTTTCCATTCAATCAAAGCTCCTCGGACCTCAGCAGATCTCTTTCTTAACTCTTTTTCCACTCTCTACCTGGAAGAACATTTCTACCTCAGAACATGTTTGGAATTCATCGCTTTTCAACCCGGAAGAACATGATCGCGAGTCGAAAAACCTTGAAACCATCAAGACTTTTCATCCGAGACCGCATTCCGTCACGACAAAGGAAGTGCAAGTATAGTACATTTAACTAAATGAAACAGAGGTTTAGTATAAGTTATAGACCCCGTTATAAACGGCGCTGATGGTTTTACTCAGGTGGTTAAATGACTTTTTCCATAACTGCATTCTCTGGTTTTCCTGACGGTTTCATCCATCAACTCTCATTAGCCCTTTCCCCATGTATGAGCGATTGTATGTTTTAGTGTATGTTTTTCGTTGTTTGTTTAGATTAGATATGTGTCTTAGCGTTTAGTTAATAAAACTCTTGTGCACAAATTACATGAGTTTCTGATTCTGCCTTGCATATTAATGTCCCTTTATGATTTTGACCCTTGCTACATGCTCTAATGCATTAATAGGAAGATATTTTCTGTGGCCACAGAAATATCCTTTCTTAGAGTTGATATGAATTTACACTGAATGTTCGCTGGACGAACAGATCAGCTGATGGCAATTTAACTCTGCAACAGTTATTACTGTCAGCCGATATAAATAATTGTAATTAATCATAATTAATTGTAATTATTTATATACAATTCCCTTTTTGAGCTAATTTGCTACAAGTGATACATACTCATCTGCATCGACACAAAATAATGCTTCACTTCAACTTCTCACGAACTGCAGTTGGGTCATTCTTCAATTGTGGTGGCAAATGAGAGGCAGAATTTGTAAAAACGCTTGTTTGTTTTTTTTGTTTTGTTTTGTTTTGTTTTTTTTTCTAATAAAATATATTGCTATGCATTTAAAATTAGTTTAATATGCTATATCCATTAAAATGAAAGCTTAAGAACATTTAGATTTTTAAATAATTTCAGTCAAACACTGGTGACACAGCCACTTATGTCTATGTTATTTTGAAGTAACAACACAGACTTTATATTGCAAGTTACTATAGGCTCTGTGGTGTTACCAGGAAAGACAGTAACACCACAGACAAACCAGCCTAAATCCAGACTTTTCTCAAATGGAGGCTGCCATCATGATGATTTCAAGATCAGGGGACATTTTGGAAATATTAATAAGTATGTATTTATCAAAATTTAGATTAAAATATGTCAGATCTACAAGTTATCAACATAACACCACATACACTAATAAAGTGTGACACATGAAATTATCAGAAGTTTAGCTAAATGTAAGAAAATTAATAAGAAAGAATGTATTCCCCATGCACCTCTCAGATCAACCAGCACCTGCAGTGACCTTTACACACAGGAAGTAGTCCAAATAGAATTCTCCCTTTTCTTAAAGGGATATCCATTGTTGTAACACCACAGACATGAATATGGGGGACACAACTTTTTTCTTAAATATAACAAAATATGTATTTTTTTTAAACAATTTAATAAAATTGTACATTAAATAAAATCTATATTCACAATATAACCACTTTATTTGTGTTAATAATATTATATTGTTGCGATTACATTCCATTATACCTCTCTGTGGTTTGGCAGGAACATCTATATTTTGTTACAAATACAATCTCTAAAACTCAATTAAATATGTATTTTAAAACTAAAAATGTAACTATTAACAGTGCACAAATTGTGTTTATCCCATAGAATACAAACATGCAAACATTTTATGATTTATTGGTATTTAAAGTTTATTTCAACTGTTGTAAAGTAGAGGGACACCATTTGGTTATTGGTAGCTATTGGTTGATGAAATGCTTGTGCTCTTGCGTGAGATGTTGTGAGGAAGTCTGTTTCTCTCTTCTGTTTCTCTGTATCTGCTGTCACGGATGCCTCAGTCTGTCGTCTAAACTTCTGGACATGAACGTCTTCCAAGAGTCCTGCTGCTCCATCTTAGCAGTTCTCCTGGTTTTCCTTCTCCAGGGTGAGTGACTCGAGAAATCCAGCAGTTATTCCTGTATAGGGAATGCTTATGAATATTTTAAATGATTATTCAATATGAAGCTAAATGTTTAATGCAATGCATGCTTAAAGTGATTTTACAATTAAAATATATTGTGTATTATAATTTTACTGTTTGAAGCAAATGATCATGGACAATTAGGTCACATCAGTGTTTCATCTGTGAGAAAAGTTCGGTTCAGCTCAGGAAACCTCAAGCCTTATCTTTAGCAAAGGTGCCATTAATAGACTGCTTTTCTTTAGAATGTGGCCATTAATAGACTGCTTTTCTTTAGAATGTGGCCATTAATATAGTGCTTTTCTGTTGCAACCGGCATTAAATTAATTAAAAAAGCATGTTATTTCTGGGTTTATTTTGACTTGTCATTCAGTGCTGTGGAATAAAAATATTATGTCATCAAAATGGCAAAAACATGCAACACCTACAAAAAGCCATACAGCTGTTGAGGTGATGAGAGTCGATGGGTGGCACGGTGCTGTGAAACACTTCCTTAGCAGAGCACGAAGTTACCAAATACAGACACAGAGACACAGAGTCACTGTGCAAATATGCATTTTAAATGCTATTACAGGCATTTGTGCTCGAATCTGACTGATATCTGATTCTGATATCTGGTGGGAATAAAGTTATCTTCATGCTGATGGTGCTGTGGAGCCGTCCTCATGAAGACAGGAGTGTGAAGACAGAGTGAGAAGTGTGAGATGGTCTGTGCTGATAGCATAAACTCAAACTCTGTGAGCTTCTTTTGATGGCTTATTTATTATTTGTCAACTATCTGTTCCTTTGTTTCTCATTGGTTTTGTTGATGTTGTTCTCAAACTGGTATTTATTGTTAAGTATGTTAATACATCTAAATATGAAAAATCGGACATGAATTTGTGACAGTATGTAAGCATTTGTTGTTGTTTGTTCTGTATTGTAGGGTCGTGTGTTGATCCAGACGCAGAGGTTGTGCACAAAGCTGTTGGAGACTCACTGGAATTAACTGCTGATTATCCAAAAGATGATCTTGAAGTAGAATGGAAATATTATGATGCTCCTTTTGCTGAGTATAGAAATAAAGATTTCCAAAAAGTCAAATCTGAATTATTTTATGAAAGATTAATTAAGTATAAGTACAATATTAGTGTAATAGTAGCTGACCTCAAAGTTCAGGATTCTGGAAGCTTCTCAATTACTGCAGAAGGAAAATCTATACAATACAATACAACATTCATTGTGCTCCATGTTCATGGTGAGTTTAATTGTTTGATATTTATTCTGTCAATGCTGTTAGGATGCAAAAAGTAAATTCTAAAATAACATATTTAAGAACTGACGCTGAATACATTCATGGTAATTTAAATTAAGTTAAAGGAACACTCCACTTTTTTTGAAAATAGGCTCATTTTACCGTATTTGAATCAATTCAGCCGATTTACGGGTCTGTCGGTAGCACTTTTAGCTTAGCTTAGCATAGTTCATTGAATTGGATTAGACCATTAGCATTTCGCTCAAAAATGACCAAAGAGTTTTGATAATTTTCCTATTTAGAACTTGACTCTTCTGTAGTTACATCGTGCACTAAGACCGACGGAAAATGAAAAGTAGCGATTTTCTAGGCCGATATGGCTAGGAACTATACTCTCATTCCGGCATAATTATCAAGGAACTTTGCTGCCGTACCATGGGTGCAGCAGGCGTAGTGATATTATGCAGCACCTGAAAGTGGTCCCCAGCTATGTAGCTGGGGACTACTTTCAGGTGCTGCGTAATATCATTGTAATATCATTCCTAGCCATATCGGCCTAGAAAATCGCAACTTTTCATTTTCCATCGGTCTTAGTACACGATGTAACTACAGAAGAGTCAAGTTTTAAATAGGAAAATTATCGAAACTCTTTGGTCATTTTTGAGCGAGATGCTAATGGTCTAATCCGATTCAATGAACTATGCTAAGCTAAGCTAAAAGTGCTACCGCCAGACCCGGAGATCGGCTGAATTGATTGAAATACAGTAAAACTCAACTGTTTAACTCTAGGGGAGTTGTAAAATGAGCCTATTTTCAAAAAAGTGGAGTGTTCCTTTAAATAGTTTAGTATGCTAATATAATTACTTTTTCATATTATTCTCTTACAGATCTCATCAGAGATTGAGTCCAGTGTTACCTGACTGCAGGACATCTGCATGTTTCATCTCCGGTGTCTGGCGTCCGGTGATCAGAATCCCTCCTACAGCTGGACCGGTCATCAGATCCAGACTCAAGGATCTCACCTGAATATCAGCCTCCGTCCAGCAGAAACCACCACAGTCAACTGCACAGCCAACAACACCCTCAGTGTCAAGTATACTACTGAGACTGTAGTGTGCACAGAGAAATCTGAGGATCAAAGGTTCTGTGTGAAAAGTTGAATTCATAAATTATATAATATACAAAAAGTAAAGACAGACTAAGAAACAGGCCCACACATTTTGGAGACCCATTTGAATGGCAAGATTATGTATTGTTAAATTGCTCTAAAATGATCTTGTTAGATTTTTATTCATCATGATCTGTACTTAAGCAATTTTAGGATCTGTACAGACCACTCAGATCATTAGGATCGAGTCAGTTAGAAATACCAAGGGTTCACACAAAACATGGTGAGTCCGTCCGCTTTTAGCTATTATGCCACTAGCAGTTGGAACCAGCTTCCAAAAGAGATCAGATGTGCTAAAACATTAGCCACATTTAAATCCAGACTCAAAACTCATCTGTTTAGCTGTGCATTTGTTGAATGAGCACTGTGCTACATCCAAACTGATTGCACTGCATTTTATGTATAATCATTTTCTAAAGTTTTAAAGTTCCCTGGTTTATTGTTGTGATTATTTTTATGATTTTTTTACTTCCTTTTATGTAAAGCACTTTGAATTACCATTGTGTATGAAATGTGCTATATAAATAAACTTGCCTTGCCTTGCCATATTAACAACAACGTTTATTTAGCACAATTACAACAGTAAAATCTGTTCAAGCCACCAGTTGATACAGCATTTTTATTTATCTCATTTCCTTGTTTATTTTTGATGAGATGAGCTTGCAAACACCTTCAACTAAAACACTCAGTGAATCAAATCACAAACTACATTTTAATCCGGGGCGGATGAACTGCTTTATTAGTGGATACAGGTAGGGTCTGGACTGGATCCGGTCCGGATCTTTAATCCTTATCTGTTCCGGATCTGTAGTGCTGTGCAAGTGGACTCCGATACGGACCCATTTTGCTATCTGGGGTGGATCTGGCAACACAGAGGCTGCATCAGCGCTCACACTCGAGGCTGGTTTAAGGCTGATTTCACAACTCCCTCAAGCCTCGTTCACTCCGGACCTCGGTGACCTCATAGCTGGCTACGGGCCTGCCCTTGCTGTCTTTGGAGGGTCAGAGAGCTCTCGGATTTCATCAAAAAATATCTTAATTTGTGTTCTGAAGATGAACGAAGGTCTTATGGGTTTAGAATGATATGACAGTGAGACAGAATTTTGACAATGACAGAATTTTCAATTTTGGGTGAAGTTTTGGGTGAAATTTCAGGTTTCAGATAAGCCTTTAAGAGGCCTAATAAACGTCTGCTTTGTTCTCTGCAGCTCTTTCCACTCGTGTTGACTGCAGCTGCCTGTCGTCTGTGTTGAAAGCAAGGCTTTTGGCCGACAAACTGAAACCAGAGAGCTCCTCACAATCTCTCCAGAATGAAGCACACTTCAGCTGCAAAGTACAAAAAGCATAACTCAAATTACTTGAAAAGGCCTACATTACATATTATCTCGTGACATCTACTCTTAATGTGTGCGGCTGTGGGCGTGAATGAACAAAATAACAGTTTCAGAACAATTCTAAAAAAAAAAAAACGTATCTTCAAGTAGAGAATCAGAGCTCTAAAAACTTGCATGCACTAAAAAAATAAGCTAAATATCTTAGAATGGATCTCTTTTTCTTCCTATTTCTTCTTTTATTTCTGTAAAGAGTTTTGTCTCCTCCCTCATCTCTTCTTGAAGTGTGAAATGACTGTTTAAACAGGAAGTGTCTGTTTTAGATGACACCGGACAGCAGGTTTTTTTTTTATTAATGAGTCAGTATGGGGTCCGGTGCACTGCCTCTCATTCTCCGTAAGTATTTTATTATATTCTATACCTGGGGTGCAGAACTCAGTTCCTGAAGGGCCACAGTCCTGCAGTGTTTCCAGCCTTGTTATCTGTAGTTCTCAAATCAGCTGAAATCTGCAGAGCTGCAGACCTCCAGGAGCTGAGTTTGGCTGCCCTCTTCTACACTTTCTTCTGTTTTCTGTTTCTAATATGTTGTATTCAGTTGAAGATCAGTTTCAACAGGTTGTGATATGCATAGGAGAGTTTGTGACTTTAGTCTTACTGCTAATTCTATTCTCTTTTTCTGGCATGTTTTACCTTTACTGAGACAGGACAGATCAGAATTGATGGGAAGTGAAGTGTGGGGTGGGGTGAATCAGGAAAGGTCCTCGTGTCAGGATTAGCACAATAACAGCGCTGTGTGTTAGCACACTGCCCACAACGCTATCAGTGCCGACTGCAAATTATATTCTTTATTGTTCAAATTCAATGTGATGACATGTTGAAGTATATGTTAAAGTATTTAGACAGCTAAGTCACACTTAAAGGGTTAGTTCACCCAAAAATGAAAATTCTGTCATTGTGCCAAACCCGTAAGACCTTCGTTCATCTTCAGAACACAAATTAAGATATTTTTGATTAAATCCGAGAGCTTTCTGACCCTCAATAGACAGCAAGGGAACTGAAACATTCAAGGACCAGAAACATAGTAAGGACAATTATGAGGCTATGAGGATAAGCTATGAGGATACTTTTTTTTGTGCAAAGAAAACAAAAATAACAAATACAGAGTTCTGGCATGAAACTCTAGATGGCGCAGTCTGATAGGTCTAACTCAACCTGATCTAATGACATCATTATCACATGGCACAGCTAATTGGTTCTCTCCTGTATCGGTAGCCAATGAGCTCTCTGCTCAACATTCAATGACCAGTGTTTGTTGTAGCAGTTCGCAGCTTGCTTCAGAAACCCTTCACCTTCCCCAGCTCCATCTGTATCGATCTGCAACGAGGTGATTCATGTATGCTATAGGGGGTTATTTCATGTATGTTATATTTGCAGCAACAGTATTTCTTACATGCTCACCGCAGCATGTTGTGGATATATTGGCAGTAGCAAGTCTCGGTACTTGCTCTGCAGCAGCAGCAGCACTGTAGCAGATCTATTCCGCCAAGACCAAATACATTAACATTGTCATGTACATTACCATGCCAATCCCTCCGAGAGTTGTCATGACAGAACTTTATTTAAGCATTATTTCTCTTCTGTGTCAGTCTTTAATCACATTCAGGAGAGTACCACAGCGCATGTGTGTGATGCTGCTAAAGCAGGAGTCGTAGAAACTGCATGTGCTGCACCTTCTTTACAAGCAGAAGAAGATGCACACTGGAGCTACATAAAACAGTATTCATAAACATGTCTGAAGATTTCAACAGAGAGGATGACTTGCAATTATTTGCCTAGCCTTACTTATTTGAACCAGATTTAAACAGACGATAAACTAAGAGAGATGGACGTTCTACATCAGAACGCCGGCTCGTGCGTCAGCAGCATCACACGCATGCACTCTCCTGAATGAGCATCAAAGACTGAGACAGAAGTGTCATAGCCAGTGTCTGCTGTGCCCTTGACAGCCACCAGAGGGCACGCTTCTGCATTATTGTTTGTTTTGTTCTGGACTTCAGTTCCCATTACCCCTTGCACTGATTGTTTCATTTCCTCCAGCTGTTTATCATTTACCTATTAGCTCACTGTTGTTTATACCATGCTCACTTTGTCCTTGGTTGCTGCAGTATTACCACTGTTTCTTTGTGTTTATGGATTCTGTTTTGTGGATTACCTCGTGCCAGTGTTTTTGATCTTTGTTTTTGTTTTTTGTTAACAATTGTTTATTGAAATTTTCTTCTAGGAACAGTAGTATAAAACAAAAAGCAGCTATAAAAATTTAGAACCCACCCCAACCCTGGTAGACTTCAAACAAACAAACAAACAAATAAATAAATAAATAAAAATAAATAAATAAAATAAAATTAATCAATAAAATAATTTTACATAGATTTTAGAAAAGATAACACAACATTAAAAGCTGAATGCCATAAACTTACAGTTTTCACATTAGATCCATGTATACGAGAAGTTGAGAGTTCCATCGAGATAATGTCCAACAAATACACAGTCCAGGTCCGTCTGTCCATTGTGTGAGGAGGATTCCAATAGTTGACTAGCAATTTTTTGCTGCTGTGAGAGCAGCTAACAGTAAACATCTTTGTTGGACGGACAAGGTGAAGTCCCAAAAGTCATTCATGAAAAAATGGTGCGGAGTCAAACATATCTCAGTACCCAACAAATATGATAGGTCCTGTGAGTCCAAAAAGGTGTGAGAGAGGGGCACTCCCAAAAAAACTGTAAAAATGTGTCTAAAGGTCACTGGGAACAGAGATTACACTTAGGAAAAGACGACAGATTCATATAAAAATGTTTCATTGGAGTCAAGTAAACCCTGTGCAACAATTTCAAATCAATCATTTGGTGATTAGGGTTTAAGAAGACAATTTAAACATACCCCATACCTGATCCAAAATAAAACATGCACATCCTCATTAAGATCCTTAGCCCAAACAGTTGTAATAGATAAAGGTTTGTATGAATGCTCAAGAAGAAAGAGATAGATGACTGAAGCAGAGGAGGGAGATTTCTCAGAAGGAAGGATTAGTTTGCGCAAAGGGTGAACAGGCAGTTGAGAGTTCCAAGGCACCCCATACGTCCGTAGGACTGATCTAATGCGCAAATACATAAAAAAGGAGGCGCCTGGCACATTATATTGAGTTTTGAGATTCTGGAAGGATTTTAAACCACTATCATCATAGATCTCTCCCAAAGTGTTTACTTTATTATGAGTCCATTGCGGACAATGAAATGGAGTACTGCCTGACAAAAGATTATTATTGTGGAAAATAGGTGAATGCCTATGCCATATTGTAACTAGTTGTGAACGTCTTTCAACAGCCCTCCATGTGGAGAGGAGGTGGGTTACAATGGGACCAAACCAAGATTTACACTGCCTAAGCAGAACCCCCGAAAAAACAAGATGCTTCAATTTATACAGATAAACAATAGATTACTCAATTGCTCTCCAAGACACAGAAGCGTCAGGATCAAACCAAACTGATAAAGGGCGGAGGGAAAAGGCTTGAGCATACAGTCTAAAATTGGGGAAAGAAAGACCTCCATGTAATCTGGATCGTTGTAAGGTAGTTAGTTTAATACGAGGACGTTTCCTATCCCATATATACCATGAAACACATGCATCAAGTTTGTTCCAGTAGCCAACCAGTGGAGCGAGAGGAATCATGGAAGAAAAGAAATTAATACGTGGGAGAACATTAATTTTAATCACCGATATAGGAGCCTGAAAAGAAATAGGGAGACCAATTCTCCAAATCTGAGGATACTTTGGCTAGAATACTATTATAATTTTTTTAGATGATTTCCTGCAGGGAAGGAAAAACATCTATCCCCAAGTACTTAAAGTTTTGAACCACTGGAATAGATATAGAAAGGGACATGGAATCAATTTTAGAATTGAGGGGAAGTAAACATGACTTACTCCAACTAATTTTAAACCCAGAGAGAGATCCAAAATGGTCAAATAAATTCAACACATGAGGAATAGAATGTAACGGCTTCTCCAAAAACAATAAAATATCATCAGCAAACAAAGAAATATGATGATGAGTATTCCGTATAATTATGGGATAAATAGTTTCAGACTGTCAGACCGCTTGATCGCTTGAGGTTCCAAGGATAGGGCAAATAACAGAGGAGAAAGTGGGCAACCCTGACGAGTACCTCGATGTATAAAAAATGGGTTCGAGCGAACAGCACCTGTGAGAACAGTGGCTGCTGGACTGTCATACAGAACTTTTAACATATTTATTAAACTCGATCCTAGACCCAGATGCTGTAGAACCGCCCATAAATAGTTCCATTCTAGCTGGTCGAAAGCTTTCATCGCATCTAGAGATAATACTGTGCAAGGGAAGGACGAACTATTCGTTGAATTAATAATATGATATAACCTGCATAAGTTATCCGAAGCTGAGCGAGATTTAATAAATCCTGTTTGGTCATGATGAACTAACCTATTCATAAATTTCTCTAGACGGCGAGATAGTACTTTAGCATATAATTTAACATCAGTCCCTATCAAAGAAAGTGGCCGGTAACTAGAACAGGAAGTAGGATCTTTATCTTTTTTTAACAAGAGAGAAATAACAGCTATATTAATAGATGGGTGAAATGAGCCTTGAGTAACTGAAAAATTTATCATATCTAACATGATGGGGCCTAAATCCAACCAAAAAGTAGAGTACAATTCGATTGGAATACCATCTATGCCTGGGGATTTCCCCTTGTTCATAGATCGGATTGCTGACTCCAGCTCCTGAAGAGTGATCGGTTCAGCCAGGTATTCCGAATCCGAATCTGACAGCCTAGGTAAATCAAGGTTGGACAGAAAAGATGCAAAAGAGTCAGGGTCACCATCAGCAGAAGTAGTATAGAGGTTAGAGTAAAAAGAGTGGAAGGCGATATTAATGTCTTTTGGGTCTGTCATAATGAGCCCAGATTGGGATTCCACTGCTGAAATATTAGCAAACTTTTCACTGTTGCGTAATCTTAGAGATAAAAGGTGGCTTGGTTTACTCCCTTGAAAATAGTAATTCTGCCTGGATCTGAGTAATGAATTGAGTTCGGACCTAAGTGCCATGATTTTACTGAGTGTATTGTCTGAGAAACAATGTTGATTATCTCTAGTCAGATTCTGGAGCTGTGATTCCAGTTCTTTTTGTGTCAGTTTTTCTGAAGGGAGGAGGCATATGAAATTGAGTTATTCCATATAAATCCTTTAACTGCATTCCAAAGTGTTCGCGGATCATCCACTGAACCTTGGTTAATTTCAGTGAACTTAGCAAATTTATTTCTGAATTGACTGCAAAAGTTTTCGTCCTGTAACAATTTAGGGTTAAATCGCCATCTAGTGGCACGAGATGGCCGAGGGATCAAAGATAATCTGCACAAATTTCCTTCATGATCCGACAGAGATAAGGAACAGATATCGGCATCACAAACAGCTGAAGATAAAGAAGTAGAAATGAAAATATAGTCGATTCGCAAATAGGATTTATGAGTAGCAGAAAAGAAAGTGAAAGACTCAGCAGAAGGATTTAATAAACGTCAACTATCCACCAATGAGGATGAGGTTACACATTGCCGAAGTTTGATCTTTGTTTTTGTAAAAATAAAGCTGCACTTGGATCTGTTATTTTTTTTTTCTCCAAGTCATTCTGTGACAAGAAGAGAATAAATTGTAGAATAAAGTCATTATTTTTGTTTTCTTTGCACACAAAGTATTCTCGTAGCTTCATAAAATTACGGTTGAACCGCTGATGTCACATGGACTATTTTAACAATGTTCTTACTACCTTTCTGGGTCTTGAACATGGTAGTTACGTTGCTGTCTATGAAGGGTCTCGGCTCTTGGATTTCATCAAAAATATTTTAATTTGTGTTCCAAAGATGAATGAAGGTCTTACTGGTTTAGAACAACATGAGGATGAGTAATTAATGACAGAATTTTCATTTTTGGGTGAACTATCCCTTTAAAAATTTATGAATTCCATTGCATTAGACACAATATGTCAAACCAAGTGCCAACAAATGATGCTCAAGCGTATTTAAAACTAACTTCTGTTTTCTGAGACATTTTTTTCACTCAATTTTAACCAGGTTTGTTTCAACATAATTTTTAGTAGATGTTTGAAGTCAGTTCTCCTCAGGTTTATAGACCAGAGCTGTAGTTCATCAAATTAACATAAACATGTTCCAGTAATGCTTGGCTATCAGAAAGACTCTGGACTGCAGTTTGAAAATTATTATACATAATATATATTATCATGTTTTATTTTGTGAAATGTTTTTTTATTGAAAATTGTGCTTGTGCTATATTTCATTAAATTAAAGGCCACTTGTTTTGATATATTGCAAATATGTATATGTTGTATCAGCCTGTTTAAATTGTAACACTAAAAGTGGTAACCTACAGCAGTTTTCTTTTCTGGTTCACTTTAACTGAAATGAGTTTGGTTCATTTGTTCAAGTGTCTAAATGGTTCAAGTGTCTAAATTCTTTTTGGGGCCACTGTAAAGTCACAATTAAGTTGATGGTACCAACGTCAAACAGGAAGTGAGGCTAAGTGCATCTCAAACACTTTGAACTCAGTTGTTTAGGAGTTTTGTAGTTTGTTTTGTTCCAGTGAATAATCGTTAACCACATTACAGCATGTAACGTGTTTGCAAGTGTCTGAAAACAAAAGTGAATTTGGTTTCACTTTATTTTGATGGTATCTTTAACACATTGTGTTGACTATAAGTAACGTTGCACATAAATATATACCAACTCTCATTAGTGTGTTAGTACAGTATAAGTAGATTGGTAGGGTTAGGGTTAGAATAAATTGACGTACACTCTTAAAAATAAAGGTGCTTCAAAAGGTTCTTCAAGCGATGCCGTAGAAGAACCATTCAGTCAAAGGTTCTGTAAAGAACAATCTCTTTATTACCTTTTTATAATCTGAAGAACTTTCTTTCGCCACAAAGAACCTTTTCTGAAACAGAAAGGTTCTTCAAATGTTAAAGGTTCTTTATGGATCCATTTAGACAAAAAGTTTCTTCTATGGCATCGTGAAGTTACTTATTGTAACGGAGCTGATGAGACGTGAGACGTGCGAATCCATGTGCAGAGCTTTTATTCAAAGACGTGGTCACAAAACAAGCAAGGGTCAAACACTGGCAAACAGGTATATAGTGGGCAAGACACAGGAGCAGTCCAATAAACGAGCGAGGGTCAGTCGACGGCAAACAGGGCTTGACAAGAGCGGTAATCCGAGTACACGAGCAATAATCCAAGCGTGGTGCAAACAGAGTCCGAAACAGCAGGCAAAGGGTTAATCCAAGATACACAGGCAGGAGATCAGGAAATAGGGTGACACGAAATGACTAGACTTAGACTAGAGTTGGAACTAGAAACGGAAACAGGAAGCGGCTCCGTAGTGTAGCTATCGCTAAACAGTGATAAACGCTAGACAATAGTTGTCGTGGCCCGAGAGAGGGAGATCTCTTCGGCGCAGTCAAAAAAGCTCAAACAGCAGGGTTCCAGGTGCCAGAAGCAAGACTTTATTACAATGTAACAAAGCCGAGAAGACAGCCGCCACATCCACTGCCTCTGAGTCTTTGTTTGTCCAAGCTCCATGTTTTATACACTCTCTTCTTATACAATGTATCAAAGTTGGTTCTTTCCATTTTTTATCTGTTATGCCTGTCCGGTTTTCCACAATAGTCTACTTGTCCTCTCAGCTTATCTTTTAATGGTGGAATTTGGCCAAGGCCACCATCTGGAGGCAATCACATGAGTAATACATCATACTTTATGTCATCTTCTGGAAATCACCTAACATTTGCAATGGATATTACCACTATTACCTCACCATCTGTTTTTAGAATACTAAGCATTGAAATGATTTCACATAATAACCAGTATATTGATTTATTCATTATCATTCATTCTTTCAATAAACTAATATTTTCTAGTAGGAATTTCACAATATAGTCAGCGATTAGAACAAGGAAGTACATGGCTTATGTAGGGTGTGTGATTGTGTGATGGGTCTCAGGTGTGAGTGTGTGATTATTGAAAAAGCTGCTGGGAAATGTAGTCCAGGGTAATGTGAAACAGTCTGTGCAATGTGTGAGTCAATATTATGGAAGGGCGACCTCTGGTGGCGAGCAAATGGAAGTCCATGGACCGGATTCGTGACACTTATGGTCAATAGATTATCTGTTGGGAGACTATCACTATAAAGAGTAAGCAGATATTAATCAGAGAGCCTACTAATACTCTACTGAGAGTTTGTTGACACCTAAGTGCAAATTTATTTATTTTCAACAGAATGTTGAAAAGGGACCATCAAAATAAAGTGTTACTGTGAATTTTTGTGTACTATACTATAATTATGTCATAAGGCCTATTTGGACGGTAGTAGTTTCTCATGGGGACGTCAGTTATTTTCAACATTTACAGGGGGTAGTCAGTGATTTTATTGCCGTCCGAATCCAGAATGTCATGGTTTTTCTCTCACCACCCGCGTAAAAATCCCCAGCTGAATTACCTACTGTTTTCTGACAAACACCAGGGTCGTGTTGTAATTTAATTGCCGTCTGAATCCACATCTCTGAGTTTATAAGATGAAAACAATTTAACATTCAGTGTTTAAATCCTTTTTGACTACTGCCGAACACTGTATTGTACACCGTATAATTGTTGTACTTCGCTGTAATTTGCATGCATATTTATTTCTGAAATGCTGTAAAGTATTTACAAGAACAGTATTTTATAACTGCTCCCTCAAATAGCGGGGCCCTGTGCGACCGCACCAGTTGCACCGACCCTGGCTCCACCAAGAGAAGAAAATCACGTAAACATTCAAAATGGGTCTTTATTATGGCAGCAGCAGGTATGCAATACAGTTTTAAAATGTGTATTATATACAGTTATATACATTGCGAATAATTATATACAACTATAGCGTGTCTATTTCCTATTATTAAACAGATTGAAATAATCAAATAATAAATATATATTCTAAAATATGCTTAATAATAAGAGTACATTTAACATAATAATAAGTAATTTTTAATACATTTTACACAAGAAAAAATTCATTTCATTTTATTTACAGCAGACAATCATGTGACTAGCCGCGTGAGCAGCGCGTTCCTGGGTTCGTAGGATCACAGAACTCACTTCTCAACTGTGAATAAATCACTATCCGAATACATGAGTTTTATCACTAAGGTGTTGTGTAAATTTATTTTTACAGACGTCCACATGAGAAACAATTACCGTCTGAGACAGGCTATAGTTACTGGCATGAAAATTGCACGATTCTACATTTGATATATTTCAACAGCATCTTTCATGTTTTACGAAAAATGAGCAAATAAATAGATGAAGCAAACAGAGGAAACAATGCAAAATTCATTTGGGACATGTATGGTTATACAAACAGAAAAGCAAAAATAAAAAGACAGCAAAACAAATATAAGAACAAAACGAGCAATGAAAACCTAAAAAGGCAGCACTACAGAAACTGGCATCACATTGGTTGATGAGAATATGGTCATGTGTTGTTTGTTGTGAATCTCAATGTCTGAAGGTGTTTCTCTGTTCAGCAGTGAATCCATCAGAGAATCGACTCTCGTATCAGTTCATGAGTCCTGTGACTTCATTATGTGTGATGTTGATGTTGCTTATAAAAACATAGAAAAACACTTTCAGTTCATGTAAAATAAACTAAAATAGACACGTTTCAGTTATTTGCCTAGTGTTGAATGAATGAAAATGCATTATATTCATGTTTCTTCTGCTTTTAGTGCTGATGTCCTTCATCCACGCTGGACTCACTCAAGGTACTGTGCTGTACCGCAGTCAATTTATTTAAAAAATGTGAATTGTTTTGTAGTTCTTTGATGTTTATTTGCCCACAATGCAGTGTTTTTCTCCCAAGGTTTTTAAGTTCATAACAGTGACTGATACAATGATACTGTAGGTGATCAATATTTACTCTTATGTGTATTAATACAGAGAGACCGGTATTGAAGGTGACTCCAGATGAGCATGTGTTCAGAGGAGAGACAGTCACTATCACATGTGACATACAGGGAGCAGGACACATTCAGTGGACATACCGCTGGTTTAAAGATGGAAACACTCGCGATCCATTTACAGCAACAACAACAGCAGCAGAGATCAATTTCGTAGCTGATTATGTGTCTTACAGTGGTGAATACAGCTGTAGAGGAGAGAGATCAGACTCACAGAGATCAGACATCAGTGATGCTGTTACACTGACTGTATCAGGTGAGTGATCATATTCACATCTGTTTAATGCTCAGTTAAATCATTATTTGTTGCTCCAGGGTACATACGTTTAGCATTGTAGCTCTGACTGATTTAATTGAACTGAATGTATGAAGAAAATTATTTGCTGAAATAATTACATTAACTGAAATAAAAGCATACAGTTTATCTGTCAGTCAGATACAGTATCTCATAAAAGTGAGTACACCCCTCACATTTCAGCAACAATTTTAGTATATCTTCTCAAGGGACAATACTGCACAAATGAAACTTGGATATATTTTAGAGTAGTCAATGTGCAGCTTGTATAGAAGTACAAATTTACTGTCCTCTAAAAATAACTCAACATATAGCCATTATTGTCCAAATAACTGTCAACAAAAGTGAGTACACCCTAAGTGAACATGTCAAAACTGTCCAAAGTGTCAATATTTTGTGTGAGGACCACCATTATCTAGCATTGCCTTAATCCTCCTGGGCATGGAATTCACCAGAGCTGCAGGTTGTTGCTGGGATCCTCTTCCACTCCTCCATAATGACATCATGGAGCTGCTGGATGTTAGACACATGACGCTTCTCCACCTTCCACTTGAGGATGCCCCACATGTGGTTAATAGGGTTCAGGTCTGGAGACATACTTGGCCACTCCATCACCTTCACCTTCAGCTTCATCATCACACCTTGGCCGTGTGTTTGGGGTCGTTATTATGTTGGAAACCTGCCGTTCAGCCCAGTTTCTGAAGGGAGGGTATCATGTTCTGCTTCAGAATGTCACAGTACATGTTGGCATCCATGTTTCCCTCAATGAACCGCAGCTCCCCAGTACCAGCAGCACTCATGCAGCCCCAGACCATGATGCTACCACCACCATGCTTGACTGTAGGCAAGACACAATTTTCTTGGTACTCCTCACCAGGGCGTCACCACACATGCTGGACACCATCTGAGCCAAACAAGTTTATCTGAGTCTTATCAGACCACAGGACATGGTTCCAGTAATTCATGCTCTTGGACAGGTTGTCTTCAGCAAACTGTTTGCAGGCTTTCTTGTGAGCCAGCTTCAGAAGGGACTCTGTGACGACAGCCATGCAAACCAACTTGTTGCAGTGTGTGGCGTATGGTCTGAGCACTGACAAGCTGACCTTCCACTTCTGCAACCTCTAAAGCAATGCTGGCAGCACTCATGCGTATGTTTTTTGAAGCCAGCTTCTGCACCTGACGCAGACCACGAGGACTCAGCTTCTTTGATCGACCCTTGCGAGGCCTGTTCCGAGTGAAACCCGTCTTGGAAAACCTCTGTATGCCACTGACCACTGTACTGTAACTCTGTTTCAGGGTGTTACTGATCTTCTTATAGCCTAGGCCATCTTTGTGGAGAGCAACAATTCTAATTCTCAAATCCTCAGAGAGTTCTTTGCCATGAGGTGCCATGTTGAACATCCAGTGGTCAGTATGAGAGAATTGTACTCAAAGCACTAAATTGTCAACAAGATGGTGGCGCGTGCACACGCTGTGGCTTCTCTCTCTCCCGACAGAACGGTGTTTTCGTGTTTTTTATCTTGTAAGTCGAAGTGTTTTTGTACGTCTTCGTCACGTCTATCTGTCTTTAAACGCGCATACAGTCATGAGTTTCTGCTCGATGTCGGCAGAACCACATTTTTAGAGTTAAACCTCGCGCACGCCGAAGAGCTGCGGGACCTCGGTCTGCTCCAGAGGCCTACAACATCACCGACCCCCACTACTGCATCTCGCCCAGAGTGGAGGCGCCACAAGCGGTGCAAGAGAAAGCAGAAGAGGGGTAAGCGCGGAGGTATCCGGGCTAGGCTGGCGGCTAACCCACACAAGCCAGCTATCCCCACCATCGTACTGGCTAACGTACGCTCTTTAGACAATAAACTGGACTACATCCGACTACTACGCTCAACTCAGAGGACTGTAAGAGACTGCTGTGTTTTTGTTTTCACGGAAACATGGCTCAACAACAGCGTTCCGGACTGCGCCATTCAACTCGACCAGCTAACATGCTATCGAGCGGACAGAGCTCTCGTCGAGGGAGGTAAGACCCGCGGCGGCGGGCTTTGTGTTTACATTAATGACGCGTGGTGCCGCGACGCTGTTGTGGTCTGCAAACACTGCTCGCCCCTGGTGGAGTTTATGATTATTAAGTGCCGGCCGTTCTATCTACTGAGGGAATATACAGCCATACTGCTCGTTGCTGTATACATCCCTCCCAGCTCCAACAACAACATCAGGAATGAGGCACTGAATAAACTGTATCAGCACATCAGTGAGCAGCAGACAGCCCACCCAGATGCTTTTCTCATCTCAGGTGGGGATTTCAACCACGCAGACTTAAAGAGTGTGTTCCCAAAAATACAACAACACGTAGACTTTCCAACACGAGGAAACAACACTCTGGACTTTGTTTACACCACCCAGAGAGCAGCTTACAAGGCCCTTCCCCTCCCCCATCTTGGCACCTCAGACCACATCACTGTAATGCTAATGCCTGCATACAGACCGATCGTTAAAGTCACCAAACCAGTTCACAAACAGATACAAGTGTGGCCGGATGGGTCGTCAGAGGCACTTCAAGACTGTTTTAGCACCACTGACTGGAATATGTTTAAGCATGTTACGACACGACTGTGGTGGGTCTCATTAGTAACAGAGATGAGACAAACTACAGGTGCGAGGTGAGCCGCCTGGCCGGGTGGTGCAGTGACAACAATCTCTCTCTGAATGTGGAGAAGACAAAGGAGATTGTTGTTGACTTCAGGAGAGTGCACACTCAGCATGCTCCTCTGACCATAAACGGTGCGACCGTGGAGAGAGTGAGCAGCACCAAGTTCCTGGGTGTGCACATCACAGAGGACCTCTCCTGGACTGACAACACCGCAGCACTGGCCAAGAAAGCACAGCAGAGTCTCTACTTACTCCGCAAACTGAGAAGAGCCAGAGCCCCGGCCCCCCATCATGTGCACCTTCTACAGAGGCACCATTGAGAGCATTCTGACGAGCTGCATCACTGTGTGGTATGGCGCCTGCAATGCGTCCTGCCGCAAGACACTCCAACGCATAGTGAGAGCAGCTGAGAGGATTGTTGGTGTCTCTCTTCCCTCCCTCCAGGACATCTACAACACCCGTCTCACCCGCAAAGCCCTCTGCATTGCAGGTGATCCCACCCACCCGACACACAGCTTCTTCAGTCTGCTGCCATCAGGGAGGAGACTGCGGAGTCTCCAGGCCAGGACCAGCAGACTGAAGGACAGCTTCATCCATCAGGCTGTCAGGAAGCTGAACTCCCTCCCGACCTTGCCCCCCCTCCCCTCTTTTGCCCCACGCACCACTGAACTCTGACCCTCCAAACCTACCTCAGTCAGTATTGAACTGACCCCATTCAACTACCTCTTCTGTCACTTTAAACAGACTGATAAGCTCTTTTTGCACTACACTCATATCTGCACAGTTTAGATTTGTTTATTTAACCGATTTGCATTTTATCTGCCATGTGCCTTATGCCACTTAATCTAACTCTTTTCTACAATGTCCTTATTTGTATATCTGTATAGTTTGTTTTTATATTTTAAACTGTATTTATCTGCATTTTACGTCTACTGTTAGTGTTTTATTGTTAACTGTATGCACCATGGGTCTGAGAGTTACGCAATTTCAATTCTCTGTATGTATGTGCTGTACATGTGGCAGAATTGACAATAAAGCAGACTTTGACTTTGACTAAATTTTAACTGCTCTAATACAAGATACACAAATTTGTATAGTCCTGTCAAGCAGACAAAAACATGAACATGATGAATAGGGCATGTGGCTTTGCATGGTTAAACGACATATAGCTGTTATCACAGGGTGTACTCTCTTTTGTTGCAACCTATTTTGACAATAATGGCTGCATGTTGAGTTATTTTCAGAGGACAGTAAATCTACACTGCTATATAAGTTGCACACTGACTACTCTAAAATATATCCAAGTTTCATTTCTATAGTATTGTCCCTTGAGAAGATATAATAAAATGGTTGCTGAAATGTGAGGGGTGTACTCACTTTTGTGAGATACTGTAGATGTGAAAGTTGTATGTTTTACTATAACAATCCATATTTTCTTTCAGAGAAATAGGATCATCATGTAGGTATATGTTATAAATTGTCCAGTATAAATAAATATATTATGAATAGTGCAATGAAAATTCAATCACCATTGAAAACATTCATCTGAGAAAAAGAATAAACCGGGCATTTTTCTTTCTGTTTCTTTCTTTCTTTCTTTCTTTCTTTAGTTGTTTTAAGGGGAGACAGTGCAGGCAAAAATACTGTTTTTTTCATGCACCTGTCAAGTTTGAGATTTTGGGCTTTTTGGTTTTTCATAAAGTGTTTTTTCAGACTAGTGGAAAGAAAACATCTGTTTAGTGTTTCTTTTATAGCACTTTATCTATTTGTTTCAATAGATTTCAAATACAATACATATTTTTAAAAGCTATTTTCTCAAAATGAGTTTTAAATCTGAGCCATAAATCTCCACTTCAGTAGCGCTTACACCAAACTTCACATTTTTATTCCTGTCTGTTTCCTGAAGGTTTTTACAGAGAGATTTGTTCATATATAATTTGCTTGATTATAAACAACATTTTATTCCCCCCAAAATTGTGAAAATATAGTGTTTTCTGTCCGTTCTAAGCATTTTCTGAATTATGGAGTGACAAAATGAGATACTCAAAATTCCCTCTGTAAAAACTTTTGACTCTAATATGTCAAAAAAAAAAAAAAAAAAAAAAAAAAAAAAGAATTAAACAAGAATTTTGAAACTGACATCATCCAGTGTTTAGATTTTTGTACTAGAAATTTATACAAATTAGCACATATTTCATTAAATAATGACTCATTTGCATATTTAAACCTAACATTTTAGAAAACTTGTAATAGAAAAAATGTTTGCAATTATCAATGTAATCAATCAGCTGGGTAAGTAAGGCGTTAACTTTATTTATTTATTTATTTATTTTTACTCTATTCAGCTGCTGTGTCTCGCCTTAAGTATGATATTCTAGATTTGTCCATCTACTGAAGCACTGTAGCCTATGATTGCTGTTATTAATGCTGTTTTCACATGTTCTAGTCACTGTTCTGATCAAATGCAGAACTGCAAGATGTTTAAAGAATGTAAATCCTTATCAGTGATTCTGATACTGTTTTAGGAATCTAGTTACACTTACATAGAGTTCAGTTGTTCATGAGAATGAAAACTGCATTTTTTAACTAAAGTCACTTAAAACTCTCAGGACTCTCATCCATATTTTAAAGTCACAAGGAAACAGAAGTAGCAACAGATCATATCTTCTGTATTCTTAATGATTATCAAGAAAGAAAAAATGAAGGCAGGACTTGTTTCTGTCCATCACTTGTCAGTGTTTGTTGAGTGGATTCTGAGATCTGACCACTGCACTCAACAACAGAGACAGATATGAATGTGAGCTTGCAGTCGATTGTAAGAAAGAGGCAGTTTAAGCCAGGGGTCCAAAACTCTGTTACCTGTAGTTCTCAAATAAGCCTGGAGGACTTGATTAGTGTCACACCTGCCAGCCGGAGTGTGTTTGATAGCCACAAGAGGGCACTCCTTCCCTCTTTGTTTTCTTATCATGGACTGTATTACCCATTGCCCTGACTCATCTTACCTGATTACTTTCAGCTGTTGCTCATTATCTTGTGAACTCACCCTTCAT
Source organism: Spinibarbus caldwelli (assembly GCA_039654775.1). Classification (NCBI taxonomy): domain Eukaryota; kingdom Metazoa; phylum Chordata; class Actinopteri; order Cypriniformes; family Cyprinidae; genus Spinibarbus; species Spinibarbus caldwelli. The sequence goes on along the minus strand of CM077220.1, from coordinate 3,080,005 downwards.
AAGCCCAGGGCATTTTTCATCAGTTTCCCTAAGTAGCTGTAAAAGTTCTTTAACCCTTGTGCACTGTTCGTTTGTGAATTATACTCATACTGTTTGGGGTCTTTTTTTTTTGACACCAGGCAACAAAATGTAATTTTACAACAGAATAATTGTTTTTTTTTTTTGTTTGTTTTTTGTTTTTTTAAATGTATTTTTTAATCCACATTTGTGGAGTTTTTGGAGGATTTATGATATTTTTTAAATTTATATAAATAAATTAAAAATATTTTTTAAATAACTTTTTATATAAAAACTGTTTTACTTTATAAAAGACCCACATTCCTGATTTTAATTCACGAGGATAACATGGCCAATGAGCCATAGTTTAATGCCAAATTGTTTCCATCTATTTGAAAACAAACACTTAAAATAAAATAATAATAATAAGAAAATTTTTTTTAAAAAACCCCATGAAATTTTAACAAGTCACCAGATGGCTCTAGAGCAGGGTTCCTCAAATCTTACCCTGGAGGTCCAATCCACTGCAGAGTTTAGCTCCAACCCTGATAAAACTCACCTGTCTGTGATTTTCTAATGATCCTGAAGACATTGATTAGCATGTTCAGGTGGGTTTGATTAGGGTTACAGCTAAACTCTGCAGAAAAGTGGACCTCGAGGTCCAGATTTGAGGAGCCCTGCTCTAGAGCATTACTCAATGGCTTATTTTGCCATTTCCACATAGGTATAGATCTTTTCTCAAGTTTTTTTTTTTTTTTTTTTTTTTTTTTTTTTTTTAAATATTAATGTTAAGAGACTACAAAATCATTATTGTAATAATATAAAATTATTGTCAAAGTTTAGCATTTTTTTTTGTACTGAAATAGCATTTTTTGCAGTTATGACACATGATTACAGTCAAACCCCCATGTGGTGTTATATGTGTGTATTAGTGTGTATATGTGTGTATGTTTGCATTTATTCTCCATCGTGGATGTGCTGTGGTGTTCTTCCATCGTTTCTGTGTGTGATCGTTGGGTTGGGTTGGGGGGGGTGTTGTGTGTGTTTTTTCTCCATCGTGGGTGAGCTGTGGTGTCACCCCTTTAGATTTTGTGTGTTGTCTGCATTGTAGCTGTCATTTCTGACAAATTATGTAACAAAAAGTCAATATTTTTATTGTTTTCAGTTGATGTCTAAGGGGGATTTTTGGGGGTGGGGTGTTTGAAAGTGAAAGTGAAAGTCGTGACGTATTGTCAAGTATGGTGACCCATACTCGAAATTGGTGCTCTGCATTTAACCCATCCAAGTGCACACACACAGCAGTGAATAGTGAACAAACACGCACACACACACCGTGAACACACACCCGGAGCAGTGGGCAGCCATTGCTCCAGCGCCCGGGGAGCAATTGGGGGTTCGGTGCCTTGCTCAAGGGCACCTCAGTCATGGTATCGAAGGCAGAGAGAGTGCTGTTTGTTCACAATCCCCACCTTCAATTCCTGCCGGTGTGAGAATCGAACCGGCAACCTTCAGGTTACAAGCCCGACTCCCTAACCATCAGGCCACGACTTCCCCGTGTGCGTGCGTGCGTGCGTGCGTGCGCGCACACGCATACGTTCTGCATTGTGAACGTGTGGAAGGGTTGCCACTTCATTTTCATGTATTTTGTGGCCTGCATTGTGGTGGATTTATTGATTTTATTCGACAAATTAAAAAGTAAAGGTATCGATTTTATCATTTCGCTATTCATTTCAATGTGGGGACCCCAAACATCACGAGTGTGATTTTTTTTTTTTTTTTTTTTTTTTCCTCCACACTAAAATATAACCAGATGTCAATCCAGTTTTTTTTTTTTTTTTTTTTTTTTTTGTAGAGCTACCAAGTGTTGACAAAAGTACAAAGTCTCAAGCCATTTAGATAAAAGGAACTTTTTTTGTTTTTAATTCAGCAAACATCATTTGGGGTCAAAAAAGACCTCAAACATTGCATGAGGGTTAATTAGAGTCTTTCTTAAAACATATTCACAAAGCTGCTGAAACCCATTTTTACTAAGGAACTGGGAGAAATCTTAATCTAAGAGAAAGAGCGGGGTTAAATTTATTGCTATGGATGATGTAATTAAACTCATAATTAAGCTCACTCTCTGAGCGTAATTACATCTGATCTGATCACTTGCTCTGGTTTTCATGTCATGGTTTTGATCTTCTGCCTGGTTCCCTGGATTTCTCTGTTTGCCTGTGTTTTAACTGTTGTTTCTATTGTTTGCCCTGCGGTTGACCATTTATCTGTTATGACTGTGGATTACCTCTTAATAAAGCTGTGTTTAGATCTTTAACCCAAGGTCTAGAGCAGTGATTCATTACGATTAGCAGAATCAGTTGTGTTTAATTAAGGATGAAGCTAAACTCTGCAGAGCTGCAGCTCCTGGTTAAAGTGAACTAAATGAAATAAACTGAAGAAATCCAGCACACGTCACCAAAGAGAAGTCTGTCGTTTCACTGGATGTATGCATGGATGAATTGTTCAGTTCTGTGAAATATTTACAAAATTTCAAGGAAAGAGGTGTTTGAGTCACTATGTTTTTGACTTTCTTTCCAGATTTACCCAGATCTACACTGACTGTGACACCAGACAGTCCTGTATTCACTGGAGAGACAGTCACTCTGAAGTGTGTGATTGAGTCTCACAGTAACTGGAGATATGAGTGGTATAAAGGCACATTCAGAAGTGTAATGTTACAGACGTCTGATCATTACACTGTAAACAGAGACACTCTCACTATCAGAGGAGCTACTGAGTCTGATCAGGGTCAGTACAGGTGTAGAGGACAGAGAGACGAAAGACCAAAATCATCACAATCAAGCTCTACTGTTAAACTCACTGTGAAGGGTGAGTTGAATATCATTGTCCTTCTGTACTACATGTATGATCACACATCCAATCAAAAGACGTTCTCGTTTTCAGATGTTACATTCACGCTACTCATAAATATAATAATTTACACTTTATTTGAGGGTTTAATTGTTTATTTCTCTTTTAACTTGTTAAGGAGCTGTTCACACAGGAGCAGTTCTTGTTCACAACAGATGCAACAATGAAACTGGTTACAGGAATCTCAAAATGTATTTTAAATTTGAACTATGAAGTGTCATCTTAAAAACACAACACTCACTATATTGCCAAAAGTATTGGGTCACCCCCTTCTAATGAACAGGTTTGACTACTTTAGTAATTTCCATGAGTACAAATCTTAATGTTTAAGCATATAATGATATTCTAGGGAATTGTGTGCTTCTAATTTTAAAGCAACAGTTTGGACAGGACCCTTTTCTATTCTAACATGACAATGCCTCTGTGTATAAGGCAAGGTTCAAAAAGAAATGATTGATTCAGTCATTGTGGAAGAACTTGACTGGTCTGCAGAAAGCCAAGTCCTGATCCCAGCTGAACACCTCTGGTGTGACTTTAAATGCAGATCTTGATCCAAAAACTCATCACCAAACACCAGTGACTTGTACAAACACTATATGGACAAACGTATTGGGACACCACCTTCTTTAGAACAGAAAAAGGCACTTCCAAAACTGTGGCAACGAAGATGGAAACATAATTCATTTATTTAAAAATTGTATTTCCATCTCTGTTGCAACAGTTTTGGAAGTCTCTAAAATGACTGTACCCATATGTACAAGTCATAGGTGTTTGGTGATGAGTTTTTGGCTCAAGATCTGCATTTAAAGTCACACCAGAGGTGTTCAGCTGGGATCAGGACTTGGCTTTCTGCAGACCAGTCAAGTTCTTCCACACTGACTGAATCAATCATTTATTTTTGAACCTTGCCTTATACACAGAGACATTGTCATGTTAGAATAGAAAAGGGTCCTGTCCAAACTGTTGCTTTAAAATTAGAAGCACACAATTCCCTAGAATATCATTATATGCTTAAACATTAAGATTTGTACTCATGGAAATTACTAAAGTAGTCAAACCTGTTCATTAGAAGGGGGTGACCCAATACTTTTGGCAATATAGTGTATATCTGTATTATAGCTTTTATAATGCTAATAAAAGCTAGAGACACGACACAACAGCTAAAGGTTTCAGACTGATCTGATGTATGTGAGCACAGACCTGAACATCATAATATTTCTGTGTGAACTTCCCCTATAATACACTCTTAAAAATAAAGATTCTTATTGGCTTTGATGGTTTCATGAAGAACCTTTAACATACATGATATCTTTCCTTTGAACAAAAGGGTCTTTAGATTAATAAAATGTTCTTCAAACTTTGCAAAATAGCTCTTTTAAGAACTGTTCACTGAGTGGTTATGGCACCCAACATGGCTCTTCTGTTGCATTTCTATGACAACTTAAGTCAATTATTAATGGTGACAGGAGCTTTCAAAGTTCAGAAAGGACCTAAAAACATCATGATTGTTTCAAGAAACCAATGACCCATGTGCTATATTCCAACTCTTCTACCTTTATACAATAGTTTTGTGAGAAACAACCCAAGGTGTCTAAAGTATTTTAGTCCACATCATTCTGCCGTCATAGCAGTCAGATAATATTAACCAGCATGTACTGGTCACTAGTGAATTGAAGTGAATTGCCATTTTCTTTTCATGTTTTCAGAGGATTTACATTTCTGTGATAAGACACAAAGCATGTGCAGGTTGTTTTGAACAATCGCCAAAGGTGTTATTTGCTACTGCTTAGCAACAAACTGGTTTGTTTACATCAGCATGGGTTTGAAAATGACGTTTCATTGGTTCAGACTCATGACATCGAGTATCCGGTATGAATATTCACAAAGCTGGATTGGTACGCTTTACAACAATACCAAACTTGTGCTGAGAGGAAGCAGCAGTTGTGGAGTAGTGAGCAGAAAAACTGAATCCTTTAGAAAGCACACAAATAAAGGCATTTTTAGATGTTTAATTGTTATGTGCAGCATTAGGATCACTAGGCAAGAGCTTAACCCGTTTAATCCCACCGGTCACAAAAGTGACTGTAAAAAAAGTTTTCATTTATAAAGCTCTAAAAACCTTACCGACTGATGTTTTAGTGCACTTCCTGCAAATATGGAAAAAAAATAAAGGGTCTCAATTAAATAAGTGCAGTTCCACGTGTCTAGTGCAAATTGTCACATGACCAGAGCAGTTTACTTCCTGTTTGCACCTTGAGAAGTTGCATCAAAGACTGCATCAAAGCTCCAAAACAAAAGGCTAGTAAAGTATGTTAACATAAAGATATGGCAAAGATTTTTGGTACACATGATCTTTAGGGTGTCTAGTATTAATATATACATTCACATATATTTAGTTTTGTTGAGTGTGGTCATAGAATGAGTAAACATGTTGACGGTCACAATAGTGACCAGTGGGATAACAGTGAACTGAGGTATACAATATAAATCCAGTTGCGGTTGCTAGTGAAAATGACAAAATAACGTTGCAATGACAAAATATTGCACTAAATTAAAAAATTCAAATGTTACAAAAAATGTACAATAATGATGTTGTAATACTCGTAGCATTAATATAACAATTTGATGTTAAATTTTACAAAAAAGTAACAATTTCGAAATGCGGTGATGGTTGAATTTTTTTGTTTTTTATCTCAGTGTTCCTACCAATGTTTCATAAGGTTTTTTTATTCATAATAGTAACCCTAGAATGTGATCAAACAGTTTAAAATAGCTGGGCTAAGATATCTAACAATTTATTGACTGCAGAAATATGTTCATTAAGTACATACATTATCCCACCGGTCACAATTGTGACCGAACATAAAACACAATTTTTCAGACACTTTTCCAAAAAAAATTCAAAAAATAATTATTGATTATTTCAAAGGGTTACTAATGACACATTATTTGGATATTTTTATGTCTGGGAAAAATTTGGGATTAAAACGGGTTAATGAACTCATTTTTGTGAAAACCTCATTAAACCAAAATTGAGATTTCACTTGTTTTGCCTGTAGCTCATAATTAGCCCGGGCATGATTGAACTCATTTTGCCAGCACAGGTCTTATATACTGAGTAATACAGAGAAAAATACAGCTGGAAGAAAGTGGAATGTTTCCCAATGTGCATTTATCATTATGGCAGTTACACTGAAAGATTTCATTTATTTATTATTTCATTTCCTAACCAAATATTATTTAAATATTCACATAATCAGCAAAAAAGCTGAGAAACAGGTTAACAAGTTACCAACTTTACTATACTGCAAGTTCTTGAAAGAATTGTCATGAAACCATTTAGTTGACAGGAGCAAAAAAAAAAAAAAAAGAGACGATCACTCTCCTCTCCACATCAGTGTTACAAAAATACAGGAACTCAGATCAGATCATGTTTCTGACTAGTTCACTGAAAGACCTATGTCTTCTTTCTTCACAGATTTACCCAGATCTACACTGACTGTGACACCAGACAGTCCTGTATTCACTGGAGAGACAGTCAATCTGAAGTGTGTGATTGAGTCTCAAAGTAACTGGAGATATGAGTGGTATAAAGACAGTGTAATGTTACAGACGTCTGATCGTTACACTGTAAACAGAGACACTCTCACTATCAGAGGAGCTACTGAGTCTGATCAGGGTCAGTACTGGTGTAGAGGACAGAGAGATGAAAGACCACAATCATCACAGAAGAGTGACCAAATAAATCTTTCTGTTAATGGTTAGTAAATACTGTGATAAATACTTGCCTGTTGTTTAAAATAACCAGATAATATATACATAAAACTTGAGGTTCCCCGAGAAACTTTTGAAAGCCTTCAGGAGATTTGCAACGCTGCTCAATGGATAGATTTCATGTGACGTCACACGCCTATAGGAACGCCCACCTGGAGGGCAAAACGAAGCTTTGCTCCACTGACCGAGTTATTTTTACACAGATTGCATTAAGTAGTTATGTAGTAAAACGCAGATATTAAAAGGCGAAATTCAGTAAACACCTTATTGATGATGTATATTTTGTACAGGCAAGCAGATAAAGCCAGAATATAAACACAATGTGCAAAATTTCACATTTAAATGGTTTCCCATAGAAAACCATTAGAAGGAAAACACTGAACCATTAAGCGGATTGCGGTCATATTCCGGCCTCATCTGCTTGCCTATGTAAATTATGCATCATTAATATGGTGATTACTGAATTTGATATTTTAATATTACAGTTTTAAATATATTAAGACACTTTAAGTGTTGTTACCACGTTTTATCGCACTGTTCAATGATTGGAATATTGCCGCGGGTGCTTAATATGGATTGCAAATGGCCAAAACTTGCATTTTGTTCACATAACTTTGTTTTATTCTTTTGAGAGGTGATGAAATATTTGCGGCTGGGAAACAGATGAAAAATTGACAGGCTTGTGCTGCAGTTCTGGATGTTTTGCCCTCCAAGTCTTCGAGCCGGTCATGTGACTGAAAGCTATGAATAAGTGCTTGTTTCTCTGTTTTTCAGTGTCACGTTCAGGTCCGATTTCTATCTTCAGCATCCTCAGTTTTCTTCTGGCAGTTTGTCCGTATCTGCTGTCGACAGTCGTGCTGCTGTTCAAATGCTACAGAGTGAGAGGTAAAACATCTGTCTGATCCGTCTCTCCTCTGAGTGTCTTTTTCCCAAACCATTCACATTCACTGACAGACAGACCTTTACTCTCTGTCTTTTTATGTTATAAATCAATATTTACAACAGATGGAGGTCAGTCATAAGCAGCAACTGCAGTGGAAGCAAAACAGAATGACAAATTGAATTGTGAAAGTAAATGTTTTGTGTGTGCGTGCGTGTGTGTATCACAGTTACATCTACTGAAGACCACAGCCAGTTTGCCGTAACAGAGGAACAAACTTCAACCTGATTTCATTCATTCTTCAAACCGCATGTAGAGTCACCGGATGCTGGAGTCTGAGGCTGAAGGCTGGGAAACTCACAAGATAGCAGAGACACGTTCACACTCTCACACATACGGACAATTTAGTGTCTCTAATTCACCTGTGCTGTAGATTGTGGGAGAAACCAAACCAACACATGGAGAACAGCAAACAGAAAGACCTCCGGCTCATCATCTACTCCAAAAAGAGTTTTTTAATGTGTCAGTCAAATTCACTATAAGCTATTACCCTTACAAAAAATAACTGCAATACATTGAAGTACAACTGCAGTAAATCTGCAGTAGAAAGTAGTATAACTGCAGTACAATGAAGTATAACTGGACATTTGCAGCATAATGAAGTATATAACTGCAGTTCATTAAAGTTCAACAGCAGTAAAACTGCAGTACAATGTAGTGCAACTCTAGATTTGCGGTATAATGAAGTACAGATACAATATAACTGCAGTTCAGTGATATGCTGAAATGCATGTGAAGATTTCAGATGCAAAAACTTGTAAGTCTGTCTGATTAAATTGATTTTATTTTATTAATTTTTTATGAGCATTTTTTTTTTTTTTTTAAATAAAGCTCTTATGAATAGGTTGAGTAATTTCACTTTAATGGCAATGAGGTTCTTTTCATTGCCATTAAAGTCTTCATGTATAGGCCCTGTACTGCAGTTATGCTGTATTGTGCAACATGTAGCAAGTGCTGTGGATACAGTAGACAGGGGCGCCGCTAGCAATTTTGGGCCCTATGAAAGAATATGAGGTTGGGCCCCCTACTGTATCAAACATACACTATATTGCCCAAAGTATTGGGACACCCCTTTCTAATGAACAGGTTTGACTACTTTAGTAATTTCCATGAGTGTCTCTAGCTTTTATTAGCATTATAAGAGCTATAATACAGATATACACTATATTGCCAAAAGTATTGGGACACCCTCTTCTAATGAACAGGTTTGACTACTTTAGTAATTTCCATGAGTACAAATCTTAATGTTTAAGCATATAATGATATTCTAGGGAATTGTGTGCTTCTAATTTTAAAGCAACAGTTTGGACAGGACCCTTTTCTATTCTAACACAACAATGTCTCTGTGTATAAGGCAAAGATAATAAAAAGAAATAGAAATAAAAAAAAAAAAAAAAAAAAAAAAAATGATTGATTCAATCAGTGTGGAAGAACTTGACTGGTTTGCAGAAAGCCAAGTCCTGATCCCAGCTGAACACCTCTGGTGTGACTTTAAATGCAGATCTTGTGTGAAAAACTCTTTACCAAACACCAATGACTTGTACATACACTATATGGACAAAAGTTTTGGGACACCTCCTTCTTTAGAACAGAAAAAGGCACTTCCAAAACTGTGGCAACAAAGATGGAAACATAATTCATGTATTTAAAAACTGTATTTCCATCTTTGTTGCCACAGTTTTGGAAGTGTCTAAAATGATTGTACGCATATGTACAAGTCACTGGTGTTTGGCATTGTCGTGTTAGAATAGAAAAGGGTCCTGTTCAAACTATTGGTACAAAATTAAAAGCACACAGTTCCCTAGAACATTGTTATATGCTTAAACACTAAGATTTGTACTCATGGAAATTACTAAAGTAGTCAAACCTGTTCATTAGAAGGGGGTGTCCCAATACTTTTGGCAATATAGTGTACAAGCCAACCTAGCTATTCAAAATCTTTGTCTGCAATTTAATAATATTGACCTATTACTTTTTTATTGCTTTTGACCATTAGGTATCAGTAGCTATGTTTCCATCCAAAGATTCGAATTTAAATTATGCGCAAAACTGGAATATCGCATAAAACATATGCGAATAAAGCACCGTTTCCATCCAACGAGTCAAAGAGAACAAAATCGTCACTTCCTGGTAAACTGTGGCACTAAATATCACTAAGAATATAGGAGAAGCCATTGAATATAATAATTTTCATATATGATATAAATTACTTGTGCCTCAGAGAGAGCAGACGAAACACAATAAATGCTGTCACTGCGTTCGGAGGATGCCAGCTGTTTGGGAACACAGTCGTGTAAGACAATTATACAGAAATACTTTGATGACAGACTCTGCTCAGGCTTTTCAGAGTGACTACAACAACTTATAGATGCTGTGAACGAGATCGGTCAGCTGGTTAGTCAAGTTATCCCGTCTCATAGCGCAAAGTCACATGACTTTTTTGATGCGCATGGAGGAATTTATTCGGTAAATGTGTTTCCATCGTAGTTTATGCGCATTTTTTCTTATCGGATAAAAAGTTTATCCTACTCAGTTGTGCGCATAATTTTTTTATGCGCATTTTCAGAATTTATGCGCATCTTGGCGTTTCCATCCAGCGAATTTTTTATGCGATAGTCCAAAATGCGCATAAAAATAGGTGGATGGAAACATAGCTAGTAACAATTCATTCAGAACCTGTTCTATGGACATACAGGTGCATCTCAATAAATTAGAATGTCGTGGAAAAGTTCATTTATTTCAGTAATTCAACTCAAATTGTGAAACTCGTGTATTAAATAAATTCAATGCACACAGACTGAAGTAGTTTAAGTCTTTGGTTCTTTTAATTATGATGATTTTGGCTCACATTTAACAAAAACCCACCAATCTCAACAAATTAGAATACTTCATATTAGTCTTCCCCATGATTGTGTAGCCTAGTGAACCAAACTGAGAGGCCATTTTGAAGGCTCAGGAAACCTTTGCAGGTGTTTTGAGTTGATTAGCTGATTGGCATGTCACCATATTCTAATTTATTGAGATAGTGAATTGGTGGGTTTTTGTTAAATGTGAGCCAAAATCATCACAATTAAAAGAACCAAAGACTTAAACTACTTCAGTCTGTGTGCATTGAATTTATTTAATACACGAGTTTCACAATTTGAGTTGAATTACTGAAATAAATGAACTTTTCCACGACATTCTAATTTATTGAGATGCACCTGTAGACTTTCTGTACCACACTATTCTGCTGATATGGAATGAGCATACAATACAACATACAATGTTAAAAATGTTACACATTATGAACCTTAACCCAAAAACCGTTAACTTCATATGCTGTAGATTATTGTGACCCTGCCTGTGGAAACCCAGCTAAAGTACTTTTTTTTTTTTTAAACAGTGGATGAGTAATTCACTCCTTGATTTGCTTAATAAAAGCCTCCTTTGAGGTCGTTTTGACAGACATGTTTATTGTGTATTATTTTCAACCTGTTTATTGCTAAGTTTAGTGTTGCAAAATAGAAGCTCAGCCATAATAATGCGCGTGCAGTGTATCTGGTTGCCATGACAACCTCCTGCGCTTCCTGCTCTGTTCTGTGTAATCAGAGTGAATTTGTAGATTTTCTAAAGCAAAACTAAAATGTGTTTAAAAGTGCGACTGACCAAACCATCCGGCTCGGTTTGCCCCCCTCGAACTCGAAGACATAATTTGACAGTTTATCATCTGATCTCACTCAGTGACTCTAGGCTACGTAGGACGTGACGAAACCATGCAGTGAATGCGGGGAAATAATTTCGCCGGAGATGCAGAAATAAGCCGTAATTTTGTTTTATTTGTAACTCTTTGGTAGATACATTTATAATTTCTATTACATTACTAATACTACTGTTACTACTAATAAAACAGATCTCTGGGGGCCCCAAAAGTTTGTGGGCCCTTAGAATCGTCCTAACTTTTCCCCCCTTAGCGGCGCCCCTGAAAGTAGACTTGGCAAGAGTTTTATTTTTTATTTTTTATTTTTATTTATTTTTTTTTTTAATGTAGACTTCCTATAAAATATTCATACAAAAAAAAATATTTTTGTACAAAAATAAATAAATTTAAATTATATATATATATATATATGCCTATGGAATATTTCACCCATAGTCGACTAATAGCCCGCGCGTGAGATCTTCCTTTGGGCCAACGGGCGTTGTCCTGACAACGAGTCTAGTGAGCAGCTGATTACTCGTAAATCAGCGTCTTTTCCGTAGTGTCTACTGCAGGATGGATATAAAAGTATAAAATACGTTTTGGTTTGACAACATCGTTCAAATGTGAACTATCACAATTAAAGCTCAAAGACATAACAACATTACACCCCGAGACCATTCACAAGTGTGACAAAAGAGAAGAAACGCTTTCCGGAAGAAGTTCATCAGGCGAGCAGGAGCGAGTCATCCAGTTTAGCGGTGAGTATGTCCTCATATATCTTTAGTTATGATTTTAGAGTGATGTAAAAAGACTTAACGGATATATCTTATTCAACCCGCTGAGATGAGAGGAAAATGAGAGGAAAGCCGCTTCAGTACTGATCTGTGTCGCCCGCGGGTCTGTGCGCGAGGAGCTTATGATACACAGAACACACAGAACTCAAGTCTGATAGAGAGACAAAACCACTGGTTTAATGCTGTTTCACTACACTTTTACTATAATAAAACAAATCATAATTATATTATAAAATCTTAAAATCTAAACTAATAAAACAAAAACATCTCAATCCAACTAATGACAACCCTGTGTATATAGACGCATTTAATTATGCTATGGCTCAGCAAATTGTTATAAGCATATCTGTAGAAATTAGTCATGTCAGTGTCCAGCTCAGTTTAGTTTTCATTCCAATAGCATCAGTACATCATTTATAATAATGAAATGAATAAAACTGCACTGGATATACTGTGTATTTGTTTGTTTGTTTCTAGGAGAGCATCAACCCCTAATTGACATGAGGAAAAGTCATTGAAAATTGTTCATTGTACAGTGTACCCGTTTGCTACAGAGGAAGCATTAGGAAAGAGGAGAAGAGAGAAAGTGAAGAGGCACTCAACAGATGTTGGTGAGACTTTATTTCTGGAAATGCATTAAAGGTCACTGATATTCTAGTTAGCCACAAATGTAAACCTGATCTTAGATAGTATTTAAATGAGATTCATAACTCCAGCTACTTGTAGGCCTACAGTCCTGTATATTTCACACTAAATTGTGATGCAGCCTGAATCATAATCACACCAAAATGCACTTGTGACAACTAAAAAAATATAATTCAACAGAAGATGATGGCTGTGGAGAAGCAAGCACTCAAATAATGGTGAGCAGTAATCTACTTTATTTATTTGATTTTTGATTAACTATTATCTTTATAGTTTAGAATACATAACTGCTATTGTATTTCAGGAACTAAGACATGTGGGAGTGCTGGAGAAATCAAATGTACCAAGTCCTCTGTCTCCTCAGCCATGTAAGAGATCTTCAGACATGAAGAGATTGAGAAGTTAAATGAAATCAAAGAGCTAAAAGATTTACAATCCTAGCACCAATTCAGTATGAAAACAGAGAGAGAGCTGAGGGAGAGGAAAGGTAATGAAATCCAGTTATATCAGCAATTATTCTTAATACTTAACATCAGCTCTCAACAGTTTTATTTATTTTTAATTTTTTCTGGACTTTCATTCTCCCTGATTGACTGGAAGGTGTGCATTAAAACAATGAATGCATAGATAATTACAATCAGTTAAATCACCTTTCTAAATTAATGTGCGGCTTTTACTGTATCTGACACATACAGTCAGAACACTAGATCTAATGACCTGTAACCAAACAAACTAATGAAAATTAACTTAGTTGTACCCTTCCAGTCAAATTGTACTTCACAAACATGGGATAGTTCACCCAAAAATGAAAATTCTGTCATTACTCACCCTTATGTCGTTCCAAAGCCATAATACCTTTGTTCATCTTCAAAACACAAATTAAGATATTTTTGATTAAATTTGATTAAATTAAGATATTTTTGAGAAGTTTCTACCCCTCTATTGGCAGCAATGCAACTCACACATTTAAGTTCCAGAACAGTAGGAAAGACATTGTGAAAGTAATCCATGTGACTCCAGTGGTTTAACCTCAATTTTGTCTTCTGTCGCATGAACACAACAAATCTTCCTTTGATTAGGCCTACTGTATATCCTTGTTTTCATTAACCAGTTGGGGAAGAAGTAACAGCTATTCTTGCATACAGTTTGGTTTTCTTTTTACATTGCAGCCCGGTCTCATGAAAATGTGTATAAATAGTATGCCAAATCGAAACAAACTCATGCTATTGATACGCAAAAACTGACTTTGGCGTGCATAAAATACACTGTTTGTGCATGAATGTGATACACAATTTGTTGGCGTGCATTGGATACGTAGTTTTCTTGTATATGATACGCATCTACCCCACAACCCTAATCCTACCCATTGCGTATCATATGCACGTCAGTCTATTTCTGCGTATAAATAGTATGCCAAATCAAAACAAACTCGTGCTATTGATATGTACTTTCATGAGATCGTGCATGTCTTATTTTCAGCCATGATAATTCTACTCTGTTAAGGCTGTTTATATGTATATTCACTAATTGTTTACAAGAAGAAGACGTGTAAGAGGCTGACAATTAGCTGAACATATATTTGTTTATTTAGTGACACTTAGCCTGCATTATAAAATCTTTATTTGAATGTGGCAACATTTTTATTTTTAAACCTTTATTTAAATATGGCAACATAATATTGTGCTCTACAATATTTCTATGAATAAATCTCTGACAGAGACCCCTCCCCTATCAACCAATCACTGTGTGCATAGTTAATAAGCATGCTGACATCATCATCCATAGCAATGAGGTCAACTCAGCCCCCTTATTCTTAGCTTAAGACTTCTCTCTATTCCTTAGTAAAAGTTTGTCTCAGCAGCTTTGTGAATAGGTTTTAAGAGAAAATTCTTAGCTAAAAACTTTTACTGCTATTTAGGTGAACTCTTGGTAAGATCATATGTTTTGTGATTACGGGCCCAGAGCTGTAGTTCATCAAATTAACATAAACATGTTCCACTAATGCTTGACTATCAGAAAGACTCTGGACTGCAGCTTGAAAGACATATTTATTATCCTGTTTTATTTTGTGAAATGTTTTTATTGAAAATTGTGCTTGTGCTACATTTCATTAAAATAAAGGCCACTTGTTTTGACATATTCCAAATATGTATATGTTGTATCAGCCTGTTTAAATTGTGAACACTAAAAGCACTGAGGTCACTTACAGCAGTTTTATTTTCTGGTTCACTTTAACTGAACTGAGTTTGGTTCATTTAAAATATACTTCATGTGAAAACACCCTAAGTGTCTAAATTCTTTTTAGGGCCACTGTAAAGTCACAATTAAGTTGATGGTACCAACATTAAACAGGAAGTGAGGCTGAGTGCATCTCAAACACTTTGACCTCGTTTGTTTAGGAGTTTTGTAGCTTGTTTTGTTCCACTGAAGAATCAGTGGTGAGAAACATTAACCACATTACTGCATGTAACGTGTTTGCAAGAGTCTGAATACAAAAATAAATTTGGTCCCTTTAACACATTCTGTTAACTATAAGTAATGTTACACCTAGATATATACTAACTGTCATTAGAGTGTTAGGACAGTATAAGTAGATTGGTTGGGTCAGGGTTAGAATAAGTTTACATGTACTTGCAAAGTTACTTACAGTCAGTAGATTATCTGTTGGGAGACTATCACTATAAAGAGTAAGCAGATATTAATCAGACAGCCTACTAATACTCTACTGAGAGTTAGTTGACACGTAAGTGCAAAGTTATTTATTGTCAACAGAATGTTGAAAAGGGACCATCAAAATAAAGTGTTTCCATGAATTGTTGTGTACTATGATATAAATATGTCATAAAACCTATTCGGATGGTAATAATTTCTCACAGGGACATACATTATTTTCACAATTTACAGGGGGTAGTGATTTTATTGCCATCCGGATCCAGAATGTCATGGTTTTTCTCTCACCACCCACACAAAAATCCCCGGCTGAATTACCTACTGTTCTGACAAACATCAGGGTTGTGTTGTAATTTATTTGCCGTCTGAGTCCACATCTCTGAGTTTACAAGATGAAATCGATTTAAAATTCAGTTTTAATACCTTTTTGACCACTGCCAAACACCGTATGGTAATTGTTGTACTTCACTGTAATTTGCATACATATTTATTTCTGAAATGCTGTAAAGTATTTACAAGAACAATATTTTATAACTGCTCCCTCAAAGTGTGGGGCCCTGTGTGACCGCATCAGTTGCATCGCCCGAAGGATGGCCCTGGCTCCACCAAGAGAAGAAAATCACGTAAACTTTCAAAATTTCTTTATTATGGTAGCAGCAGGTATGCAGTACAGTTTTAAAATGTGTATTACAGCATATACTGTTATATACATTGTGGATAATTATATACAACAATAATGTGTCTATTTTACTATTTTTAAACAGGAGATTTAAATAATCAAATATAATAATAGGATTATATATATTCTAAAATATGCTTTTGGTAAATAAATTCATTTTATTTACAGCAGACAATCACATGACTAGCCGCGTGAGCAACACGTTCCCATATTTGTAGGATCACAAAACTCGCATTGCCCCCTCAGAAAGAATTTGTGCTTATTTAAACCGTTAATGGATAATTAATTGGAGGAGCATAAGCACACCGTCCGCAGAGCACATAAAGTTGTGTTCAATTTGAGCAGATCAATCAGCGTCTGACTTGAAGCAGTATAGCCTACCAAAGTAGGTTACAGCAAGAGCGATTCGCGAGCAGACGTGGGTTACGGTCATCGCAGTTTTCCAGCGAGGCTGGCTGCACGAGCTTTGATGATAACAGCTAATTCACAATTTACCAGATTCACTCACTGTATTTCCAGGGGCGGTTCTAAGGGGGTCCCAGTGCCCCCGTGTCAACAAGCTTGCCAACCCCCCACCTAAATGGCCCCCCTAAATTTGGTCTCATATCACACCAAACGATTCTGGGTGCAATGCGCATCACCATGCTGCTAAATTCAAATCTGCGTTCGCTGGCTGGCGCAGTACGGAGCTTATAATATGACAAAACACTTTGAATTTGAATTGTGTAAATTTTAATTATAGACAAGTGCCATTTAACAAAACTGAATATTATGTGGCACTTAACATAGTTCTGAATTTGATTTTTTAACTTGAATATTGAACATTTGAAATTTAACACAATTGAATTTTTTATGCCAGTTTTTTAATAGACGTATTTTCAAACAGCGGATTTTTGGTTCTGAATTCTTAGACTGCAAATATCCAGTTTTTAAAAATACAGCTTCAAGTTTTCAAGATGAAGAAGAAATTTGGAACATCAAATTCAATATTTAAAATTTAAAGCGCAGAAATTCAGATCGTACAGAAAGTAGGTCAGAGGTCATCCACAGAGAAGAGTAGATGATCTCCGAAAAGTCGAACGAAGCATTTATTCCGACCGGGAGTGGACATGTTGGGTTCAGTTAGGCACGTTTTGTCATGACGACGACATATTAACTTGTGGGAGCGTGATAATATGACGTGGCCACGGGATCATTTTGTCGAGGTAATCCTGGTATTGCCGCGCAGCTGCCGCTTTCTCTCGTTGTGGAAGTGTTTTGTGCAGTCTTGGCCATAGTTGCAAACAACAAGGTCACATTTGATTTTACTAAAACTAAACAAAACATAACGGAAATGTAATATGTGTTATTTGCTATGTATCATTTCATGGGACTAACTATAGTGTAGTTTTCATGTCAGACACAGTTAACTATGACATTTTACACGTAATTGTATTTTTACCTGTCAAACCAACTCATACACGCATGCTCTGGATTTTTTTTTTTTAAATTTTGAATTAAGAGATTATTATATTAATTATTAGAAATGATTACATTATTAAATTATTTTAACCATATAGGCCTAGGCTACCGGACTGTATTGCGCACGATGTAGGTGTCAGGGTTGTCTTGTGTCTTGTGTTCCCTTCCTCTTGTTTGCCCTTATTTGGTTAGTTCCTGTTCCTGTCATTATTAGTTAATTATGTTCCAGTTGTGGGTATTTATCTCGTTACGTTGTGTATTTATAGTGTGTCTTGCCCTGTGTTTCGTGTCCAGTATTACACGTCATTTCTGTCTGTCGCGTCTGTGTTTCCAGCCTGTGTTGTACTTACCTGTTTGGATGTAATTAAAGACTCTTGTTTGGATTATTCCCTCGTCTCCCCGAGTGTGAATAGTGACAGAATACTGGACCACAAAAAGTAAGCGGCGCTCCCTTTCCTCGTGTTTTGTTTCGGTTTTGAAGAGTTTTTGTTTTGTTTGTTTTTTCCTCCTGCCGCTATGGCAAGTCCGCCACCACTCGTTCAAGGCCACTGCCGTCTGAGGCTGGTCCCAGCTCGCTGGACGGACTACAGTATGGTTAGGCTGCCAAGCCCGCTGCCATTTGCGGCTCAGTCAAGGCCGCCGCCCGTGGCGAAGTCAAGGCCGATGTTCGCGGCTCACTCAAGATCGCCACCCGCGGCTCACTCAAGGTGGTGTACACTCAAACAGGTAAGTACACCGTCCACCTTTAACGTACCCCTTGGAATACTGGTGGTGTACAAGGGGATGATGTGGGCTCCAGCACCAGAGCACCCTCCAGTGCCCGTTCCTCGAACGCGCCTGCCAGAGCACCCTCCAGTGCCTGTCCCAAGTCCAGTCATTCTAGTCGGTCTTGTCGGTCTTGTCTTGTCTGTGGGGGTCCCTCTAAAGCAAGCAGCTTCTCCTGTCATGGTCAAGGAGGCCATTCCCAAGCCGCTTGCTTCTCCTGATGCCCCTATAAGCGGTTCCCGAGTTCACCCCTGAGAGGGCCCCTGACTCCACAGCCAGCACACGGAGTGCTGTTAAGCGCCAGTCATGCCCGGAATGGTCCTCGGATTCCGAGCCTAGCCCTATAAGGGCTCATGGTCCGGTGGATAACCCACGTAAGACTCCAGCTCCTGTTCCCCAGTCAAGCCCGGTGAGGGCTCCTGTTCCCGAGTTAAGCCCAGGATGGGCTCCAGTTGCCGAGTCGAGCCCAGGAGAGGCTCTAGTTCCCGAGTCGAGCCCAGGGAAGGCTCCAGTTCCCGAATCGAGCCCAGGAGAGGCTCCAGTTCCCGAGTCGAGCCCAGGGGAGGCTCCAGATCCCCAGTTAAGCCCAGAGAGGGCTCCTGATCCCCAGTTCAGCCCAAGGAGGGCTCCTGATCCCCCGGTCAGCCCAGAGAGGGCTTCTGATCCCCAGTTCAGCCCAGAGAGGGCTCCTGATTCCCAATTCAGCCCAAGGAGGGCTCCTAATCCCCAGTTCAGCCCAGGAAAGGCTCCAGATCCCCCGTTAAGCCCAGAGAGGGCCCCTGACCTCCAGTTAAGGCCCGTAAGCTCCTCCAAGTATTTTTTTTTGGGGGGGGGGGGGTAGTATGGTTCCAGCTGTAGTGGCCGGGGCTGGGGCTGGGGCCACGGCCTCTGAGGTGGATCCGCCATGGCCTCCTGAGTCCCTTGCACCGCCAAGGCCTCCTGAGCTCCCTGCACCACCATGGCCTCCTGAGCTCCCTGACCCACCATGGGCGCCGCCCTGGAGGCCGTCTGTCCTGTCTCCGTGTCCCTGTTCCTGGAGGCCTCCAGAGTGCCCACCCCCATTGGATGGTATATGGCGCGAGGACGCGCCTTCCAGAGGGAGGCGTAATGTCTTGTGTGTCTTGTGTTTCCCTTCCTCTTGTTTGCCCTTATTTGGTTAGTTCCTGTTCCTGTCATTATTAGTTAATTATGTTCCAGTTGTGTGTGTTTCTCGTTACGTTGCGTATTTATAGTGTGTCTTGCCCTGTGTTTCGTGTCCAGTATTACACATCATTTCTGTCTGTCGCGTCTGTGTTTCCAGCCTGTGTTGTACTTACCTGTTTGGATGTAATTAAAGACTCTTGTTTGGATTATTCCCTCGTCTCCCTGAGTGTGAATCATGACAGTAGGCAGCATTCGAATGAAGTTTATCATGAATAAATTACATAAAGTACATAAATTAAAATAGGCCTACAAGAAAACAATTTTATCCATCCCAATTCCATTAACTGATTGTTATATTCCATAATATTTGTTTATTATTATTATTGGTTATATTTTTATATTCGTTGTTATGCATTTGATTTATTTTCCCTTCATTTTGATCTCTTAGCGTTCTGAATAATTTTGTAAATAATAGCCTACTGTAAATGCCGACATGCCAATAAAGCTTTGATTATGCTATGACTTACGGGAATTTTTACTGGAAGTGCAGTTTAAAGGTTGAATTTAACTTTTAATTTTATTTCGGCTAATTAATAGACTATTATAAATATAGTGTTTCGTTGAGGAATGAATCATTTGCGTAGTTTCATTTGTAAATGAAAACACAACACGCTCATTGTCGCATACGGGCGTAAATAGGCCTACAATCATAAAATCAAAACTTCATTGGCATAATTGTCGCTTACAGTATTTGCAAAATATGGTAGCATATTAATAATACTAGCATAATTATACAGAACGTTAATTAGGTAAAGCTCTACACGAATTGAAAAGGAAATAAGCATATATAACAATAAATATAAAAATATAGCCCTAACCAGTTAATATAAAAATATAATTGCAATATTATTATTAGTCTACAGTTTTATAATAATAATAATAATAATAATAATAATAATAATATACAAATATTAAATAAAAAGACACAATCAGTTAATGGATTTACAAGACTGTGGGATGAAGAAAAATGTTTCATCCATCTCTGATAATCCCAGGTTGCTATGGTCACACAGGTTTGCTTACGCATTAAACTCGTGGCCACGAGAAATGGATGTTGTTCCCTCAACTTCACATCGCGTGACCACGACATAAGATTTCCTTACCTTGACAAAATGATCTTGTGGCCACGACATATTAATCCCACAAGTTAATATATCGTCGCCACGCCAAAACTAGCCTAAGTGAACCGAACATGTCCCCTCCCGGTCGCAGTATGCTTCGTTCGACTTTTCGGAGATCTACTCTTCCCTGTGGATGACCTCTGACCTACTTACTGTACGATCTGAATTTCTGGGCTTTGAATTTTAAATATTGAATTTGATGTTCCGAATTCCTTCTTCATATTGAAAACTTGGAAGCTGTATTTTTAAAAACTGGATATTTGCAGTTTAAGAATTCAGAACCAAAAATCCGCTGTTTGAAAATATGTCTATTAAAAAACTGCCATAAAAAAATATTTAATTGTGTTAAATTTCAAATGTTCATTATTCAAGTAAAAAAATAAAATAAAATTCTGAACTATGTTAAATGCCATATAATATTCAGTTTTGTTAAATGACACGTGTCAATAATTCAACTTTACACTATTCAAATATAGTTTTGTCATATTATAAGCTCCATAGGCGCAGATCCAGAGACACATATGTTTTTACAGAGCTGCACATTATAACCAATCACATATGATTCTGTTGAACTTATGAATGCAATGACCAATCAGAGGTAACACGCAGAAACATGCTGTCACCACGTGCGCTGGCTGAATGAATTCTCTCTGGCAAATTCTCTCATCAGAAACAACAAAATGAAGATGTATGAATGTAAGTAAGAGATTCATTCATAGTGTAAACAGCTTTAGATATTATTGCAGTTTTTGAGAGTGCTTGAACTCGCTGGACTGAAGTGAAAATGTTCTTTGATAATGTAAATGTTCTTTGCTCTGTACAGTGTTCTTTTTCTTTCTGTACAATGAAAGTGTTATAGGCAAATTAGAGACTTGCAATGTTTTTATTAAATTCACATTAAATACAAAGTCGTATTAAAATATTTTATGGCATGACACCCATATCTGGTTCTTAAGTAAAAAGATGGGTTTTTATGCAAAGTTAATAGATTACACTATTAGGCTACTTGCATTTACTTACACATATTTGAGAAGCGAGACATTTCATGAAATATTTTGGGAATATTTTGAATACAAATAAAAAATAAATAAAACAAACCTATCAGTTATACAGTGGTCTCGTTGCTGCTGGGTGTCACATGACACACGTTGTTATAGCTTATTCTAGAGCTTGCAGTGATACATGACTTGGTGAAAAATGACTAAATGAATAATAAAGAAAGTATAAGTTTAGATAAATTTTAAAAGCTGAAAGAATGAAACTGCATCATATCTGTGTTTCTTCTGCTTTTAGTGCTGATGTTCTTCATCCACGCTGCACTCACTCAAGGTACTGTGCCATACTGCAGTACAATTAACAAATGTGAATTGTTTTGTAGTTCTTTGATGTTTATTTGCCCACAATGCAGTGTTTTTCTCACGAGGAGGTTTTGAGTTCATAACAGTGATTGATACAGTGATACTGTAGGTGATCAATATTTACTCATGTGTATTAATACAGAGAGACCAAAACCTGTAGTGAAGGTGACTCCAGATCAGCGTGTGTTCAGCGGAGAGACAGTCACTCTCACATGTGACATACAGGGAGCAGAAAACATTCAGTGGACATACAGCTGGTCTTTTAAAGATGGATACACTCAGTATCCATTTACAACAACAGCAGCAGAGTTCAGTTTCACAGCTTATATGTCCGATAGCGGTGAATACATCTGTCAAAGAGGGAGATCATACATCAGTGCTGCTGTTACACTGACTGTATCAGGTGAGTGTTCATATTCACATCTGTTTAATACTCATTTAAATCATTATTTGTTGCTCCAGGGTGCATAAGTTTAGCATTGTAGCTCTGACTGATTTAATTTAACTGATTGTATGTATAAAATTATTTGCTAATATTTACATTAACAGCAACACTGAAATAACAGCATACAGTTTATCTGTCAGTCAGATACATGTGAAAGTTGTATTTTTTTTTTTACTATAACCCTGTGCATTTTCTTTCGGAAAAATAGAATAATTTAATTTAAAAATGATGAACAGTGCAATGAAAATTTCAGTCACCATTTAAAACATGCATCTGAGAAAAAAACAAATCGGGCATTTCCTTCTTTGACTCTTTGTTTGTTTCTTTCTTCCTTTCATTTAACTGAGTTAGTTGTTTAAGTGCATGATATTCTAGAGTCACCCATCCTTTGAAGCCCTGTAGCTTGCTGTTATTAATGCTGTTATCACATGTTCTAGTCACTGTTCTGATCAAATGCAGAACTGCAAGATGTTTAAAGGATGTAAATACTTATCAGTGATTCTGATACTGTTTTAGGAATCTAGTTACACTTACATAGAGTTCAGTTGTTCATGAGAATGAAAACTGCATTTTTTAACTAAAGTCTCTTAAAACTCTCAGGACTCTCATCCATATTTTAAAGTCACAAGGAAACAGAAGTAGCAACAGATCATATCTTCTGTATTCTTATTGATTATCAAGAAAGAAACTCAACTGCACTCAACAACAGAGACAGATATGAATGTGAGCTTGCAGTCGATTGTAAGAAAGAGGCTGTTTAAGCCAGGGGTCCAAAACTCTTGTTACCTGTAGTTCTCAAATAAGCCTGAAGGACTTGATTAGTGTCACACCTGCCAGCTGGAGTGTGTTTGATAACTACAAGAGGGCACTCCTTCCCTCTTTGTTTTCTTATCATGGACTGTATTACCCATTGCCCTGACTCATCTTACCTGATTACTTTCAGCTGTTGCTCATTATCTTGTGAACTCACCCTGCATAAGCCCAGGGCATTTTTCATCAGTTTTCCTAAGTAGCTGTAAAAGTTTTTTAATTAGAGAGTTCCAAAGCTGCTGAGACCCATTTTTACTAAGGAATTGGGAGAAATCTTAAGCTAAGAGAAAGAGTGGGGTTAACCTTATTGCTATGGATGATGTAATTAAGCTCACTTGGTTGGGGGTCTCTGTCAGTGATGTAGCAACTTTACATGGCCGCTCGCTCTAGCATTAACTTATAGATAAATGTGCACTATTGAGTGTTTGTGAAGAAGCTATTAGTGCACAAAGGCGCCAGTGATCACTGACATTTTTTCTGATTTCATGTTGTGGAAACAACTAAATCTGCCAGCTTTTTTGCTCATACAGATAAGAGTAATGCGTCATTCTACTTTTATGTGTGTACACTTGCAATATTAACAAAACATTGTGGTTTTGTTAAATAAAGAACGCAAACATGATGTGCTTTCTGCCGTCTCCATCACTGAACTGGAGCGTTTCACAAAAATGAACCAAAACTTGCCTCATAGACATGAGAAATATATCTATAAAGAGCTAGAAATGTCTAAAAGAATCAATTCAAACTGAAAACACACTCTCTGGTTATGTAATTGTATGAGAGGTGCATTTCTCTCTAAAGGCTGGTCACTACTGTGAAGATGGTGAGTCAGTACTGTTAACTTCATCCTTTCAGCAGACAATGATTCAGAAAACATTCATTTATTAATAAGTAATGAAAATATAATTTTTTTTTTTTTTTTACTGTCACATTCATTACTTTTGCACAAAAACTGCACAAAACACTTCTACTACGAGAGAAAGTGGCAGCTGTGCGGCGATACCAGGATTACCTCGACAAAATGATCCCGTGGCCAGTGCTTTGCAGCAAGCTCCATCTGTGCGTTTGAGCGTGGAATAGGCTATAAAGGCTCATTATGGTTTACGTCTTTCCTAATTTTTACTTTACCTTGTGAGTGGTAAAGTTGCTCCAGACTTCACCCCATAGTTGCTAATTTTTACATAAAAAGGTTATAATTCCATTAAAGGAAAATTATTGGGCATTGTTTCTAAAAATTTTAAGTTGCGAGGCGAATTGCTGGCAACAGAGATTTTTAGGATGGTTTGTGATTTGGTCTTGACTACCCCTCACTTTTCACAGATTTAGAACCTAATTTTAGTTTTAAAACACTTTGTGAAATACTCTAAAAGCAAAAATTTAGGAGTCTTAAAATTAGGACTCAGACTCTCATTGTGAAGTCTTTTCTGAGTGCTCTCTCTGGTTTTCGTGTCATGGTTTTAATGTTCTGCCTGGTTTCCTAGATTTCACTGTTTGCTTGTGTTTTAACCCTCTATGGTACGGTGTTGCCTCCAGGCAATACAACATATTTTAGTTTTTTTTAAATAAAATGAGAATCATTTAATTGATCAATGCCATCTCAGGGAAGAAGTAGTAAAATACTAATAAATGAACATACAAAAAAGTGGTCACATGACCCACAGGGGTCCATTTTGTTTCCACTTTCAGGAGATGTGCACGTCACATGACTCCATATTTTGTCCAGTGAAAAGTGCATTTTTCATCAGTTTCCGTACACAATTTCCTACAAAAAAAAATCTTAGTCACCTTCACTGGAAAGTAAAGAAGTATTTTCAAAAACTTTATATAATATTTAATCAAATGTATCATAGGAAATTACAAAAAACTGCTTGTTGCCTCAAAGCAATATTGTACTGTAATGTAATTGCACAAGGCCATTCAGGCATACTAGGTCAGAATACAAGTATATGATATTTGTAAGGAAAAGAGTTAGAATTATCTAAATGCATTAGAATTTTTGCATGATTTTGTAATGCATTTGCAAGAATAGTAATTCTCATACTATATCTGCACATATTATGATTTTTCTGTAGTTTTTGTTTCCTCAGTTTTCACAAGCAGTGAGGCGTCATTAGTGAAGACGGAGATTTTACATGCATGTGCTTGTGTGTTTATGTGTATGCTTGTAAGGATAAAGTGCATATTAGGATAAGGTTATGATGATTTTTCTTTTTTTTTTTTTTACTTTGAAACAACACTGATTATAAAGTTTTGGTATGATAACAGATATGATAGTTTAGTTAAACTTGATCCACGATGGTACAATGTTGCCTGAGAGGAACAGCTGGATATGAAATGTTACTTTCATTAAATATGAGATGTGCAATACATTAAAAACTAGATAAATCTTTTTGTTCAAGTGTTTGGTTAAATAAATTGATGTTTTCAATGAATATATTTCTGTTTTTCTGCATGAAAATGTCAAATGCTTAATTTGTCCATTGTGGTACAATGTTGCCTTGAGGCAACAAACTTTAAAAAAATAAATAAATAAAAAATAATGAAAATATTTATTGATATTGTTATAGTGTCCAATTTTAAGTAGGAAAAACATCAAAAATATTTTTTCCCTCATTGATATATTCTGTAAAAGTCAAAGAAGAGACCAAAAGGTCCTGACTGGACAAGGCAATTTATTTGGGCACCAATAGCAAGACTCAAGCACATTATTTTTATACAATGACAAATATTAAAACCTCAAGAGGGCAAAGCAGCAGGTTGAGATGATTGTCACATATGTATTTTAATTAGTAATGTATTTGACAAATGACAAGTTACCCAGGACAAATAGAAAATCAACATGCAGCAAAGTATTCAGCAGAGAGTTTCAACACATTAAAATTAATCCATGTGCCCACCGATTATACACAGTTTCATTACACTGCAAACATTAGAGGTACAACAATTCATAGGTGCATCAGTTAAATAACACACATCAATACACACCAAAATAAAGCTCACTCAATACATGCCAAAACCACTATGACTAACTACACACACTCACAAACACACATACACAAATACAAACGCTGGCCTCACATTAAACCAGGCGTCCCCAGCGATTAAAACACTAAATACACCCACAGATCAATTAACCATAAATAAAGGCAAATAATGGGCTGCTGGCCTTCTTACCTGCCACCGGACATGGAGTACAGCGTTCAGGGAAAAAAACTCTCCGGAGGGCACCGAACTTTAGTTAGGGAAACCCCAAGACTGTAAACTATCCCTCCCAATCGATTCGCCGACGTCCAGGTGTCCTGACATTTTATCCTACCCGTCAGATTTTCCTACCGGGGTTTACTACGCATGCGCACATCAATATTTCGTCCTTTTTCTCACGCTGAACAATATTTAACGTATCTGCGTTACTGTAAGGGTATGTTTAGGGTTGGGGTAGATGAAGTTAATAAAACACAATCTAATAAGTAGAAAAAATTATTTATTGTTGGTTTCTGGTAGCTGTATCCCACCGCGAATATGACACACAATTACTGTATTTGCATGACTGTAAGGGTAGGTTTAGGCTTGTGGTAGGTGTAGACATTAATAAATCATAATTTAACAGGTAGCATTTTTCGTTGTCGAATTGTACTACCTACTGTTTTAATGGGAGGTAGGAAAATCTGACAGGGTAACACGAATCGACAAAACACCGGCAAGAAGCTCAGCAGCCCTCACATACAAAATCCCCCAAACAACAGCAGACCTCATACCTTTATAGATTCCATTAAAAATGCAGCACAGGTGTTCGCCTCTTTCCCCTAATGAGACGCAAGGAAGACACTGCGGGCACTACTACTGTAACGTGATCGCATTATAATTCGTATGTATTTTACGTAAAATGTGGTTATATAAAACGTACATTTACTTACGTTTTTAGATGCACTAAAACGTAGAATACACGTATTTTCAGCATTTAAACGTTAAAAACTGACGTATTGACACCTAAAATTTAATCCTTATGAATATTGAAATCGCGGCATTTTTATTATTAGTTGTTTTTAGTTGTCATATAAATTACCTTGTTTTCAACTGTTTACTTAATATGAAATGATAACATTTCGTTCTGTTCTGTGTGGTTTCTGCCAGCTCGTTTCCAAGAATAAGCCTACATAATGTTAAACAAGACTTCACTTTAAACCCTTAAAATAAATAACATTTCTGCAATCGTTTAACTTTTACTTGTCATGTAATGTTTACTTTGTTTGCCATGGGCCACAAAAGGCGTTTTCTCCGACATGCTGTGATTAACAATAGAACTATAAAAACAACAAAACCGCAACATAATTACGAAATGAAACAATTTGATTTGTACGCTGTAATCCACATCTTCAGAATCCATACGACTGCGAGGAACAGACCCAAATCCAAGCCTTTATTCGGGATCTTCATCTCTTTCTCGAGCAGTGAGTCCAGCAACCGTAAACAGCGAAGCCCGCGCGGACTGACGCGCTCGTTACGAATTCAAATGTTGCCGCTTCAAACGACAGGTTTTACGGCAGGATAACAGATTGCGACATGCCGTGTTTCTGGTGAGGTGTGTGTTTAAAAGAGCCGAGCACGCGCGCGCCCTCACGAGTTCACTGAGAGCGAGAGGATCAGGAAAATAATCTGGATAATATTTTCAGAGATTAACAACATAAATTCTGCTCTGCACCTCACACAAACCTACTGTATTCCGCCAGAGAGGACTGCGGCAGCAACACATCGTCACTTGGATTACTTTTGGTAGTGTTTTTGAAATTTTTGGAATAAATAAAAGATTGTAATTGTATTTATATGTCTGTCATGTTTTTCTTATACTGTACAGAAATAGCTGTGTTTAGGTTTAGATGTAGGAGTGGCATTAGCGACTATAAAAACATTTGTAATGCTATATTGTTACTAAAATTGTTATTTTCCTGAACGTTTCGGTCAATTGCGTTTTATATTCTGTATAAAATGGGTAGGTTTAGGTTTGGGGGTAGGTTAAGGGGTCGAAAAGTCTAAATCGCTTATTGATAAAATCATAAAAAAATGCATTGATACGAATATCTTAATGATATATATATAAATATTTTTACGTTTTTTAGCTAAAAATACGTATCGATTTGTACGTTTTAAACGTTGAAATACGTCTAAATTGTACGTTTTAGCATCAATAAATACGTACATGTACGTTTTGTGCTTGTAAATGTTACGTATTAATACCTACGTATGAACATGAGACTATTGTCACCTCTCCCATTGATTTAAATGAAGGGCTTACATTTCTATTGTTTGCCCTGCTGTTGACCCTTTATCTATTATGACTGTGGATTACCTCTTAATAAAGCTGTGTTTAGATCTTTAACCGAAGGTCTAGAGCGGTGATTCATTACGATTAGCAGAATCAGTTGTGTTTAATTAAGGATGAAGCTAAACTCTGCAGAGCTGCAGCTCCTGGTTAAAGTGAACTAAATGAAATAAACTGAAGAAATCCAGCACACGTCACCAAAGAGAAGTCTGTCGTTTCACTGCACTGGATGAATTGTTCAGTTCTGTGAAACATTAACAAAATTTCAAAGAAAGAGGTGTTTGAGTCACTGTTTTTTTTTTTTGTTTTTGTTTTTTTTTTACTTTCTTCACAGATTTACCCAGATCTACACTGACTGTGACACCAGACAGTCCTGTATTCACTGGAGAGACAGTCACTCTGAAGTGTGTGATTGAGTCTCACAGTAACTGGAGATATGAGTGGTATAAAGACAGTGTAATGTTACAGACGTCTGATCGTTACACTGTAAACAGAGACACTCTCACTATCAGAGGAGCTACTGAGTCTGATCAGGGTCAGTACTGGTGTAGAGGACAGAGAGATGAAAGACCACAATCATCACATTTAAGCTCTGCTGTTAATCTCACTGTGAAGGGTAAGATGAATATCATTGTTCTCCTAAACAGTGTTTCCAACTAATTTTCAGGGAAAATAGTTTATATACACATAAATACAAATGCATATATGCTGACGTCGCTCACAATGCACTTTTGTAGCCAGTTAGACAGATTGTGTCTCGTGACTGAGTGTGTGGCAGAGAAAATGGTTATGCTTATTTTTCAAATGTTTTCCAAATTGGGCTGCAGCTGACTTGCTGACAAAGTCAAGATATTATGCAGCTGAGAGTCAGTTAGTTTGCTGTTCAAGTTCATCAGACTGAACTTCTCCTCACAGAGGTAGATACCGCCAAACAGAGATATCATTTGTGCCTGTTTGCACGGGAATTTCATCAGGAAAGTTCACTGGCAGTGATTTTGAGTGGATCAGTATCTATCGATCTTAATGCTATATTATTATTATTATTATTATGCTATATTAAGAGGCTTTCAAAAGTGTTGATATTTCAGCTATATCAGTACAGGAATATTTGCCTCTGCATGCACTAGACAGGCTGTCTGTCAATGCATTTACATTGTTACGTCAGTAGGTGGCGACAAGGAACTGTCTTTATTAGCTGTTATCATTAAACCAGTCCATTCATTCGATGGATGTGATGGATTCTTTCATGAATGAAACAAGGTGTTGAAATATATAGCACTTGATTTAGCACTTACATATCATTGCTCTTTTGTTGATTTTGATTGCTTCCATTGTCCTCATTTGTAAGTCGCTTTAGATAAAAGCTTCTGCTAAATGACTAAAATGTAAATGTAAATAAATTTGACTGAAAGCGCCACTATGTAAGGCTCAATTGACGATCAGTGTATGACCTTTGATGTTTCATTTCATAGAGATCAATGCTTTTGATTCAATGCATTGAACAGCGCTTAAAGGTCCCCTGATTCAGGGGACCTTTAAATCCCATTAAAGGTCCCCTGAAATGCTTTGAAACACGCAGCGTTATTCTATGTGTTGACGTCATTTTAGCTGAAACAGGAAGACAGGGCGGGACATATCAAGCAGCCCCGCCCCTTTTTAAAATAGCCAATAGCGTTTGTTTATATCACAGCTTGACTAAAGCCGTTCAGAGCCGTTGAGCTCCGTAAAGTCACATTTGACAGGGTATGACAGCCACAATCTCATCCATATTGCTATAAAATATAGCATTCTGTGTAGAATTCAAATAGGTCCGATATGTTTTGTGGTCTGCGCCGAGTCGCGCATGTGATCCGCACCGTGTATTGTGTCTCTGGACCGGAGCAGGTGGTTAGCGTGACAGCGCGAAACCAGACTTCTTTTTTTCCTCAATGGAAAGCATATTTACACTGTATGAATCATTCCCTGTCCCCTATATAGTGCACTATATGCCATTCACCGTACAGAAAATACTAATTCTGTGAACAAGTGACCGACTTCAGCTGCGGCCAGTGTTGCCAACTAATTTTCAGAGAAAGTTGCTAAAGGAAGGTCGATTTGTTGCTAAAAGTTGCTAAATGACGTTGTGATGTCATTGCGCGATGACGTCATTGCGTAATCACGGTGCAAAATTGTCACAACAAATCTCAGCAAAAAATACATTTTATACGTTAATTTAGATTTGTTTGTAAAATAATATGCATAAAATATAAATAACTGTATTTTAAATACACTGAATTACTAAACAGCTTGTAAACACATTCTCAACAATTATGCTTTAAGCAGTGTATTAGTAGTTAGTTAGTGTGCTACACTCTAAGAAAACTCTGTACAAATAGGGCACAATCTACTATGTTAATATGAATTAATTTTCTGTATTGGTTTTTTACCTGCATTTTAAATTACACATTGTGTTTTCAGGTTACAGGGTTACAATGGATAATGGATAACGTCCTGGAAAATTACCAGTATCTTTTCTATTTTTTTTATTTATTTTTTTTTTACAGTGTACTAACTGATCAACAATCGCAGGTACTACTAACAAAGTGTATCATAAATGAACAATTACTCAATTATTAAATTATTATTATTATTATTATTATTAAATTGAACAATTGCAAATAGAAGCTAGGCATCTTTGCTTTCCTCTTTTTGTGAAATTTGGATGGAAAATGTGTGCCTTTTTATTGTCTGAGTCACTTATCAAAAGTTGCTAAAAGTTGCCAAATACATTTTAAAAATTGCTAAATTTGTTGCTAGGTGCTTTTGGAAGAAAAAGTTGCTAAATTTAGCAATAAAATTTCTAAGTTGGCAACACCGGCTGCGGCTTCAGCGTCTAGTTATAGTGTAGGGGGCGGGCGCTTCGAATTCTAGAGAGCATTTGATTGGACAGAAAGTTTGATGAGAAGATGAAGTACGATGTGACATCAAAAAAAATCGTTGAGCCGTTTCGGCGGAAGTGACGAACTGCAAGCTTTGAATGCTTATATCTTCTAAATGTGAATTTTGGAGCCCGCTGGCATACAGATAACCTTAAACTTCAAGTTTGATTTCATGGGACCTTTAAATGTTGCAAGGAATCTTCTGACAACTTGTAGCAAACTGTTTCACGAACACATGTCTTGACCTGAAGAAGGACAGATGTAGGTAATCACTAAAAAAAATATTATTTTATGTTTCCTGAGTTGCACTTATAATCTTAGTATGTTGTAGGGCTGTCAAAATTGCTGAAAAACTAAATTTGAATTTTGTCCTTAAATACTATCAATATTCGAATTATACTCTAATTTAAAAGGCAAAATTTCACGTAAGGGGAAAAAACTAAATTTGGCTTCTCTCCTGAGGCCACAAGACGGCGCATCGAGCAAAATATCATTAATGCAGTTTATTCAAATTAATAAAATAACAGGACTATCTTTGAAAACAAGTGCATACTGTTTAAAATAATGTTTATAAAACAAATATAATTAATTAAGTTGCTTAAACAACTAGACACAAAACAGCATCATGGATGTAGTTTAATACAAAGGACCGAAAACCAATCACAAAGAGTACTTTTTTTGGGGAAGGGAAAAAATCTGCCATAAATTCTTGAGACATGTTTTTTAAAAGTTGAACTTACATTAATTTTACATGGCTTTCTAAACATGCGACTTGTGCGAAATGCGAGTGCAACGGTGATAAATGCAATAAATATGTGCTCTGCGTGAATGGCTTGGTTTCAGTTTTGCCGTAGATCTTCTTCGCATTTATGTTCTCTTTTTCTGCAGTATTTTGAATGAGCAGTGCCACATCTAGTGGGTCCAACTGGATAGGCTAACAAAAGCTTTAAAATACAACATCGTCATCGCATCTCGTATGCCACTGATAAGGCTGCCTGACACACACCTAAAATTCAAATGCAATGTTTTTGCATTGAAATGTGGATTTTTATTATAAATTTGACAAATATTCCAAATTCGAATTTTTATTTGACAGCCCTAGTACATTTTCCATCAAAACATTCAAAATATAGATATAATTGTTCATTTTGTAACCTCCCTGCATTTAGTAATTACTGAAGTAACGCAATTAATGCAACAAATGTTGCTTCATTGTAAAGTGTTATTCTAACAGTCAAAGTAATATTCAAATTCAATTATTTCTCTCTCTCTCTCAGATTGTTTTCAGATTTCAGACTTCAGACTCAGATAGCCAAAGAAAAAACATTAAATATAAATCTCACTCTCGCGCTCTCTCGGCTGCTTCATATTAGCGGTCGGCAGCATTCCCTTCATATTATTGATACCAAAATGAATATAGCAAAACTCTTGCTTAATTCAAATTCAATTAATATTCGATTGTATGAAATGCAAGTGCATATATTACGATCAAAACTTCACTGGTTCTAACGTGCACATTTGAGCTTACTTTATCACATCTGTATGTGCGTTGATGAGTTGTAAATAAAAGTTAAAGTTAAATCTGAATTTATGAATGATGCACTCACCTGTCGATCTCTTAATTCTCTGAAAAAATCAGGATGAGCAAGCGACAAATGCTTAAAAAGTCTTCCTGTGGCAACACATGATTTGTAGCAACGCTTGCATACAGGTGCAGTAAGGTCAGTTCATTCACCTTTGTCATCTGTTTTGTATGCAATGTAATGACATATTTCACTTCTACTGTTCTCTTTATTTATTAATTTCGGGTGCGTTGTTAGAGTTTCATCTGTTTGATCCATCGCGTTTTTCTGTTTTCACATTTACCGGTTGTGCAGCAATTTGGGAAGCACTGCCACCTACAGGTGCACTTCACAACAGCAACATATGAAATATCGAATTGAGCAAAATTATGATATAGTACCATTTGAAATATAATATATACCGGTATTTTTCCAGGACCAGTATACCCTAACATCAACGGCCTCCGTCATCCACCGGAATGACTTCCGCGTACCACAGATAAATGAAGTAAGAGAGAAGTGTTAATTACGTTTGAAATATGGATATTTTTCTTACAAATCGCATGGATTCATTTATTCACCCCCCCGCCGCCGTGTGAGGCATGTTTTATTATGGATGCGCGCGCTTTATTTGACATGTTTTGGACTGTTGAACAGAAACACCCACCCACTGCAATGATAACGCTTAGAAGTGCCAGGACAATTTTTAATATAACTCCGATTGGATTCGTCTGAAAGAAGAAAGTCATATACACCTAGGATGGCTCGAGGGTGAGTAAAACACAGGCTAATTTTCATTTTTGGGTGAATTAACCTTTTAAGTGACCACAATGCTCTTTGTTTCTATTATAGATCAGCAGCATAACATTAATCAGACATCAGTCCCAAATCAATCTGAAGAATATCAGACAGAAAACTCTCCTCTACAGTCTGGTCAGCCTCAATAACTAAGCATTTAAAAGGATGGTTCACACATATACACACAAAGAATTAACCATGTCATTTCAAATCTATATGACTTTGACATCTGTGGAACAAAAAAATATATTTTGAAAAAATATATATTAATATAATATTATTATAATTATTAATATACTATGTCCAAATAGTAAAAAAATCAGTTGGGTTCGGTTTGGACCCCAGCATTCTTCAAAATATATTTTTGAACCATCCCTTTAAGCTTCATATTTTATTTTTTTTTTTTTTTCTTCAAGACTGATTTGCTGTTTACATTTTCTCCTCAAATGTTTGTTTTCTGTCCAGCGGATCCTGATCACATTTATGATGACGTGACTGAAGTGAATAATAGACACAAAGGTTGAGTTTTAAACCATCTTAACACATACCATTCAAAATCAGCAAATATCATTTATTAATGTTGACATGTTTGTTTTAGATGATCCAGAGTTATTTTTGGAGGTCACATATTCAGAGGTCACTGTTCAGAAAAATATATCTGTGGAAACAGGTTAAAAAACCCTCTTCACTACAATTGGACAATATGTCATCAGTCATTAACCAGTAACTTAAATATAATAAATAATAAAATAAAATAAAAAATAATAAAAATAGTTGTTGTTTTTTTTTGCAGATGATCCCATGGCAGAGTCAAATGAAGTGACATACTCAGAAGTCAGAACAAAAATAAAGAAATGCAAAAGCAAAGGTGTGCAAAATTCTGAACATTTTAATTTATGGGGGTGAACTATCTCTTTTAGTATTAAACATCATGCACCGTTTCTGCTACAGATCAGAATGACTCCTAAAGTCATGTGGCTCATTGAAGAAATAAATAAATCTTACATTTGATCATAAGTTTATTATTGATCATTTGTGTTCTTCAGATGCTGATGCTGGAGTTGGTGATGCAACTTATGCTCTTATTAGGAAGAAGGGTAACCAAAAAAATAAATCAATAATTCTGTTACAATTGTACAATAATTTTATAACTGACAGCAAGCTCACAAATTGCACTTCTTGTTGCAGATTGTGGCATATATTGGTTATTTTACATTATAAATCTGCTTTAAGAGATTCAGTGACTTGTGGATTTCATTATGATCTTAAAACTGTAAATCATCAACAGAATGAGCTCAAATCAGAGGTTTGCATTATTAGCATCACCTGCATCATCTTTTATCTGTTTAAAGGTCCCTGAGTGCAGTGAAGACAGCAGACGGCTAAAAGAGATTCACAGCAGCAGACACAGTAACACTTGCATTGCTTAAGAAATCAATCTGAGTGAACTGCTTCTGCACATGCTTGACTGAATGACTATAGAGACATGCACTGTATTATCTGTACACATGCAAGCAAACAAATCTATCTATAATATATAATAAAACACTTTTACCAGTGAGCACTTTTGTTTAACACAATTCAGTGTTAACTGCCCTCAAAGTAATTACAGCAATTAAATAGTACAAAATATAGAATAAAATACAGAATAGTATAAAATATTAAAGTGTAATTGGCACTTGGATGATAGAGTTAAAGCTGTTTTTGTTGTTGTTGTTTTGTCTTACAAAATAATGCTTGTTTTTGCCAAGTCATTAAGATTACATTCATATATGTTTCATACTTTTGTTGCAGTTAATGAAGTGTGAGTTTTATATTTAATAAATATAAATACGAACAAAATCAAAAATCAGTATGTTTTATAGCTTTTCTAATCTTTTTGTATTCTGTTTGTTTTATTTATTATACACTTAACAAAAGCAAAAAAGGCCTCTAACACTAGCTTGCTCTATTCTGTTTTCTTTTTATTTATTATATAATTTAAAAAAACCTTGCTATGTGTACTGTGTTAAGCTAACTGACTTGTTAAAGCACTTGCATATCATTGCTCTCTTGTTGATTTTGATTGCTTCTATTGTCCTCATTTGTAAGTCACTTTGGATAAAATTGTCTGCTAAATGACTAAATGTAAGTTTTCTTTGCATTAGTTTTGCATGAGCCATTTTAAAAATAGGTTAAAATAGGTTAAAGTAATTCCAGATTAGCAACAAGTCAGCCTTTTTTGCTTTGACTGTAGAACTTTTTTATTTTATTTTATTTTTTTATTTTTTTTTTTGAGGGCGTGGGTTGATTATGCAGTTATTGTTATGAACAAAATAAATCACCATATGTTGGACAGTTCCCCATTAGAGTAATGTGTGTTTCCTGAGCTGGAGGACATGTTTGTGTCTTTAGCATCTTTTGCCAGTTATGAGACATGAAAATCAGACACTGATGAGGAAACCATGAATGAACACTTATGAGAGATGACCCTGTGGAGTCGGTCATAGTCCAGCACTTTATGATGAGAATCCTGCAGTTGATTCCTGAAGTGACACCTGACTTATATCTTCATGACAAGTAGAGATGATCAGCATCATCTTTCTACAAAAAAAAAAAAAAAAAAAAGAACTAGAAGCAATAAAATTATTTTAAGCAGACTTTCAGACTTTAAACAGAAATTCAAATTCTTAAATTAAGATGCATGATAAACAAAGCAAAGCATACCAGAAGAATATCATCAGCTCTGATGTGTTGTAAAGCGATGATACACTCATTCACCACACAGGACAATTACACAAGCTACAGAAATAATTTTTTTATATTATTAAAGTATATACAAGCTTGTAAAAGTTCAGAGGAGTTCAAACTTGAACACAAGAAAAAAGAATAGAACTAGAATTGAAAACAAGTACTTTTTAAATGAATGGACAGAAGAGTAAAGAGATGATTCCTGGATTAAGTTTGTTTTTGAAGGGAATGCATCCTCCGATCTGCATAAATGCGTTTATGTTCGTCATTCGTGATCAAGTTTCACCTCCAGAAGAAGTGAGTATAAGCTTATTTTATGAATCTTTGCAAATCGTCTTTCCTAATAATGTGCTAGTTAGCAAGTTCCGCGGCTAATGTAAACAGTCTCTCAGAGAACCGCTCGTGACCCCACAGGAGAGGGGCGGGGTCAGCGGAGCTCATTAGCATTTAAAGGAACATGCACTAAAACGGGCCAGTAGCCCCTCACTGCAGAACAAAGATCCAGGGGGCGGGGTTGGATCCACATCTAGGGGGGTGGAGATGGTAGGTTTAGGGGTGGAGATGGGTAAGTTTAGGGGTGGGGATGGGTAGGTTTAGGGATCAGGGGGTGGAGATGGGTAGCTTTAGGTATATGTAAGGTGGGAGGAGTT
The DNA here is from genome assembly GCA_039654775.1 of Spinibarbus caldwelli. Taxonomy (NCBI): domain Eukaryota; kingdom Metazoa; phylum Chordata; class Actinopteri; order Cypriniformes; family Cyprinidae; genus Spinibarbus; species Spinibarbus caldwelli. The sequence goes on along the minus strand of CM077220.1, from coordinate 3,042,776 downwards.
GGATCTAGATCCAACCACGCCCCCTGGATCTTGTGTTCTGCAGTGAGGACCATCTCAAACGGGCTGCTGTGAACAGAGCTGTTTTTGACAGGGTAAAAAGTACGGTGGCCCACTAGTGCACAACACAAAGACATTAAAAAAGCAAACATAAGCTCACAACATGATATTAAAAAAGCAAACATAAGCTCACAATACAACGACATTAAAAAAGCAAACATAAGCTCACAACACAATGACATTAAAAAAAGCAAACATAAGCTCACAACACAATGACATTAAAAAAAGCAAACATAAGCTCACAACACAACGCAATTAAAAAAGTAAACATAAGCTCACAACACAACGCAATTAAAAAAGCAAACATAAGCTCACAACACAATGACATTAAAAAAAGCAAACATAAGCTCACAACACAACGCAATTAAAAAAGTAAACATAAGCTCAACACAACGCAATTAAAAAAGCAAACATAAGCTCACAACACAATGACATTAAAAAAAGTAAACATAAGCTCACAACACAATGCAATTAAAAAAGTAAACATAAGCTCACAACACAACGCAATTAAAAAAGCAAACATAAGCTCACAACACAATGACATTAAAAAAAGTAAACATAAGCTCACAACACAACGCAATTAAAAAAGTAAACATAAGCTCACAACACAACGCAATTAAAAAAGCAAACATAAGCTCACAACACAACGCAATTAAAAAAGCAAACATAAGCTCACAACACAATGACATTAAAAAAAGCAAACATAAGCTCACAACACAACGCAATTAAAAAAGTAAACATAAGCTCACAACACAACGCAATTAAAAAAGCAAACATAAGCTCACAACACAATGACATTAAAAAAAGTAAACATAAGCTCACAACACAATGCAATTAAAAAAGTAAACATAAGCTCACAACACAACGCAATTAAAAAAGCAAACATAAGCTCACAACACAACGCAATTAAAAAAGCAAACATAAGCTCACAACACAATGACATTAAAAAAAGTAAACATAAGCTCACAACACAACGCAATTAAAAAAGTAAACATAAGCTCACAACACAACGCAATTAAAAAAGCAAACATAAGCTCACAACATGATATTAAAAAAGCAAACATAAGCTCACAATACAACGACATTAAAAAAGCAAACATAAGCTCACAACACAATGACATTAAAAAAGCAAACATAAGCTCACAACAAGCCACAACACAGCGGAAATGTTCCCGACCACTAGGGTCAGTGTTGACAGTTAAACCCTGATATTTCCTCGAGACACCACAAGATATTCTCAATGTAAGTGATTGATCTTAATATGTGTAATCGATTTTTAAATGAACAACGTGTTTTTACTGAATGTTTTGATATCCTGGTAATCTTAATGTATTGATTCATGAATTGAGCAGAAAATAAATCAATATTATTTTCGATTTGCACAGTTTAGCTCTGCTAATTTCGCTCAATGGACTCTACAGTCACTTCTGCCCCACATGAAAAAATACTATAGTAATTTATAGTAAATACTATGTTTTTGAACTATACTATAGTAAAGTACTTGAATTAATTTGTTGTGGTAATTCTATAGTTGCTGTGATAATATAACAACTATAGTAATAATAATGTACTACGTTTTCTACAACTATAGGGTATATTATATTACAATACACTACAGTTTACTGAAGTAAAATCTAAAGTATACTACAGTATTTCTTACAGTTTATCAGTTCACTATAGTTAATACTACAGTATGCTGTAGCATTCATTAAACTGTTGTAAATGCTATAATATATACAGTATAATACACTTTACTATAGTATGGTTCAAAAACACTATAGTATTTACTATAAATTACTACAGTATTTTTTTTATGTGGGGCGTTTTTCCTCAGGGGGCTTACTTACATCCGGTGCTGTGCCGGAAGCCATTGTTCCTTACGTAGAGCTTTCAAAATGACAAGAGGAGAAGATGATTTTTCAGCTTACAAGAACTTCCCCGGATTACTGTAAATGATTTTCATCGCACGGAGAAGCGCATTAAACATTTCAAGTTACATCGACAACTTTAGGGTGAGTATTGTTCTATCGTCTTCTAGCAAATCTAAGTCAAAGTCTGCTTTATTGTCAATTCTGCCACATGTACAGCACATACATACAGAGAATTGAAATTGTGTAACTCTCAGACCCTTGGTGCATACAGTTAACACTAAACACTAACAGTAAACGTAAAAATGCAGATAAATACAGTTTAAATATACATACATACACACACACATATATATAAATACAAACTATACAGATATACAAATAAGGACATTGTAAAAAAATAGATAGATAAAGTGGCGTAAGGCACATGGCAGATAGAATGCAAATCAGTTAAATAAACAAATTGTGCAGATATAATGAGTGTAGTGCAAAAGAGCTCATCAGTCTGTTTAAAGTGATAAAGAGCTCTATAGCTAATCTAGCTAATAAGGCTGGATAACCTGCACCGATTTGATCAGCACTAAAATAGCAGGGCTAAGTTAGAGTTTTACTTTAAACTCCGTCCACCTCAGGTTTTTATAACTCCTAAGAGATAGTAGCAATAACAACAGAGCTCCCGGTAATCCACGTTTGTTTGTATCTGTGGCTCTGATAGGTGTTTGCTGTGATAGGAATGTTTTCACTTAAAAGTATTTTAAATACTGTTCCCATTTTTAGATTGCCATGTATCGTAATAAACCTCAAGTCTGACAGTTTCTGGCAGTTCATTGTTATATTTTCATTTTTATTATCTGTAACCTGAAGCTTGAATTGATTGTTTACATTAAATATAGCAGTTTTCCAGGGATCCTGAACACAAACATGATGAAGCTGTTCAGTAAAAAAGCAAACAAGATCAGAAGCAAACAAGATCAGAAATGGTTAAGAGGGATAAGGAGATCCTTTGAAATATTACTGAACTCTTTACAGTGTATTGACATGTTTGTAACATTATAGACTATTAATTCTTCATAATTTATTTTAAATATAGTTTAATTTACAATATAACAATTTAAAATGCAACTGAAAGTAATTCAAAATGTATCTGAAATCAATTCAATATGTAACCCAATGTAATTATCTTCACAGATTGTTTTAAAGGACTCCCATTCATTCTGTTACAGCACACCATCCAAAACTGAGAATCAATGCAGTTCCTCCTGTACAGAGCTGCACTGAATGGAGCAGAGCTGGCACAAATCTAGAACAATGGTAAGGGGTAAGTAAGATAATTATCAAATTCTTTAATGAATAACATAATTAATAAACTTTGATTAATAATAGTAACATGCCCCATTGGTATGCCTAGAGAGTCAAGTCAGGTTCTGTCAGTCGGATGGTGGTCCTGTTTGCAAGAGAGGAAACTCGCTGAGTGATTATTGTAGGAGTAGACTGTCTAATATTGTTACATCATCTTTTCATATCTTGCTATATTCATAATGTATAACATGCCTATATAATTAGCCCAAGCAGAAAAAAGACAAAAACACAATCCTATTGGATATGGCTCCATTCATAATGTATGCAACATGCAATGTGTAATGACAGTGGTGGAATATTTTTATTTTTTTAATGGTCAATTTACACTGTACCTTTGTTTTTCATCTTAGGAGAACGCTTTACAGTGGTGTCACCAGCGATCTGCCTGACCTATCAGTCCTCCAAGTGGCAGAAGTGTTAAAAAAAAACATACCATTACACTATCACAGTTATTAGTATTTTACATAACTATTACAATGTATCAAAGTTTCTAAATTTTACGTGTTTATATTACACTAGTGAGCAAGATCCCATATTAAAGTTACACATACATATATATATTTGCATTTACATTATATTTAATTTACATTTTATATTCTAGTCTGTACAAATAAAACCAAATTAATCCATCCCAAGTGTTTTGTGTAAGGCCAGATCTTTCGGTGGAAGACCGACTGAAAGGTGGACCATGAAGAGGAGAAACTCATCGAAGGGCTGCAGAGTGAGACATTGTCAAAATAAATTTTAAATAATTATGATACATGCATGTAACATGCATCAAAAAATAAACATATATAACATTTTCTTTCTCTGTCACAGACAATATAATATCAATATTTACCATTGCATTGCTTGTTATTCCAGCTTCACTCCTCGTTGTAGCTGTCCTTGCTCTGCTCACACGTACCATGCAGGTTCAACTCTCCAAAAGGCCATTAAATGGTTTTACATCTCAAATCTAGATTGGATGAGACATGTTTTCAGAAAATACACACAACACAATGTAATAACAATGCCATTTAGTTTGCCTACACTGAACCTGAAGGTTACTTTAAAAATGTATAATGTATTGACATGCAAGTGCTCTTATGAAAAAAATATTAATTTTAGCTGGGGTTTTAGCATATTCTCCCTCGTGTCATTCTAAACAATTATGCATTTCTTCTGTAGGGAAAAAAAATATCTAAATAGCTGACTGACACTAACATTATTTACAACACGCGTCAGATCATCATGCAGTTTTCAAAGAGAATCTACAGAGAGCAAATCTGGGCTCTGTCCAAGTGATCGTCCGTGTGCAAGGAGGCAGGCTGTCATTTCGCTGAGGACTTAAACAAAGAGGACAGAGAGGCGAGGCAAGTGCTCTGGCCACGCATTAAACAAGCTCAAGCAGAAGGGAAAGCGGCGTACTTTCGGGGTCCTTTTGCTTTCATTCAGGGAAAGCAAATTTTTCCATGATGATGAATATTCTGAAAAAGGGAAATGTTGATTTCTGAGAGACTCTTTTTGTGTTGTAAGTTTATTCTTCAGATCTCTTTACTAACTGTTCAGTGACATTTCTGTTTGTTCACTGTGAGTTCCAGTGGAGTACGTTCTCACTAAAATCTAGTTTATCTTTTTGTTCATTGAATGCAAGGGGACTAAAGGACAAAGTAAAACGCAAAGGTATATTTTTGTTTTGTAAGGGGCAGAAGAAACATTTTGTTTTTCTACAAGAGACTCATTCTACTGAAGAAGATGCAGCTTTTTGGAAAATGCAGTGGGGAGACACAGTTTTGTTCAGTCATGGCTCCAGTCGATCAGCATGTGTCGCCTTATGCCTTAACAGTTGCCCTTTTCAGTCTGATGCTCATGGACATCGGCTTACTGCTGTGGTTAACTGTGAAGGTATTTTTGTTATTTTAGTTAACATTTATGGGTATAACAGTAGTGGGCAAAACAAGATTTTGTTGTCTAATATTACAGATGTTGTTACACAGTTTAAATCGAAATTTCATACAAATGTGGTACTAATCGGAGGTGATTTTAATTTGGCACCTGATGAGTGGCTGGATAGATCTCCTTCTAGTTATACAAGCCACCATTTCAATAACATTATTCTGGAGTTTTGCCAGTTAAATTCCCTTACAGATATATGGAGGGTCAAGCATCCTATTGCTAGTCAGTTCTCTTGGGTCAAACCTAATGGATCCTCTAAATCACAAATAGATTTTTGGCTCATCACTGAGGAATATTCTGAGCTTGTAACTAATGTTTCGATTTCTGCGGCGCCATTGACAGATCATTGCCTGATTTCATTAACTTCCGACACCAGCAATAAAACATACCGGTAGGAAAGACTATTGGAAGTTTAATGCAGAACTTTTAAAGGATAAAGATTACTGTAGTCAAATAAGAAATTTGGTTAGTAAGATTAAAAATGACTTCTCTCTACGTTCTAACGGGATTAGATGGGAGTATTTTAAATTTAAAACAAGGGAATTTTCAATTCGGTTTGGTAAACAAAAAAGCAGAGATCTGAAGCAAAGGGAGCTGAACTTAATTCAAGAAATTAATGCCTCTTGTAATACACAAGAAATGATTCAAGATGTTGAAAAGTTACTCTCTCTTCAAGTTAAACTAGATAGTTTGTATCTGATGAAAGCACAAGGAGCTTTTGTAAGGTCTCGTGCAAAATGGATGGAAGAAGGAGAGAAGAATACGACTTATTTTTGTCGATTAGAAAAGAGCAAAGTAATGCAATTCATAGTCTTAAGATCTGAGGTTAGAGGAACTTGAATCTGCTATTAAAAAAAAATGCATTTGGGTAAATCCCCTGGTCAGATTAACGAGGAGTCAGAGGCAGTCGGATCCATTTGCAGTGTTTTATTAAAGATCAGTATCAGAACACAGGCAGAGGTCGATAGACAGTATCTGGGATATCACAGAGAACCAGAATTGTAAACGTTTACCAGGCTTGGGTCGGGGCAGGCGGCAGGCTAGAATCAAATCCGAATCAGAGTCAACAAACAAAGGGGCAGGCGTCAGAGAATTCCAAGGGTCAAGGCAGTCCAGGATCATACACAGAATAACAGGCAAGGTAAACGCTCAGAAATGTCAGACGGGGCTAAACAAGACTTCGCGGTGAACTGAAGGTGTGTGACTTATATGCAGTCTGTAAATGAGGTGCAGGTGTGATTGAGTGGTTGATGGGAAACATCTGGCGGTGATTAGGCCTAGGTACGGGGTGTGTGGGTAATGGAGTCCATGAGAGTGTTAGTACTCGGGTGAGGGTGCCCTCCGGTGGTGATTGGAGAGAGCCACAGAAGCCTGACTTGTGACAGAGCCCCCCCCCCGCGAGCGACTCCCGAAGCGAGAACGATCTGGACGCCGAGGTCTTCCACGGGGTCTTGGTGCTGGTCTGTCAGGGTGGTCCCGATGAAACTCGGTGGTTAAGTTAGGGTCCAAGATGTCCTGGGAGTTTACCCAGGAACGCTCCTCGGGACCATACCCCTCCCAGTCTATGAGGTACTGTAGGACCCTGCCTCGGCGTTGTGAGTCTAGGATCTCTCGCACTTGATAGGCCTTCTCGCCGTCCACGACAATGGGAGGGGTGCTCTCCACGGTGACCTCCTCCTGGTCCCTCTCTCCTCTCGGACCACCGGCGGGCTTGAGCAAGGAAACATGAAAGGTGGGTGAGATACGGTAATCTGCAGGTAATGCCAAACGATATGAAATTGGGGTAATTTGTCTAAGGATTTTGAACGGACCCACGTACCTAGGATTGAGTTTCTTGCAGGGACGACGGAGGCGAAGGTCTCAGGTTGAGAGCCATACCCACTGGCCAGGGGTGAAACTTGGTCCTGCTCTACGGCGACGGTCAGCTTGGTCCTTGCTTCTCCGAACTGCCCGTTGTAGGTGTACGTGAGCTGTGTTCCATGTCTCCTCACTCCTTCTTAGCCAGTCATTGACAGCTGGAAGCTCTGAAGGTTCTCCTGACCAGGGGAATAATGGAGGTTGGAATCCAAGAATGCATTGAAAAGGAGTGAGTCCCGTAGCTGGTTTCTTGAGTGAATTTTGTGCGTACTCTGCCCAAAGTAGATATCGGCTCCAATCACTCTGGTTGTTGTGACAGTAGGAGCGAAGGAAGCGGGTGAGTACCTGGTTCAGTCTCTCAACCTGGGCATTGGATTCAGGGTGGTATCCAGAACTGAGACTGACATTGATATTTAGGTGTTGGCAGAATGCTTTCCATACCCGTGACGTGAACTGTGGGCCCCAATCGGAAACAATGTCCTCAGGAAGGCCATAAAACCTGAACACCTGTTGCATTAAAGCTTCAGCCGTCTCGAATGCTGTGGGTAATTTCGTGAGTGGAATTAGACGACAAGCTTTGGAGAAACGGTCGATCACTGTGAGTATGGTGGTGAAATGGTTGGAGTTAGGTAGATCTGTTACGAAGTCGATGGCGATATGAGACCAAGGTCGTTGGGGAATAGGAAGGGGATGGAGAAGACCTGCTGGTCGATGATGGGATGATTTGGAGATGTTGCAAGTGTTACATTTCTGCATGAACCGTGTTACATCAGATTGTAGAGTTGCCCACCAGAAGCGATTAGATACGAGTTGAATGGTGGCATTGATACCTGGATGACCGGCACTGGGGAGTTCGTGGACCCACTGCAGGACCCTGGGACGTAGAGCAACGGGAACGTACGTTCGATCAGGCGGGCATTCGGCCGGAGCTGGATCATTAATGAGGGCTTCAGAAATTTCCGTCATAATATCCCACTGTACAGGTGCTAGAATGAGTGTGGGAGGCAGGATGGGTTCGATCGTCCTTGCTGTGGGAAGATGGTCGAACTGTCTAGATAGGGCGTCCGCCTTGCCATTCTTGGATCCGGGTCGATAAGTTACTTTGAAGTCAAAGCGGGAAAAGAACAGGGACCATCTCGCCTGTCTGGGATTGAGTCGTTTGGCGGACCTGATGTACTCGAGGTTGCGATGATCTGTCAGTACGCAGAATGGTAATTTTGCCCCCTCCAACCAATGCCGCCACTCCTCAAAGGCGGCCTTTATGGCCAACAATTCACGATCTCCCACATCGTAATTCCTCTCCGCTGAGTTGAGTTTGCGGGAGTAAAAAGCACATGGGAATAGTTTGGGTGGATTACCGTGACGCTGAGAAAGAACTGCCCCGATTCCAGTGTTCGAAGCATCCACTTCAACGGTGAATTCCAGGTTTGGATCGGGATGATGTAAGATGGGGGCTGATGTGAAACGTTCCTTTAGCTGCTGGAAAGATTGCTCGCTGGTATGTGTCCAATTTAGACGTTGTTTACCCCCTTGAAATAACGATGTGAGAGGAGCTGCAACCACACTGATGAAGCGTCGATAAAAATTTGCAAATCCAAGGAAACGCTGAAGTTCCTTTACAGTTGTGGCCTTAGGCCAATTGAGCACCGCTTGCACTTTACTGTCGTCCATGGCAACCCCCTCAGAGCTGATGATATAGCCCAAGAACGAGATCTGTGTCTGGTGGAACTCACATTTCTGTAACTTGGCGTACAGTTGGTGCTTGATGAGCCGCTGAAGTACTGCCCTGACGTGTTTAACATGGGTTTCAAGGGAGTTAGAATAAATCAGTATATCGTCAATGTAGACGATGACGAATTGGTTCAGCATGTCCCTGAAGACCTCATTAATAAATGCCTGGAACACCGATGGACTGTTGGCAAGCCCGAACGGCATGACCCGATATTCATAGTGCCCGGATGTGGTCGAGAAAGCGGTCTTCCACTCGTCTCCCTCTCTGATCCGAATCAAGTTGTAAGCACTGCGCAGGTCAAGTTTAGTGAAGTATTTGGCTGTGCGGAGTTGTTCTAGGGCGGCTGGTACTAGGGGTAACGGATAGCGAAACTTGATGGTGATGTCGTTGAGTGCTCGATAATCAATGCAGGGTCGGAGACCTCCGTCCTTCTTCTTGACGAAGAAAAACCCCGCTGACGCTGGAGATTTTGATGGTACAATAAAACCTTTTGACAACTCCTCCTCTATATACTGCTTCATAGTCTCTGATTCGGGTTGTGAAAGTAGGAAGATTCTGCCTCTAGGTGGCGTTGACCCTGGGATGAGGTCAATGGCACAGTCGCTAGATCGATGCGGAGGAAGTTCGGAGGCTTTGGCCTTACTGAAGGCTTCAGACAGGTCCTGGTATTCGATGGGTAGTTCGGGGTGATCTTTGAACTCAGGCTTCTCCTCCACGGGGAGAACAGTTGATCTGGCGCTTGAAGTCAGACAGTGATGCTGGCAAAACTCTGACCATTGGAGAATTTGCTGTGTCGACCATGAGATGCGGGGATTGTGTTTCTCCAGCCACGGTAAGCCCAGGATGACAGGATTCTGAGGAGATTCAATGGCGAAGTCTTCTGTAACGAGGAGTCAGAGGCAGTCGGATCCATTTGCAGTGTTTTATTAAAGATCAGTATCAGAACACAGGCAGAGGTCGATAGACAGTATCTGGGATATCACAGAGAACCAGAATCGTAAACGTTTACCAGGCTTGGGTCGGGGCAGGCGGCAGGCTAGAATCAAATCCGAATCAGAGTCAACAAACAAAGTGGCAGGCGTCAGAGAATTCCAAGGGTCAAGGCAGTCCAGGATCATACACAGAATAACAGGCAAGGTAAACGCTCAGAAATGTCAGACAGGGCTAAACAAGACTTCACGGTGAACTGAAGGTGTGAGTGACTTATATGCAGTCTGTAAATGAGGTGCAGGTGTGACTGAGTGGTTGATGGGAAACACCTGGCGGTGATTAGGCCTAGGTACGGGGTGTGTGGGTAATGGAGTCCATGAGAGTGTTAGTACTCGGGTGAGGGTGCCCTCCGGTGGTGATCGGAGAGAGCCACAGAAGCCTGACTTGTGACAGTCAGGATGGTTTGACTACTAATTTTTACAAATTCTTCTGGGAGGATATAAAAGATTTGCTATTTAAAGTGTTTTGATTCTAATTCTTTACTTCCAACTATGAGACAGGGGTTAATTATTCTCATTCCAAAGTCAAACAAAGATAAAAGAGTTATTGAGAATCTGAGACCGATTAATGTTGATTATAAAGTTCTTACATCTGCAATTGCTAATAGGTTAAAATTTAGGTTGAGTCAAGTTATAAGTGAAACTCAATCTGGTTTTATTAAAGGAAGGTTAATACACAACAACATTAGACTTGTCCTAGATTTAATTGATTATGGACATTTAGTGAAGGATGATGGGTTTGTTTTGTTTCTTGATTTCTTGATTTTGAAGGCATTCGATACTGTAGAACATAAATTTATTTTACATGCATTGAATTTTTTTGGTTTTGGTCATAAATTTGTTAAATTAATAGAGATGTTGTACAAAGACATAAATAGTTCAGTATCGCTACCATTTAGGACTTCTAAGAGGTTTGACATTAATAGAGGTATTAGACAAGGGGATCCGACAAGTCTGTATTTATTTATTTTAATAGCTGAGCTGTTAGCAATTTATGTGAAAATCAGTAAAGATCTCAGGCCTTTGAATGTTTTAGGGAGTCAGTTATTGATAAGTCAGTTAGCAGACGATGCCACCCTGTTTCTTAGTGATGCAGAGCAGATTCCAGTTGCTATTGATCTGGTGTCTCGTTTCTCAAAAGCTTCTGGTCTGCAATTGAATTTAAAAAAGTGTGAGCTGATGGCACTTCATAATCATGCTGAATCTCAATTTTTCAATATTCCATTAAAAAATGAGGTAAAATATTTAGGAATTGTTATTACTAAGGGCACTAAAATGAGAGAAAAAAGTAATTTGATTGATAATATGAAAAAAAGTCAAAATATTTTAAATATGTGGGTTCAAAGGGATATCTCTATATTTGGCAGAATTCTCATACAGAAGTCAGAAGCACTTTCCAGGTTGATTTACCCAGCATTTTCTTTGAGTATATCTGATAGGTGGATAAAAGACATTAATCAAATTCAGTATACATTTATTTGGAAAAACAAGCATCATATTAGAAAATCAGATGTAGTGAAGCCGATCAGTGAGGGAGGGTTGAACGTAATTGATTTCGATGTTATGAATGGTACCCTTAAGCTGAGGTGACTTCCTTAGAAATAAACATTCTGTTTGGTTTAGCTTTTCTTCTAAAATTTTTGATTCTCTTGGGGGCATTGATTTCCTTTTAAGGTGTGATTTTGAGCCATCAAAATTAAAGTGTAAATTATCATCTTTTCATAGTCAGGTATTATTATATTGGAAATTAATATACAAACACAACTTTTCGCCACATAGTTGTTCTTTGTGGAATAATAAGTGTATCCTTATTAAGAGGAAATCTGTGTGTTTTCAGGACTGAATGGACAAAGGTGTCTGGTCCATTGTACACATTATGGATGGGTTTGGAAATTTCCTTGGTTATGATGATTTTTGTGAAAAATACAATATTATTTGTACTCAGAATTTATATGTGTCTTTGTTGAAAGCTGTTCCTGCTGGTTTGGTTCAGTTGATTAAAAGTGCATTGTGTTATTCACCAGGTGAACTAGGAAGGATGCTGCCTTCCATTTGAGAAACACCCATTTTCTCATGACACCGGCCAAACCAAACAATCGAGCGGCGCCCGCTTCTGACATCACTGCCGCGCCACGCCGGCGCAATGCGATTGTAGTCCGACGAAACCATTGTTGTTTTTGTGTGGGGAACTGTGTCATCTTTTCTGTGGAGAGAAAAGATATTAAATGTTAATTATTTGTGTTATTAATATGTTTTGATAATGGTTTATTGGTTTTTGTGTTTTATAATGTGATTGATGTTTTATGTTAAGTTTATGAGTTAAAATGAGATTGTAAGATTAAACACTTACCTGCTAATGGTACCCTCCGGGAAGGGGGTGGAGCCTGGCCTATAAGAAGGGAGGCCATGCTCACATCAAGTTGCTTGTTTACCAAGTCAACGAATGAGCAGCTGCGGTGCTGTAAGCAAAACCAGACCTGTTGTATATTGTGGATACTCGTTTGTACATATTATTTGTTGTTTATTTTGTTCTTTTATTTTTGTTTGTTGGTACTTTGCTATTTCTTTTTGGACTGAGCACTTGTGTAAATACTCTCCCCACTGGATATTTTTACTGCACACTGTAAATAAAAGTCACCTTTCATTTACTTCTATGGGTCAAGCCATCATTTTTTTTTTTTTCCGGACCTAAAAGGGTCTACTGTATCACAGTATAGCAGATTGACTTGTGCAATTTTTTTTTTTTTTTTTTTTTTTTTTTTTTATTGAAAGTGCTGTAAACTACTAAATGTAATGTAGAAATTTTCTGTGAAGCTGCTTCGCAACAGTGTATCATGAAAAGTGCTATACAAATAAATGTGAATTGAACTGCAAACAATTATTAATGAATTTATTTATTTATTTTGGCACTATATACACATTCATTGCAAATTATGAAAATTAAGAATTACTTTTTTAGTACTTTAGTTTGTATTTATTTATTTTTGGGTTGGGGGAGTGGGGTTTAGTACCGGCACTTCTTTTTTTCTTCTACAAGCATTGATTGCATATCATATGCACGCCAAACACGTGCGTATCAAATGCATGCCAAGGTCAATTTATGCGTATAAATCGCATGCCAAATAGAAACAGAAAATTGTGCTATACGTACTTTCCTGACACCGGGCTCATTTGTTTGTTGTACCATAAATTATTTGTTGTACCATAAATGTAACAGTTTTTAAGAAAGTTAATGTAATGACCTGTGTTTGATGATACTGGTCTTTATTTACTTTGATTTATGGAGTAATTTGGATTTCTTAACCTGATAAATTAAAAGGATTTATGTTAAAAAAACAGTGCGATAACATATTTTTACATCTATGCAAATGCATATGCAATATTTGCAACTTAAGTAATAATAAAATAAAAGAGACAGTTATTTAACAATATGTTAAGGAGTAGTAACATTTGTACAGTCTTACAGTTACAACCGGCCCATTTGATGGCAGCCATTATGTTGAAGTGGCCCTCTGTGAAAATGAGTTTGACACCCCTGTAGAGTCTATGGAAACATTTCATTTGTTTTCAGTATGTAGAAACACCCTGGAGTTCTTGGTTTCTGGAAAACTAATAAAAAGATTTAAAACAAGACAGAACATGCATTGAATTAGGCTAAAAATCTAAATATTTCAAATATATAGTTTTGGTCATTGATGAACATTTTAAGTCAAATATATGTGAAGATTTTAAGTCAGTTGAGGCCCTCTTACATGTTTGCTGAGGGCCCTAGTGGCCCCTGGTTGAAAACTGCTAATCAAAACATTAAAAAAATAAATAAATAAAAATAAAAATAAAAAACACATGAAAATATGAGAGTCCTGATGACAAACATTGGTTGGAGGAAAGAAATTGCTTCAGAAATTATTTATTATTGAAAAGTAACCGAAAAGAGTTCAGAAATATTTGGAACACTTTGAGTTATTATTAAAAGAAGTATGTCTGACTGAATATTATACATGTTTATTAACTGACTGGACTGAATATGTGGAAAATGATAAAAACCTAGCTGAACTGTAATATACACTACCAGTCAAACGTTTCTGAAAGGTAATACTGTAAATGATTTTTAAAGAAGACTCTTCTATATATCATGTTTAGTGCTCAGTTAATTCTGTTCTTCAGTGGATTGTTCAATCCTATGTAGTGTTTTGTAATATTTGAAGTGTTCCTGTAGTTCAAACAGTACAGCATGGCACTAGAGATGACAAGCTCATGAGTTCAGTTTCCAGTGAATTCATGAACCAGTGAAATGCATGCATTCACAGCAGCAGCAGAACTGAGGGGAAACGGTGACAGAGCACACAGGGCCTAGAGGTCTGTTTTACACAGGGCCCAGAATTCCATAGCAATGCTACAGAAGAACCATTTTTGGTTCCCCAAAGCAGCTTTCAATGAACAGTTCTTAAAAGAACTGTCTTTTCCAAGCCTGAAGAACATTTAATAACCTAAAGCACCTTTTCCACTATAAAGAACCTTTTGTGCAAAGGAATGGCTCAGTGGAGGTTAAAGGTTGGAACCACAGACACAAATAATGTTTTAATGGTATAATGATTTATTTATAAAAGTCTTCCTTAAATACAGTGCCAGTGACTTTAGAATGTTAAATTTAAAAAAAAATTGCTAAAAAAATATATATATACTTTTTTGTGTGCATGTTTTCCTGCGTAGATTGTGGTAAAAGTATTAATGTGTTTTATTAATAAATAAAAGTATTATTAAAATGTAAATATAATTTATTAAAAGTAATAAATGTATTGATGATTTATTACTTTGTTATTACTTGTTTTTATTACTTTATTACTTATTTGTATTAATTACTACTTTAATACTTCTGTTTATCATTTATTACTTATTTTTATTTTTGTTTTTTATTTATTATTGTTTATTTATTACATCATGTATTACTTATTTTAATTACTTTATTACTTTTTATTTTTACTATTTTATTTTTATTTTTATTATTATTTTTTAATGTAATACTTTATTTAATACTTCTGTTTTTCATTTATTATTGTTTATTACTTTATTAACTGTTTTTGTATTACTTATTTTTATTACTTCATTTATTACTTTTTATTTTTTTACTACTTTTATTTATACCTTATTATTTTTAATGTAATAATTTTAATTTAATACTTCTGTTTTTCATTTATTACTTTATTTATTATTGTTTATTGCTTCATTAAATTTTTATGTATTATTTTTATTACTTCATTTATTTTTATTTTTATTACTTTTTTATTTATACCTTATTATTATTATTATTATTATTATTATTATTATTTTAATGGAATACTGTTTAATTTAATACTTCTGTTTTTCATTTATTACGTCTTAGTTTTTTATTTATTGTTTATTACTTTATTTATTATTTTTTTATTACTAAATTTATTACTTTTTATTTTTTACTACTTTTTATTTATACCTCATTATTATTATTATTTGAACGTAATACTTTTTAATTTAATACTTCTGTTTTTCATTTATTATTTTTGTTTTTTGTTTTTTTTTTATTAATTGCTTTATTACATTTTATGAAAGTGAAAGTCCTGACGTATTGTCAAGTATGGTGACCCATACTCGAAATTGGTGCTCTGCATTTAACCCATCCAAGTGCACACACACAGCAGTGAATAGTGAACAAACGCACACACACACACCGTGAACACACACCCGGAGCAGTGGGCAGCCATTGCTCCAGCGCCCGGGGAGCAATTGGGGGTTCGATGCCTTGCTCAAGGGCACCTCAGTCATGGTATCGAAGGCAGAGAGAGTGCTGTTCATTCACAATCCCCACCTTCAATTCCTGCCGGTGCGAGAATCGAACCGGCAACCTTCAGGTTACAAGCCTGACTCCCTAACCATTAGGCCACGACTTCCCCCATTACTTATTTTTATTACTTAAAGTTTTTTATACTACTTTTTTATTTATACCCTTTTATTTTATTTATATTTATATCTTTTATTGTTATTTTTTAAATGTAATACTTATGTTTTTAATTTATTACTTATATTTGTTATTTTTTATTTATTATCTTATTACCTATTTTTATTTATTACTTTTTATTTATATTTTATTAAATTTTGTTATTCATTATTTACTTTTTTTTTTTTTAATAGAGCAAAAAGGAACAGAACAGTGAAGAAAATGCTCGGTCCAAATTTAGCATGGAAATAATCATTTTGAACTATTTGCAAATAATATTTTTAAATCTGCATACGTTCACTCTTATTTGTATTTCTAATTTGAATTCCTAATTACAAGAATCATATAAATGATACTATATTTTCAATTCAAAACAGCCATATTAGTTAAGTATCATAAAACTATTGTTTCTATCGTAAAACAGTTGTTAAATATTAAATGTTTTGTTCGTTCTATTGTACATGTGTTAAAACTGTCACTTTTGCTTGGAATTGGCGCTCTGCTTCAGTAAACAGTAGACATCGCCTGCTTTGATTTGATTGGTCATCTCAGTGGTTTTGACAGTGACGAGTGCTGTTAGACTGCTAGGGCAGACCAGCCTAAAAACATCACTTTTAAACCTTTTTGTCATTCTGACAGCAACAGAGCGCTGTGTAATCGAGTGCAGCAGAGCACTGCAAGAGCTTACAATACTGGGGGAACAATTTGGCCATTTCTAACTACTGGGGGGGAATTATTGTCCCCCTCAATGTCTTTAGTGATTATGGCCCTGGAACAACCCCCAAAAGGACAAGAGAGGCGAAACGCCATCAACTGTCCAAAAACAAATCCCATCCCAAGCACCCAAAGCTGCCATGAGACGAGAATCTGTGCTGCTCACGTCAAACCAACAGATGCAAGTTTGACCCCAAAAACAGCTGATTAACAAACCAGAGCATGAGGGTTTCTCAAGACCCCCTCTCGATGGGATCTTCCTCGCGGGGTCTTCCTCTCGGGATCTTCTTCGCGGGATCTTCCTCGCGGGGTCTTCCTCGCAGGGTCTTCCTCGCGGGATCTTCCTCGCGGGGTCTTCCTCGCGGGATCTTCCTCTCGGGATCTTCCTCGCAGGGTCTTCCTCGCGGGATCTTCCTCGCGGGGTCTTCCTCTCGGGATCTTCCTCGCGGGATCTTCCTCACGGGATCTTCCTCGCGGGGTCTTCCTCGCGGGATCTTCCTCGCGGGGTCTTCCTCGCGGGATCTTCCTCGCGGGGTCTTCCTCACGGGATCTTCCTCGCGGGGTCTTCCTCGCGGGATCTTCCTCTCGGGATCTTCCTCGCGGGGTCTTCCTCATCTGTTGCTCTTCGCTTCTTCAAGCACCAAACGCTGCTCAGCTGCAGAAACAAGAGCGAGGAGGAGTTCAGAGTTTTTCTCCCGAAGCAGCTGACCAAATACAGGTGAGGACTGAACACTGAATATTATGGGATGAAACACCTCTTGACATAAAACAGCAAGTATCCGTTGGCCCCGGCGTCCTCGGACACCTCGCTCCAGCTGCTTCCTCTGACAGACGCGTCGCTGCACCGCAGCCATCCATCCTGCCTGCGCTCACGGATCTGACTGATGTAGTGTCCTGTGAGACCGAGAAACTTCAGCGTCCATTCACGACAGACTGGAACTGATCACATGACCAGTGAATGAACGAATGAGACGGATGAAAATTCTTACCAAAATACAAATGGCTTCCCACATGAGACACAACAGCAGAGAGTCTGTACTGTGAGCTGATGACTGGAGCTTCTTCCTGTTTAACACACGGAGATTATTAGATAATACTGTCTATCTATCTATCTATCTATCTATCTGCTTGTCTGTCTATCTCTGTACATCTAATCCCTATTTATTATCTATCCATCCATCCATCCATTCATTTGTACATCCATCCATCCATCCATCATCTATCCATTCATCCATCCAATCCCCATCTATCCATCCATTCGGACATCCATCCATCCAATCTCCATCTATCCATCCATCCATCTATTTGTACATCCATTTATCCATCATCTATCCATTCATCCATCTAATCTCCATCTATCCATTTGTACATCCATCCATCCATCCATCTAATCTCCATTCATCCATCCAATCTCCATCTATATACATCCATCCATCCAACCATCCATCCATCTGTACATCCATTTATCCATCATCTATCCATCCATCCATCCATCCATCCATCCACCAATCCATTTGTACATCATCACCTAACCACCTATCTATACATCATCCATCCGTACATATGTCCATCCATTCATCTACTCATGTTTATCCATATATCTATCTATCTATCTATCTATCTATCTATCTATCTATCTATCTCTTTCCTGTGGTGTCTGTGGAGCAACTCTGTTCTTTTTCCTGAATATTCTCTGGAGAAATGATCGTCTGCCTGCTCTGCTGTTTGCGTCTGACTCTGGCTGCTTTGTTCTCTCTGTTGAAGATCACAGACCAAAAAATGAAAACACTTCATGAAAAACTAAAAATAAAAGAATGGCTAATTTCTTCCTGAAGCTTAAAGAGTAATTAACAGTCACTACAGCATTGCTAATTACAATCTTCGAAGGCTACAACCCCCAAGCACTGAAATATTACACTAAAATGTCTCTCTTCCCAGGTTGGTCTTCAAAATAACTTCCAAATTCCAAGAGTTACATTTGTAAATAATCAGCAAAACACCTCCCACACTTTGCGCAAATCTAAACCTAATGCACACTGACATTATTAAAAATATCTCAATTATAATATGCAAATCAATGAAAGAGACTGACATCAAAACACAATCAGATGCACAGAAGCCTGTTCAAATGCAATCAGATATAATGGTGTGCATCCAGGAATAACCACTGTAATCACTCACAGTTATATGATGAACAGGACGGCTGTTCTGTAACTGGTCAATGTTTGATAAACAGCAGTGTACCTTTACCGCAGGACAGCGTCAGCTCCTCAGGAATCTTCAGTCGTTTCTTCAGCTTGATCATAGAGGACGTGAAGTCAAAGCGCTGCAGCACAAGGACCAGGACCCTGCAGAGACATGAGAGTGATCAGACGTTACAGAGCAGCTCATGATTGGCTGTTCTCCAGATCAGTAACTGATCAGCAGCGTGTCGTACCGAGGAAGAGTGAGAAACGTCAGGGTCTCAGAGGCCTGTGGTCCACCACACAGACTGCACACGCAATCAATGAACGACGCCTGAGACAACAAACACAGACATCAGCTGATTAGAGACACGAGAGACTCCTGATCATGTAATAATCACTTTAGTGCTGATACTCACGTTCATGTACTGCTGCAGACTGTCTGAGAGAGTCGCGTGACGGCCGATGACCAGCGAGAGGCAGTTTGAGTCCTCTGTGAAACTCTTCACGAGGCCACAGCTAAAACAACAGAGTGAACAGAAACGTTTCAATGTTGGGCTTCTTTTGAATGAGCATGAATTCATACAAATGCATTCATCTTTAGGCCAAACTCTTGGTGACATTAAACATCACATGATGCTTGGCATTACCTGTTGCAGGTGCGCTCGCTTTTGAGCTTGAACTCCATACTGGACACGGGGCAAGCATATGAGGGATGAGACGATCTCAAGCTCATGCTCTCCTCTTTCAGACGGGACAGACAAGCCATGAAGAACTCGTGTGCATCCTGAGAGGAGACCGAGAAGGTAAATCCAGCTCATAAACAAACAGCTTACAGTTACCAAGACTGCATAACAGTCCACATTTACATTGTTCACCGCTGATAAGATCAGGATGAGTTGTCATGGCTGGTTTGGTTCTCCAGAAAAACAGGTGTGAAACAGCTTAAGCAAGGAAGCTTTGCTAATTAATCTAGTTGAGAAGCCTGGTTTAAAGCATCCTCACCTGCTGACAGTGTCCCCTGAAAACTGGAAAGTGACTTTCTATGTAGCTTTTAACTTTAGCCAAGTGTGTTTCCTTCAGATCGGAGTCACTGCTGTCCATCCGGCTCATGTGCAGGTCAGCTAATGCTCTGGAAAGAAACGCATTAATGTTATTAGAATTGTTTTAGTGTCACAATTAAAGGTTATTCTGCTCTACTCGAGAATGTCATGAGAGCTACAATATGACATGCAATGTACAGTTTTTTCAACTGCTTACACACTAAATCTTTACGTGTCACACAATTTCTGAAAGCTGACACTCAAACAGCAGAAGCACACACCAAATCTGCAAAACCATGAGCTAATTATCAGCCTTTGACTCTTTTTGCAAAACAACACACAATTTTCTATGTAACACACAAAAATCTAACAGGAATTAATATTATGGCAAAGATGTTTGTTTTTGAGATGCGTTTGTGATATTTTGAATGCAGTGCTTCATTTTGCAAGAGATGTGAGGCATTTTGTGTGCGCAGTTCTTGGATTTGTGTGTAAAGTTTGGAAAATGTGTGTAAGCAGTTGAAAAAACTGTAAATAGAAGATCTGAGATGTATAAGTTGAATTGTTGCTGGTACCTGAGCAGCGTGGCGCTGTCTGTGTGATTCTGCTGCTGCGAGAGCAAATTTTTCCGAAAGGGAGAAATGCTGAGGAGGCACTGAATGACGGAGTTCATGTAGCACGTGTTTCCTAAATTAGGAAGACTGTAACCAGATAGCTTTGTTAGTGGACAGACATATTAGACAAACTACAGCTGACTGTATTTGTGCTTTTTTGATCTAAAGGTTTCTATGTAAATATGTGAGACTAGTTTTGCAGAGAAATTCATAATAAGCATGAGCGTCCAGACTTTGAGCACTCAAAAGCGTCTTTACCCCAGTGCAGCTTGATCAGCATCATCCTCCTCAGCTGATTTCTCTTCAGACGCTTCCTCCTGTTCCTCCAAAGACTTGACCAGC
Source organism: Spinibarbus caldwelli (assembly GCA_039654775.1). NCBI lineage: Eukaryota > Metazoa > Chordata > Actinopteri > Cypriniformes > Cyprinidae > Spinibarbus > Spinibarbus caldwelli. The sequence goes on along the minus strand of CM077220.1, from coordinate 3,022,112 downwards.
TCCTTCAGTGAATCCTTGCTCAGATCATGCCACTGGACTCCTAAACTGGCCAGCAATTCTACAAGGCTGAGGAAAACATCACACGTTACACCTAATATTGCGCTTGTTCATAGGAGGCTGGGCATATAAGGCAAAGAAAAAGGCCAAATTATTTAAATACATACTCAATATATGTTGCAAACAGTGAAGCTCAATGATTTTTTTTTTTTAATTGAAAATATATTCATTTTCAGCCTCCATATACCAAAATATGTTAAAATGCATTTCAGAGGCAAGAAAATAAATTTCCAATCTTACAGTAGCCAACATTTATGCTGAATGCAAAATAAATTTATGAATGCTTTTTTAAATTATATTAATATCAATATATTTTTAAGTATATTTTCATAAATAAACAACAATGGCCAAGAAATATATTTACATAAACACATTTACATGAACATATTTTGAAACATATTTTTTGACCACTTTTTTTATATTTTGAAATACATTTATAATTAATTTGAAAATATGTTTTTTCCTGAATGGTGGGGTCTGCTACACACAAATACTCACCACTCAACATCAATGCTCTCGAAGGTCAGAGCTGCGTCTGCATCTGTCAAGAGATCAATTATGCAGTTTTAGTCAAACATCGTATCATACTACAGGCATCAGCAAAGACTTTCTGAAACAGGCAATATTCACTTCAATATCAGGACTTTCATATCAGGACTGTTTGTCAGCTTTTTAAAAAAACAACTGTCTAAACTAGAACTTCAATCTGGATTTTTTTAATGCTTTCAGAAATAAAATCTGGTATTAAAACATTTCAATACACAGTTAAAAGGACAAATTCGCATTTATTACTACTAAAACCTCTGGATGTGTAATTAATTCTCTCACCTGTGAAGGGTTTTGTCTCCTCAAACTCTTGAGCAGAGAATCTGTCTGCAGATGTAGAAGGACCATCAACACTGAGAGAAGGAGGTTTAGTCCCTTCAACTACTGCTGAGAAGAAATATTGGTAACACTTTATTTTAGGGTCTCTTAACTAGTTGTTTATTAGCATGCATATTACTAGAATATTAGCTATTTATTAGTACTAATTAAGCACATATTAATGCCTTATTCTACATGACCTTATTCTACATCCCTAATCCTACCCAACACCTAAACTTTACAACTAACTTACTAACTATTAATAAGCAGCAAATTAGGAATTTATTGAGGGAAAAGTTGTAATTAATAGTGAATAAGTGTTCCCTATTCTAAAGTGTTACCGAAATATTACAATATTACAAATAATACAAGGAGTGATCTGTTGTTCAAACCATTTACCTGTTTTTTAAATGTTCACAGTAAAGGAATAGATCTGAATTTTAGAGCCTTTAACAGCTCAGATGAAGCAAAAGTAGAAAAGCTGGAGAACTGCTTCATATGTTACCTGTGACGGGTTCAGTCTCCTGAATCTCAGTCTGCAGCTCAGACGGGTTTTGTTCTGAGGATCTGACGTCTGCAGATGAGGAGGAACCAGGAGGAACTACTGCTGTGAAGACATGTTTTTGTCAATGTTAATTATACAAGCTTTTTATTTGGGACATAAAGGTATAGAAACTAGGCAAGCTTCAAGAAATCCTGAACAATCAGAAATACACAGAGCTAAGAAAACCTGATGTTTGAGAGAAGAAAACTCAAAAAGAATGTAAGAGAAATGTCTGTGAAAGCGTCTGTAACCTCCGACTGCTTCTTTCTTCTGGTCAGCAGTCAGCAGATCAACTTCTTGAAGCTCCTCAGAAGATCTGTCGACTGCTCTCGAGTTGTCGCTGGTCTTCTGAGTCTGGATGGAAGACGTCTTATCTTGCTCAGAAGACGAGGACACTTGGCAGAATGACAGCATTATGCCGAAGAAGCGCCGCAGACCTTTAAATCTGCGTTTGCCTGAGGAAGAAGAGGAAGATGAGGGTTTGTCCCGGTCTTCAGGAGCTGCACTGGACGAGTCCATCACATCCACTGAAGAACACAGCGCAAACTTCACCCTCTTCTTCTTTTTGGGATTTTTATCCATTTTTTCATCGGACTGATGAACGGCAACCAAATTCTAGAAGGATAAACATAACTCAGAATTAATACTTTATGCTTGGTAATCTGTTCATTAGTGGAGACTGAGGCATGTTGCTATAAAGTGTGAGCCAAAAAGTTCAGTTTGACAATATTTTAATTTCTTATACCGGCTTTAGATATAATTAGCCTATTATTCTCAGCCGGTACACATTTAAACAAATTTATACAAAGCATACATACAGATATCCATAAAATGCCTAAACAGGTTTACTTGTATTTATTTGTATGTAATCCAGTCACATTAAACTGTTAGTAGCGACATTTTAAACACACATAGGTTGATGGTATTTCTCGTCAAGCAAGTCAAATCAGTGCAAATAAACAGCGGTAGCCTATAATGGTCGAATAATGGTGGAAAAGTTCAGTAAGTATATTTTTGTTCAGATTTGTGCATTCAGACTGGAGTGAACCGCCTCGGCCTCGTTAAAAACCCCGTTCGGCGTCAGACCCACCTTCACCAACCAAACCATCCTGATGAAGATGAAGGTGTAATAATGACTAATGAAGCTGCAGCTGATCTGATCCGCGCGCGAGCGCTCACACCTGCGGAGTGTTACTGTGACGTCACACAGCCGCCATCACCAACGTTCTATGATCGCGCGCGCTTTTTTTTTTTTTTTTTTTTTTTTTTTCTTTTTTTTTTTTTTTTTAAATAATATTTTGTGAAGTTAGTTGTCTGGTTAAATTATATTTAATATTGATGTCTGTAAATGTCTGCTCAGCCTTTTAGCCCTATAAGGTGAATTAAGAGGAAGTCACATACTTTTGTAGGTAAAAAGTTCAAATAAAAATCCAATTTTTTTTATTATTATTGTTATTATTATATATATGTCAATATCTGGATTTATTGAATTTGTGTTGTTGTTGTTGTCTGTTTTTTGTCTTTTGTTTTTGGAGGGATGGGGGTCTTCTCAAGTGAAGTTAGTTATCTGGTTAAATAATATTTAACATTAATGTCTGTAGATGTTTGCCCAGCTTTTTACTATAAAATGAAAGTTATATGTTTTTTCCTTTGTTGTATAAACCTTAGACTGGTATAGCCCCATGTTAATTTTTTTATTATTTATTTTTTTTACAGGAATGAAAACTAGACTGTGAAGGACTTAAGTATGCTGATTGTTCAGCTGACAAAATGTCTTTCTGAGGAAATAATTAAGACACAACTCTATAAAACAGTTTTGAAAGTTGTGAGTTGTCCTTTATTGTAAAGACTGTAATCCATCCAAATTATATTCAATATAGGATCTGGATTGCTTGCGCCAATAAGTAAAACAATGAGTTTTCATGAAATCATTTCATAATATAAATACCTTATAATTTAGATTCAGAATTCACTGGCTAAAGAAAAAATACATAAAATAAAATACAACACATAAAGAAATAATGGAGTATTATTCAGATGTATTAGCACAAAGGTCTCTGTCCTCAGGGCTTTTTGTGAACATAATATAGGCCTATGTTTGTACTGTGTATATTTACTATGTAGCTATATATAAAGGCACACACATACAGTATATATTTAGAAAATATTTACATGTATATATTTATATTAATATAATTTATTTTATATATAAATATATTTAATATATAAACATAACATATTTTTCTTAAATATATACATGCATGATAGTGTAAAGAAATACTCTTTGGGAGAAGCAGTCAATCAGCGGAAGTTAAAAGCAGATCGTAAATGTATTTATTTCTTGTCTCATTAGTGTTTAGCTCAGTTGTCGTTGCTAGGAACGCTTGTTTTTTTTACTGTGTTGAGACGTGCTGAAGTAGCGTTTGGTCTCGCACTCTATCGCATATCTTCCCTGCGCTCCATTCGGAAGGGCTCATCCCTATGCCCTAATCCCTTCAAAGGGTTTACCCTCCGGAGTGAGAGCTTTGAAGGCATGAAGGGTGTAGGGGTCAAAAAAGCTATTTTTTTGGAACGCACTTCTGCGCCATCTTAACGAGACAATTAAGGAGGATTCGTCGCACTTTTTGTCAGCTGGTTGACCCCCAAACAACACGCTCGGAACGATGCGTAGACTGTGCCTTATTTATTTATTTATTTATTTATCCATCCATCCATCCATCCAACGCCAATGGATATTATTTCATAAGCAATTGGTTTTAAATGGATACATTTTGCCTATATGCATAATTCATGCCATGTAGTTTTTTCATGTAAATTATTTCTTTGTTCTCATGCACATTTTGTAATGCATATGTAATAAACTTATTTGTTCATTTTATTGGCCTAATGTATTCATTTCGTTTGCCAAGAGTCCACCACATTTTTACCTTACCTTACTGTTCTTTACTATGTTCATTAGTGGTGCTACCATTATCCTATGGTTTCCATTACAAATACCATTAAAATCATACAAAAATTGCTGCATTTAAACTTTTTGCTCTTATTCCAGTAGGCCCTATACTGGTGTTCTATGGTTCCCATCAGCCAGGTAATTTCCCAACAATTCACCATAATGTATTGGTCTGTACCAATACACACCAACACTTTATCAGGGAAGACCCAAAGAGATCATTGGAGTTTCCATTAAAATCAACGCAATTCCCATTATAACTATTCAATTCAAATTATAAGGTTTGTGATGGGTTCTGTTGGTATTATTTTGAGCAGGGATTTTTTAATATATTATAAATAATAATAATAATAATAATAATAATAAATATGAAATTATACTTTGCCCCTTGTAAAGATGAAATTAAATCTTTCTGTAATATTTGTAAACGTGCCTTTTTGTGTAATAACGGAAATCCACAAGAACGCTATGGCATGTAAATCATTTTATTAATTGAAGCTCTGTAAAATACACTCACAACCTATCCATTTGTGCAGACAGATGATTGTCATTGCATCATCATTCCTATAAAAACAGAAAAGGAGGTCACTCACGGCAGTCATAGACATAAAAAGAAAATACACTCCTGTTGTAATCATTAAAAGTGAAAACATACAAGTGTAGTAGGAAAATATGTTGTTGCATATACTCACATTATTAATAGATGGGATTATAATGTGTGTGTTTATGAATTCAAAAAACTTAATATTTCTATGGTGGTTATGGCAACATTGACCAAACAGATTGACGAGATATCACACCTGAATGTAATGACTGCATTTTAGTGGCAAATGCTATGCATTCTTATTATATAGGACACACAGGTCATGGAACATGGAACAAGAATTTGCTGCTGCAATTCTTCTGGGGGTCTTGTTTATATTAAACGAAACAGGAAGAGAACAAAGAAGAAGGAGACGTTTACGGAACAGATGCGCATTGGCACTTGCAGTTGGATTTCATGAAGTAATATTTCAGCATCTTAAAAAATGAATCAGAAAAATAGTAACTGTCAGTTGTGTGTCGTGTGTTTCCCACCCTCTTGTGCCCATATTTGGTTATTTTCCTGTCCTTGTTTAGTTTGATTAGTTAATTCTGTTCCAGTTGTGTGTTGTTATTTATCTTGCGTATATAAGTTCCTGTCTGTTTAGTTAGTGTCATCTGGTCTACTCGTTACGTTCCTTGTGTTCCTGTGTGTCTCAGCCCTGCTTTGTCTTGCCCTTTTGAATTTTATTAAAGACTGCATTTTGAGTTATTTGAGTGACACAAAAAGACATTTCTGTCTTAGGAGACAGTCCCTCAATGAGCTGCTCCAGTTGCTGCATGAAGACAGGCATCATGGCTGGGGAAGAACTATAGAAATTATAGTTTGGCTAGCAAATGGGGCATCTTATAGGGTTGTATCCTGTGCCTTTGGAGTGCCAAAAACCACAGTTTTTAGAGCTGTGAAACTTGCAATCATCTGCTCCAGCATTTGCAAAAGTACATTCATTTGCCAAGAGCCACTGTGTTAGATGACGTCTCAAAAGGGTTCCAAAGGCTTGGGCGACATGCAGCAATGGGAAAAGCTGCTGGAGCCATAGATGGGTGCCATATCCAAATAAAAGCACCAGGAAAGTGGTTAGCACCATGCTATTACAATCGGAAGCTGTACCCATCTATAATACTACAAGCAATCTTTGACCACACCGGAAGGTTTCTGGATGTTTTTGTGGATTACCCTGGTTCTGTCCATGACTCCAATCCAAAAAATTGTGATGTGTATAGAAGAGCCCTTTACCCACCACAGACACATTTTCTTCTTGGGGATGGAGGCTATCCATGCATCCAAAAACCCATTTCCATCCTGGCACCTTACAAAGAGCCAGTGAGAAATCCTGTTGAGGCAAGATTTAATAGCCACCATGCCAGGGCACGCTGCATCATTGAAAGGGCATTTGGCATGCTAAAGACCAGATGGAGATCAATTTTCCTGCAATCACTTCCAGTGGATCACAGATTTGCACCCAAGGTTGTGGCTGCATGCACCATGTTGCATAATCTCTGCATGGGTGTAGAACACACAGTTACGCCACATGAGGAACCTGAAGAAACTCCACAAGGTTGTGCTGATCAGCAGGAGACTGCTGCCATGGCACTCCGTGATGCACTTGCTGCCCAGATGTCTGTACCTGTACATATCCCCACACATCTAGAAGAACATGATTATTTTTAAGTTAACAGTTTTTCTAATTTCAAGCCCTCACAAACAGAAATACATGTTTGACCTGATTCAGCATGAAACTTTTGTTTAGCTTTAACTCTTAATGCTGTAAATACCTACATTTCACTCCCACCTTTCCCAGTCTTATTTTTAATTTTCAATTTAAAATAAATTGTCCATAATCCTTCAAAATTGCTCTGTTATTAGAATTATTAATGTCCTTGCTGGTTTATATTGTAATTTACATTCTGGCTGGTTTTATGTATGTTTACACAAAACTTACTGCCTACTGAAACTGCATACCTCATAGAGATAATAAAATACTTTCCACAGCTGTAATTATTTATATCATAATTAGTAGCAAATTAAAATTCATAAAGTACATATTAGCCCATATATGCTTCACAGACAAGGCTTATGCCTTAGTTAAATTAGGATATTTAAGGCGTTTTTATAAAAAAAAAAAAAAAAAAAAAAAAAACTACATAAAAAAAAAGCATTAGGAAAAAACAGGGCAGGTTATTTTCAGTTAGGACAGCTACGTTCATTTTAGTCTGGGGCCTTGTCTGCACTGAAAAAAATGATTCTTGGCACAATTTTTTAAGTATTTGCAACTATTTGATTTTATTTAAATAATCGTTTTTTAAAAATGTATGTACTCCGATTACTTAGAATCAATGTAAATCTGTTAACTGTCAGAACTATTAGATTTAATCAGTTAAAAATTATTAGTAGGGTTTAAATAAAGCTGGCTCTGATTCAAGTTAGGTCAAATTAGTTCAATTGCATGAGATTGGTTTACATACAGATGGAATCGTTTACCATCCTCCAGTCAGTAAGTGGCTGTACTGCACAATGATGTGTCTAAAGCAGCTTTGGTAATGCACGTGCAAATTCAAAAAAGCAGCGCCAGAAGAAGCGCTCTCCTGAATCTCTTCACCAGTTTGCATTGGAGCAGCCTGGATCATAATCTATTTGCAAGGTAAGATATATCTTATCTGTACTCTGTGTATATTATTTGACAGATTTGATTGTATATACATGTATTATTAGTGCGGTTGATATCGTATTACACTAATATCAATGCACGGACAATCTTTATTTCACTATAGCTAGCTAATGGTACTGGGCTGATTGAAATCTGTTTTTCGATTTTAATCGTTTCTCATTGTATCGATAGATGCTGTTTTTCACTCGATGCCTGAACAAAACTTAATGAAACACAATACATCAAAGTTTTGTTACTTGTGATGTGAAACAAAGTGTCAGATTTCAGATTCTGTCAATTGTGTCACTAAAGTTAAACAGTAAATACAGTTTTGGTGTTAAATGTAACGTGAAAGATGATTTTAGCGCCTCAGTACAAGCAGCAGTGCAGAACTCACACGAACCGATCATCTCTTCATCTTTATTTCTAGTGACCACAGCAAATAAACATGAACGACCATCAGAAGGTGCTGAAAGAAACAGAGTCACATCTCATGTAAGTTTCAAGACATCAAAGAAGTGGCTTGTAAACAATGTCACAGAAATCCATTGAGTGAGTATAAACTCTAAACTTGTTACTTAACTAGAAAAAATAAATAAATATAAAGGATAATTTTGCTAATATATGCACTAGATAACATTCATTATATTTTTTACTTAACCTGTTCTTCAATATGCAGTTTTGAATAAATTAGTCTTAAAAAAAAAAAAAAAAAAAAAAAAACAAGCAACGACATCCACTGTTTAAATATTTGTATTTCAGCAAACTGGAGAAGAAAAATAATATCATTAGAAATATTATTTAAATAATAATAATAATACAAAAACAGCCTTACATGCAATTTAAACGTTTCTTTACAAATCACCGTAATATACTAATGTACCAGTTGACAGGGTTTATTGTATAGTTGCAGCATTAGTTGAGCGAGATTTTTAACTCAGCTTTAGCTTTATGTCTGAGTAAATCAATGACAAATGTTGTGTTTTTGGGATCTTGTTGTTCTGCATGTTTGAGAATGAAGACTAAAATCAACTCCATTACATCCCGAGGAGCCCAAGTATCTACCTCAATGAAGACATGAAGACACTCATTAAAGAATATGTGGTAAGTGTATGTCAACCTGCTCGTTTTACATTATAAATGTCTTATGGATATATTTACACTGAAAGTTATGTTAATTTTCTTATTGACATCAGCCTCGCTTTGCCCATGTGTGTGTAGTATGCAGCAAATTAGCTCATTTTGATTTGCTAAAACTCACTATCTCTTAGTAGAGGTAACTAGAAGTTAGTATGAAAACTTGAGTATTGGTAACTGTTTTACAAGTTCAGTCAACTTAAAGATTTAAGTACATTGAATTCAAAACAATTTTCTTAACAAGCTTGTTCTCTACAGTAAATTTGAGAAATAATAGCACATTTGCAGCTGTTACAAATTATGACAATGCAGAGTAAAGTTTAATACAAATAATTACAAAGAATGATTGATTAATAAATTAAAAAAAAAAATGACATTTTGAAGTAAAATACTGAATGGTGTTTTCTTGTAAAATGTACTCAATGTTTAATGCTTTTTTTTTCTTCTTCTTCTTTTTTTTTTTAATGCAGTCCAAGTGATATGAAGCTGCTTGACCGTCCTGGAACAACACGAGTGCTCATGTTTTTAAGTTTGGCTGTGTTCAGTTCCATCAGAATTCTCTTCTCATTAAGGTAGTATAGTTCAAAATAACTGGCTGTACATTTAATTCTTATTTTACACTGCTAGGCCAAAAAAGGTCGCTGTCTGGATTTAAATGAGTAAATACTCTATATTTAAGGATTGACTCATTGCTTGAAGTGATTAATATGTTTCTGGCATGGTGTGTGTTTGGCAACAATTCTTTTAGCCCTAACTGATGCAGTGTGTACCCTTTTATTTCTCAAACAACCAGGTCGGAAGTAGTACCCATGTCTATATTCATCAGGCTCAAACTGTGAAAGATTGTCCACCACAGAGTCCTGACCAAATCCCTATTAAAACATTATGCAAGATCACATTTATTTCCATCGAGAGTTGCATTTATTTTTGGCCTGGATCTTGTATTGACAATGGGAGAGTCTAGCCACTCTGTAAAGTCGACTCCAGCACATCCACACACAGTTCAGTAGAGTTAAGCTCAGGACTGGTGATCAATTCAAACATGAAAAGGATTCCTCGTGCTCACTGAACCACTATTTCCCAAATTGAGCCTGATGAATTTTATTATTGTCATGCTGGAATGTGTACATGGGTACGTCCTCCAACATGGCTGTTTAAGAAATGAAAAGCTACACACTGCAAAAGTTTGGGTTAAAAGAATTATTGCCAAAATACAACAAGCCGGAAACATAAAAATCACTGCAATAATCATCCAATTCTAGACTCTTCAGTATTTGCTTATTTAAATCCAAATGGTGACTTTTTTTTTTTTTTTGGACCAGGCAGTGCACATTTGAACGAGTCTACATATCCAAAATGTCAGAGTTTGTAAACAGTGTGCCCTTAAAATTTCTGAATATGACACTGTGACTGGCATTGGAACACTACTTTGTTTATCCTCCAGGACTGTGAAAGTGCAGAGGCTGAGTCTGGAATTGCACAGATAACAGTGGGCATGTACATCTTTCGTTCAGTGTGTGCTGGTGTTGGTCCTGGAGACCACCCTATGGAAATTGGTGTGGAAGTTCTGCAGTGTCACTCTTGGGTGTTTGATGCTTTTTGGACTGATTTATGTGCTTAACTGAAGCTACGCAACGGAGCTCAAGTGCACGTTTGAAGAAAATCCTGGATACAACCAAGCTGTCACCAAAGAACTCTTTAAGTAATGACAATTGAGATGTCATTTTTGAGACGTCAGATTTTTGTACTTGAGTCCATTTAAGTGTTAAAAGTTTAAAATGTAGATGTAGAATGATCCATTCGTACTCATGTACTCCTAACATGTAATTGAATATGCATGGTAAGTCTGGTGGTGAGCCTTATGGCATTTTTTTCTGACCATTTTAGTGCAACGTAAGTAGTACTGTTATCATTGATTTACCTCATGTATCTGTCTACCTCAAATTTGCACAGTTCTTGAGGAAACTGGTCTTATTTCTTAAAGTTTTTTTTTTTTTTTTTTGCATTTATTTCTGCAGTATGGTTGATTGTGGCAAAACTGTTTGAAAATAGTGTTTAACCTTAATGTGCATGTAAATATGAAGGCACTTTTTGTTTGTTGTTGCACAAGTGTATGAACACTGTGTAGTATGTCTTGCTAGCTCATATATAGCCAAATGCTTTGAAGCATTAATAAATTGATATAATGTAACAGGGTGGTCTTGCTGTTCTTTTTTTGTGTGTGTTGTAGTTAGATTTTGTTGTAGCACAGTGTGATTGGGTGGGGTAGGATTAAATATATGAATTGGGTTTATTGATAAAAAATATGTAAATGTGATGCATTTTAAGTACATTGGATTTATTACCTAATAATACATATACATGTTTCTTATGCATTTAAAACAAATTGGATTTATTGGTACTATTACATAAGTCTTATTACTTGTTTCATTTACATAAGGGTGGCAAATTTGCTTCACATAAAGTTTATTAGTTTAAGTTAAAAAAAATATGTAATCAAAATGGATGGAAATTTTACACGCAATTGAAATACATAAATCTTAAGAATTGGGACTAAATATTTTTTTGAGTGTGTGAAACAGAGCAATAGAGCATGAATGGCTGTGATGTGAATTAGAAATATCTTAAATAAAGCAAAACCTAATACAACCAATAGAACACACTAAATGCTTTCTAAATTTACATTTTACTGACAAGTTTTTCAAACAAAGAAAAAAACCGTTCACTTCTTTCAGCAGCAGCCTTTTCTCTTTCTTCCCCTCTGGTTGCCTCGGCCACAAGGAAGTCTAAAACACATCCTTTCCTCTTTCTCTCCTTCCTGACAGTTGTAGGAGAGGTCTCAGTTGAAGGGCCTGCAACTTCATCCTGAGTGGATGAAGCAACAAGTACAGGAGGTGCAATAGATGGCCTTCCACCCATTGCTTCATCCATCAGAATGAAGAAAGGCCACGATGCAGCAGTGACCTCTCCGGTCTCTGTCACTGTGCCTGTTGGTGGACACTTAAGCTCCTAAAAAGAAGGCAATGATATGTAATGTGACAAGCACCATCCCTGGCTTGTCCGTAAAGAAGCAAATTTGAAAAGTATTCAAGATAATATTGATCTCACATTTCCAAATTATAATGACTGGGAAAACATGTGGTTGTTCAGTTGGTGAACTTTGATGTAATTACTATGAATGTACCTTGTACTTCTTCAAATTTTCCCATTTCTTTGCGGCTTGCTGGCCAGTAATCTTCCCCTCCAAATTCATTTCTTTAATTACAGTTCTACAACAACAACAAACAATAAAGGAAGGTTTTTATGCATTTTGATGACACACAGAAAAGACAGCATAAAATAGGACATTACTATTTACCTAAAGAAAAGAAATAACGATATAGACATACGGTACTTACTTACAGGCTTATTTTGATGCATTCCTTTTGCCCGTGAAGAGATGCTCATTCTCAGCACGGAGTCTGATGAAGAGCTTGGTCTCCTCAGTGGACCCTTCGTACATGCAAAGACAATGTATATGCATGTTTCCCCTGCTGTACTCTTTGTATTAATACACATTCATCTACTGTAGTAACATTATAAGACTGTCTTTTACGTTAAATCTAATGCATATACTGTTTAACATTTGAATGGACTGATAAAGGTAGCTGTAAATTATTTTTGTTGAAGTACAATTTAGTTTTTAACATAATAATGTACCAAATCTAACTCGTATAAATATTACAGTAGTATAGAAAAATACAATACATACATTTATAGGTAAAGTCAAACTCCAAGCCTCCTGTTGTACCCATTCTGTGATGCCACATGCCAAACAACTTCCCTGCGCAAAGGATCATGGGGTCCCGAAGTGTCTATCAGTTGTTCCCTTCAAAATCCTTCATTCCGAAGGTCCCTTTGAAGTGGCTAGTTTTGAGCACTTCGGTTTGGAACGACCCTTCAATATGGCGGCCATGATTGTTTTCACTCCGAAGTTCTCTTCGGAGGTCTATATATCCCGTTTGGAACGCACCGCTTGTCAGTGTCGTGCGCTTGCATAGCCCTTTGGTGTGATTAACAGTAAAGTGTGTTCAGCTGAATTCAATTTACATTTTGCCATACAAGTATAAAAAAGGTTTGTATACTGCCGCAGCCCTCGTGTGAAGACCAATGACTGGAAAGACCATCGACTCTACCGTGCGACTCCACCGAGCAGGGACACTAGCAAGTTACATAAGTATCGCTTTTGATTCATCCTTTTTTCTAAACCTTGCTTCAGCTCTGTTTCAGATTTTTTATGACCAACTCTTACTATGTGTTTCCAAATCCCTACTATAACTACCACTCACAAACCTCGCATCACATACTACAAGCAGCGCAATCCTAACAACCTGCGCACTTTGCCTATGTCTACTAATACACTACTTTCTTTTTCTATTGGTCTCTGGAATTGTCAGTCTGCAGCAAACAAAGCAGATTTCATTACATCTATTTCTAGTCATTCAAGACTAAACCTCATGGCCCTGACAGAGACGTGGATCAAACCAGAGGACACTGCTACTCCTGCAGCACTCTCCAAAAAGTTCTCATTTTCCCACACTCCCCGTCTGACTGGAAGAGGTGGTGGTACTTGTCTGCTTATCTCTAATGACTGGAAATTTATTCCTTTACCTTCTCTGGGTATTAACAGCTCCTTTGAATCACATTCAGTCACTATTACTTACCCTTTTAAAATCCATTTTGTAGTTGTTTGTCGACCCCCAGGACCACAAGGTAACTTCTTGGATGAATTAGATGTGCTGCTTTCAAACTTTCCTGAGGATGGTACTCCACTAGATATGCTTGGAGACTTAAACATCCACCTAGATAAACCTCAGGCTTACCTCTTTTGATTTCAAGAGAGTGTTAACTACAGCTACTCACAAATCAGGCAACCAACTGGAACTTATTTACACGCGACACTGCTCCACTGATCATGTGCTGGATACTCCACTGCACACCTCGGATCACTTCCTCCTCACTCTTAACCTCAACATGATTTCTGACACAACACATACCCCTCCACATGTCATCTTTTCAACGTAACCAACGCTCACTCTCACCCTCCCGTCTAGTCTATCTGCTATGGTTTCATCTTCGCTTCCTCCCTCTAAACAGTTATCATCTCTTGATGCTAACAATGCTACTGATACTTTCTGCTCCACTCTTATATCTTGTTTAGACACGGTCTTCCCCTTGTATTCCAGGCCAGTCTGTACCACCCCTTCTGCCCCTTGGCTATCTGATGTTCTCCACGAACATCGTTCTAAGCTCAGGGCTGCTGAAAGGGTGTGGCGCAAATCAAAAAATCCTACTGACCTTAATGTTTATCAGTCACTCCTCGCTTCCTTTTCTGCTAATGTCTCCACTGCTAAAAGGACATACTATCAAAACAAAATTAACAATTCGTCAAACTCTCGCATGCTCTTTAAAACATTTTCCTCACTCCTTTGACTTCATCAACTCCAACAGCTGTCCACTTTTCCACGTTCTTCATTAATAAAATTAAAACCATCAGTGTACAATTTTCCACACCACAATCTGTCATACGCATCTTACCAGCAAACGTGCACTCATTCACATCCTTCTCTTCACTCTCTGAGACAGAAGTCTCCAAACTCATCCTTTCTAATCCTATATACTACTTGTCTGCTTGATCCTATTCCATCTCATTTCAAGCCATTTCTCCTGCAGTTGTACCTTCACTCATTCACATCAACACATCCCTTCACACTGGAGTTTTTCCCTCAGCATTTAGACAGGCTCGTATAACTCCACTACTTAAGAAACCCACCCTTAACCAATCTCTTTTAGAGAACTACAGACTGGTTTCCCTTATTTATTTAATTGCAAAAACACTCGAACGAGTTGTGTTCAACCAAGTCTCTGCCTTTCTCACACAGAACAACCACCTTGACAGAAACCAGTCTGGTTTCAGAAGTGGACTTTCAACTGAGACTGCCTTGCTCTCAGTTGTTGAAGCCCTAAGACTAGCAAGAGTGGATTCCAAATCTTCAATACTAATCTTGCTGGATCTGTCTGCTGCTTTTGACACGGTTAACCACCAGATCCTCCTGTCAACTCTATTGGTAAAGGTAATCTCAGGAACCGCACTCCAGTGGTTTGAGTCTTACCTCTCTGATAGGTCCTTTGAGGTATCTTGGAGAGGTGAAGTATCCAAGTCACAACATCTAACTACTGGGGTGCCTCAGGGCTCAGTTCTTGAACCATTTCTCTTCTCTGTCTACATGGCATCACTAGGTTCTGTCATTCAGAAACATGGCTTTTCATATCACTGCTATGCTGATGATACTCAACTCTACCTCACATTCCATCCTGATGATCCGAAGATAGCTGCTCACATCTCAGCTTGTCTAACAGACATTTCTTGCCGGATGAAGCACCATCACCTTCAACTCAAACTTGCCAAGACAGAACTGCTTGTGGTTCCATCAAACCCATCGTTTCATCACAATTTCACCATCCAGTTAGGTACATCAAACATAACCCCTTCAAAAACAGCCAGAAACCTTGGAGTTATGATTGATGATCAGCTGACTTTCTCAGACCACATTGCTAAAACTGCCTGGTCCTGCAGATTTGCTTTATTCAACATTAAGAAGATCAGGCCCTTTCTTTCAGAACATGCTTAACAACTCCTTGTTCAAGCTCTTGTTCTATCCAGGCTGGATTATTGCAATGCTCTCTTGGCAGGTCTTCCAGCCAGTTCTATCAAACCTTTACAATTAATCCAGAACGCGGCAGCAAGATTAATTGCACACCACAGAATGCACATCACACCTCTGTTTATCAATTTGCACTGGCTACCAACAGCTGCTCGCATAAAATTCAAGGCATTAATGTTTGCCTACAAAACCACCTCTGGCTCTGCACCCCTTTACCTAAATTCATTACTTCAGATCTATGTGCCCTCTAGAAGCTTGTGTTCTGCATCTTTATCTCTTTATTGTTCTTCCCAAAGAGGCACAAAATCACAAAATCACTTTCACGGACTTTTAAATTAAATGTTCCCTCCTGGTGGAATGACCTGCCCAAATCAATCAGAGCAGCTGAGTCCTTAGCCATCTTCAAGAATCGGCTAAAACACATCTCTTCCATTTTTATTTGACCCTCTAACTCTATCACTCTCTATTCTTATTTTATTCTTAAAAAAAAAAAAAAATTAAAAATTAACACTAGCTTTTCTAATCTTTTTTTTTGTTCTATCTATTTGTTTTCTTTTTATTTATTATACAGTTAACAAAACCATGAAAGGCCTCTAACACTAGCTTGCTCTATTGTTTTTCTATTCTGTTTTCTTTTTATTATATAATTAAAAAAAAAAACTTGCTGCGTTAAGCTAACTGAGACTTGTTATAGCACTTGCATATCATTGCTCTTTTGTTGATTTTGATTGTTTCCATTGTCCTCATTTGTAAGTCACTTTGGATAAAAGCATCTGCTAAATGACTAAATGTAAATGTGTGTGTATTTATATATACATAATAAAAATACACAGTACACACACATATATTATGTACACAAAAACTTTTACATCGCAATTAATCATTGCCCAGCACTACTACTACTACTACTACTACTACTACTACTAATAATAATAATAATGAAAGCTGATGCTGACGATAGTGAAACCTTTACAATCATGAAATGGCTTGAAGATTGTGTCAGTTGATGAGCTCAAAATAAACTGAAACCTCTAAATATTACATTACATTACATTACATTTAGTCATTTAGCAGACGCTTTTATCCAAAGCGACTTACAAATGAGGACAATGGAAACAATCAAAACCAACAAAAGAGCAACAACATGCAAGCGATATGACAAGTCTCGGTTAGCCTAATGCAGTACACGTAGCAAGGTTTTTTTTTGTTTTTGTTTTTTTTTTAAACAAGTAGATAGAATATAGAAAAGAAAGCTAGTGTTTTAGTTTTTTTTTAAAAAAAAGCTAGCAGTTAGAGAATAAATATGCAATTGATAGAGGGTCAAGTGTGTGTGTGTGTGTGTGTGCGTTTTGTTTTGTTTTGTTTTTTTTAATAAAAAGAAAGGAGATAGATAAAATAAAATTAGAAAAGAGAATGCTAGAGTTAGAGGGTCAAATAAAGATGGAAGAGATGGATTTGTATTTATTACAATTATAAGTATATAATCACAGAATTGTCATGATTTTCCTGTAGGTCAGTGATACATACTCATCATCTGCATCAACATGTCATAATGCTTCACTTCAACATCTCACGAACTGCAGCTATTGGTTGATGAAATGCATGTGCTCTTGCGTGAGATGCTGTGAGGAAGTCTGTTTTTGTCTTCTGTTTCTCTGTATCTGCTGTCACAGATGCTTCACTCTGTCATCTAAACTTCTGGACATGAACATCATTCAAGAGTCCTGCTGCTCCATTTTAGGAGTTCTCCTGCTTTTCCTTCTCCAGGGTGAGTGACTCGAGAAATCCAGCAGTTATTCCTGTATAGGGAATACTTGAATATTTTAAATGATTATTCAATATGAAGCTAAATGTGTTTAATGCAATGCATGCTTAAAGTGATTTTACAATTAAAATATATTGTGCATTATAATTTTACTGTTTGAAGCAAACGATCATGGACAATTAGGTCACATCAGTGTTTCATCTGTGAGAAAAGTTCGGTTCAGGAAACCACAAGCCTTATCTTTAGCGAAGGTGGCCATTAAAAGAGTGCTTTTCTTTAGAATGTGGCCATTAATAGAGTGCTTTTCTGTTGCAACCAGCATTAGACTAATTGAAAAATCATGTTATTCCTGGGTTTATTTTGACTTGTCATTCAGTGCTGTGGAATAAAAATATGTCATCAAAATGGCAAAAACATGCAACACTTACAAGAAGACATACAGCTGTTGAGGTGATGTGGTGGAGAGTCGATGGGTAGCACGGTGTTGTGAAACACTTCCTTAGCAGAGCACGGTTACCAAATACAGACACAGATCAGGAGTCACTGTGCAAATACACTTTACAAATGCCATCACAGCCAAGTGCTCGAATCTGACTGATATCTGATTCTGATATCTGGTGGGAATAAAGTTATCTTCATGCTGATGGTGCTGTGGAGCTGTCCTCATGAAGACAGGAGTGTGAAGACAGAGTGAGAAGTGTGAGATGGCCTGTGCTGATAGCATAAACTCAAACTCTGTGAGCTTCTTTTGATAATATTTATTATTTGTCAACTTTCTGTTCCTTTTTTCATGGGTTTTGTTGATGTTGTTGTCAAACTGATATTTAATGAAGTGTGTCAATGGACACGTTACCTTATGTGAAAAATATGACATGAATTTGTGACAGAACCCTTACCAAAAAGTAGTATACTTCAAGTTTATTTTATTAAGTATACTTAAGTACAGTTCAAGTATATTTTTAAGTATACTTTATGTAGTAAGTATACAAATATCAGTGTACTAGTAGTATACTTGTACACTCTTCGAAAAGATATGTTAAAAATGGCACAACCTGTGTTAAATTTTAACACATTAATGGGTGAGTTCAGTGACAATGTTTTTTGTGTTAATTTTTACTCATTCATTGTGTTGATGGTTTTAACACAGTAAATGTGTCAGAAAGGTTATCACAAAGATGTGTAAACGTGTATAATTTAACACATTATGTGCTGTCCTTCACTACATACATTACGTTAAAAAACATACATGAAATTCTAAACATGTTCACATTTGACAGAAGGATTGGAAAAATCATTGGTTGTTTAGCTTATTGTCAAAATATTTATTATGATGAAATATCAACAATTACATTAATAGAACTGCAGAATATATATACAATTTAAGAAGTCAAAAAGGAAATGTCCAACACAGGACAAAACAGTTCTTTTCATCTCATTAGGTAACATGACACACAACCCCACCTTCATAGTCATTTCACTTTTTTCCAAAGTTTGCTGGATTGATGTACACTGGTCTGGTGGCCAAAAATATTTTGAAAAAAAGTCTCTTTGATGCTCAAAAAAACATTTCTTATTATCAATGTCTGTACTCCTCCATCTTTTCCACAGCATAGGAGTAAAAGTCATCATCAAAATAGCCTTTTAAAAGCCAACACAATGTTTTTGTCCACCTTTGGGAATAAATGAACTTCTCAGAAGACTGGATCCTGCTCAGAACTTGACTGACGACATCAGAATGTTCCCTGGTCTGTATGCGTGTCCACAAACACAAATGTACTCAGTCCTTCAGTGGAGATCCTGGGTTCCAACACTATATTAAGACAGAGAGAGAGGATAAAATTCCACATTAATGTCAATTTATTTTTAACCTACATTTTTAAACCTTTTTTACTCTATCATAAGTATATATATTTGTAAGTAACAGCTTGTCAATAACATAAACAAACATTTCAGCTGAACTGTAAACTAAATTATGTCAGATTTATTTTTAATACTTACATATCCTAAATTCTATCCAAAAGTGCTGAGATCCATAGAGAGAAAGACTCCAATTGAGGATTTAGCCTTCAGCTTGTCTGCAGTGAAGGGGTAGCTGTTTGACACAAAAACACACTAAATATGACACATGCAAGCAATCACTATGTGATGATCTTTCTCCTTCCTACAGTAGTTAACCCACCTGTGCGCTGATATTAGGTACCTTCCTGGTCATGTGGGACTGCAATAGCAGAGTCTTCTGCCTAATGAAAGATCAAAATAATGCTAAAATATAAACTAAAGTTTATAAACTAAAGAATGCTTGATTTGGTATGAATGAATGATTTAGTGTGAGTTTTATTGCAGCGCTTACATAGAAAATGGTCCATCTTCTGATTGGTTCATTTGCTGTATAATAAACATAATGTTAGACATCACTTATTTGATATAATGTTAGCAAATTTAAATTGTAAGCTACCTGGTCTGCACCAGTGACTCCAAAGCACTTATAACATATTGCTAATCATTTCAGCAAACCTTTAAATACTTTAGACATAATAAATAAAGAGCAATGCTAGCACCATTTCTTTATTGACCAAAAAATAAATAAATAAATAAATAAAGTGTCTAAAAGTGCGGTCTTATTTACCACTGCATGGCGAAATTTCGCGTGCTAAATTCAGTCATTTGTAAAGGTGTCTTCACTCTCTGGAATTTCGAGTGAAAGTGGGAAAAGATTGTCTATCTGAAATCAGTTTTCAACACGTTTTCGCCGCGCTGACCAACAGAAAGCTGCTTGATTTACAGTAAAGTTACGTGACTAACGTTAATGTGCTTCAGCTAACTAACCTTATTGACAATGACCGGGTTTTGCCCACAAAATTTCGTTGTGACCGCACGTTTAAGACAGTATTAAAACAACAGCAGCAGGAAAGATTGCTTTTGTTAATAAATGTAAGCAAAATATGATTTCAAGTACATCTTACCTCAGGAATCTTGCTAGCAGTCTCCGGCGCAAACTGGCGCGAATCGTCTCCTCAGCAGTAAAAAGGTGGTTTTGACGAGCAGTTTTGATGCGAAAGTTAGTCGATTAATATAATTATGGTATAAATACGATATTTTACTTACAACAGAAATAAAACGAAATGGCATGTCACTGTCATTACAGACTAAAATGACTACGGGCTGACTGAATTCTGTTCAAAGACCCTAAGGTTAGTCCCTATTGGTTCACACAAGCTAATTTAAATAACGGACGTCTTTAAAAACAACACATAAAGTGATAGCACATCGGTTCACACATACAGGTGCATCTCAATAAATTAGAATGTCGTGGAAAAGTTCATTTATTTCAGTAATTCAACTCAAATTGTGAAACTCGTGTATTAAATAAATTCAATGCACACAGACGATCTAAGATGGCGCCGCACATGGCAGCTTTGCTCTTCAGTGTTTGTACTGTTTTTGTTCGTTTTTCCTGTTTTTTGTTTCTCAAACACCATCAGTTTTACTAGGGATGATCTGCTGAACATTCGGCAGAACACACCACAAAATCTTTTACCGGTTTTTGATTATTCGGACGTTTTGCTGGACATTGTTGTTGTTAGCTGTAGCCCTGGTCAAACGCTTCAGGACGCGCAGACGGGGGAAGCGAGCCGGCGCGCTCATGAAGCTCAGACAGCGCTGATTTAGAACGGCGTTGCCTAGCATCCATCTCGCGAATCTCCGCTCTCTACCCAACAAAACGGACGAACTCCTCCTGCTCTCCCGGACAAACAGGGACTATTCAAACTCTGCTGCTCTGTGTTTCACGGAAACCTGGCTGAACGACACCATTCTGGACAGCGCGCTTCATCTGCCGAGCTTTCAGCTGTTTAGAGCAGATCACGAGGCAGAATCAACGGGGAAATCGCGCGGTGGCGGGACGTGCTTTTACATCAATGAGAGGTGGTGTACAGATGTAACTGTATTAAAGAAGATGTGCTGTTCTGATCTAGAAACGCTCTTATTTAACTGCAAACCGTTCTATTCACCGTGGGAGTTTTGCTCATTCATTCTCGTGAGTGTTTACATTCCTCCGCAAGCGCACGTGAGCTCAGCTTTACAGAAACTCGCTGATCAAATCACAGAGACAGAGCAACAACACCCGGACTCTGTTTTAATCATTCTCAGGGACTTTAATAAAGCAAATCTCTCTCGCGAACTGCCAAAATACAGACAACACATCACATGTCCCACCAGAGACAGTAATATATTGGATCACTGTTACACAGCGATAAAGGACGCATATCACTTTGTCCCACGGCAGCTTTAGGACTCTCTGATCACTGTTTGGTTCATCTTATACCGACCTACAGGCAGAAACTCAAATCTGGAAAACCTGTATTAAGAACTGTTAAAAGATGGACTAATGAAACAGAGCGGGTTTTACAAGCCTGTTTCTCTCTCACTGATTGGACTGTTTTTGAAGCTGCCGCAAATGATCTGGATGAGCTCACAGAGACTGTAACATCTTACATCAGTTTCTGTGAGGATATGTGCATTCCTACCAAGACTCATCTAACTTACAACAACGACAAACCATGGTTCACTGCAAAACTCAGACAGCTCCATCAGGCCAAAGAAGATGCTTAAAGAAAGGAGGATAAAGTCTTGTATAAACAGGCCAAATACACACTGGAAAAGGAGATCAGAGTGGCAAAGAGGAATTATTCCGGCAAGCTAAGGAAAAAATTCTCTTCCGGCGATTCTGCTTCAGTGTGGAAAGGTATGAAAGAAATCACCAGTTACAAGTCACCATCCCCCAGCACTCTGGAGAATCAACACCTGGCAGACGATCTGAATGAGTTCTACTGCAGGTTTGAAAAAACACCCCACACCCGCCCTGAACACCTCTCCACACAACCATTCACACCTCCAGCAACCCCCCTCTCCCCCACACCTGCACTGCAGATCAGCGAAGATGAGGTGCGCCAGGTCTTCAGGAAGAACAAAAGAAGGAAAGCACCAGGCCCAGACGGTGTGTCACCAGCCTGCCTAAAAATCTGTGCTGACCAGCTGGCCCCCATCTTCACACATATCTTCAACAGATCTCTGGAGCTGTGCGAAGTCCCCTCATGCTTCAAACGCTCCACCATCATCCCCGTCCCAAACAAACCCAAAATTACTGGACTTAATGACTACAGACCTGTGGCTCTAACGTCTGTGGTCATGAAATCATTTGAAAGACTGGTTTTGGCTTATCTGAAGGCCTCCACTGGACCCTTACTGGACCCCCTGCAGTTTGCCTACTGAGCAAACAGGTCTGTGGATGATGCAGTCAACATGGGACTGCACTTCATCCTGCAGCATCTGGACAGACCAGGGACTTATGTGAGGATCCTGTTCGTAGACTTCAGCTCCGCTTTTAACACCATCATCCCGGACACCCTTCAGAACAAACTAACTCAGCTCTCCTTCCCCACCTCCGTCTGTCAGTGGATCACCAGCTTCCTGACAGACAGGCAGCAGCTAGTGAGGCTGGGAAAATACACATCCAGCACTCGTACAATCAGCACTGGAGCTCATCAGGGCTGTGTTCTCTCCCCACTGCTCTTCTCCCTGTACACTAACGACTGCACCTCTAAAGACCCCTCTGTCAAGCTCCTGAAGTTTGCAGACGACACCACACTGATCGGCCTCATCCAGGACGGTGATGAGTCTGCCTACAGACAGGAAGTTAAGGAGCTGGCTGTCTGGTACAGTCTTAACAACCTGGAGCTCAACACGCTCAAATCTGTGGAGATGATCGTGGACTTCAGGAGAAACCCCCCTGCTCTCCCCCACTCATCATCATGAACAGCACTGTGACTGCAGTGGAGTCATTCAGATTCCTGGGCACCACCATCTCCCAGGACCTGAAGTGGGACAATCACATTGATTCCATTGTGAAAAAGGCCCAGCAGAGGTTGTACTTCCTTCGCCAGCTGGGGAAGTTCAACCTGCCACAGGAGCTGCTGAAACAGTTCTACTCCGCCATCATTGAATCCGTCCTCTGCACTTCAATAACTGTCTGGTTCAGCTCCCACATCTGACCAAAAGGGGGATCAAAAGGGCTGGCAAAATCACTCTGGACCCCTCACATCCAGCACACTCCCTCTTTGAACTGTTACCGTCTGGTCGACGCTACAGAGCTCTGAGCACCAGAACGACCAGACACAGGAACAGTTTCTTCCCTCAGGCAATCCATCTCATGAACACTTGACATTAAAAGTGAAACACACAACACTATTATAAATTATTTATTCAACACACATACTTATTTTTTCATTTCAGATTTGCACATATCAGACCTGAACACCATAATTGTCTATATTATATACTGTGTTTTTGCTATTTGTACATTGCCTATTTGTATATTTGTATATTATTCTTTTATTATCTGTGTCCTGTCCTGTTGCTGTCTTTCAGTTGCACTGTAGAGCTTCTGTCACTAAAAAAAAATTCCTCGTATGTGTAAGCATACCTGGCCAATAAAGCTCATTCTGATTCTGATTCTGATTCTGACTGAAGTAGTTTAAGTCTTTGGTTCTTTTAATTGTGATGATTTTGGCTCACATTTAACAAAAACCCACCAATTCACTATCTCAACAAATTAGAATACTTCATAAGACCAATAAAAAAAAAAATTAAAAAAAAAACATGTTTAGTGAATTGTTGGCCTTCTGGAAAGTATGTTCATTTACTGTATATGTACTCAATACTTGGTAGGGGCTCCTTTTGCTTTAATTACTGCCTCAATTCGGCGTGGCATGGAGGTGATCAGTTTGTGGCACTGCTGAGGTGGTATGGAAGCCCAGGTTTCTTTGACAGTGGCCTTCAGCTCATCTGCAATTTTTGGTCTCTTGTTTCTCATTTTCCTCTTGACAATACCCCATAGATTCTCTATGGGGTTCAGGTCTGGTGAGTTTGCTGGCCAGTCAAGCACACCAACACCATGGTCATTTAACCAACTTTTGGTGCTTTTGGCAGTGTGGGCAGGTGCCAAATCCTGCTGAAAAATGAAATCAGCATCTTTAAAAAGCTGGTCAGCAGAAGGAAGCATGAAGTGCTCCAAAATTTCTTGGTAAACGGGTGCAGTGACTTTGGTTTTCAAAAAACACAATGGACCATCACCAGCAGATGACATTGCACCCCAAATCATCACAGACTGTGGAAACTTAACACTGGACTTCAAGCAACTTGGGCTATGAGCTTCTCCACCCTTCCTCCAGACTCTAGGGCCTTGGTTTCCAAAAGAAATACAAAACTTGCTCTCATCTGAAAAGAGGACTTTGGACCACTGGGCAACAGTCCAGTTCTTCTTCTCCTTAGCCCAGGTAAGACGCCTCTGACGTTGTCTGTGGTTCAGGAGTGGCTTAACAAGAGGAATACGACAACTGTAGCCAAATTCCTTGACACGTCTGTGTGTGGTGGCTCTTGATGCCTTGACCCCAGCCTCAGTCCATTCCTTATGAAGTTCACCCAAATTCTTGAATCGATTTTGCTTGACAATCCTCATAAGGCTGCGGTTCTCTTGGTTGGTTGTGCATCTTTTCCTTCCATACTTTTTCCTTCCACTCAACTTTCTGTTAACATGCTTGGATGCAGCACTCTGTGAACAGCCAGCTTCTTTGGCAATGAATGTTTGTGGCTTACCCTCCTTGTGAAGGGTGTCAATGATTGTCTTCTGGACAACTGTCAGATCAGCAGTCTTCTTCAGTCTTCACTATTTCAATACTCGCTGGGACAAAATTGGCCCATTTTCCAGTATATAAAAGTATACTTTTATAAGTATAAAAGTAGTAAACTTTGAGTACACAACTAGTTTATATCAATGTTTTTAGCTTGTACTGCAACTATACTAAAAGTGAACTTATAGGTATACCGATAGTTTACTAATTAAACACTTGTAGTAGCATTTTTAGTACACTTTGAAGTATAGTCTCAGTAAACAACTAGTTTAGCAGTTTTATACTGCAAGTATACTCGTAAGTTTTCTTTAAGTGAATTTTACATCATATTTTAAGTATACTACTATGTCCCTATTTAAGTGTCAATTTGTATATATTTTGTTATATGAATATCTGAACATACAAAGCATCCAAAGAAAGAACAGGGTATCTGCTTGTAAACAAAAACATTTTATTCTAGCTTCAAGCATTCTTTCTTTAAACACTTGAATGTGGGTAAGTTTCATAAATAAAAAAAAATAAAGAAATAAACAACATTTTGAACAAAAAGCTGACAAAAGACTGAATTGGATTCAGAATGATAATCAAAGCGTAGATGGAGTCGATCAACACCCCAAAGCTTGACAGTCATTATTAACTCTTCATTGGTCAACATTTTATTCTATAATGTTACACAGTTTTGATGCTGTTTTATGTCAGATGATCGTGTTAGATTGCATGTGTTAGTATATGTTGTTTCTTTTTCTTCTTAACTTGTGTTTTTTGGAAATTCTGTACAGAAGATGTGTACTAGCACCCCCTACCATATAACAATGACAACACGGATTCTAGGAGCACAAGTATAGCTCAAATATATTTCGACTTTTTATAGGTATAAGTCAAGTGTACTTAAATGTCATTTTAAGTATATTTCTGAGAAGTACATAAAAAAGTAAACTAAAAGTACACTTTATTATTTTTAGTTTAAAAGAAGTATACTAATAGCACACTTGAATAAACTTCTTTTTCGTAAGGGTATGTAAGCATTTGTTGTTGTTTGTTCTGTATTGTAGGGTCGTGTGTTGATCCAGATGCAGAGGTTGTGCACAAAGCTGTTGGAGACTCACTGGAATTAATTGCTGATTATCCAAAAGATGATCTTGAAGTAGAATGGAAATATTATGATACTACTTTTGCTGAGTATCGAAATAAAGATTTCCAAAAAGTCAAATCTGAATTATTTTATGAAAGATTAATTAAAAATAAGGACAGTATTAGTGTAATAGTAGCCCTCAAAGTTCAGGATTCTGGAAGCTTCTCTATTACTGCAGAAGGAAAATCTATACAATACAATACAACATTCATTGAGCTCCATGTTCATGGTGAGTTTAATTACGTGATTTTTTTTTTTCCTGTCAATGCTGTTAGCTGTTAACAACACATTAACTAAGTGACACTGAATAAATATGTTTATAGTCATTTAACTGAAGTAAAACACTTCTTTAATAAGGGAATTGGTATGCTAATATAATTAATTTTTCATATTCTCTTACAGATCTCATCAGAGATGTTCAGATTGAGTCCAGTGTTACCTGGCTGCAGGACATCTGCATGTTTCATCTCCGGTGTCTGGCGTCCAGTGATCAGAATCCCTCCTACAGCTGGACCGGTCATCAGATCCAGACTCAAGGATCTCACCCGAATATCAGCCTCCATCCAGAAGAAACCACCACAGTCAACTGCACAGCCAACAACACCCTCAGTGTCAAATATACTACTAAGACTGTAGTGTGCAGAGAGAAATCAGAGGGTCAAAGGTTCTGTGTAAAAAGTTAAATGCTTAAATTCTCTAAGGATTATATAATTTACAAAAAGTTTACTTTGAAATAAAGACAAAACAGGCCCACCCATTTTGGAGACCCATTTGAATGGAAAGATTATGTATATTTGTTAAATGGCTCTAAAATGATCTTGTTAGATTATTCATCATGAATAATCAAAAATTTAAATTTGATGTGTATCTGCTTACCCCCAGGGCATCCAAGATGTAGGTGACTTTGTTTCTTCAGCAGAACACAAACGAAGATTTTTAACTCAAACCGTTGTAGTCTGTCAGTCATATAATGGCAGTCAATGGTACTCACTGCACTGTCCACCTGTCCTGAGCACGTTCACAACAGCCGGCTCGTGACGCGTCTTCTTCTTCTTCTTCTTCTTGCTTTACAGCGGATTGCAGACTCAAATGGACCAGTCAAGACAAGAGAACAAGACAAAAAATAGAAAAAGAGAAAAGAGGGGAAAAAATAATAAATATTATTATTAATATTGTGGCTCACCACTCCAATAAATCAATCTGAGAAAGAAATGAAATGGGGAATGACATAATCGTACAAACAATATGCCTTACATATTTATACTCCAATATGCCTCACATATTTAAACCTAATTAAACAAACCCTCTAATAAGAATAGAGGACATATTTAACCCATATCAGAAATGATTCCCACCTTCTATGAAATAACATCTATGCTATTAGAAGCACAGGTTAAGTAATCTAATGATACGTATTCAAGTATAACCCTGTGCCATAGTGCCTTTGAATGGGGCTTTATGCATTAACCACTTCAAAAGGATACATTTTCTTTCACAAAATGTTAGGAACTTGCAAAGTGTCTTTTTATGTTTGTCTACGATAAATGTCATCATATATCCCAAGCAACATATGTTTTGGACCACAGCCAATAGAAATAGATAACATTAAGTTCTTGTTCAACCATAACCCAAAACTTCTGAATCTCCCTAAAAAACCAGAAACAATGAATAAGATCTCCTTCCTCTGTTTTACACGAGCAAACTAACTACATTTTAACCACAAGATGGCACAGCAGCTACATCAGGTGCAATCTTTTACTACTGAAAGTACCAATATGGCCTACAACAGGGGTTCTCAACTCATACCATCAACCTCGAGGTACACTTTCTTGCAGAGTTTACCTCCAACCTTGATCAAACTCACGTGCCAGAAACTTTGTAGTGATCCTGAAGAGCTTGATTAGCTTGTTCAGGTGTCTTTGATTAGACGACGCATTTGATGTCATTTCCAAGATGGCAGCATCCTACTTCCAGAGAGCATAATGTGGAGCTATTATGTCAAACTTGAAAACAAACTGTAACATAGAAAGTTACCTAAATTTCTACTATTCGTCAGCTGTTTTCGAAAAGAATGCATTTTATTTGTATTTTTCCTATTTTTACCATTATTACCACAAAATAAGGAAAAGCTCTCATTGTATCATTGTGAACGTGACGCGTGATTGGCTGGGTTTCACTGAGGTTGGAAGTGTGACATTTCAACTTGGATGTTCCCACATCCGACCTCTGCTGTGTTCGAAATCGCCCCCTCGTTCACTATTCCCTACATTAGTCCACTGTAATGTAGGGAGTGAATCGAGTGAATGAAAATCGAGCGAGCAAAGTCAGACAGTGAGTGCGCCAGAAGTGCTGCTGTTTAATAATCATTTGAAAATTTAGCAAACTGGCAGCTCCAGTAGTAATGAAAAGATATATATTGAACTCTGTCACTGAAACTAGCACATATAAACCACAATTAAACTATTTAGTAGTCAATTAAAAATAAATGAAGCCTATACCTGTATGATGTTATGCTGTACTCACATTCAACCAGCGATTTGGAAAATGGATGATTCAGGTGCAGGCTCCATTTTCTGGCGAGACACGAGAATTCATTAGACACGACCCTCACAATGCATTATGGGTATTCTCTAGTTGTTAAGTGTACAACTGTTGTACATTTGAGATTGTGGTGCATTATGGGATTGAATGAGTGTGCTCAATAACATCCACTACAAATGGCTGTCTAGGGGGTGATTTTGGACACAGCCCTTGTCTCGCTGAATATACGGTTTGTACAGTATAAAAACCATTACATGGAATGTATGGAATGTCCCCATAAAACATGGAAACCCAACATGTGTGTGTGTGTGTGTGTATACTTGTTTATGCTATATTGTGGGGACCAAATATCCCACAAGGATAGTAAAACCTGAAATTTTTGACATTGTGGGGACCTGTGGTCCCCACGAGGGAAAAGAAAATAGTAAAAATAGTAAATGATGTTTATCTGAAAGTGTAACAAGGCAAACAGGTTTTCTGTAAGGGGTAGGTTTAGGGTTAGGGGATAAAAAAATATATAATTTGGTCAGTATAAAAGTATTAGAAGTCTATGGAAAGTCCCCACAATTCACAGAAACGTGTGTGTAGCCAGTTGGTTGTGACTTTTATATTTTATTTTATATCATTTACTTTATAGTATTTTATTTTATATTGATTGTGTTGAAAGAAATACATTTTTGAAAGTGTTAACTTCATCAAAACTTGTATTTAATGTTTACTTTTTATAATTGCTATTCATGTTTTTATAATTGCTATTTAGGGGAAGTCTTGGCCTAATGGTTCGGATTCGTAACCCAAAGGTTGCAAGTTCGAGTTTCAGGTCCTGCAGGAATTGTAGGTGGGGGAAGTGAATGTACAGCGTTCTCTTCCACCTTCAATACCACGACTGAGGTGCCCTTGAGCAAGGCACCGAACCCCCAACTGCTCCCCGGGCACTGCAACATAAATGCTCCTGTGTGTGTTCATGGTGTGTGTGTGTGTTCACTGCTGTGTGTGTGCACTTAGGATGGGATAAATGCAGAGCACAAATTCTGAGTATGGGTAACCATACTTGGCCACATGTCACGTCACTTTCACTTTCATGTTTCGTTTCAGTGGTTCCAGTCAGGAGTTCCTACCAATTGTTGTAGGTGGGGTCTTAGTTAGTGGCACACCTTAGGCAATGTTGCCAACTTAGCAATTTTGTTGCTAAATTTAGCAACTTTTCAGACTACCCTAGCAACTTTTTTTTCCAGAAGCACCTAGCAACAAATTTAGCTATTTTTAGAATTTATTTGGCAACTTTTAGCAACTTTTGTTAAGTAACTCAAACGATAAAAAGGCACACATTTACCATATAAATTACACAATAAGAGAAATACAAAGATGCGTAGTAGTACATACATCACATGAATTAAGTTAGCAATTTAATAATAGTAATAATAATTAAATAATTTAGTAATTGAGTAATTGTTCATTTATGATACACTTTGTTAGTAGCTTGTACTTGTGGTTGTTGATCAGTTAGTAAGAAAAACATCTAGAAAAATAGAAAAGGTACTAGTAATTTTCCAGGACATTATCCGTTATCCATTATCCGTTGTAACCTGAAAACACAAATTACTATGCGTAATTAAAAATGCAGGTAAAAAAACAGTGGAAAAATCAATACGGAAAATTCCTTCATATTAACATAGTAGATTGTGCCCTATTTTACAGTCTTTTCTAAGATTGTAGCATACTAACTAACTACTAATACCACTTAAATACCACTTAATAACTACTAACTACTAATACCACTTAAATACCACTTAATAACTACTAACTACTAATACCACTTAAAAAATATAATTGTTCAGTATGTGTAGTTTTAGTTATTTACTAGCTAACAAAAAATAATTAAATTGTAATTGTTAAAAAATATGTAAGTTTTCAATAATTCAATGTATTTAATAAAAATGGTTATTTACATTTTAATATTATATTATGAATTTATATTATTTTACGAACATCTAAATTAACACACAAAAAATATTATTTTTTGCTGAGATTTATAGTGACACAATTTTGCGTCGTGATTACGTAATGACGTAACACAGTGACATCATTTAGCAACTTTTAACAACAAGTCAACCTTCCTTTAGCAACTTCCCCAAAATCAAGCAATGATGTCACTACGCATTTATTTTTTAACAACTCTGTGCCATGTTGAATCAATGAAACATTCGAATAAAGTCATTTGTGTCAACACATATTGAAGCATTCAAATAAAAAGTTCTTTTTGTGAATGCATGCTGATTATTGCCTTTCATTCACTTAAGTTAATAATGTTTGTGGTCACAGTTTCATGGCAGATACGAGTGACTAATGTTGATTAGCCTACGATAAGATTCCTAAAGTTCTACATATCCTAAGTATAAAGAAAGAATAAACCAGTCTGATAAAATATGATCTGCATGCACAATAAACCATCCTAAAACTCAGGTTTTTCCATATTTTAATAAAAACTCAGCTTTTTAATAAAACAATAAAGCATATCTCCGGTATCCTACGTTTTGTTTGTTATAAAGAAACTTTGCGCATCAGGCTCGTTCAAGTCCGCGGTGAAACTCACGCAGTGTCAGCAACTCAATCATCAGAATATTCGGTAATCCTCGGCAAACTTCGTAACGGCTCATTCGGTTCTGTTTGAGTTGGACGTGCTACTTCGGCTGTGCGTCTTGAGTCATCAACCCGGAACTAAAGTTCGATTCACTTCGATTTGTGAACCAGCTCGACCGGTTACTTCCTATTAGAACCGGCTCAAAAGAAAGATTCGTTCAAGAACCGAACATCACTAGTGGTTGAACTAATTTTGCCTCCTACTACTCTCCTTTAAAGGGGAGTAAATTCTATCGCTCATCCGGTCCATGTGTGGTCGTGCTTCTGTTCCGAGGGTACCACTTGACATCTGCTATGCGTGCGTGCGTGCGTGCGTGTTTGTTTTCACTATTGCTGTGAGGACAAAATCTGAATATGGGTTACCATACTTGGCCACATGTCATGCCATTTTTTTTCTTCTAAATTATAAGTGGTGCGAAACGTGAATAAAGGTTTAGAATAATGGTTTAGAATGACCCAGGGTTAATTAGTTCAAGTGCGAAGCCCTACATTTTAAATACTAGTAAAACATATAATACTTATGACGAAAAAAGCCTGCTGGCCAGTTACTAGAATAAACCTGTTTAATGTATGCAGCTAGTTTTCCTGACTGGGCCGTACTGTTCTGCTGACCGCCTGACTAATACTTTCCATTAGAACTAAACCTGTGTCTATGTGAGTTTCACTTCCTCTGATGGACTCGGTGTTGTTGCATTGCAATGTCCTGCACAGTCTAAAACAATTAATCTGATGTAGAATCATCAAAGGGTGTGTCTTTGCACATGCCAACTGAATAAATGTACTTTTTTACACCTTCTCGTTTGGATGTGAGATGATGAGATAGTCGCTTTGCTCTGGCACCCAGTTAAAGTGTGGTTAGATGAGGTTAAACTGTGGTCACCATATGCAAACTAATATTATTCTTTCACAGCTCCATCAGCTAATGAAGCTTACTGTTTCAACTCTAACACGTCAGGACCTTTAACAAAGAGAGTCTCTTTTCTAAGTAAAACTTCCTTATTCCTCTAGGACTTCACTTCACTTTCGCTCCCCAATGAGCTGCCAGTACTTTTGGTCATTTATAGTACTGTGCATGTAAATGCTGAACCTTCACTTCCCACACACTGCAGTGTTGGTGGATGAAACGCCTGCGATCTTGCACTAGACCCTGGTGGGAGGTGCAAACTAATTTAGAGACCAGAAAGCCCCTAAACCTCAAGCAAAGTTTCAGAAGGCGCTTCTTAAAGGTCTCGTCACCAAAGCTCTTTTGTGTGTTGTTATTTGTGGAGATATGCACAAACTGAGAGACTCAGAGCAGTCGGTGTGAGGAAGTCTGTTTTTCTCTTATGTTTCTCTATCTGCTGTCACAGATGCCTCGGTCTGTCTAAACTTCTAGTCATGAACGTCTTTCAAGAGTCCTGCTGCACCATTTTAGGAATTCTCCTGGTTTTCCTTTTGCAAGGTGAGTGACTTGAGAAAGGAGGTTTTAACCGACAGGTTGTAAGACGCTTATGAATGAATGGGGAATGAATGTGCATCTGGAAAACCGCTCATGCTTCCATATATGTAATGCTAATATATACAATGCTCTTGACTCCATAAGGCATAGTAAATGAAATTAACTATGTTTGCTTAATAAATACAAAACTAAATATAATGCATGCTTGTAGCTGTATTTTTACTTTACTTTTGGAGGTAAATGTTCATGCATGTTAAGGTAATATCAGTATTTCATCGGTGAGAAAAGGCTGTCTGACTCAGGAAACCTCAAGCTATATCTTTTTAGAGAATGTGGCTAGTTGTAATAGACCGTTTTTCTGTTGCAACCAGCATTACAGTGAAATCAGGTTAATTGGGACATTTGTCTAGTCATCTCAATGGCAAAAAGTGTCCCAATTTATCTGAATTCACCATAATCAAAAACATATGGTTTAATGTTGACTTGCCGTTCAATATTATTTCACCAAAATGGCAAAAACGTGTAATACTTGCAAAAAGACATGCGACTGTTGAAGGAGAATAAGTGGATATGAGAAAATAAAATTAAGATGTAAAAAATTAAAATAGACCCATGAAGAAATTGCAGTGCGATGGGTGGAAGTGCTGCTGTGAAACACTTCCT
Organism: Spinibarbus caldwelli; assembly: GCA_039654775.1. NCBI lineage: Eukaryota > Metazoa > Chordata > Actinopteri > Cypriniformes > Cyprinidae > Spinibarbus > Spinibarbus caldwelli. Next base: position 2,988,759 of record CM077220.1, on the reverse strand, counting down.
TACAGTGGGCACAAGTTACCAAATACAGACACAGATTAGGAGTCACTGTGCACTGCAAATTTACATTATAAACAACACCAAAGACCAAGTACATCCAGATCTGGTGAGAATAATGTTATTTTTCATGCTGATAGTGCTGTGGAGCCATCCTCATGAAAACAAGAGTGTGAGGACATAGTGAGAAGTGTGAGATGGTCCGTGCTGATAGCGCAGTCTAAAACTCAGACTGTGTGAGCTTCTTTTGATGGTTTATTTATAGTCAATCAACTTTGTTCCTTTTTTTTTTCTCATGCATCAACATTTTGTTGATGTTGTTGTCAAACTGATATTTAATGAAGTATGTCAATGGACAAATGTTATCTTATGTTAAATGTGAAAAATATGACATGAATTTGTGACAGCATGTAAGCAGTTTTTGTTGTTTGTTCTGTATTGTAGGGTCGTGTGTTGATCCAGATGCAGAGGTTGTGCACAAAGCTGTTGGAGACTCACTGGAATTAATTGCTGATTATCCAAAAGATGATCTTGAAGTAGAATGGAAATATAATGGGAATCATTTTGCTGAGTATCAAAATAATAATTTTAAAAAAGTTAAACCTGAATTATTTCACGAAAGGCTAAAGATGAATGAAAACAATATTAGCATAACAGTAGCAGACCTTAAACTCCAGGATTCTGGAAGCTTCTCCATTGTTGCAGAAGGAAAATCTGTACAATATAAAACAAAATTAATTGTGCTACATGTTCATGGTGAGTTTAATTGGTTGATATTTTTCCTGTCAATGCTGTTTAAGATGCAGTTTTATGAAGCAATTCTAAAACAACACATTTAAGAACTGATGCTCAATACGTTCAGGGTCAATAAACTAAAATTAAATTTTTCCTTTATGAAGAAATATATATGCTTATATAATTAATATATGCTAATATAATTCAGGTTGCATACTATTCTCCTACAGATCGCATCACATATGTTAAGATTTTGATATTTATTCTGTCAATGCTGTTAGGATGCAAACAGCAAATTCTAAAACAACACATTTAAGAAGGTCATTAAACTAAAATAAATGGTTCCTTTATGAAGAAATTAGTATGTTAATATAATCTGGATACTATTCTCCTACAGATCTCATCAAAGAGGTAAAGATTGAGTACAATGTTTCCTGGCTGCAATTGCAAAACATCTGCATGTTTCACCTCCGGTGTCTGGCGTCCAGTGATCAGAATCCCTCCTACAGCTGGACCGGTCATCAGATCCAGACTCAAGGATCTCACCTGAATATCAGCCTCCATCCAGCAGAAAACACCACACTCAACTGCACAGCCAACAACACCCTCAGTGTCAAGTATACTACTGAGACTGTAGTGTGCACAGGAAAAACGAACACTTCAAGTATGCCATCAGGTGTAGTTCTGCAATAAAATATTGAATTTCTTAAATTCTCTAATGATTAAGAAATCGTATAGCCTCCTCTGAAATCTATAAAGAGGACTAATAGATTTGCACCTTTGTGCAAATATGCAGGTTTTGCTCAGGAGTATTTGCTGATCGCGGTAGGCGTCGGTATCGTCGCTGTCATCATATTCAGTGGAGCGCTCGCCGTGTGCTGCAGGAGGAGGAACAATAAAGGTGAGTGTGCACAAACAGTGCAGGAGTTATACAGCATTTCAATCACAACCTCACAGCTGTTTTCACACACTTTCACAAACAGGACAAGAAGAAAGTGAGGCTGGTATTACAGTCTATGAAGACGTGAAGGCTGATGCCACTGCAAAGGTGAGCGGCTCATTTATGGCTATATCTGCTTTTTAAGGTTCCTGTGGTTCTACAAGAAGATTTCAGATAATTTTTTAAGTGGTCATTAAAATAAAGATTATTGGAGTAAATTTTACAAAATACTATTTCAGTCCTTATGCTTCAAAATTTCACATTTTATGCAATGTGCAAAGTGTTACTTGCCGTTTCTTTGTAATTATTTGTGAAATTTACCAGCAATTTCTGAGCAAAAAAAAAAGACGACAAAATGGTGATGAAACAAATTTTACTCAGAAAGTGCTAGTTAAAGCTGCAGTCCGTAACTTTTACCTCTTTGTCGCCCTCTATGTTTAAAAACCTGGAAATGCAGTTTCTTGCGGAATGATCTTCCGTGTGCGGGGTTGTGATCCTAGGGCGCTATGATTTCCACGATGCAGAAAACGCGGACGGAATCGCAGAATCCAGTCATAAAAACGGAATTTACAGTTTAATGCAGAATGTCATGGAATTTGTCAAAGTTTGGATAAATTAATCAAAAGTAGGTCATTACACTTAAATCAAATGGTGATATGGACTAGTATCTGTAAATATGTTGTCTCTTTGTGAATGAATGGCGCAGACGCGCGGTTTTGTTTACTACATACACAGCACGCGTGGCACTCGCAGTGATTTCAACGTCTGCCGTCTCAATGAGGACATAGATACATGAACAATATCTCCAAAACTTCTCTGAGAGTCACTTTCACGAGCCTTTTACCATTTCATTTGAGTAAAACTAGCTCATATCATATACACACAGAACTTTAAAGGTATTCACGGCAACCCGTCAAAATAAAAGTTTGGTTTAACTTATTAAAGACATTGTGCCAGAAATAAGCTATATTACTATTATTTAGTAGAATGTAAGTAATACTACTGCTACTTGTACTACTACTGTTGAAAAATAATAAAACTTTATTTTTTTAAGAAATAATCACAAAATATTTAAATTTTAATAGTCAATCCCCTTTATTTACCAAAAATTTAAATGTTTTATTTTCATTAATTAAAAGATAAATTAAATTAGTGTTTTATGCCTTCACCTGATAACCAGTAAAATTTAAATACACAACACAGAATTTCTGAGGGGGAAAAAAAAACATTTCATAGGGCTACTGTAAGAATAAATAAAAATTGTTTATATGCATTCAAATAATTAGATATGCTAAAACACAGAATTTGATAACAGTAAAACAAGGTGAGAAAAAAATAAAACATTTCATACGGCCCTAAACATGTCATTTTTTTTACACTTTTAATAAATGAATGTTAAATTGTATAAGTTTCATGATTTTAATTAATTAGACATGCTTTTTGATTGATAAAATTTAATTTGACCATTTAAAAAGGAGTCCAGAAAAATTTAAATGGAAAAAAAACGGAATCCAGAAAAATTAAAACGGAAAAAACAGAATTTAGAAAAAAATAAAACTGAATTTGGGAAAAAAATAAAACGGATTTCATAGGGCCCTATGATCCGGTGTTCTGGCACGGCTTCAGCACGGATGAATCTAATGTTTTGAGGTGAATGTGTAGTTGTCAGGGGGACCCCTTTGAGGTACGACGGTAAAGTGCCCTTGCTGTCCGGTGCCCCCGGTCTGCGATTTCTGCCGAGGGTAGGGGTGTTCGATATGACGATTTTTGATCGTGGACGATAAAAATGTCTCCAAAATCTGCTTTTTTGAAGAAATATCGTAGTATCATGCTACAGCGCACATTCTATCAGCTACAGTTCTGGCGCTGCCGTCTCAATATACTGTACAGCGCCACATACATTCACATCAGTGTTAACTCAGCGGTAGAGTTACTCTCTCAGGACACTGCACTTATTCACAATCACAAAAGTGCATTATTTGCATCTGCTTTAAAGCCTTGCCGTTTCATTCACGTGGTGGTCAGACATGCGCTTTTTTCTGAGCCCGTACACCCAAAGCGTGTGCACGAAAAAGGCCGTCAAACAGCACCTGATTACTGAACAAAGTTATCTTTTGTGCTAATATTGTCAAAACACACAAGGTTTATCTATAGACTCAGTTGGTTATGTCTAAAATGAAAGTAAACAGATGAGAGAGAAATGGAGGCGTGCTTGTATATTAGATGCGTGCAGATCTTAAAGGGACAGAACTAAACATGCTGCCGACTGTCATTAAAGGAATAGTTCACCCTAAAATTTTATTTCTGTCATTATATACTCACTCACATGTTGTCCCAAACCTGTATTGATTTCTTTCTTGTGCTGAACACAAAAGAAGATATTTTGGAGAATCTGGGTAACCAAACAGTTGCTGGTCCACATTGACTTTGATAGTAGGAAAAAAATACTATGGAAGTCACTGTGGACCAAGTCACCTTTATTTATATAGCGCTTTTAACAATACAGATTGTGTCAAAGCAACTTTCCAATATCAGAATAGGAAAATAGTGTCAATAATGTAAAATGACAAGATTAAACACTCAATTTTCAGTTAAAGGCATTTCATTATTGAATTCAGTGATGTCATTGTCCAGTTCAGTTTAAATAGTATCTGTGCAATCATGTAGACAATATCGCTGGAAAATAAGTGTCCCCAACCAGAGGCGGACTTAGTGATTTGGGGGCCCTAAGCAAATTTCAAGTACGGGGCCCAACACAATAACTATATGCTCTTTTACGCCTAACCCTTATTTTGTTCGCTAGCTCTCTCTCATTAGCCATAAGTATTATTTATTATAACTATTACCCCTTCACAACTTAAGTAGCCTAAATAATTAGTCAATCTGATGCTATTCTAAACCATATTAAGATACCTTATTTTTGTTCAGATCACAAAAGACGACATATAAAAAAAATGCTTGCACTTGTCCATTTAATGAATTGTAAACTTCTTCAATCTTTTTACAAAAAGGATTAAAATGTCATAAAAATTATCCCATGCAACTCATTCCATATTCCAAGTGTTCTTAAGGCATATGACAGGGCCGAGAAACAAATCGAAAATGTAATCTATTAAGCGAAAATCTCCAGTCATTGCATTTGTTAATTTATACGCATTTTTAGTTTATAGTTCATTTGCATTTACAGTTTGCGCTGGCGCGCCTAGGAAAAGCACACAAGAGAGTCATTTTGAAACATCAAGACAAATAAAATTATGACTTGAAACACAATTTCTTTACTTAGGTGAATATATCTGTTCTGAGACAGTCAAAACAGCTTAGAATGCGCACAAAGAGCACTCCGTCTATAATCACTAAAAGCTGTCACTCACTTCAGTTCATCACGATCTCACGACGTTCAGTTAATAAGCTCTCTGCACAATGAATCTCTTATTTACATCTTATTTACACATTGTTATAATGAGAGGATTCACAAGCTTGCAGAACTCCGCACCTGACAAAAACTCACCGTTTTGAGTGGTGAGTGAACATTTGACACTCTCCATAACACAAATACATAATGGTGTATTTGCCAAGTATGTTTCGCGAATATCAGACGGGGCCCCCTGATTCCCCGGGGCCCTAAGCGGCCGTTTACCTCGCCTATTGGTTAAGTCCACCCCTGTCCCCAACTAAGCAAGCCAGAGGCGACAGCGGCAAGGAACCAAAACTCCATCGGTGACACAACTCCTTGTCCAAGCTCTTGTTCTCTCCAGACTGGACTATTGAAATGCTCTCTTGGCGGGCCTTCCTGCTAGTACTATCAAGCCTCTGCAACTGATCCAGAATGCAGCAGCCAGAGTGGTCTTTAATGAACCAGAAAAAGCTCACGTTACCCCTCTCTTCATCAGGTTACACTGGCTACCAATAGCCGCTCGCATCAAATTCAAGGTACTGATGTTTGCCTACAAGACAACAACTAGCGCTGCACCAATGTATCTAAACTCACTAGTTCAAACTTATGCACCCTCCAGAAGCTTGCGCTCTGCAAGTGAATGACGCCTTGTGGTGCCATCTCAAAGAGGTACCAAATCTCTCTCGCGGACCTTTTCCTGGACTGTGTCCAGCTGGTGGAATGACCTCCCGATCTCAATTCGAGTCTTTAACCATTTTCAAAAATCATCTAAAGACATCTTTTTCGCCAGCACCTGACCAATTAATATTAACACTTTCCTATTCTATTTATTTAAAAAAATTAAAAAAAACCTAGCTACACGTACTGTGCTAGACTAAATGAGACTTGTCATGGCGCTTGTATACTGCTGCACTCTCGATGGTCTGATTGCTTCTATTGTTCTCATTTGTACGTCGCTTTGGATAAAAGCGTCTGCTAAATGATTTGGTTTTAGCCAGCAACTGTTTGGTTTTCCACATTCTTCAAAAGAGCATTTATGTTTAGCAGAAGAATGAAACTCATTGAGGTTTAAAACAACTTTTGAGTGAGTAAATGATGGTATAAAAATAACACTTTTTATTTTTGGGTGAATTATTCCTTTAATGTTAATAAAACACCAAACACAAAGAGAAAAATCACTCACTACTCTTGACTGAAAAACTTTAATACAGTTACTTTAATAGGAATCAGTCTATATAGTGTTTTATTTTTATATTTGTTCATTCAGTTTCTTGAATGCTCCTGCTAAATACACCTATTATAGCCTACCTGAAAATAAAACACTGTTTGTTTTATTTGTATATTGTGTGTATTTGTAATGTGTATCTTTGTTCTCATTTTTTAATAACAAAGATAAAATAATGACAAAGATTTTTATCTTCACCCACTTTGGCCTAAATATCGACCATCCTTTTTTATATTTTGTTACCTTAAAAGGCTGTCTTTATAATAGGGAAATTAGTTTGGCTGTAATGCTCAAACTATTTGCAAAATAGAAAAACCAACATGATAAAGAATCGTGATAAAATCGTGAATCGTGACATTTCTAAAAAAAAAAAAAAATCATGATATGATATTTTTGCCATATCGCCCGAGATTGTGCCCTTGTAACGCCATTTTGCCCCTGCCCCTCCGGAGGCCTGTGCACGCCACTGCTATGAGTATAGTATTAGCGTGTAGATTTCAATTTTTGTACAGTCTAATATCTAATTGTCATACCATTCAAATTTGATATTAAGAAATTCTTTTAATTCAAAAAGCAAATTAATCTTCCTTCGAACTGGTTCTGTTTAAAATACAAAAACTTGTGTAATCCCACGTTGGCTATCTGTAATGAGAAGCACATTTAAAACTGGAATATAATTTCATTTCATTCACATGTGTTTCATAAACACATAATCCTTTCTGGATTACAATCCGCCATCAAAATGATAAATTTAATTATTCTAGCTGCTGTGAGAAAAGGCTATAAATGAGCCACCACCTGCAGGATCCTCACGTGCGATAGACTACTAGCCGGGAAAACCTCTTTATGTTTACAGACGTGACGTAATGACGCAGCGGCATGCTCGAATTTCCCGTGGAAACCTACCCATGGCACTCAAATTAGAAAACATTATTATAAGCTAACCGTTGTGAATCGGGCTAAAGTAAGGCAATAGTTTTGAACACTGGCTGGTTATGTACTTTCTCAAATATTGATTTTGGATAATTTTTAACCAAAAAAAGTTACGGACTGCAACTTTAATTTCACAAATAATTGAATTATACATGAAATTGAGGTAGAAAGACTGCAACAGTATTTTCTTGTAACACACACTCCAATAATCTTTTTTTACAAGAAATTGTATGCCTCTACTTCCTAGACACATATGAACTTTATTTTAGATGCATATAAACCTCATTTGTGGCATAGAAATGCTGATAAACTTCTAGCTAACCAGATTTAATCTATATTACAGAAACGCACTGAAAGTGTTGTAAATGGGATGTCCATTTATGAAACGGTGGATGACACAAAACTCTCAAAAAACTTGGTGAGTGTACTTGTATGCATACATCATTACTGCTGTCATCCATTTGTTTGCTTATAAATTACGCTCATAGCATGTATTTACTAACAGAATCATAATTATTGCACATAGCATATAGCAGGCTAAATGAATATGACAATATGGCACAGTCAGCATTCGACACATACAGTGAATCAGTGAGACTGAGAACAGCTTTTTTGCCTGTTTGGAGAAGTTGATCTCTCTTTTGCGAAGCGTTTCTCTGGAATCTGTTGTAACGTCACACATTTACTCCCCCTGCAGCCTCAAACCCTGTATGACAAAATCAGCTATCAGCGTCACCCTGCGGTCAGCCCCAGCACTTCCTCCCCTTACCAGGAAGTCCTGTGAGTGAGACACCGACAGACGGTTCATGTAGTGTTTTGTCCTCTCATTTCTGGATCGGGTTAACCAGCCTCCCATATGTTTTATTGCCTGCATTGGTTGACCTTTGAACTCCTGCATTAAATGTGCTGTGTATTAAATGTATCATGTTGAAACACTTTTTTATAAAGTGTGCAGAATACACAATGCAACACAATATTACATTACGCACACTTTCATTCAAAAGTTTGGGCTCAGTAAAGTTCTAAAGTTTTTGAAAGAAGTCTTTTAAGCTCAGCAAGGCAGTGTTTATTTGATCAGAAATACAGTAAAAACAGTGAAATATTATTACAATTTCAAATAAACTGTTTTGAATATGTTCAAATGTAATTTATTCCTGTGATAAAAAGCTGAATTTTCAGCATCATTACGCCAGTCTTCAGTGTCACATGACCCTTCAGAAATCATTCTGATTTGCTGCTAAAGAAACTGTTGAATTATTGTTGGAAACTGTGACACACTATATTTCTCATGATTATTTGATAAATAGAAGGTTCAAAAGAAATGCAATTATTTAGAATAGAAATCTTCTGTAATATTGTACGTCTTTACTGTCATTTTTGATCAATTTAATGCATCCCTACTGAATAAAAGTATCTTATAGTTTCTTTAAAAAGCATTGTTGAATCCAAACTGTTGAATGGTAATGTATTTTTGTACACATTTTTCTGAATATGACATACTTAAAATTGCTTAGTTTCACTTATATGCATTAAAATCAAAAGTAAAGCAATAATACTGAGACCAAAGACACAACAGCCCGAAACAGTTTAGCGATGATTGAAATCATTTCACCTCAAGACATCTGTGTGAATGACTCTTTGACATGACTGTATATTTAAGTGAAGAAGTTTTTGAAGTTGTTTTTTTCTTCTTAATAACATCATACATCATTCCATCACACTCTACAGTTATCTGTTCTACAAATCTAGTGAATCTGTAGCATAACAAGAATAAACATGTATAGTTTCTGCATGTTTTTATGGTATTTAAACATGTTTAGCATGTTCAGAGCTGGAATATTGTAATTGTTCCAGTTAAATTCTTCTTGTGACCTCAGTTTGTCATGTAATTCTGTCTGTGTAGGAGTATATAAATAGCCTTTGAGTCAGTCAGCTACTCTCAGACTCCAGACTGCTGATACAATGCAGAATTAAAGTCACTTCCCCTGTTTATAATTACTGTCAGGCATTTACCGACTGGTCACTTAATATCTCAAAATAATACCAGTGTTCCCATCAGCACTATTATTTCTCTTTCACAACTCCTTGCCATCCATCTGAGATACATCCAACTCATCAGCCTGATACTTGACCCGCCATCTATGTCCTTAAAGGGTTAGTTCACCCGAAAATGAAAATTAGCCCATGTTTTACTCACCCTCACGGCATCCTAAGTGTATATGACTTTCTTCTTTCAGACGAATCCAATCGGAGTTATGTTAAAAATCATCCTGGCTCTTCCAAGCATTAGAATGGGAGTAGGTGGGTGTTTTTGTTCAACAGTCCAAACGTAGTCAAATCATTCCATCATAACGTATGACAGTCAGCAGAAGTCAGAAAAAGGTGTTTATTTCATTTGAAATATGGATATTTTTCTTAAAAAACACATGGTTTCGCTGCAGGAGTCCTTTATTCACCCCCTGAAGCCATGTGAGGCACATTTTATTATGGATGCGCGCACTTTATTTGACTACGTTTGGACTGTTGAACAGAAACACCCACCTACTCCCATTCTAAAGCTTGGAAGAGCCAGGACAATTTTTAATATAACTCAGAGTGGATTCGTCTGAAAGAAGAAAGTCATATACACCTAGAATGCCTCGAGGGTGAGTAAAACACAGGCTCATTTTCATTTTGTGAACTAACCCTTTAAAACTTCTCTCACATAACGCTATTAGATTGAAGCCGTCACTCCAAAATTCAAGTCGTCTCGTCTCAAAATCATTATAGACTTTAGTCAGGTTAGGCACCAGGATGAAAACGAGGCTGTGAGGGATAGACTATGGGACGCATTGTATAAAGGTCCTAGAAGAGCTAATTTTCACAACTTTCAAAACTGTTTCATGGAGTTTTTGTCTACTTTTGGCCAAGTTTTTTTTTTTTTTTTTTCTAGAAAGACTTTTCATCAGCTGAATAATTGGTATATTATCAAACAACAGTACAATCCACTGAATGGACTTTCCTTCTATCACATCCTTGTTTTCACTCCTGTCAAAAATTAAATATGCCGCTAGCCTGACTAAGAGTTCACGTTCACACAACAGCAAAAAAACAAGGGGGTTTCACTTTATTTTGATGGTTCTTTAACACATTCTGTTGACTATAAATAACATTGCACCTACATTTCTACTAACTCTCATTACGGTGTTAGTAGTGTATTAGTAGACTGGTAGGGTTAGGGTTAGAATAAGTTGGCATGTACTTGCAAAGTTACTTATAGTCAGTAGAGTGTCTGTTGGGAGACTACAGTATCACAATAAAGAGTTAGCAGATATGAAGCAGACAGTCTACCAGAGGTGGGGGCAAGTCACACATGTTCAAGTCTCAAGTCAAGTCAGTGGCTCACCTCAAGCAAGTCAAGTCGAGTCCTGATAAGGATCAAGTCAAGTCGAGTCCTGATAAGGATCAAGTCAAGTCAAGTCACAGTATCAGACAGGAACAAATATATTTTTGCCACACGACCTTATTAATTTTTCCTCAGAAATTAACTTTTTTAATTATACATTTTAAATAATAATGTTTTAAATATAACATTTTGAAAATAGGCAAAATACTACTTTGTATCCCGATAAGTCTGTAATTGAGAAAATATTGATAAAAATACAAGATAAAAATATGTATCTCATAGTTATATTGAGTTTGACCATCCTAAGAGACACAGATAATATTTAACAGATGTTTGAAAATGATTTAGCACTAAATATCTCCAGCGAAGATTGGGATTCAGTCTGGGAGCACGCTAAAGAATTTCAGTGTGTAACAAAACATGCTATTAAATTTAAAATAATATGCTGACTACAAATCAACCCTTATATCAGAAATAAAATGGACCCAAAATTTTCATCGGCTATAGACACCCTATTTGAACTGTTTCTTTCACTTTGCATGATTGCCTACATTGTTCTTGAAAACTACTGTCATCATGGCTCAAAACAAGAAGCCTATTGCTGTTAATGTTTATGTATCTTCCCCTGTAACTTATCGATTTCTTTGATTTCATCTTAAGAACTAAACTGACAGCTGTGCATTTAAGGTCTGCCTAAGCTTTTTGTTTTGTTTCATTTTTGTTTTCTGTTTGTTCTGTTGGGGGGGGAAATAATTTAAAAAACTGAATATAGAAATATGAAATTAAATGATAGACCTACTCTATGACATTAATGCCGCCAGTAAGTGGTGGCAAATCACTGCTTTATCACAGAAGCGTTCATTGAACTGATTCATTCAAAACAGTTGATTCATTCATGAACAAGCAAGAATGGGCCACTGAATCACTCAACCGATTCGTTCAAATCTCTGGATTCGTTCAGTATTCAGTGTGTTGCTTAGAGACGCGCGTAACTCTAGCTGTGGGCTGAACCGAACTGTTGGCAGCCGTGCTGAAAATATTAATAAATACCGTATGTTAGAAATATAAAAACTCATACTAGGGCCATTTTGACAACATGTCTTGGATTTTGGGTTCAAGAGAAATATCACTAATCGATAAAACACTGTGGTTTCCGTGGTACAATTCCATATATTGATTTACAAAGAGGGATACTTGACACTAAAGCAGTGTTTTGAGAGACAAACGCCATCGAAATCACAGTTTGACGTCGTTAATTACAAACATGAGATTAATAATTTATAATCACTTTAATTTAATGAATTTTAAGACCAATGCTGTTTTCAACAAACAAACAAGCTTACATACCTTTCCTTTATGAAGTGCTGACGTCCTGGCTTTGCAGATGCACACAGCTTCGATTCGAAGCGTTAATCCAAACATCGCGAGATTCTCTTGCTCCCTGTATTCGGCGCTGTGTTCCTGTGCTCCAGTGTCATGAACTGCGCAGACTCGGATCACTTCTGCCGCTGGTTCAGTGGCTTGCGTTTTGTTTACCAAATTTTGTCGCAATGATTTATAATAATAATTAGAGTTGTTATAAAGTCAAGTCCTGCCGAGTCATGAAGGTCAAGTCAAGTCTCAAGTCACTGGATCTCAAGTCCAAGTCAAGTCATTTTCTTTATTTAGTTAAGCAAGTCACAAGTCCTTAAATTTGCGACTCGAGTCAGACTCGAGTCAAGTCATGTGACTCGAGTCCCCCACCTTTGCAGTCTACTAATACTCTACTGAGAGTTTGTTGACATGTAGGTGCAACATTACTTAGTCAATTTAATGTTCAAAAGGGACCATCAAAATAAAGTGTTACCAAAGGCTGTCAGTCCTGTATTTAAGCAACCAAATGAACCGAACCAAATCACATCCGTACATTTTCAGAACTCACGTCACATGTAAATGTTTGTTGCCTTTATTTTTTGCTAATGCATATGCTAAACCAAAAGGACCGCAGTGAATTGCACGTACTGCAAACTGTGCAGACTTCACACTTCAGCTCCCCCTCTAGAAAAAAAGCCTAAAAGAATCAAACAACTCTTCATATATTTGCATGTGTCACTTTTCAGTGTCTCTGCCCTGTGAAAGTGTCCAGTGCGGTGAAGTTACAGGCCACGTCTGTCACGAACAATGTCTCTTTGTTCACTCTGCTGTCAGTAAAGGCCATTTTCATTACGGTTTCTGCAGTTTTTTTGAAGTTAAAACTTTTTTAAAACCAAGTAAATTTAAGGTATCACCTACACTTAAAGCAGTCATGAACTGCCTCAGTTTTTTTTTATTTTGTACTGTTCTCTGAGGTCCACTTATAATCTTATCAAGATTTTCACATTAAAAAAAATTTTCTGTCCTGTTATTAACCTGTTATTGAATATTTGACCTCGTTTGAGCGAACTTGTCGTTACACGTGCAGTTTTGGACGTGATATTTATTCAGTTGGATTTGATATTTTTTCTGTGGTCACTGTTTCTGTGGTTATAGATTATATTTAATAGTACAATATATGAGCTTTATACTTCCGAGAATCAGACACAAAACCGTTGCGAGTGCTGCTCCAAGGGGGCCTCGTGCCAAAATAAAGTAAAACCTGACATGGTGTAAAGCCAATGGTTTCAGAATTTTTTTAAATAATTAAACACTGTGGTGTCAAATTTGATATTGTGGTTTTATATAAAACTATTGCATGTGTCATTATATTATTAGAATTTGACCAGAGTCAAGCTGAAGTGGAGTTAAAAGCGACCAGCGAATGTCAGACATATGAGTGTTTTGCAACATTAAAACAGTCACATCTGAGGCAGTACATGCATTGCATTACATTTTCATAAACTTACAGGTTAAAAAGTTTATTGGAGATATGTGGGCACTCAGTTTTTTTTTCTGTCATTTGGCCAAAATAGCATGTTATATAAGTTACAGTTAGAATAAGTTACTCTGATATTCTCTGATATTCCCTTGTATTTTGTTTGTTTAAATGTATTGTTCTGATTTGTCGTCTTATGTTCTTTCTGTGACCAAGTGACCATGAGTCAAAGAAAAGCACAATGTAAATAAAACTTTGAAAAAAATTCTGAAATAAAGTCACTGGGCAGTTTGGAAAAGTGTTAAAATTCAGTGGAATATCCTTTCAGTGGAACCAGTTTCTGAAGTATTTACTGCTATCCAGATCTGCTGAAATAGAGGTCATGTTTCCATTTCTGGGTAACGTTGACCACTTCCCACTGACAAGACAAAAACAGCACTCACAATGACTTAAAACATACGTGTCTACTGAGAATACTCATACTGCTACAATTCATCATAACAACTAGTAATTACATAGAAAAATAAGTTTCACATGCATTTTTGAACAAAGAAGCTAGACAGTTTATTAAATAAAAGAACTGCCATGCTGAGTCAAGATTTAAAGGCCATCAGTACCAGAAGTGTCATGTCCGTTCAAACTGAAGGAGCACAAGCCTTCAGATCTTCCAGCCAAATGGATTTTGGAAACAACATCCATTTTTTGTATCTTTGAAATGTTGCCTAAAGTACCAGAAATGATCATACACTCAGGTGACAGATGACACATTTCACAGACCGCATACAATGAGGTCAAACCAACACGACCTCAGCGCATTGTTTTCTTTAAAATGAAACTTCTTAAAAAACAAAAATTGTCAAACAATGCCAGATGTTCTCTTCCATAGAGTAACATGCATGCTGATCACTGATCAGTTGAAGCTTATGCAAGAGGACTTTTCTTCTTCTTACGCCTCGTCTTGTTTCCCTTGAACACTACGGGAGCCAGGACTGAAACTGTTGGTGCTTCAAAAAAAAAAAAATATCCAGGATAAGTACCGTGGTAAACTGAGTCCATTACATCTGTGTCTGTGGTGTGATGTTACCGTATATTCTGGGTGAAATGGAGGAGACTTTCAGGGCAAGCAGCTAGAATTCTGTCTAGAAAACATCAATTACAGTTCATAAAACAATATGAGTCATGTGAAAGCTGCACTGTAAAGCTGATTACAAGATATGTTTGTTACCTTTATTTTTAATTGCATATATTAAGAGCAAAACTGCAGCTGTAACCAGAATACTCCATATCACTGAGGAAGCACACGAACTGCAAACGGTGCAGACTTCACACTTCTGCTTCTCCTCTAGAAAAGAAAAAAAAAGAATCAAACAACTCTTCACATATTTGCATGTGTCACTTTTCAAAGGCCTTGCCCTGTTAAACTGTCCAGTGCGGTGAAGTTACAGGCCGCTTGTCACAAACAATGTCTCTTCGTTCACTCTGCTGTCAGTTAAGGCCATTTTCATATGATCACGATTTCTGCAGGTTTTTATTCAAGACTCTTTTAGAACAAGTAAATATAATTTAAGGTATTAGCAAGACTTCAAAGTTTGAAAATACAACTTCAAACTGTCTCATACTTTTTACTTCATTTTACCAAAACATAATTTAAAAAAATAGCTCAAGGTTTGAATAGATCTGTTAAGCAGACGCTAGGTTTTATGGGTTTTAAGCTCAAATGTGACCGCTTTCTTTTGCATTCAAAAATTCCACTGTCTACTTTTCACACCTCAAGGCCAAAGTATATTCATGTTTTGATGCGAGCGATTAGCGCATGCGTACAGCCGAACTTTTAGCCGTGCAAAGTACATTTAAGTTGATAGCGCACACGAATGTGGGCCCTCGACACTAGTGAGTTTCACTCCTGTCCAGTGTATGCGCTATTTCACTGCAGAAGTTATGACAGATATAGATGTGTTGGTACCTCATTTTTTCTGATGTGTGTGGCACACTTGGTTCAAGTCATGTTGGATAGATAATATTTACGAGTTGACTGCACTTGAATGCCACCACATAAGTCGTAATTACCAAACTCTTAAATTTCTTTAAGCCCTGAGTTTCCAAGCTGAGAGCGTGTCAGACAGATGCAGTTAATGCAGTATCAGGTTTTCAAAGTAGAGTTAAAAAAAAAAATGCTGAATTTTATGTATCTTTTCAGACCAAAGTGACTTGAATGCACCTGATGTGATAATTACGACTTCCCAAATCATAAATACGAACTTGCCAGGAGGACTTCAACGCATCGGATGCAAAATTCACACCTGGTGTTTGAATATAAATGTGTTGGAACTGTGTGTACACATCCACCTTATAATGATAGAAATCCACCCAGTGCTTTTTTTTTTTAAATCCCCCAAAATAATAACCCCTTTCTCAGATCAAGCCATTCACAGATTCTGGCCTGATGTACGTCACACAGACCCAGGCCTCTCCCACGACTATTGATTGACACTAGGGGTGTGCATCTCATGACTCAGGCCGATACGATACACATCTCGATGCATAGCCAACGATATGATACATTAAAGATACATATGAAGGGGCTACCAATGCGATACAATTCACCCCTATTACGATGCAGTGCCATCCGATTTCCATTCGATTCGATTCAACACAATGTGATTCGATGCAATACGATGCAATGGAGATCACTTTTAATGCCTTGAGGCCTGTTTCATAAAACAAGTTAACCAAATAAGCCAGGCTTATTTCAGTTAGTCTGACTCATTGTCAAATGATTTGGTTTCATAAAGCAAATTTAACATAGGCCTAGATCAGGGGTCGGCAACCCGCGGCTCTTTCATCCCTTCTGCGGTGGCTCCCTGTAGCGTGGGTGTACAATACGCGGGTGTCCTCCCAACTTTTAATAAAACCTAAACTCTTCCCCTGCATTTTTCTTGGTCAAGTGTGTTAAAGTAGAGTTTTTCAAGGGCCAATGTGAATAAATGTAGATTTAAATTAAAAGAGAAAAGATAGTCATGTCATTTTGGATATGTTTTATTCTTATCCAAAACTATGTGAACATCACGGAGCGCTGAACACTCTTATGCTGTGTATGTTTCATTCATACTCAAAGCCGGAGTGCACTCTCGTGCAGAAAGTCCAAAACTGACTTTTTTTTCGGAAAAAAGTCCAAAAATCCTGCTATCGCAGTTGCTAAGCTGAATAACAAGCATAAACCTTAACTGATGAAACATGAAGACAGTATGGTTTTTGTGTTTTTCAAGTTCTCTCCAGGTAATAAATATGAATGATACAGTGGTAATTGACAGCATTAATTACAGTACAGAAGCTATAAAATATATTTTCTGCCTTATTCTGTGATAAAAATGGAAAAAGTGTTGGTAGTATATATACTGATTATACAGTCCATAAAATTGTCAGTAGTAAAATATATATCAAAAATATTATATAAGACAAATTATTGGTTATTGTCCAGCAGTGTATTTTATTTCTTAGCCAATTAAAAGTAAGAGATAAAAATAGTTTTTTTTTTTTTTTTGGTCAATTATAAAAACATACATATTATAATAATAATAATTATTATTATTATTACATTTGACATTTCTGTCCCCCTCACTTCTGAAATGATTGCTACTCCCCTGCCCTGTAACATAACTGAATATAAAACTTTAGCTATATGCCGTGTTATCTTTATTTGGGGATCAAATATTTTGTGGCTCCACATGAATTTTATTCAGTGGGAAAGGGGAAAGTCTTTTGACATTGAAGGTTGCAGACCCCTGGCCTAGATCAAGCTTAGTCACCATGACAGCTTATGCTGGGAAACTAACCTGGTCTATGGTAACCTGGTTTTATGATAGCTGTACCTTTTATAGTTTGCAGAACAGATAGCAGAACATTAGAACATTACGATCACTGAATTAAAAATGAAAATAAATAGAAGAAAATGAAAAGAAAATGACTATATTTTAAATGCTATAAGAAACACACATTACAATAGTCCCTTTACAGTCACTGCTATCATAAAAATACACTTATATGTAAGTTTAAAATTCCACAAAGACACATTTAATGTCCAACAACAAATATTTTAGCAAAACTTGTATTTTACTCTGAATTATTGTTCTCCTATTCGATTCTGCTCTGTCTTTTTATCGCCCATGCATGCAGCAGCGCTCGTTCACTCGTGTACCTCGCCCACTCCTGACAGCAAAATAGATATGCTTGCTTGACTTTCTAGCATATACACATGAAAAATATACCTGTGACGTCAGTTATGCACTGAGGAAAACACGACTTCTCAAATGCATTAAACAGCACAGATATATTCGCTGTTTGCCATGGTGGATCGATCTGATCCATGATCGACATTAAGGGTTGCTTAAGAATAAGCGTGCACAAATTAGTGAGATTGTGTGAATTTAATTTGTCATTTATGGAACCGCTTTAGCCCCGATTGATTTGTTAGGTTATTTCAAGCCAGGTTTTGGACACGCTTGAGACACAGTTTAGAGAGGCGAAATCAATCTACATATAAAATATTGGTCACAGTTTATTGGTCACTTTTTAAATAATAAAAGTATAGCACATCTACTAGTAATTATATATAAATAAATTGGTTTTTACTGATGCAAATATGTTAGAAACGATGCATCGCGATATAAATGACAACTTGTATCTGATGCACACTTTTTAAACTGATGCATTAACTTTTGCCAATGCACAGAGCGAATCGGGGAATCTTCCCATCCCTAATTGACACTAATGTTTTACCTTAGACCCACCCTGAGTGAGCTGGAAACAATATGCCATTGTTTCGACACTGGAGCAGGTGTAGACAAAAACATCTCCTAAACTATTGAGGTGTTTTGTTGGTGGATGTAATAATGAATATTGCAGTCATCATTTATTCATGACATCTGAGCTGCTGAAGACGCAGTGGATTACTTTTGTTTTTGAAGAGAATGCACCCCCAATCCGCCTAAATGCCTTTATGTTCACGCGAATCATTCGCGATCCAGCTTCACCTCCAGAAGAAGTATAAGGTTTTTTATGAATCTTTGCAAATCGCCTTTCCTAATAATGTTCCGTGACAAATGCGGCTAAAGTTTACAATCTCATGAGAACGGCTCGTCACCCCACAGAAGAGAGGGGCGGGGTGAGCAGAGCTCATTAGCATTTAAAGGGACATGCACCAAAACAGGTTGCTGTGAATATAGCTGTTTTTGACAGAGTAAAAAGGCTGTTGTTTTTACACTATCATTGATCAATTTTAACCAAAGTATGTTACAGACTTTTCATGAAGACCCTAAAGAATCATACCAACTTGTGGAAAATGGGCATCCGATGACCCCTTTAAAGTTACTTCACGCACACAGTTTGCATTACCTGCCCAGATAACACACGTACGTCTGCAAGACGTCTGTTAAAGATTGCGTCATCTGGAAAGCATCTGCTGTATACAAACATCTGATAAATGTCTTTAAGATGTCAGTTTTACTTAAATCATAAACATCTTAAAGACATTTTCTAAACGTCTAATTGACATCTTATAGGAAACGTCTTAGAGACGCATTGCAGATGAGAAAACACTCTAAAAATACATCTTGCAGATGTAAATGCAGACGTCAAATAGACATATCCGAGATGTACGTGTGCTATCAGTGTAGTGTAAGCAAACTAAATGGATTACTGAAAAATATCAACATATGGAGAGGGAACATGGTTCTATTGATTGGCTGATGTTTGGATTTTGAAATGTGGGTAAAGGACTCAAAAATGAGGTAGTTGAATGTGAGCTTGAAGGGATGGAGTTTAAGTGGACTGAATGATTGGAGTCCAGCTTATGTTTGGAAGCCCCAACGTGAAGCATGTGACTTAATATGTAATATACAGCATCCTAAAGAAGCAAAAATGTGTTGATGAACTCACCTGAACATCCCACTGTCATTTGCCTGGTCACTGTCTGTTGACCACTGGAGGCAGTGCAGTTAAACGTCACGTTTCTGTTGCCACTAAATGATGCGAAAAGAACCAGCGAAGAGTCGTCAGAGTTTGAGATTCCTGAAATACACGATCCGTTGAACTCACCATCAGGCGCCCAGGACAGATTCACATTTTGGCCAAATGCAGTGCACTCAAGGACAATGTAGCACTGGCTGTAACTGAGGGAATGAAGCATCTGGCTCTGGATGTCTGGTGTCTTGAGACTTTCTGTAGGACATTATATCAGTTACTCAATCTGGCCGACAGTCATTAAGCAGAAGTAGATTGTTGACTATACTCAAGACTGCTTACCTTGAACTGTGAGATGAACTTTATTTTGTTTCCGCGTGTCATCTGAGGTGACCAAAGCCACGTTGTATGTCATGCTGTCATCTATTGTCACATCACGGATTGTTAAATCTCCCGTTATGGTGTTGAGATCAAGTCGACCCTGATGTCTCCAGAACTTGTATATAATCACCTCACCGTCTTTAAGACTCGCAATGTATGTGGTGTTCTTATAAATGGACCATTGAATTCTGGTGAGATTCCATGATCTGTCCGCTCCAGATTTCAGGACGACTGATTGGCCACTGTAACCAGTAATATATTCCTCACTACTGCGCGCTGCAAAAAAATAAACAGATCCGTTGATTTGCGTGAACACCTTAACATGTGAGAGGAAATGTTTCGTTGTTTTGCAGAAAAGGGAAACACCCTGTTTCCAACGAAGCAGAATTTAGGTTCACTTTCTTTGTTTCTCACTGAAAGACATTTTTTCTTCTCAAAAATTCTCCAATAATCGCGCCCGAAGGACCAAACTAGAATATAACAATAAAACAAACAACTCTGCATGATATGAGTGAATTTTGGTAAACTCACCTTGATGGATACACACAATACACAGCAGCACAACTCCACATAGACTCATCGCTCGTTGGCTTGTCGGCGTAAATCAACAAGGTCCTTGAAGCCCTTGGCCTTCTTTCACACTGCCCCTGATTTTAGGACTCCTTATCCAAAAATACAGCCAGCTGACTTCTTCAGAGTCATGCCACAAACACTTCGCTTGAAGGAAATGGGAAGTGTAGCGTTAAACACGTGTTTCCTTTCATAGCTTATCTTGTGATAGCTGACATTTCACGAGTGACAGAAAGTACAAGAATTGTCGCATTAGATGAAGCTTTGCTGGTTTTGAACAAACACTCCGAGGGAAGCAAATAAAGAGACCACCTCGTTATATGTGATTAACACCAGTATTACTACGTCAGTCGTAACTCTAGCATATATATTTTTCTAGTTTAAAAACGCAGCATGTACATCTCCTAAACGACGAGCCACTTCCTCACCCACGTCATCACATCTTAAATGTGACTTACACCCACTCCCAGCTGAAACTGAAGCTTGAACTTTATCCATCGCATTAGTCAGTTATAAAGAAATCATCCCAATGTTGTTTCAATCCCGTGGAATGCAATGTTTGTCCCTCTTATATACATAGTGACTGTAAACGTTAATCTGTTGTGCTCATAAAATGAATTGTTCACTTGAAATCTTCCCTTTTTTGTACCTGTCAGACATCATGTGCGTTTGACCAGTATTATAAACCATTGATGTTTAGTGTGACTGATTTGAGGAACCATATTTGGATGCAAAACAAACAATGTGGTGGAACGGAAGTTTTTACTGAATAATGGCTTGTTTGAACATGATGTTCCTCACACAAAACTTATATTACTTCTGAAGAGTTGGATACAGAGAATCATCACAGTTTTACCCAACACCATTGATTTTAAACAACATGAGCGAAAGAAAACTTTTTTTTTTTTTTTTTTTTGGCTAAACTGTTTCCTTTTAAAGCAACTGTTTCTAAGTCAAGATGACTTAAAAACAAGACAAAAGCTTTAACTCATCTGGTTCTCCTCAGGTGGCAGTCAAAAATGACCTTTTAAAACATCAATTAAATGAATGTACTACATTTTAATTTATATTATAATTTAAGTTATATGTAAAATTAAAAATAAATAAAAGTTTAAGTTTATAAGAAACATGCTTTACTCAAACTGTAAGAAAATGAAAATCAAATCTAAACAATTTGTGTTCCAAATTTGAGGCTGATTAAAAAAAAAAAAAAAAAAAAAAAAAAAAAAAAAGAAAGAATTTCTTTGGGCGCAATACTAAATATTTCCACTAGATGAAATTTGTTTCCAATAAAGCAATTTTTGACCACAAACAGTATAAGTGTGAAAATTTTTTCTGGACCATTTAACCTTTTCAAATCATGTCCATAACAAAACCTTTATCAGGATTTGTACCATTTAGATGGGAAGGGGGAGAGACTTTTTGTTGGTCAGAAATGACAGAAGAGCACCGGAGTGTTAAAATGAGCTAAAATAATGATTTATAAAATAATTTTAATTCATCCGCAACAGCTTTCAACCGGAACTAGAATACACATTCTTGGAAAACATGGATTTAAAAGTGTGATTTCTACACCTGGAAAACTCATATCAGTCAATACAATCTTAAAGCACAATGGGTATTTTTATAATGAATTTGCATTTTACAAGTTATGCAGCCAAGCTCTAAAATATTTAATTGGGTAGAAACAGAGTTAACATTTAAAAATAAATAAATAAATAAATACTTAAAAAACCTTAACCAATAACAAATACCTGGATAAGGAAATTCACGGTTTTAAAAACCAAACTATTTGAGGTGGCCTTTGAAAGTTGGTGTCCAAAAAAAGTTGAGAACTACTGCTTAAAGACACGCTGCATGTCCACTTACACCATCAACATCCTGCTATCAGATGTTCAACTTCATACATACTTCTAGAAAAAGGAGCCAAACTCTGTAAAAGTAGAGTCGATCATTTATTTAAAAAAAAAAAAATGCTGCAACATTTTTAGTTCTAAAATTATGAAGGTCTTCACACAATAACCAAAAATCTACAAATCTCTTTACAACAAACCATTTTTTAAAGGGAAAATGTTAAAAGATTAGCTTAACTTCCATACAAAAAAAAAAAAAAAAAAAAGATAAAAAGTAAAAAAAAACAAAGTACAAAACCGCATCGCCTATATGCATGCATCAGGCCTAAAAATGAAACAGTCAGTTCTGAAAATCACCACCTACATCATTTCAAATTCCTCTTTCACTGACGTACACGCGCCTATAAAAGAAAAATGAGTTATGCACAAAAGGTGAAGGAGGGGGGAACAAACTACAATGACCCACAGTTGGTAGCTGAGTTAGGGAAGTGGCAAAGACTTGTTAACTCATTGTCCTTTAACCAGCAAAAAAGGGTGTGTGCAGCCACGAGAACGCCGGCCGCCGAGGCACAGTTATGACATTTGGCACACATTCATGTTTTTGCATTTCATGTAAAGGTCACATTTGATAGGTCATGTATGACAGACGCACAATCCTAACGCTACAAAAAACCACAGCGGCTTGAAGAAAGTCAGTGAGTTTGCTGGTGTGTTTCAACACAATGTAAACGAACGATATAAAAGGCCCCTCGATTCATTAGAATAAAGTACTGCAAACGCGATACATACGACTTCTTAAAAACATTCACGACAGATACAGTTACAAACATGCTTCTCCTGTGCTTTTTTGTTGACCGACAATCATAAAAATTAAAGCACTTAATTGCTCAGCTACAATCTTGTAGTGTTTCCATCACTTCTGAGTGATTATTTCACAGGTTTTGAAGCATAAATGTGGGTGTAGTGTTATTATAACACCTGGGATTGCTGGTAAATCGTCCGTATTGTGCAGCACTGATGTATGAAAGTGTATTTGATCGTGACACACGTTATATTCACAGCTGAAATGCATAAGAGTTAGTCAGTCCAGAGTCAGTCTCTAGATCAAAGTAGTTCATGTAGTGTAAAAAAACAAACATACAAACGGTCACAAAAGTGACATCTAAAAGACAAAAAACGAGTGGTTGTGTCCTTGTAACCGAGTCTCTTGTGGTTCTCTCACACTGAGGTCTCTGACTGGAGCCGCATCACAAACTTGTGGCTCTTGGGATCGATAAACTCCTCCCCCAGGTTGAGGAAGGGGAGGGGCGTCACCGTGACGACCAGAGCGAAATCGAGGCGGCGGAGGGAGAAGACCAGCCCCTGTCGCAGCGCTGAGGTCACAGGCTCCTCGCTCACCAGAGTCCACTGGCGCCCCCTGCCGTTCTCACGCTGGTACTGCATGGTGGGGCCCGGGGCCAGGTACCGCTCCAGAAACGCCTGAGCCCAGATGGAGACATTAAGCACATTAGGACCAGTCATCATTGTGTATTCCTTGTGTTACATGTATGCTTATTTGCATGCTATACTTAATCTAAAAGTACTATAAATGGCATTTTGGTAATTCTCTTACTTTGGAATTCTTGTTTTAAAAACGTCTTTCTCACAACACAGGACCATTTACAATGAACTAGTGATGGACAAAGGTGATTAAAAACATGAAAAAAACGAAATATTGACCAGTAGAAGGATGTAAAATATACACTTTAACATGCATATAGAAATTACAAAAGGTCTTTGGGCACATTATGTATTTTTCTATCCATATAGACATGAAAAATAAATAAATAAATAAAATGTATTTAAGAGAAAGGCCCAAATGTTTGTTAGTGATTAAATGAAAAGGTTAAAATAATACAATTATATTATATGTAATATTTAAGTTAATTTATTAGTATAATAAATAAATTAAAATGTTACACTATTAATAAAAAGTTAATACCAATTAAAAAATAACTTTCCTTAAACTTTGCAAATGTTATGCATTAATCTACCACAAAAAGCTTACTTGGTAACACACGCACACACAAAATAAAATAAATAAATAAAATAGTAATAATACATTTATTTAAATTTATGCAGGTAAAGTTTGTTTGTGATTTAATGAAAAGGAGGACTGTATGGAGAAATTTAAGGATCGATATTAAATGAATTAAACTTAATTTAAATTTTAATTTAAGAACATTAATATAAAAAATAAATAACATTTTAAAAACTCTTATTTTAACAATTTTATTTTTGATATTTTTAAATTCAGTTTTTTGATAAAAACTAAATCTTTGTCAAAAATTATTTTAAAAATGTCAATCAAATAAAACAAATTTTATATGCAATGCCAAATAGTATATTCAAATTTCTGAATGTAGTATACTACGTTTTTTGAGTCTCATAACCTCACTACACTGCACATTTAATTCACCAAGTGCTCTCTAGTTATTTTAATCCAATTTTGTGCAAAAATGTCTTCAGTTGCTGCAGTTCAGTCAAGAAAGAAAGGTTAAAAATCATAATGATATTACTTCTTGTTCATTCTTGGCATTACAAAGTGATAGATCATGCTGAGCACATTGCATTGTGGGATATAGCACACAGTAAAGTCTGCTTATATAATGCACATGTAATTAGTTGTCTGAATACTGCATCACACTGCAGAACCGGTGAGTTACAGAGCAGCAGCAGTGTGGATGACAGTAGCAGACGGGTGAGTTTTGGCTGTGTTTGCTGACCTTGGGCGTCATGTTGTGGGTGATGCAGAACTGCAGGTGTGCGATGATGCTCTCCATGCTGTGGTAGGGCTGCTGGCGCGTCGTGCACAGGTATTTCTGCATGGCTCGTGCCATGGGGGCGAAGATGGCCTGGGCCGCCTCTCGAGGGTCCATCACCTCACGCGGGTGCTTGGGCGACGTTGCCACCTCGTCGTCCTGAAGCCTTTTGATGTGAGTGAACGCCTCCTCTACTGCCACCACCAGCCTGGGAGGAGAAAACAACTCTGAGTAAATGATCTCCACAGGAGAAAAACTGAATACAAGAGTCAGGAACATCAGAATAACATGCAGTTACACAGAAAATACGTCCAGGTCACAATTCACTCAGAAAATACAAATAAAATAAAAATGTATAAAAAAATAAATAAAATAAAATATGAATTAATAATATAATAATAATAATAATAATAAATATTAAATAATAAATCAAATTAATTAATTAATAAAATAAAATGAATACATACAAATAAAAAAATAGTGCTGTCAAACGATTAATCACATCCAAAATAAAAGTTTTTGTTTACATAATATATGTGTGTACTACTGTGTATATTTATTATGTATATATAAATACACATACATGCATGTATAGTTACGAAAAATGTTGTTTATATATTAAATGTATTTATATATATATAATACAGATAAGAATATAAATATATAAATACATTTTCCAAATATATACTGTATGTGTGTGTATTTGCATATACATCCTAAATATACACAGTAGTACACACATATATTATGTAAACAAAAACTTTTATTTTGGATGCGATTAATCGCGATTAATCGTTAGACAGCACTAAAAATTAAATAATTACAAATAATAAAACATAAATAAAAATTAAAAAAACATGTATTTTCAGCATTGATTATTTTCATAAACACTTTCCATCTAAATTCTGATTAATACAGTGAGTTTTATATATTCATTAGATTGTCATTAATGTAACAGTAATTTTTCACTTTTGTTTTGTGAGATTTACCCAGATATTTATGATTTATCAGGAAGTATTTCTTTTGAAGAGTTTTTCTTCAGGACCCTGACCTGGCCTTGCGTTTTCTGATCCTGCGGTCCATCTCGGCCTCCTCGTAGTAGTATTCGTTATGAGAGTTGTCTCGTCTGCGGGCGGCGGCAGCGATCATCGCTCGAGACTGACTGGTCGAGTTATTGGTGCTGTTCTCTGGAGAGGAAAAACAAGCGGTCAGAAGCACTGGAAACAAACAGCCCTTCTCAATCACTCATCAGCTGAATTTGTGAAACAGAGACTAAAATGGCTGTAAAATGGGAAAGATTTGGGGTACCTTCTCCCAGGGAGTACACCTTAAATCCAGACATCTTTTTAGACAGGATGGACTTGGGCAGGTTGAGTAAAGCAGGGTTGTAGACGGGGAAATCAGTGTAGTAGTGATCCAGAACCCACACCGCTGCTCGCTGGATACTGAGATAAAACACAGACACACAAACCTTCTGAATTAACAGCATTTATCACATTATTTACTGATTTATGATTCATCGAAATAAAATAGAAATGGCAATATGACTTATTGCTGTTATCAAATCCCAAATGCTGGGATTTAAGGAAATAAATATTTGCACTGTGTGTTTCAGAGTGAAGAGCAACGTGCCAAGCATCTTCCTTAAACTTGCAATAAAAAGCACTCATAAACCTACTGTTGTCAACAAATAAGAAGCTTGTGGTCTTCTTACAGTTTTCTGCCCAATGTTTGAACATTTAAAAATTAAGAATGCCAGAAATTTAGTATTGTAAATTTACAGTTGTAATGTAAAAAAATATATATTATTGTAAAATTAAGGTAAACTTTTTTTTTATAATGCTATAAATTATTTTGTAATTATATTTAGTAATATTAATCCTAACTAAATATATATTTCATTCAAGTCATTTATACATGAAATCATATAGTATTTTTTTTTTTTTTAAGAAATGCATTTTAACATTGCATTTACAATTTATATCAGGGATAGGATTGTGATTAATCTAATGTGCATTTATTTAGTTAGTTCAAAACAATGATTCATTCACATACCAGACATCACTCTGGACCATATGGCTCTGGATTACAGGTAATAACGTTCAGTTTCTTGTGCAGACCTATGATTTTGCTTCATAAAACCTCAGTGTATCTTCTGGAGGTACAGGTATTAATTCTGTGTTGCCTGGTTTGCTTTTTTCCCCTCAAATACAGGCAGCTGCATTATATCAATCACCAAGTACCGTGGTTTCAGCTAAAAATCTTTACTGTTCTACTGAAGAAAAAAAGGTCACCTACATCTCGGTTGGCCTGAAGGTGAGTAAATTAACAGCAACTCTCTCTTTACGTTAGTAATGAGCGGTACTAACCTGAGGTGGCCCACGTTGTAGAAGCGGCTGACCCCGTCGGTGGTGCGGACTACTTTGAGGCAGAAGGCCGGTCTGAGGTGCCTGACCTCCAGCAGCACGAGCGCCAGATACTGAATGAAGAGCAGCGCATCCACCAGCGAGACGGCGTACCCCACGATGCCCCTGTAGTCGCGCTCTCGGGGCTCCAGCACCCTGACGCCGTAGAAGAGCCAGTACGAGGCCACGAAGAGGAACACCAGCGCCATCAGCAGGCAGCGGAAGACGAAGAAGCGCGGCAGCGTGGCGCGGGGCGGCCGCAGGAACAGCGCCCAGGACGAGATGAGCAGCACCAGCAGCTTGAAGGCCAGCGAGACGTAGAGGCCCTCACAGGGGGTCCCGCAGGGCTCCAGAGAGTCGCGCCACAGCAGCTGCGGCAGCAGGAGGAAGGCCAGCGGCGTCAGGAGCGCGAACAGACCCAGCACGCCGCTCAGGACGGGCCCCGCGAACCGACGGCACTCCAGCGGCGACGAGTCCTCCAGCTCTTTAGACGCCCGCGTCAGGTCCTCATTAGACACACTGTGCTCGGACGTCCCGGTCACAACGGTGGTGGTCTCGCCCCAGTTATCATCCTGACCGGAGATCAAGAGAGAGGCTGTGAGTGATGCTGAGAGGAGCGGCGACGTCTGAAATATGAGTCCGTTTCTCATCGTACAACATCAGATGATGCTCATGAGTCACAAGCACTGCTGTTTTTGTCAATTTAAACCATTACAAATAATGCTTGATAACTAAAAGCTGACATAAAATATAAATATTGGATGAAAACTTAAATTAGAAATGTTGCTTTGGCAACTAGCTGAAATAAGTTTAAGTTGAATTTTTAAAATGACTAAAAAGCTAAATATGAATATTAAATATACACTTTACAATAATAATAATTAAAATAAATAAATAAATAAATAATATATATATAATAATCTTACAAAAATGACAAAAGCACATAAAATAACTACAATTTACACTAAAATGAAAAACAATTTATAAAATTAAAAACAACAATAAAAGGTAATTAAAAAATTTAAAAAGCTGAAATAAATGTAAACATTAGATAAAAACCTTCAATTTAAAAGATAATTAAAAATGTTGCCTTGGCAAAATTACTAAAATATTTTTGCCAACTGAAATAAGGCTTGAATAAAAAAAAAAGTAATAGACACATTATTTCACACATATATACACACATTGTACATTATTTCAGTTAAGGCAACATTTCAAATTCTAGTTAAAGTACTAAAATTACTTAAACCGAAATAAAAATAAAACAAAAAAGAAACATTGGAAAACCCTAATAAAAAAAATTTAAAAAAAAAAAAAATCAATTTCTACAACTCAAAATATAAAAAGCTCATTTAAAAAAATACTGTAATAGTATATAAACACTACTAAAATAACATTGGTCACATGGACTGATTTTATGGTTAATTTATTGTACTTTTTTTCCATTTTGTTGCCAATAAGCTGAAGTCTATTTTGAGAAACAATATTTTTGTATAGTGACATTAGTTTCATGACACATTTTCCACTTTGCTATATTAACATAGCACCATTAAAAACAACATACTGACCAAAGTGCTTTACAAAGCGCTAGAATATATAGAAATAATAAGCAATAAAAAAAAGTAGATATTAACATCTTCGAACAAATCTCTATGGCTGGCCGAAAGCCAAAGAAAAGAACTACGTTTTGAACTTATTTTTGATATGTCCTGATGTTTTACTTCTGAAGGTTTTTTGGTGATTTGCATTATTCTCAATGGTGATTCTCATTCCTGTAATACAGTAAATGAAAGTCATTCTTTCCAAACATTTTCTAATACTCCTCTGCAGCATGTACTGACCCGGTCATCTCCGCGTGTGGACTCAGCGTCCAGTAGTGGCTCTCCAGGAGCCTGGATGGTCACAGACTTGTCTCCTCTGCTGCTGCTGTCTCTGCTCTTCGAGCGATGCCTGTCTCTCCTGTCCCTGAAACACACGGGACAAACCACAAGTCACAAAACGGCACAAGAAAACACAGCTTGATCAGAAAACAAACACACTTTACACTGCAAAAGAAGTGAAGAAACCACATTTAAACTACCATTCAAAAGTCTACGTTTTTTAAGAATTTTGAAATAAATACTTTTTTTAAAAGCTAGAATCTAATAAATTGATCAAAAATTACAGTAAAGACACTTATGAAGTTACAAAAGATTTCCATTTCAAATAAATGCTGTTCTTTTTGAACTGTCTATTCATCAGAGAATCCTAAAAAAATTAAATGTTTCATGGTTTACACAAAAATATGAAGCAGCACAGCTATTTTCAACACTGATAATAATCAGAAATGTTTCTTGAGCAGTAAATGATATTAGAATGATTTCTGAAGGATCATGTGACACTGAAGACTGGAGTAATAATGCTGAAAATCCAGCTTTGATCACAGCAATCAATTACATTTTACATATATTCACATAGAAATCTTATTTTCAATTTTAATAAAATTTCCCTGTTTTACTGTATTTTTGGTTAAATAAATGCAGTCTTGGTGAGCAGACGAGACTTCCTTCAAAACCATAAAAAAATCTAAAGTTCAGCTCCAACTCTGATCAAACACCTGAAGCAGCTCTTTAAGATCCTCAGGAGCTCTTGATAATTACAGACAGGTGTGTTTGATGAGGCCTGTAACTGAACTCTGCAGGAACAGGATTGGGCAGGACTGAATAAACGGGAATAATTTCAATTGAATACGTGACCTAGGGATGGGCATTTTTGGCAATTTCTTATTTCGATCATCGATAGGTTTCAAAAACGATTAATCGAGTAATCAGGGGGCGGGGCATGGCCGTAATGGAGATAATGAAAATATCTGATAAAAGACTGTTATAAAAATGAATGTTAAAAATAAAAACATGAACACATGATTAGAACACTAGGTGCATTTCAATTACAGATTTGCGCAAAACTTTGGCGATATTTTATAAATGTCGATAAAAAAGTATTTAGAAATGACAGTGTTTCCATTAACCAATGTTATGCAACTAAAACGTAACCTTTTGCCTCTCGCGATAAGTCATGGCAACGGATTTTGGTGAGATTTGACGGGTTTTGGATGTATTTATTCAAAGGAGCCGTAAGTGTGTATCTTTACAGAAGCACCACGGAAAGCCACTTCAGAAACACACGTGGCGTGGCTGGAATAAACACAGAGTGGCCGCAATCAGCTTCAGTGGCCGCATCAGAGCCACACTGCACTGCAGATGTGTGCAGTGTAAACTGTCTAAGCATTAATGGCAGGGAAAGCCCCTTATATTCGAGAGCGACCACGTATGAAGTGTTTCTTGGAGGTTATAGTACACTGAAGAATGATTATATGACTTTTTACATACGCCATGTGACCTGTAAATGCGAAAAAAACGTTTCCATTGCAGTTTTGCGAAATATTCCTTTTTCGAATTGCCTGAGAAACCACCTCATGCGAGCGTAAAAACTTTTTTGCAATATATGGGAGTTTTTGTGAAATTCACGCGTTTCCATTAGGTGTATTTTCAATTCGCAATTTTAATTTGCGCAATTTGAAGGGTAATGGAAATGTGCCTACTGTTAGATTATGATCATGATGCAGCAATGTTATTAGAAAAGAAGCATCTAAAAACGAATAGCTGCCTGAGGTGAAGCTGACTTTATGCCAATAAACTGAAACCCGTTCTATGACACTTCCTATGATATTAATCAGATAACTTATACATAATATTACAATTTGTATCTGCACAAAAGGATGCATATCCCAGTGAACTTTAAGTTACGCGCTATAGCACGAGAGAGAGAGAGCGCTCCTGCCGTGATGTGCTTTCAACAGCGCGCTGAAACACGGACAAGGACAGGGTTTACTATAGATTTCACATTCTATAAAGTTCTCATTATAATACTTATGTCATTAATGTTTATGGCAGATTTGTGCTATATTTTCATCTACATTATCAAGTGATCCCTAAAATCGCCTGCGTGTTTTCGAAGCCATACGAAGTACGAAAACAATTTTAATTGAAGTATGCCTACTGTTGAACAAATATGATGAAAAAAAATCACTGCTGCATTATTATAGGATCAGTAGTTTTGAAAAAGAAACATCTAAAAGCAATATGACTGTCTCAAATAACTCAGTCAATATCGGGCATTGCATTTGAACATGAAACTAAACACTGGTAATATGCAGCTCATTCAGCATGTAAATGTTTAATAAATGAAACAATTTTTCCAATTAATTTGAGATTTATGCATAATCTGAAAGCTGAATAAATAAGTTTTCCATTGATGTATGGTTTGTTAAGATAGGACAATATTTGGCTGAGATACAACTATTTGAAAATCTGGAATCTGAGGGTGCAAAAAAAAATCAAAATATTGAGAAAATCACCTTTAAAGTTGTCCAAATGAAGTTCTTAGCAATGCATATTACTAATCAAAAATTAAGTTTTGATATATTGGAAACTATATGTAGGAAATTTACAAAATATCTCCATGGAACATGATCTTTGCTTAATATCCTAAATCAATCATTTTGACCCATACAATGCATTGTTGGCTTTTGCTACAAATATACCCGTGGGTACGTGTGCCCAGGGTCACATATGTGATCTGTGTGTACCTGTGCTTGCGAGAGCTGCGTGAATGTGAAGACTTGTAGGAGTAGCCCGAGTACTGTGACTCGTTGTCCATGTCTGGGGCCAGTGGGCGGGGTTTGTGGGCCCCAGCTCCGCCCCTGGAGCACTCTGTGGTTCCGCCCAGCTGAGTCTTGAGCTCCGAGATGGATTTGGACGACAGAGTCAACGGCAACTTCAGCAGTTCCACCTTACTCCTGAGAGAATCTATCTTGGAGGCTGACGGAGAGGAGAGGATGGACCTGTGAGGAAAACCACGGAAAATTAACGCTTATGAATTTCTGGACTTTGCTGTCACACCACAAATTGCAATATGAATACTGCAACAGACTGCAACAACCAAATCATACTTCAAAAAGTTACAAAATATCCAAGCTATATGTAACTCAAGTTATATATAAAAGTAAATTACAATATAAAAAAAATCTAAATTGCTTTTACAAAAAATCTACACTGCAAAAAGGATTTTTTTAGACAAGTAAAAAATTATTGTCTTGGTTTCAGCAAAAACAAGTCAAAATTAAGTGAGTTTTTGCTTGAAACAAGAATTAATCTTGTTTTCTGTTTGAAACTCACTTAATTTTGACTTGTTTTTGCTGAAACCAAGACAATAACTTTTACTTGTCTAGAAAATTTTAAGATATTTTGACTGGAAACAAGACAAAAAATCTTAGTAAGAAAAACATTTTTTGCAGTTGTTGCTTTTTTAATTGCTTTTACACATCTAAATTGCTTGCATATCACATTATTTAACCTCCTTTTATGTTCAGAAAACTGGGTACAACCTTTATGTTAAGAGTTATTTACCCACACTGGTTTCCACTTCATTTGCCAAAAATCTACACTGAGGTGCAAATAAGTAAGTATTTGTACTTGTTTTGCCTTTTTTTTTTTTTTTCCTCAAACCCTTGTGAGGGTAAACTGAATCTCTCACACCTTTTTTTTAGTTGCAACAGACTAGTAACTGAGATCCAAAGAACTAACAAACCAAAAACAACATTTAACCAATCTGTGAAACTCAATCTGACAAAGACACAACAAACTTTTCTCGGACAACTGAGAAGACAAGTCTCAGTTTTGAGGAAACTTTGTGTTTTACATTTCATAAGCACTCATGTACTATTTCGTATTTTAGTGTTTGCCAAGCTACAATGAAAGTCTTCTGTTTGCTTTACCCGACTCTTTCTTGTTTTTTAAAGCAATGATTTTTGGTAAATTGCATGCAAACCAATGGGGGTCAACATTACCCCAATACAAAATCTGTCATTTTTACACAGCCTTTCCAAAACACATCTATGTGTTGAAACTTTGCATGCACACTCACGACCCTAAATGAGAAATAATCACCCGAGTTTAAGAAGAAACAAACAGTTTAACCAGTATTCCGAGCAACTTAATCAAGTATAGGTCAAATTCACCCCAACACAACAGTAGGGTTAATAAGTTATCACATATCACGTTTTTCTTCAACACAACGCAGCCCTAATTTACTTACATATTCAAACCCAAAACCCAACACTTGACCTCTGTGTAAAAACACCAAGCTTCATTTGCGAAACACAGGCTGCGGAAATTGTATTTAAATCATTCTCACGTAAATTGTCTCATTCAATTAATCACAACAATTCAGGCAACAACGATTTTCCACTGAAATTCGTTCTGCTCATGTGAATGAATGATGGCCATTGTGTTTGAACATCTCACAGGAATACACACACACATTATCGGCATTCCTAATCGTTTTGAAATAACTAAAGACTGCTGTGGCGATGCACAGGAACTAAAGCATTTCTGTAACACTTTAAGATCATCAAAAAACTTTAGTAACTAATCTCAGCCGAGCGTCCTGCACAAGGACTTCAGCATAAAAACCCCATTACTCAAACACACACACACACACACACATTCCCCAGCCATTGCCTGTCATCTCCACAGCAACTGAGCTTGGCTGTTTCTATGGGAATGAATGTGTGAGGGGTCAGGAGGGGCTGTGTGTTTCTGACCTTTACACATCCACCATATATGAACATATAAAACTCGAACCAGTGTGAAGAATAACACTCGTCTATTTTTGCATTGTTTTCTTCCACAAACGAGCCGAGTTGTTTTGCCCGTTTCTTAAGTAACGGCTCAATCTGATTATCTAAATAAGAGCCAGCACTCTGCAG
Organism: Spinibarbus caldwelli; assembly: GCA_039654775.1. NCBI lineage: Eukaryota > Metazoa > Chordata > Actinopteri > Cypriniformes > Cyprinidae > Spinibarbus > Spinibarbus caldwelli. The sequence continues at coordinate 2,954,547 of CM077220.1, read as the reverse complement.
TCTATTTTTGCTCCTAACACTCACATTTCTGTCTGCTAACAGGACTCATGTGAGACGGAAACAGACAGACCGCGTTTCTTTAAGCACAAACACACACGTGTGTGTGTGTGTGTGTGTGTGTGTGTGTGTGGGCGTCAGGAGTTGTTTACAGAGCTGATAAGACACCATTTGTCCAGGACGGATTCAGAACATGTGTCACCCATCAGTCTGAGGAGGAACGCCCGTCTTCAGCGTTTAAACCCAACTGTGAATCAAGTAGTGCTGGAAACTGAAATACAGGTTTTTGGAATAGTATCATTTTGTTCAGACTACCAGATTTTACAGAATACAAGAAACTTTACAATAGGGAACGCATTCACTATTATCTGAGAGTTTTCTCTGAACAAACTGCTAACTTGCTGCTTATTAATAGCTAGTAAGGTAGTTGTTAAATTTAGATATGGGGTGGGATTAAGGGATCTAAAATATTAGATTAGTGATTTATAAGTACTAATAAACAGCCTATATGCTAGTAATATAGCGCACTAATAAGCAATTAGTTAATAGTGAGAATTGGTCTGTAAAATACAGTGTTCCTGAAACTTTCTTTAATCATCTAAAATATGCTACAACTACTTCACATCAAGTACATAAAGTGCCCACATCACATATCAATTCTTGCATTGCTAACAGAAATCATTAGCTAATTATCTTTATGCATTTCGATTTTGGTGCAACAAGTTAACTGTTGTCACTTCAAGTTTATTCGTATAGAGCAATTTCCACGTGTTAGAAACTCAGTTTCACATTAAACAGAGTTTAGACTTGGCATCATTTATAATAATTGTTGCTTATAAGGAATGCCACTATATTTTATATTTAAGGTCTACTTTTATTTCAAATTTTTGTTCTATATTCTGTTAAATTTAAAGGATTTTGTGGAGTGAGGGGAAATAAAATAATGTTTGTAATGTTTGTAAACATTAACTTTTTTTTTCTCTCCACAATGCAGTTTTGACAACTTATTCATGTGTGTTTTATTTTGTAAAATATAGTAATCATCCTCCAAATGATTGAAAGAATTGTTCATTAGGCCCAAGTCATAAACTTGAATCCGAATCATTACAGTCGCATATAGTTTTTGACTTAAGGTCGGCCATTTAATGTTGTTCTGTGAATTGTTGCTAGCGAAATCCAGTCATTTCAATAGGAATCCACGTGATCGGGCAAGACGCTCGTGTGAATTTGCCCCACTGACCAACAGAAAGCTGCTTTTTTTGAAAGTTGACTTCTGTGAGATCTGTGCTTCATACATTGTTACAGTCCTGATAATAAACAGTAAACCTTTTTGCCAGCAAAATTTGACTAATGTGTCTCAAACAAGACACCTGGGACCCAGCTGCCAACTCTTGCATTTAGGTGGGAAGCGCTCGAAAATGCTTTAGATACAGGTGTGACGAGCAAAATAACCTGAAACTAAAATATGAATCACTGTATGACCAATAACTAATAGGATGGACAACATGGAGAATACTCCAGCTCTAGAAAAAGAAAACAGGCATTGCAACAATATTATGCACAATATTTATCAGTTAGCAGTCTCAGCTTTCTGTATAAGTAAATAAAATCTTTGCACAACCACATGAGACTACATTAAAATCAGCAGACAGACCTTGATAAACAGATCAAGATCTCAAGAAGTCCATGCTCCCAAACTAAGTGTCTGCATCCTACAAGATTGCATCTAAATATATCAAGCCAGGACGACAGGACACAGCAGTTTTACTGTAAAGGTGCAGAAGGTATTCAGTGCGATCGATGCGTTGGTTTGGCAGCTGCAGTAATAACTGAAGGTGAAGCGTGGCAGCTGTGATTTATGAACTAAGACACCAGTCCCAGGTGTGGATTCTGCCTGCATATACAGTTACCCATAATTCCTGGTCTCACCTGACCTATTTAAACAAAAACACAGTTGAACAAACACACGTTCAAGTGTCACAAGACTCATTACAGGCACCAAATGAAGCCTACAAATCACCTACACTGTACTTTCGTTTATGAAGAATGGAAAATATACTGTGAATGTCTAATTGTTTATAAATGAGCGTCCATTGAGTGCTTCAATGCAGTGCTCGGGTTACAGTGTCCTAGGAGACGGTACAAGAGACATCTGAGCTCATCGCACCGCGCGGGCCTCAAAGCCGCGGACTGAAGGCGTCAATCACGCCGTGTGACATGCGCTACAACCCCGCCGCCCGCGCCTACGAGAGTCCGAGGCTTTCGGGCCTTCCTGCGACCACATTCTACGTGACACAGTAACCTAAATACAACGTAACCGAACAATACCAAGCAACAAATATGTAGATTTTTGTCTACGTTCTGCACGTAAATTAAAAAAAAAAAAAAAAACACAATAAAATATTAACTAGTGCATGCATTTCTTATTGAGGTCTCGTTACGCTTTAGAGAGTGAAATACAAACAATGAACAAATAAATCACTTTTAAAAAGTGTGTGCAATGAAAAACACGAGTTTGTTTTACAATTATGCACTTAAAATGTGAAAATCACTGAGCTCAGATGGGAAAAGTGTGCAATTAGTTTAGTGTGCACTAACGATTAAAAACAAACTAATTATTTCTCAAAAGTTACATGTATAGATTGTATGAATGTTTTTATATATTTTTGTACATTACGGGCGTTGACTAATAACATCACTAAGTGTAACAGCATCCAGTGAATAATTATCATTAGCGATGCCAACGAATCGTTCTATTGAACCGATTCAGTGTGATCGTTCAGACGAACCGACTCGCTCCACATTCGCAAATCGCTCGACTGCGGGGCAACTTGGGTAAAGTTGGTTTTATATTCGCACATTCGGACTTCTGCATTCAATTACTTTGTTAACCACACTACACTGGACATTCAGCAGACATTCGCAAGTAAATATGACATTAAACAATACTTGACCAATTTGATCGATTGTAAAAAAAAAAAAAAAAAAAAAAATAGGTTGACAATGACGTCGCTGATTAGAATTTGCAAAAAAATAAATAAATAAAAATAAAATAATAATAATAATAATAATAACTTTATTGCACATATAATTAGAAAGTTATTGAACGCGGAAATGTGTGAATGTTGTGAATGTGCGAATATAAAACCAACTTTACCCAAGTTGCGGGGCAGGTGCTATGTTGGAATCATAAACATAAACGCGTGTTAAAATAACAGTTTTAAAAAAAAAAACACTAGTAAACCCAAAAACGTACAAAATCAAACGCAAGATGTTTCAAACGCAAGAACACTTCTGGGAGGGGATTCGAACAATGACTCCGACGAAGCGCTAACTAAAGCGAATCGATTCACTAAAACGAATCATTACGCTAAATATCACTGTATTGAGCCTCATCCAAACAGAATAAAACAATACCACTTTCTTTCGATTTAAAACTATTCATTGTGGTTTCAAAAAAAAGTTTCAACACCTAAAACGTCTTGGGCTATAATCGGCCGTATCTTTTCTTCCAAACGGCTGAATTTGTGGATCTCTGAACACAAAGAAGAGTCCGAAAGAATCTGAAACAAACCCGCTCCAGCAAACCTTCATTCAAAAGCGCAGAAAACAATGAAAGCGGATCCTCGAGGTTCCTTTCTCGTGCATTTCAATGCAAAGTCCACGAACAACTGTTTTACTTTAAACCTATCATGCAACACCAGACTGAATAAAACAGAATCTTAGTAGAAACCCATCCAAATGAGACATTAATGAGACGCTGTTTTAAAACGGAGGTATAATGATACTCTCTGCATCCCGCAGATGATGCACGCAGCAGCCTCTTTGTATCTCTTTCACCAGAACAATAATCCACACGATACAAAAAAAAAAAAAAATCCCGCTTTTCTT